>OU452267.1:11520864-13920864 GCA_911728495.1 Furcula furcula | reverse complement strand
CGGCAAATCTTTCACAAGATCAGCCATGTACGCAGGAGATATTATAGTGCACAAGTGCATGCGTAGACAGAAGTACACTCTCTCTTCCTTTATATAATAGGTACCTCTCATAATCCGATGGGACGGAAGACCGACACGACTGGGGAGAAGTTAAGCGCAGGACCGACTTTTTACATGCCCATCCGACGCATGTGTGGCGTATCTCGGATCACGGTTTCGGAACGCCAAAGGGGCTGTCAAAAAGATGACAGGGTGCTAGGATCTATGGCAGAGACATGTTTTAATTATTACGATTACTCCACTGTATTATAAGTTGTTCTCTCTCAATTTGATTATAAGTGTTTATTACCAAAGCTCGGTGTTTTAATTTGACGGACAGGAGTCGGGCATACGTCCTATCGCAAATCCCGACACATGGATCATCTTACTTTACAGACAATCAGGTCATCGGCCTGCATTGTCCTAGCCAGTAAGGAACAACTACTCAAATTTGTTGCCCTTCGCAGGATTCGAACCCACGACGGAGGCTAAAAAGTGAATGTACACTTAATATCATATATGCTGTAGCTAAGGTCTATTCCACATTGTTCACCTGGGTGATATCACGTGGTGATTAAAGTGGCTAAGAGCTGTAGATAATTATTAGCCTCATACAAAAAATTTAAGAGATAAAATCAATAATATGCTATTTCCCAGAGAGGTAGGCAAAAATTGGCTTTCTTATTACTTAATATAATACATACTATGGCCATTTACTGGGTAAGTTTTAGTAAATTTCTCCAATATACAAATCTATAGTACTAGTATCTTGGGACAATCTACGCTTGACCAATGACCACCTGATCTCAATCTACGCAGATCCTTTAGTAAGGTAACCAGATAAATGATTACAAATACTTGTAAACTGTATAAATACATATTTAAATAGATAAATAACACCCAGACAATTGTTCGGAATCCTTCGGAATCGAACCCATGTCCTATTGGGCAGCGGCCAGGTCCCTCAGATCGTCGAACAGCCGTACATCGCCGCCGTCCGCGGCATGTACTGCTCGACCCACCCGACCCGATGTCCGTCCTCCTGGACTATGCCACAACACCAACACCAACACCGACAACGATGTCAAGAGTCGTAAACACATCAACACACAGACACCGGTCTCGCCGGCGAGGCCGAAGGGATCCGTACGCATGCGACCTCGACATGCATCCCCTCGCTGAGTTTCTTGCCGGTTCTTCTCAGCGGGGGCGCGTTGTGAACCGGTGGTAAACTCATTTTCTCTAAGCGGCAGCCCAAGCCGAGGCCGTGCCTCCCTGAGGTGCCCTTGTGCTAGTCGCTACCCAAACCTTTCTGGCTGGAGCGCTTTAAGCGCTCGCCCTCTTGTCCGGTGAAACAGTACTATTCCTACAAAAAAAAAAAAGTGATGGTCAATAAAGCAAAGTGACTATCAAGCTTCAGTTGTCCACCAAACTTTGATGTCTACTGAAAGTGTGTTTGGTATTTATTGGTGATTCAAGTTAGGCAATACCAAATGAATCCTTTGATAGTTATTTAATAGTCACTTTGCTTTATTGATCATCACTTTAGTTGTCAAACGAGATAGGTACATAATAGGGGGGCAAATGAAACAAACTATTCAACGTCGGTACTATTTATTTATAATTCAGACAAATTTACCAATAAATTGTAACCAACAACATACATACATATATTTAAACAACATGCATATAGTAAAAGCACGATTAAATGTACAATGACCATTGTGCCTATAAATAACGAATGAATACGTCCTGCGCAGCCTTGGACGAATTACTTGAGCGCTTACGTTATTTCTGAATATTTAAGCATTCGGGAATAACTTTTAGCAACCTAATTAATTATTTTTGTTGCTGCTATCCACAGTATACAAATATCCATATTTTCAGGAAATCATAATAATAAATTCGGGAAATCTGAGAAATTCTTTGATGCACCCAGCATGTGGGATCGTGTATGATGCACTTAATAATAATTTACCACTTATTTATGGTAGTCTCTCTTTTATACACTGGCAACACTGATAATGGCGATCAATAAACTGAAAATTTTAGGTTATGGATGAAAAACAAGAATTTATCGATCTTACACGTAACTTTCAAGTAAAATAATAACTAATTTAGAGCAATAAGATCTAAATAAGTCGTTTACATGTATTAGTTTCTAAATGTAATCTCTAAATTGGCCATAATAATTCACGTTTACGTGTGAAACGATACTCCACTAATTTTACGTTCACTGTCACTTTTACAGCCTATAATACTGCACTGCACGATTCTTATAGGATTTCCACAACACACAGTAATGTCACAGTTAGTTTTTTATTGAATTTTAAGTTATTTATTTAATATTAAAACCACGATAAAATTGTCACGGAGCAAAGTGGGAGCAAACGTCAAATTTGTTTCGCACCCACGGCGCGGAAAAATCGAACACATGCTGAGGGACAAAAAATCATATACACTGTTTCTTTCTATCACACGTAACCTACATAAACGCATTCTTTTCTTGCGTGAATGAGAAAGAAAGTGTCCAGCCCTCTATTGTTTTCTTCCTCTAAGCATTGGACAAATGCCAATCACTCCATATATCACCTCTTCTTCAAATATATCATTATATCTTTATATATCTTTAACTTTATGATTTATTTGAGATCTATTGGAGCATGAATGAGACGGTTGATTTATGAAATACGACGAGTGAGAGGGATAGGAAAGGCACGCGATCGTGTACCGTAGCGAGCGTATGACGCATGCGTCGGGATCGGGATAGGTGAGTGATTGGATAGAACTGAGTGATCGGTGAAAGAGCGAAATATAAAATAATAGATATAATTTCTAAGCACGTTGTAATAAGGTGCATTTTGAGATGAAATAAAATGGGCCTCAAGCACGGCCGCTTATCGCGCGCGCACGTCTTGTGAATGCCTAATTGTTTATGTATGTCGTCCTTTGAGTATTAAACCAACCGGAGAGGCCACTGTCAGGCGTTCCCCTCTGTCAAAGTACGAGAGCACCGGTCATACCCGTTATATAAAACTAGTTGACCCGCGTTCCACGCCATTCAACAAATCCCGGTGCGCGCGGAACGACGTAAGCTAAAAATGCCGAATGCCAGCGCGTTTTCGTGTAAAAAAATATAAGACTTATCTAGTGTACCCAAGGATAACGTTACTTTCCATCTGTAAATATTATTTCGTTTATAAATTGTCAAATAATGCACTAAATTTGCAAAAAAACTAAAAAATATTATTAATCAATAAGTGTTGCCACTAAATCGTACAAAAGCGTAACGAACGTAATTTTAAAAGTTGAATGTACTGACATTAGTTTAAGACTTCTATTTCACGTAAATGATTGTTAATACCATTTATTTCTGTAGATGCATAATTAATTAATTAAAGATTACTGTTTGAAATTCAGTATCTTTACTTGAATTTTCTACATATTTTTTTATTAAACACTTTAAAAATTATCGATTCTATGAAACTGTATGTTTATGTTTGGGTGTACTTAATTATTATAAGATATTTACGGTCGTCACTTTTATTCCGAATACTTTTATTTATTTTTAAATACATTGGCCACACCGCAGCAAAGTTAGCGCTGGGACAGCTCATAATCAAATATCGATATCGACTATCAGTATGTTATTCTGACTATTTATTAATCAGATATCCAAAAGAGTTTGTGTAGTGTACCGTATGCCGTGTCACTTTTTAGCCGACTTCAAAAAAGGAGGAGGTTTTCAATTCGACTATATATATATTTACATTTACGTATGTTCGCGCATAACTCTGGCAATTATAGACCGATATGAAAAATTATTTTTTGTACGGATAGGCCGATCCTCTGATCGGGTCTATAATAACGCCTTAAGGATGAGACTCGTCGTTTTTAAGGAAAAAATGGTCATAACTCTGGCAAATGTCTTTCTTTCACACTGAAAGTGCGCTGCCGGCCGCTGCCATCTTGGTGTGAATTGAGCCTAACTTCAAATATGAACCTATTATTTATTATTATTTATTTTACATAATTAGAACGGCCAATGACCACTTACACTAATTATCAAAAGTTAGGTATAGAAATAAAATTGGTACACAAGAAAATATAAAGCCTATTTCGATTATTCTTTCTTTATTCGAGAAAGTTAACTACTATAATGATTCCATGCAAATTTCATTACGTCCTGATAAATTGTTCCTGAAGAAACATGAATGATGTAAAAAAATGCAAATAAGTATACTCCGTAGGTACGCTAACACCAATTTCAATAATATTAAAATTATTTTATGCATTTTAGTGTTATTGAAGTCGGTTCAATCTTTTTATATATTTTATAAAATGATCATAACTTCTTTGGAATACATCTATACTCCTGCTTTTTGTGGTGTATCTATACTGACATCCAATCCTCTAGATTTGTTAGGTCTCAATTTATCCTCCGACCTTAATTTCGGACAATCCATTGAGTCAAAAGTCAAAATCTCTGCTAAAAAACTTGGTATCTTGAATAAGGTGAGGCGGTATTTCACAAAGGAACAGCAGTTGAATCTTTACAAAGCTCAGGTTCGACCCTGCATGGAGTACTGTTCTCACCTGTGGGATGGCTCTGCCAAATATCAACTTGACTCTTTGGATTCGCTAGACAGACGCGCTCGCAGGATAATTGACGATAATGACCTAACAAATGAAAAACTGCAACAATTGGATCATCGTCACCTAGTTGCATGCTTATCGGTTTTTTACAGATTGTTCCACGGTGAATGCGCTCAAGCACTTTTTGACCTTGTACCACCATCCCCATGGGCGCTGGCAGCAGGGTGCAAGGGGGTGCACTTGCACCCCCTTGCACCCTGCTTGTCACGGAAGAATATACATAGAAAAAATACATAAGTACGCTTTTGATTAGCGAAACATACTCAATCAAATACCCGCGTGTTTTGAATTTGACATTACATTTATTTACATCATATACATGTATAATTCTATAGTTTAAGTTAATAGTAAAATGTGTAGATGCAGATGCACCCCCCTGAAAGTAACTCTGGCGGCACTCATGACCATCCCCTTTCTTTTACCGGACTGCCAGGCGGCGGCAGGGTCTCCACCGCTTTAACGTTGACACTCCAACTTGCCGAACTAAGCGTTTCGCTTCTTCTTTCCTCATGCGCACGGCCAAGCTGTGGAATACCCTCCCGGACAACGTTTTCCCTGATAAATATAACTTGGGTGTTTTCAAGTCTAGATTGAACAGGCATCTTATGGGTAAGCGCGGTCCATCCTAGACCACATCTTATCTTCACTTACCATTATGTGAGATTGTGGTCAAGCGCAAGTAAACCTATCGCATCGCTGACGCATCGGCACATGAAAGGAGACACCCGGGCTCTCCAGTGGGATCTGCACCAGCAGCCCGTCAGTACCTTGCCTTTGAGCCCGCCACCGGGGGATACATTATAGCCCCCCTGGAACCAGACACGGTGTTCACGGGGATAGGGTCCCCGCCGCCGCACAGTGGACGGAAAAACGAGGTTCCCTTTCATAGGATTATTTAAAAATGAAATATTTTATTTGATACTTTCAAGTATACAGTTTTGTCAAGTACATTAAAAAATTGAATAAATGAGTAGTTACCGGTTTTTTTATCGAGTCTATACCATCAAAGAATGACTTTCTATATTTCAAATGTATGAAAATGGAATTAGTTTTCCTCATAACTTTTTTCTGTCTAGGATTGTAAAGCTGAAACTTTTAGGTATTGTTGCCGAGCCTATTAAAAAACCGAACTTCCCCGTTCAAAAGATATGAATCAATTAAAAATGCATATTTACTCAATGCATAATTAATGCATTTTATTTATATTTATTTATGATACTCTCTTTTTTTTTGTGATTTGTTTAGATATTCTTTTTTATTTTAATATTTTTCCTGTATTTGTGTGTCAACCAAGAAAACACAATCCACGCAATTTCTTTATTTCTCTAAAATGCAAAACGAAAATTAAACTTTAATTATACAAATTAAACCCAATTATATAAATAAAAAACGTTTTTAAAAAAATATTCAACCGCCTTCAAAAAGAATCTTCAAACAAAAATTAACAAACACTAAAAAACGAAAAAAATAATTAGAATTTTTAATTCCAAGGACGAAAATGCGTGACTTTTTCTAACTTATCTTGGTACTTACTGAACTGAAGTCGGTGCCAAGCCAAAAGAATAAGAACTAATTATATTGAGATGATTGTAATGGCAAAAAACACCAGCAATCCAACTCTCGTTTATGTTGTTATTTAATTGCTTGTTACGAGCCAGTATGCCTCGTCAGCATATACCTAGACCGTGGGACATTTGCCGCGCATCGGACACCGAGCTCATGACGTCACGGCTTCATGAGATGGCTTTCCCTTACCTAAGATCGGTGGGAACAGACGCATAGACTTTAAGGATAGATACTAAGATTATATATATTTTAATAACTATTGTGGAAGATTAAATATACCACTTTATTAATTTAATCAAATATTTTATTGGAGTTCCTGTGTTCGGCGCCCCCAAACACGTAATTTCGTCACATACATCAAACAAACTCAATTTTTCTTGCTTTTGAGTTGGCAAAGATTTTAATTAAATCATTTATTTTTATATCAATTTTGGATTCTATACTTATAATGATGTATTTTTCTAGCTAGGTATGAGTACTTTTAGGTATCGGTATTGTACCTATGTATTGTATTTTAATGTTAACCGACGAGTTCTCGAATGGAAACCACTGTCCACGAACGAACGAACGTACGTAGCTTCGGACGCCCCTCCAGCCCACCGCTGGACCGACGAACAGCTAGTCGGTAGGCGCCTAGGTATTAGTTGGATGAGGATGGTCGAGATCTGCATGCTACCTAACACTTAAAAAATAAAATTGACTTACCTTGATATTTTTTCTCTTATTTATGACGAAGAAATTCCATTTATTCCATGAATTTCCATGCACTTACAATTACAACTTACACTATGGTTACACTATACATATAAATTAATGAATTTCTCCACTAGATCTTCCGTGCTAATTCGGCGGTCGTCGCAAATGAAATGAGCTAACGAATTTAATTACTTAAAAAGAAGAAATCAGATCAATCACTGACCGACACTTGCAAAGGCGCCGCGCGCCGCGCTGTGTATTCAAATAAACTTACACCTAATTGTAGTGATTTTTTAGAGATCATTTCTCTTTAAGTGCGAGTGCCCGGACGGCTATGTCAAAGGACGCAATTACTCGCCTATGACAGACGCACAGGTGCCGCGCCGCGCACCCATTTCAAATGAATTTACGACTTACACTTTATTGACTTAGAGATCATTTTGCTTCAAGTGCGGGCGACCGGGCGGCAATGTGTCAAAGGTTATATACACTCTCTTTGGATTAGAGATTTTGCCGCGCGCGTCTTGTATGAAATAAAATTGTTATTTGTGTACTAATAAGAGTAATTTTAGCTTGCACACCATGAGCGGTGTGACAAGCGCCGAAAGCGTAATACAAGTAAAAACTAATACCTAACCTGTGGTAAAACAATGATTTTTGTTGATGACTATTTTTTTTTTGTATTTTATTTTGCGCATACGTTTTCGTCGTAACAAATATATGAAACTGTGCAATGGCAATGGCAAATGGTTAAGTTCAATGAAATATCTAAATATTCAGCGCTCCCTGCACCCCCTGGTAAAGACGGCCCTGTAGACAACAAACCTATATGACTAACGATCTTGACGAAAAGCGTACATATTCATAACGTATGCACAACACAACAAGTAATGCGATATGAATGACTGATATTTTATATTTGCAAGAATATAGGTAGCTAACACAAGTTCTTAAAATACATGGGTTTCACGTAAATATTTGTACGGCTGAAATGCCGAATATAGTGATCTGGCATTTCAGCCGTAAAATTATTAAAAAAAAAACCCGGTAACTACTAATTTATTCAATGTTTTAATGTACTCGACAAAACTGTATACTTGAAATTATCAAATAAAATATTTATTTTTAAAAAATCCTATGAAAGGGAACTTTGTTTTTCCGTCCATAGTGCGCCGTCCTCCTCGGAGTCACTGCCATACTTAATGGATGTCCTAGGGCCCACGCCCCGTACGTCCAGCGACTCCGAAGGTAACGACTACTGTCTACAACAACCGAGACCGAAGCACAGGGAAGCTCAGTTCAAATGTTCAAGAAAATCCAGACGACGGCTATCTATGTATTGGCCTTACTTGACATTGCTTAACCAACGCTAGCTTATGTCAAAAATACAACATATTTAGCAAAATGTTTTTCCCTTTTTGGCCGTTAAAATTTTATCATAGGAATGAGTAAAGATATTTATTTCTTTTTATTGCACAAAGTTGTTTATAGGCAGACTTTTCATAATATAAGAGTAAGAATGCAGCTTAGGTATTTCTTGAAGTTTCAGACTTAACCATACTGACTTATCCTAATTAATCGGATTTTGACGACAACCCAAGGTTCTTTTCCTATGATCCTAAATCTAAAAATACCTTACACCTATTTAACTTTCACCAAAAATATTATCGGAACTCATCGACAATAAAATATCGATAGTGTCATGCACTATCCTCGTTTACTTAAAATTGACGTCATCTCGTGTACAGACAGTGTTGTCACTGTGTGTGAATTTACTTGTGTGCGTATAGATTATGTTAGTGTTTGATAATATTGTCGTGTGCCTGCGTAGCGACGTGGCGAAGAATGCATTAGTAGTAGATAGTATTTGTGTGAGTTACCTCGTCCCCCGCGCAGAAAGTGACAGACTTTTTCTCATAGCGAATAGTGCGCGTGTCGTCTCCTTTTGGTTTAATACTCAAAGATGTCGTCGGTGCGCCGTGATATCAAATTACAAGCATTATATAAACACAACCACTTAACCGATTTGCGTTCTGTAAACAGAGTTCTACTGAGACAAGTATTAAAAGTGTTGAATATGCAGTATATGCTTTTTTAGAGTTATAAATATCGATTTTTCAAAGGGAAAGTCTAAAATAGGTGGTTGTTTTTGGCAAAGCTGATTTTACCCATTTTAGATCTCGATTTTGAGGGTAAAATATTGACTCAGGTACTAAGAAAGATCCATTCTTTGCATCCAAACTCCTTTTCATACTAGTTTTGAACAAAAAACTGCCAAAAAATCGAAACGACGTCAACATTTTTTTCAGCGGACGTTATTACGCGTTATGACGTCACAGCATTCAAAATTTTTGATAATTATATTGGATTTTATGAATTTATCTTCGAGTTATTATCGTTATAATGTAATTACGATGTATTTACAACAATTACATTACAAATAATAACGAAAATATACCAATCCAATATTTTGACAAAATACGCACTAACTACCCTCTACACAGAATTATTATTACGTTATGACAAATAAATAAAACAATACAATATCGGAACTTGTTATTTTCTGTGCGTGTATTGCATATTTAAAGAAATAAATAATAATAATAACTTTGCAATGAACTGAATTATAAAGCTAGTATATTACCTAAAGAAACTTAACAAATCCCATTGAAATTATATCTCTCGATCAACGGAAGAACTTCAGATATAAAGAGTTAATAGATTTATAATGAAATCGTATCTTCCGAGCAACTGATATATTGGTGATATAATGATATATAAGATTGATATATATCTCTTCCAGGAACGGATATATATATCACCTTTCATTTAAATGATTTATTTCGCGCATGTCTATACCGCATAACGCAGCGTTTTTTATCCACAGACTATATAGTAAGTTGATCTATCACACACAGTCACAGAATCAAGCAAGGAATCAAGAAGAGTAGGTACAAAGCGAGCTGTTGCGATGATCGATCTTACTTCGAACACAAAAGCGCACTGAATGAAGTTCTCAAATTATAGAAAAGAACGGAAGTCTTGGTGGCATGTTGGACATTTGAGCTGGTAGCAGAAAAAGCTATCAGCTCAAATATCCAAGATGCCATCTATACTTCGTCATTGAAGTACTGGGTAAGGTACTTCAATGACGATTGCGTGCGCGGTGGCGGTAGTGATGTAGGACCGTGAATGGTGCACTTAGGGAATGACCGGGACCGTAGACAGAACATAACAAGACATCTAGCTAGCGTGCCGCCGATAAGGACAGAAAATAATCATTCGTAGTAATTCGTACACATAAAACACGTTATGGATATTTATACAAATGCGCCTATTATGTAGTTTAAACGATATTTCGTAATGCAAATCAATTTAAAACTCCAAACGTAGATCGTGAACTAGAAAATTTCATGAGTCCTCGAAGAACACCGCACCGAAGGTGCGCCAGGTTCATTCTTAAAGAAAGAAACCAATAGAGAGCTGGACACTTTCTTTCTCATTCACGCAAGAAAAGAACGCATTTATATATGTTACATGTGATAGAAAGAAACAGAGCATATGATTTTTTGTCCTTCAGCGTGTGTTCAGCATTTGTCGCGAACTCGAAGAAAAACCGCACCGACGGTGCAGTATATTTTGAAGTTTTTTCGGCCACGATCTAGCTTTGGTGTTTTTACATTGAATTGCATTATTATTGAAATATTATCTAACTCTATTGGTTTCTTTCTCTAAGACCGGGACCTAATACGTCTGTGACCGGGACCGATAGATATTGGTCACGTATTTATTCAAGATTTATTCTGTGGTCATAGTAACAATGTCATGTTTTCTGTCAACTGAGTGAAGTGAGTGACAACCTGTCACTGTCATATAACCAAACCAAACCGCGTGTGTGGTTTTCGTATGTGAAAAATGTAATTTAAGAAATTATTGCGAATTTTTAAGTATACTCAAGTTCGATATCAAAAGAATCTGACGACACCAACCATGGCCTGTACAAATTTAGATAGTTTGTTAGACAAATTCAACGTTTTCACTGAGAAACCGGTAAAATTCCTTACCGTACAAAAAGACCTGAAACATGATATCAAAACTTTGGTAAAATCACTTTACGACTATACTAAAACGCAGGAAACTGTCGAAAAGAAATTGAAGAAGGGTGCCTTACCTGAACTGATTGTGCAGGACTTTGATGAGGAGCAAATTTGGCAACAAATTGAGCTTCAAAATTCTGAATGCTGGGACAACCTTGTTTGGGACGTAGCTAATTCTATGTCTGCTAAAAGCGACCTTATGTTTCCTATAACAATTTCTGAAGATAATGTGAACGATACAGATGAGTCAGCCAGTGAAAAAGCCATGCCAGGAACCAAAATTGCTTCATTAAATGAGACCAATCAACAACTTCAAAAAAAATCTCCCAAGAAAAAAGTCCAGACATCAAAACCGAAAGTAAAATCATCTATAGTAGATGACAAGTTCTTCAAATTACAGGAAATGGAAAAGTTTTTAATAAACGAGGAGAAACAAGATGGGAAAATAAAGAAGAAGAGAGATGATTCTGATAGTGAGGATTCCATAGATATGTTTGAAGACATTGATGATGAAGATTATGAGGATGAAGAAGGTGGAAAAGAGGCTATGTACTCAGATTTTTTTAATCAAGAGAATGAGGAAAATGGTCACTATGATGGAAATGACAATGAAGCTAACGGAGATGATAAAGCCGATGACAATGATGATGAAAATGATGCATCTGAGCCTGATGAAGAAGAGCCTAATCGGATGGGCAAAAAAGTCAGATTTGCCATACAAGATGACAAATCATCGGATGATGAATCTGATGACAGCGGAGCACCTACTAATAATATTAAAGAAACAAGTGACAAGCAATCAGAATTTGAACTACGCCAACAAAGATTAAAAAAGCAGATAGAGAATTTGGAACACAAAACCTTATCAGATGCACCATGGCAGTTAAAGGGAGAAGTTGATGCAACAAAACGTCCACAAAACTCACTGCTAGAAGAAATAGTAGACTTTGATCTCACAAGTCGTCCACCCCCTATCATTACAGAACAGACAACAGTCACTCTGGAGGATATTATAACACGTAGAATTAAAGATAAGGCTTGGGATGATGTTGTTAAGAAAGAGAAGCCGGTTGATGATCAACTTTCATTCCGTAAAACGGAAATACTGGATCATGCAAAGAGCAAATTAAGTTTAGCACAAGTATATGAAGCAGAATATTTGAAGCAAAAACAAGCCTTATCTGGAGATGTAGAGGAAGAGAAAGAACCAGAGGCTCATACTGAAATTCGCAAGTCAATGAATGGTCTATTTGCCAAATTGGATGCTTTATGTCATTATCATTACACTCCTAGAGCTCCACAAGCTGAAGTGAAAATAGTTAGCAATACACCAGCCATTTCCATGGAGGAAGTAGCGCCAGTGGCCACCAGTGATGCAACGTTATTGGCCCCAGAAGAAATAAAGAAGAAACGTAAAGGTGAATTGTTAAGTAAGGAGGAACGGACTCAAACGGACAAGAATAGAGAGAGAAGGAAAAAGAAGAAGTTCCAGAGGGAGAAAGGGAAGGTGCAAAAGGTTACGGAACACAGGAATACTAAGGCGGGTTCGGCAGCCGATGATAAATCATTGAAAACTTCTAAAGCATTCTTCCAACAATTGAATGATGAGTCTAGAAGTTTAATCAAGAAACGTAATGTTAAGAATAAAGGACAATAAATGGTTATAATATTATAGTATTTTTTTTTATAATAGAGCAAAATCACCAATAATAGGCCTTTGTTCAGCAGTGGACGCCACTGGCTGATGATAAGAGCAATATCCTCTAGGTCTATATAGGTACACTATTATCTACGGATGCATAAAACATCAAATAGAGGATTCCCAATAGATAAAAAAAAAAAATTGTTCCATGGAACTAGTGAGACTATTTATTCCTAGTAGTTCTATTGCAATGAGACTACAAAGAAGAACTACTGAGACTTTACTGTCCACCAATCAGACAGTGAAGACTACTATTGCAAAAGGGCTAATGGCTGCTATTCATATTATAGTTTGTAGGTTGGATTACCAACTAGGGCTAACATTTTTGTGCCGTTTTGTATCTGGGTTTTATGTAAAAAAAATTGTTCTTAATGTATAATCATTATTTTATTTGACGGGCCTGTTGTCTAGTGGTTAGACACCCTGGCTGCTACCCGAGGGGTCGTGGGTTCGATTCCCACCAAGTGTCTGGGTGTTATTTATCTATTTAAGTATGTATTTACAAAAAAAATTTAGGTAAGTATATAAGTACATATTAGTATCAGTGGTCTGGTTACCATAGTACAGGCTCTGCCTAGTTAGGGATCGGATGACCGTGTGTGGATTGTTCCAAGATATTTTATTATTATTTAATGCGATAAAGGGAAGACGGGCAGCAGCGTCTTTCTTTTGGATTTATCTTCCACCTATACTGCGATCCCCAAGCCACCTGTCAAGCGCGGGGATTATGGCAACCCATTAGTAGGGAGTACTAAGGGGGGGGGGGGCGGCCTTTTATTCAGCAGTGGACGTGATTCGGCTGGTGATGATGACGTTGTAACATTTTGTAAGGCGCTTATCAGCTTGCATCTCAGCTACTCAATCGCTTATTCCAGTAGATACACGTATATGTAAGTATATGTATGTGTGCACATATAGAAGGTGGAATGAAACACCACAAACTGCGTTGGCTCCGGCAAACTAACTCGGCTCGTAACAGCACACTGCTGTAATTAGCAGTTGGAAAAACGTAGCGATATGGCGCGAGACGAATCAGACGCGCACGGAGTAACGAAACACTGTGGATTGGAGTTGGTATGCTCTTTAAAATTAAACAGGCACCGGATACAGGCTTTTGTCCATATTGATGAGGTATTTTTAGTGTCTTCTGTTTTTTTTTAGCCTAGTAGCGAGACAAGCAAGACGTTTTTTTTTTGGGACTGATAGAAGCTGTTGGCCGCAGATGGCCATTACAGCTTCACCGGACAATAGGAGGCGAGCGCTTATAGCACTCTAGCCTTAACGGCAGAATTAGCGACGAGCTCAAGGGCACTTCATGGAGGCACGGCCTCGGCTTAGGCTGTCGCTTGAGACGTTCGCTTGATGGTAAACCGCCAGCTTATAGACAGCTGTAGGTATTGCACTGCCGCTTTTCACACAAGATATTAGTTGTTAAGTCTTCTGTGTCTGGTAATTTAACCAGCAGTGCCCTTCAAACCGAAACACAGAAATGTTTAAACACACACGTCATTTGACAGCAAATTAGTTAGGCTTTCTCAGACATGCAGGTTTCCTCACGATGTTTTCCTTCACAACAATCGTACAAAGACGATTCGCACATAATTAATTAAAAAATCAGAGTTGCGAGCCGGTGTTTGAATCTACGCACCTTGTTTTCAAAGGCCACTGAGCTGTCACTACTATTAAGTCGCATAAAATCATGGTTTTTGATTTATCTGTCCGTTTTGCTTCGGAGATGATAACGCATCGAACACATTCGTACTTCCTAGTGAGTGTCTATTGCATTTAGCAAGCGACCGAAAGTTGTATAACTTCAGTCGTTACTTTTTAGTTTTATTTAGTAAATGTTAAATACCTAAGCACTTTTGTTGTGCCTAATGCGTTCAAAATGAAATAGGCAACTAAGTATAATAACTTCTCTAAGGGGAGGGGGGGGGGGGGCTCTTAGAAGGGAGGAGTTGCCATAATCCCTACGCTTGGCAGGCCTCTTGGGGATCGTAGTTTAGGTGGTCTGGTAGGTAATCCAATAGAAAGACGCTGCTGCCCGTCTTCTTGTTTTCCCTTAGTCGTCTCTTACGGACACCCAACGGGAGGAGATGGGTGGGTGCTATTCTTACCCGGACTCCCCACGGATGTATCATGTATCTACGCATAACGAATAAATAACTATATACTTACCTAAAGAAATACAATATCATTTAGGTGTGGTACGAGTCGAATTAATGCACCGAGGGTTCCGTATCTATCTTCTTTGGACCTGTAAAAGTTAGTTCGCTATTTAACCGACACCCCAGGTAGCAAAGATCCCCAACCGCATAACTATGTAAGTGTCTTTGTCAATGTTCTTGTTTTGAGATTTCGTGCTA
This sequence comes from Furcula furcula, assembly GCA_911728495.1. Taxonomy (NCBI): domain Eukaryota; kingdom Metazoa; phylum Arthropoda; class Insecta; order Lepidoptera; family Notodontidae; genus Furcula; species Furcula furcula. The sequence continues at coordinate 13,905,742 of OU452267.1, read as the reverse complement.
CCATGAATGAATTAGTTCATGCACCATGGATTTGCACCGTTTTGTTTTAATATTTACGTGGTCACTGTGCATATATGATATATTATTAATTCAATAAAGTAGTAAAGATAGAATATAAAAAAAAAGATAATTACATGATTGTCTGAAAAATAATCTTATTTTTCATGCGTTGGATGGGGATGTAAAAAGTCGGTGCTGCCCTCCTGGTCATGTCGGTCTTGTATCCCCTTGGATTGGAACTGAGTGAGCACTTGTGTCTGCAAAATAACTTAATGCACTCTAATTATCTCCTGCTAGGTGGGCTGATCTTGTGACATTAACTGGCGCGTACTATAATTTGCTATTAATATGTTTTAAGGCGCTGTAAAGAAGTTAAGGCGCTGTAAAGAAGTTGACACTTGGCTATGTAATTTATATTGGTAGTAATTAATTGATATTTATTATGTGTTAGGTTCTTTGCGCAAGGAAACTTTCAAGTAGGTACCACTTAAGGGTCAGATATCTGCCTCCAAGCAGCAGTGTGTAAACATTGCTGTGTGAAGGGCACTTTAGCTGGTGAAATTACCGGACACAAAAGACTTAATATCTAATGTCTTAAGAGCCGGAAACATGCTAGTGATTCTTCTGGTGTTGCTAGCGTCTATAGGCTGCGGTGAATGCTTGCCATCAGGCGGGCCGCATGCTTGCTTATGTTGTACAATGTTGTTTGCAATATGTTGTATAAAGTTGACTTAATTCCACCATCCCCTTCTATCATCGGACGACGTGACGCACGGCGCGCGCACACCCTTATGTGGTAAACGTACCTTCAGTCCGAACTAAGCGATTTGCTTCGTCATTCATAATAAGGATATCTAAGGACTGGAACAGTTTGCCCGCGTCAGTTTTTCCGCCCGATTATAATGTGGGTGTCTTCAAAGCGTGAATTTTAATAAGCTAGTGTGCTTTACCATCCTAGATTGCGTCGCCGCTTTCCATCAGGTGGGATTGCAGTCAAGCACTGGCTTGTAGTAAGTAAAAAAGGTTAACACACCTTTGTAGAACATACTTTTATTTCCAATCCAATAAGACACTCAAGATTACCTACTTACTCAAGATTCTGTAATAATCATTATTTCGAATCAAGGCAAAAGTCATAACTATATTTGGTAAAACGGCTAACAGCAATAGCTATTTAAGGGTTAAACAAACACTAAAGCGATCAGCGACTGCGGTACGACTGCGACGCGACTGCGCTGCGTCCCGCTGCGGCTTTAATCCCACAGCAACGGCAGTCGGTCACAAATTTATAATTTGAACAATTACAAGCGCCCCCGAGACTTCGGGGCGCGCAGACGGACGCATCTATTAGTACTGGCAAAATAAATTAAATTCTTCCTTTCTTCAACAAAAATAAAATAAAGTGTAAAGAAGCTTGTCTTTTTATTATACTGATTTTTTTTAAAGGTTTTCTTGTGTCGTTAGTGAATTTAACAGCAGTATAAATTTATATAGTCCTGCGTGAATAGGGGCTAAAAGTACCAAAAGTGAAAAGGATGGTTGGATACCCTAAACTAGGTAAGTACTCGTAAATTTAATGGAAGGGAAGAAACTATAGTGCACCTCCTTAAAGAGTTTTGAAGTATTTTGTTTTTATTCTACTCAGTTGGCAAACAAACATACGGCCCGCCTGATGGTAAGCAGTCACCGCAGCCTATACACGCTAGCAACACCAGAAGAATTACTAGCGCGTTGTCGACCCTTAAGATAAAGATATTAAGTCTCTATTAAGGTACCCTTTTTTGTCGTATGGTTAGTGGCCATCCTGATGTCAGAGTTTTCAAGCTGCCCTTAGCCCTCTAACTACCGCACTCACAAAGGCCAATTAACTATAATTCTAATTAAGGCAATTTTTGATTGTCGAAGCCATTTAAGATTCATTTCGATCATTGATATCTTTATTCACTATCTGCGTATTAAGTATTAATCGGTTAAGAGTATCGAAATAATACTATTTCAAAAAATGGATTAATGTTCATTAACTTTAATTGACGTTTGTAGGTTCGGCAGTGAGTTAGCTTAACGACTGCTGTCTAGATGACAATACAGCAGTCGTTAAGCTAACTCACTCGGAGGACACGTTAAAAGCCGGGACCGACTTTTAACGTCTGTTTGAGTCTGCTTGTGACCACGGCTGGTGCGACCCGGCCGAAACGTCAAGACAAAATATAAGGTAAATCGCGTTAATTCCCGATTAAAATAAAGTTTTAACGTGTCCTCCGAAGCACAGAGACGCTCAGTTCAAATGCCACTAATCGGTCACCCATCTAAGGATTGACCTGACCGGCGTTGCTTACCCAACTAATAGTTTACTGAACAGTGGTTACAACTGGCTATGAGCGTATTGCAGATTGGCGGCAGAGTATCTAAAAATGCGGTGCAGACTACCTGGACGGTTTCTTGCACAAGGAAACCTACCACCTTGTAAATTACAAGATATCTGCCCGTCCGCCACATCTATTACGATTTAACACTCTACACCCGAGCATCGGCGGTTAGGTCGCAGACAAATAAATCCAGTTGCGAGATAAACGCAGTATAAATCACGCGAGTCTCCGCAACGCACGCGGATTACCGTCGGAAAATCGGGGACAATGCCTCCGCTTACCGAGGGAAACTAATACTTGCACGTGGCGATTGACACTTTGCACCCTTGCTGCTAGTTTTTGATATATAATTATTGATTGTGCATTATTACAACCTAAGTACCAAAACCTTTAGGCGAGAGAGTTATCTTAAAGCAAATTTTCATTCATTATCATCATCACCAGCAGACAAAATAAGTCCACTGCTGAACGAAGGTCTCCCCTTTAGAAGGGAGAAAGGGTTGCCATAATGCCCACGCTTGGCAGGTGTCTTGAGGATCGCAGTACCTATAGGTGGTAGGTAATCGAATAGAAAGACGCTGCTGCCCGGCTTCTTGTTTTCCCTTACTCGCCACTTACAGACACCCAACGGGAGGAGATGGGAGGGTGCTATTCTTACCCTGACATCGCTCTGGTTAAATGGTAAATTTCCTCAATCCTCAGCTATTCCCTTATCTTAGGCCATTTCCAACCATTTTGGTGAATGCCTCCTTAATTTTCCTCCGATCCGATCTATTTTGGGCGTTTAAAATTCAGTGTTTGCCCGCTACCCTTGAGATGTCATCCTTCCAGCGCATTTGCGGTCTGCCTATTAGCCTTTTCCTGTACCAGGTTCTCCATTCTTGTACCAACATGCCTGCCTATAGACAGCTGCACTGCACTGCCGCTCGTCACTCGAGGCATTAGTTATTTAGTCTCATGAGACAGGTAATTTCACCAGCTATTGGTCCCATCAGCCCAAGCAGCAAAGAGTACCTAAACGTTACTGTGTTATGGTGTGAAGGGCACTGTACCTAGTGAAATGTTCGGACTCCAGAGACGTTTTGCTGACCATCAGGCGAACGTCTAGCTTGTCACCAATTAAAAAATATAGAAACAAAAACCATACAAGATACTAATGAATGAATGAGTCGGAATGGACTTCCGACTCAAGCAGTTTTTAAAAAGTTCGTCTTTGGAGACTCTTCGCAAGTCTTTCCTTGCCTACTAATTGTACAAGACCCGAGATCGCCGTCACCCTCATATCCGCAGCATCTTTTTATGAGAGTCGTTTTGCATAAAACTATTTTCGAAATGGTTTACGGCGCGCGACGCGGCGTAAGAAAATTGCAGTTTGCTCTCAACGGCACGGGGCGTGAGAATTTGTGAATATTGGCTTGGAATTTATATTGGGGTGGAACGCTTGTATGTAAACTTTTAGACGTAATAGTTATAATATTTAAGTACCACACGTATACTAAATTAATATAAAATCCTGGGACGATCCACACACGGTCATCTGATCCGAAACTAGTCATAGCCTTTTTTTTTTTGCTCTCGTAGGGTGACTTTCAAAAGGTCAAAGCCCTGTGAGGGGTCATCCTTGGTTTATGGGATTGTTACCCCCGGTCCAATTTCTTTTTTTTATTACTTTTATGTTTTTTTTTTCAATGCATAAATAACTACTTAACACCCAAACACAATGTGGGCTTACGACCTATTGGGCCAGACAGGGTGTCCAACCACAAAATGAATAAAAATAGACGATTCACACAGTCTAGTAATGTTAAAGTAGGTAACACTACATCCTTCGGAGTCGCTGGACGCTCGGGGTGTGGGCCCTTCGAGCGTCCATTGAGTACGGCGGCGACTCCGAGGAGGACGGCGGCGGGGTTGCGACCCCCGTCCCCGTGAGTACCGTGTCAGGTTCCCGGGGGGGCTACAATGCGCCCCCCGGCGGCGGGATCAAAGGCAAGGCACTGAGGGGCCCCTGGTGCAGATCCCACCGGAGAGCCCTGGGGTCCCCCTCTCATGTGCCGATGTGACAGCCGCGGGGGTTTTAGTGGGTAAGAATCCCACATACCCCGGTCAAGCCCCACAGCTCCCGGGGATCTTTGGAAGATTTGCCCCGCGTCAAAAAAAAAAAAAAGTAACACTACATCGCAAAACAATGACTTAATGTAACCCTTCCACCCCGTTTTATCTTAAAGAAAGTTTCGATTTTTTGTCGAATTCCATCGCCTATTGTCTTAAATCCTCGGAAAGTCTTTGTCTTATGATGTCTTTGCATAGCAGTTCCTAGTATGATAAATCCGTTACTGTGCAGGCGGTTGGCCTGTGGAATTTTTTGCTTGTTTCTATAAGGCGTGCTTCGTCACTGCCAATTTTCAAGAATCAGGTAAAGAAGTAATAAGTTAATCGGTATTTATATAATTTTGTTAGTTATATTAGTACGTACTGTTTTACTTATGTTTATAATAGTTTTATTTGATGTATGTTTATATATATCTCTCTTTCTTCCTCAGCCTGTTGCCACCCAATGCAATGAAAGCCTCCTCCAATGCATGCTACCCTTCTCGGTCTTGAGCTTTCCACATCCAGCTTCGTCCGGCTACCATAACTAGGTCATCAGACCATCTACCACCTATACTGCGATCCCCGAGCCGCCTGCCAAGCGTGGGGAGTATAGCAACTCCTCTCTTCTAAGGGGGAGGCCTTTGTTCAGCAGTGGACGTTTCGGCTGCTGATGATGAAGGGTTGGCAACGTGCTAGTGATTCTTCCGCTGTTGCTAGCTTCTATAGGCTGCGGTGACTGCTTACCACCAGGCGGGCCGTACGCCTGCTTGCCACTTTGGTAGTATAAGAAAAAGATTTCAAAATTTGCCCGTTAGAAAAAAAGTTAATCTGTATAACACATACTTTCCCAGCTGTCGCCACAAGCAGTGGTGTGTATACATGGCCATGTTCCGGTGTGAACAGCTGTCGCCACAAGCAGTGGTGTGTATACATGGCCATGTTCCGGTGTGAACAGCTGTCGCCACAAGCAGTGGTGTGTATACATGGCCATGTTCCGGTGTGAACAGCTGTCGCCACAACCAGTGGTGTGTATACATGGCCATGTTCCGGTGTGAACAGCTGTCGCCACAAGCAGTGGTGTGTATACATGGCCATGTTCCGGTGTGAACAGCTGTCGCCACAAGCAGTGGTGTGTATACATGGCCATGTTCCGGTGTGAACAGCTGTCGCCACAAGCAGTGGTGTGTATACATGGCCATGTTCCGGTGTGAACAGCCCAAACACTGGAACGACAGGACAAGGCTTAGGAGAGAGGATGAGTATAAATTATTTTTAAAACATTCAAAATAACATCCCGATTCAATTAGTATGGCGGACAGACACCGCGCGTGCGGGGATAGGTAGCAAATTTGAAGTGAAAACAAGTTTTTATAGAAAAATATTTTTTTCTAAACAAGCTTTTATAAAATACGTCAGTAGTTCTGTAAGCCGATCAAAATGAGTCCAAACACCGTCGTTACGTAAGTTACTGAAGAGTTCCGTTGCCTACCTTCCGTCTCCATCATTAGATCAGCTCGCTGTCACCATAATATTGTATTCTCATCGAAGCTTGACAGGCATGCAAAATTTCAACTCAATCGCACATCGGGAAGTGGGTCAAATTTAACTTGCAAGATTTGATTGCAGACAACTTTTGGAACTTTAAAACAAAGGATGGCGGTCGCGAGCGCAGCGATGACAGGTACGTGCGTGCGCAATGGTCTAATTCTCTAGTGCGACTGAAACAAGGAAGGAAGGAGAAGGAAGGGATGCGGGTCTACCTATCATGTCTGCGCCCCGAGCGAGATATTATTCGTTAACCTTTTTTTAAACAAACTGGGTAACTACAGGTTAGTACATTACTGTTCAAGCTGGCCGTCTGTGGAATTCCTTGCCACAGAATATAAGACGATCTCAGAATCTGGAATCATTTAAAACACAGGTACCGGAAGAGAAAGATAGTAATCTTTCTCTTCCGTAAATCTATTCTTTCTCGAATTTATAGAATGTATTAGTACTTATTTAGTCATAGAGCTACATCATAGATTTAATTATTTGTTAATTTATCTATTATAATATACATTTCATGTTATTATATTTATACATATATAGCTATCTAAAGTTGTAATTACACATGCCCTTCAACATACTGTCCCGTACCCCACGGTTGTCTGGAAGAGATCGCTTTAGCGATAAGACCGCCTTAAATTGTCACACTGTAATCTTCTTATCCTTTAAACTGTATGTTCTCTTTTGGTGTACAATAAAGAATATTTGTATTGTATTGTACATTTGTCTAGATTTTATGTACCATATTTATGTATTTATTTATGTGACTAATATTTTTATCTTTATTTTACAGGCAGGCTGCCGTCGTCTACCATTAGCTTCCATTCGTTTAGGCCACTTTGCCAAAGTTCGGGCGTGAAGTAAACATACTTTGCAAGATACCATTTGCCAACATACATACAGGTGAAGCCAATAAAAGCGTGTTCAACCCGCATCCATTTGTAATTGTCCTGCTGTACACAAAACTTTAATTACCCCGGTCCCAGCGTTCGTACAAAAACCACCCATCTCTGGAGTCGCCCGCGGCTTCGATCCACCGTTATTCTTTTTAATTTCCCACCGTTCAACTTTATGTGGTGCGATAAGGGCAATGGTTCGGGTGGCGCTATCTATCGGCGGTGTATCGTTTCATGTTTATTTGAAAATTGCCATAAAACTGTTGGTCCCGACTGGCTGTTTAACTGCTGTAATTGCTGATATTGCATTACACTTTTATAACTAAAACTAGGTGTCCCACGCATCTCCACACTCTTCCTTTTTTAACCGGCTTCAAAAAGAAGGTTCTCTATTCGACGCGTATGTATGTAATAAAAATGCGTAATATTCATCGATATACAGTATATCGATGGTAATATTAATATATGTTAATCTATATGGGCTTCTAAACAAATTTACCAAATTTTATGAGTGTATGTATGTATGTATGTAGGTTTGTCCGCGGATTTCTCAGAAACTACATGTAGTCCGATTTCGAAAATTCTTTTTGTAATAGTTAGAGTATTTTTCAACTTAGGGTAGAGTACAAGTTTCATCAAAATCGGTCAAGTAGTTTAAGAGATATAATTTTTTTATGTTTTAGTAAGTTACTGTAACGTAGTCTTTCGAGTTGCGTGATAGTGTTGATACCTATTTTGCTAAAATAAAAGTCACTAAAAAGTGTTAAATAAACTATTAAAAAAAAAACGACTTCAAAGTAAATTATCTAAAAAGCATAAAATAACGAAAATATATTGAAGTCGGTGTCAGCTCGTGCTAGTCTTAGTTAACATGATGTGCTAGCACCGACTTCAATATATTTTCGTTATTTTATGCTTTTTAGATAATTTACTTTGAAGTCGGTTTTTATTTTTTCAAAAATAGTTCACTTCTACAAAATGATAGAAAACTTCTACAAATGTAAAAAAAATTTTGATGAAATCGGTAGTCATTCACAGGCAGTCACATAGGGTTCAGGGCTCACTGCTCCATCCACTAACGAATCTGCGCTAATAATATAAGCTGTCCCTAGTAACTTCTCCTAAATGAATATAAAGTAAGGTATTAAAGTTAGGTTCCGCGTTCTGCCGCCTGCCTCTCTCACACTTGTGAAAACATTTTACGTACTTTTTTAGCCGGTAAAATCGCTTCTAGAAATATACAATGTAAGGAAATAACCATTTTAATAAAGTAGTTCAAGAATTTAAGGACAAAATTGAATGATCCATTAGGCAGTTTCCACACGAGCGCAGCGGCTGCGCGGCTCTACCGCCTAAATTATCATCGTGCATTGTGCCGCGGTACTTCTACTATATTAGATTTATTGCTCTCTGATTATATACAGAGTAGATAATGTTGCAGAGAAATATTAAATATATTGTTACAAGACAACTGACTTCTGGAGAAAAAAGAGTTCTCTGAAACTTGGTCAATCATACAGTTTATCATAATGCCAAAGTTTGTATAAACATGCCTCATAGTTCGTATGTGATTACTGAAATCAACAAAATTACCTTAAGATACGCCATGAGTGTACGCTAAATTTTATGAGTATCAGCTACTGGCCCTCACATAATACTTCTAATTTAACCAGACATTGATGCCCACTTAATTTTGTAGGATAAAAGTATTCTAAAACTGGGCCTATACACTACAATACAATACAAATATTCTTTATTGTACACCAAAAGAGAAGATACAGTTTAAAAGATAAGAAGATTACAGTGTGACAATTTAAGGCGGTCTTATCGCTAAAGCGATCTCTTCCAGACAACCTTGGGGTACAGGACAAGACAAACAGGGCCTATAATAATTATCATTAAGCCAAATATTTATCATTATGCCAACTATCAAATCCACTCAGTAGTTTCCTCAGGATACTTTATAATTATCAAAATAATGATCTCAATTTTATTTATTTTATTTATTTTATTAATTTTAAAGAGACTTACAGACTAATAACAGGTGTATAGTTACAAATTAAATTACATAAATTGCTACTAACAAGTCCCTACAGATTGATACAATAATGTGCGATATACACTATAACCAGTGTTGTGCTACTGGTTTAACATTATTATACTCGTATAATTAAAAATCCTCTTTTGCTAATAAGCGTCTTGCTGTATTTACATTAGTGCAAAATAAGTCGATATTTAGCTTTCGATGTAAGTTATTAAAGTTACGTGCACTTCTAAGTAGGAAGGCATTTTCAGGGTATAAATCTTTTATAATAAAAATTCGTACCGACTCCTAGGCTATAAAAATATTCTTCTGTAATCTCTGTAACGTTGAACTACTCTGTGCCCACCGATTCCGCACACTGCACTCGCTATTACGAAGCGACGCTAATCAGTTACATATATTACGTAATATTGTACACACATACGCGGCGTAGCGCGGCGTAGCGCAGCGTAGACCTTGCTACGGCGCTACGAGCTGACGTAGCCGACTACGGAGTTGGAGTAACTGCCGCTCCCAATATCCTATCGATCCCTTACTATAAGTTAAAATAGTTACCATCAATAGCTATAATGACATAATTCCGTTTCAATAATAACATATTAGCAGCTTACTGTTGGTTGTTCAAATGGTCTGTCAGGGTTTTAGTTATCGCTCCATATCGGAGGTTGATCGCGGGATATCGATGACTTGATCAATTATTTTGACTTATAGTTAGGGATCGATATGATATTGGGACCTGCAGTAAGTGAAGCTTCAGTAAAGTTATTAAACCAGTAACTACCGCACTCAGAGACTATAAATAAAGTGCGTTAGTGCGAAGCCATAGTAAAAGGGTGGCTTGTCTTATGGTAAGCGGTTATTAAGAGCTTACGGTCCAGTGACGTAGCTTGTCCGAAATGGGCCCAGTGTCAAAATTTATTGGGGGGCCCAAATGAAGCTAAGGCCTAATTGTTTAAATGAGACTGAGACGAGGATAACATTTTACGAACTTTTACTCACACCCATTCGGGGCCCCTGCAGTCCGAGGGCCCCTATAACCCGGGGGCCCCTTATAATTGATACGGCTGATACGGCGGTAGCTACGCCCCTGTTACGGTCTCTACTAGCACTAGAAGTAATACTTGTAAGTTGTAGACCGTGTAATAAAGTAATGTAACTTAGTAATGAGAAAAGCAAGACGGATGCCTGATGGCAAGATACAGCTGCCACTGGTCAACCGAGACATTAGTAAGACGTAAGTCTCACATCGGATCACAGAAATGTTTACATATTGCTGCTTGGCGGCAGAAAACCTGACAATACATTTTTTTTGACGCGGGGTCCCCCTGGATCTGTGGGGATCAACCGGGGTATGTGTATTCTTATCCACTAAAACCCCCACGGCTTTCGCATCGGCACATGAGAGGGGACCCCAGGGGCTCTCCGGTGGGATCTGCACCAGGGGCCTCTCAGTGCCTTGCCTTTGAACCCGCCTCTGGGGGCGCATTGTTGTCCCCCGGGAACCAGTCACGGTGATCACGGGGACGGGGGTCCCAACCCCGCCGTCGTCCTCCTCGGAGTCGCCGCCGTACTCAATGGGTGTCCTAAAGGCCCACAGCCCGAACGAACAGCGACTCCGAAGGGACCTGACAATACCTACTTGGACGGCTCTTTGCTCGAGGGAGCCACCGCCTAGTGGTATGGTGCAAATCTATAGACTACGGTTCGTACAGAATGCGAGCAGGATAGGGTTGCTAATAGAGACCTGCTTAGCACGCCATAACTCACTGTTTGTATCCAATTTAATCTTTTGAAGATGCACAGCATAATTTATATTAAAAATGGAATTTTCCGTCCGAAATAGATTACTATGTACCAGGTTTACTGAACAAGCCAAATTTTTTGACGGGCCCGTTGGTCTACCGGTTGGACCTTCGGAGTCGCTGGACGTTCGTGGTGTGGGCCCTTTGAACGTCCATCGGGGGGCTACAATGCGCCCCCCGGCGGCGGGCTCAAAGGCAAGGCACTGAGGGGCCCCTGGTGCAGATCCCACCGGAGAGCCCTGGGGTCCCCCCTCTCGTGTGCCGATGCGACAGCCGCGGGGGTTTTAGTGGGTAAGAATCCACATACCCCGGTCGAGCCCCACAGCTCCCGGGGATCTTTGGAAGATTTACCCCGCGTCAAAAAAAACGAAAAAAAAAAAACAAAAAAAAAAGCAGTTGGACGCTCTGGCTGCTAATCGATGGGTCATGGGTTCGATTCCCACCAAGTGTCTGGGTGTTATTTATCTATTTAAGTATGTATTTACAAAAAAAATGTATGTAAGTATTAGTATCAGATAGATAGATAGATAGATAGATAGATAATTCTTTATTGTTCCACCATTATAAAAAAACACAAAAATACAAGAAAAAAAAAAAACAGTAAAATAGAATGAAACAATGGGCGGCCTTATCACTAAAAGTGATCTCTACCAGGCAACCTTTGGATGGAGAGGAACTATGAACTGCAAGGCGGGGTTGTTTATACAAACCAATTATAAAAGAGAAAAAAAAAATACATAACTATAAACAATAATATACGTAACAGCAAAATAATATATATATAAATATTAGTATAACACATAAATATTATATTTGATAGAAACAAATATAAATAACCAACAATCTATATCTATCTATACTTATAATAAAACTGTAACAGGTCCAATTCTGTACATTGAAGATATTTTGAAAATTATATTTGGAGGGCATTCTATAACCGATACTGAGGCCGAAAATGTATTTTTTTTAATTTTTGTCTGTCTGTCTGTCTGTCTGTCTGTCTGTCTGTATCACGGCTGAGCATCACGCCGAAACTACTGAATGGATTCAAATGAAACTTGGCATGATTTGAGATCTTACTACGAGGTAGGACATAGAATACTTTTTATCCCGTAATCTAGCACGGTTCTTTTGGGAGAGGGGATTAAAGTCAAAACGGGTAAGTACTTGGTTATACGCTTGGTCCAATTTTATCAATTTTTCTTTATAATATAATAAATATTAGTAAGGGAACACTCATAGAGAGTTGTTATCAAGGTTTTGTAATCGACCGGGTTAAGCAACGTTAGGTAAGGTCATTAATTAGATGGGTGACCGTTTAACGCCATTTGAACTAAACGGGTCCGTGCTTCGGAGAGCAAGTAAAAAGTGGGTCCCAGTTTTTAACCGACTATAAAAAATGAGGTTATGTATTCGATGCGAATGTCTGTTATTAAAAGTTTAGTTAACATAAAAATAGCGCAGGCGGAGCTGCGTGGGTTAGCTAGTAATAAATAAATACTTAAATGCAGCCGGCTAATATCAATATAAAATTCATAGGGACAAATAAAATGCTTTCAAACGATCTTTAAAGATAGGCAGAGATGGTGCATGTCTAACAGTGACCGGTAAGGCATTCCACAGACGAACAGCTTCTACTGTGAATGACTTATCGTAAAACGAACTATTATGAGAAGGGAACATAAGAGTGAGATTTTCTGATGACCTCAAACAGTGGGAATCATTGCCGAGAAAAACAAAACGTTCCTTTAGGTAACGCGGAGAAAAAGGATTAAATAGTATATTATAAAGAAGAGACAGGATGTGCGTATTCCGACGAAGACGAATAGGAAGCCACTTGAGCTTAGAACGAAATTGAGAAACATGATCATATTTGCGCAAACCAAATATAAATCGTATACAAAAATTTTGAAGACGCTCAAGTTTATTAAGCTGGTCCTCTGTAAGATCTAAATAGCAGATGTCAGCATAATCAAGAATTGGAAGTAATAGGGATTGAGCTAGAACAATCTTAGTGGCAGTGGGAAGAAAGTTACGGAGTCTTTTTAACGAGGCTGCAGCAGCAAACAACTTCTGACTAGTAACTTGGAGTTGAGGAACCCAACTCAAGGTGCGATCAATTAAGATTCCTAAATTTTTACACGATTCACTAAAAGGTATTAATTCCCCATCTAAATTGACACTAGGTTATCAGTTGTCTGGTTTCCATAATACAGGCTCTGCCTAGTTTGGAGTCGGATGACCATGTGTGGAATTGTCCCAAGATATTATTATTATTGAAACTAAATATTTACAGTTTACTTACAAATATACTTAAACTAGGTAAAAAAACTTCCTCGAAATTGTCACCGCACTGGGAAGAAGGGTACCTAAACGACTGGCGGACTGGCGACCTCTATGTATAGACAAGCTTATACTTTGGCAGTGAAAGCTACCAGCCCGACGGTCTCCTGAGCCTGCGATAAGTTTGGATGAAATTTCTTTCACCAAACCGTGCGTCTCATGAGACCAAGGCTCATGGTCTCCACCGCAAAGGGCGAAAATACATAGTCGGAACCTAGAGCTTACACTAGCGGTTGCCGCAGCTCCTCTAGTCCCCCTGCAACTTGCCGGGGTGTGGGACGCAGCAAGTATATAGACACAAGTCGCATCCCACACCAACGGCTTTCCATGTCGCCATGGTATTAAAGTGATACCATCAGGCCTCTCGCCATCATAATAATACTATCTATACTATATTTTAGACAGAAAAATCTAATAATAACCTAACCGTACCTGGCAAATACCACTTGCAGAGGTACTCGTACCTCTAATATCGACAAAACAAATTCCTTTAAAATTTGAACAATGAGTTTGCAATGCATTATATGATGATTTTCTGATACGCTAACTGATTTTTATAAATATACTAGCTGTCCCGCGCAGCTTCGCCCGCGATTTTGTTACATTTTGCTCCTCTTTTCTTCCTCCTCCCTTAATTTATTTCTCTCTCCATCTCTCTCTCTCTCTTATAAGAAAAATCTAATTCTATGCTCTGTCCCACCAATCTCTTTCCCGCTTCGGTCCCCCGCACTCTTCTTCTCCCCGTTGTCCCATGTTCTCTCCTCTCTATTTAATGTTCTTGCTTTATGTTGCTTAACCTTAACCTAGCCGTATATAATATCCTTCGCTGGACGTTCGGGGTGTGGGCCCTTTGAACGTCCATTGAGTACGGCGGCGACTCCGAGGAGGACGGCGGCGGGATTGCGACCCCCGTCCCCGTGAGTACTGTGTCAGGTTCTCGGGGGGCTACAATGCGCCCCCCGGCAGCGGGCTCAAGGGCAAGGCACTGCCTGGTGCAGATCTCACCCGAGTGCTCTGGGGTCCCCCCCTCCTCTCATGTGTCGATGCGACAGCCGTGGGGTTTTAGTGGGTAAGAATCCCACATACTCCGATCGAGCCCCACAGCTCCCGGGGATCTTTGGAAGATTTCCCCCACGACAAAAAAAAAAGCCGTATATAATATACTATATGACCTATTCTCAGACCTACCCGCACAAAATTACATACAAATCGGTTCAGCCGTTCTTGAGTTATAAATAGTGTAACTGACACGACTTTCTTAAATATATAAACTAACACATTACCAAGACCAGAACCGTAATACATTCATTATATTAGGAACTAGCCGAATCGTAGCGCCGTAGCGCCGTAGCTAGATCCCGTAGGCGCTACGAAAGACCCGTAGACGTAATCTGCTACGAATTTAGCAGTGACGTAGTAGCGTTTGTAGCACTGCAGTGTATGGGATTTATACTAAGGAAAAGAGTAATAACTCTTTGTGTGACACAGAGATGTGTTTTATGAAAAGACTAGCGACCCGCCCCGGCTTCGCTTACAAAGTAAAGGATAAAAAATGGTTATTGTGGGTTATCCCTAAGAGATAAACATATACCATCGCGGACTTTTTTGTAGACCTTGTTAAGGTGCACAATACTGTAGTACATTATTTTGATCTATCTCGTAGGGTTCAGCCAGCGTTTGCAATGTAAGCGCAGAAAAAGGTGTTTATTTACGACATCACATTAGAAACCTCAGTCTGCTCAGTGGGCGAGCGCTTGCCTTGGAAACAAGGTGCGCAGGTTCGAACCCCGGCTCGCACCTCTGATTTCTTCAACGAATCATGTGCGAATCGTCTTTGTGCGATTGTTACTAGCTTTCGGTGAAGGAAAACATCGTGAGGAAACCTGCATGTCTGAGAAAGGCTAACTAGCTCTCGAATGACATGTGAAGTCCGCCAACCCGCACTTGGCCAGCGTGGTGGACTATGGCCTAAGCCCCCTCATCTCGAGGGGAGGCCCGTGCCCAGCAGTGGGACATAAACAAGGGCTGGTATTATTAGAAACCTCTAAAATGATCAGTGTTTCTCTACTATATTATGTATTTATTATACATATAAACCTTCCTCTTAAATTGCTCTATCTATTAAGAGAAACCGTATCAAAATCCGTTTCGTAGTTTTAAAGATCTAAGCATACATAGGGACAGACAGACCGCGGGAAGCGACTTTGTTGTGTACTATGTAGTGATTTTAATAATAATTATTGGTGATGAGTTTTGTTTTTAATTTCTAGGTGGTAGAGAAGACCCTCCAGATTGTAGGTGGGTTCCACAGCGTCAGATATTTTGATGCTAAACGGTTAATCATTGCTGTGTGTTGGCTGCTGCGAGCAGTCAACTCGTGCGCGGGTGCTGCTTGGGGGGACTGGTCCGACTACTATCCCTTTGGCAGCCTAGTTTGTTGTATTTTCCTCGTATTTTGTTTACTCTATCTTATTTGATCTTTTGAACAGCAAGACACACTGACACTGATCTAATTGTAACATTGTTTTTTTTTTTTAAAGTGAAAAAGTTACAAGCCCGCTGAGTCTCTTGCCGGATCTTCTCAGTTGAGACCGCGTTGTGATCCGGTGGTAGCTTTTAAAAAAAATATTGAACGTTTGAAAGCTATCACTTTTGAACGGTAATTTTTTTTGTTAAGCCTATTAGAAATAAATGATTTTGAATTTGTGGACCATTGTAAGTCACTGTAGCTGTTAAGATAGATAGATAGATAGATATACTCTTTATTGTACACAAACTCACCTACACATAAAATAAAACACATAAAAACACTTAAAAACTGAAATATGTACAAAGGGCGGCCTTATCGCTATTCGCAATTTCTTCTAGGCAACCTTGGGATGGAAAAAAGAGAGAATGAAACATAAAAGTGGGGTAGTTAGCTAGTGCAACAAATAAGATATTTAGAAAACAAAAAAAAAAGAAAGAAAAGGTAAGGTTAAGGTTACCAAACTCAAAAGACTAGGTAACTCTTTAATATTTCATATGATTTGCCGCTTTTGCCCCTGCAGTAGGGCTTTCAGTGCCGTGACGAGCAGTTTGTTTGCCTATGGTAAGCAAACGCCTGCCCATTAAAGGTTGCCTTACCCTGCCGCTCCTCACCTAAATCATTTAGTTATAACTCTCTAAAGCACAGTAGTATTTCCGGCTGCAGTGCCCTTCACACTGGAACAGCTAAATCTTTATTACATTACTGCTTTGCGGCAGATTATTGCGTTGAGTAAGCTAGAAAACAGGAAATAGTATTGCACCATACCACAGACTTTTTATTTTTCGTTAGTACTTTTCAAATTTGTTCAATGAAGGTCCAAAAAATGTGTTGTCACAACTTATTGGTCTGCCTACCTTTGTTCGAGACACTAGGCGTGAAGTTTGTGCATAATTATTATTTTCATATGGAAAAATCTGCCCGAAACCGCTTTGCTGTTCCGCCCAAGATGTGTTTTTAACTCACACACGCTTAGACAATGCACACATGCGCATTTAATGTGACATTTATAGATACGTCAGCTGAAAAACGGATGCAAAGTAAATTAATATTTATTTCTATGCGCTTTAAGGTCTATAATAAATATTGCTCTTTGAGCTAAATTAGGATTTTTCGACAATCAAATCAAACACAACACTTTAACTCCATATTTATTATATGAACGAAACTAATACTCTATTTTCTTTTGGTTAAGGTTTTCTTTTCTTCGATGAAACAAAACAGATATGTCATGAACGGGAAATGTGATGCAATAATGTATCACAAATACTTCAGGTATATCTGCAAAATTAAGCCTTACGTGATCTGCAGAAGGTCTATAATCATGCTCTCATTGGAATGTGGATAATATAGTATTGCATAATGTTCTTCAGTGTACGTTCCGAATTTGAAAGAGCTTTCCGAGCGAAGCCGAGCACTTACCGATCGGGTCCGAGCGGCGCCGAGTCGCTGCGAGTCCTCGAATGCATTAGGTCGTAGTGCGGTAGGGTTGTCGCTGCTGGGAAATGCTCATTTATTTTTTCTTCCTTTTAATTTTCCATTATTTATATTTGTTTTGAAAAAAAAAAAAGATTTAAACATACTTTTAGTAACCTACTAAATCTAAAAGAAGATTGCCAAATTTTGTTAGAATACGATATTCCCGGATAAGTATTAATGGAATAACGCAGCTAATACAATCTAAAACAGGAGTTCTTAAAGTATGAGCGAATATTGAGTGGGCCCACCCGACCGATCGGGCTAACAGCTGGATGACCACTGAGGGCACAGTTGCCAGCTGTATTTTAAAATTTCAGGAGAATTAGAGCCAAAGAAATCAGATCAGATAAAAAATCAATTGTTGGCATAAATCGTAATAATTGATGTTTTAATTATCACTTTTTACTAATTGATACGTAAAAGTTCTTTAATTTCTAACCCCTGATACAAAAAGGAGGAGTGACATATATACGCCTTTGTCTGCCTCTCTGTGTCGTCACATCTCCAAAACAAATAGATGGATTTGAATATAGGTTTCGGAATTAAAAACTGGTTTGTTTAGGACAATTCTGCAGCCTAACGACGTGAGGCTTAGCGTCAGCGAATATTTTCTTCCCTCTGACCGACCAGAGAGACTAGGGTATCTAAACGTTACCAATATTTTATCCCCATTTTTAAGATGGCAAAGAGTTGGGTCCCGAATTTGGCAGTTTTTGCTAGATGGGTCAGAGCCCATTCAAGTTTGGGAACCACTGATCTAAAAGAAAGTTGTTGATTATGTTATTTAGAAGAAATAAGCAATCAAACAGGCTGACAGACATAGAAAGTCATTTTGATTTATACTTTAAAAAAAATTGTATGCTATTTATTTAGTGTTATGATAGAAATATAAACTAATATAAATTTTCCTTATATAATGCAGTGATAAACTGAAATCTCATCAGATGGTAAGTGGGGATGTAGCCATAGATGGTAAAGTACAGATCCTTCTAATAGATTGCACACTCTACCTCTAAGAAATTAAGAGCTTGTAATAAAATATTGTGCCAAGAAGAAAGTTATACGTCAATTCTGGTAACCTTACCACCCTAAAGTGTTCAGAGATTCGGCAATTGTAAGAAAAACCCCGGAAAAGCTGGTCACGTCAGCCCTGCGCGAAGGGCGGGGCGAGGCGGCGGCGTGCGGGGGCGGGTGTCGTCCGCCTCGCGCCAGTCGGTCGCGGGGCGCCGCGCAGCCCGCACGCGATATGCGCGCCCTCTAGCGTATTATGTTCCTCCCCGACCTTCCGCGAGCCTGCATGGTGGACGACGTAGCGACTTACTTGCAAGCGCCCTCCTCGGGACAGGTGGCTACAATTATTAACAACAAACCCATATGTAATTAACAATGATCATATTAACAGATGTTGTGAGCTAATGTCGCTTACCTAAACCGCGTCGGCCGCCCGGGTATTTTCGGGACGCACCGATTTCGCCGTCAGATCGATGTGGACCGCACGTGATTCTGTAATGTTTCAGGCTGAATAAAAAATGTACACAGCCAACGAAAATTAACCAAAAAAAAAAATCACGTGGTTCGAAGTTCAAGTTTGCAGGGATAATGAAAATAAAATAAAAACAGTGACAATTGAAAATGTATAAAAGGTTATACGTAGTGTACAAAACAAAACGTGTGTAAACAACTTGATGGTGGGCTTTTATAAGCTGACGAGTTGAATGACAGGTTATTGTGACGTTCGTTATTACAGAGAATGTAAACGAAAAAGTGTTTTTTTTTTATTTGGTTTTTGATGATTTTCATTATTTGTACATTCTGTAAAAAATCGACTTTTTAAAATTATCATGTTTAAATCCTACGGAATTAAAAAAAAAATGAATAAATAATCGCATTAAAACTAAAATTAAAAGTGACATAAATCGACACTTCCGATGAGTAAATTATAATTATAACTTCTTGAATTAGCATATGGTATGGTTTATGAATATAGAATATGATTCAGAATGTCGAAGCTTTCCTTTCAAATGACTTGGTCTAAATTAATTTATTTATCGTAGTAAATAATTAATAATAGTACAAACGTGAAACTAAAATGAAAGATGCTTATATAGGAATAAAAATAAAAGACTTCAAAACAGTTAATGATAACATAAAAAGCCTCGTTTTATAAAATTAATAACAAGTTAATAAGAAACAGAAAATATCAGTCTTTCATCCAAACCTAATCTTTAAAAGATTAGGATTAACAAATGTTATCGACGTAGCTAATATTTTCGATAAGAAAACAAAAAAAGAAACACGCGACCAATAAGTTCACCCCTAGTGTGATTAAAAGAATGAATGACAATAAACTAATAATCAGAATCAATGTAATCTATCTAATTAGATAGTAATCAAGAATATTTTGATTCGGGTAAAAGCAACTTATTTCCATTAAGCAAGCGCACAAATCCCCAAGGATTTATAGGAATGTTTAAAGTGCTGACTAAATCGATATACTGCGAGAGATGTGAATAAGTCGACTGCAGGGAAACTACGGCATAGAGTAGCATAACGCCCATTCCTATCTGCAGTTCGCGGCAGCATCGTGTAACGTGGATTTATTTACGAAGATAATATTATAATCTATGACTTTGATTTTTTAAATAGGTTTTAAAAAATGTGTGTTCTATAATACTGTAGTTTTGAAATTCATAATTTGTACATATAAAGTGTTCGAATTTTGGCGTTGAGAATCTTATAATTTTTCGTTTACTGATTATATCGCGGTTCATTTTTGATTTTACTTTCCCGATGTTTCGAATATTTTGCTCTTACTGTGAAAATTGTAATTTTGAAATAATAATACGATTGTAAATTAGATTAGTATCAATCGAATGATTATAGAGATTGTGCTGGCCAACTCTGAGTAAATGCAATCCAACAAACTACGAGTTGCTAGGTTGTATTAGTGCAATCTCATACCTTTGCCGATCACCATTTATTAGACACATCATCATGTTGCCGAGTACTTAGAAATGACTGTCAAAGAGAAGCAAATATCGTGATTATAGTTAATTATCTAATTTATTGTCGCATTAGCAATCGATAAATCAACATAATTTATACGCGTTTTGTTTAAACGAAGATTCCGTATCTTTAAAATAACAAAATATACCTACGTCTTTTTTTCAAATTTAGGCTCTAGGTACATACTTATTTGGTTAGATTTTTTATTCACATGAGTGGTTTTTCTAATACCTACAAGATGACTTTTCTATAAAAACTATTTAATCTTACCACACATTTCAATGCCCATGGGATGTGTCCCTAAACCTTCAATGCCCACGGAACATTTCCCTGTAGTTTAAATACGTACCCATGGGATATTATCCCTTAATCTTTTACATCAACATCTAAGGGTATGGACTTGATGTACCATTTTTACCTAAAGATCATACAGTAATTAGTATTTATGTTAGACATTTTGTAATTGGCTCCGTGCCCTGTTGCCTCCACGGCCTTGATCTTGATGATGAATATTTGTTTAGTAAACGCAAACCTACTCCAATGTAATGATAAAGACATTTTGGATTTACGTTATTCACTGTGGGGTTTTTATTGATATTATTAATTACTTTCTACTTGCTTTCTCCAAAAGTTTGTACCAGTAGCACTGATTTGATATTAAATGATAAATAATTATTGTTTTTACCATATTACCGAAACTCTTTATCATTGAGGCATAAGTACTTAAGGACGATTTTCCTAAGATTGAGACACTAAAGGCTGACTGAGTGACCAAGAGAGACCAACAACGCAATTGTGGGTTTTAAAAAATAACCTTAAAATAGGTGTTGTCATTCGGTTTAGATAATTTAAAGATATAGATTAGCAATCAATAATCGTGAAGGTACCTATATACATTATATTGGCATAACATTATTTTTCAAACTATCTAACGCAGATCTAACAAGAATGGCGGAAAAATTAAGAGTAACGCTAAAGACTTATTTTTTTGAGTTGATCATCGTTTCACAATGCGAGTAAGGACTCTGATTAGACACGTCTTACAAGGTCGGCATTTACTGTTATCTTTCATTTTCAAACTAGAAATGTTTCAATATAAAGTAAAACTGTAAAGAGTATATCCCTAACCTACCCTAACCTTTCCTTCCCACCCCCTCATCCCCCATCCTACTGCTTATTCAGCAAAGATAACCCGACCGTAACAGAGTCAGTTGAAATTCTAATTTAATTTTCCTGGAAACGAATTCACTTGTAGGAATTGATTAAAAATATTGAAGTGTGCAGTCGCTATAACTATAGGCACGACTAGTTGTAATCCATTTACGTAAATGTAACAAGATTCAGATTAAAGTACAAAGTTTTATTTTATTTTTCGATTTAAAATGCTGTTTCAGACAGTAAAGCTGTGGTCTTAGAATTAAGAAATATTGTTAACTAAAACACTTTTGCGTAAACAAGTAAGTAGATAAGGTTTAAAGTTACTTCCTGATATTTTTATGACTTTAAGATATTGCTAGTTTAGTGAGTTTAAACATAAAGTATTATGAATAGTTAAATTATTTTAAACACACAGACACTTTGTTCAAACATAATGGTAATTGGTCGAATAAGTAATTAAGAACGGTTAAAGTAGCTCCAATTATTTTATGTAAACGTACTCTACAATCATTAAGGAAAGCCGAAGATCGGGCTCAATGGCTTGTCTTGGGAGAGGCTTATGTCCAGCGCTGGACTGTTCTATAATTCCAATTAAATCTAATGCTAAGTTTCTTTACCGTCTCCCCTGGATTTTATAAGAATTAAAAGTTCGTGTTCACTGGTGTCTTGTAGATTCTGGCTTACAGGATTCATAGTTCACATTAGGGCTCTGCCTACCTTTTTCATACATTAGCAGGAATTAAAGTTTATAATGCATAAGAATAAAAATATGGCCGAATGTAAAAATATCCTAGTGATATGTAATCTGATTGAATGAGTTATAGACGTTTTTACGTATCCTATGATATAATAAAAGCAAAACGGCATATAAAACGAGCAAAAGTTTCCGCAGCAATAAAAGAAAACAGGAAATAACAATGTCATAAGGAAAATAACATATATTCAAGTCATAAGCAAAAAGGAACAGATAAAATATTGTTCTAAAAACAACGTAATCTAAAAGTAAAATTTGATAAAAATTATAATTAAAATAAATAATGTGTTTCGAATAAGGTGTCAAATTCAGAAAAAAAACATCAGGTGCAGTTCCAAAGTTAACGCATTAAGTATTCAAAAATAGCAGTAGCAATGATACAAAAATATTTCATTTATGACGCTAAATTAGCTATTAATTCAATGGGAAAATATGGACACATCCGAGCGCAGTCTAAAAAATATCCAATAAAAAATAACGCGGTGATGAAAGCATAGACGATGTAAACTACTTCTAGAAGTTAAACTATAAAGTCGTACGTTAAATTTATATGTACCAGGTCCTAAAATACCCGGCCGGCAGCCGCTGAGCGGATCGCGTCGGTGTACCTACTCGATGTTTGTCCCTCGCCCCCTCTGTTGTCTCTTTATTTCTTCTATTTACACCCTTTTTCTTGCCACTATCAATGTATGAATGTTTTTCACTAACTGTTAATGTTGATATTTTAAATTGTATCCATAATATTTAATCGTTAGTTCGATATTCATGGTTTTGTTTTAATTTTTGTTTTTATTATGTGTGAATTGTTGTATTTTTGCAAGAAATGAAACTGGCTGATAAGAAAGAAAAAAATGCCATATTAATGAATTAAGTAAAAAGATTTAAAGTTTAATAAGTTCTCATAAGAGAATATAACAATTCACGCCTTACAATGTACATTTTCATTTCCAATTAATATTTGACACTGCTTTTAAATGGATTTCATTTATTTCCAACATAATCACTATAAAATACAACAAAATTAGCATTTAAAAGCAGTATAACACTATTTAATGTTTAATATGCGAACGGAAAAATAAAAAAAATACTACCCAAATCTCCCATAGATAATCATAAGATTTTTTTTTTATTTTTCTGTTGAACAGAGTAAATTTGGATATTACTGTAAATGTGCATGTCTCCCGAATGCACTACCTTGAAAGCGAGAATGTGTTGCACGAATGTTTTATTTCTTTTTTTTTAATTTCATTACTACACTGCAGATCCATTAGCGGATTGGATTGTACATTGACGATATTTCGTTCGACGTCTGTTCGAAATTTTATTAATATCATAATAATTATCTTTATGACGTCAGTTTTGGTATATTTTTAATGGTTAATTAATTCAAGCTATTTCGTTGATTTAAAAGCTTAGTTTTTTAAAATTAATATAGTATTGGTGTTTTCAGGGATTTAAGGTATGTATTTATATTTAAGTTACTAACTATTACAATATCTTGTATTTTTTTAATCGATCGGCTTATTGTAAAAACTCTGCGATTTTTTTAAGCCAAGAGAAATCTTTTATAATCTAAAAATAATCTGTGGTTGATACAGTCTAGTTTATTACTAAGTAGAAGTTTCATCTCATTGTGCGGTCCCTAGCAGCTGTAGCGATGTAAGTGTTTAGAAATCTCTGAGAAAACCATAAAAACACTCGTAAATATATTTTTACACACAATGGAGCGCAAATTCTTTTTGTTATTATTTTCAGCTAATGTTACCAAGGCTTAAAATATATTTATTAGGCGTGTTAACGTTATAAAATATTTTAATTGATTGCTTATATTACACAAAATACATCTGCTAAGAACAAAACGTGTTACAATTTTTTTTGTGATGTTTAACTAAGTCTTATATTATCTAGGAATGACTTTCGCAGCCCAAGGATTATAATAATTTTATTAAATAAAAAACATTATTTTCAATACGAACTACATTTGACATTTACAATTGCTTAATTATAAATGGCTCTAACGATACCGATAAAATCACCGGATTATATCTTATCTCAGAAAAAAACTCATTTTCATTATTTAACGCCGCCTGCAATTAACGGAATTAAACCAGCCAAACGCTGATATCGACAAAGACAATTTACGACTCCTATCCAAGATGGCAAGGCGGATCCTCTAAATTTCTTCGTCTATTCTTATTTATAGGCACTTCCGTATTTTTTATTATTCCTACTATCTTCCAGCACACTTACATTATGTACATGATAAAAATTTATATCTGTTTTGTTCTGGTTCTTGCAGCTTATTGACATGAAAAATGTTTTACGTTATGTAGATAAAACAAATAACTATGAAATCGTCCTCAAAATAGTCCTCAGAGTTGCCGAATCTTTACAAAGGGTCATCTGATTCCAAACTAGGCCTGTACTATTTACTTTTCTGTTCATACGTACTTATATCGGTAAATAACAGTAAGTTAAAACCCACCTATTAGGTAGCGGCTAGGGTGTCTAAACTCACGGACCAGGAAGGGCTCGCCGAGAGGCGAGCGGCCGCGGATGGGGCCCGGACGAGTACAAGGTACGTTCCCGGGGCCCGTCAACACAGCGGGTTGAGGACACCTTGGGGTTTTAGTCGATAACAGTCCAATATAACTGCTACCCCCGTAGCGGCGCGGGTATTCATGTGGATTTCCCCACTTAAAAAAAAGGTTGTCTATGTCTCCACAGGACCACAACGCTATGAAAAAGCATAGAGCGAAGGTGAAATCTTCTCTAAAGCAAACTAGTTGAAGATGGAATCCTCTGTAAGGTGAAGTAGGTACTACTATTACCCCATCGCCTGTCGTTGTTGTTGGTATTCACTTCACCAAAACACAGGCAAAGGTTATGGAACCATACAGCCTTGATGATTTTTTTAAGTCTTTTTTTTATAAATGACAACAACGACAATGTATACTACACGTAACGCCAAACCCAGGTCTGATTTTTCTTCAAGGTCAAAGCCAATTCTGATCTATCTTAATTAGAAGGGCCAAAGCCATGTCTGTTTTCTACAAAAACGGTCCCGTATCGCTCTTAAATAATTGAAACTTATAACTATTTTTTAACCCATTCATAATTATCATATCTTTGCTGGGCCAGTCTTGTCCCTCTATATAAGCCTTACTTTGCAAAAATCGAGCCGCTTTAGATGTTAGTTTGTCTGGAAATAGGTCAAAGCCTTCGATCGGTAGCTACGAAGATTATTGAATGGAAACTGTTTATTTATACAATAGAAGTCGGAATTCATGACGTACTGGCTTGTACCTACTACGTGCTGGTTAAATAAGCTTGATATATCGCTATCGAGAGACTAAACAATGATCGAAAAAATATATAAAGAAGAAAGTATTGAAAGGACTAGCTCTTATGCTTTCAAAGTTTGTTTAGTTAGTAGAGCTTCAGCCTGTAGACAATCGTGTAGGTACTTTTAGTAGTAATGATAGGCGATTTATTCAGTTTTCGGAAGCGTATTATAGTAACTTCAATAGGTGGTAGGTCGTTTGTGCGGGGAGAGTCCAGATAGGTATCACCACAGTATCGGTTATTCTGCCGCCAAGCAGAAGTATGTAATCATTGCCGTGTTCCGGTTTGAAAGGCACTGTAGCTGACATTTCCAGACAAATAGGACTTTATAATTAACTAGCAATTCCCTGCGGCTACGCCCGCAATTTTTCTTTTCACCCCATTTAACCCCTTTAGGAGAGTAATTATTAAAAACCCTTTCTTAGTGGATGCTTATGACATAAGAAGAAACTACTGTCCAAATTTCAGCTTTCTAGGTCCAGCGGTTTGGCCGGTGCGTTGATGAATCAGTCGGTCAGTCAGTCAGGCAGGACAAGTGATTTTATATGTATAGATGGCGCGGGTGGCGAGCAGAGTGTCGAGCGGCAGTGTATCGCATCTATCTGTCTAAAGGCAGGCGGGTCGATTACCATTAGATGAACGTTTTAGTGTCTCGTCTCTAGGCAGAGTAAAAAAATAAAACCTTACCTCTAACCGTATCCCCCATGCAACGTGCTTCCGACAGTAGGTACGAAAAAACTCAGTTCCGCTTGTTGTCAGATGACAGCAGATAGGCAAACAAGATCAGGCGTACACACCCTTATGTGGTGAAAGTGCCTTCATTCCGGACGAAGCGGTTTGCTTCTTCATTTATAATAAGGACAGCTAAGGACTGGAACAGTTTGCCTGCGTCGGTTTTCCCGCCCGATTATAATGTGGGTGTATTTAAGACTAGAGTGAATAGGCTTTTAATAAGCTAGTGTGTTTTGCCATCCTCGATTGCGTCGCTGCTTTCCATCAGGTGGGACTGCAGTCAAGCACTAGCTTATCAGTGTTAAAAAAAAAGATAGGCTGCCTAGATAGGCAGCAGTAGTTAAACCATGTCAGAGGCTGCCACCAGGTTGACCAGTAATCATACGTGAAAAAAAAAACAGTTAAGGCAGTCGTCAAATTAGCAATTATGATACTAATCTTACACATAGCGAGTCACCAAAACACAGTGCCGTCACTACAACGAGCAATATCGCTACAGCGCAGTGATCGTAAGCTAAAAAGGCCCAAGGCTCGATAGTCGGTGCTAAATATAATTAACGTGTACTATGGTCCTATTGTCAACACAGGTGTTGGTTTAGCATTGCGTTAGCATCGACGATCAGCCCTTTGCGACTGCTGCGTGTCCCGTTGTTTTGTTGCCTATTTTGACGAACAGTGGTTGAAATTAATAACCAAAACGTTTCCTTTAATTTATGCGAACACTACACAGTAAATTGGAACTAGGTTTACTATTTATGATTCTAGACGTTTCGAATGTTTTGGAGATGGTCACGGGGAGACTTAGGTGTTTAACCATTAACGTCCTAATTTCATTATTATTATTATTTTGTAGCCTCCGTAGCGCAGTGGGAAACCGCTTGCTTTGCAAACCGGAGGTCGCGGGTTCGAATCCTGCGGGGGGCAACAACATTGTGTAGTTGTTCCTTACTGGCTAGGACAATGCAGGCCGATCACCTGATTGTCTGTAAAATAAGATGATCCATGCGTCGGATGGGCATGTAAAAGTAATGTGAAAGTCCCACGTAGATGGCTGATCTTGTGAAAGATTCGTATCGGCTAGGAGGACATTATTATTATTATTTTATTATTATTCCGGTGTACACTTCTTAGTTATTATTATAATCCACAATATTCATATTTCGTATAAATAGATACAATATAAAACTATAAGTATATTTAAAAGCATAAATCTGTATATAAAACTCCATGGAAGATAATCCTTTACGTTATTTTTTTAAATTCAACCACCAGAAACTATGGCTTTACAAGAAAAACGCATATTTTTTCTCACACTTGCAACAGAAACCATTGCAAGTATTTTCTTCTTATTAGGATTCCTTTGACCAGTCTCCGGATTACTTAATACACAGTCCGCAATCGCACCTGTGTGCTGTCGTACATGGTACTGGAAATGGGTTACTATGGTGCACGTGGAGCCACCATCTACTTGTGGTGCACGGTGCGCACCGCGATATGGAGTCACGATTATGGTAATGCCTCGACTGATGCTACTACCGGCTCGGATTCCTGGAAATCGTGGATCAAATCCAATGCCTGGGAATATTTGTCATGGTTTGGTATGGGATTTCCTTGTGCTATAATTTAATCATAATTGGTTGTTCCTTGTGGCTAAGTTCGACCAGAGGGCCTAGACAAGATGCAATCGCTTCATAGCGAATCTATTTCTTCATTCGCTAACGGAGTCAATTGCCTACAATTTGTCACGTGATTTTTCTATGACTTATGTCATTCTCATACAATTTTATACTTTCTATTAGCGATAGCGATTGTAGATTGTTACATTGTCTAGGGGGGCAGGTTAGGTGCAAGTGCAAGCAGAAGTGTGGTAAGCTGAAGGGCTGAACACTTGAATATTAAGAGTTCAAGAAACGGATGGTTAAATCACACTGATTACGGGATAGAGACACCACTATAAAAACATGAAGAAAAGTCACATAGCTCAAAAGATTGATTCATTAATGATAAGCAACAGTGTAACAAAACTGTACATGGGCAGGCACGTCTCTTAAAATCAGTTCTCCTACTAGACTTGTCTAGACTGCATTAAATTTAGGTACTCCAAAAATCACCTAAGTCCATTATATTTACAACTAGCTGACCCACGCAGCTCCGCCTGCGTTATTTTTACGTTAACTAAACTTTTAATAACAGACATTCGCATCGAATACATAACCTCCTTTTTACTTGCTCTCCGAAGCACCCATCTATTTAATGACCTTACCTAACGTTGCTTAACCCGATCGATTACAAAACCTTGATAACAACTCTCTATGAGTGTTCCCTTACTAATATTTATTATATTATAAAGAAAAATTGATAAAATCTGACCAAGCGTATAACCAAGTACCCATTTTGACTTTAATCCCCTCTCCCAAAAGAACCGTGCTAGGTTACGGGATAAAAAGTATCCTATGTCCTACCTCGTAGTAAGATCTCAAATCATGCCAAGTTTCATTTGAATCCATTCAGTAGTTTCGGCGTGATGCTCAGCTGTGATACAGACAGACAGACAGACAGACAGACAAAAATTAAAAAAAATACATTTTCGGCCTCAGTATCGGTTATAGAATACCCTCCAAAAATAATTTTCCAAATATCTTCAATGTACAGAATTGGACCTGTTACAATTTTATTATAAGTATAGATAGATGTAAATGTAAATTTTACATCCATAGGATTTGTTGTATCCACTTACAACAAATAAGTAAGTAGTGTTTGTATTATTTTCTTTGGTTGGAGTTGGAGATTAATTAAATAAACAGAGACCGAATGCGAAAATAGGATTCCATGTTTAAAATCAAATTCATTTGAATTTTTAGCGAACCATAGATAAATTACATTTTAAATGGCCGGTACTATTGAAAGGCAACTAGGTAAACACCTAATATTTATATCTTTTTAAACGGAGGAAGTCATGGAGACAGCCTTGAGCTCAGTGCCAAGGGCGAGCCACTAGAGTCCAGTTGGCACTGGTTGGCAAACAGCCGGCCACGTGGTCCAGTGAGCTCCCTTAGTCTTTCAATGTTACGAATTGTAACGTACATCTTACAAACATACTTCACCTTGCGAAACCTCTGGACGTTGAGGGTAGAAGTTGTATCTGTAATGTTAACCGACAAGCTTGGAACATGACAATTTTATTCTTTGGACCAAAAGAAAAAGAGATGAAAAAAAAGGTAGCTACACCCCGTAGCTACCTTTTTTTTCGGGAAGGAAACCTTCAAAGGGTCGAGGATATAGTGTATTCGTTTTACAAACAATATGTAACCATTGCGTTAGCGTTTCTCCATTTACTGCCGGTCCCAATATCCTATCGATCCCTTACTATAAGTTAAAATAGCTATTACCATCGATAGCTATTATGACATATTTCCGTTCAATAAACAAAGATAGATAAGAAATCTACCTTTATTAGAAAACTAGCAGTAGCCCGCGGCTTCGCCCGCGTTGATTTTGTTTGTAACACTCGTTTTGAATTAGGTATCATGGTTTTTTTAAATATTGTTTAATAAGTATCTAGTCTAATATGTATCAAGTAGACATATTTAATGACATATCCTGTATTTTTAAGCAAGGCATCGTAGCTTCTATTATAGTGCTGATTCTTAAATATTCACCGCTATTATTTAAAAAAAATCCGGTCAAGTTGAGTTGAACTCGCACACCTTCATTGGACCTATTAATGTTATTTTACTATTCGTCTAACACCAAACCAAAACCACACACATAACACGAAAACCAACCAATAGCAAAAAACCAAACCGCAAAACTAAGTTTGGCTGTCGAATTTCTTTTGGGATTTCTAAAGAATACACAACTCATCGAAAAATCATTTTATTTTTCCTGTAAAATATAGATTGATAAGTATGTATCACCTATAATATTTTTTGACATTTTCGATTTTAAGTCAAAAACTACGTAACATAACATATACCAAAATAAAAATCTGTTTTGGAATTTGCAAATAAAGCCTTTTCTTAGGATACCATTCGATACAGTAGTCTCACTTTAAATTAAATTTTGAGGATCCTTTTCGCTGCCCATTATAAGAAAATAAAAGATTTTCTTTTCATTTGTATTTTTGTGATGAGGTTGGGTGTGTAATTAAGTCTTATGACTGTAGGTAGGTCGAAACACCATTTTTTGGACTCCAATCCAATCCCTTTGGGAGTTGATTTTCAAAAAATGAATATTTAGACAGGTGTAGTTGGATGGTGTATTGGCAAAGTTTCGTCAATGCAGCATGTCCCATTCGCATCACCACTACTTTTTTTTGTCGTATGGTTAGTGGCCAAACTGGTGTCAGAGTTTTCAAGCTGCCCTTAGGCCTCTGACTCAGCTTAACGACTGCTGCTTAGATGACAATAGCCGGGACCGACTTTTAACGTGCCCCTCCGAAGCAAGGAAACGCTCGGTTCAAATGCCACTAAGTGGTGACCCATCTAAGGACTGACCTCGCCTGACGTTCCATACCCAACTGATTGTGTATCGAACAGTGGTTACAACTGGCTATGAGCATCTCACCACTTATTCACCACTTATTCATCCACGTTTATGTTCCATTCTCTCTTTTTTTCCATCCCAAGGTTGCCTGGAAGAAGTTGCGAATAGCGGATGAGGCCGCCCTTTGTATTTAAGTATATATTATGCTTTATTTTACGTGTAAGTTTGTGTGTACAATAAAGAGTACATTTATCTATAAATAATTTTTTTCGCGTTATACTCAAATATGTTATACTCAAAACCAACCACAAAAACGCCAGTAAAGGTTGATTTTCAAAAAGTTGTGATACCCGTGTTTCATAATTTCTTTTGCTCCGTACACTGAAAAGTTTCGCGCCCATGTGATGTAATAATTTTTTTTCCATACAAACTTTGAGAGCCCATTTGACCCACTTAGGTGTGGAACTTCGAAAATCCGTTCCTATTGTTCACTCAGCCTATTTGAATAATGTTGATTCCAAATTTCAAGATTCTACGTTAAATGGTTTTGGTTTTGGGTGTTTCGTAATTCTTATAAAACATCCTGTTCTTTTATTAATACAGATTAATATGTAAATATGAAAAAAGAATCCGATATCATCAGCCAAAAAAAAAATCAAAGAAAACCATACAATTGTCCTATCGCATGTATTCTGTACTATAGCCAGTAAGTCAAGTACAATATTATAATAAATGTTGTCATCCTTTTACCCACCTTAGGGGTGGAATTTCCTAATACCCTGAAATATATTTTTTTACTGCAACACCAAATACCAATTTATATGCGTTTAACTTCGAAAATCTCTAATTTTCATACATACTTTCATCCCCTATTTTACCCCCTTAGGGGTAGAATTTTCAAAAATCCTTTAATATGTATTCTTTATTTTTAACTAACAGGCCAATTACTAAATTACATGAATTTAAGTTCATAAATGACTGATTTTCATACAAAATTTTACCCCCCATGTTACCCCCTTTGGGGTGGAATTTCCAAAAATCCTGAAGTATATTTTTTTATTTTTTAACTAACAGGCCAATTACTAAATTACATGAATTTAAGTTAAAAAATGACTGATTTTCATACAAACTTTCATCCCCAATTTTACCCCCTTAGAGGTGGAATTTCCAAAAATCCTGAAATAATTTTTTTTATTTTTTAACTAACAGGCCAATTACTAATTTTCATTAATTTAACTTCAAAAATGACGGATTTTCATACAAATTTTCATCCCCTATTTTACCCTCTTAGGGGTGGTATTTCCAAAAATCCTTCCTTAGTGGATGTCTACGTTATAAAAGGTACCTACTGTAAAAATGTCAAGTCTCTAACCCAAGCCGCCTATACGGCTTGGGTTAGAGACTTGACATTTTTGCGTGCGTTGATATGTCAGTCAGTCAGTCAGTCAGTCAGTTTCTTCTTTTATATATACAGATTTTACAAAAATGCTCAAAATTAGTTTCTTCAATTGTTATGTTGAGTTTATTTACCGAGTTTCGTTACTCTAGCTGCATCATAAGAAGAAATGGAAAACCATCTTTGTGCAAACTTTGAAACCCCATTAAAAGACCTTAGGGGTAGTTTTTCGAAAAATGCCGGAAATAGGTTTCTTAGATTCTTGTGTGAAATACATAAACTAAAACTTATGACTGTAGCTCGAGAAACATTTTTAGACCCCAATTAGACCCCTTTAAGAGTTGATTTTCAAAAAAATATATATTTGCACTTGGATTGCTATAATTTGATTAACGTATTCGCAAAGTTTCAGCAATGCAGTATGAAATTTTTTTTCCGCGTTGCATACTCAAAATCCATGATAAAATCCGTTTATGGGTTGATTTTCAAAAAGTTGTTTGTTGTTTACTCGGGTTTCTTTATTTGTTTTGCTCAGTACACTGACAAAGTTACGTGGCCGTGTGACGAAAACATTTTTTTTTCCATACAAACTTTGTGACCCCATTTGACCCACTTAGGGGTTGATTATTGAAAAATGCTGAAAATTGGTTTATTCAATTTTTGAATTGAGTTTATGTACCGAGTTTCGTTACTCTAGCTTCATTATAGCATTAAATGAAAATCGTTTTACGTGTAAACATTACAACCCCATTAAATTATCATAGGGGTTGTTTTTTTGTAAAATTCCGGATATAGGTTTCTTAGATTCTTGTGTGCAATACATAAATTAATTCGTATGACTGTAGGTCGAAAAACATTTTTTGGACCCCAATTGGACCCATTTCGGACTTGATTTTCAACGATTATTTCAATGATTATTTACACATAGATTGCTATAATTTGATTAATATATTCGCAAAGTTTCATCAAAGCAGTAAGTATGTTTTTTTTACATTGTGTACTCAAAAACCATGTTAAAACCCCTTTAAGGGTCAATTTTCAAAAAGTTGTAATACGTGTTTCTTTATTTCTTTTGTTCGGTACTGTAACAAAGTTTCGTTTCCGTGTGACGAAAAAAATTTTTTTTTTCATACTAACTTTGGGAGCCCATTTGACCCACTTAGGGGTTGATTTTTCAAAAATGCTCAAAATTAGTTTGTTCAATTGTTGTGTTAAGTTTATTTACTGAGTTTCGTTATTCTAGCTGCATCATAGCATGAAATGGAAATCCTTCTTTGTGCAATCTTCGAAACCCCATTAAATGACCTTAGGGGTAGTTTTTCGAAAAATGCCGAATTTAAGTTTCTTAGATTCTTGTGTGCAACATATAAACTAAGTCTTATGACTGTAGGTCGAGAAACATTTTTTGGACCCCAATTGGACCCCTTTAGGAGTTGATTTTCAAAAAATTATTATTTGCACTTGGATCGCTATAATTTGATTAATGTATTCGCAAAGTTTCAGCAATGCAGTATGAAATTTTTTTTCCGCGTTGCATACTCAAAAACGATGCTAAAACCCCCGTAAGGGTTGATTTTCTAAAATTGTGATACACGTGTTTCTTTATTTCTTTTGTTTAGTACACTGACAAAGTTACATGTCCGTGTGACGAAAAAAATATTTTTTTCCATACAAACTTTGGGAGCCCATTTGACCCCCTTAAGTATGGAATTTCGAAAAATCCGTTCTTATTGTTCAGCTAGACTATTTGAATAATGTTGGTTCCAAATTTCAAGATTGTACGTTATATGGTTTTTGCTGTATCGTGATTCCTAGAAAACACCCTGCTCTTTTATTAATATAGATTATAACTATAGATGACAGTCTGTCAGGGTTTTAGTTATCGCTCCATTTCAGAGGTTGGAGGTCATCATTTTAACTTCTAGTTAGGGATCGCTAGGATAGTGGGACCGGCAGTTAGTTTATACGGACGTCTCACATACGCGATTGGTACGTATTGTTTATAAAACGAATACACTCAGGCCTCTGATCTCTGTAGGGACGAAAGCCGGGTTATGTGGCATTTTTACCCCCTAAAACCTCCCCGGTGGCATTCATGGATGCTGTGGAGAGATCCTGTTCTCTCCGTTCGGACCTGGCCAGAATCTCTCCAACGCCAGACGCTCGTTAGAGCTGTCCCGATTACTCAATTGTATCTACTGTGCGTTGTCTCATATGTCCCCCCCCCCTCCCCTTAAAAGAATAGGTTGCCATAATGCCCATGCTTGGCAGGCGTCTTGGGGACCACAGAATAGGTGGTAGGTAATGCATTAGAAAGATGTTGCTGCCCGTCTTCTTACTTTACCTTAGTCGCCTCTTACGGAGACCCAACGGGAGGCGATGTGAAGGTGCTATTCTTACCCGGACACCCCATGGACAATTTAGCACTGTGCGTGGTCTAATTTACCATTATCGTCATAAATTTGCGATTTGGTATTACTTAAGGTAGCATCACTTACGTATTGTTCGCCCAGACCAGACCGGTGATTATCTGCGTAAGCCTGTAGGTGAGTCGTTTACGCCGTCGCTTTATCCAGGCTTCGAGATGCGGCAGGAATGCCTCAACGACGCGTTTGCGCACTATGTGCTCTGTCTGGAGCCGCTCGCGCCGCATCGCGACAGCAATGTGTCGTTCCTGCCGGCTTTATGGATTCGAGCGCCACCGGCACGCCTCCGCCACACTGGCGGGCGATGCGGATCCGGATGTAGACTTTCGCATACGTGCCCGACAGGAATTTTCGGAACTTAACGAAACTCCGAGAGTCGGAATAATTAAATAAATAATTAAAAATGGGTTAATTAAAATTAAATAGAATTGATGTTTGTATTTCTTCAATTTTGCTTCGTTTGGGAATCGAATCGGTCATCTTTTCATGAGAAACTCTGAAGTCATATCACTGTGTGTGCCGGTCGTCGTGTCGTAGAACATGTTGACAGGCGTCGTCGTGTTAAAAATATCCCTGTTGTGTAACTATTGGTTAAAATATTTATGTTCTTGTTACGCGTTTTGTAAAACAACAACATTTTTAAGAGCTCCATTTTTCTTATATATTTTGACGTCTTCACGATTATGATGTACAGAAAGCGGCGAGACATTTAGTTTTAGATATGAACATTTTGTTATCTGCATATCTTATAGTAAAGCTCTTTTTGGATATAGCCAGAAACGGTGGCTTCCGTAGCGCAGTGGAACGCCACTCGCTTTGCAAAGCGAAGGTCGTGAACTCAAACTCTGTGGGGAGGAACTTTGTGTCACTTCTTACTGATTAGGAACATACAGGCCGATCACCTGATAGTAAGTGAGATAATCAATGCGTCAGATAGATATGTAACAAGAAGTCGGTTCTGTGCGTGACCTTTCCCCGGTCCTGTCGGTCGTCCGTTTATCTACTCGTATTGTGAGAGTAAAGGAAGAGATAGTGCACAAGCACTTGTCCACTGTAATATCTCCCGCGTAGATTGCAGATCTTGTAAAAGTTGCCTACTTTGATCGTATCGGTCAGGGGGACATTATTAGGTTTAATATTATTGTTTTAATTGCGGCACTTACAAACGTCAATTTTTTGCCATTATTTGGAATCTAATTGTTTCGATTCCCTTATACTAATATTCCGTTATTGGGTACGTGATAATCGATATTTCTTCTCACTAACAGAGTATAAATTATTAATTGGCTTGAAGTGTAGAAATCCATTGCATTCAATCCACTCTTACGAATTATATGCAAAGCATTAGAAACGTCGGGAAAATTAAAACCTAAAATAAACCACGATATAATCCGTAAGAGTGGATTGATTACAATGTGTAGTATTCGCGTAAATAAAGGACAACATTATGTAGAAATCCAAATTCAAAAACAAAATTAATGATAGTTAACTCTTAATTGACGTTTGAAAGTGCGGCCGTAAGAGCTTTGGGAATAAATTTGAGCAGCTGAGCTTTTCATAAGAACGCAAGCAAATGACATTCAGAAAATATGTATCCCATATTATTGCAAATAAATGACAGTGAATTGAATAGAAGTAAAGCCTTTCGAGTGCCAGTGCTCTGTGAGAGGTATCATCCTTTCTGCTTTCAGCAGTGATACATTTCATACATCGTATTTGTATTGTGGCTGCATATGCACTTACCATCAGAACTCAGTCAAGCACTAGCATTGAATTATATAAAAAAACATTTCAATAATCGATCCGTGGTCTTTACAAAAATCACCTGCCCAATTTGTGCTGGTTTATTTGGGAAACTTTTCTGGTCTTATAATATTGAAAATAACTGTAAACGATTGGTTGCGATAAATGTGGCCCTCGTTTACCAATTTTCGGTGTAAAATATCGTCATTTTTGTTCATCGGAAGACTCTGAACTCCCAACACAAGCGGCACGGTCGCTGAAAATATAATTTCAGCGCGAACGATATTTATCTGTGGCTGTCCGCGACAACCTTTCCGATCCGACTGTCGATTGTGCTGTCCGTTCAGGTGGAAACTCTTGCTGAATTTAATTCAGAAGTTGTATTTTTTATATATTTTGATCGTTCTTACGAGAGGACAAACGTTACCGAAATCATCGGGGTGTAGACGAACAGTGATTAATAAATTATAAACACTTGAATTGTTGAACAAGTCACAATTAATAATAATAAAAGCACAAAAAGCTCGACTGCGAACAAACAAAACGGTCAATATAAGATAGTTTCTTTTGAACATTATACAAACATAAAAGTATACATATGCGTAAATATTTCCACTTTACTCGTTAAGACCTTTCATTTGATACCCATATTAAAGTTTTTGGAAGTAAAAAAAATACAAAATGGCGGTTGACGGACGGCGGCGGCTTTGTGTGGCGGGTCACCCCCTTCCCTCTAATATGGTTGAGGGGAGTGATGGCTGCTGCTCAAGTCAACTCGTGCGCGGGTCCGGCCGCTGTCCTTTTGTCCTTTTTTTATTTTATTATTTTCTTTTATAGTCTAGCAGCAAAATTGATTGTTGCTTTATTTACGTTCTGAAGGCAATTCACTTGAGCTTGTAAATTATTCTTGGTGTGTATCTAACTTAGACGACTTGTGATAAAATTTAATATGTTAAAGTGCTTTGTGTCTTGCCTGACGAGGCACTGCTTAACAGCAGAAGGTAAATGTTAAACGTGAGCCACTGTGATTTTGGATCGGTCATGCTCGCCATCGAAAAGTCTTTGCTTGTGGCGGCTTCGTGTGGCGGGTCACCCCCTTCCCTCCAATATGGTTGAAGGGAGTGATGGCTGCTGCTCGAGTCAACTCGTGCGCGGGTGCTGCGCGCGGGGAACTGGTCCGACAGCCGACTACTATCCCTTTGGCATTTTAGTTTTTAGTTTGTTGTATTTTCGTCGTATTTTTTTATTTTTATTTGATATTTTGAACGGCAGGACACACTGTCGCTGGTGCTGATTTAATTGTAAAAAGACAAACTTTGTTTAAAAAAAAAATGTGAAAAAATGACAAGCCCGCTGAGTTTCTTGCCGGATCTTCTCAGTTGAGGCCGCGTTGTGATCCGGTGGTAGCTTTTAAAAAATTGACCGTTCAAAAGTGCTAGCGTTAAGCCTATTTGAAATAAAAATTTTGAATCTTTGAATCTTGAATCTTTGATGTAAAAACATTTGAAAAAATATATAGCCTATTTCACTCCAACAACGACAAATCTAACGACACATAAATCGAAATCCTTCGAGCCGTTTAGGCCGTGCCAAATAAATAGATATACATACATACTCTCGAAAAACATAACTCTCCTTCTGGGGCAGTCGGGCAAAAACACTTGATATTTCAATAAAAAAAATATTATTATTTTTTTGTATACAAGAATAACAGATAATACTATTTTCAATGTTTCAATCAATGATTGTCCTGACCGGGAATTGAACCCACGATCAAAAAATAGCAATCCCGGTATAACCAACTTGTCAAAGGAGCGTACAGTCCTACCTAGGAGATATCTTTACTATAGTAAAATAATAGTAATAGCCATCCAATCGTTCGAGATCAGACAAATCACACTTAAGAAACGTCTGGCTAACGTTTTTTAATGTCAGAATTATGTGACAGACAATCTTAAAGAGACATCAAGGTGAGCATGGAAATCCTTCGTTTGACCTTCATGTGTCCAAACCAAACCACGTCTGCATTCCAATATCTTTGCAAAGGTTATATTGAAAGAATTTATATTTGCATGGCACTACTTTTCACCTAATTATCCTGATGTACATATATGAGTGTTTCCTTCATAGCTCCTGTACTTAAAGACCAACTCTTTTTGGCGTAATATCTATGTCCCAGTGCTGGGCAAATGCCTACGCTTTGCATTTTTGTAAAACTCTATTTACTGCCATTTCCAGCCAGATGCAAAAGGTGGCCAAGTCCTGACCCTACCTTTGTGAACATAGAATTGCATCCAATTTGTTGTATCACTTGTTCACCTCTACGGTCTTGTGATCAGTCAAGTCACTGCTGATAACCTTGCCTTTCTGATCCTTTTAAGGAAGACACTTAATATAATTCCGTAGCCAAAATTCTTTGTAATAATCACTCAAACACTGAAGTCAAGAGACCACTTGGTCTATGGACCGATCAGCTCAATGAATACGTTTCTCACATATATGACAATGCACTAAAGACGGTTAAAGACCTAAGACGATTGGAGTACTTTCCATTTCATCACAAGAAATGATTTAGATTGACTAAAATGAAGCCACAAGGCTAGAATAAGCCAAAAGGACATCTTCAGTAGAAGCGTCTTACGTTTACCTCTGATGTAATGAAAAGATTAGTCAATCAGCAAATATCTTCTATTTGGTTGATTTTCTATGCCAATCGGGAAAGTTTGTTTCGTTTATACGAAAGCTCTGCAAGGCTCCTACAAACATGATGTCTTGAATGCTTGATCTATGCAAGCAAGCAACAGTGAGTAAACATTTCTGTGAGTTGGTCTATAGCTGGTGAAATTACCGGACATAGAAGACTTAATATCTAATGTAAGGTTCTGGTGTTGCTAGCTTCTATAGGCTGCGGAGACTGCCTACCATCAGGTGGGCCACATACCTGCTTGCCACCTTGGTTGTACAAAAAAAAAGATCTAAGTATGCGCCTTTGACGGTGGCTGGAGTTGGCTTCTATATGCAGCTCGCGTAGTCATAAAAGATAACTGTTACTTTCAATGTAAAGTGTCTTCCAGTTACTAGCATTAGCCTCAACAGAAGTCCTAATTTAATCAAAACGCAATTCCTAATCGTCAAAATCAAAGATCCGAAACTAGCTAACGGCCGTCCATTTTTCCGATAATAGATTGTGCCGTCCCGCTCGCACCGCGGCCGCCGTTGCGCAAACAGCACAGCCGATCTAAAACAGTGCTTCAGCCGTACTAAATTTAGTTCTGCAACACTGCATCGCCCCGTGTCGCGCCATACAAAACATTAACGCCAGTACACCCCACGATATATGGACACCGCATATTCCAGCCAGATTTTCGCCAGCAAATTGCTGTATAATATTCAATTAGGTCCGATATTGATGGGCGGCCCGGTCGGCCGGCAATATTGGTTAGCGCATCTGCCGTCGATACGCGCTTAACGGCTGATATACGATTAGTTTTCGAGCCCATTACATCGGTTACTATCCGAATCGGTGGTACGATTGATACTGTATCGACGGCCGGCACAGTTTCTGGCCGATTCCGTTCGTCCCTCAAGGTGCCACGTCGCGGGGACACGGGCTAAAATTAAATATAAAGCGCACGCGGCGGACCGTCTCGGAGATTTTTGTCGGACCGCCGTACGACCGGCATTTTGCCAGCTCGACGTCACACCGTCCATTACCTCATCAACGCCGAACTTTGAGAAAGGACTTTAAAATTAGCAAGGACGCGGGTTCGCACGGACAGAGACCGCCTGGCCATGTATTTTGGGCGGGCGAGACTCCTGACAATTACGCAAGCGAGCGTCGGCTCGGCGAAGATGGCGGCCGCATCGCCGCGGCAAAAGACGCGGGAGAGGAGAGATGAGCTGTCACGGGATATTTATGAAATTCGAACTAAAATAGAATCAGTTGTAGCTTCGGGCGAGTCACCTTGAAGCGCGTGCGTTATATAACCGCCACGCCACGCGGGCAGCGGCGACGCGTTCCAAAATCGAAAATTCGAAAATGTCAAAATCGTGACGCAACCGGTGACGTGTCGATGTGTGACGTAAGTTTAGTGTTGCCACTCCTCCGTTCGGCTAATAAATTTATTGTTTGGCATGTAAACGGATGCGTTCGAGCCAAGAAATTACAACGTTCGGTAAAAAAAAATATTGAATGAACCGGTGGAATGATGGCGCAGTCTAATCGGGCCCGCCTTGCAGCTTTGCCAAACACTATCTTGTTTATAATTCAACAGTTGCACAAGGTTTTTTTGATTATGAGTTGTTTATGGGCTTTCGATGTTTATTTATCTCTTGATTACGCACGGTGTGTACTACGCATGCTATGATGTTAAAAACATACGATAGAAATACTGCCATAAGGGTAGCGATTAGTTTTACGCTGGTAACATCTTTGGAATAACATCAACGTTGTGTGAATGTTAAGTGAAATTTGCTACGAAATTTTGAATAGGACTATTTGCAAAAAAGTCAGCACATAATTGGCCTCTTCGGGTAACAAGAAGGCTGGCTCATTCCTTGCTTAACGGATCGGTATAGCGTAGCGATAGACGAGGGTATTCCTGCCACAATGGACACATTTTTATTTTATGTTTTTCGTTTAATTTTAGTTTAGTTGAGTTAGGTATATAAATATCGTGGATCGAGACGGTACGAGGATCCGGAGGGAAGTGGAGCGAGGGGTTCCGCAGGGGTCAGTCTTAGGCCCCTTGCTATGGAACCTCGCCTACGACGCGGTTCTGCGTGTCGATCTCCCCGCTGGCGTAAGTGTCGTCTGCTACGCGGACGACACGTTAATCGTGGCCGGTGGGGACACCTTCGAGAGGACCAAAGAGCTCGCCGAGCTTGGGGCGGAAATCGTCGTCGCGAAAATACGCGAGTTGGGCATGGAGATAGCGCCTCAGAAAACCGAGGCGCTGTGGTTCCACGGCCTACCTAGGAGTCGGGAGCCACCGCCCAACTTGCGCGTCCGTGTGGGTGAGTCGGAAGTCAGGGTGGGGCCGCACATGAAATATCTTGGTCTCACCCTTGACAGTCGCTGGGGCTTCGAGGAACATTTCGAGCGCCTGGTCCCCCGAGTCGACAGGGTTGCAGCGGCCTTGCACAGGCTGCTCCCCAACCTCGGGGGGCCGAGCGAGGAAGTTCGCCGCCTCTACGCCGGAGTCGTGCAGTCCGTAGTCCTCTACGGGGCGCCCATCTGAGCGCCGAGGCTGGCCATTAGACGCTGTAGAACGAAAATCTACAGCGTCCAGCGGAGGATGGCACTGCGGATTGCACGAGGATACCGAACGGTGTCCTTTGAGGCGGCGACCATACTGGCACGCTTTCCGCCCTTAGATATCCTGGCGGGCATGTATGCGAGGGTCTATGACCGGATCCGCATCGCCCGCCAGAGTGGCGGAGGCGAGCCGGTGGCGCTCGAATCCATCAAGCGGCAGGAACGACACATCGCTCTCACGATGTGGCGCGAGCGGCTCCAGCCGGAGCACATAGCGCGCAAACGCGTCGTTGAGGCATTCCTGCCGCATCTCGAAGCCTGGATACAGCGACGGAGCGGACGACTCACCTATAGGCTTACGCAGATAATCACCGGACACGGTTGTTTCGGTGATTATCTGCATAAGATCGGACGTGAAGCGACGACGAGATGCTTCCACTGCGACCAGTCTGACTCCGCCCAACACACGCTGGAGGCTTGCCCCGCGTGGTCGTTGGAGCGTCGAGACCTGGTCGCAGTCATCGGATCGGACCTCTCCCTGGGCAGCGTAGTGTCGGCTATGCTGTCCGGGGATGCGGCGTGGGGAGCGATGGCCGCCTTCTGCGAGACTGTCATGTCCCAGAAGGAGGCCGCCGAGCGGGAACGCGAACGCGCTGATCCCGCTCGGCGACGAAGGCGCAGGCCGCGTCAAGCGGCCGCCCAACGTCTCGCTCCCCAGCCCTGAGCCCGGGGCTATAAACAATGGGCAACCTTCGGAGTCGCTGGACGCTCGGGGTGTGGACCCCTTGAGCGTCCATTGAGTACGGCGGCGACTCCGAGGAGGACGGCGGCGGGGTTGCGACCCCCGTCCCCGTGAGCACCGTGACTGGTTCCCGGGGGCTACAATGCGCCCCCCGGCGGCGGGCTCAAAGGCAAGGCACTGAGGGGCCCCTGGTGCAGATCCCACCGGAGAGCCCTGGGGTCCCCCCTCTCATGTGCCGATGCGACAGCCGCGGGGGTTTTAGTGGGTAAGAATCCCACATACCCCGGTCGAGCCCCACAGCTCCCGGGGATCTTTCGAAGATTTACCCCGCGTCAAAAAAAAAAAAAAAAAGGTATATAAATATCATTGAGTACGGCGGCGACTCCGAGGAGGACGGCGGCGGGGTTGCGACCCCCGTCCCCGTGAGCACCGTGACAGGTTCCCGGGGGGCTACAATGCGGCCCGGTGCAGATCCCACCTGAGAACCTGGGTGCACCCTCTTAAGTGCTTACTTAAATATGTTTAGTTTTAGATAGCTATTGTAGTTGTTATGTTATTGTTTTACTTGTACTTACTTGTTTCTGTTCTGTATGTTTGTTTTAGTGGTGTCTCATAATAAATGAATATTATTTATTTATTTTATTTAAGTGCCGATGTGAAAGCCGCGGGGGTTTTAGTGGGTCAGAATCCCAAACACCCCGGTTCAGCCCCACAGCTCCCGGGGACCCTTTGCAGGATTCCCCGCG
Organism: Furcula furcula; assembly: GCA_911728495.1. Taxonomy (NCBI): domain Eukaryota; kingdom Metazoa; phylum Arthropoda; class Insecta; order Lepidoptera; family Notodontidae; genus Furcula; species Furcula furcula. Next base: position 13,862,853 of record OU452267.1, on the reverse strand, counting down.
AGAAAAAAAAAGACGGAGTAAAAGTATAATCCAATTTCCAAATAACATTTCCGTCACCACAACCATTTTATTTTTGCTCTTTTTATCTCTCAGCAAAGGGGCCGCCTTTTGTTCCCCGGAATATATTTTTTATCACACTTTTTAATTACACTTCCCTCCTAATGACCGTGCCTATTGGGACCGTAGACCACTTAACTTGAAGTGTAGAAATGACTGTTGTTTTTTTCTACAATTCTCTTTAATGATGTTTCTTTTATTATTGTTTTGTTTGGTCCGCTGAAGGCTAAATGGTTTTATTTAGAAGCGGTATTATCTAACGAATTGTGCTGTTTTTGAAAGATAACTTCTTAGTTTTGTTTATTTGATAGAAATTGTGACTTAGTCGGATATGGTTGAGATCGCCTTGAAAGTCAGGACTACCAGTGGGTGAATTTTAAGGACAAATTAAATTATTTAAGAGACGCTCGCAGCAGACAATTTGGTTAAATAACTTCAGGCTGGTTCAAATATCATTATTAGTAAATATCTTAAGACTGTCTCGGTAATGGACAGATGAAACCTTTGCACCGAAAAGTATAAAATTCTGTATATGATCATTAGCAGCCAAAAGACGTTCACTGCTGAGCAAGGTCTCCCCTTAAAAGGGAGGGGTTGCCATAATCCCCACGCTTGGCAGGCGTCTTTGGGATCGCAATATAGGTCCCGTCTTCTTGTTTCACCTTATGTGCCTCTTACGGACACCGAACATGAGGAGGGTGCTATTCTTACCCGGAAAACTCACGGGAAATAATAATAATAAGCCCGCAGGGCAGCTAGTGGCGAGCTGTTGGTGCGTAACGACGCCACGGACTCGAGTGCTCCAGAGAGTCGGTCAGGTCCTCCACCTCGACGTGTTTTCGTCGGCTGAGTGGCATCGAAGGGGGCCCGCAGGACTCTCAGCTCTGGCTTGCCTTAATTGGCCGTCCAGAGAGGAGTTGTTAGAGCTATATGCTCCAGGGGTGGAAGTGTTAAAGGTCATAACGCCGCGAGTAACTTCGGAGAAAGCGCAGCACACCTCTCGGCAACCTTGAGCCGCCCACACGGGTGTTGCCCTCCGCCGTCTTACGACGGCCGTATGGAGAGCCCATCTAGTGGGTGGCAAGTCACCACTTGTCAAAAAATAATTAGTATACCCCGGCCTTTAACAATAGCCTAGTATTCAGTCCACCAAATGCCCACTCAAAAACATGTAGAAATCTTTCCACATACTTATAATAGTCCCTACACCTGCCAGAGTCAACTGCTGTTTATATCTTATTTCCAGCAATTTATCCTGACAGGTGTCTTCCATATTATTAATTTCTCCCAACAGGCCTCTACGTGTTAGATTCATCCCCACGCAAGCCTTTTAAAAGTCCGGGTGTGAAAACCCGAGAAAATTAAATTAAAAGAAAAATAATAATAATAAATAATCAAATCCTTTATTGAACCAAAAAGGTATACTTATATTTTATCGTAGCCCGCCAAACTGCGTAGCAGTTAAAAAAAAGCGTAAAGGTCTGTACAGCAGCTTTTTATCTATATTAATAAAAGAGCAGGGTGTTTTCTAGGAATCACGATACAGCAAAAACCATATTACGTACAATCTTGAAATTTGGAATCAACATTATTCAAATAGTCTAGGTGAACAATAAGAACGGATTTTTCGAAATTCCATACTTAAGGGGGTCAAATGGGCTCCCAAAGTTTGTATGGAAAAAAATATTTTTTTCGTCACACGGACATGAAACTTTGTCAGTGTACTAAACAAAAGAAATAAAGAAAGACGTGTATCACACTTTTTGAAAATCGACCCTTATAGGGGTTTTAGCATCGTTTTTGAGTATGCAACGCGGAAAAAAAAATTCATACTGCATTGCTGAAACTTTGCGAATACATTAATCTAATTATAGCGATCCAAGTGCAAATAATATTTTTTTGAAAATCAACTCCTAAAGGGGTCCAATTGGGGTCCAAAAAATGTTTCTCGACCTACAGTCATAAGACTTAGTTTATATATTGCACACAAGAATCTAAGAAACCTATTTCCAGCATTTTTCAAAAAACTACCCCTAACGTTTTTTAATGAGGTTTCAAAGTTTGCACAAAGAAGGATTTCCATTTCATCCTATGATGCAGCTAGAGTAATGAAACTCGGTAAATAAACTCAACACAACAATTGCAAAAACTAATTTTGAGCATTTTTGTAAAATCAACCCTTAAGTGGATCAAATGGGCTCCCAAAGTTAGTATGGAAAAAAAAATGTTTTCGTCACACAGACATGAAACTTTGTCAGTGTACTAAGCAAAAGAAATTAAGAAACACGTGTATCACAACTTTTTGAAAATCGACCATTTATGGGGTTATAACATGGATTTTAGTATGAAAAACTAATAAAAGAGTTAATGCTGCATAGTGAAACTTCGTGAATGCGTTTATTAAACTAAAGCAATCTATGTGTAAATAATATATTTTGTATAATCAACTCCTAAAGGGGTCCAATTGGGGTCAAACATTTTTTTTCAACTTACAGCCATAAGACTTAGTTTATATATTGTACACAAGAATCTAAGAAACCTGTTTCCTGCATTTTTTCAACCCCTAAGGTCATATCAAGGGGTTGCAAAGTTTGCACAAAGAAGGATTTCCATTTCATGATATGATGCAGGTAGAGTAACGAAACTCAGTAAATAAACTCAACACAACAATTGAACAAACTTATTTTGAGCATTTTTGTAAAATCAACCCCTAAGTGGGTCAAATGGGCTCCCAAAGTTATTACGGACTTTTTTTTTCATCACACGGATAAGAAATTTAGTCAATGTACTAAGCCAAGGAAATTAAGAAACACGTGTATCAAATCTTTTTCAAATTCGACCTGTAAAGGGGTGTTAGCATGGTTTTTGAGTATGAAACGCGGAAAAAAGTATCATGCTGCATTGATGAAACTTTGCGAATACATTTATCAAACTAAAGCAATGATTGTATAAATAATCATTTTTTGAAAATCAACTCTTAACGGGGTCCAATGGGGGTGCAAAAATGATTGTCGACCTACAGTCATAAGACTTAATTTATGTGTACACAAGAATCTAAGAAACCTGTATCCGGCATTTTGCAAAAAAACAACCCCTATGATCATTTAATGGGGTTGTAAAGTTTACACGTAAAACGATTTCCATTTAATGCTATAATAGAGCTAGAGAAACGAAACTCGGCACATAAACTCAATACAAAAATTGAATAAACTAATTTTCAGCATTTTTCGATAATCAACCTCTAAGTGGGTCAAATGGGATCTCAAAATTTGTATGGAAAACATTTTGTTTTCACCACACATACACGAAATGTCAACGTACTAAACATAAGAAATGAAAAAACACGTGTATCACAACTTTTTGAAAATCGACCCTTAAAGGGGTTTTAACATGGTTATTGAGTATACAACGTAAAAAAAAACATACTTACTGCATTGATGAAACTTTGCGAATATATTTATCAAATTATAGCAATCTATGTGTAAATAGTTTATGAAAATCAACTCCTAAAGGGGTCCAATTGGGGTCCAAAAATTTATTTTCACCATTTTTCAAAAATCAGCCCCTACGTGGGTCAAATGGGGTATCAAAAATACCATGAAAAAAAAAATATTCATAGCAGACGGACACGAAACTTTATCAGTGTACTGATAAAAAACACGTGTACCACATTATTTTTTTAAATCAACCCTTGAAGGGGTTTTAGCATGGTTTTTGAGTATCAAGCGCGGAAAGGAAATCATGCTGTATTGATGAAACTTTGTGAATAAATTGATCAGGTTAAAGCAATTTAATTATTTTGAAAATCAACCCCTAAAAGGGTCTAATTGGGTCAAAAAAATATTTTTTTGTCCTACAGTCACAGGACTTATTTTATGCATTGCACATAATAATCTAAGAAACTTATTTCAGGCATTCTTCAAAAAACAATCCCTAAAGTCGGCACGCAGTCCGCATTTTTCGGAAATCAACCCCTAACTGGGTCAAATAGGGTATCAAAGTTTGCAAAAAAATATTTTTCATCACACGGACACAAAACTTAGTCATCAAAAGAAGTTGAGAAACACGTCTGACACATTTGATTTGAAAATCAACCCTTGATTGGGTTTTAGCACGGTTTTTGAGTATGAATTCGGAAAACCGATGACTGATGACTCAGCGGATGCATTTATGAAATTAAAGAAATCCATGTGCAATTTTTTTTTATTTGATTCCCAAAACGGATTAATTGGGGTCCAAATCCTTTTGTTTTACCCTACGGTCACAAGACTTATTTTATGTATTGCACATAATAATCTAAGAAACCTGTTTCCTGCATTCATCGAAAAATAAAACCCCTAAGATCAATTAATGGTTTCAAAGTTTGCATGCAGAAGGATTTCCATTTAATTTATAATACAGCTACAGTCACGAAACTCGGTAAATAAACTCAACACAACAATTTAACAACCTAATTTTCAGCATTTTAACGGACTTCAAAAAAGGAGGAGGTTCTCAATTTGTCTGTACATTTTTTTTTCTATGTATGATCGCGCATGATTCTGGCAATTATGAACCGATTTCAAAAAATCTTTCTGGTACGGATAAGCCACTCCACTGATTGGGTCCCATAAAAAAAATTACTTAGGAATAAGCTCCTGAAAAAACAAAAATGGCGACTCAGAAAAAAACTGTAGAAATGCCTAAAAGATGATATTTCTATCGCATTTTAAGGACGAAATTGGTCAAACTCTGGCAAATACGAGTATTTACCAATTTCAATAATTCTTTTATATGCGAAAGAAGGAACCACTGTAATGAATATGTATAAATTTTATCACAACTAGATAAGAACTTCCTGGAGAACCATGATTGATGTGGAGGAATTTATCTGGTAAAAAAAAGAATATATACAGAAGAATTGAGAACCTCCTCCTTCTTTGAAGTCGGTTAAAAAAACCTGAAACTGATGTTCTCCGTTACATTACTCTGACAAATATGAACCGATTTCGATGATTATTTTTTTATTCAAGGGAGTAAACTACTGTAATGATTTCATGCAAGTTTCATTAGGACCGGATAAAGTGTTCCTGAAGAAAATATACACAGTAGGTACGTCAACATCAACATCAATAACACTTAAATTATTTTATGCTTTTTAGTGTTGTTGAAGTTGGTTCATTTTTTTGCTACACATTGAAATCAAACTATGATTTCAATGTGTAGCCTTCGCGTAAATTAAAGACAACATTAGTGTAAACAATATTTTAAAAAACCTCGATCCATAATTCTAATCACGTTTGAGTAACAAAGTAAACGCGGGCGAAGCCGCGGGCTACTGCTAGTAAAACATAAGATTCTGAAAATTAAATACCTAAAAGAGCCGTTCGCCCAATGGGAAATCCACACGGCTAGTTACTAATAAAAAGACAATTTGTATAAGAATTAGATCGCTAATATTAAAGCTATCCCCCGCTTGCCAAACTGCTATACTTACACCTATTATTTTTTATGATAACTTTTCACGGTTAAGAGCTAATTTCCTCAAGCTTACACTTTGACGATTGGGTGTTGTAATGGTTTGAATGTCAGGTCACATTGCATTAAAATGGGCCGCATTTCAGATGCATATTTCTCTTTACGATGTTTAAGTGGAAACACCTAAAAACCTTTTCCTTGCGTGTAAATAAACTAATGCGCTTCCATCCAAGCCTGCATGAATACTTTGAGTACCTTGCTAAATACTTTCATCTGGATACTTTATTTACATACATACATAAAATCATCACGACTTTTTCCCGTAGGGGTAGGCAGAGCTCAAGGGCCGCTTTTCGCCTCCGTGAGAAACGAGACGTGATGGGTGGCGAACCACATCGCCGCCATTTTGGTTAATTAAATTATTTATATGATTGACCACTGCGTTCTCACGAATAAGAAGGGAAAGGGAAGGATAGGTGTTGTGAAAAGGAAAATTGGCAATTTAGAGTGGGAAATAAGAAAAGTAGGATATTACCGCATAGGAGGACAAGGAATGGTACAGTAATAACTAGGGAAGCCGGGGTCGCATACCCGTATACTATACCACAACTACCGGACAGGTTAGTTAGGATGAGTATCCCATGACTACTATACTACTACTACTATACATACTTTATTTAGTCTTCAGTTTTTGAGTTTAAATAGTTATCGTAGGTCTGTTGCCGTCGGTCTGACTCTGTATTGTATCGTGTTTAACCTCTATGGCAGCGGCGAACTGCTTTGCAAATCGGTCGTCGAGGTTTAGAGTGCCGTGGGGAGGAATAGCTTTGTGTAATTAGATGGGCCTGACATCTCCCCGGTCATATCGGACTTCCGTCCCATCGGATTGTAGGAGTACAGGAAGAGTATACTCTACACTTGTGTCTACGGAAGAACTTGTGGATGGCTAATCTTGTGAAAGATTGACTGTTGTAGTCGTTTTATTATTATTATCATCAATTTTATCATTGTCCATGCGAATTCTTAGGATTAAGAAGGCTTAACCTCAGGTTAGTGACGACTCGCTACTCGGAATGCTGCTCGCGTTTTAACGTATGTCAGGAATAGCAATGCATCCTCCGTCCGTATATCTGTATGTGATGAATTAATGTTTTGTGTGCTCTGTTTATTATGGGTAGTGTGTCTGGCGCCATTTCTCTGCTGGTTTTACATAACAAGTGAGTTTAGTGTTGTTATTGGTGCAATATTCGATTTATGCTCCAATAAACGATAACAGACTCTGTGGTAAGCCGCTTTCTTGACGAACCTGGCTTGAATCCCGCGGGCTATGCAAGAACTTCAGTCGTCCCTTATTGGTGACTACAATACATTTAAAATAATAGAATACTCTAATAAGAGTATATGGAAAAAAAAATTAAGTTAGACTAGATTGCCGTATATTAAATTTATTACTTGAATCCGGCTCGAAGGACCAACTTATTCTATTTTTGTGATTAAAAAAGTCGCGAGTATGTTTAATGAAAATTTCAACAAACAATTGTTTTGGTATTTGTTAAATAATCGGTATTCCGTACATGTCCGCCTCGTCAATATTATTTTCTGATTAATTCATGGCGGATTCCGAGAAATGTTAGCATTCCCCGTGACACACAGTGACAGTCATTGTCTTGTGTGCTCGTTAAATGGCACGTTTTAGTTACAAGTGTCGCTGTATTGAGTTCCATGCGTGTTCCGACATATTTAATAACTGAATATTTTGGTTTTATTAATAATTCAACATTCGTATATAGGTATGTGACATTTTGAACGTGATTCCAAAAAAAAAATTGCGTCCGTGGAGTCCCTCCGCGCGGAAGTGACATAAGGACGTTCAACATCTCAGTCCTCCCGTGACCATGGGTGCTGCAAAGCATTCGAAACGTCGGGATAGTAAAATCAATAAATAAACCGCGAAAAAATCCGTAAAAGTAGTTTGATTTCAAAACCATGTAACGTAATTTTCTAAATATATCTTTTCATATGTGTTGTGCATTATGAATATTTGTATTGAAACGTGGGAGAAATATGCATCTAGACAGCGTTTCTTATAAATATCGTATAGTCCCAATATAGTCCATTAATTATTTTTACCAATCCCATGATCCATCGTACATCACTAAAATCGATAAACCAATTTTTTCGCCACGTCTATCCAAACATTCCTCGGTCGGCCGTGAGCCAACTTAGCTTAGCAAATCATAGACACCACAGACCACATATTGTCAACCAGTTATCATAACTTCGCTGGCCCAAACACAGTACAACGATATCTTACGATAAGCCGTCGACAGCCCTAGCAAACTGGAGGATTAGTGATGTGGGTAGCCGGTAATCCCGGGATATCCCGGGACAACACGGGAACTATTTGCATACGATTGCAGTTAGACGTCATTGCGGGATTTGAGACGGTGGCACGTCTTGGATGCTGTGCTGTCTGTGCGGTATAATTTTATGTAATTTTGGGTGGGATTAGACGAGGGAATGTAGGATTAGGGATGTACGTAAAGGAGAAGTATTTAGCAGTATACGTAATATCTTGGGTAAAATGAAGAAAGCATTGCAATTTATTGTTATAAGAAACCACATTTTCATCTATTGAATTATAAAGGTAACTGCATTCTTCTTAATAGAGATTTTCTATTATTGCTAAACATCCACGATAATTTATTATCGATAATAGATTCCATTGTATTTGCTACCTAAACCTATTTCTCAGTTTTCTTTTCCTCGATTAAGTACGAGGCTGATAGTTATGCACAAAATATAACCATTTTTTTAAACCATACCTCATCTTTTTCAGCTTCAGCCCAGGAATATTCCGCCTCCTTTCGAACACAATAGGTACGCAATTTTAACATAGTTAAAATTTTAGTCAGAATTTTGCACGATTTTACTTGATGGAATATGATTAGTTGATTATGCTGGTCTAGAAAACATGTGCACTCTAGTATTCTGGAAAATAAGGTCTTTTTTTTTGTAATCCGCATTCTAATGTCCTTACTGTGCTGGGGTGCTGTGTTCCGGTGTGAAGATAATTGTCTTCTGCTTCAATTTAATAGCTATGTTCTTGTCGGTGAAGCTATGGCCATTCCAATTCATTTTCGGCTTTTATTTTGACTTCCTGATACTCCATCCACCTTCTCGTTAAATTGTTCTTCCAAGATTGTTTTAATGAAGGTTTCGTGTCGTGTCAAGTGACCAAACACCTTCCCTCTCCTATTTTCAATGGTTCATAAAATCTATTTTTCTTCGTTTACCAGTCGTAAAACTTCATCGTTCGTCTTTAAATGTAGGTTCTATTAACTGTAGCTGGAGAAATAAATGACTCAAGAGACTTAAGAATGTCTTTAATTACATAACAACTAAATATTTACAGTTTAATTACAAATATACTTAAACTAAGTAAAAAAACTTCCTCTAAGTTGTCGCCGCACTGGGAAGGAAGGGTACCTAAAAGACTGGTGGCATTTCATTTTATGGCCAAGCTTATACGTTGGCAGAAAGAGCTACCAGCCCGACGGTCCTCTGAGACTTGGATAAGTTTGGATGAAATTTCTTTCACCATAACGTGCGCTTCATGAGATCAGACTTAATAACTAATAATAATAATAATAATAATAATAATAATATCTTTATTTGTCAGACACAAGATCCATAAAAAATAAAAGTTCAAAAAGAACATAAAAAAAACATAAAAAATACAACTACTTACTTAATAATATAAAATACAGTTATATAATAGTGTAATTACCTATACATAAATGAACTAGGTACTTACCTAAATTACTCAATCAGGCTGCGATTAGTAGCCATCGTTTGTACATGTCTGATAAGAATATCCTATCTAATATCTCAGGTGTCTAGCGGTAATGCAACTGTTCATGGGCATGTGTGTCGCTTACCATCAGGCATATGAATTTCGCATGTCGCCACTAAAATATTTTAAAAAATGTATCTTTCTAGACTAATTTGACCCAGTTACTTGACGGATGAACCCTCAAGTCGATGTGCCCTCAAACATGTAATTACGCAAGAATGACACACAGACGGACAATTACAATGCATAATAATTAACATAAAACATATACAAGCCACGTCAGAACGCCGTAGTTGCTATTGTAAAAAATATATGTTGTCGTACGTGATCGGAATATAAGCTGTTTATTTGCAAATAATCAAAGAGTGCAACGCCCTTAGCTCACCTTGTCGTGTGTGGAGAGAATGTAAAATCATTTCTTAGGGATTCCATGATATTTATGCTGTTGTAGAAAGCCTAACGGTGGTGAGCTGTTGGGTTTTATGGAAATTCTTAATCTGTATTTCTTTTATTAGCGACATTTTTATTTAACACCAATAAATTCGAAATTTAAAGAAAATGCGTGTGTAACTTCTTTAGTGCAGCGGCAAGCTGCTTGACTTATAAACCAAAGGCCTCCAGTTCGAATCCTGCGGGTAGAGGCAGGTGTAGGACCGACTTTTTGCATGCCCTTCTAACGCATGGATCATTTTAATTTACAGACAATTAGTGATGCAGGTCGTTCACCTATTGTCCTAGCCAATAAGGAACTACTACACAATGTTGTTGCTACCCACGGCATTCGAACCCGCGATCTTCTGATTTCAAAGCAGGCGGCTACGAATTCGATAGTAGTTAAGTAGGTAATTAAACTATTATAAATTCAGAACACACTATAATAATTTGCATTGCCATTGTTGCCATAATCTAGCAATGGGAACAAGTTGATTACGCCAAGTATTACAGTCAAGTGAATAAGTTTACCAGTAGTCTTTACTTTAATATTTACATACACATACACACATAAAATCACGCCGTTTTCCCGTAGGGGTAGGCAGAGCCCAAGGGCCGCTTTTCGCCTCCGTGAGAAACGAGGCGTGATGGGTGGCGAACCACATCGCCGCCATTTTGGTTAATTAAATTATTTATATGATTGACCATTGCCTTCTCACGAATAAGGAGGGAAAGGGAAGGATAGGTATTGTGAAAAGGAAGATTGGCAATTTAGAGTGGGAAATAGGAAAAGTAGGATATTACCGCCCAGGAGGGCAAGGGATGGGACAGTAATAGCTAGGGAAGCCAGGGTCGCATACCCGTATACTATACCACAACTACCGGACAGGTAAGTTGGTATGAGTATCCTTTGACTTTAATATTTAAACGTCTCTATAAAAGTTTTTTCATTAAATCTCGTGAAGTTCTTGTAATATCATCATTATCATCATCAGTAGCCGAAACATGTCCACTGCTGAACAAAAGCCCTCCTCCTTACAAGGGAGGAGTTGCCATAATCCCCGCGCTTGGCAGGCGGCTTGGGGATCGCAGTATAGGTGGAAGATAAATCCAAAAGAAAGACGCTGCTGCCCGTCTGCCTGTTCTCGCTTAGTCGCCTCTTACGACACCCAACGAGAGGAGATGGGGGGATGCAATTCTAACCCAGCACCCCACGGGGCCTATCAGTGATTGTGTAAAGTAATGAAATGTCGTTCAATGTGGCGTTTTTGGGGAAGGCCTGTATTTAGCAGTGGATGTTGTCCGGCTTCTGTGATAATGTTAAAGAAACTGTATTTGCCTATATGAATTTCTTATTCTAAGGCAAAATCTTCAGATTTACGGCTGAACATAGGCCTACCCATTGGAACGCCACAATGAATGACTTTCACATCCACCGGCTGTCGACGATTCGCACAATGTCGCCAGTCCACCTAGCGGGAGGCCTGCCTACGCTGCAACTTCCGGTTCGTAGTCGCCACTCGAGAACTTTTCTTCACCATCGGTTATCGGTCCTTCGAGCGATGTGGCCTGCCCATTGTCACCCTTAACTTGCAGACTTCTTTTATTGGTAGCATTCAATACATCATTTTCTTTTACTCGTACTGGTCGTCAGATTGGACGTCATCAAAAAACTATCGATAGTTGCAAAAGTGTCTTGTGTTGCCGTTATTTAGTTAGTATTATACTATTTTAGTATTTACTCCTCAACCTAGTTCTCTGCACCATAAACAAAACCATCATTACATCTAAAAGCCCAGCCACAAAAACAATATAGCACAAAGTAGCGATCGCTCGAAATAGACCAAGGTTCGAAGCCGGTCTAATTCAGACGACACGTGAAATGGCGAGGGCCTGCTCCGCCATACAGAACGCATCTGATCCATTTTATTGGCTGTTAACGTCCAATTTTGTGGACAAACGCACAGCCAACCTAAATTCCTGGACGAAAGAATTCATTACATGTTTACGCTATTTTCTTAAGTCCGACGTTAATATTTGACTCGATCTAAAATATTTGGATTTAGCTTTAATTTTAAAGGTACAAAGTTTTATTAGGACGCCTACCCAAAAGTGTATTGCACAGCCGTACTTCGTTCTTAAAGACATTAGATATAATCTAAGTTAAAATTTTCTCGAGAATCGTAGCAACCATTCTAGAGAAAATTTTCAAATATTATAAATTGATTAATGAAGAGGCTTAGTAGTTTATACCGCCGCAAATATTAACATCTCCGTGACGTCATAAATATATGTACTGTATTATATGACTTCATTGAAAAAAATCGAAATATCTGGATTCTACAGAAGTTGTAGATCATCCCGAAATGCTAGTCATCGTCACGACCCTGCGTCCCAGTCATTCACTGATCGGCGACCTGACTGTCATGTGAATAATGTATCAATGTGAACTATTTTGGTCCAATGGTCATTGGTTATGGTATATAGAGACCTAATTCAGTGTCTTATGAATAATTAATAGAAAGAAAATGATTCAGCATTACGTTCTACGCCAATTGCGAAAGTAATTTGGGGCCAGTCGTAAAAGGACCTAGCTTTTAGTCCATCATATTATTATGAGATAATAATTTGAGCATAACATTTATATTTGTAGAATTGTTTGTATTAATGGTTCTTGGTCGATACGACTACAGCGGCAGCGGCCAAACTTTCACAAGATCAGTTATCTATGCGGAAGATATTATAGTGCACTCTCCCTTCCTTCACTCTCACAATGCGATTTGACAGAAGACCGACACGACCTGCAGGCTTAGCATGATGTGCAAATCTTGACAAACAAGTGTGAGTATGACGTCACTATGACGTAGTATTTCATATTTTTGTATACAGAATTGACGTTTCGGTGTTGAAATCTACGTCATACTCTCCACACAGATCTGTCAAGATTGCAAGCCGTGCTAGATTGTCACGGCGCTCACGGGGACGGGGGTTGCAAGCCCACTACCGTTCTCCTCGGAGTCGCCGCCGTACTCAATGGACGTCCTGGGGCCCACACCCCGAACGTCCAGCAACTCCTCAAATGTCCTTCTGACTCGCGCCGCAGACCACGGCACGTACTGCTCGACCCTCCTGACCCCATGACGGTCCTATTGGACCGGGATGCGCCGACCCCTCCCCGACAACCGTATGCTACACTAGCTATCAGACACCGGTCTCGCCGGCGAGGCCGAAGGGTCGTACGTATGCGACCGCAATGACGTGCATCACCCCACTGAGTTTCTTGCCGGTTCTTCTCAGTGGGGGCGCGTTGTGAACCGGTGGTAAACTCAGCCCTCTCTTAAGCGACAGCCCAAGCCGAGGCCGTGCCTCCCTGAGGTGCCCTTGAGCTCGTCGCTACTTCTGCCGTAAAGGCTAGAGCGCTTTAAGCGCTCGCCTCCTATTGTCCGGTGAAGCTGTAATGGCCATCTGCGGCCAACAGCGTCTATCATTCCCAAAAAAAAAAAATAATCAACTCCTCAAAACCTCCACTAACCTAGGGTCCAATCAGCTTCTCAGCACGCCTCTCGTCTAAGTCTAAAGCCGCTACCATAACATTATTATTATCTAAATAAAAACAATTCATGTTTGCCGCGGGATTTTACATCACATCCGCGTAGATATGGCAATATTTAGGTCAAACGCATCAGGCTTTATCCTACAGATCTTGCATAACGCAAAGCTCAAGGAAAACCTTAAGTGCATTAGAAATACGACTTTATTAAAATTCGCCGCACTCTGTGTATTTATTAGTGTATGTTTGTCCATACGTGTGCCTCTGCTGCATTCAGACGGGAATGAGGCTGTGGGTACTGGTGGGCGGAGCGACGAGCGGGGCGGGTAGCGGAGTGAATTGCTGTGTGCTTTGTAGAGGGTACGTCTATTCGAATGCCGGATTGAGCAATAGTTTATTAAATCGCAGCTTAGTGTTAATTGTATATTTGGTGTTAATTGTTCCTCAACATTCATAATCCGTGATCGCTGGTTTTTGGGCTGAACTTTTTCAGAAAAACCAGAACTCCATTTTGGTTAGCTGCTACACTACAGATCGCAAGAACTAATAATATAAATGTTATTAAACTACAAATTGGTATTAATTTACGGGTTGTTAGGAATTTCTTAAGTTATGAAAATGAAATAATAATAATTATATTCTAGTCGTCTCTCAAATGTAGTATTTCCTCGAACTTTCGCACGCCCGTTACATTAAGACACAGCAATATTTACAAACTCTGATTTGCGGCAAACCTACCTCCGTATCTATCTAGAAAGGATCTAGATCAGAGGTTTCCGACCTTTTTTAAATTCCACCCCACTTGGATCATAGCTGAAATTTTTACGCACCCCTTTTTACTTTGTACCTAACACGATTTTTTACGTTTAGTGACTGACATTTATGACTATGTTTGTTTATTTTGAAAGCACCAATCGTCCCACGCCTTCCCTGCGATATCTCGCGCCTCCCGGTTCAGAAATCCAGATCTAGAAGGTCAAAATATAACGGATGAAAAAGTAGGTACTTATGACAAAAAAGACAAGCCCGCTGAGTGTCTTACCGAATCTTCCCAATAGAGCGCTTTATGATCCGGGGTAAGTTTGTGTAAAATAATAATCAGACTTAGAGACTTTTGGTCCCAAATACAAGCCTAGTTTTCAGTATTAATAAAACCATAGCTTAACATTCATGAGCCATGAAGTCTAATGCATCCGGGAGCGCGCACGACCGCCCCGTAATGTACGAATAGCCGTCATCTTTGGTATGCTGCGCTTGCGCGGCGATGGATCTATCAAGGGAAATCGATAATATACTATCGACATGTAATACATCTGCCAAGCTCTTACTGGAAATCACGTAGATAATTTTACAATAAATTGAATTGTCGAATGATGAAATCAAATATCTCAGCTTGGATCGGCAGATTACTATTTCATCTTGTTTTAGGCCACCGTGGCGCAGCCAAAGCTATACCTATAGACCAACGGTCGTGGTTTCGATTCCTGCTAGGAGCAATAAAGTGTAGTAATTACTTACTGGTTAGTGTAGATTACAGATAGATTACCTGATTTTCTGAAAAATAATGATCTATGCCTTGGATTCGCATGTAGATAGGACTAAGTCTTCCGTCCTATCGCCACGTAAGAGAACAGACAGTGCTTCCACATACCCTGTGCATTAGACGCGGTTTTAAACAAACAAACAAAAACACCATCAAAGTCAGAAATTCCTTCTTTTTAGAGTTAGATAAAAAAACTGCTAGAAAACAGTTTTACTAGGAATAATAATACCGAACACTTAGGCATACGCACGGTTTGTCCTGGGTGGAAATCAAACTCACGATCTTTCGGGCAGCGAGCAGGGTATTTATCCACTACACGAACACGAAAGATACGTGGCGGTAACACAGGGAAGTTTCAATGAAACAAGTTGTGTAAGTTGTCGTAGCAATCCGCTCATTGCATGGAGGTATGCCGCCACTGTGAGCGAACTTCTAAATAATATAATTATTTTTTATTAAGACTTAGTAATGATTACACGCAGCACGATCGCAGAACGTTTAGTGACACACCAGCCCAAGATCATTGCAATGCCGAGCGGCATTCATCTCAATAGACGTGTCATTTTTATAGTTAGTGGTCGTGGTGCTTATCACATACTAAACTTAGTGTTAAATGCACTTTATTATGTTTTTTAAGAGTTAAATAATATACCAAATGCAGAAAAAGAAATGCTTTTGTAATATTCACGAGTCAATTTGATAACTTTTCCTGATGTTAGCTGTTAGGATCGTACGTCACTGGTATGGCTATATAGCTTCGCAGCCGCCAGCACACGGGCTCCGCATAAATCATACCTCATTTTTATCAATAGACTCAACTAAATTCAGAGCATAAATCCTTAAAATTAAAAAAATTAAACTTTCAGAGCCAATGCTAATTGTGCAACATCTCGTCGCGACGTCGCTATCACTGCCGACCGAACTTTAGTTCTTGAAACTATTTTCTATTTCTGCACTTCAGCTGTTACTACTCTTCAACTTGCCTATGTGATATAAATATCGTCACTAGTGGAACTATGCAGATAGATATATACACTTCTATGTAGAACAAGAAAAAGCAAAATGACTCAAGCTTTGTTTTCTTTTTTTTCGCCTATTGGCGGATGCAGGAACATTGTTGCTGTGTATTCTGTTATCATCGACGGTTACGCAGCCAAAACACGTCCACTGCTGAACGAAAGCCCTCCTTCTTAGAAGGGATGGGTTGCCAAAATCCTCACGCTTGGCAGGCGTCTTGGGGACCGCAGCATATGTGGTAGGTTATCCAATATAAGGACGCTGTTGCCCGTCTTCTTGTTTTAGTCACCTCCTACTGACATCCAATGGGAGAAGATGGGAGCGTGTATTCGAGCGGACACCTCATGGGACGGGAAGGTTCCTTTTGCATACCTAAGGCGGACAACCTTGCGTCATCGCAGGCGGTTTAGAGGTTTTTAGGTGTATCTGGTTCTGTTTTCTCTGGGCACTGTAGAGGAAGAAACAATAAGGTTTGATATACTTTTAGACTTTCGCGTTCCATTATCAAACTTTATTTTAATAGTCTTGATAATTAACTGGCACTGTACCGCAAATATGGGCAGGATATTGATTGTAAAGGCAAGATCATCTAAAGATTCGATATCTATATATAAGTATTTCCTACAAATCACGATATTATAGTGTTTTCTGGACACTGTAAATTTTAACGAAAATAATAAAGTATGCCATATTATGCGTTGAAACTTGTGGGTGCGATGAATTTTTTTTTTCACGGTGTTGAGATGATGGATGAGTCAATTTGGCCACAATTTTTCCATGTGTGTGTTTTTTCAAGATTTTTATGAACCCCCTTCAGATTGTAGTCAAATAACCAGGATTGTTTGTAATATAAGAATATAATTTGATATATGGTATTTATGTAGCAAAAAGCAATGTAGTAAGTAAATAAATTATCAACAGCGGCCGAAAGACGTCCACCTTAGAAGGGAGGGGTTGCCATAATTTCTACGCTTGGCAGGCATCTTGGGGATCGCAGTATAGAAGGAAAGGTAGTATTTTTGTTTACCCTTAGTCGCCTCTTACAATACCCAATGGGAGGAGATGGGTGGTTACTATTCTTACCCAAACACTCCACGGGTACCAATACCTGGGCCTATACCATCACCTCTAATAGCAATATTATTTCCACCTTACTTTCTCGATAGACAGTGACAGAGCTATAAACTACGTATATTGACGTCTCTAACTCATGTCGAGAAATATGATAATAATACTGCTATCATAGAGGTGGTGGTAAGGCCTAAGGTATTAATTATATTATTCTGGGACAATCCACACACGGTCATCTAAACCCAAACTAGGCAGAGCCTGTACTATGGAAATCAGACCACTGATAGGTACTAGAACATAATGTTATCTTTGTTGTATGATGCAGTTATGTCGGAATTAAGCTATGCAGTAAATAGGACATCATACGAGTATAAAACACTACTATATTTCTATAGGTAAGTATATATTTCTGAATGTATATTGAGAGATGCAACTACCAAATCGACTAAGCCGATAGGAATTTGTCCAATATGGCGGATGATATCGCAAGCCCTGTAGCCGTAGACAGAATATATTGTTTTCTTTCTCTAAGCCTGTAGCCTTATAGGAAGGATCTCTATAGAGTACGCGTATGTCTATGGTCCCATTAAACAAAGCGTAGGCAGATTTCCCTCTACGGGGCAGGTGAATTGAACTATTTAAAGTTATATTACAAGAGTTATATTGATATGTAAGTGATAAGTAGTAATAGGTTTGATCTGTCACAAGCGCAAATGTCTATAAATACAGCTGACCGTATAGTACCTTAGAGGAGATACCACTGGAGATAGCATGATGCGCTAACCCCTCTGCCAAATTTTGTTCATATGTTCAGGTCATTCTTTATTTGTGTGCGTATCTTTTTGAATGTGTTGCGAGTTGATTATAGTGTGGGTATGCGTTAAATTGTATCTGTGTGTGTATACTTCGCCTCCCGCACCCCGCAAAAGTGCCACGAAAAATTTGTTCGGCGAATCGACGCGATACTAGCACCATTCTAATTACTCTTTGTACCTATTGTCGTGTACCTGATAGATATGTATGTATTTGTATGTTCTTACCTGTGCCTACGGTTCTTACTTGCATTTAAGCATTCTATAGTACTTGTACTGATTTTTGTTCTGTGCCTGTAGCATACACATAGACATTGTATGGTGATGGTTTATGGTACCTCATTACCGCCACTCTCTAATCTTACGGCTATCCAGACTTTGCATACAAAATGTATGCACGGAGACAGGTGTAGACGCGCACATGTCCTTAGCCTTTTCAATGCAATCTCGAATGCATACCGCTTAAGTACCTAAATACATATAATTTCAACAATTCTGCATTTCACTAACAATAGGATTTATTGTAAACTTACGTGGTGCGTACGAAATGCGCGATAACTTGTTGCGCGCCAAAACGGCGCGTGGCAAGATGGCCGCGGCGAATAATTTTTTTTTTCACGGCATCTTTCCGTGTGTACGGTGATTTTGGCCAGTTCTCCTGCGTGACATCACGACCCAGTTAGGTGCGCCAACCGGTACCACGGCCAAGTCCACCCGGGCATCCCCAATGAACCAGAGCCAATGTCTATAAAATAAATTGTACGCACAAAATAAAAGAGAAAAAAAATATAATGAAGTTAACGTCAACTGATTTGCCGCCAAAATCTAGGTCAACGCACTCCAGTGTTTTGGCATGGATCATTGGATGATGTCCTAACTAATAGTTTATTTACTATAAAGTGTTGAATTATAATTGATTAAATCATTTTAAAATGGATTTTTGTGATTTATTGTATAACATGGTTAATTCGGATGCTTTAAATCGAAAGTTTAACTATACTACTAATATGTTGCTTGCATTGAAATACAATTAAAAAAAGCATATCATCTGTCAATACTTGCAAAAGCTTTGTTGAAAACTTATTGTGTAAAAAGCACTATAACTCTATTACAACCGATCTAACTTTGCCTCCACTTTGCATTTACTAAGTAAATATGATATGCCCCGATTTGTAAATCTCTGCATCGTTTATATACGCTTAGCCTTAAAGCATGATAACATGAGTAGGTATCCCGATTCCGCCGTGTGTGTGATATCATCGTAGTAAGAATCGTAGCGAGAATCTACTATGAGCGAATCCTTGCCAACAATCTTAGTGTTTAGCATCTGTTGTTCTTATATTTGCCAAATGTTTGCACCTTATCGCCCGCATATTGTGATAGTTTTACGGCAGCCATTTTTATATTTTTCTTTCCCGCGTTTTTCGGCTGCGCTTTCAATATGGTGGATGTTTGGTTTGGATGATTTGATTCTATTACGGCAATCTTTCCTTCGCACTGTGAGTTTTATTTTTTATTTGTCATTAGATCTAACGGGTGGATTATTTTAATTTGTCATTGTCATTGAAATGATGCACCGATGATCCGGTCATAAAAGTTATAAATATAATATTTATTATCTTTTTTATAACATGCGTTTAGTTTTTGCTGTTTATGACGAGTTTTCCATGCTTCTATATAATTTTCACAAAACTGTTTGATGAGATTTTTTAACATACATCGATGAAAAAATAACAAAACTAATGAATAATATGGACCCCACATAGCAAAAATGCTTAAGTATTAGTAGTTTAAGTATTAAGGCGATTAAAATATTTGCATTAAAAATAATCGCAATTATTATTGCATATATTAATCGCACTAATATTTAAACTTGCTTTGCCAACCCTAAAGACATTAACATAGATAAGGGATAGATGGAAGAATCAAAAAGATTAGTCACAGCCTCTAACCAAATCGTCGACTTGGCATAAAAATGCCAGTTGGCCTGGGGCAGGGGATTCCGGCCACGTGTCTCCATGGATCCTGCCAAGGGGAAGCCAGCATGTTTGGCAGGCAGGCGAGCCGTCTGCGCCGTCAGCCAACTCACTGTTTTGACTACACCAATTGTTTATGCCTAAGGAAGTGGTATACATTGTTTATTGTTTATTGAATAAGATACACCATCAACTTAACACTAAACATTGTTAAAAATAAAGAGCATAGGATTTAGACAAAGTGTTAAGCTACTACAGGCATATACAACACTGAAATAATAAAAATGCAGCCACATGTAATAAAATAAAAGAATAATAAAATAGCAATATTTGAAGAATTAGGCATAAAATTTAACAATTATTAACTAAAAAAAATAGACATTGAAATTAATAACATGAGTACAATATAATTAAAATATATAAATGTTAACTTAATTTAATTATTAATGGCATTACAACAAACCCTAAGAAATTGTCTGATATTACTTAAATAAAATATATCAATCTCACCGTCAGAATTTACGTTATTATACAATTGCAATAATCGGTTTACAGGAGCATGTTTACCTAAATTGGTTCGGCTTTGTGATAATGTGAATGTATCTGTGATAGGGTATCTAGGTATTCTTCGAGGAACAGTAATGTTGATTGCAGCTAAAGCTTCAGGGGACATTAAGGAACCATGTATTATTTTATGCAAGGTAGAAAGATCGCAAAACTTACGCCTAGTTTCCAGGGACTCCATTTTAAAATGTATTAGCCTCTTAGTGTAGCTCGCTCGATACGGACAATTTGGATCTTTGTAGGCGAGAAATCTAGTAAAATTGCGTTGAATCCGCTCTATTCTATCACAGTGAACTTTGTAGCATGGGTTCCACACTGGAGATAAATATTCAAGACAACTGCGTATCAACGCATTATATAAAATAATTATGGAAGCCGAATTTTTGAAGTCCTTGCAGGATCTTTTGATAAAACCAACCAACCTCCAGGATTTTGAAATAATTGTATCAATATGCTCTATAAAACTCAATTTACTGTCGATTACCACTCCAAGATCCCGAACTGACGAAGATTCGCGTAATGTTTTATCGGATATATTATACACAGATGGTATAATATTTTTGTTTCGTGTGAACTTTATATGGAGACATTTTGTTGCGTTTAAATCCATATTATTTGTTATACACCAATCATTAATAGAGTCGAGATCCGACTGAAGAAGGATGGCATCATTTTGACTCTTAATGCTTTTGTATAATTTTAGATCGTCTGCAAAGATAGAACACGTGCTACTTTTGATATTGTCTGAAATATCATTTATGAACGCCAGGAACAAAACTGGGCCAAGATGTGAGCCTTGAGGCACGCCTGACGTTGGTTCAAATGGGGACGAGCTAAAACCAAGCACAGTTACTCTTTGTACCCTATTTTTTAAATAAGATTGTATCCATCGTAATAAATTTCCACAAATACCATAGTTTTGAAGTTTAGATATCAGTATGTGGTGACTCACCCGGTCGAACGCACAGCTAAAATCTGTATAGATGGAGTCTATCTGAATTTTATTGTCAACGCTGCCAACGAGGTCGGTGACATAATTCATAAGATTAGTAAGAGTCGATTTACGTTTACGAAATCCATGTTGGAAATTTGAGATTACGTTTTCCAAGTGATGTGTTATAATTGGACATATGATTTTTTCTAAAAGCTTTGGAAATATGCTTAATAAGGACACTGGGCGATATGATACAACATTACTTTTGTCCCCTTTCTTATAGATTGGGACAACATTCGCTACTTTCCATAAATTAGGAAAGGTACCATTTTGCACTGATTTCCTAAATAGCAATGTTAAAGGAAATGCTAATTGTTTGTATGTCATTTTAATAAAAATTGGAGGGATACCGTCTGGTCCAACACCTTTACTTATATCGACTGATTTCAGCAGTTTGGCTACAACACATTCCTTAATATCTATATTGCTAAGTGATATTTGTGGAAATCTATCACGTACCGGTAATATTGTGGAACTATCAGACGGGGAGAAAACTGAAGAAAATTGCGTAGCAAATAAGTAACAGACATCTTCTGGACTATGTGCCTCTACATTATTAAGGTACATCTCTGCTGGAAGATCCGAAGTGTCTCCTCGCTGCTGTTTAATAAATGACCAGAATTTCTTTGGGTTTTTATATATAGCCTTTTCTGTCTCCTGTATGAAATCGGAGTAACATGTAGCAATCAACGACTTAACTCTTTTATTACTCAACGCTAATTCTACCTGGTCTCTTGGATTTTTATATTTCTTATATTTTTTGCGAATTTTCTCCCTTTCAGACATCAAAGCAATCAGATTACGTGTAAACCAAGACGGGTGTTTAAAATTGCGCGGCTTCGTTTTAGGTATTGTTGATTCAATAATCGAGTAGAGCAAATCATAAAATCTGCTAACAGCATCATTCACATCATTACAAGCCGACAACTCGGAGAGCCAGTCAATTTCCTTTAATTTAGATTTCACGATATTATAATCTGCTTTCCTAAAATTATGGGTTGCGAATCGTTTATTTACCATTTTACTCTGAATGTTATTTATCATTATATCAACTTCGACCGCTGGGTGATGTGCATCTAACTTACACAATGGGTTACACTTATACATGATTGTTTAAGATCGATTCGTCAATTATGAAGAAACTGAATTTAGGTTTTTAATTGCCGCAATCGGAATTCATTAATGAATCATTAACTCGTTACTTAAGTGTTGATATATGTGCTGTTTATATTTTAATTCTAATTAGTGTTTTGTTAGTAAGTAGTTCTATGAGGAAAATCTTTTTCATGAATATATTTCAACCAAAGCGTTTTTTTTCCTCGTCTCTCTCTCTTCTTGAGCCTGTTGCCACCCAATGCTGAGTGAAAACCTCCTCCAATGCATGTTACCCTTCTTGGTCTGGAGCTTTCCTCATCCAGCCAACATAACAAGGCCATCAGACTATCTGGCTAGTGGTCTACCAACGCTTCTGTGACCCGTGCGTGGTCTGGTACTTTTTTTGCCCATCTCTCTTCCTGTCTGCGGCATATTTTTCTCGTGTATCGAAGTACATTTTTATTTGGTAGCTACTGACTTCAGGAGTTCTTAGCACCACCATGGTCACTTAAGGACTGAAGTGTTTAGGTATCAAGTTTTTTAAAACCTAAGGCTAAGCCTGAGCCTGGGTACCAGCCTTTCTGTGGCATCGTATCTCCGAAATCAGCGGACCGATTTGAAGGTGTATTTTATTTGAAGGTGATTTAATTAGGATCGTTCTGAACTATCATTACATTCATAACTGTACAGCCGTCTCATGTATTCTATTTCGTGTGCTTTTTACCATCAGATATTTAACATCTTTTTCTTAATATAAGCTGGTTATTTATCTCAATCAAATTATGGGTGAGTGGTTATGTAGTAGTGAATGATAAGGCGTACTAGATTACTATTCAATCCATATTTATCAGATGTATGCAGAAAGATCTTATTGTCATATCAAGTCAAATTTAGAAACTTAACATGTATGACATATGTAATTCAGAATGGCATACCTTATGTTTTTTTTTAAATTGCCAGGAAAAAAGCTAGGGCATGCACATAGGAACCAGCTGGTTTGCGTTCAGTGGGCCCAACTCATTCCACCACCAACAATAGAATAGAATGTATGTATGTGGTATGACGTAGGATAAAAACAAATCTCAACGTTAACAATCTCTTTAAATGCTTATTGTTTTTTAGCCCTTGAAGCAAAAACCTGGGCTTTATTATAGAGAAAAAGAACGGCTATTATATTATGGCGTTGGTCTGTATATTCGGGCGAACCCACGACCTATTGGGGGGCAGCGTGGGTGAGGTGCGTGCAAAGTTGTACGAAACAGCTTGTATATCTGAAGATAATAAAAAAAGATAATAAACATAACGATTTCAAATTCTCGGTACACGCTTAGCCGAATCGAGGGACCAATAAATAATGTTGACATATTTGCATGTATTATGATTCAAGTCGCATCACAATGGGTACAGCATTTGTTGGCGCGTGCGCGATGCATACGTTATTAACAAGTAGGCACTTATGAGTTGCAAGTTTTTTTTTCTTTTATGGAGACTTGATACAATTATGTTTAAGTTTATTTATTTTTATACTACCACGGCAACATGCCTGCGGCCCGCCTGATGGTAAGCAGTCACCGCAGCCTATAGTCGCTAGCAACCCCGGAAGAATCACTAGTGCATTGCCGACCCTTAAGACTTAAGATATTAAGATAGATAAAAGTATTTAATTCAGCGAAAGATAGTTTAAAAAATAGGTAACCAGCAACACAACAAGAACTGATTTACAGGTACGAGTACAATATAATCTAGCGTTGTATAATAATCGAGGTAACATTTAACTGTGATACCCCCACTAGAGCACAGTCTGTATCGGAGATACCAGAATAATAATAATAATAATGAAGTCTTTTGTGTCCGGTAATTTCACCAGCTACAGTGCCCTTCACAGCAATGATTACATACTGCTGCTTGGCGGCTGAATATCGGGCACTGCGGTGGTATCTGAACGGTTCCTTGCAAACGGAACCTACCACTTAGTAAAAGTCTAAAAGTCTAAAGTCTAAAAGTCTAAAGGTCTTCTATGTTGCTTAATCATTTAACGAAGTCTTTTAGGAGACTCAAACTGTATTTAATATATAATATTCTTTATTTGAACTAAATGGGATTGTAGTACATGAGAATTAAATAAATTATAACTAAGACATTACACAATATGTAGATTCTACAATCAGACGATGGGAGCACTGCACTTCTAGCTAGGTTACAGAATAACCTGTGTTAAGGAATGCAGTGTGGATCCCCTAAAAAGATGATGGGTATACAGAATTGTGAACGTACGGTCCAATAAACACTAGACTACAATTATTATACAGTTGTAGAAAGTTTAAGAATCTAAATCTAGATTTTATTAAAAAAGAAAAAACATGCGTGTTCGTGTGTGTGTAAGTAGGTCTGTGTACCTGTGTATTTAGATGTAAATAACTTAGGAATAGGTTAGAATTGGGTTAAAAACTTACATCCGTATACCCTTTTCTTGGATAATAGCCAAAAAGTATGTAAAAATCCCTTTGAATGATAATTTTGACACCAATTTTGGTAGTGCGTTTGAATACTGATCGTTCTGAGTAAATTGTCGTCAATTCCAAGATTGATATGTGTGGTCTCCGCTGTCTGGCTTCATGAATAACGATGTATGTAAGAATGTCTGCTTAAAGAATGTGAGTAGTCCTATTGGGGAAGTCTCCTTAATTTATAACTCTATATTGTAGAGTCAATGTACTAGTTGCTTATATACTTCTACTTTAATAATTTTTAAGGTTCCATACCTAAAAGATAAACAAGTAAGTTGTAAAAACTAGAACCCGACTACGTATAAAATCGCAGTCTAATAATGTGATATTATAATAATATCCTGCCTCCCTGAGGTGCCCTTGTGCTAGTCGCTACCCAACTGGCTGGAGCGCTTAAAGCGCTCGCCCTCTTGTCCGGTGAAGCTGTAATGGCCATCTGCGGCCAACAGTACTACTACTACACAAAAAAAAA
The DNA here is from genome assembly GCA_911728495.1 of Furcula furcula. Lineage (NCBI taxonomy): Eukaryota > Metazoa > Arthropoda > Insecta > Lepidoptera > Notodontidae > Furcula > Furcula furcula. The sequence goes on along the minus strand of OU452267.1, from coordinate 13,837,450 downwards.
AGTGATATTATATAGCCTATAACCGGCGGACAATCAACACGCTTTAACCCTACTTGTCAAATTATGTTAAGTAGATTAGAAGATATGCGGGAACAGATGAACATACATACATACATACATATATTCTTGTTAAAATCATAACCCTCCCTCCGTTCCGAAGTCGGGTAAAAAGGAACCCTTATGGTGTGACTTTATTTACCTATGTCGATAAACGTCTAGGGCCAACACCTCAAATGTCTAACCACTCCAAGGAATTTTTAATAACCTAAAACCATCCATACACGGCCATCCGATCCCAAACTTCCGAACCTCTACTACAGCAATCACTTAATTCATACAAATATACATACATGTCCTTTTTTTAGTGTCATCGATGGGGACCGATAAAGGTCAAAGCTTGAAAAATATTCACTAAAATTTCTCCCATTTATTTACACATAAGATTTATTTAAGTACATATAAAAATAGTTGTTTCTTTATTAATTTTTTAACCGACTTCAAAAAAGGAGGAGGTTCTCAATTCGTCTGTATATATATATATATTTTTTTCTATGTATGTTCGCGCATAACTCTGGCAATTATGAACCGATTTGAAAAAATCTTTCTTCCATCCATTCTTTAATCCGTTAATTGAGTCCCATAAAAAATTGCTTACGAATAAGTAGTTCCTGAAAAAACAAGAATGGTGACTACGCAGGAGAACTGCAGGAATGCCTATATAGATGACTTTATGTCGCTTTTTACGGACAAAAATGGTCATAACTCTGGCAAATATTTACCAATTTCAATGATTCTTTTTTTATTCGTAAGATTGGACCACTGATTGAATCTGTATGAATTTTATCACAACCGGCTAAGAACTTACTGGAGGACCATGAACGATGTAGGGGAATTTATCTGGTAAAAACCGTAAAACTGATGTTCTCCATTACATTACTCTGACAAATATAAACCGATTTCGATGATTCTTTTTTTATTCGAGAGAGTAAACTACTATGGTGATTTCATGCAAATTTCATTACGATCGGATATTTTTTTCTGAAGAAACATGAATTATGTAAAACTATGTAGACGATAATGTGATCATAACCTACCTAGATCATTTTACCGTCTTCGATGGTTCAATCATTATTTATGAAAATATCACTAAAAAGTATAAAAAAAAAAACTATTTTAAAAAAAATTGAACCGACTTCAATATCACTGAAAAGTATAAAATAATTTAAATATTATTGAAGTTGGTGCCAATTATACACAGCAGGTACGCGTAAACCAACTTCTTTAATATTTAAATTATTTTATACTTTTCAGTGATATTGAGGTCGGTTCAATTTTTTTTTTAAAAGATTTTATTCACTAAAGTAGTTGATTTTATACACTTTATTACCGATACTAGCGACCCGCCCCGGCTTCGCACGGGTGTAATTGAGAAAAGAAAAGAAGTGGATAATTTAAAGCTACTGCCTTTGATTATAGAATTTCTTGGAATTATTTATCAGTTTGTAGCTGACTTTTCGTATCGCAATATGAACAAATTTTGTATAGAAGTGACGCGTGAAAGGGCTACGTATAGCTGCCTGTCCATGGGCAAAGTACTCAACGCTTAGGTTTAAGCCTGCTACGTTGAATCTCTGAGCTTGTGATTTGTTAATTGTATGTATAATTTTAGAAACTGCAGACGTGTACGGGTGCACAATTTGGGTGGATTAAGGACACCATTTCTTTGAAACCAATTTATGGAAGCAATACAGGCTTCCTTGTTCGGTTTCATCGTTAAGACGTAAACGGGGGTCAACCGGGGAATTCTTACCCACTAAAACCCCCGCGGCTATCACGTCGGCACATTAGAGGGCGGACCTGGGCTATCTGTCGGGATCTGCACCAGCTGATACCACTCAGTGCCTTGACTTTGAACCCGCCGCCGGAGAGACACATTATAGTTCCCCGGGAACTTGTCATGGTGCTCACGGTTACAGGGATCACAGGGAAGCCTTTAATGGGATTTACGGGACCCTGTTGCTGGTCAACCGGGTATGTAGGTTTCTTATAAACTAAAGCCCCAACGGCCGTGCAATCAGCACATAAGAAACCCTTCTTGGGCTATCCGGTGGGATCTGCAACATTATACCCTCGTGGCTTGCCTTTGACCCCGCCACCGGGGAGCACAATAAAGCCACCTGAGAACTTTTCACCGTGCTCACGGTTACAGGTCAATTGGTCCCCGGGACCCTGTTGGCGGTCAACCGGGTTATGTAGGATTCTAATACACTAAACCCCCAACGGCTGTTAAATTAGTACATAAGTAGGACCTTGGCTTGTCTTATAGCCCGCCACCGGAGGGCACAATAAAGCCACCCGGGAAACTATCATCGTCCTCAAAGATACGGGGATCGCAGGGGAAACCTGCAATAGGCCCCAGGATCCTGCGGGCGATAGACTGCAGTATGTGTCCCCCACGGCTGTCCACACAAAACAGTGTGCACCGTGTACCCCTCAGTGCAAGGCAAGGGCCTTTGAAGCCGCTGCCGGGGGCGCATTATAGCCCTCCGGGAATCTGTCACCGTTGTCACAGTTTAAGGGAGTAGCGGGGGAAACATCCAATATGTCCCCGGGATCCCGTGGGGAAGTCAAACTGGGTATTTGGGATTCTTACCCACTAAAACTCCCGTGGCTATCACATCGGCACATGAGAGGGAAATCTGGGTTCTCGGGTGGGATCTGCACCAGGTGTCCCTGACTGACTGACTCGGACTGGCTGAATCCGAGTCAGTCCCGCTCAGTCCCGGTCAGTCCCGGCCAGTCCCACTCAGTCCCGCTCAGTCCCGCTCAGTCCCGGTCAGTCCCGCTCAGTCCCACTCAGTCCCGGTCAGTCCCGCTCAGTCCCGCTCAGTCCCGCTCAATCCCGCTCAGTCCCGGTCAGTCCCGCTCAGTCCCGGTCAGTCCCGCTCAGTCCCGGTCAGTCCCGGTCAGTCCGAGTACCACACCGTACCACACCGTACCACACCGTACCACACCGTACCACACCGTACCACACCGTACCACACCGTACCACACCGTACCACACCGTACCACACCGTACCACACCGTACCACACCGTACCACACCGTACCACACCGTACCACACCGTACCACACCGTACCACACCGTACCACACCGTACCACACCGTACCACACCGTACCACACCGTACCACACCGTACCACACCGTACCACACCGTACCACACCGTACCACACCGTACCACACCGTACCACACCGTACCACACCGTACCACACCGTACCACACCGTACCACACCGTACCACACCGTACCACACCGTACCACACCGTACCACACCGTACCACACCTTACCACACCGTACCACACCGTACCACACCGTACCACACCGTACCACACCGTACCACACCGTACCACACCGTACCACACCGTACCACACCGTACCACACCGTACCACACCGTACCACACCGTACCACACCGTACCACACCGTACCACACCGTACCACACCGTACCACACCGTACCACACCGTACCACACCGTACCACACCGTGCCACACCGTACCACACCGTGCCACACCGTGCCACACCGTGCCACACCGTGCCACACCGTGCCACACCGTGCCACACCGTACCACACCGTGCCACACCGAACCACACCGAACCACACAGAACCACTCACACACTCACTCACTCACCCACTCGCCCGCTCGCCCACTCGCCCACTCGCCCACTCACCCACTCACCCACTCACTCACTCACGGACGGCATAGGAAGTCGCATAAGAAGTTTCACTTCAAAAACTTGTCACCGTGCTCAAAGTTTCGGGGACCACGGGTAGACCTCCAATAGGCTTCCAGGATCCTGCAGGCGGTCGACCGCGGTGTGTGGGATTCTTACCCTCTAAACCCCCCACGGCTGTCCGCAAAAAATATGGGACTGCACCGGGTACCCCTCAGTGCAAGGCAAGGGCCTTAGAAGCCGCTGCCGGGGGCGCATTATAGCCCCCCGGGAATCTATCACCGTTGTCACAGTTAAAGGGGTGGTGGGGGGCACGTTTAATATATCCCCGGGATCCTGTGGGGGATTCTTACCCACTAAAACTCTCGTGGCTGTCACATCGGCACATGAGAGGGGGTTCTCCGGTGGGATCTGCATCAGCTGTCCCTCAGTGCATTGCCTTTGAGTCCGCCGCCGGGGGGCGGGTATATTATATCCCGGATATTTACCTACTTTATAATATATGGAATTTATGAAATTCTAGTACTTGATTGTTAATTATGTATCTCTTTAGGTTTAGTCAATGTAAGCTATGTAAGTTTATTTACTTAGATAAAACTTAAAACCTTCAATGAAAAATTATCTACCCGATGGTGAAAATCGCAGCGTGGTTTAGGAGGTGTTATCGGATATAGACAGACTCGGATAGCGACTTTGTTTCACACTATGTAAAGATACTTTGACGTCGTTGGTCCCCAACACCAGCCAACCTATAGAAAAAACCCTGACTGACAGACAGACAATAATTCCAATAAAGTTTTGGCTTTTTTTATATCATACGTACAATAGGTGCATATTGTATTCCTACCCAAACAGACATTTTGAAAATATATTTTCATTATTTTATTTTGTTATATTTGGGAAACAAACAAATGATACCACTTATTACTAAATATAAGATCCAATAGTACATAAAAATCAATTAAGTTTCCACTAATAACTAAATCATAACATTAGAGAGAAGTTACTACGTATGCATGATTTTAAATTTAAAAGAAGTATTAAATATAAAAATATATTAGAGATAAAAAGTGCCGGAGTTAATATGAGTTAAATATTTAAAACATCGAATCTTAATATAAATAAAAAAATCAAAACAAAGTTTAAAAATACAAAAAAAAATCCGCACACGGGTAGCGAACCCGGACAGTCCACACTTAGAGGACGCTTCCGTAACCACTTGGCCAAGGAACTTTTATTGTATCTTTCGAATTATCGTATCTTATTGTGGTAATATATTTGTACCGCCATCGGTTGAGTAATAATACTTCTTTTTTACCCTGTAAAGGGATAAATTATAAAAAATATGAAATACTAATTCAATTAATTTCCTTAACGAATGTCTGTGCAAAATTTCAAGTCAATAGGACCAAGGAATCGCGTTCTCCCATACAAACTTTGCCCCCCTATTTGACCCCCTTAGAGGTTGAATTTCGCAAAATCGGTTCTTAGTGAGCACCTACGTCTTAAAAGGAACCCCCATGCAAAGTTTGAGACTCCTAGCACTTGTAGTTTCTGAGATTTCGTGATGAGTGGGTTTTTGTCTACTCTTTTATATAATAAGATTTATAGTAAACTCTATAGTTTGTTTAATTTTCTAGTTATTTGTCACGTATATTTGACCACTATTGATGTCAAATTCAGAAATTACTTTGTATATACTTATTGTCTTGTCACTTAAAGCAATAATAATAATATACCAAAAAATACCAAAACTGACATTAGATTCACTGTATATAGTAGAATAGTAAAGTCCCTGTCTGGGCGCCAATAGAATCAAAATTTCTAAGTTAATCGCTCTTGTTGATGTGTTGTTGTTCACAGGACGAGTTCCATCCGTTCATAGAGGCCCTGATGCCATTTGTAAAGTCCTTTTCGTATACTTGGTTCAATTTACAAGCGGCCAAACGGAAATATTACAAAAAACACGAGAAACGGATGAGTCTCGAGGAGGAACGGCACACAAAATATGAATTACAGGTAAAATACAGATCAAAATATTTTCCTTTTTATACTAGATGCGGGCCGCCTGACGGTAAGCAGTCACCGCAGCCTATAGACGCTAGCAACACCAGAAGAATCACTAACGCGACCCTTAAGACATTAGATATTAAGTCTTGTGTCGGGTAATTTCACCAGCTACAGTGCCCTTCACGCTGGAACACAGCAATGCTTACACACTGCAGCTTGGTGGCAGAATATCTGACACTGCGGTGGTACCTACCCGGACGGTTCCTTGCACAAGGTACCTACCACCTAAAAAATAGTAGTGTTTCTTTTCCGATCTTGTCCTGTTCGTGATAAATCTATCAAGGGTAAGACCAGCGAGCAATATCAATTAGCAGCCAAAAGTCGTCCACTGCTGAACAAAGGCCTCCCCCTTAGAAGAGAAGGTTGCATTGTTCCCACGCTTGGCAGGCGTCTTACTAGGTAATCCAAGAGAAAGACGCTACTGCCCGTCTTCTTGTTTTCCCTTAGTCGGCTCTTACGGACACCCAACGGGAGGAGATGGAAGAGTGCCATTCTTACCCGAACAACCCACGGTTTAGCAATATCTATAGTTTAATACGTCAAAATAGGAGATATCCTAATTCCTAGCGATAGCGATAGTGATCTATTTTGTACACTTATTTATTTAATTTTGTAGCCTCCGTGGCGAAAGCCGCTCGCTTTACAGTCGGTCGTAAAACAACGATTCGTCACTTATTTGGTGGCAAGCACTACCCGGACGTTTCAAATGCCTTGTTCTGTTCTTTTTTCCAAAAAATATAGGTACTTATACGTGCATGGGTACATAGGTTACATAGGTTACTTCTACTTAGAAGCAGTTATCTGAAGTCAGGATACTATCTCTCTATTTTGGTATTCCATGTTCAATTATTACTTAGTACTCCTTTGCGGCAGAAGGCCTGATATTGGGGTGGTGTAGGCATCGAAGTAGCACTAAATGGCATTTTGTACAACGGACCTAACACTCAAAAACTATACCTATCTTTACTAGAACAGTGTCCAGTTTATACCGTGTGTCTTACGAAATTTGCCTGTTATATTTTTCAGAACGAAAAAGCAGAAGTAAAACAAAAATGGGCGTCGCGGTTGCTAGGCAAATTAAGGAAAGACATAACGCAGGATTGCCGGGAAGACTTCGTGCTAAGCATCACGGGGAAAAGGCCAGCCGTCTGTGTACTCTCCAACCCTGACCAGAAGGGCAAGATGAGGAGGATAGACTGTCTCCGACAAGCTGACAAAGTAAGTAATTGTACTACTAAGTATAAGACTAAGTAAAAGACTACGTAAAAAAAAAAAAAAGACAAGCCCGCTGAGTTTCTTGCCGGATCTTCTCAGTAGCGGCCGCGTTACGATCCGGTGGTAGTTTGTAAAAATGATTTTTGTGTAAGTGGGGCCTATACATAATAAAGATATTTTGACTTTGACTTTTTGTAGCCTCCGTAGCGCAGCAGAAATCTTTGCAAATCGGAGATCATGGATTCGAATTCTGTGGGAAGCAACAACTTTGTGTAGGTATCAGTTTCTTACTGATTAGGGTAATACAGGCTGATCACCGATTGGCTGGAATGTAGGATGATCTATCCATCAGATGTCCATGTAAACGGTCTGTCCTTGTACCTAACTTCGGTCTTCCAACCCATTACCGACTAGGTACAAGATCGTGGTCTCGAACGGTGGCCCACCTTTTGGACCATAATTTAATGTACGAGCCGGCCCAAAATACGTGAGAAAGCATAAGTGCACGTAACGTCGTTCAAACGATTTCGATTGAAAATCGGTACACCGTTCAAGTCCGCGATAGTACAATAGAACAAAAAAGTTTCCTAACTGTTCCGGACGGTTACCATCCAGGTAGGCACTACCGCAGTGTCAGATATTATGCCCCCAAGCAGCAGTGTGTAAACATTGCTGTGTTCCAGTGTGAAGGGCACTGTAGATGCTAAAATTACCGAACACTAGGCAATGCGGTAGTGATTCTTCTGGTATTTCCAGAGGCTGCGGTGCCTGCTTATCATCAGGTGGGCCACATGCTTGCTTGCCACTTTGGTAGTATAGAAAAAGTTAGCGGTACGTCCCGAGCCAGGTGGTTTTTATTTTTGAGGGTGTTCTCATAGTGTCTTATCTCTCTTCTCTCTCTTAGCATCGCAGTTACTAATCTAAACCCTTTCAAATTCCAGGTATGGCGTCTGGACCTAGTAATGGTGATACTGTTCAAGGCGATACCGTTGGAAAGTACGGACGGTGAGCGCCTAGAGAAGCACCCCGAGTGCACCCAGCCGGGGCTATGCGTCAACCCTTACCACATCAACGTGTCGGTCAGGGAACTGGACCTGTACCTCGCGAACTTCATAAACAGCTATGGTAATAGGAGCGACGGTCTACCAGGTCTATCGCTCATTCATTAGATATTATACTCTTCTTCGATCCGCAAAGACATTCCTCGCTTCGTTTGAATCATAACTGATTATACCAACGACAGAGTCACGAAATGGGAAATTGGTATTGCTAAATATATGCCTACAGCTCTATGAAAGTGGGATGTCTTTGCGATTTGATTACAATTTGTTTGTGCTTAATTTCATAAAGTCCAACCTGTAACGACAGTCTTGGTAAAGCAATCTGGGAATTAAAGTAACAACGGTTTACATAACAACCCGTGCTGATATACGGGGCTGAGACAACGTATACGATAACGTGACCTATACTGACGGTGCTCGACTTTGAGGTGCAGACTTGAGTAAGACTTTGAGCGTAACATATAAACTATCAACGTCAAACTGACTGTTCCACTATTCGACCATTGGTAGTTCCACTGAAAACCGTTTATTCAGGTGGCGCTAGTGCTACGTAAGAAAAGGTAATGAATACAGGAACGCAACTCGCTTTTGCCCGCAGCTTCGAACTCGAGTTTGTGTTACTTACGGCCGGTCCCAATACTCTACCGCCGATAGCAATCTCAGTTAAAAAGTAACACTATGACACTTGACATTAATTTTCTTATCTCTAGTAAGCTTCAAGTTCTCGAAGCTAGACCAATAGTAAGGACAGATATTTCTATCTTTGTTTATTGAAACGGAAATATGTCATAAAGCTATCGATGGTAACTATTTTAACTTATAGTAAGAGATAGATAGGATATTGGGACTGGCAGTAAGAGAATAGCAGGGCTGGATATTTACGGTATAACTAGTCCACTAATTCAAGGTTGTTCAGCGAGTTATGGAGAGAGCTATAATGCTCAGCATGTTTCTAAAGAATTGAACAAGAACCGATATAGCTCAATGACATTAGCTGGCGAAAGTGGCAGTAGGCTGGTCATATTCGTCGCAGAACCGATGATGGTTGAGGTAGACTAGTTCTAGAGTGGAGACCTAGCGTAGTACGTCATGTGACCATGTAGTGACAATATACGCAAAGTAGTGACTGCAAAAGATGTGTAAAAGATCGAAAGAGGACAGAAAAAAATATTCAACGTATAAATGAGCATAATTAAATATGACATTAAAGGGAAGAGGAGCCGGAAAGATCTGATCGGCGTGTCTAGGAGGAGGCATATGTCCAGCTGTGGACTGATCAAGGCTGATTAGGATGATTCATCACAAAGCAACCAAATTCAACTATTCGTTATTTGCTCAGTAGGTCTATTCTGAACGGTATCTTTGGTTGGGAACTTAGATAACTTACCTACCTACTATGAGTACTTAGTTACTTAGGTAGGTACATAGTAGTTTTAAAGACAAAAGTTGCGTTGCATAGCTTGGAATATTACTTGGCTGTCGTTTGCGTTGGTCTTTATAAATAGTGATGTGGTCATGAGTACCTATTTATTGGAAAATATAACTACCTATCTGTTCAAAGTTTGTGAACTTACAGTGCTTAATTTGTAGTGTATACATTGCGTGAAAATCCCCCTTTTCAACTTTTACAAAATATTGAAACAAAATGGAAATTGAAATTGAATGTGTATCGTGATTCGTGACCACATTATTACTTTACAGCTAGTGAAATATAGCTTTTGCTTATAGTTAAAAGCAATAAATGTTGATGTATTTGTAAATCAATGTAGTAAATAGACAACATGAAAACAAACACAAATTAACGAAAATAATAATGGCTGTCACTATATGTTTTACATCAACAGTTATTTGTTCGCTGTTAAAACGCTTGAGTAGAATTTAACACTATACGAGTATTAGTACTAAATACTAAGTATTGAATACTACTAATAATACATACTACTAGTATTGAATAGGTACTACTCGAGCGTTATCCCGCCGGCACATTAGGCTGACGTATCGTTACTCAACGCGTCAGCAGTCAATCAGATATCTAGAACTGCGCCACGACACGCCATAATATGTGTCTAACCCATGTCTAACCATACAAAATGTAGGTATGTAACTGATATGCTGCTGACGCGTTGAGTCACGACAGGTCAGCCTAATGTGTTTCTGGCTTTAAGGTAAAGTATGGTAGTAGCATAGGGCTGTTAGTTAGTTATAATAAAAAAAGATAATCTTATTGATAATAAATATTAGTAGAGTGGTAAGAAATCCTAACTACTACTGGCAAAACGGCGTGGAATCGACTCCCACCCAGACTAAACCATTAGTCCAGGTTTATCTATACGTCTTTAGCCTCAAAGACACTTATAGATAGCGTGAAGTCCTGATATCTGGCTTCAATTGAATGGATGTGTTTTCAGATATACTTAGCGGGTCACTATCTCCACACACGCCTAGGGACAAAGAGAACGAACATGAGGCTAAGAGCAAAGGTAACAGGGCCCTGTGCCGTTGGCGGTGTTGTATCGTGTGTGTTTGCGGTCTTTCTACAGTTCTGTGGACGCATCTCTTTGCTATTTACATCTACAGGTGTCCAGAAAATAATAGCGAATTGATGTTTTCGTTATTATTAATTTCGGAGCGGTAGTGTCCAATAATATGAACAAAAGTATCAAGTGGCCGGGTTGCTCCCAACGAGTACCAGTTATCCATTATTTGCCGGACCTGATATAGGAGTTAGCTGTGTCGTATTATTTTTTCTTTTATACGGGGCTAGTTAAAAAATATTAATAAACCTATTAGATGTTTTCCTAACTGTAACAATTTCTACCATATTGAAAAATTGTTATGATTTTTAAGAATTTCATCATCTGTTTCTGTCATAAATACTAGGATTAAAGAGCGTAGTATTAATGTCATTCGGAGAAACTAATAATGCTGGGTTCTTATTTCACCTTCAATAGGTCCTCAGGAACCAGGTAATGTGATATTTTTACCCACTAAAAGCCCCGCGAATGTCGCTTCGGCACATGAGAGGGCCTTTCCGGTAGGATCTGCACTAAGAACCCCTAAGTGCCTTGCCTTTGAGCCCGTCTCCAGAGGGCCCATTATAGCCCCCCGGGAACTAGATATGGTACTTACAGGTACGGTGGTCGCCAACCGGCCGCCATCTTCCTTGGAGTCGCCGCCGTACTCAATGGACATGTAGGCTGCATTTTAACCATCTATTGTTAGTCACAACAACTATTCGTGATCAATTTACCCACTACTAACGAGGTCACTTACTGCCGGTCCCAATATACTATTCAAAGTCAGTCAAAATATCTTTATTATGTATAGGCCCCACTTACACAAAAATCATTTTTACAAACTACCACCGGATCGTAACGCGGCCGCTACTGAGAAGATCCGGCAAGAAACTCAGCGGGCTTGACTTTTTTTGTAAATTTTTTTATACACTTTTACAAATTACATATACAAGTCAACCTTAATCTTCTAAGCTCGCATGAGTTGCGCAGTTTAAGCCCACGCAGCTTTATCCTCCAGGTAATCCGAGATTTATTAATAAGCCTTTTTTGAAAATCGGCCTTTTATCGAAGGTTTAAATTTATTTATTGGAAGATCTCGGATATCCTGTGGCAGTTTGCTATAAAAGCGTATACTTTGGCCCATAAACGATTTGCCTGTTCTGTGGAGACGCGTGGCATGTACAACAAGATCGTGTTTGTTCCGGGTATTAATATTATGTGTATCGCTATACTTTTTAAAATAACTGATAATTTTTTTAACATAAACTAAAATAATATTGATCCCTAACTATCAGTTAAAATCATCGATCAAGTCATTGATGTCCCGCGTTAAACCTCTGAAAGCGATCGATAGCTAAAACCCTGACAGACTGTCATTTGAACAACCAACAGTAAACTGCTAAAATGTTAATATTGAAACGGAAATATGTCATTATAGCTATCCATGGTAACTATTTTAACTTATAGTAAGCGATCGATAGGATACTGGGACCGGCAGTAAGTCTACTCGTACTAGAAAATGTTACAGTTCGTTTTTAGAATTAGTGGCATCGATATTCTATACCAACTAGATTAGCTGTCACGAACAAAATGACATCGAAAATGTGGTCGCGGTTACATATACTTACACAACTATACACGTACACGCAAAACAATAATATGTTCATATAAAAATATAACTTACATACTATAAAATAAGGTTCAATAATAATTGCAGACAATTGAGCGACAGCCGTCTCCGTAGCTCTTATTTTCGTGACCACTTTTCGGGTCGTGACAGCAAATCTAGTTGGTATAGTATATCGATGATTAGTGGTTTCAAAGGCAAAACACTTGAGGTCGCAAAAGGAAGGGTTTATACAAGTGAGACTGCTAAATTTATACTACTACAAGCGAAGGTTTATTAAAATTGTTACAACTAACGTCGTCGATTTAAAAAAGCTAACATAATAGATTATTATTTTTAGATTAAACTATTTAATTTCTAATAATGGTTTGGTCGTTGTTTTTCAGTGATTATTTCGAAGGTATGAAGGAAATAGATAGTAATTGCTCAACAACTACGTCAAAATTAACAAAGAAAACTAAAAAAAGAATGCTTCTTTTCGTGTCGACGCGACGATCGACCAGAATACGGCCACAAACTCAATAAATACGTCGTAAATAATTTCATACTTATCAAATTAAATAAAAATAAACAGACCAAACTTAATTTGATCGATGATTTTGAAACGAAAAGTACAAATTATGAACTTCTCGCTCTGAGCTTAATCAGATGAAGTTATACATTTTTATTAATAAGTATAAGAAAAATATTAACTGTGAATTCAGCAGATTGTAGACATTCACATTTTTTTTTCACAATAGGATGTGATAAATGTTTGAAGATTTTTTTTGGATTCTATTGATTTTACGGATATATTGACGAATAGCGCCATAGGGCATTTTTTTAGATAATTCGGAATAGAAATACGCGAAGCAGAACTGTAGAAAGAACCTAAATGTGATTGGTTTGCACAAAAATATTTTTTTAACATTAAAATTATTTTTCTATCATAATTGCATTATGAAAAAATATATTTCTAAAATCTTTATTGGCTTGCACTCACACTCATGCTTATTGTTGTCTATACATTTTAATTAAAACCAAAACCATTTTTTGGGATTGCCACAGTAATGTTTGCTCGTTTGTTTTGAGAAATTATCTGTGTATTTAGTCGGTGTTCTTTCTCTTTCACACTTTTATATTTTTGTATGTTAATGCTATTCTAAAACACGATACTCTACTGTATGGCTAGCCGCACACTGTCAATAATATTGTCAATATTCTACAACCCGTGCGACTTAAATGTGCACCTCGCTGGAATGCGACGTCACAGCGCCAGGTGCACAGTTAAGTCGCACGGATTGTAGAATATTGACAATATTATTGACGGTGTGCGGGCTACCTATGAATAAGAAGATTAACATAACTGTTAAGAAAAGAGTTTTTTTTTTAAATTAGAATAGCGTTGGCAATTTGTAAAAATGTTTGCATTGATCTGGATATGTACAGCACTTTGTATTTTTTTTTACAAATTTATGTAATTTTAAGATTAAATTATTTACATTATAGTGTAGAGTAATTATTTAGATATTACTTCTGCGTCTCTTTGTATAATTACTTTAACGAAGAGATGCCTAAGGATAGTCAGGGCAAACCTAACCACTCTAGTCTACGGTTTGTACGTGACTGACTAAATTGACTCATTCACCCCCACCACTAAAGTTTTAATTCTTTTCTTATTTTTAAAAACATTGAACTTTAATGCTTACTCGTATAGGCGCTGTTTTGAATGTTAATGCAAACGATTTTCTTTCTAAAATGATAATGAAAAATATTTTTTTTTTCACTTTTAGACTTTAAAAAAAAAAAAATTGTGCGTGGTCATATAATTAGGCCCTGTCCGTGATTTCACAACGCACTGGTGGGGAGTCCGCTGCACATACACGGCAGTCATGTTCAGTTCACTCGCATAATCGCTAGTGTGCTAATAAGTAGTTTATATATATCTTTAAAAAAATATATAATCTTCTAGTAAAATAGGGAAATTTATTGAGGCGATGAATCCGTTAGGGTAAAAACCCCAATTTTTAAAATATTACTAATGGTTTTACAACATATGATTTACGTTAGTGTAAAAAAGACGCTATAAGTTATGTCTATTAGTTTATGCGCGTATCTGTATATTAAAAACTACAGATAGTGTTTCGATACTATCAAGGGGATAGTTATCAAAGTTTTTAATATATTATATTGTATCGAATAATGTCTGAAATGGCTGATTTCAGGCTATAGTCACAATCCGTTCAACGGTGTAATATGCAACGATATTATTCTAGCGACCGGTGTCTTCTCGTCCAAAGAGCTGTGGAAGCTGTCTAAAGGTGCGTATTTAGGAACAAACGTTAACTTTCATAGATCCCCCAAGACCCAATTTCAGCACTACTGGACCAAGACATTGCCCCTACCCTTCCCGAAAACCGTATGATACACTATCAATCAGACATCGGTGTCACCGGCGAGGCCGAAGGGTCATATGTATACGACCTCAACGACGAGCATCACCCCACTGAGTTTCTTGCCGGCTCTTCTCAGTGGAGGCGCGTTGTGAACCGGTGGTAGAATCAGCCCCAAGCCGAGGCCGTGCCTCCCGGAGGTGTCCTTGAGCTCGTTGCTCCCCTGCCCTTATAGCTAGAGTGCTGTAAGCGCTCGCCCTCTTGCCCGGTGAAGCTATAATGTCCATCTGCGGCCAACAACGACTATCTTCCAAAAAAGACTCATAGACAAAAATTTTGCCTGAAAGTCAACGCATACAAAACTGATAAAATCAAAGTAAAAATATACTCTGACAATGAAAATAAAATGGATTGACTGCTACATTGCAAGTCAATACCAAATTGACAAGTATGCCTTTGAAATAAAATAATGTCCATCTTTTTTGAAAGTCAAATAAAATACTGAGAATATCTAAAGTTTAATTGAGACTTTGACATCGAAAGTCTAGATGTAGAACTATAGGATTACCGCTCTCACGAGGTCCCGGGTTCGAGCCCCAAGTCAAGCAAAGTATTATTTGGTTTCTGTTACTAAATTCTCCCTCTTCCTTCAGGGAAAAGACGATGCTTTTCTATGTTCCAGCTTCAATACTCCAAGAGACGGGGTCGGAGTCGCCGAGCGGTTCTGGAGGCGGCATTAAGTTGGAGTCAGGGTACTACTGCGGGTACAACAGTCCAGCTCCTCCCGCCTTCGAGCCTCCCGCTGAGAGAGCCACACCCTCCGGCATGCTTGTTGGGCAATGCTATAGTAAGTAAGATAAATACTAGTGTACTTTAAATCACACGACTGAAGTAAAACTTCTTAGATATACGAAACTTATCTCTCTCTCTTTCAATCTTCACTATCTTATATCTCCCTCTCAACATCCGTTCGCCTCGCCCGATCACATTTTTCGTAACGCTCTCGTCATGCATTCACTAGCTTACTCCCCAAGTCAAGCGTCCGTAAAGAAGTTTTACTTCAATAAGTTATTTTGGAGCAAGCGTTTAGACTTTCCGCCTACATTGGACCTAACAAACGTGGTGAAACGCCGTTGTTAACACTACTGTCGACCTTTACGGGAAAGAGGCGTGAAGCCTCATCATCATCATCATCAGCCGGAAGACGTCCACTGCTGAACATAGGCCTCCCCCTTCAAACGCCACAATGAACGACAATTGGCTATTTGCATCCACCGGATAAAGCGTAAAGCCTATGGTCATGCCTATGGTATGGCTAAGCCTATGGTAATTAAATTAATGATTTGATTTGTCTCTGCAGCACCCTAAGGTAGACCAGTAGAGAATACCCCTAGCATTAAGTCCGGCTATGTAGGTACTGTTTTTGTGCATAAATCTTTCTAATATATAAAATTCTCGTGTTGCGTTGTTTTTTTTTAATTAATAATTTTAATAGGTAATAATTAATCATTTTAATTAATAATTTATTTAAATGCCACAAATAGTTTAAACTAAGTTGTAAGTACAAAAACTTATCAGCGATACGGTAATACAATGTCGTCACAGGATACCTACTCACGAAGCCCAAACTAGACAAAAAGCCTGTATCTTGGGATTGGAGGTTTGTTACCAATCTCCTCCGAAACGGCTGAACCGATTTGTATGAAATTTTGTGTGCACATCGTGTAGGTCTGAGAATAGATCGTAAAGTATATTTCATACCGCTAGGTTAAGCAACATAAGGCAAGGTCATATCATAGATGGGTGACCATTTATTTCCATTATAAGCGTCTCTGTGTTTCAGAGGGCAAGTAAAAGATAGGCCCCGGATAAAACCGGGGACTTAAAAAAAGGAGGTTATGTATAAGACGAGTACCTAATACTATTAAAAATGCCTAAACCTATGCGGGCATCTAAAAACGTAAAAAGAGCGCGGGTGAAGCTGCGCGGGTCAGCTAGTAATAAATAAATTACTATTCGTCGAGACATTTTTTATTGCAACAATTAATCAAAACACAATCAGAACATAAAAGCATGGCGTTGGTACATACCCCACAACGGTACGTATTCTGGTCACACGTAAGTGGCGCTGCGCAGTCGCGTCTAAATATAGCAGCGCATGTATAGCGCGGTGAATCAACCGCGCGACTGTCACGGATAGATGACAAAGTTGCAGGAACTTGGATCGAAAATTCATTTGTTTCTCGCCGCATCGCATCGCAGTTATGTGTGGGAGCCCTTAAACAAGTAAATTATATTCATAAAAATACCGAAAAACATCTCTAAAGCTAGGTGGAAATGTAATAAAAATTCGTTGTGTATTTTAGAAGAAATACGCGAAATAATAATAAATAAATAAAATATTTGTCATAAATGTTTACACCAAGTATATAAAAATAGTTTTTCATTAGTGGTCACACCAAAGAGAATATAATAGAATACTTATTATTAAAAAAAAATGTTTTTTTTTTGCTTTGTCGTACAATGGTCAGTGGCCGACCTGGTGTCAAGAGCTTTCAAGCTACCCTTAGGCCCCTGAATTAGCTTATCGACTGATGTCTAGATGACAATAGCCGGGGACAGACTTTTTACGTGCCCCCGAAGCACGGAGACGCTCAGTTCAAATGCCACTAAACGGTCACCCATCTGACGGCTGACCTTGCCTGACGTTGCTTACCCAACTGATCTTTTACCGAATCAGTTGGGTAAGCAACAGTTGACGGGCCCGTTGGTCTAGTGGTTAGACACCCTGTCCGCTAACCAATGGGTCGTGGGTTCGATTCCCACCAAGTGTCTGGGTGTTATTTATCTATTTAAGTAAAAAAAAAAATATTTAAGTATTCATTTAATTTATTTCAAAAAACACACAGTTTTACAATACACAATTACAAACTAGACACAACAATAAACATTCTTAAAAGAATTACCAGGGGTAATTAAGGGGGGGGGGGTATTAGTATCAGTTGTCTGGTTTCCATAGTACAGGCTCTGCCTAGTTTGGGATCGGATGACCGTGTGTGGATTGTCTCAAGATATTATATTATAAGAAGATACCTAGCACCAATATCAGCTGCAAGTGTGGTGTAGCTCAACAGACCATGGCGCATCTTTCCGTCTGCCCCGCGCGTCCAACTACCTGCACTGGGGAGGATTTGCTTCAGGCAAACCAAAGAGCGGTGGATGTAGCTTCTTATTGAGCCGATGAAATTTGATGTTATCATGTCGATACGAAAAGAAGAAGAAGATACCTTTCAGTCTCTTCCTTTGAAGTACATATCTACATTGTAAGCAAATATTTCATTTTTCAGGCATCCCCCACAGTTCGGCAGGACTCAGCGCGCAGTCACCTCTGGTCCCTTCGAATACAATCTTCTATCAGCACCCACCCACCGACACACATCCAACCAGTAAGTGATTGACCAGTTCACTTATTTGGAAAGGTTCTCTTAAACTGATTACGGATCAACGTTTTCCAAGGGTTATTTTAACTCATATAAGCTAGTGGGCCGTGGGGTGTCCGGGTAAGAATAGCACCCATCTCCTCCCGTTGGGAGTCCGTTAGAGGCGAAAAGAAGATGGGCAGCAGCGTCTTTCTATTGAAATATCGACCACCTATACTGCGATCCCCAAGACTACGATACTAAGATACTCTTGTACTGAACCTTAAAACATACCACTAAAATCTTTTTCAGCATCAGAAGCGTTATCGAGCCAGCATTCCAGCGGCAAGTATGACAGTGTGCCGCAAGATTCCCTCGGGGACTTCGTCACCTTCGTGTGCCAGGATCCTACTGATGTACAACAGTTACAGGTATATTCTGAATTGAAGCTATATCCAAAGAAACTATTTTGTATTTGGTAACGTGTTTCGACTGACGAGGTAACTCCTCAATGATTAGGAGTTAACAGTTCATACTTCGGATCTATGTCCAAAATCTGCAAATTCATTATATGCTGTTTAGTAAAAGAGGTCAGCGTTATCAAACAGTATATACAGGGTGGCATAAACGAACGGGACACGGAGGGAAAGTACATTAAATAATAGGCTAGATGATTAAAAAAATCTGTTTAATCCATCATTTAGATTAACATAAAATATTGGACAGGTATTTTTTCTTTTCTCAATTAAACAAAAAATTACGAAGATATAGTGCCTTGAAATTCCGCGTGACTTACTGAAGAGTGACGTCACCAGCCCCCCCCCCCCCTCCCGAAGTTTGACGCTCTATATTTTTGGCAATTTCTATTGATTTGTTAAATAAAAACATACGTGTCTGTTTTTTTTTTATTAATATAATTTAACGTACTTCCTCTCCGTCCCGTGCGTTTGCTCCACTCTGTATATAAATGAAGTTATGTAAATCTATTAGAAATTAACTGCGAATTCCTGGCATATTCCCATTAAGGGGGTAACAACGGTAAAATTGCAAAAATAGCCTTATTTTAAAGAGTTCGATGGATCAATCCGCTATTGTATTGGCTATGAAAATTATATGTACTTATACCTCAGATCTTCAGCAAATAGTTTTATTGATTAGATATTGGATTAAATATAACGTTTTCAAGCTATATGTATTTAAAAAATGTACTACGTTGGATATGAATTGTGTTAGCGTTCAATATCCGTTCATCGGATAGACGTCAAACTTGGACTATAAAAAGCATAATAACCTATTCTACAATTTGTATTGATTACATTTCTTAATTTCATTCATGTTTTACAAGAAATTATAGAAAAACCACGTACGCGATGCATTTCCCCTTGCAGCGCCCCCGCGGTCGCCTTCCATCAGTCTTTCGTGGACTGTTATGGAGGGTGGACGTGCTCGATTTTTTTTTGACAAGACGGATTTAATTTAAATGATTTTGAACATATTTTTAATTAAGATATGTTACATATGGTATAATTATAACATTATAAATCATTTCAAATGAAATCTATACTTCTATATTTAATTAAAGATATTTTTATAGTAATACCATATTTTTGGTTCATCATAGAGTATGCGAAAGTATCGTTGCCGAGTATTATGCCTAACTACTAAAGCGTATCAGAGTCATATATGATCTTACTAATTGAAATCGTATTTAATACTGTGTAGGTCGACAAAATGACATACATTATGATATTCTTTACATTATGTTTTTTTTTGTCAAAACATGAACGGTGTTATTATTACTATCATGTTGGTTTTTGCAACTTAGCAACGAGTCGAGTACCTGGGTGGTTGGCTTGGTGGTGAGCGACACGCTTACCTACGGACAGTTGCATTGGACAGTTGCTCGTCTTTTGAGACATCTGGATGGTTAAGTTGGAAGGGTACTCGTGTGTTATCTAGGTGGCGCCACTTTAATCTTAGATTTCTTCCGCTATGTAACATAAGTAGAAGGTCACTGTAGCTGGCAAAATAACTATCGGACCAAAAGGCTATAATTATAGTTTTGGATGACAGGGACAGGAAGAGACTTTTCTATGGGTGGTTGCTTCGAATCCTATCAGATAATACCTTGTTAGTTAACTAAGTTGCGTAACAATAAACTGATGGTGTTGTTGGCAGGCACGAGAAAAAATACCATCGCGTTAAAATGTTAGTTACTCTAAAACCAGATTGCTTATTAGAATCAATGTAAATTAAATATCTATTTAAATTTTACATTACCTACGCACCTATGACGCTCTGCATCATCCAAAGGTAGACTGGCAGAGAATGCCTAAGGCATTAAGTCCGCCTTATACATTTAAGTGTGCTAAAGAATAAATATAAAATAAAATGTCAAATGCTCCGCGTAGTTCAAACCCCGCGATGGGTACAGAACTCAAGATGAAGTTACGTTACGTACTCTCGCGGTCACGAACGGTCTATCACCTTTAATACGACAATCTCTTGCACGTGCCGGCCCAAAATACATGCGGGCGGGGTAAGCGCCCGGAATGTCGTTCAAACTATTTTGATTGAAAACTGAAACTTACACTAAAAAGACTATTACTGAATTCGTGCGTTCAAACAAACAGTGCTACGGATTCCTTTGGCAGTCACGTATATTATATAACAACACAGGTCCGTTAATTTTGTAGTTTGCTACCCTGGCTGCTGACCTTAAGGTCTTGGGGTCGATTCCCACACAGGACAAACATTCATGTGCATGAACATAATCTGTTTGTCTTGGGTCTGGGTCGTTTTGAACTGTACTTAATTATGGAAAAAGTTAAGTATCTTATCATAGTTTCAGTTCGATGGCCATTACGGAGTCGATCATGGAACTCATCTACATCATCATCAGCAGCCGAAACGTCCACTGTTGAAAAAAGGCCCTCTCTCCCTTAGAGGGGAGGGGTTGCCATAATCCCCACGCCTGGCAGGCGGTTGGGGATCGCAGATACGTGGTAGGTAATCCAATAAAAAGACGCTGCTGCTCGTCTTCTTGTTTTTCCTTAGTCGCCTTTTACGGACACCCAACAGGAGGAGATGGATGGGTGCTATTATTCTTATCATGGAACAAATTGTCACAATAAAAATAATTTATGATTTCTGGGTCTGCACAACTTGGGTCGACGTTGGGTATCTGGTCTTGAGCGAGGTTGGAAGCTAGCAAGCTTTCAAGATTCGGTTACTTGTGCCGCTCTTAAAGATAATATACACATTAGAATAGGAAACATTACAGTTACACGCTTCTTTAATAATACCGCTAGCATCTCATCAGGGCCACTGGCATGCATTGCAGCATCTTAAGTCACTCTCTTTGTAATACTCGAACATCGCAATCAATCATCAATTTGGTTTCAGTTCATTTTTCCAGGAATCAAAAAGCTCAACTATCAGATGGATCTTTATTGGTTAGAGAATTTGGAACTAATTTAGGAAATAAGTTAAAAAGGTCCCTTTTTTTAAAAAAAAAACTATATTTTGAAGGCTCTTTCAAACGCTTTCGTTTTGACGCGCAGAACAGAAACCTTAGAACTTTGTGCATAGTTTCATTTCAAGTACGCTTACAGTAGTCACGGCAAAGACGCTGCGCAGTAGCTATTTTTATGTTTATGTATTCAGAACTCACAATTGTACTTGCGCAATGTTTCGTCAACCCTAACTTCAGACACACATAAATCCGCTGTGACTGTAAGTTATAAGTAGTACGAATGTATATGGATTCCGAATGGCAGGCACAATGTATTCAGCTGGGTCGAAGTGCGTTCCGGTGGTAACCGGACCAAACCACCAACAATAGAATAGAAGTATGTATAAGTCTCACTAGTCAGGCATTGGCCATTCTATAATAGACGGACTGAACCTTTGATATGAAGTTTGGAATACGAAATGCAGTAATCCGTATCCTGATGCAACACGTCAACTACGTTACCACTGTAAGTGGTTGGGTTGACAGATTGTAATTAGGTGGCACGCCAAGGTATACATCAAGATATAAAACAGTGGGTTACCGTTATTAAACTGCATCATTTCATTCTATAACGGAATAGGCAAAATTAACAAAACTCCATTCGACACATCTGCATATTTTTAGTCTATGATTTTTCAAATGTAATATTCATATTTGCTGGTAGCGCCCTCTACGATGACAACTCTCGGCCGGAGCGGCCAGATTCTCAAGGTCATTGGCGCATGTTACCCCCTTAAAATTCTATTTTACATGGCCGGACTGTGTATAGGTCTTATATGAATATAAATGGGGGACTAAGGTGGCGTGCTTCCGATAGCTCATTTCACTCTTCGCAGGTGCACAGTTTATCAAGAAGTCCGAAACCTCCGTACTTCAGCGGGCCGATGCTACCGCCACCTCCACTCCCACCTATGGCCAGGCCCGTAGCCATCATCAGGTCTACAGGTAAGACAGTCTTCTGAATATTTTAAAACTTAAATATTCGTTCTAAAGTAAGACATCATATTATGACTTCCTATTTAGTGAAATCACATGAATTAACATCAAAATATGAAGATAGTTCAGAGTGCGTTAGCCATAATTTGTTACATCATTAGAGCAGACTTTTTCGTAGTCCTAAAACCTTGGCTGGCTGCCGCCAAGCTATTGCCGAGGCCACGCTGGTCGCAAAGCCATGCACAGTCCTTCTCTGTACGGCGGCGGCAACTCCGAAGAGGACGGCGGTGCGATTGCGACCGCCTTTCCGGTGAGCACAGTGACAGGATACCGGGGGCTATAATGCGCTCCTCACAGGCGATCTCAAAGGCAAGACACTGAGTTCCTGACGCAGATCCCACCGGAGAACCCAGGCCCTCCTCTCATGTGTCTCCTCAACCGTGAGAGTTTTAGTGGCTAAGAATCCGGTCTGTATGTAATAAGTCATTGGATCCAGTACCCAGTGGTATTGGTATAACGTGCTGGTGTCCGCAACTTCACGACAAAGCGCGTATTTACGGTACCTAGTGTTGAATCGTGTGTGTGTGTAGCAGGCGAAGGCGGTGGTGGTGGCTCGCCGGAGCTGCGGTCGCCGCCGGGCTCGCCGCGGCGTCGCTCGCCGCTCGGCTACCGCAGTGACTGCCACCCGCCCATCTCACATTTCAACCACTTCCACACGCAGCCGCAGCAGGTATGCCGAACTTCAACTCATCTCAATTCCTGTGGTAGTTTGTAAAAAATGATTTTATGTAAGAATTTTACTACGTTTTAGGCCCCTTGTGTACTAGGTGTTAGGTTGCCCATTGAGTGTCGTAATAGGCGACTAAAGGAACACAAGAAGACGGGCAGCAGCGTCTTTCTTTTGGATTACTGCACCTATACTCCTGCCAAGTATGGGGATTATGGCAACCACTCCCTTCGTGATCAAAGTCTGATAGTGAGGCAGAAATTTAAAAAAAACGACGTAGGTGGTAGGTTCCTTGTGCAAGGAACCGTCCAGGTAGGTACCACCGCAGTGTCAGATATTCTGCCGCCAAACAGCAGTGTGTAAACATAGCTGTGTTCCGGTGTGAATTGTAGCTGGTGACATTACCAGACACAAAGTACATACTTAATATCTAATGTCTTAATGGTCGGCAACGCGCTAGTGATTCTTCTAGTGTTGCTAGCGTCTATAGGCTGCGGTGACTGCTTACTATCAGGCGGGCCGCACGCTTGCTTGCCACCTTGGTAGTATAAAAAAAATAAAAGAAAACGTACATAGTACGTTAAACTTTATTTTAATCGGGAATTAACGCGATTTACCTTACTTACTTATTTACATAATTTCTTGTGTATTTCGTGGTGTTGATTGCTCTATCACGCTAAAGTATCGTGACGTGGTATGCAGGTGTTCAGCTACGCGAGCTCGCTGAGCGGCGTGGGGCTGGGCGGCGCGGGCGGTGGCGCCTCGTCCCCGCCCGGCGGCCTCGGCCTCTACGCGCCGCGACCCTCCGCCAGATCTGCGCCCAGGTATACAACTCTTCCTTATAGTATAAAATAATGAGAGTCATAGTCCCTACAGCATCTCCTCCCCGTTACCCAACGGGGAGGAGATGCTGTAGGGACTTAGTCGCCTTTTACGGACACCCGTCCGTAAAAGGCGACTAAGGGAAAACAAGAAGACGGGGCAGCAGCGTCTTTTTTTTATTACATTACCTACCACCTTTTTTTTTTTGACGCGGGGGAAATCTTCCAAAGATCCCCGGGAGCTGTGGGGCTCGACCGGGGTATGTGGGATTCTTACCCACTAAAACCCCCGCGGCTGTCGCATCGGCACATGAGAGGGGGGACCCCAGGGCTCTCCGGTGGGATCTGCACCAGGGGCCCCTCAGTGCCTTGCCTTTGAGCCCGCCGCCGGGGGGCGCATTGTAGCCCCCCGGGAACCTGTCACGGTGCTCACGGGGACGGGGGTCGCAACCCCGCCGCCGTCCTCCTCGGAGTCGCCGCCGTACTCAATGGACGCTCAAAGGGCCCACACCCCGAGCGTCCAGCGTCTCCGAAGAGATTGGCAGGCGCCTTGGGCCACCTGGCCCAAGGCGCCTGCCAAGTGTGGGGATTATAGCAGCCCCTCCCTTTTAAGGGATAGGCTCTTGTTCAGCAGTGGACCTCTTTCGACTGCTGATGATAATAATGATGACCTAAAATGTAAAAAAGGAACCCTTATGGTGTCTCGTCTGTCTGTCGGTCTGTCACACCTATATATTTCAGGAAGCTGCTATAGATTTGAGACTTGGAATAGGTTTAGATCTTATTTATCCGACCTCATCGGAAATGAAAAAAAATTTTTTTTTCCTTTTTTCGGTCTTTGGTCGAAATGCTCGTAGTATTCGTGTCGACAAGAAAAAAAAACCGGTCTAGTTTGAGCCGGACCTTTGAACGGTATTTTTTTAACGTGACATAAACCAAAATGAAAATCAGTTTTGACATGTGAAAATGACCCCTTTTATACTAGTAGTTGTTTCACTATGAAAGTTTGATGACCTATTTCAATCCCCATTAAAAGAAAATAAAAGGAAAAAATATATTATCATCATTTGCGATGAGGTTGGGTAAGTAAGATCTAAAATAATTTTTACAAAAAAAAGAACCGCCTTCAAAATGCAACTAAAAAGCCTGAAATAATTTCTAAGAATTAGTGGTTTTTACATCTACATTGTTGGACTTGGCCTACAACAATTATAAATACATATTACTATCAAAGACGGCGCCAAACTGAAAAACAGTTCGGTACCCACTGCCCCTGTAAGTATTTGCTAGACGTTAGGCGCCGACTTCGATAGTAATATGTATTTATAATATGTTGTAGTCCAAGTCCAAAAATGTAGATGTAAAAACCACTAATTCTTAGAAATTATTTCAGGCTTTTTAGTTGCATTTTGAAGGCGGTTCTTTTTTTTGTAAAAATTATTTTTATTTTATTCTTTTTAGTGGTTCCCTTGGTGTATTATTGGGTTAACTTTTAACAACTTATATTTTATTCTGACAAACAGCCAGTTTAATATTTATTTTAAAAACACCCACTACATAACACAACTATGGACTACGTTTATTGGTGCAGTGATCCCGTGACCTTCCTGCTCCATCGTCAGACCCTGATCTCCATTTTTCTAGCAACTACTCGTCGAGACCTATCCAACGAGTCCAAATTCGGTAGATCTACGTTTATTGGTGCAGAGATCCCGTGACAACCTTCCTGCTCCACCATCAGACCCTGATCTCCATTTTTCTAGTAACTACTCGTCGAGAACTATCCATCGAGTCCAAATTCGGTAGTTCTACGTTTAGTAGGCACGGCTAGGATAGGATGGATTGTTAATTTTATTACAGAGTTTCGATGGCCATCTATGGCCTTCTTCATCAGATCCACTTCACCAAATGATACTTTCTGAATGAAAATGCTTGACTAGTTTCTAAATATACCAAAAACGCTATACAGGGTGTCCCAGAAACGGGGTATCAAACCGGTAATGACGCATTGTGTAACCCACAAGCAATCAATTTGTGAAAGAAAAATAATGAAAATAGTCAACAGTTTTAGTGCAGTGAGCTCAAAATGTTGTTCGTTATCTAACCAAAAATGAATGAATTTCTTACTAAACAGGGCAGGCACGGAATGAATACAAACAGTAGCTTCATAGAAGTATGCACAATGACACAGGGCTGCTCAGAAACAGTTTTAAGACGATATAAATATTTTTTTATGTAATATAAAATATCACTTTTTACCACATTTGACATATTTTCCGGAGTCTTTAGTATCAATACTATACATACCCTTCGGCTTGATATACCCTTTCCGGGACACCCAGTATGTATGCCTATAATATTTAAGGAGTTCCCTCAGTTACTCATGGTTCCCATCATCAGAACTTGATTTTGAAAAAAATGGGACCAATCTGGAACCATACCCTTTCAATTAAAAAAATAATTTTTCAAATCGGTTCGTAAACGACAGAGTTCTGAGGTAACAAACATAAAAAAAAAAACATACAACCGAATTGATAACCTCCTCCTTTTTTTTGAAGTCGGTTACAAACTATTCCAAGTTTCAAATCGATAGCATTAGTAGTTCCTGAAATATATAGATGTGACAGACATACGAAGTCAGACCATAATCCTTTTTAACCGGCTTCAAAAAGAAGGTTCTCTATTCGACGCGTATGTATGTAATATTAATAAAAATGCGTAATATTAATAATTATAAGTTCGTCTAGGTGGGCTTCTAAACAAATTTACCAAATTTTATGACATGTGTGTATGTATGTAGGTTTGTCCACGGATTTCTCAGAAACTACAGGTTCGATTTTAAAAATTATTTTTGCAATTGTTAGAGTATTTTTCAACTTAGGGTAGAGTACAACTTTCATCAAAATTGGTCCAGTAGTTTAAGAGATATAAGCTTTTTATTTTTTCCGTAAGTTACTGTAACGTAGACGTTCGAGTTGCGTGATAGTGCTGATACCTATTCTGTTCAAATAAAAGTCACTAAAAAGTGTTAAATAAACTATTTAAATAAAAATTAAAACCGACTTCAAAGTAAACTATCTAAAAAGCGTAAATAACGTAAATATATTGAAGTCGGTATCAGCTGGTGCTAGAGTTAGTTAACATGAGGTGCTATCACCGACTTCAATATATTTTCGTTAATTTATGCTTTTTAGATGGTTTACTTTGAAGTCGTTTTTTTTTTAAATAGTTTATTTACCTTTTAGTCATGAAACCCTAAAAAGCCGATCTGTAGGTATCAAAGGTCAAGGTATTTATGTCATCAAGGCATTTAATTTACCATGTTTATTAGAGAGATTTGATCCTTATGTTTAAAGCTATCGATTGACGCCATAAAAGTACAGGGTGTTTTATTTTGCGATTGCAGCCGGTTCGTATACCGAGTGAGGCAAGCGAGCTATCAACAATCTATGAATGCAGATTTGTTTCTTTTTAAAAATAAAATATTGCTTCCTTTGAGTAAAATTTGGTATCTTCAGTATACATATACATATTTTCCATCCGGGTGCGGTTACAAAATTCCACCCTGTACCTACTTTTATGTCGTGATGGAAAAATTAGTCAATCAGCAAGTTCTTTTAAGGCCTTATTAAGGCCAATCAGCAAGATCTTTTAAAGCCTTATTAAGGCCAATCAGCACGATCTTTTATGGCCTTATTAATTAAGGCCAATCAGTAAGATCTTTTATGGACTTATTAAGGCCAATCAGCAAGATCTTTTTAGGCCTTATTAAGGCCAATCAGCAAGATCTTTTAAGGCCTTATTAAGGCCAATCAGAAATATCTTTTAAGGCTTTATTAAGACCAATCAGCAAGATGTTTTAAGGCCTTATTAAGGCCAATCAGCAAGATCTTTTAAGGCCTTATTAAGCCCAATCAGCAAGTACTTTTAGGGCCTTATTAAGGCCATTCAGCAAGATCTTTTAAGGCCTTATTAAAGCCAATCAGCAAGATCTTTTAAGGCCTTATTAAGGCCAATCAGCAAGATCTTTTAAAGCCTTATTAAGGCCAATCAGCACGATCTTTTAAGGCCTTATTAATTAAGGCCAATCAGTAAGATCTTATGGACTTATTAAGGCCAACCAGCAAGATCTTTTAAGGCCTTATTAAGGCCAATCAGCATGATCTTTTAAGGCCTTATTAAGGCCAATCAGCAAGATCTTTTGTCCTGTTCTTATTATGTTACTTTTAGGACAATCTTATACCCCAGTGTTGTTCTAACCAGTGAGGCTATAGAAACCCATTTCAAATACTAATGATTTGAATGTCTTTAGTTTATAAGCAATGTCTTGTGTTGCAGATGGAATGCCCCATTCTCTACCCTGGAGGAAGAGTTCAACATCATGACCGCGCCCCACGGGGCTGACCACGTTGTGTTATTAGATGACGGTAAGTTGGTTTTATTAGGTGGTAGGTAAGTACCACTGCAGTGTCATATATTGTTGTGTCCCGGTGCACTGTCGCCGGTAAAATTACCAGACTCGATAGACTCACTTATGGGTGAATTTTCGCGCTTTATAATAATAAAATGTCCTTTTGCCAATACACCTTTTATTTTCTACTTATAAGCTAGTACTTGACTGCAGTCCCACCTGATGGAAAGCGGCGACGCATTCGAGGATGGTGAAGCACACTAGCTTATTAAAAGCCTATTCACTCTAGTCTTGAAAACACCCACATTATAATCGGGCGGGAAAACCGACGCAGGCAAACTGTTCCATTCCTTAGCTGTCCTTATTATAAAAGTAGAAGCAAACCGCTAGGTCCGGACCGAAGGCACGTTTACCACATAAAACACGACACCTTTTACCAATCAAAGGTCAATTTCAATCAGCCAGATTTCTCTGTTTTACTTTACAAGATTAAAATCGTAGCTATAAATGTAACAGGTAGTGCCAAATTAAGCCAGCGCAGGGCCAAAGTTTAGAGGTATAAAGTAAGGCATATGCTAATCCCTAGGGCACGCACCTACGTTGCGGGGACACCACGGTGCGGGGCCCCCATGGTGCGGGGCCCCTAGGTTCGGGGCCCCCAAGGTGCGGGGCCCGTAGCATTTGCTGACTCTTGCTATATGGCTAATCCGGCACTGAACACAGGAGTGATATCAGACCGGTGGCCAGCCAAAGACAATTAGTAGGGTTCAATATAATATCATATTCCAACCTACCAATTGTACTCGTATATATATGTGCTCAGACCAAAAGCGCACTCTCTCTTCATTAGCTTTCACAAGACTGTCTCTTTCTCTCGGGAGAGTGGCACGACCGAGGAGAGGTCAAGCGTAATTTCTTACATGCCCATCCGAAGCAAGGATAATTTTACTTTCCTGCTAATCGGCGTATTGTCTTAACCACTAAGGAACAAGTACATAAAGTAGTAGCTATACTACAGGCTGCATTTTGGAGACTGTGTGCAGGAATTACATGACTTGATCCCACAATCACCCTTCTATCGTCGGACGCAGCCATATGTGGTAATCGTGCCTTCAGTTCGGACTAAGTGATTTGGTTCTTCATTTATAGTAAGGACAGCTAAGGACTGGAATAGTTTGCCTGCGTCGGTTTTCCCGCCCGATTATAATGTAGAAGTCTTCAAGGTTAGAGTGAATAGGCTATTGTCCTTTACCATCCTCGTCTGCGTCGCCGCTTTCCATCAGGTGGGACTGTGATCAAGCACTGGCTTATATTGAATTAAAAAAAATTGGATGGATAGGAATACCTTCCATTTTGCACTTCAACAATAGAGTAACTATGTTTTCTATTAGGGTTTCATAAAAGGTAAAGTACTGTCTGTTTCTAGAACGGTTCTTCCAATCAAGTGTGATCACATCAGAAGCGACGGCGATGGACACGACCGGGTCGGCCGTGGGCCCATCAGTGGGCGTGGACACGTCGGACGACATCGCGCCCGACAAATCCGGGCCCGACTTGCGCTCGCCGTGATCCCACGCTTACGCAACTGACGCGTCGGTCGGACCTGACGCGTCGGGCGGGCCTGACACGTCAGGTGGGCCTGACGCGTCTATCGGGCCTGACGCGTCGGTCGTATCAGTCGGGTCGACCGCGTCTGTGCTTCGCTGGACGCCGGCGCCGCTGCCGCATTGGCGACCCGTAACCCATCGGACTGTGTAATTCTATCGGATTTTTAGGGTCCCGTATTCTCGGCGTTGAGTCGTGGGCTTAGTGTAAATATTACAAATAAATGGAATTATAAACGGACGAGGTACTTAGTAGTTGAAATTTAGATTTTACAATTCACTGTCTGTGGCGATCGTGTTTATCTGAACGAGGTGACCTTGTCGCGGCGGGCGATTTAAAGCTATACAGGGTATTTTTTTTCAAATGAAGTTTGATGATTTATTCTCAATCTGCAAGAAATGCTGACTAAAACTGTATCATTACATTTCCGTTATTTTTTTTCTGTTATAAAAAAAGCCACTTTAACTGTGCAAAAAATGTACTTCAGCTTAAGACAGGAAACAAGAAACCTACTTTTAAGTTGCCGCTGTAATATTACGGTGAAAGATTAAAGCTTATGATTTATTATGCATTCTTAGCCTATAAAAAATTACCTTGTATAGGAAAAGTCACTTAAAGGTACAGATGGTCAATACAGTTCTCGTATAATATGACTTAAGGCGATTACAAAATACTCCAATAATAATTATGTAAAAAGTATTAAGCTACGAAATAAACAACATAATAATAATATATTCTAATATTTTTATAGAATATAAAAAAATCGTATAATATGATCGAGCCTTCCAGTAATTTAGTGAAATGAAATTGTTAAATAATGGAGCTTGTAAATTGTTAATTTGCTGAGCTGAGTCATAGCAGATTTGCTTCTATTAGCCTGAGAACAATGTTTTAATTGAAAGTGTGATATAAGGATGTTAACACTTGTTGTTGCACAATTGGTTCCATTAATATTTTTGTAAATACCACGTAGACGAAATAGCTTTTGGTTGTAAGCTTATTATTTTTTCTTTAAACTATTCGTCGGTTTGAGTCTGATACTTAAAATGGACACATTTGATAACAATGGAATAATAAAACAAATAAATCTTTATTTCAGACCAGCCAGATCCATAGTGTTAGTACAAACATCTTAAAAAACTAGTGTTAAAATTAAATACTTAATATAAATTATTAGACATCCACATCGTTTAATTATTTGTATTTGTTGAAGATTTAAATTATCAGAAATAGTTATTATAATAGACAAAATCGACGGATTCACTTCTTGGTCACAATTATTCCAAAAGTTTTTAAAGCAATCACTTATTTTTGGAGCCAGTCTCGCGCCAGCAAGTGTGTATATACCCTTGGTTGTTTTTTTTTTGTTTCATTGTTGTGTGTTTTGTAATGAAAATAAATAGCACATAAGTCGGTTAGTATTTAAAAAGTATTTTTTTTTAATTTATTGAACGAATATCTAATAAAGACGAGCCTTGCTTAAAATATTAGTTTAGTTGTATAATTAGTGGCAGACAGGTTAGTCGATTTGTTGTACTTTCGATTCGAAATCTAGCCAAAATAGATTATTTTTGTTGATAAATTGACTATATTCAGCAGAAAGCGAATGATCGAGTTTCTAGAAATGTGGAAATAACATGTAATATTTAAATTTCATACTAATTTTATATTTACGATTTCTTTCTTTACACCGGTGTATATAACCAAAACACATGTTTCAGAATTCTAAACAAAAATATTTCTTTTTTTAAATGAAATTGACTTGTTAATAAGCTAATAATAAACATACAACAGTTTTCAGTACAGGAGCAGTCGTGTTATTTCCTAAGAAGTCTGTAAAAGAAAGAAGCAATTAATACCATATTTTTACTACGATGATCTCAATAATATAATTATTTTACCAGAATGAGATAAAGCATGATTTTCAGAATATTAAGAAAAAATATGCAGCAGACCGATGTGGAACAAAAATACAACTTCAAATAGTAATAGTTTCCCGTCAGATCGTGCTGGTGATTCCAAGGAAGCATCTTTTGTCCTTTTCGCAGCCAGCAAAGCCGTATCTTTGACACCAGATTATTTTTCATGTGTTGCTATTAAGCTGGTGGCTACTATTCCAGTTGAAGTACCACTTTCCAAAAGTGCGGATCGCGAACAGGCACTAGCTTAAACACGTTATTATTGAAAGAAGCGCTAATAAAAAAGTTAAATAAAACGTCCACTACAACAGAAGCTTAGATCGATTGCAAAATGGGAAGAGTAGAGTTTTTTTTAACAACTAATGTAAATGTGTTTTGTGTGGATATTATTAATCTCACAAAAAGTGAAATCGCAGTTTTTTTAAGTTTTATGCATATAATGTAGTTTTTCCTGTCACTACACTGCACAAAGAATCTCGTATCGAAAGAAACAATAAATTATGTATTGTAGTTCGACGTGTCACGTCGAAGGAAATTTTATAGGTGCCTTTACGTACGTAACGTAACTTACTTGGTAGGTATATGTAACACTGTAGAGTTGTTTTGACCCAACCACACACATGTATGAATTACTTTTTAATTTTGGTGTAATTTATTTTGTAATTAAAAACGGACATTGAAATCGTCACTAACAGTTAATCAAGGCCTACTAAAAGTTATGTAAACTAGAAATTAAATAATAACTTAAAGTTAAAATCGATCTATCCAGATCGCGGGGTAATGAATTTATTTTGGATGTTGTATAAAATCTGGTCAACTAACGATTAAAGATTACCTTTTTCAATTACAAAAGAAAACACTAGAACAGTTATAACCCTATACTCTTAAATACTAGAAATTATTTAATTTCGTCATTCATATTACTATTATATAATTATGTATATACATATATACAATATTTCGCAAATACCGTGGCCATACGAGGAACGCTAGTCATTAGAATTACATTGTAAATTTAAAGTTACTTAAAAATAATGAAAAAAATATTTACAATTATGACAGCCTCTTGCGTTTAGTGAGGGGCGTATAACTAAAAATTGTGGCCAAATTACAAGTAATGAAATCCAAATATATATACACGTTCTATAATAGATTTAGAAATAAGCGAGGTACGTTGTTTTAGTAGCTGTACAATGGTTTAGACGTGAAAAAAATATAATTGAAACTGTATAAGTGTCACCTCACTATTATAAAAAGTGTTTACTATATATCTGTCTATTTTTAAGGGATGATACGAAATAACTTTTACTTGTCATGTTGCATTATCAAAAGAAACTGAGATTTCGATACAGAAAACGTGATACAATGAGATCAGTATAAACATCCTATAACAGATATATAGGTATATATAGACACTTTGTATACTAAACAATGTATATTATTCACATTGTTCCCATGGCGTAACTAGGTACTTGAAAACAGTGATGCTGAGCCCCATGATCACCATAAGTTTCTCTTTATCTGAGTTCTTCAGACTGCTTGTAATTCGGTTGTGTTTTAGTTCTGGTACGTTGGGCTTGATTATCAGAAGAGGACCAGTCTAGCGGGTTGATACTCTGCGTTTACTCCAACAGAAGTAGGCCATACTGGTGCGATCATGTATTATTTTCCCATAAAATAATTACGCTGTGGGAACAAAGGTCATACTTTTTAGAGGTAAAATATATATCAGACTTGTCTGTTCAAATCATAGTCGTTTGTAAATAATCTATGTATGTCTTTCATAGACACATTTTTTACATCACTTTAATAAAGAGACTTCGAGAAAAATGTGTCGTATAACGTGTATACACAAAACCGTGTACAGCCACCTCGTGAAGCTTGTTCACTAAAGTCAGTCCCTGTCTTATGAATTGGACATATAAGTTTGTGGTATATGAACAGACATTTATGTTTTCTTTTTATATATAGGCATGTTTTTTAACCAGTGCGCAAGTTTTAATATGTAACTCATAAACGAAATTTTAATTACGGGTTTTTAAATAATAATAATATTTCGCAAGTTGTGAATTTTTTAGGGAATTTTATATTACCAACACTGCCCTGTCGGGTTAGTTCCACACCCTGCCACCCCATTCTTCCGCTGCTAGCCGATGACGAGTGTTTTGGATACTCGTAACATTATTTCTTTGTTTTAAACTTGGACATAATATAAAAAAAAACATGAAAACGCGTTCTGTTAGTGATAGAGCCACCACAAACAATAACCGCACTGGATAAAAAATAACCTGTATAACTAACTTAATAATAATCACATTTAAATTGATGCCTTTAAATTTATTTTCATCGAATATAGGTATAGTAATAGTTGAAAATATAGCAATAAATAAACGAGCAATAAATAAAAGTGTAATTATAAATTGGCTTTAGGTAAAGCTAGGGTTTGGTACCGAAGTTAGTTCGAACCAACAGTATACAGTTCGCGATATTTTTTCTATAGATAAATGGCTGGACAGACTGGATCCTATGTGTAAAAAAATAAATTTAGTGTTCAAGGAGACTAGTACGATTTTGATGGTTAACGAAACGATTGAACTTTCAGAATTTCTTCCATCGGTGACTATAAAAACCGAGTAAAATTTACAACACAAAATTGAAAGAATGAACGTTTCTGTTTACGATCAGAACTGGTACTATAGGTACAGTTCAGTAATAGCTATTTCAACAAAAAAATATATTAGTCTAAAAGCTATAGTTCAACTAGGCAGAGGGCGGAAATTAGTCAATTGCTAGCTATAGATAACATTATTAGACTACAAATAACAGTTAGTAAATAGTAATGTCATGAAGGCTTGTCGAATGCAGAAATAGCGGTTTTGTTATTCAAATCTGAACGAGGTAACCTTGTAAAATGGTAAGGCAATATTAATATTGGTGACGAATTTAAAAGCTCATTGGTGCCGAAAATTCTAGACTGTGATTCAATTGTTCATTCTGAACGTGTCTTATATTGAAATAGTTGTTTTGTATGATTGGCAACGCACAGTGGGTGCTGTAAAATACAAAAAAATGTAAATGACAGCCATAATAATGCTGTATGAAATGCATTTGTTGTTATTGTAAAGATTTGGTAACGGTTACGTAAGATAAAAAATTTGTAATTTTTGTCAGCTTTTCTAGTGAAGGTAGATTTTTTTGATAGCTTTGCAGTAATCAACACGACTGTAGCAAGTACAAAGTTTAATAATGTTGAAGAGAATAAACCTTGTACTGGCCACTCGTGTTACTTAATTTATTTTGTTACCACCATTAATACTATATGGAGTAATAATTGAAAGCCTAAACATTATGTGCCTTAGATACAACAATATTGTATGATATTTATGATGCGTTCTATACAACGTGCTAACTAGAAATAAATAATAAACATTATTTTGAATGCCTGGACTTTGAATAATTATCTTCATTGTTAGAATTCATTTCTGCAAAGGCTTGTACGTGCTCCTAAATATTTTGAACCTTTTAACATTAATCTGTTGAAATTAGGCCCAATGTTTGGAAAAAAAATCTGCATTAATACTCTTTTAATATGAATTATTGTTGCCTATGAGCATATATAGGATTATAATTTTATTTTTGTTTTACTTTATAAATTATTGTGTAACTGGGCACCCAACACGGACAGTCTGGAAATTGATTTCAAATCCAGAATTATATTATAATCCTCTTGTAATAATAATTATAAATGATTAAGTAACGCTTCTATGCGTAGTTTTGCTGAAATATTAAAACAAGTATTTCTATAATATCATATAATTTTAGTACTTACCTACAATATACCCATTTATGAACCTATATACTTTACTGGCATGTCTATTTGTAACCAACGCGACTCGGATTAGCCACGCTTTATTTTAAGAAGTAGCCAAATTTTTTATTCTCGCATAGCTTTTTGATATATTGAAAATATCGAAACCAAATAATATATAATCTTGAAATAATGATTTCTATTGTTTTATTTCATAATTATAAATATTGGAATAAAAATCCGTCTTATAAGTTTTGTGGATTTCAGAAATTGACTACATAATACGTAAATAGTGAAAAAAATAATTGTAAGAATAATTAACCAATAGAGAAATACTCCTAGTTATGAATTTTTTAGTTCATCATGATGTGCAATTATTATTAACTGATTTTTTAGCGAATTTATAAATTATTTTTTACTTTTTACTAGTTATGATTGTATCCATCACCATTGTCTGTAAATATGTTCCGATGTTATTTAAATATTTTTTGTGTATAACATTAGAAATGCGTTTTAAGTTATGATTGTCACGATGTCTTCGCTTTCATATTTTCATAATAGGTTTTTTACAACTTTCATTATTTTTATTAAAATAGATGCAATGGGATCGAATTATCTATTCTATACGTTAATAATTTACCAAAATAATGGCTTTTCGTTGAAGTTGAATAGATCATTCGATTCACGCAATAAAGATAGACTTGTATAAATGTTATAACATGTATTTTTAACCTATACATAGTAAGATATTTATAGAATTTTAGTCGTTTAATTATTTCGAACGACTTGTTATAAAGAAATTTGGTGCTTAAAGCTTAAACAAAGTATGGATCGGCACTGGAGTGCCGTGTGTGTATTGTCATGGAAGGGGTCAGAGCATTATGACATAGCATGCGTTGTTATGCTTTCCTGTGATAAAGAATCGTTTATTCGCGAACAATATTTATTTTGCTACCAAAAACAAACATATATTTTACGCCGCCTCTACAAAGTTATTGCGTGCGGTTATTTTTTTTTTTAAATTACGTCTTTGGTTTGTAAATGTTAATAAATAAAATACAAGAAATAAGTAAAATAAATGATTCCGTATCACAATGTGAGCAGTTATAATAATGTAGGTAAACTTTGCTCAATATCGATGAAAACTG
This sequence comes from Furcula furcula, assembly GCA_911728495.1. NCBI lineage: Eukaryota > Metazoa > Arthropoda > Insecta > Lepidoptera > Notodontidae > Furcula > Furcula furcula. The sequence goes on along the minus strand of OU452267.1, from coordinate 13,800,546 downwards.
AAAGTGTTACAGTTGATGCAATACAAACAAACAAACATACAGTTGAGTTTTATTTTCTACTTCTTACAATTCCCTTACCTTAATTCTTTGGAAGACAGCACATCTGGGGAGCGGGGGGTATAGTATCGCAGAGGGGGGGGGGCATGGGACGGTTGCCAGTGAGCTCGTCGCACTCCTGTCCTAGAGAGCTGGCTAGGCTAGCTATTAGCCCTCACTATCTGCTCTGTTAGAGCTTCTATAGCCATTTGCGGACAACTACATTTTAGAGGTGGTGCGTTACTTGTGCAAGGAACCGTCCATGTAAGTACCACCGCAGTGTCAGTTACTCTGCCGCGAAGTATCAGTGTGTAAGCATTGCTGTCTTCCGGCGTGAAGGGAAATTACCGGATACAAAAACTTAATATCTAGTGTCTTAAGGGTCGGCAACGTGCTAGTGATTCTTCTGGTGTTGCTAGCGTTTATAAGCTGCAGTGACTGCTTACCATCGGGTAGGCAGTATGCTTGCTAGCCGCCTTGGCAGTATAAAAATAAATCAGCGGCCTTCATTTCCAAAGAAAAGCCGTAATGGCTTGGATGCATTCCAGAAGGATTAGCTTAAAATGGCCCACGATACAGATTTGTTGATGGCGATACTAATAATAGTAATATTCTAGGACAATCTGCACACGGTAATTTGATCCAAAACTGGACAGAGCCTGTACTACGGTAACCAGACAAATATTATAAATACCTACTTAAGTATAATAAGAACATAATTTATACTAAAGAAATTACATCCAAACTTATCGAAGTCTCAGGAGACCGTCGGTCGGGCTGGTAGCTTTTTCTGCCAACGTATAAGCTTGGCCATACAAAGGGGTAATGCAGCCAGTCTTTTAGGTACCCTTCCCTCCCAGTGCGGCGACAACTTGGAGGAAGTTTTTTACCTAGTTTAATTATATTTGTAAATAAACTGTACATATTTAGTTTATTAAGTAAGTGTAAAGTATAAACCTATCTTGTAATTATTAATAATAATACCAGCCCTTGTCTTGTCCCACTGTTGGGCACGGGCCTCCCCTCGAGATGAAGGGGCTTAGGCCATAGTCTACGGTGGTCAAGTACGGGTTGGCAGACTTCACACGTCATTCGAACGCTAGTTAGGTTTTCCCAGACATCGCAGGTTTCCTCACGATGTTTTTTCTTCACCGAAAGCTAGTAACAATCGCACAAAGACGATTCGCACATGATTAATGACAGAAATCAGAGGTGCAAGCCGGGGTTGGAACGCACCTTGTTTCCAAGTGCTTGCGCACTGAGCAGCTGTTGTTGTTACTGTCTTTTAAAAAACCATACATACCTATTCAGGCATTTTTTGGGTTGGAATCTATGACCTAGGGTAGCGGCCAGGGTCTTTAACAGCTCGACCAACGGGCTCGTCATATTTGTTACTTATCAAAATGTTTCAGCGACACTAATTGAAAAAATAACTGTAATAAATAAAGGTTCTTCGGCATTCATTCTTGCCTCTTGCCAAGCATTATGTACTATCGCGGACACGAACGATGTGTACTTACCAGTTTTCAATCAAGTTCGTTTGAACATTACATACGCTTAACTTGCCCGCACGTACCACGGCTCGTGCAATCGATTGTCGTCCTATAGGTGGTACACCGTTCGTGACCGTGAGAGTTAAAAAATAACTTTGATAGCGAAACCGTGGGTAAAAGCTACTAATATAAATAAGTACTTACTCCTACTATAATCGTTAATTACACAATAATTAAAACTCTCTAAAAACAAAACGCCATTAAAAAGTGAAACGCATTCATTCTATAATCCAATAAATCGAATTTCGCCGCAATCATCGAACGACGCGATCGCGAAAATCAATAGTCGATGCTTCGTACCACGGACTGCCTACAGACGAACTTCAATACCAAAAAAACTTGTCTAAAAACTTCTGACTTTAAAAAGTACACCATACGCTAAAGAGATAAGGTTTAAATTACATTATCAAGAGTCACAGGTTATAACGTTATGCCATTTTCAAATAAAGAACAGATAATCGACGCCTAGCCTTGTGCGATATCGATTTTGACAACGGCTACTTTCACTGAAACGCAATGAGTATTGTGTATCTATCTCCCTTGCTCTTAAGAAAGAAACAGGTAGAGATGAACGGGTAAGAGATGTGTTTTCAGTACATCAACCATTGGGGTTGCGGGTCGCGGCGTTGCCATGACAACAGGTCACGGAGGGTATGATTTCCAATATAATTGTTCGATATTTTTAGGTCATAATGTCTGATTTAATTCTAAATGTTATTATAAACGAAAAGAAATTAAAAATATGCATGGAAGGCAACAATGTCTCTATGGAAATGGATACAAACGATTTTATTATTGATTCGGTAAGATATTCTAGTTGGTTTGCTAATATGGCGGTGTAGTTACAATTTTATTGATTTTGTTATTGATTTAAATGACCAAATATCAATGATAAGCGTACCTACCTACATATAATTATTTTTCTTCATATCCTAAAAAATGGGAAGAGATGGGTGGGTGCTATTCTTACCCGGACACCCCCCCTCAAAAAATTAACAGTAAATGTATGAAAGCAGGCGTGATGTCTGCCCGGTGGCTAGCCAAAGTCAATTGGTAGAGTTGAATACGTCATATTCCACCCTACTGGCCCTATTTGACACCCCCCCCCCCCCCCCCCCCCCTTCTAAGGGAGAGGCCTTTGTTCAGTAGTGGACGTTTCGGGTACTGATGTTGAAAAACAGGGTATAGATGCGTAGGCCGGGTTATGCTGGGACTCTACTAGGACCAAGTGTACCAAATAAAACCAGCCTGTAATACAAGTGTATACACTGTACAGAATGTGGTACAAATTTTATATACGTAAGTATGTATTAGGCATTCAAGCAGACTGACAAGCCCGCTGATTTTCTTGCCGGATCTTCTCAGTAGCGGCCACGTTACGATCTGGTGGTAGTTTGTAAAAAATGATTTTTGTGAAAATGCCTCCGTGGGGCCTATACATGATAAAGATATTTTGTATTTGATTGAGTTAATTGTAGCACGTACTAATAATGTACTACCTCCGTAGTCTGTGCTTACAATCCTAAATGGTAATTAAGTGTGTCGAAGCTCATAATAGTCTCGAAAGTTAATGATTAGTACCTATACCTTGTCGAGTCAACTCGTGCGCGGGTGCTGCTTGGGGGGACTGGTCCGACTACTATCCCTTTGGCCGCCTAGTTTGTTGTAATTTTTGTCGTAATTTATTGTTTTCTTCTTTTCTCCCTAGCTTTATGTTTCGAACGGCAACACACTATCGCTAATGTCGATTCATTTGTAACAAAACAAAAATGTTTAAAAAAAGTGAAAAAATGACAAGCCCGCTGAGTTTCTTGCCGGATCTTCTCAGTTGAGGCCGCGTTGTGATCCGGTGGTAGCTTTAAATAAAAATGACCATTCAAAAGTGCTAGCGTTAAGCCTATTTGAAATAAAGATTTTTGACTTTGACTATAATTTTTTAACTCGCATCCTCAGTGGGAATTGCTGTAAGTATTAAAAGTAGACAAAATGGTATAACGTGATAAAGTACTTAATTTACTTTAAAAGACGAGACTGATAAATCCAATACGTTACTCCTGGAAATTAAATCTTCACGATTTTCTCCACCAGAGTTAGGACTGACTGTTGTCTGTACCAGCACTGGGGAGATGTAAACGTCTCATCGCCCTTATGATGACTGAATCATCGAGGTGGTGGTAGTCTTCATAGTCTGTTCGGTAGACCACTTTCTCAAGAGATCTTTCAGCCAACAGCAGTTTGTAAACATTGCTATGTTTGGGGGTCAATGGCGTCTCATTTAGGTACAGAAATTAGTGCTTTAGAGAGACTAAATAATTATTAGCTCTATAAGGTAGTTCAGTGCAACTTATTCCCCAAGCTACACCTTGTGGGGTGTCCGGATAAGAAATAGCACCCACCCACCTCCACCCGTTAGGTGTCGTAAGAAGCGATTAAGGGAAAACAAGAAGACGGGCAGCAGCGTCTTTCAATTTTACTTACCACCTATACTGTGTTCCCCAAGACGCCTGCCAAGAGTGGTGATTATGGCAATCCTTCCCTTCTCAGGGGAGGCCTCTGTTTAGTATTAGTTTTTGAAATTTTGACAATCATGAGGACTCTTCACCGTACAGCAATGTTTACACACTGCTGCTGTGGCAGAATAATTGACACTGTGGTATGATATATACTCGAACTAGTATACTATTCAAACCTTGGGTTTTTATACTTGGGTTTGATAAAAAATGGGTAAATCCGCACGCGGGTGTTTAATGAAACAATGTAATGGTATCATAGGAAGTGGGGTGCGATACACCCCTATTTCCTTTCCACAGGGAAGCCGAACAAATTCATTTTTTAATATCCTAAGGCTGGTAAATGCAGCTGCCTAACTAGAGATTCATTATTGTCGGACAATCTTGACCTAGGAATCTGTTGATAAAACTCTTGATCACAGAAGTCCACAGTTTTTTTTTGCAATTTTAGAACTTCCTCGCGATGGACATAATATGCCGCATTGCACGTCTTCCAATGGATAATTCCATTCCACAACCTCTCGTCACTTGAAACATTAGTAATTAATAATAATCAACAATTAGTTATGAGATCTAGAGATGGTTTCATTCTAGTAATTTGTCTAGCTGCAGTGCGTTTAAATCACACTCTCTTATCTGGTACTGCCTGGACGGTCTTCAGCTTAAGAGACCTACGACCTACTCAGGCACAGATCCAGGATCCGTGGCGTTATCCAATAAAGCCTATCCAACTTGGTGGTTCCTATCTGCAGAAGCGAAAATTTCGCGCAGGTTGATAAAATACGTCTTTACACAATCAAGAGTTGTCTCTATAAATAAACTTTAGGGGTATTTAGAAAGTGGCCAAGTACCGTATCACCAGCAGCCTCAGAGTAATTAGAATAGAGCTAGTATCGCGTCGATTCCCCGAACAAATTTTTCGTGGCACTTTTGCGGGGTGCGGGAGGCGAAGTAAACACACATAGATACAATTTCACGCATACCCACACTATAATAAACTCGCAACACATTCAAAAAGATACGCAACAAATAAAGAATGACCTGAACATATGAACAAAATTTGGCAGAGGGGTTAGCGCATCATGCTCTCTCCAGTGGTATCTCCTCTAAGCCAGCAGCCGAAAGAACGAACACCTCCCCCTTTGATGGGAAGGGTTGCCATAATCCACACGCTTGGCAGGCGTCTTGGGGATGAAGAAACCAAGTACCGTAAAGTATATCTAGTTTGAAATACAGAATTCATTCATGCTAATATTAAAAAAAAACAACCCTAAGAAACTCGGGTCATCGCCCTCGAAAGATAGTGCGTGGCACGAGCCGCACAGGTGTTCGCTCGATACCATCGATTTTCCCGCAACAATCGATACGTGACGTCACGCCAACATGGCGGCTGCGCGCGCAGCTGTCGTCCGATAAAAAACTCATGTTATGCAAATGAAATAGGGTAATAACGTGAGGGTTAAAATAATATTAGTTCATTTTGCCACGCGTGTGTTTTTTTGTTAAATTATTATGTAGTTTAAATGCTGTGCGATATGGTTTGTAAGTTGTAACATTAATAGAAATGTAAGTCTGTATGTATGGTGTTATTAAGCTCTAAAATTGCTGAACGAATTATGGAGGAATTCGGTAGGAAGTTCTCTCAACATTATATTGTTGAATTGCACCCCTGAAACAGTAATTACACTCCTTTGATAAAGCAATGTTTAGTCTACTCATTGCTGCATGGCTGCAGAATATTTGTTTGTGCAGTGATACTGCAGGATCATCCACTGCATAAGAGACCTACCTTGTACCAGGATCTAGGACCTAACCAATGTCCCTGTCCAAGTGTAGATTAAAAAAATACAATTCTACCTGCTCCTTTAGAGAAAAGGCGTTATACTATGCGATGTTAATTTAATTAATGTAATAGAATATAAACAGTATTTGGCAAATACTGGAGATAAAATGTATCGCGGTATTCGTAGGTAAAGCACCGGCTGTGACGTAATACGCCACTCTGTGCGGGCAGGACGTGGTATAGGGGCGGCTCGTCGCTATTGTTGCTAGAGCGGTGCTTTTATATCGATATTGTGTATCAATATTTACCGCGGTTAAAAGGACTCGCGGGCAAAATAACCTCTAAACACAGAGAAGAAGATCTTAATAGTATAAATACGTGTACGGAAGTGCAGTAGGTTATTAAAATGGATGCTTTTAGAATAGCTGTGTTGACAGCAAACGGGACGATCATTGTTCATAGATCACTGGAAAACTAATTCACGCTCCAATCTGATACAATTGTTTCCGCTATATCTTATCTCTCTTAAACATACTTTTTCTCATTGAACTTCATGACGAGAAAACCAAGAAATGCGCCAGATGGTAAGCTATACGCCTGCCTTTTGATAGCTCTGCATTGCAACTCTTCGTCCGAGGTTCACTTGACTCCGATAGTTTCACTAGATTCAATGCCCTTTATACTGGAACTTTGGCAGGAGAATATCTGCCACTCCGGTGGGACTTATCTGGACGGTCCCTTGCCCAAGGAATCAAACACCTAGTAAACCAGTAACATCTTGTAAATTTGAATTTATCGATATCGATAGTGAAGAAGAAGATATATTTATTTGTGACACATTTCAACACACATATTAAATACTAGCTGACCCACGCAGCTCCGCCCGCGCCGCATCGAATACATAACCTCCTTTTTTATAGTCGGTTAAAAACTGGGACCCACTTTTTACTTGCTCTCCGAAGCACCGACCCGTTTAGTTCAAATAGCGTTAAACGGTCACCCATCTATTTAATGACCTTACCTAACGTTGCTTAACCCGATCGATTACAAAACCTTGATAACAACTCTCTATGAATGTTCCCTTACTAATATTTATTATATTATAAAGAAAAAAATATAAAATCGGACCAAGCGTATAACCAAGTACCCATTTTGACTTTAATCCCCTCTCCCAAAAGAACCGTGCTAGATTACGGGATAAAAAGTATCCTATGTCCTACCTCGTAGTAAGATCTCAAATCATGCCAAGTTTCATTTGAATCCATTCAGTAGTTTCGGCGTGATGCGCAGCCGTGATACAGACAGACAGACAGACAGACAGACAGACAGACAGACAAAAATTTAAAAAAATACATTTTCGGCCTCAGTATCGGTTATAGAATGCCCTCCAAATATAATTTTCAAAATATCTTCAATGTACAGAATTGGACCTGTTACAGTTTTATTATAAGTATAGATTATAAGTATATAATAAATATTACAATAACAGTCTTAGTGTGTATGTGCGTCACAAAATGGCTCCAACTCAGCATAAAGCTGGTTGTAAACAACCAACACTGGTCTTCCGTTGGAGCCAATTGGTGCCATCACGACCGTCGTTAGTAGTGTCTTTTATTTACGCGAATACTATACATTGAAATCAAACTACTTTGACGGATTTCAATCCTAAACATCCTAATTTCAATAGAGAAGATGGTTGGGTGTTGCCACCGGCTTGGGATCCTGTGATAAATATTATGAAATCAAAAACCAACAAAACACCGCACGGCCTCAAGATACTGTAAGCTCTTACTGCGTAAATCGGACCAAAAATAATAACTAAGAAGACCAGAGGGTACACCGGCATAATTGTGACATAAGGACGTTCGACATCTCAGTCCTCCCATGGGTGCTGTAAAGAATTCAAAACTGGTAAAATCTAAAATAAACCGCGATAAAATCCGTAAAAGTAGTTTGATTTCGATATCGATAGTGTTATAATTACTGTACTACACTAAAAGCCCTTTGTCGCGAGCCAGGTGTTGAGCGGGGTCATTTGGAGCACCCGATCGTGTGTCTGTGCGTGTGTGCGCACATGTTTGTGTTCGTGCGTAAACCCCAGTCTCTGTCTCCGACACCAACTTAACTTGCTTTTTTGCCTATTCGGGACATTGTTGAACAAAACAATGTCTGTGCATTAGGGCGCAGTGGTCGCGAGGGACCCGTGATCCTGAGAGCCTGTTCGATGCCTAGAAAAAAGTGGTATTGAGTTTTTTGTTCGGAAAACTAGGTGGTAGGTGCCTTATGCGAGATACCGTCTAGGGTACACAGCATTAGATATTCATTCGAAATCACCATGATGTACATTCCTGTGCTCTAGGGGCACTGTAGCTATTGAAATTACAGGGCTCAAGAGACTTAAAAATAATGACTTGGTGCCGACGGTAGTGCTATGTAGCAGTCTAGCTTGTCTCGTCACGTTGTTGAATGAAAATATAAAAAAAACTGTGTGGGAATCGGGATTGGTAAATTGTAGTATAAGGTCACTTATTATTAATCCCACGGTATCCTAATAATCTTGGCGAGTTGTAAAAGGAAATAACTCGTCCAACTTATGATCAATTCTTAGAGATTGAGGAATTTGGGATATTTAAATGTAGAGTCGCGGAATGCTGGTAGCGCCGTTACCTCAATTATCTTGAGATGATACATACAATATATGTATGTATATTCCTGTTTAGTATCATTTATATGTTTCTATCTCGAAATATCAGCATGTTTATCCTAATTACGTTTCCTGCGTTGGATAACTATCATCCCATCAGTTGGATCAAAATTTTTCATATTAGATTTTCCTATAAATATCCATTATTTATAACAAGCTTAGCACTGTTAATTATTTCCTTTCAAAGTTCCACGAGGTAAGCTTGGCTCGCAAGTACCCAAGTGACAGCAATGCTCGAACGAGGGCACCACCTTTACCAAAACACCTTCATAATATCTAGCTAAGCCGTATAATTTCATATCCATAGCGCGTCTACTTCTTGCTTTCTTAAAACTAAAGAAAATTCACTCTGCAATGGTTGTGAAAGTTCCCATTTAGAAATAAGCACTGTCCGTACAAAGCCCCGGGGTAGGTTAAGGGTGCATTGTGTAGAGCTCGCGTCAGATAGCCTGTGAAAGAATCTTTTGCCATGCAAATACCAACCAGAATTAAGACCGTTTAAAGTCAATTTTTGCTGAAATTGTTTAAGTGATAGGTTGTTTGAAACCAGGGTGAAGAGACAGGGGTGTTTGCAGGATGCGGGGCGAGGGGAAGGCAGGGTGCGTCGCGCAGGCGTGCTTCAGTCGCCCGCGCGACCCCGCAGCCGCCGGCCGCGCGCCATGGACGACGGCAGAGTGCGCGATCGCGCTCCACTCACAGTTATCGTCGCACCAAGCAACGCCTCACCACCCAGATTATCCCCGGCTGACCTATTACCCGATGGCGATGCGGCCTTCCACCCCCTGTCCGCCGTCAATGGCCGGCTGACGCCTCCGGGGCTCGAGCCAGCGTCGTACGCGACATTAACCCCTCTGCTTCCTCTTCCCCCTATCAGCACCGTCTCTGACAAGTTCGCGTATCATGCCGGAGGGACGTTCACCGTTATACAACAGCAGCAGTCCTACGCGTCCCTATCACCAGCCCCGTACAATGAACCGTTGTCGCCACAGTCCGCTTACAGCAGAAGAAGTGCATCGCCGAATTCGTTCGAACGGCGGTCCCCGACGCCGCCATTACCGAGCCCCGGCTTGGACCTTAACGCTGCGCTGCTCGCTAGAGAGGAGCAACAAGCGCAGCAGCAACAGGCACAGAACGATACAGAAGAAATAAATACGAAGGAATTGGCGCAGAGGATAAGCGGGGAATTGAAGAGGTACTCGATACCGCAGGCGATATTCGCTCAGAGGGTCTTGTGTAGGTCGCAAGGGACGCTCAGTGACCTGTTGAGGAATCCAAAGCCCTGGTCAAAGCTCAAGTCGGGGAGGGAGACGTTCAGGAGGATGTGGAAATGGCTGCAGGAGCCGGAGTTTCAGAGAATGTCTGCGTTAAGGCTGGCAGGTGAGGTGCATGTGTAGATTTAGTACATTTGTTGGCTTATATGTATGTACGTGGAAATGTTATTTGTCCTGAAAAGGTAAGGAGATTGCTGATGTTTATATTGTTTGTATATGTTTAAATCATTCAAAAATCAATTCTTAAGCTTCGTGTAATTTACCATCATGAATAATTATTTTGGGATAATTCACACATGGCTGGCCAATGGATCCCAAACTAAGCAGAACTTGTGCTATGGATGGACACCAGACAACTGATACAAGTAACTGATCATTAACCAAACTGACCTTTTTTTGGAAACATAATTATCCACGAAAATGTAATCTTATTTTTCACGATTTTTTTTGTAGCAGCCAGGGACTTTGGGGGTCTTTGTAATGTAGGAGAATTGGGTCCAAATGTTTGGGCTTAATTTTGTGAACATCATTGTAGCATTTATGAAGAGACGGGCAGGCGAATGAGCTGTAAGCTAAGAGATTGAATACGAATCGCGGACAGAAACGGTGTACCAGTTATCAATCAAAATAGTTTGAACAACGTTACGTGTACTTACCTCACCCGTACGTATTTTGGACCGGCTCGTGCAAGCGATTGTCGTCCTAATGGTGGTACACCGATCGTGACTGCGAGAGTACGTATACAGTACCACTGTACTGTCCACAAAGGCAAAGGCCACTGCCTTTGAGAACATTTAAATATATGAACATATCATTTGACTTTCTAGAACCATTAGAACTGCACCTTGTAATAAATAGACTAAACGTGTATCGAGGGGAATTTCATATCATATTTGAAATACAAGTAACAGACATCTTTCCTCCAAAAATATTTTTTCATTGTTTCAATGCCGTTCAAATCAGTTCTTAAAGGACTAAAATAACTCGCTACCACTAAGGGCTCCGTCGCAAAATGTCCCTTTCGCAAAATGTCCCCTGGTAGCAAAAGGTCCCTTTCGCAAAATGTCCCTTTCGCATTATGTCCCATTCGCAAAATGTCCCCTTCGCATAAGGTCTCTTTCGCAAAATGTCCCCTTCGCATTAAGTCCCTTTCGCAAAATGTCCCTTTCGCATAAGGTCCCTTTCGCAGAATGTCCCTTTCGCATTTAGTCCCTATCGCAAAATGTCCCCTTCGCATAAGGTCCCTTTCGCAGAATGTCCCTTTCGTATAATGTCCCTTTCGCAAAATGTCCCATCATAGATTCTAGATGAATTGTTCACTTTAATGGATAATCAAAACCAAATATATAAATCAGAAATATACCTGGGTTTTGAGTAGGTATTACACAATATGAAGTAAATATTTAAAAAATAATAATAAAAAAATAAAAATAAAATTATTTGTTTATCACAGTTAAGACAATTTTACATAAATAGGGTGTTATTTATCAGGTGTAATGACATATTATCCTTAAATATCTGTATACTTACTTAATTATTAATTACAAAAAATGGTAAACAACTTTTATTTATGGAGAGGGTCCCCAAATCGCGAAACCTCAACATTTCACACAATATATACCTACACACATCAAAAGTGTCTAGGGATCAACATATATTTTTGCAATAACTTTTCTCCTGATTGATATTAATTAAAATTTTCTTTAAGGATTCATCAAATAAAGTGTTTTCGTTTGTCACAGTAACGATAAACCAAGTCACCTTTGCATTAATAAAGAAATTTGCCATTTTCCTAATAAAGGGATTTTTGACATTTGAACCACTAACACAAAAGTTCGAAAAAAAGACTGAAATAACAGTTTTCTTTAAAATTTTATTGGGTAACTTAAACAATTAATAATCCGTGTTTCTACCGCGAACACTAACAACACAAGAACATCGGTTTGGCATACTCAAAATGAGTTCATCCAAATCACGCTGTGGAATGGCCGCCCATGTTCGTTGCAACAACAAAAAAAGGTCTTCTTGCGACTGGATACCCTCCATATTCGGCAGAGCTCTTCTCTGTAGCATATCCCATGCATGCTCAATCGGGTTCAAGTCTGGCGACTGAGCAGGCCAGGGCAGGACATTGATGTTAGCTGCGGCGAGAGTCTGTCTTACAACTCTTGCGGTGTGCGGTCGTGCATTATCATGCATTAACTGAAATAAGGGACCGATTTGCACTTGTAGAGGAACGATGACGTCTGATACAATCGTCTCAGCATAAATTTGAGCGTTGAGGTTGCCTCTGATCCAAATCAACTCAGTTCTTCCGCCGATCCAAATACCCGCCCATACCATGATGGTTCCACCACTATAAGGATGGACTTCCTGGCAGGATTTTAATCGCTGTTGGCGTCCAGGGGTTCTCCAGTGTCGTATACGTCTTGTATCCGGTCTCATACCAAAACGAGACTCATCAGAAAAGCACACGAAACGCCATTGTTCTTCTGCCCAATTTCTGTGTTCAAGAGCCCATTGATATCGAATCCTACGATTGTGCATTGCTATAGGTGGTACCCGTAGCGGTCTTCGGGAATGAAGGTTCACTTCATGCAAGCGGTTTCTGACTGTTTGGTCGCTAATTAAGTTCCCTGAAGAGTGATGAAGCCTCACGGCTAACATCATGGCAGTTATTGTTGGAGCTCTTCGAGTTAAGATTTGAATATATCGGTCTTGTCTCCGTGTGGTGCAGCGATACCGTCCTCCATGGCGCTCAGCCACGGTACCAGTGCTTCGGTAACGTGTCCAAAGTCGACTGATAACACTCTGACTTGTATTCAGAGCTAAAGCCACAGTACGTTGCCGGGAACCAGCTTCTATCATTCCCACGGCTCTGAGCATTTCTTCCCTGCTTAAATGACGTCGCCGCTCCATAATAACGTTGGTTTTAATCAGTAGTAGGGAAACAGTAGCACTAATAATGTCTTCAATGCGTTGTATGTTTTTATAGGGAAAATATTGACAGCTGATTTTCATCTTTTACTCGAATTTGATTCACAGTTCCTGATTCAAATTATGAAATGCACCAAAAAGGATCCATATAAATTTATAAAATCATAAATTTATTACAAAGCCACATCTCAATCTCAAGAAATCCGCTTAAAAATGCTTGATCCCTAGACAATTTTGATGTGTGTATATACACTAAATATATATTTACAAAAAGTTGTTTACAATGTAAGTCCATCTCAAACTATTATAACATAAATAATGTTCTAGAAAGAATATTTTGAGAATAATTGAAACATTATAAAATGAAACGTTAAATTGTTAAGAAATAATCATGAAAAAACAATTAGGAAATAAGGGTACGTATACTAACGATTCGTATAAAATACCAAACAAAATAGAAGAACGAATTGTTTTTTTATGATTACTTGCGAAAGGGACCTTATGCGAAGGGGACATTTTGCGACAGGTACATTATGCGAAAGGGACATTTTGTGAAAGGGACTTTTTGCTTCCAGGGGACATTTTGCGAAAGGGACATTTTGCGTCGGAGCCCCACTAAGTAATAAGTTTTTAGATGATAGTTTGCACGATTATAAATATCTTCTTCTATAATTTTTTGGCGAAATTGAGGGCTCATACATACATACATACATAAAATCTATAATAAAATCACGCCTTTTTCCCATTGAGGGCTCCATTGAATTAAAAGATTTAGTAAGTTCAGTTCAAAATACCAACGCAGTGTCAGACTTTCTGCCGCCCAGTGGCTTTGTGTAAACACTGCTTCCGGTGTGGAGAGCACTGAATTAGTGGAAATAGCGGCCTTATGAGACTTGATAGTTAATGTTGCGGGTGACGAGCGGTAGTGCAATGCACCCGTTGTGGTTTAACTACTAACTTAAGTAGCCCACACACTGTCAATAATATTGTCAATATTCTATAACCCGCCCGACTTAAATATGCACTTCGCTGGAAAGCGACGTCACAGCGCCAGGTGCACAGTTAAGTCGGACGAGTTGTAGAATATTGATAATATTATTGACCGTTTACTGCTAGCCTTATACCAAAAAATCCCACGATTGAGACAAATTGATTACACGAGGTGTAAGGGACATCGTACCGAATACCGATACCAGGGATCTAGTACATGATTCTGAACATTCTAGTGTTGAAATTTTTCATCGGCTTTTTCATGATTTTTTTCATGAACATGAATTTCATGAATAAAATTAGGATAACATCATTATTGGTATAATAATAAAGTCTAATTTCTGGTATCAGAATGGATACTATCTTTGATAATAATATAATAATACATGCAGGCGAAGATGAGGACGAAGACGGCACGACTCAAGCGAATCGGAATCTGATTAAAGTTTATTTGCCAGTCACAAATATTTTTCCGATATGGTAATCATTATTGCTGAAAATAATTATTATCGCATTTTTAATTTCTTTATTACATTCACAAATTAGAATCCAAACAAACAATTATTGAAACTTGAAATATTTATTATAATGAAAAATGGATAAAATCGGACCACACGTATAACCAAGTAACATTTTGACTTTAATTGACCTTGGGAGACCCAAGGGAACCGAGCTGAATTATGGGATAGAAAGTATCCTATGTCCTACCTCGTACTATTAACTCAAATCATGCCAAGTTTCGTTTGAATCCGTTCTGTAGTTTCAGCGTGATGTGCGGCCACATCGATATACTATCTAATAGTATATCAATGCGCGGCCATGATACAGACAGACAGACAAAAATGAAAAAAATAACACTTACTTCAGTATCAATTATAGAATGACCTCCAAACATAATTTTCAAAATATTTTCAAAGTACAGAATTGGACCTGTTACAGTTTTATTATAAGTATAGATAGATGAGTCTATTCATGTATTAAAATTTGCTATTTTAAACTATTTTAAAAAATGAGTGGGTTTAATAAAGTGATTCTATCTTTACAAAAAATACCTGCGCAGAAATCTACCTACACATATTTATAATTAGCACTATAAACTAAAATCAATACTTGCTTTTGCCAGGGTAGATCTCGCAAATTATATTTAATTATTTATAATGACCCATTAGTCGCTGAAATTTAGGGAAAACCAAGGAGAATATGGCAGGATGAGTTAGACCTAGTCTCGGACCGTATTTAGCTAGAAAAGGCAGTAGGTCCAGATGCGTGGAAGAGTGAGGTGGAGGCCTTTATCCAGCAGTGGGACCAACTAAGGCTATAAAATTATACCACTACGCAAATTATCGATATGTGTTAATCTGTATTATTTAAAATTTTATTGATTAATTCACGTTACGAATTTTCATACAGACCAAATGTTTCTTTATAAGACTACGTACCGTTACTAAGTACCGTCTACCGGTCTAAGTTTTTCTTAGACCGGCACAGCAAAGATACCTGCCGCCTAAGTAAAGATAAACCAAATTATTAAGTGACACAGATAAAATCAGCATATAGTTTACAAACATCGCACCGAGCGACCGAGACGTCAGCTGCGTGCATCGATTCCTCACAATCGATGCTGGCGCGGCCCGCCCGCCGCCACCGGTCGATGCGGCACGTCACTATTGCGTAGGGCTGCCACGTGGCATTTTGCGTGTGAAACAGATAAAGGAGTAAACAACAGAAATGTACAGTGTAGGTTTTTGTATATTTCGGGTGTTAGTTAATAAACTGCTGCTGTAAACTTCAAAATGGGGATATCAAAATTAATAAGTAAATCGCCTTATTATGTACCTATCAGTAAATATAGTTTTATTTCAACATAAATTTTATTTGTTCCAAATATTTTTATTTATTTAACTTCATGCACATAAAGTACAAGGCGGACTTAATGCCTTAGGCATTTTTTAACAGTCTACCTACATTTGGTAGCTTTTAATATTTCGGTATTTTTTCTTGAATTGAGTTCTAATCTTGTGCCTCTAATAAGTAATTTGGTTCGACTAGTGGTGATATTTAAAATAGAAGGGTTATACATCATGTTTCTGCATTGTTTTCAGAACATTACAATTAGATTTTTTATCTCTTTCGAACTCCTCTTTCTCTCTCTCTTTACCACGTAGTCCCGCTTTTTAAGTAAAAGTTTATAATTGATGTTTAAACGTGAAATATATGCTAGGTACATGTTATTTATGAAAGAAAGACAACAATGTATAATATTCCAAGCTATTCATTGTTAAGGGCGATTTGATAAATAAAAAAAACTTTATTGATAACATCTGCTATAGTTCAAGTAATACGCCTAGTACCTACGGCTACGAAACATCTTATCAATAATCTGTGCAATTAATAAAAAGGCAATAAAATATTAATAATTTACACACACAATCCCCTTGCAAGATCACAGCATTGTTTACATATTGCTGCTTTGCGGTTAAATATATATAATTTGTTATTGTTTAGTACCCAGACTTTAGTTCGTCCCTATCAGCTGAAAATAGTTTTTAGTTTTATTGATTAAATACGCCGCGTATTTAATCAATAAAATTAAAAGTTGTCATTTAGTTTACAAACAGTGTTCGGTATCGCGACGTCAGCTGCGAGCATCGATTCTGTACAATCGATGCGTCGCGGCGGCCTGCCCGCTGCCGGTCGATGGGTCACGTCACTAAGTGTGCAGGGTTAGCTCTTAAATATTTTTTTATGTGGATATAAAAAAATATATTACTTATTTATTATAAGTAAGTGGATAATACTATGGATACCGACAAACCAATGTTGTAGTGTATAAAAATAGGGAATGTCTACGAGAGGATCAGGATGTTTGCCGGATGGATAAAGATATGCCAGTTCATGGACAGTTGTATTATTATATTTCAGAAGACGAGTAAAACATCGTGAAGAATGCATTCCGAGAAAGCCTAACTAGCTTTCGAATGACGTGTGAAGTCCGCCAAACCGCGCTTGGTCCGTGCCCAACAGTGGGACAAAAACAAGAGCTGGTATTATTATTATTATTAGAAGACGAGTGGCACGTCTTCTGAGACATAATGTCCGTCACACCAGGATCCCACAACGTTTATACTACTCCATTAAGTTTACAGTGCAGGTTGATGAACCATCGTGGTGCTAATCCCTTCTTTGTCAGCACAGTCTTTTCTCTAGCACGGGGTCGATGTCCGTTGTGTCTTCAATAGGCTCTTTCCCATTTGTGGGTGTCTTATCATTTATCATTATGGCACTATGGTTGTCAATCACTAGTTTATAGTAGGTAAAATAATACCTTATTGAGTTAAGTTCTGGTATTGTTAATAACAGGTTTTTGATGTTCGTTGTATTCTACGTTGTCTCGGCGTACCCTTAGGTGTTTCAATTATTATTTGTTCCAATCTATGTCGCATGAGCTGTAATAGTTGATCGGTAGCTAATACTTGTCCCCTGCTGGCTAATTCAGCAAACGAAGTGAGCTGTGTAAATGTGAGCCGCTGCGATTTTGGTTCGGTCATGCTCGCCATCGAAAAGTCTTTGCTTGTGGCGGGTCACCCCCTTCCCTCTAATATGGTTGAGGGGAGTGATGGCTGCTGCTTGAGTCAACTCGTGCGCGGGTGCTGCTTGGGGGGACTGGTCCGACTACTACCCCTTTGGCCTTTTAGTTTGTTGTAATTTTTGTCGTAATTTATTGTTTTCTTCTTTTATCCCTTGCTTTAGGTTTCGAACGGCAGGACACAATATCGCTAATGTCGATCCAATAGTAACAAAACAACGTTAAAAAAAAAGTGAAAATATTACAAGCCCGCTGAGTTTCTTGCCGGATCTTCTCAGTTGAGGCCGCGTTGGGATCCGGTGGTAGCTTTAAAAAAAAATACCATTCAAAAGTGCTAGCGTTAAGCCTGTTTGAAAATAAAGATTTTTGATTTTGATTTTGAAACATGTTTGTTACACTATTTTTTTCATCTGGATATAAAGGATAGCATATTCCAAGTAGTTATACATTTAGTTTTATGCGTAAAACTTACATAACCTATAAAGTTTCAAGTCTTCAAGTTAGGATTATAGGTTATTTTTAAAATTTTTACCTACAGCAAGTCTGAATACCTACAGAATTCTGTTTAACTAAAGCAAGTCTTACAGATTTTCCGCAAATTTATGCTTTGTCTTGTGTAAGTGAAATGGTTCTTTCACAGAATTCTGATTCAATTAAAGTAAGCTCAAAGGCTTACTTTATCTACAGCAAGTTCAGTAGCTTTTCATAGTTCAGTTTTACGTAGAGCAGGTTTACTAGCTCATACTTTTGATTTATCTTATTTAAATTTTTCTTCTGATGTTGTGGCAGATTTTGGATTAAATTTAGAAAAATATGAATGGTTTACTTACTATAACAGAAATAGAAAAGGCAATTTTTTTTCACCAATAATCTGTTCCGTGCATACGATCACTGTTTTTGTTCTTTTTAATTATTGGATCTAGTCTGGCTATTACAGAAATTGCCACAGTTGATTATGTCTTACTTCCACTGTTTTTAGTGCTGAGTGAAAATGATATCCTTAAATAATACTAGCAGTCCCCGCGGCTTTGCCCGCAGCCAGTATTTTTGATGAGCTCAAGCAATGTTAACGTCATTGCCAAGCAAGTACGTGGTACATCGGAAGGCGCTCGTTTAAACCTCACCCTGGGGTGAGCCAAGACCTTGACTTGATTCAACTTAAGCCATTCCTTTTTTTAACGTGGAGAAATCCCAAGACTAAGGTTTTTAACCAGTGTGTGTTACCAGTGATGACATATGGTACTGAGACGTAGTCTCTAACGGCTGGCCTTTTAGAGAAGTTCAGAGTCACACAACGAGCCATGGAGAGAGCTATGCTCGGAGTTTCTTTGCGCGACAGAATCCGAAATGTGGAGATTCGCCGAAGAACTAAGGTCACCGACATAGCTCTCAGAATCTGGAAGTTGAAGTAGCAATAGGCAGGCCACATCACTCGAAGAACCGATAACCGTTGGGGAAGAAAGGTTCTCGAGTGGCGACCACGAACCGGAAGACTCAACGTAGGTAGGCCTCCCCCTAAGTGGATAGACGACATTGTGCGTGTCGCAGGTAACCGGTGGACGCAAATAGCCAATAATTGTCGTTCATTGTGGCGTTCTAAGGGGGAGGCCTATGTTCAGCAGTGGACGTCGTCCGGCTGATGATGAAATAATATAATAATAATAAGTCTTTTATTGCATCATTATAATCTACGATGGTTGAGACGATTCGAATAATACCACGAGAGACAAAAATTATGAAATGGTCGGTATTCAGTTAACAACTGTCTTATTATACTTAGTCAACCAAGATATACAATTAGACTAAAGTCACAGTGCGTCTAAAAGGTCCAACCGCAAACGAAGCTCAGTTAGCGGCACATGGCGGTCCCCCTTCGTGACGTCATGCCCCCTCCTGCCGTCCCCATTTTATCGATCGTCGACAGGGGTGTGCGAGCGGTCTCCACCCCTCTCGACCTCCCGCAGACGAGGCAGCAGTTGTACGTACCCAGCATGGGATTGCCTAGGGTTTTTACTAATGAATCAAGGGTTTTTTGAGTTACAGTGACCAAGTTGAATGTTTTCTCTGGAAGTTAACAAAACATCTCATACACTCAGCGCCCCCGAAGGTGCGAGAGATGGTGTACGTAGTACACGTTTATAAAATACATATGATACAAGCGTGCCAAGTGGTGAGCCTTTTGCTAAATTAGTTGGTTTATGGCTAAAAAAATTAGGATTTATATAATACCAGCAGGGCTCGGCAGACGTTGGACTGCATTAACAATAAAAATAAACCTGAAGCTCCACCTAACAGGTCCAGTTGTGAATCTAAACCATCCAGGGACCCACGAAAACATAATAAATTATTTAATTCTTCTGTAAGTGAAAAATACGGGCACAGAAGAATTATATAACAAAGATAAGCGAGTACTTAGCCGCAATCGCCTTGAATGGAAGCTTATCAACAACACCATAAAATAACTATGTGTCAAAGGTGCCAGGACCGAAATAGTCAGCATAAAGACTTCTGTGAAGTGGAGCTACATATTAATATTACGACAGTCTGAGTAATCTAGATTTTAGTTTCCCATTTGCTCTAACTCTGAAATGCAAAAGTACTTCAAGAATGCAGTTTGTGCCAAATGATGCTCACCTTTGACCTAAGCCAATGTAAGGATATGACATACCTCTTCGTTAATTCGCGTGAAGACATAATTATGTCATTCCCACACATTTGTTTTCTATTCTAGTTTTATATCCCTAGCGTTCAATATTGGAGAATGGAAACTTGGCTAAGGCCTGTAGGTATAGATTACGCCAGGCTCATTGCATTTTTTAAACATTAAAATTTGCTAAAATAAGAACACTTAAGATATTATTTAATAAAAATATTTATTTACATGAAAACGGCTTTCCGTTAGCAAATTGTTGTGATCGGCTTTATCCTCTATCCAGTATAGATTCTATACCATAGAAAAGTACAAGCTATCGGAATCTACATAGTTTGCCTTTAAGTTAGCCAAATATTCTGACGTTTTTATGTTATCCATTGATTAAGAACTTTTTTCATCTATAGTATGATCAGTGTCATTTTAATCCTTATTTGCAAGATAGATAAACTATCTCTCTTTTATCTAGTAACAGGGAAACGACACTTAAATTAAATTCCAAACTAACCATTTTATCAATGACGTCATTCTTTCATGTAAATTTATCTCTTTTTTTCTGCTAATCAGCAACGTTGCTAAAGTATTCCCTTATAATTTTCACTAATATTTTTAAAAGGGTGGTGAATGTATAGTTTAGAATAGCCGGAGACGCCCATTCTAAATTGGAGTAGCTAAAATAGGTAGTATCTACCGTCTTAGTTCTTTACTTTTTATTTTCTTCACCTTGCAAAAGATTACAGTCATAGAAAGCCACTTTCGTTGATTGTGTACCTATTCCTGCGATTTCCATTGCTCTATCAGGAGTAGCTGTGTTAGCGGCTAAGGGTAGATCTTTTATCCTTTCTAGTATAGTGACTATTATTTTCAAGTCCTATCCATAGTTATCACCTCTTACCACCAGGGGGATCGAGATAACGTTGTGTTTTAAACCGAGTAAAAAAAAATAAACAATCAAAATACTTAGAAGCTTGTTAGTCAAATGCACCAACTATACAACGTGTTACAAAATACCCCGTAAAAAATATAATTAATTAATAAAGCCAAAAATTTTGTCAACCCTAGTAAGCTGTCGTGTCAGGGAACCAGATTATTTAACAGAAAGGCCTACGTACCTATTTCACCTAATAATTGTCTACTTTAATAGTTTTTCTATTTTTCATTCATAAATGTTTGCTACCTCAATACAAGGATGTCATTATACTCAAGTACTGGCTTCAAAATTTCAAGTCGGAAAAAAATATATGTTGTCAATTTCAAAATTTGTTGACGTGTATTATGAAAAAGTAAGTGTTCGTTTAGGTTGTTTCGTTAGGTTAGGTCTTTTAAAATTTTTGTCGTTCCGCGAATTAGGTAGAAATTTATGTACATTCTGCGTAGTTTACTCTTTAATTTTACTGATATAGGGTTTGCACAACAGTGAAAATAATAATATTAATTAATTATATTTTTTACGAGGTATTTTGTAACACGTTGTATAAGGATCTCAGAACTCGTTAATTAAGTTAGACTTTACAACCTGCGGCGTACATAATATTTATACGAAATATTTATTATTGTTTTCACATATCAATGGGAATCAACATTATTGGAGTTGTAAATGTGAAATAAAAAAGTCAAAGTTGATAGAAATAAGAATTGAAGCCCTATTCGCATTATAAAGAGATTTTTGAAGTTTACTTTTTTCTTTATAATTAAATTGTTTTGTTTTTCGTAAACCTTCCTAATATGGTCATATTCATAATAAATCAGAATTTTGTGTATATATTTATAAAAATATCCTATAGTTCTTAATCAAACCTTATAAAAATTAACTTTCCAGATACGCCCAGCCAACATCAAACGATAAAAGGCGACAATGTAAACAACATGCCTCAACAGTCTTACTGCCAGCCCAGAGAGTACCAGGGCGCTCCGCCTGCGCCTCAGGGCTCCGCTATGTACCCCCACGGGCCTCCGCCCTCCTGGGATGCACCATATGAACCAGCTGGGGACGTTTCTTGCTTGTGAGTCCCACCCTGAACTTGATTTCAATCCTGGATACATCCAAATTTCCATAACCTTCCTACATTCCTTGTTTCTTTATTTTTTGCCTTAATTTTATTATTCTAATTGAATATTTATTTAATTTGGAAATTAAACTGAAATTAGTTAATTACTGAAATTAATTATTCGTAAAGAAAATTATTTGTTAAGTCTAAAGTTTTTATGTGCTTAGATGATATGATTTTTGAATTATTGGTTATCATTGGTTAACTGTTGTTGTTTTTTTGGATTGTTTATACACCCATACCAATTCCTATCCCGAATTCCTTTTTACGTGGCTGCGTAGCAGTGGACATGGTTTATCATAGGTATTACAAACTTGTAAATAGCTTGTCGCAAAGGTAACTAACATTTATACATAGAGGTAATTTAATAACATTTTAATCCGCAGAACGTAACTTTGTGACAAGTCAGTTTAGACTGAGGGGAATGTTTTTTGGATATTTATTTTCTGCCGGTCAAATGTGTAAAATGTATAGAGATTTTGCTCATAGATGTTATTTATTTCTATATAGGCAGTATCCTTACCAGAGCTTCCGTTTTGTTTCGCTTCTGTGGCAAAGATACTGCCTAATGTCTGTTTATTTAGATAATGTTTTGGAAACATTAATTTTAGCTGTAGGTAAGTGTTATTTTGTTAGCTTCAAGAGGGCATTATGAATGTTAGACTGCTACCGCGCCCCATCCCTCCCTTTTTGTTTTCCCCTACGCCCGGGCTGCCAATAGTTTTTCATTATATGATTTTATAGGTGCCTGCGAGATTTCAGAACCCTTTGTTAATGTTGTTTACATTGTCGCCAGGTATGCGTTTTTAAATAATAAGTTTGATGTATAGATAATTTTTGAACATCTTGGAACTCGTTGTCTCGTCGTAAAAGCAATAACGCTCATCAGATTGATAACTATGATAACATTCATAGAAACATCCTTGAAATAGCACGATGTACTTGGTTCCGATATGTCAAATTTAGAATAGATGGAAACAAATTTCAATAAAAAACATTCTAGTCAAGTTTTACTGTACTACTACTATCTATATAATACTATCGATCATTTTACCATAAATACCCTGGGCATATTACATTTGTGACTACAGATAATTGAACTGGACTACCGTAGTCACTATTGTAACTTTTTGAAAGTATCGAAGTTAAATGTTTGTGTACGGAGCTACTGGTCTTCATTTTGTCTTGGTACTGGTCTTGGTCTACTTGGACTAGAATGTTCGTTGATGGCTCGTTTACACTAGCTCCACTGGTCACTATCGCTAGGCCGCCAAAAACGGCTACCCAGTGATCACACTGATCTACAATGTCAAGACATTGTGCCTTGTCCAAAGGTGTCCACCGTCTGGTGTAAACGGACCCTAATCTTCCTAAGAACGTTTTATCATTATACGAACCACTATCGGCGTTGGATACCGTTCTGATATCGGGACAAGTGAATTGTGTTGATATTGTGTAAAAAGCTACATTTCATCTTGTTAGGTTATCGAAATCAACACATATCATATTGGCTCAGTTATCCCCATATCGGATCGGAAAAATAGCCGGAAAGCAAAACTGTAGATACTTATAAGAACATAATTGTCTAGATAAAAAATATTTTTACTTGTATTAAATACACGCGATCGTGTCTTTTGTTTTCTTTTGTTATTAGAAAATATACATCATCATCATCGAAGATGATCATCAGATGATGATGTTGATGGTATTATAAAGGCTATGAGTAGCTTCCATTAGTGGCATGTTTGTTGTCAATAGCAGCTTGAAAGCAAACATCAAGCGATAGTAAAAATTGTTGAAGCTAATCAAAAATTATTTTCTTTGTTACAGCGGCCCAGATTCCTCAGAGAGGCAGTAAGTAATTTATACTTTATTCAAGATTTTAATATACAAGGTGTCCGTGAAAAAAGACATCTGCTTCAAGTAATAAAAGGGCAATAGTATGTGGACACAAAAATAATTTATGAAAAGACATCCGAATTAAAATTAAAATATTCGTACCAAGCCGTCTTCCAAGCGTGGGGCTTATGGTAACCTCTATCTGCTAAGCGGGAGGCCTTTGTTCAGCAGTGGACGCTTTTCAGCTGCTGATGATATTTTTTTATAAGTTTGATCGGCTTTTTTTTTTATTTTAATTTTTATTGCTGTTTTAGAACCGACGGATACATTTTTTAAATTACTTTTGTATTACACTAATGTCATGCTCTTTCATTCGCAGGTATCTTAATTTCATAGGCACCGGGTATATTATGTTAATAACACAAGCCTAAATTCAATTTAAAAACTGATAGTAAAAATAAATTAATTAAGATGTGTTTTCAGTGCTCTCAGAGTCATGGTTAATGTACCATCATCCGTCCCTTTTTTCTTCTAGTGCAGCTACACCTCTGACATATTCTTGTCCCTTTATTGGTATATATCTGGCTACAGCAGTATAAGATAATCCATCCAAACGTTAATTGACCTGAATTACTGTTTTTAATAAACTTTTATATCAGGGTACGCAATCCAAAAATTTTTGCATTACATGTGTTCAAAAATAACACATCCTACTACAATCCAATCATCCAAATGTGCTACTTATTCAATGATTTGGCTAAAAAATATAAAAGTCTCGACATAATGGATAGTAGACGTAGACGTATTTTTGAATAGCATAAAAAGTATATTTAGTTCCAAATAGTTACCTAAAGTTTGTGTTATTATTTTTTCTGAAGCATGTCTCTTTTCAGCCTTATTTTGTTAATTTTTCGAAGTTTATTATTTTGTTTCTTCTTTTGTTTCTTACATTGTAATAATTTTATTTTCAAATAATAGTTAATTTAAAAAATAAACTCGCATTGAATATGTTAGGGTACATGTCAAGGAAGACAATTTAGCTTTAAGAACTGTTACTTCAAGAACAAAATTATTTTGATTGTATTCTGTTTTTAGCTTATATTGAGAAGAAAGACATGATTTGGGTAGCGTTAATAAACTATCTTAACTATTTACGACCAAATTGCTAATTATTGCCACAAATAATAGTGCGATGTCTTTGGTTGTAGGCTGCAAACGCAAGGAGGATATGGGTTCGGATACGCTGCCTTCCCCGAAGAAACCGCGTTTGGTTTTCACAGACCTCCAGCGGCGTACTCTACAGGCTATTTTTAAGGTAAATGTAATAATGAATACAACTATAAACTAAATATAATGATGGCAGAAAAAAATATCAATGTAAGCAACCAAACGCATTTAAATATAACAAACATACTGCAAACGTACTGCTTATCTTGTGACGTTAGTTGATTATGCAGTATGTATTGGAGTAAACAGTTCTATTTAATTCACTCAGTTCAAAGCTACAGCAAACACTTTTCCAGCATACTTTCTAATATTAAGGTTCCTATAAACACATCAACTACATGTTAACGTCTAAGTGAACTAAATTTAAAACACAAAAATATGAAATAATTTCTTCTAATCTCATAACCCTAAAATTCCAGGAAACAAAAAGACCATCAAAAGAAATGCAAGTAACAATAGCGAGGCAGCTTGGCTTAGAGCCAACAACAGTGGGCAACTTCTTCATGAACGCAAGAAGAAGGTCTATGGATAAATGGAAGGACGATGACGCGCCTACAGACATGGACGGCACTTGTGACGGGCAAGATATGGATACGGTCCCGAGCATGGATTCGGGGGATTCTGAGGACGATCACGATGACCAAGATGACCATCTCTTGTGACGCCGTATCTCTCAACAGCAACTTTTAGTGCTATGAGAGACGTTTGGAGTTGAGGGTTTCCTATGTTCACCATCTGCTTAAATTGGTATTTAGCTTCTTCTTTTTATATAATTCAGTGATAGTTAGTTTCGTTTTCAATTATTTTGTGTTCTGAATCTCGCGGGTTCACTGGATCGGTATATATTTCAGTACTTAAAATATGCTGATGATGATGAACAAGATTTTATTTTAATCAATTTGGATACCTATATTAGATATTCAAGTCAACTCTTTTGTAATTTTTAACTGACTTCTAAATCAAAGAGGTTTTGAATTGTTTTTCTATAATTTGCATTGTACCGCATAAGTCTGGTATGTCTAGTTCTTTTTTATTTGAATGAATGATATCCCAAGATGCTCCATTAGAAATTTTATTCCAGGAGTGTGTTTAGAAGTCGGTTTAGATTTTATCAACAATGACTTATTACTAGAGAGACATGAACATGTATTGTTTAGTTGAAATGGTTTGCATTATTTATAGCAGTGTAAATTATTTTATCATTGTTTTAAATTAGTCAAAACATTTGCCAAGTAGAGTGATGTCTCGAATTTATTTTATTTAACAGTCTTGTCGTTCTTTCAGCATAATCTTATTCGATTTAAGTATAGCATATGGAACCCTAAACAACTTCGAATGTTAAATTGTACAGTTATAATTACGTGGAGTTAGTGCGACGCGCGTTAGATAATATTTAGCTGTAACTGGAACGCGAGCATTGATTGATATATCGATAGTAATAGACGTATCGATAACCGATATTACAACTGAAAGAGTTTTAAGGACAACTACATTATAATAAGAAAATCATTCAGCTGTTCAGTTGGGTTTTGTTACTTGGGATCTACGGGCCAAAATAATAAAAGATCTTGCTCGACAATTTTAGATTTTGTTAACATTTGAAATGTCATCCATAAAACAAAAAGTCTTGCGAATAGATTTGTTTATTAGTTTAGGCCGCTAGTGTTGCTGTAGTTTTCTATTAAAAAAAAGCAATTGTTAGAAATTATTTTAATCGATTGGTCTATTATAATCGATATGAGTCACTCGTGCCAGAATGATCTCTGTATCAAACGTTACTAGTCAAACATGAACAAATAGTAACTTTTAGGTTTTATTTTAGGATGACAATATGTTTTTTTTTATTATTAGTGTAACTAAATCATTTAAGAGATATTGGCGTCAAAAAAAGTTTGATAATATGTTTTAAATTAAAATAATACAAATATTGTTTTATGTAAAGACTAATACTGTCTAATTATATGAGTCCATGCCATTTGCCAGAAAAAGAGAAGTGTGCATTGTGAAAAAATAGTCAATAGTGGTACATAGAAAAAAAATAACTAATTTATTGGTTAGTTACTCTCTGATTTTAAAAAATCTGTTTATCACGTGGCGCCATTTCACATAAATGAAATAATTTTATAAAATTAGTTAATTTTTAACGTTGGCGAAATGATTGAGTTTCTAAACGTAGCGAAAATATCCGATCAAATCGGATCGACTATAATTTAATATGTTGTTTTTAAGAATGAATACGTCACATGATTAGTCCTTACTGCTTTTCTCTTAATAGTTTAAAATTAATACAAAAATGATAAAACATGTATTAACATATCTAAATTTTAAAAATATAACTACTTACTTGAAATAATTTATATCGTTTGATGATGTAGAAATTGATGAATTATTACGCAACTGCGATTGCAATGACAATTTAATTGCCACAGATTTAGAGTAGGTAGTTGCAATTATCATTTATGTTATAATCGTACTGAATTCGATTTTATAAATTTCACAACACTCCATTTACACAGTTAATATGGATTCAATATTATAAAAATACTATTAATAAGATTAGATACTTACAGAATATTGAATCCATTATTCTTGTAATACTTTAACGCAGTATTTAATCTCTACGATATTTTTTGAGAACTCTAAAAATAAACTAAACAACCGGAACCCGGCGTTATTTGTGCACATCACTTAATTATAATTTCCTATTTGTGCAAAAAAAATGTTGTCCATGCTATATTGGCGCAAAGGTGGTCGCAACAATTCATGTGACGATTCGTTCTCTAGTCAATCAGATCTCTTAGAACATTCCATTTTTTATATATCAACAGCTGTATAAGAAGTTTAAATGCAAGTTTGTGCGTGATATTAACTAGTTCTTACTTAGATATAACAAAATGTATTTATTTAAGCTTCGGAGTTAAGTCTAGTCGGATTTGTGCAAATCTAAATAAAACAATGTTGACATACGCTTGTTGGATGCACTGTTAGTATTGTGCAGAGCGGGCTGGGATTTTTAATATAAAACAAATCTTATTTTTTTTTCATTAAGTTGCTAATTAGACATTGACTTGTTGACTTTTAACTACCGTGTGGTATAATCTTCATATTAGAAAAATAAAAATTAAAAGAAAACAGATCACAATACTAGGCAACGATCTTGGTAAGAAATTTAGGTTCTATTTGTGATATTATTGTATTGTCTTTTCTTTGACATATCTGGAAAAAATTGAAGTAAGTATATCGGACTCGTTAATAACGGATGATTTAGCAAAATATATGTAGGTATTCATTCTTACATAAAAGTAAATCTGAAAGTGTTCTAAAATGGATATGAAAAGGATATCTAATGCAATCACTTTTTTGGTATTTTACAATTGATTATGACTTATCTGTCAACCAGCAAGCTATAAATACGTTATAAAGAAATATGTTATGAATTTATAAATAAGGACAAATTATAAGAATTGGCTTATTAAAAAAACCCAATCCACAATGTGTAATCATAACAAACATAATATGCTCAGTGCAATAACAGTTTTAAGGCAATCTGTAGAAATCCAAACGCAATTGCGACGAGGTTGCTTTTAAATAATAAGTTTGACACATTATCAGTTTCATAACAACTCTTTATTTTCTTTTGTCTTTTTTTACTTAATTTAGAGATGGGTATGATATCTGCTTGATGGTAATCGCCACGCTTGCTTATTGGCAGCCACATTGCACTGCCACTTGTCACCTGACTGCCACACTCACAAACGCCAATTAACTTTAATACAAATTAAGTCACTTTTTAAAATTTATTTATTTCGATTGTCGGTGCCGATTATGATTATTTTCGATTATTGAATACGAGATAATTGATATCTCTACTGACTAGCTGAGTATTAAGCATTACTTGGCTTCGCGTGTCAATTTATGATTATTAACTAACTATAACTGCCGTTTTTAGGCACAGCAGTGAGACTTTTAAGTCTTGGCCCAGTAATTTCTCCAGCCACAATGCCTGCCAGATTGGAACATAGCAATATTTCACATGTGAACTTTGTTTATGTTTAAAAACCTGACTCAAGAGCCTTAAAAACTAACTGGAAGCTAAGTACCGTAGATACTTGCAGATTCTGTGAAGCTGAAAAAGATTCAATGTTACACATATTGTGTGGCTGCAACGCTCTAGCTAGACTTAGATTGAGTAATCTGGGAGTAGCCTATCCTACACAGATGATTATGTACAGCTCCAAGCTGACGCAATCGTAGCGTACTTTAAGGACCTTTTCGATACGTCAGCAACAGAGTAAGGGCTAGGGCAGGCACAATAGATCCAACTGGGTTGAAGTGCGTTCCAGTGGTTACTGGGCCCGATTAATAGCCATCAACAATAGAATAGGACATTTCTGGTGTCTGGTGGCAAGCAGCGGTATAGTGCGGCTTTCTATAGGGGTGGTCGTGTCGTTGACTATCAGGCAAATGTCCAGCTCGAATCGACACCATTGGCTAGCCGCACGCGGTCAATAATATTGTCAATATTCTACAACCCGTCCGACTTAACTGTGCACCTCGCTTGAATGCGACGTCATAGCCAGGTTCACAGATAAGTCGCACGTATTGTAGAGTATTATTGACAAAATTATTGACAGTGTACGGCATCGATATAATATTTAAACTAGATTTGGTGTCAGGGTACAAAAAGTGGTAGGGAGAAATAGCGCCCTTGTATCGCTATTTCTTTACAAGCCATAGTCTGACAAAATTATTTTTGCCGATAGGAGTGTCGCTACTGTCTATATCTGTCAAACTACACGTCATTATCATAACAAAAGCGTTAGTTCACGTTTCCGCCACCAGCACAGATAAGTTTACAACCTCCGCGACCACATTTTAGATGTCATATAGTTTATATATTATATCGATGGTGTACGGGCTACCTTTAATAAGTCAGGCATATAGCATGATAGTTTCTATTAACACCAACTTAGTCGCAATTGCGTATAGTCAATCAACAGTTATCAGTAATATTATTTTATATTAAAAACTATAATTATTTAAATTACCTAGGTACGTTTTATTTATTAATATATTTATTATTTTATAAATGACCGCTAGTCTTCAATATTTTTTACCACCAAAGATGTGTTATGTGCAATTTTGTTTAGACGAAGTTTATTGTGACTGATGTATTAAGACTTACGCTAAGTTTTCAAAATCGGACGCGACTTATTATATGACTGAGGTAGTAACTGTAAGACTAACAACGGCATCTGTAAGGTTGAAGTAACTCTGAAAGCATTTGTGTTTTAAATTTCAAACCAATTGTTTAATTTGATAAAATGATTCACACTTTTGACACTGTCCGTACTAGCTGACGGGACTATTTCGGCGGCGCTATTTGAATAGATGTAGTCAGCTGTAAGCCAGCTGACCCTATACCTGTATCGGATGTCAATCTAATATCAATATAAATTGTGTCTTCACACTATCCGCTTAGTTATTGGATATATGAATGTTTACTCCTTTTGGCTTCGTCCGATATAGATATTCGGTACCTTGAAAATTCTTCCGTTATACCAGGGACCTTACAATCTATGACCACTTCCAAGTCTTGCGAAGAATACGCTAATACACCGTTATAGAGCAGTATTTAAAGATTTAAGTACAAGTCGGTCAGTCTAGGAACCATTTTATAGTCATAAAATTAATGTACCTATTATGAAGATGTGAAGTTGGTTTTGCAAGCGGATGGTTCTGTACGTGATACCTACACGACTTAAATCTAGTAATACCCCCTATAAGTCGCGAATGTCCTGACGTCCCTTTGGTGGTGGACTGACGATAAATTTTGTTGAAACCCGAACCGTTAGTCAAGACTGTAGTTGCGTACGATGTCAGCTTGTTTTAAATGACAGTAATTTTAAAAAAATAGTAAAAGTTTGTAAATCAGTCATGATTATAATATTATTTATGATTTAAATGAAGAATATGCTTTATACTTATTGCAGTGATTCGTATAGAAAACGATTTTTAATGCTTGAAAGTAAGCAGGTGAGCATTTTGACGCAATAGAGTGACGAATGAAGTATGTAGCAAAAAGTTAAATAATGTAAAAGGAATTACGCACAATAATTTTTGTATTTGAACCAGACGCCATATTGACCGGGCGTTCTAATGTCTAAGCACTGACCATACATACGGTTGTTGAGGTCAAATGGTGTGTGTCCCCGTGTGTAAATTTTAAATCCAAAGTCAATAACAGTAGGTACAATAGTGTCATGATAAATCTCATATTGGTAATAACTCATACAACAATTGTAGTTTTCTTACGAACACCAAATAAAACATTACCGGACACAAAGACTTAAAATCTAATGTCTTAAGGGTCGACAACGTGTTAGTGATTCTTCTGGTGTTGCTAGCGTCTATAGGCTGCGGTGGCTGCTTACCATCAGGCGGGCCGCACGCTTGCTTGCCACCTTGATAGTATAAAAAAAAAACATTTTGTAGGTGTCGGATATCCCTTATTTGATGAGTGATGTGGTGTACCATGCCCGGGTATATTACTAAAGAGTGTGAAATTACCAAAACCTGGAATATTTCCACTGGGAATATTCCCGGGAGTTGGTATATTTCTATGCGTACATCCATCGATATACTATACCAACTAGATTAGCTGTCACGAACAAATGACATCGAAAATGTGGTCGCGGTTACATATACTTACACAACTATACACGTACACGCAAAACAATAATATGTTCATATAAAAAGATAACTTACATACTATAAAATAAGGTTCAATAATAATTGCAGACAATTGAGCGACAGCCGTCTCCGTAGCTCTTATTTTCGTGACCACTTTTCGGGTCGTGACAGCAAATTTAATTGGTATAGTATATCGATGAGTACATCATAAGATGCAATAGGTAGCCAACATCTGAGTTAAAGAAATGAAATTCACGGTTCAAATACAGAAACGTTTTAAAAATTATTTTCATTTGGCCAATATCATACAGTATAGCTCTTTTCGAAGGATGATGAAGTGACGATACAAAAATCGCAATATTTTTGTGTAATGTATAGTATTAATAGTACGCTTTTCCGATGTATATAGTTGGTGATTACATATGTAAGATTATATGTACATTTTACAGAGCTGTTTGTGTTTTCTTTTCCCAATTTCTAATGTACTGCGAATTGGGATCTTATGTCGTAGCCAAGTAGCGATACTTTTTAGTTTTGCAAACCGGATGTCGCGGGTACAAATTCCGATTCAACAATAATATTGTGTAGTAGTTACTTACGGGATACAACGATGCAGGCTGATCATGTGGTTGGAAGTATAAGTCCATGCGTCGGATGGGCATGTAAAAAGACGGTCCTGCGCTTGACCTTTCTCCGGACGTTCAGTCGGACGTTCGGTCTTCCGTGGCATCGGATTGTGAGAGTGAAAGAATAGACACTAGTGCATTCTATCAGTGCACTAGTGTATATACAAGCACATGTGCACTACAATATAAAATGGTGGGCCGCCGGTTGGTCTAGTGGTTAGACACCCTGGCTGCTACCCGATGGGTCGTGGGTTCAATTCCCACCAAGTGTCTGGGTGTTATTTATCGATATAAGTAGGTATATTTACAAAAACATGTACAACGGGTGTAAGGGACATCGTACCGAAAACCGATACCAGGGATCCAGTACATGATTCTGAACATCCTAGTGTTAAAATTTTTCATCGGCTTTTTCATGAATTTCCAAAAAAAAACACTTTTTTTAAAATAAAATTAGTATAACATCATTATTGGTATAATAATAAACCCTAATTTTAATTTAAAAACAATAATTATTTGTTTTTTTTTATTTTATTTATTTATTTATTCTTTATGCACAAAAACAGTGCATAGGCAATTACATATTATTATTTTAGAAAATTAGCTAATAATAATTTAATTTGAAAAATAAATATTATTCCGCATATATTCATTACACGCTCGAAAATTAATAAGTTAGTCATTTGTCATTTACCATATAAATGGTTACTGTAATGTTGTAATGAACATTATTTGACGTCTTATAAAAAATAATCGGTACGTGGTCCCTGTATAATAGTATCAGTTGTCTGATTACTATAGTACAGGCTCTGCCTGGCTTGTGATCTGATGACCGTGTGTGGATTGTCCTAATATATTATTAAGTATAATATCTCCCACGAAGTTGGCTAATCGTGTTACTAGAGCTAGTTTTCTTGTGCATAAATCGGTCTCCACCCCTACGGAGACTGGGTATCATAAAAAGATTTCCTACGCCCACAAAAAAAGGCTACGTAGGCTACAATCTATATGGTGAGCAAATATGAAACCAATATCATATTATGTAGAGCAGTGTTACTGAATGAGAAGAACTCTAATTTTTCAAAGTGGTAGCGGCCGTCCAGGCAGCTGGTGGTACCACTACAAAGTCAGGAATTCTTCCACAAAGGGTCCGTTACCTGGTCAAATTATCAGGTTCAATCAATGACTGTAACTATCTATCTATCTATACTTATAATAAAACTGTAACAGGTCCAATTCTGTACATTGAAGATATTTTGAAAATTATTTTTGGAGGGCATTCTATAACCGATACTGAGGCCGAAAATGTATTTTTTTTAATTTTTGTCTGTCTGTCTGTCTGTCTGTCTGTCTGTCTGTCTGTCTGTCTGTCTGTATCACGGCTGA
This sequence comes from Furcula furcula, assembly GCA_911728495.1. Classification (NCBI taxonomy): domain Eukaryota; kingdom Metazoa; phylum Arthropoda; class Insecta; order Lepidoptera; family Notodontidae; genus Furcula; species Furcula furcula. Next base: position 13,766,707 of record OU452267.1, on the reverse strand, counting down.
GCATCACGCCGAAACTACTGAATGGATTCAAATGAAACTTGGCATGATTTGAGATCTTACTACGAGGTAGGACATAGGATACTTTTTATCCCGTAATCTAGCACGGTTCTTTTGGGAGAGGGGATTAAAGTCAAAACGGGTACTTGGTTATACGCTTGGTCAGATTTTATCAATTTTTCTTTATAATATAATAAATATTAGTAAGGGAACACTCATAGAGAGTTGTTAACAAGGTTTTGTAATCGATCGGGTTAAGCAACGTTAGGTAAGGTCATTAAATAGATGGGTGACCGTTTAACGCCATTTGAACTAAACGGGTCCGTGCTTCGGAGAGCAAGTAAAAAGTGGGTCCCAGTTCTTAACCGACTATAAAAAAGGAGGTTATGTATTCCATGCGAATGTCTGTTATTAAAAGTTTAGTTAACGTAAAAATAGCGCAGGCGGAGCTGCGTGGGTCAGCTAGTACTTATAATAAAACTGTAACAGGTCCAATTCTGTACATTGAAGATATTTTGAAAATTATGTTTGGAGGACATGGACAGGACAGACAGGACTGTAACCGATACTAAAGCCAAAAGTGTAATTTTTTTATTTTTGTCTGTCTGTCTGTCTGTCTGTCTGAATCTCGGCTGAGCATCACGCCGAAACTACTGGATGTATTGAAACGAAACTTGGCATGATTTGAGTTAATACTCCGAGGTAGGACATAGGATACTTTTTATCCCGACATTCGGCACGGTGCCCTTGGGAGAGGGGATTAAAATCAAAATGGGTACTTGGTTATACGCTTGGTCCGATTTTATCAATTTTTCTTCATAATTATAATAAATATTAGTAAGGGAACACTCATAACGAGTTGTTATCAAGGTTTTGTAATCGATCGGTTTAAGCAACGTTAGGTAAGGTCATTAAATAGATGGGTGACCGTTTAACGCCATTTGAACTAAACGGGTCCGTGCTTCGGAGAGCAAGTAAAAAGTGGGTCCTGGTTTTTAACCGACAATAAAAAAGGAGGTTATGTATTCGATGCGAGTATCTGTTATTAAAAGTTTAGTTAACGTAAACACAGCGCGGACGGAGCTGCGTGGGTCAGCTAGTCTGTAAACATACATTATGGTAGCGCGATTGAACTGTCTTATGGGCGGATGTAATAAGCATCACGCTAACTTGTTGCTCGTCTATTTATTCAGTAGGTACATATTAGTTTTTCTATTTGATTACTCGATCTATAAAGCCGCGTACAGATTTGCGTAATGTAGCATGTAATGTAACATGAAAGGAGCATTTCACAAGTGTGGACGCAGGGCGCGCACGAACCGAGCATGTACGTGCTCGCATCTGTTTCCGGCATGCGCGCAGCGAACATAACTCAGTCTGTTGAGAACACGCGCGCACTTACAGACACACACAACCCGTCCACACTGGCGATCCGCGCACTCTCTGTTCGGTGAAAAAACCGACAAATTGCGGATCGCGACGCGCATAAGTTGAAATGCTCTGTTCGTGCGCGTTGTGAGCTCGGTTCGTGCGCGCAAGCCGTCCACACTATGGGAATTCTGTTACATTGAGACAATGTGGACGGCAAATTCTTTCATTGCGTGTTACATTGCATGCTACATTACGCATATCTGTCCGCGGCACAAGAAGCCTGCCAAGCGTAGGGTTTTTTTTTTTGGGAATAATAGACGCTGTTGGCCGCAGATGGCCATTACAGCTTCACCGGACAATAGGAGGCGAGCGCTTAAAGCGCTCTAGCCCTAACGGCAGAAGTAGCGACGAGCTCAAGGGCACCTCAGGGAGGCACGGCCTCGGCTTGGGCTGTCGCTTAAGAGAGGGCTGAGTTTACCACCGGTTCACAACGCGCCCCCACTGAGAAGAACCGGCAAGAAACTCAGTGGGGTCAAGCGTAGGGATTACAGCCATTTACGGCAACCCGCCCTTTTAGGGGGTAATTGTTAAGCAATGGACGTCTTACGGCAGCTGATTAAGATGATGTTATAAGAGCAGCAATTATTAACTAACGTCCGCACTCACAAACCTCAATTAACTTTAATTCTAATGAAGTGATTTCTTAAAATCTATTATTACAACGCTCAGCATCTCTTATGATTATTTTTGATTATAAGTTATATCTATATTTACGCATCACTAGCATATTAAGTATTAATTGGCTTGAAGTGCCGAAATAATCCGATTTAAAAAAATTACTTAATGATAATTAACTGTAATTGACATTTTTAAGTGCGGCACTTAATGTCTCGGGTGACGAGTGGTAATGCGGTCAAAAGGCAGACGCGTGGTGTACCATCATGTGAACCCAGTTTTTGTCTCGTCATCATCATCACCAAACAAGATACAGGTTTCCCAAGATACAGGCTGTGCCTAGTTTGGGAACCCCTGGTAATTCTTTTAAGAATGTTTATTGTTGTGTCTAGTTTGTAATTGTGTGTTGTAAAACTGTGTTTTTTTGAAATAAAATTATTATTATTATTACACGGAAGACGTCCACTGCTGAACATAGGCCTCCCCCTTCGAACGCCACAATGAACGACAATTGGCTATTTGCATCCACCGGTTACCTGCGACAAGCAGAATGTCATCTATCACCTAGGGGGAGGCCTACCTACGCTGCGTCTTCCGGTTCGTGGTCGCTACTTGAGAACCTTTCTTCCCCAACAGTTATTGGTTCTCCGAGCGATGTGGCCTGCCCGTTGCCACTACAACTTGCAGATTTTAAGAGCTATGTCGGTGACCTTGGTTCTTCGGTGAATCTCCTCATTACGGATTCTGTCGCGCAAGGAAACTTGGAGCATAGCTCTCTCCATAGCTGTGTGACTGACTCTGAGCTTCTCTACAATGTTTTGGTCTCGTTACTCGTATCAATTAAAAAAGACGTATAATATAATTCACCTATATAGATTGTTTACAAATACGATAGGTAAACTATTTTAAACTATCTAACTTTTTTATATTTTATCTATAAAAGTCAGTAGGTGAACAAAACAAAATACAAAGATCCCATCCGAATCCAAACCTTTATAAATGCCGCTTAACCTCCCTCATTCCACATCTCAAAAAGTAGTCCAAAGCGAAACTCATATCTTTTCACTTCCTGAAGACAAAAGCCTTTGACGAAATGCTGTGGACCACTGAAAAATATACAAAAGGTCAGTAGAGCTTAAAGCTGCGGGAGAGTGATGGATATATGGACCCGTGGATGGGTGCGAGAGAGACAGGCAGCTGAAAATCAATTTATTAGGCAGTGACGTCACAGCGCACGCAAGCGCATTGCGTACGTTCCCGGGCCTGAGTTGCTGGCGAGAGGAAACTGTACCCATATTCAGGGAAATATTAAATATTGCTTTTGTTATATTTTTTTAAATACTACCTAATTTATATAATTTAACTAATAGTTAGCATGTAGTAGATGCATAGAATTATTAATTATTTAATACATTATCTAAGAATAAAAAGTACTATATTTTATGCCATACAATACAATATTTTTTTAAATCTATCTATATATTGTATCCCCTATCAAGCTGTAACAGCTCAGTGGGCGAGCGCTTGCCTTGGAAACGAGGTGCGCAGGTTCGATCCCCGGCTCGCACCTCTGATTTATTTAATTAATCATGTGCGAATCGTCTTTGTGCGATTGTTACTAGCGTTCGGTGAAGGAAAACATCGTGATGAAACCTGCATGTCTGAGAAAGCCTAACTAGCTTTCGAAAGACGTGTGAAGTCTGCCAACCCGCACTTGGCCAGCGTGGTGGACTATGGCCTAAGCCCCTTCAACTTGAAGGGAGGCCCGTGCCCAGCAGTGGGACATAAACAAGGGCTGGTATTATTATTATTATTATTATCTATATATAAAAATGAACCCCTACTTCTCCTGGTCACGCTATAACTTGAGAACGGCTTTACCGATTTCATTCATCTTTTTTTTTTATTTTTTTCTAATACTTCGTAGAAGGCACAATGGCACAACTTTCTTATTTTTTTTAATGTAAGAAACAGAAAAAAAAAAGTTGTGCCAAAAATTAGAAAATTGCACAAGCGGAGCTGCGTGGGACAGCTAATTAAAAATAAACTTCAAAATTAAAAAAAAAACAAGATGAAACGCTTTTGTTTTGACAACAATACCAAAAAGTACTATTTTTGTTTATTGACGTGTGAATTCAAAACCCTAATTAATCACCACGTCTTTTCACAAAATGTTTACCAACGGAACAAGTCACATAAATACCGATAAACATCACACATAAACATACTGCACGTATTAAATAGAACGCAAACATACTAATGCAAACTAAAAAACGTAAACACGCATGAGACTAAACACCACCAAAAATAGCCGAACCAAAATGTCCAATATTGCGTCCGCGTGTGGCAACACCGCTCTCATCTGGGCGGCCCGAAATAGTGGTACTAGGGGGCGTCAGTACTCGCGACGGTGGCCGTCACACCGACCGCGCGATGGCGTCCGTCGCGGCTTGGCTGCCGTTCGCCAGAGCAGCTGCCATCGGATGGGTGCCCATCGCGACGCATCCCCTACCGCCCCCACCGGTCCCGAAAGACCGCCGCCGCGCCGAAGACGAGAAACTCCTCATCAACGTTTCCGGACGCCGCTTCGAGACATGGCGAAACACGCTCGAAAAGTACCCGGACTCGCTGCTCGGATCTACCGAAAGAGAATTCTTCTACGACGAGGACAGCAGAGAGTACTTCTTCGACAGAGATCCGGATATATTCCGGCATATCCTCAATTACTACAGGACAGGGAAGCTGCATTATCCGAAACACGAGTGCTTGACCGGATACGATGAAGAGCTCGCGTTCTTCGGAATATTGCCGGATGTTATTGGAGACTGTTGCTATGAGGATTACAGGGACAGGAAGAGGGAGAATGCCGAAAGGCTTATGGACGATAAACTGAGTGAGGCTGGCGATCAGAGCTTACCGCAGCTAACTGATCTGCGGCAGAAGATGTGGAGGGCTTTCGAAAACCCTCACACATCAACAGCCGCGCTGGTATTTTACTACGTAACCGGATTCTTCATTGCAGTGTCTGTGATGGCCAATGTCGTGGAGACAGTTCCCTGTGGGCACAGACCTGGTCGCGCGGGGACACTGCCTTGTGGTGAGAGGTACAAGATTGTGTTCTTCTGTCTGGACACCGCCTGCGTGATGATATTCACCGCTGAATACTTGCTCCGGTTGTTTGCCGCGCCGGATAGATGCAAGTTCGTGAGATCCGTCATGTCGATAATTGATGTGGTCGCTATATTGCCGTACTACATCGGATTGGGGATCACTGACAACGATGATGTCTCCGGGGCTTTCGTGACCTTAAGAGTGTTCAGGGTGTTCCGTATATTCAAGTTCTCGAGGCACTCGCAAGGGCTGAGGATCCTCGGGTACACGCTGAAGTCTTGCGCCAGTGAGCTGGGATTTCTGGTCTTCTCGCTGGCGATGGCGATCATTATCTTCGCAACTGTGATGTTCTACGCGGAGAAGAACGAACAAGATACGAACTTCACCTCCATTCCCGCCGCATTTTGGTACACTATTGTGACAATGACAACACTTGGGTGAGTACCATAGATTAGTTTTTGGTTCTTGATTTAAAAAAATAGATCATTCAAATTATAGAGTTGAAGAAAATAATCAGCTTCTTTTTGTAGGGAAACGGTATTTCTTTTGGGTATTTTGACGGTATTATCATGGTTTTTTGCACAGCTTCACCTTGACCAAACATTGCAATATTCCTTTTTTTTTTAATTGCGCATTTCTGACACCTGTCGCCGCCATTAAATATGAGCGTGGGAAAATAACTGTCATGGCGGCGATTTAAGCGCCATAAAATGTTTACCTTAACCTACACACATTTTTGGACGATTTAATTATCTTTAGGGGGTAGGCAATTCCGAGATAAATGCGGAGGATTTACTAAATTATTTTGTCTTTGTACCACTTCGCGCGTACAATATTTACGTAGGCGAGAGAGACACTTGAGATATTAGAAAATTAAACTTTAATATTGCATTGGACTACGTTTTGTTATAAAAATGTATATATTTACTGACTTTTTATAAGTGTGGACCCATCCACAAACCTGTGGCTGTAATCATGAATTCTATATTCAAAACAGAGTTTATAACGGTTATTTATTGCGGTCGTAAAATGTGTGGCCCTTAATAGATACCTAATCTTATTACGAAAACCATGAAGTTGCATTTTTGTTACTAATCCCGCCACTCATTCCCACCATTGAGTGACTTCTGTAAACCAGGATCTACAGTGGCCACAATGAGGACTCCAAGGTTTGACCCTTGGCGAGTTCCGGGGAACGCTTAATTGTCTTAAAACCCGTACAAATTTAATTTCAATGGTAGATAGAAGGAGTGGGAAAGACAAAAATGCCACTGCTGCTTTTGAAGCTGCATTTCATTCTGAAGTTTCGAGGCTGCATAAATATAAATAAATAAAATAAATACTAAACAAAAAATAATAAAGTATTGAAACCCACGGAATTTCTTTCCATCAACTTTCCAGATTTATTTAGCGGATGTGGCGCGAAGTGGTATAAAAAGAAAACTGTGTATGGGAATTCATTGATAGGTACTAGTGCACTTTGCCATCCACGATACCACTCTCGTCTGATCTGATGGTAGGTGGAGATGAAGCACAGCATTGTAGCTGGCTTATAAACATCACAAAATATTGATGAAGTGTTCAAGTGTCGGCAAAAAAAGGCGATTCCTTAGATACCAAACTATCAGCAGCATGAAGGTGTTTATTTGGAAGGAAGTTATTCGGCTACAAGCAATGTTTGATAAGATGGAGCTACTTATCCAGCTGAGGAGGTCCAAATTTTGCTTTTGCCTATTCTCTTAAAAGTAATATTCATATATCCTGCAGAAAATGGTAAACGTGTTTTATCTTTGCATAGAAAACCATCAGTGTGGCGTTTCGGCAAATATTGGCAAAATAACTAGTTGTTCGTTGAAAACCGGATGGCTATGATGTTATATACTTTTAGAAATTCGCGTTGCATTATCAAACTTTATTTTATTCGGGAGTTTGCGCGATTTACCATATATTTTGGCTTTTCGTTTCGGCCAGATTACCGATACTGCCATGCTTCTGGCGTTGTACCCTCAAGTAAGACGGAATTAAATAACTTCTGGAGAACTAAAAATACCGGTTTTCCACCTGCTCTCAGAAGTTCTGATGTGATTCCGTCTTCACCCTACGCCTTGTTATTCTTGAGCTTTTTGAGAGCCATTCTAATCTCTTACAGGCATGATGTCTGGGATGTCTTCAGTATAGTGTTGCACTGATTTATTTTTCGTAAAAAAAGTAAGTTAGCCAGATATTTGACGTGCCTTCTTAGGGAATTAACTAACCATCACACCCCTAACATCCTTTTCTAAGTTAAGTTGCATCAAAAATATAGAAAAATCAAATACCAAAAGCGAGTTACGGGTGTCCCAATTTTTCCGAGCCCGAATATCGACGAAAACCATAACCCACTTTCGGAGTTTAAGGAATACTGCAAAGTTGAATAAAAATAATAGGAAAACTTGTATTCATCCCATCCCAAGCCATTGTGGTACGGGATGACAAACAACTTTATATTTGTCGTTATGTCATTCTGTTTGTTGAGACGACCAGAATTGATGGCTTGAGATGAGACTTCCTTCTCGAATATGATTCGATTTGTTTAAAAAGTTTGAGGTGCTCATCGCCAGCTGTAATCACCTAAACGATCAGTTGGTTTAGCAATATCAGGCAGGGTTAGCCCTTAGATGGATGGCAGATTAGTGGCATTGGAACTGAGTGTCTTCGGTCCCGGTTGGATGTCTAAGAGCTTGAACAAATGTGACATCAGGTTGGCCACTTACCATACTACAAAAAACCGGTCAAGCGCGAGTCGGGTGCGAGTCCGACTGAAGATATTTTTTATGACATTTTTGATTATAACCCAAAAACTATGTAACATAAATTAAAATTAAAATCTGTTTTGAAATGTGCAAGTGAAGCCCTTTCAAATGATACCCGACTCAATATAGTAGTCTCAATTTGAAATTTTGATACCCCATTTCGACCCCAACTAAAAAGAAAATTAAAGAAATTTTATTTTTCATGATGAGATTGGGTAAAAGTAGTTTGATTTCAATGAGATTGGGTAAGTTAAATCTAAAACTTTTCTAAACTTCAAATCGATAGCATCAGTGGTTCCTGAAGTATGTAGATGTGACAGAAAAACAGACCTTTAGGTATGGAACCCTAAAAAAGAGGTTGGACATGTTTGCTTAAATAATATTGGAGCAGTTAAGAAAGTATCATCACCACCTTCGACTGGTGTTTTGTTTCCACAGCGAGATAAATCACCAATGCTCTACCTAGAGTGGCTGGTGTAACTGATTTGCTATACCTCTGGTACCAACCAAACTCGCACAATCCCAGAGGTATCTATTAGTACTTTCTGTTGAAAATAATCCTAATACTAATTTGTTTATTTGATCCCTTGTACAATCTGAACTTGCTCTAGCCAGCGACTGGAGAGACTTTGGCGAGGTCCGAACCTAGGGCCATAACGTCGATGAAAGCCTCCGGGGAGGTTTTAGGGGTTAGGATCCCATACAACCCAGCCTCCTTCCCTAAGGAGACCGGGAACCTGTTGAAAGTTTTCTCCCCGACAGCAAAATAACATAGGTCCCTTGTGAAAGGGGCTGTTCAGGTAGATACCACTCTTTTCCTTTACTTTTTCACAAACCCATAGGATGGAAGACTGATATCAGGGAGAGTATGGGCGCAAGGTCGACTTTTTATATGTCCATCCAATGCATCACCTTATATTCCAGAAACTCAGGTGATTGTACTGCATTGTTCTAATCAGTAAGAGAAAACTGCACAAAATTGTTACTCCTTGCAAAATTTGAACCTGCGACCTACGTCATGGCCTTTGCGTCACACGGAAGTAACAGCTTCATCAGGCTACATACTGCGTCATGTTTTAGCCATAGGAATAAATGTACACTCTCCAAGGTCTATTTATTCAGGCTAGTTAAGGGGTAACTACCCCGCTAGCCGGTGTAGACGTAGTTCGCTTAACTAGATTGGGAGTCCGGTTAACTACTAGGTTAAGTCTCGATTACACCATGTTACGATGAATATTATTTTAAGGGATGGAATGATAATATTAACGTGTGTTATGGATCCTTTATATTCAGTGGCTTCCAACCTTTTCTAGACTACTTTACGAGGAATAAAATTCTAACGCCCCATAATAGTTAGATACTAATTTACTTAACAATTTATGAGGACTTATGAACTTTCCGACCCGTCAGTAACAGAGTAAGGGTTGGAGCATACACCATGGGTCCAATTGGGTTAAAATGGCTTCCGTAGATTACCGGGCGTAATTTACAGCCAACAAAAATAAAAAAAGGATTTGTAATTTTAAAAGAAAAAAAGAGGGATTATTTAAATATACTATCTCGTAGCTTCTTATAATTCATTATTGCCCATCTAGCATCAATATAAATACAAATGCCTCAGGAATGTTTGCCGAGACCCGGATTGATGGTTTTGCAGCCATCATGAGGAAGAGGGGCATCTCTACTTACACGTGTCCGCGGCAGTACCAACGTTATTCTGAGAATGTTTGTAGAACGGTGGGAGTCGCCGATGCTACAGAGGTGGATGCGGCTTCACACATTAGGTATTAATTATTATTAATTAATAATTATTTTAATTCTCATTAGTTTTAATTTTTTACTCTATGGACTTTGTCTGAATTAAAATAATAATAATAATTATTGTTATTAAATACGACCGTCCTAATATCCATTGCATCATCATTATCATCAGATCTGATCTTCGACTCTCCATTGCACTGTTTTTAATTCTTTCTTTTTCGCCCCCGTAGAAATTGTTAAGCAGTCTTACTTGGCCAAGTTACCAACAGTGATAGCCCAAATATTGTTCAGTATGAGAAGCTGTTCCTATGATATTATTAGTATGTTTATATTACTCTGCACATTATGTCTAAAATTATTTTTCAAATAAATATCGCTTAAAACATCCAACATTCACGTTCACTATCACAATGCCCCCATTTACTTTTCTACCGGGGCCCAATGCCCATAAGGGGCGGCATCGCCCCGTTTGGGAAGCTATGCCTTCTGCCCTTCATTCCTTTATACCCTTACCAAAACATAATATCCAAAAAACCTCGAAAAAAGGGTGCAAATGAAATCCCAATACGCCCCGAAACGGTCACCCGGGGGTGTGTTAACCGTGTCAACCCCCGAATACGAAGGGGGGTGTTATTTATCGCTCGTGTTTCGTGTAGGTGACCTGTGATTTTAAATCTTGCATGTAATCCGTGGTTTGAGCGGGGTGCGAAAGACCTCGCATTTCGTGGTAGAGTTATTTGAGGATTGCGTTGGAGGGTTAATATTTGATTTTACATGCGTGCTGCGAATGATTTGACGAAAAATTAACTCAAGTCAAAAAAGTAACACAAGTTAATATTAATTGGAAGCAAACAGTCTGTTGCAGTAGGTTTAAACCTGCGACTTTGCTTTTAAAAACCTACTTAGTATAAAACCTTTATGCAATTAGAAGTATTTTAATTTTTTTTTAATGAAAGTAAGAAAAAAGCATAATTATTGTATACATATTTTAGCGAGAGAAAAGAATGGCGCTATACATTACGGGTATATTATTATCTGTGTGAAACTAAGACCAATTTAGCACCCAAGAGAGTTTAGAGCCTAAGATAGGGCCAAGAAGCTTAAAAAGCTTCTTGGGTAGGGCCCCTAAATGTGTTTTATTTTTGTTCATTAATTAAAATTTCCAATTGCAATTTGGACGAGTAATTATGTTTTTATTAAGTTTTTTTTTATGTGTGGCAATTGTTACAATTTATCGACAGGCCCGTTGGTCTAGCGGTTAGACACCCTGGTCACTACCCAATAGGACATGGGTTCGATTCCTACCATAGACAACATTTGATTAAATGATCATTATGTGTTAGTCATGTGTCTGGGAGTTATTTAAATTTTAAAGTATGAAAAAGTATGTAAGCATTTGTATCATTCATCTGGTTAGCATAGTACAGTCTCTGCCTAGTTTAGGATAATGTGGCAGTGTGTGGATTTTCCCAGGATTCCTATTAACGTTATATTTTTTAAATAACGTTGAAAGTATCAATAAAAGTTATGAATGAGTGCTACTTTGATATTGTTACGGGATCGAGACGCTGAAGCTCCAATGTGGGTCAATGTCTAGTTGCGCGTCATGGTCTCCAAGGTTCGATTCTATTGTGAAAAGTATTCTAATACTCTACTACCTACACTACAATGAATGAAATAATGAAAATCGTGCCAATTGTTTATGCGTTATTGATTTCATAATTGTAAGGGTAAGAATAGCCTCTCATCTCTTCTGGTTGGGTGTCGTAGGAGGTGACTAAAGGAAAAGGAAAACCGTCCCCAAGACGCATGCAAGCATAGAGATTATGGCAACCCCTCCTTTCTAAGGGAGATGATCTTGATGATGATGAGGTTCCTTGTGCAAGGTACCGTCCAAGTAACCGCAGTGCAAGATATTCTGCCGCCAAGCATTACTGTGTTCTGGTGTGAAGGGTTAGTGAAATTACCGGACAGACGAGACTTAATCACTAATGTCTCGGGTGACGAGCGGCCACTGAAATGCAGCTGTCTATAGTCAGACAATAGTCATCATTAGCAGCCGATGGACGTCCACTGCTGAACAAAGGCCTCCCCCTTAGAAGGGAGGGGTTGCCATTATCCCCACGCTTGGCAGGCGGCTTGAGGATCTCAGTATTGGTGGAAGATAAATCCAAATGAAAGACGCTGCTGCCCGTCTTCCTGTTCTCGCTTAGTCGCCTCTTACGACACCCAACGAGAGGAGATGGGGGGATGCAATTCTAACCCGGCACTCCACGAGACTATAGTAGTAGTAGTTTAGATTTCACTATAGTGGCAGTCATATCGCAGGCCAACTTTCTACTTATACTTACTTTGCTAAAAAAACGTACATAACTGTCCCCGTTCCGGTTAATGCTAAAAATATTTAACCTTAGTAGTAACAATAGACCCTTAGTTATTTTTAGAGCTAATAATTTTGTTATTTTTAGATTATTTTTATACATGGATAGATAATGATATAAATATACTGGTACCTACTAGTCCGTAGCGTGAGAGACCGATGTTAAGCTACGTTGTCAAGGACGGGAAATTGATGACTGCTGGATTTCAACTGCAAACTTTCAGTTTTACATGTATCGTCATTTTATAAACTTTCTTAAATATAATAATACCAGTTCTTGTTTATGTCCCACCGTTGGGCACGGGCCTCTCCTTAAGATGAAGGGGCTTAGGCTCTAGTCCACCACGCTGGCCAAGTGCGGGTTGGCGGACTTCACACGTCATTCGAAAGCTAGTTAGCCTTTCTCTGGCATGCAGGTTTCAGGAAAGCTAGTAACAATTGCACAAAGACGATTCGCACATGATTAATTATAGAAATCAGAGGTGCGAGCCGGGGTTCGAACCTTTGCACCTAGTTTCCAAGGCAAGCGCTCGTCCACTGAGCTGTTAGTGTTATTTTAAAATATATTTTATTTAAATATAGCAGTTGGGTCGGTACGAGTAATAAAGGCAATATTCGATAGGTGCTTATTATTTGCAATTACCTGATTGTCAGTCAGACATCATCATCAGCTGAAAGACGTGGACTGCTGAAAAAAGGCCCTTAGAATGGAGGGGTTCCAAAATCCCCACGCTTGGTCTTGGGAATCGTAGTATAGGTGATAGGTAATCCAATAGAAAGACGCTGCTGCCCGTCTTCTTGTTTTCCCTTAGTCGCCTCTTACGGACACCTAACAAGAGATGGTGGGTTGCTATTATTACCCCACCCCACGTGTACCTTGAAAGAAGACAGTATTTCAAAATATATTTTCATCATAAACTAAAAATATTATAAATTGCCTTCGGATACTACATTTGTAGGGCGCTGACCTTACAGGGAAAGCGGGTGACAGTCTGTGATAATCTTTTATACATTCACTGGTAGGGCAATCGATAATCGAAGATAATGTTTGCACTTTCAACGTATAAGTGCTTCAGAAAATTGTTATAAATGTCCTATAATCTATATATAACAAGTATTGGATACTAAGTAGTATTCATTTCATTATTTCTTTGTATTTTTATTACTAGCAATTGAGCTACATTGCGACACTAATGCCACTATAAAGTTTGTATATATTATGAATAAAGAATGACGAATGAAATTAATAATAGAGTACGCGTTTGTCTATGGGTGCCCTTTAACAAATCGTAGACAGCCTAGGAAAGTTTCTTTAGTCCTTCCTCCAAGAGGCAGGTGAACTATTTAAAGTTATATTGATATGTAAGTATCAAGCAGTGATGGATTTGATCTGTCACAAGCGCGAATGTCGATAAATACAGCTGACGGTAGAGTACATATTGTCGTGTATATGATAAGCTTTTCGATGTTCTTACTCGTACCTACGTTTCTTACTTAAAAATAAGCATTCTATAGTACTTGTAGTTATATATATTCTAAGACTGCCACTGTAAATTGTACTGTCTATTTGAAAAAAAATATCTAAATCTATGGTTGGTTCGAAACCGACTGTTACATTGACTAATATACAGTGTGTTTTCTAATTAACGCCTGAAACAAGATTGTGCAGTATCTAGAGCCGTAATTATTACAATACTATTTATTGCATGTTAATTTTTACTATATTTTCTATTTATTTGCACATGCGGTCTACTCAATGCGGATGCAGTACCACAGGTTATTAACCTCCAGCGAGCGTACACGACACGCAACGCTCACATGTGTAATGAATGTAGAATTACGAACAAATAGAACAGTTATGATGTAAAAAAAAAAAACTAATATCTGACGGTATTTAATCAAAAAACAATACATTATTAAATTGACTAGTAGGATCCTTGTGAAAGTATGTGTCCAGGTAAGATAAGCTTTTGTTTTGAAGGATACTGTACCTGGTGAAATTACTGGTCGCAAGAGACTATATAATATATAATGTCTTAAGATAATATATAATGTCTTAAGGGTAGTAATTCTTCTGGTGCTGCTAGCATCTATAAGCTGCGGTGACTGCTGGTAAGATGCGAAACAAGCATGCAGCCCGCTTGTTTAGCAGCTTGGATATATAAGAAAAATAGTTTGTAAGATTAATTTTTAATGGTATGTTACGTATTGAGTTATTTTATAATGATGTTGTATAATTTTTGTAAACAAGCATGCAGCCCGCTTGTTTAGCAGCTTGGATATATAAGAAAAATAGTTTGTTAGATTAATTTTTAATGGTATGTTGGTTGTTATGTTACGTATTGAGTTATTTTATAATGATGTTGTATAATTTTTGTTTTACAAATACTATTATAATACTATTTTTTTTGCAAAATGTAATTGATAATGGTACTGAGACGTGGTCCCTAACTGTTGGCCTTCTAGATAAGCTCAGAGTCACACAACGAGCTATGGAGAGAGAGAGCTATGCTCGGAGTTTCTTTGCGCGACAGAATCCGGAATGAGGAGATTCGCCGAAGAACCAAGGTCACCGACATAGCTCTTAAAATCTGCAAGTTGAAGTGACAATGGGCAGGCCACATCGCTCGGCGAACCGATAACTGCTGGGGAAGAAAGGTTCTCGTGTGGCGACCACGAACCGGAAGACGCAGCGTAGGTAGGCCTCCCACTAGGTGGACAGACGACATTGTGCGCGTCGCAGGTAACCGGTGGATTCAAATAGCCAATTGTCGTTCATTGTGGCGTTCGAAGGGGGAGGCCTATGTTCAGCAGTGGACGTCTTCCGGCTGGTGATGATGATGATGATGTAATTGATAAATTTCCTCCTTTTTTAAAGTCGGTTAAAATCTTGGACCCTCATTGTACTTGCCCTCCGAAGCACGGAGAAGTTTAGTTCAAATGGCGTTAAACGGTCACCCATCTATTTAATGACCTTACCTAACGTTGCTTAACCTGATCGATTTCCAAACACTGTTAACAACTGTCTATGAGTGTTCCCTTACAAATATTTATTATAATTATAGTGAAAAATTGTTAAATTCGGAGCAAGCGTATAACCAAGTACACATTTTGACTTTAGTCCCTTCTCTCAGGGGAACCGTGCCGAATGTCGGGATAAAAAGTATCCTATGTCCTACCTCGGAGTATTAACTCAAATCATGACAATTTTAGTTTCAATCCATCCAGTAGTTTCGGCCTGATGCTCAGCCGAGATACAGACAGACAGACAGACAAAAATAAAAAAAAATACATTTTTGACTTTAGTATCGGTTATAGAATGCCCTCCAAGCATAATTTTCAAAATATCGTCAATGTACATAATTGGACCTGTTACAGTTTTATTATAAGTAATAGATTAAAGGTAGTATCACAGTGTACAAACTAATACAGTGGGTCGACGCCTTTGATGTTTGTGTAAAAGCCGACACCGCATGGCGTACTCCGTAGCACGTAGGGTTGTCACAGTTTGTTTTTATAATTTACTTAAAATATTATATTATTACTTACTAGCTGACCCACGCAGCTCCGCCTGCGCTATTTTTACGTTAACTAAACTTTTAATAACAGACATTCGCATCGAATACATAACCTCCTTTTTTATAGTCTGTTAAATACTGGGACCCACTTTTTACTTGCTCTCCGAAGCACGGACCCGTTTAGTTCAAATGGCGTTAAACAGTCACCCATCTATTTAATGACCTTACCTAACGTTGCTTAACCCGATCGATTACAAAACCTTGATAACAACTCTCTATGAGTGTTTCCTTACTAATATTTATTATATTATAAAGAAAAATTGATAAAATCGGACCAAGCGTATAACCAAGTACCCATTTTGACTTTAATCGCCTCTCCCAAAAGAACCATGCTAGATTACGGGATAAAAAGTATCCTATGTCCTACCTCGTAGTAAGATCTCAAATCATGCCAAGTTTCATTTGAATCCATTCAGTAGTTTCAGCGTGATGCTCAGCCGTGATACAGACAGACAGACAGACAGACAGACAGACAAAAATTAAACAAAATACATTTTCGGCCTCAGTATCGGTTATAGAATGCCCTCCAAATATAATTTTCAAAATATCTTCAATGTACAGAATTGGACCTGTTACAGTTTTATTATAAGTATAGATTTGGTCATAGTAAAATACCAAGTAAAGTATATTTCTATTAGCGCACGGGATGGTAACGATTTCTTTGTTTATATTTACTTTATTTATCGAAGTTCTTCATAGTAAGAAATACAAAAAGGCATTTCGTTGAGACAAATTCAAATAGAGTTTTACAATGTTATGTAATATATTGTAATTAATTAATAAAATTCCAAATCGTTTATTATAAATGGCCAACTGAAAAATATTTTCGGTTTGTATATTTACTGGATTTCAAATTTCTGTTAAAGAAATGTATAAAATATGTCAGCCATTTTCGTAACAAGCACCCCAAGAATACTCGAAAATGACACCAATAGCACTTTGTTGAAAAAAGAAAAATCCGCCATTTTGGATTTGAATATGGATGCCATTTTCGTAATAAGCACCCCGAGAATACTCGAAAATGACACCAATAGCACTTTGTTGAAAAAAGAAAAATCCGCCATTTTGGATTTGAAAATGGATGCCATTTTCGTAATCAGCACCCTGAGAAACCTCAAAAATGACACCAATAATATTTAAAAAAAAAAAGAAAATATCCGCCATTTTGGATTTAAAAATGGATGCCATTTTCGTAATCAGCACTCCGAGAAACCTCGAAAATGACACCAATCACATTTTTTTTTTAAAGAAAATATCCGCCATTTTGGATTTGAAAATGAATGCCATTTTCGTAATCAGCACCCCGAAAAACCTCAAAAATGACTCCAATAACATTTTTTTGAAAAAAGAAAATATCCGCCGTTTAGGAATTGAAAATGTGTAAAATAATAATTATCTCTCTCACACAGCACAGGTACTTGGTATAAACCATTATAACTGCTTACAAAAAAATACGTACACGACGAATTGAGATACCTCCTCCTTTTTTGAAGTCGGTTAATTAAAACTAATACGCGTTAGCCCTGAAAGTTATGTCCCGAGCTACTAACTAATTCGGGTGGCAGCAGCGTACGCAGCTGGGGCGCGCCTACTCGCGTCTCACCCCTCACACCCCGCACGATGCCCTGTCTAGACGGCTTCGTCGGACGACTGTATTGGTTTATAGACTGTGGTAGTACCTTCCCAGTGCCTACTCTTAATTTTGTTTTGAGTAGGTGCTTCCTTTGAGCTCAATGTTATGTTGAAGTTCAAAGTTCAATGTTCGATCATTTATTTATATACCGGAGGAGCACGAACCTGTAATTGCGTTATTTATATAAACGTTGATTTTGATAATGGAGATAAAGTAGCTTTCAATATTAATCCTAAAATGTTAAAGAAATAAAGAAATCGGTTTCCTGCAGATACTTTGTTGTTTGGTTGCGGTGTACATAGCATGAGCAGATTACTAGTATGACGTATGTTCCTATACTATAGTGGTCGGCTGCTTATTACCAATTTATATCTATACTTATAATAAAACTGTAACAGGTCCAATTCTGTACATTGAAGATATTTTCAAAATTATATTTGGATTCTATAACCGATACTGAGGCCAAAAATTTTTTTTTTTAATTTTTGTCTGTCTGTCTATCTGTCTGTATCACGGCTGAGCATCACGCCGAAACTACTGAATGGATTCAAATGAAACTCGGCATGATTTGAGATCTTACTACGAGGTAGGACATAGGATACTTTTTATCCCGTAATCTAGCACGGTTCTTTAGGGAGAGGGGATTAAAGTCAAAACGGGTATTTGGTTATACGCTTGGTCCGATTTTATCAATTTTTCTTTATAATATAATAAATATTAGTAAAGGAACACTCATAGAGAGTTTTGTTTGTTATCAAGGTTGTGTAATCGATCTGGTTAAGCAACGTTAGGTAAGGTCATTGACGGGCCCGTTGGTCTAGTTGGCAGACACCCTGCCTGCTAACCGATGGGTCGTGGGTTCGATTCCCGCCAAGTGTCTGGGTGTTGTTTATCTATTTAAGTATGTATTTACAAAAAAAAAAAAGTATATAAGTATTAGTATCAGTTGTCTGGTTTCCATAGTACAGGCTCTGCCTAGTTTGGGATCGGATAACCGTGTGTGGATTGTCCCAAGATATTATTATTATTATTATTAAATAGATGGGTGACCGCTTAACGCCATTTGAACTAAACGGGTCCGTGCTTCGGAGAGCAAGTAAAAAGTGGGTCCCAGTTTTTAACCGACTATAAAAAATGAGGTTATGTATTCGATGCGAATGTCTGTTATTCAAAGTTTAGTTAACGTAAAAATAGCGCAGGCGGAGCTGCGTGGGTCAGCTAGTTGTAATAATAATTCTGGCCGATACGACCACAGCGGCCAATTTTTCGCAAGATCAGCCATCTACGCGGGAGATATTATAGTGCACAAGTTCTTGCGTAGACACAAGTGCACTCTCTCTTCCTTCCTCTCACAATCCGACGGGACGGAACACCGACACGACCGCGGAAAGGTCAGGCGCAGGACCGACTTTTTACATGCCCATCCGACGCATGGATCATCTTATTTTACAGACAATCAGGTGATCAGCCTGCATTGTCCTAGCCTATAAGAAACAAAAACACAAAAAATTTTTGCTCTCCTCGGGATTCGAACCCGCGACCACCGGTTTGCAAAGCAGGCGGTTTCCAACTGCGCCACTAAGGCTACAAAATACACACATAGTAATATTGTAATACACACATTATCATAGCAAGCCTTCTCTGTACTCGCACAATTCTTGACGGGACATGGCAACTTTAAGAGTAAACTATTTTCCTTTAATCTAGTGCTTTCGCCTCTCTGTCAGTGTTCTACGATAAATAATGAGTACGAACAATCTGCCCATCATGTACTTTGGGAGTGCAGTCTCTGGCAACATGAGCGTAGCCTTATGCTAGACAGTTTGGTTGTGACATCTGGAGTCGTATATTACATGGACCTTGTGGCGACTAAGGAGAACTTCCGTTCGTTCAAACTTTTTTACCATACCTATTATTGGAAACAAGTTTGAAAAATCAAATAGGCCCCCTAGAATATTAGCAGAATCCGTGGTGCCTTACGGGTCGACTAGCCTTCGTTGGTCCGCCTGTAAGTCTTCCTTTTTGAGGTTGTATCGACCGTCTGTTAATTGTTTGCTTGTCTCCTGCTTTGCAAAGAAGGGAAGTGGAATATGTATTTCCAACTCCTCCTATCTACCTTTTTAATTGAATTTGTTGCGGGTTCCAAGACAATTTAGCGTTCCCCTGGGACTCGCCGAGGGTCAAATCTTGGTGTTTTCAGTGGTGACCACTGTAGATCCTGGCTTACAGGAGTAAGGTGGTGGGAATGAGTGGTGGGATTAGTCCCAATTAAAAAAAAAGCCTTCTCTGTAGTTCTAGGTAGGTAGAGTGACAAGGTCCGAATGGAGTGATTTTGTTTCCAGTTATCATCATCATCATCATCATCATCAGCAGCCTTAAAACGTCCACTGCTGAACAAAGACCTCCGCTTTAGAAGGGAGGGGTTGTCATAATCCCCACGCTTGGCAGGCCTCTAGGGAATCGCAGTATAGACGGTAGGTAATCCAATAAAAAGACGTTGCCGTCCGTCTTCTTGTATTCCCTTAGTCGCCTCTTACGTACGCCCAACGGGAGGAGATGGGAGGGTGCTATTCTTACCCGAACACCCCCCGGTTACCATAATAGTTATAATATTTGAGGTTATCCTAAAACAACTATGACATGGACATACCACCTCATTCCTTCCGGCACCATGAATGCTGTAAAGCGTTCGAAAAGTAAGATTAAAACTAACCGCGATATTATCCGTAAAATTAATTTCGTTCAATGCTTTTAAATTTGTTTATAATATGTTCAATCGGCTTTTGTGTTAGGAACTTTGTTTACCGGAAACGATGGTACCGTGAGTGGCGTCCGAAGGCCAGAGTTGTTATGAACGAATGTAATGTTTAACACCCGTCGGTATATCAGCACCGTAGATCCGGGGATTTACTTTCAGGAAGTGTGTATTATAATTATATATATTTAATAGCAATTCCTTGCGGCTTCATAGTATGATAAGAATATTTATTTAAGTATTTGTTAAAAATCTACTTACATCTATTTTTACAGGATGACCTATTGCGATAGAGTAGTTACATACTTGTAAACAGCAAAAACAAAACGTAAAAGAAAAGCAAAACAATATTCGTTTGTACTTGAAAATCATTATCATTATTATATCGCTATTAGCGATAAGACCGGCATTTGTACCTAATTTAAGTTTTCTATATGTTTTACTTTGGTGTGCAAATAAAGAGTACTCGTATTCTTTTCTATCATTAGCATCCACTGCTGAACAAAGAAGGGAGGGGTTGCCATAATCCCCACGACTGGCGGGCGACTTGGGGATCACTTCGCCAAAAGAAAGATGCTGCTGCCCGTCATTCTGTTCTTGCTTAGACACCCAACGAGAGAAGATAGGGGGATGCAATTCTAACCCGCCACCCCC
Source organism: Furcula furcula (assembly GCA_911728495.1). Taxonomy (NCBI): domain Eukaryota; kingdom Metazoa; phylum Arthropoda; class Insecta; order Lepidoptera; family Notodontidae; genus Furcula; species Furcula furcula. The sequence goes on along the minus strand of OU452267.1, from coordinate 13,746,000 downwards.
CGGGTACTATAATATAAAATAATACGGATATGGACTTGTAAAATTCGAAATAAATTATTTGAATTCACCCGTTATAATTTTTTTCCATACAAAGTTTACCAACCAACCCCCTTCTTTTGCGGGGAAATCTTCAAAAGTTTCCCGATAGCTCGGGCTTGACCGGGGTACGGCACATGAGAGGGAGGAACCCAGGGGTCTTCGGTGGGATCTGCACCAGCAGCCCCTAAGCACCTTGCCTTTGAGCCCGAGGCCGGGCGGCGCATCGAACATTACATATTGCGCAGTAAGTCCTCAATAACAACTGCACATGTGAGCGTGTTCGCTGGCAGTGTTTACAATTTTTTTTCATCGCGAACTATGATTCACCATTGTGGCATTGTTTACTGAGCATAGGGTGACTGTGGTATCGTCTATTTGTGTAAAGAATTCGGGACAGATAAAGCTAGTCCACACTGTTCTAATGAGTTCGCAATTTGAACGGCAGCTCGCGAACCTCACGTTCGCGCAGTGAAGAAGTAGCGCGAAGGCGCTCGTAACCTTGCTTATGCGTATTGTCTAAAAGTCTTTTAAAATAAATATTAATTAAAAATATTTTAATAATGAAATGGGCTCGCTTTATGGGAAAGTCGTAACGCTCTTGGATGTTGGATTCGAAGTCAACTAAACTGAAAAACTGGTATAAAATAATAATCTTAATCATCAGCCGAAAGATGTTCACTGCAGTACAAGGGCCTCTTCTTTAAAAATACCAATCCCCACGTTTGTCTGGCGTCTTGAGGATCACGGTATAGGTGGAAGGTAATCTAATAATACTCTGATTGTATAATATTAAATAATCACCATTTTATTTTTAGCCAATTACTTATTTATTTTTATCTCTCCTATAGTGAATACCTATTTTATTTTTTACTAGCTGACCCACGCAGCTCCGCCTGCGCTATTTTTACGTTAACTAAACTTTTAATAACAGACATTCGCATCGAATACATAACCTCCTTTTTTATAGTCTGTTAAATACTGGGACCCACTTTTTACTTGCTCTCCGAAGCACGGACCCGTTTAGTTCAAATGGCGTTAAACAGTCACCCATCTATTTAATGACCTTACCTAACGTTGCTTAACCCGATCGATTACAAAACCTTGATAACAACTCTCTATGAGTGTTTCCTTACTAATATTTATTATATTATAAAGAAAAATTGATAAAATCGGACTAAGCGTATAACCAAGTACCCATTTTGACTTTAATCGCCTCTCCCAAAAGAACCATGCTAGATTACGGGATAAAAAGTATCCTATGTCCTACCTCGTAGTAAGATCTCAAATCATGCCAAGTTTCATTTGAATCCATTCAGTAGTTTCGGCGTGATGCTCAGCCGTGATACAGACAGACAGACAGACAGACAGACAGACAGACAGACAGACAAAAATTAAACAAAATACATTTTCGGCCTCAGTATCGGTTATAGAATGCCCTCCAAATATAATTTTCAAAATATCTTCAATGTACAGAATTGGACCTGTTACAGTTTTATTATAAGTATAGATTAAAATATAATTTAAATATATCAACTGCTTGACATCCTTGGACATACTAGGTGAAGCTGAAAACCAGCGCCCTCCCGATGAAAACAAGCTCTTTTGCTTGGCAATAAAGCTGTTCTGGAACATCTTTGGTCCAGCCATGGGGCACATAATGCAATTCTTGTATTAATGTTTGTATTTTTATATGTATGTTGTGTCTCATTGTTGAATGGCCAAATAAATTTCTTTGTCTTATCTTGTCTAATAGGGAGACGCTGCTAACCAGTCTTTTTGTTTTCCCTTACCCGTACGGCACCCAATGGAAGAAGTTGCTACAAAGCGTGTATATAACAGTACGCGTAAACAATTTTCTTATTTGAAATAGCCATGCTCTAAGGCCTTTGCTATATAATAATATTGTAGTATAAAATCGTTTGAAAACGTTTATCGTAATTATGAAATCGCGCCGAAAGCTACGAACAGAGTTACAATTATTTGTTCGTTATGTACTAGAAAATTGTACGAATTAGAATTAATGTATTGATAGATAGTATTCGTCGCGCAGCTTATGGTGTGGTTTGATGGGTATAAAGAGTATAATTTTACTAAATATGGAGGGACTCAGTAGCTCAAGAAGCTTCACTTCTAAGAAAATTTGTCTCAGTAGACCTCACAATGTCCATTACAATGCGGCAACAGCATTACGAAAACATCCCGAACAAAGATATTCGAGAGAGAAAATTCAGGAAGTGTGGATCCGACTTTTAAAAATCGTCTCTCATTACAATTTTGAAAGTTCAATACCCTTTTATTATACTTAAAAAAAATAAAAGCTACGAAAGATTAAGATCTTAAAGTTAAAGAAAAACTAAGCTTGTTATTGTTAATATTTGTGTGTCACGCGTCACGGTCTCATGGTCACCCGTGAACGTGACACGGGCTGGCGGCACTCCAAAACTGTTTCAATTTAATAGCCGTTCGATAATTCTCACTTTACTATAGTTATGATTTGACGGAGTAGGTTAGAAAATAACTATTCATTTAAGAGTTTTAGGACAAAATAGGGCTAGCCCGTTACATGTCCGGGTAAGAATAGCACCCACCTATCTCCTACCGTTGTGTTCGGTGTCCGTAAGAGGCGACTAAGTAAAAACAAGAAGACGGGCAGCAACAACTGCCAAGCGTGGGGATTATGGCAACCGCTCTCTTCAGAAGGGGAGGCCTTTGTTTAGCAGTGTACGACTTTCGGCCTTCGATTTCTTATCGACCACACGCTGTCATTGGGGATGGATTTTTAAAAATGTCTACCTTTTTTTTTTGACGCGGGGGAAGTCTTCGAAAGATCCCCGGGAGCTGTGGGGCTCGACCGGGGTATGTGGGATTCTTACCCACTAAAACCCCCGCGGCTGTCGCATCGGCACATGAGAGGGGGGACTCCCCTCAGTGCCTTGCCTTTGAGCCCGCCGCCGGGGGGCGCATTGTAGCCCCCCGGGAACCTGACACGGTGCTCACGGGGACGGGGGTCGCAACCCCGCCGCCGTCCTCCTCGGAGTCACCGCCGTACTCAATGGACGCTCAAAGGGCCCACACCCCGAGCGTCCAGCGACTCCGAAGGAAAAAAAAAAATTTGTCTACCTTATGGTAACCTACTCCTTTGAGAGAGAGATGTGCAACGAAAAAAACGTGTATTTTTTTTTGTATAGTTACCCAACGTATTTGTGAGCTGTCAGTGTCGCCACTGTCTATGCAAATACGTCAAACTGATCGTAATTTTCATGGTAATATTTTAGTTCCTACTTCCACCACCCGTACAGTTAAGTTGGTTGATCAGTAATGACGAACTGAATATAATTTTTAGGCATCTAGCCTGTATTAATAAGTAGATATAATATAATGTTTACAACAGAGTTAAACCCTGATACTCGCGCTAAACGTCTTTATTTTAACGTTTTTACCCAAACAATGCGCACGTGTTGGATTTACGATCGCTCGTCGTATCCAGATGAAAGGGGAATGGTTTAAAATTAACAATCTTAACTCTCCTGTGATCTTAACACTAGGAATAGATACAACATATTAGTTATTTTTGAAAGTATGAGTAATTTTGACTCGCCTTGTTAACGCGTTTAGACATCTGCAGCTATTGCAGGATAGCTGCAGATGTCTAAACGCGTTAACAAGTGTTAAGAGATCCTTTTCGCAAGTGACGGTCATGGTTTGTTAGTATGATTAGTATCAAGTAAATTACGTATAAGTATTAGTAGCCGCCGTGGCGTAGTAGAAAACCGCTTGCTTTGCAATCCGGAGGTCGCTGGTTCGAATCCTGCAATGCAGGCCTATCACCTGATTGTCTGTAAAGTAAGATGATCCATGCGTTGGATGGGCATGTAAAGAGTCGGTCCTGTCCCCCGGTCGTGTCGGTCTTCCGTCCCATCGGATTGTGGGAGGTATAAAGGAAGAGAGAGTACACTTGTGTCTACGCAAGCGCTTGTGCACTATAATATCTCCCGCGTAGATGGCTGATCTTGTTAAAGGTTGGCCGCTTTGGTCGTATCGGCCAGGAGGAAATTATTATTATTATAAGTATGTATTTTTTTTTTTTTTTTTGGGAATGATAGACGCTGTTAACCGCAGATGGCTATTGCAGCTTCACCGGACAATAGGAGGCGAGCGCTTGAAGCGCTCTAGCCTTTACGGCAGAAGTAGCGACGAGCACAAGGGCACCTCAGGGAGGCACGGCCTCGGCTTGGGCTGTCGCTTAAGAGAGGGCTGAGTTTACCACCGGTTCACAACGCGCCCCCACTGAGAAGAACCGGCAAGAAACTCAGTGGGGTGATGCACGTCGTTGCGGTCGCATACGTACGACCCTTCGGCCTCGCCGGCGAGACCGGTGTCTGATTATAAGTATGTAAAAGATACGTTACCTACTAAGCAATCGACGATTAAAAGATGCACAGAATTAATTTATACTAACAAATAAAATGTGATTTATAGTAAATTTGTTTTTTGTGTATTTGGATAATTTACATATTAGTATTTTCGGTTGTTTTGATAGGATTATTCAATAAAATTCAAACGAAGTGACACTGTCAATGCTTCCGTGGGTTGTGTGCTACTGATTCAAGTTGTGTTAATTAGCTCACCTTTGTCCGCCACTGTCAAATCGCCTATAACCTATCTTTCTCTTTTTACATAAGTATATAGTTAGTTAGTTAGTAATATAGTTAATATTAAGTTATTTTCGGGTTCTGTACCTAAAATTTACAATGGTCCGATTTCATATGTCCGTCTGTCAAATCTACATATATTTCAGCAATAATTAACGCAATTTTTTTTAAATTTGGAATAGTTATTAATATTTCTTATTTTATTTCTCTATAATGCGGTAACAGCTCAGTGTGCGAGCACTTGCCTTGGAATCAAGGTGCGCAGGTTAGAATCCCGGCTCGCACCTTTGATTTCTTCAATGAATCATGTGCGAATCGTCTTTGTGCGATTGTTATAGTTTTCGGTAAAAGGAACACATCGTAAGGAAACCTGCATGTCTGAGAAAGCCTAACTAGCTCTCGAATGACGTGTGAAGTCCGCCAACCCGCACTTGGCCAGCGTGGTGGACTATGGCCTAAGCCCCTCATCTTGAGGGGAGGCCCGTGCCCAGCAGTGGGACATAAACAAGTGCTGGTATTATTATTATTTTATCTCTTATTTAACCTCATCGCAAATGAAAAAAAAACTATCTTTTTCCTTTTGAATTCTTTCCAATAATCCAAATGGGATGGTAAAATTGAAAAGTGAGACTACTATTTCAAGTGGAGTATCATAAGAGCTACAGTGGCACTTTTAAAAACATTTTAAACTTAGTGATGATACTGTGCAATGTTTGTTCTGTCGTATAGTTTATAGCTAGCCTGGTAGCAGAGTTCCCCTTCAGGCCTCTAACTTGGCTTAGCGTCAGCTCAAATACACAATTTCCCTCAACCATTGTAAGCCTAGACACCAGTAATTTAAAACATGCATGACCCAGAAGGCGAACAAGGAACCTATCGGGCTTAATATGCTGAGTCGCATTCCCGAGCCGCGTGCGAAATGTATGCATCCGGGCCGGTTCATACTGACATGCAAATCCAATCGTACCAACATGGATGGATTTATAATTAAACATCTTCCATGAGATAGATCAATTCAGCTTAAAATTACACAGAATTAATACCAGTAAAAATTAACCAAATAATAATAAATGACGGGGAGATCTTCTAAGTGAAGAACACTATCTTTATTTATCTTGATATTTTTTTTATATATGTATATTATTTTGTTATGTGATTAAATAAAAGTGACAGGTTCCCGGGGGCTATAATGCGCATCGGCAAGCTCAAAGGTATTAAGGGACACCTGGTGTAGATCCCACCCAGGCACCAAAGTTCTCCACTTATGTGACAGCCAGGGGGGTGGTTCTTACACCGACACCCCACGGGTCGTAGGTGTGATCGTATAACTTATAATGATTATATTTAGCGAATTTAATTTAATCAGGCATTTAATAAAATGATACATAATACAAAAATAATATAAAAATTAAGATAAAGTATATTATGTCAGATAAAGTGTACGGGTTTATCCAAGGTTCTTAGCCAGGTGACAGGAGGAAGATAACGTTGATCTTCAGGGGCCCCGAGTATGAGTGTAATGAGGAGCGACCGTTGAGGTATAATGTATTTACCCAACGACGGACTAGTGTTCCATGGTTTGGACTTTCTCAACGCACTCACAGATACTGGTAGCTAAATGTTTCCATCCCATGTAGCTAATTGTATCGTCCATGGCCAGTTCTGAGTCTATTCAAACGGTACCTAAAGTTTCTTGAAAAGTTGAACCCGGATAATTGTGAGAGAAAGATTCTAGGCATAAGGTAGGTTTTCTGGAGGTGGCGGCGGAAGCAATGGTGTTTTACTGATTTTCTCCGACGATCTTTTCGTAGATTTTGTGGCTATTATGGCATAGAGATTTGCGAATATTTTGCGGTAACTCTTATGCGATTGGTGCTGATTCACACAAAGCTCGTAGTATTCTTGCCCGGGGGTAGAGATGTAGAGAAATACAATATATATATATAAAGCTATCGTTTTTATTGACAGTATTCCAAATAGCTATACTTTTTCACCTGACTTTGTTTATTCTGTACAGATTAATAGATCGACAACATTCTGTAAACCGGAAACTTCACTAAATCTGTTTTTTATTGAGTTTTGTTTGCAATTACAGTTGATAGTGTTGACGGCAATCTAGTTGCTATTATTGCTATAGTAATATATTAGGTGAAAATTGAGTAAAGGAAACAGTTTTTTTTTTATTATTATAGTTAGGAGTGCAAAAATAGATTCTGAAAATAACAGGCTCTCTTAGCCTGTTTCTGAAAGCTGTAGAATAAGCCGTGTAATGCCTAGTTGTTTACTACTTACCACCAAAAACTATTAGATGAAAATTGGGTCCCATTGGAACAAGGAGTACTAAGTGGAACACATTGGTGGACTTTTATCACCTCGGGATACAAACACCTCGATGATTTGGTAATCATCGACGTGTTTGTATCCCGAGGTGTTTGTGTCTGGAAACAGAGAGACGCGGATAGAGCCTTTATTTTGATTCGCTGGTAGATTTAAATTCTTATTTTTGGTAGATTTAAATCTATTATACTGTAATACTGTAAATGGTTTGCGTCATAGGACATTTGACATCATTTGGAAATTGTAATAAGGGTAAATTAAAGTCTTTATTTACATAATAACTAAATATTAACAGTTTCTTTACAAATATACTTAAACTAAGTAAAAAACTTCCACTAAGTTGTCGTGCTGGGAGGGAAGGGTACCTAAAAGACTCGCGGCGTTTCCTCTTTGCATGGCCATCAAGAGCAGTAGTCAAAAGTCGTCCGCTGCTGAACAAAGGCCTCCCCCATAGAAAGGAGGGTTTGCCATTACCCCACGCTTGGCAGCCGTCTTGGGGATCACAGTATTGGTAGGTACATTGGACTGTCAATACAAAAAAATACGGTCATATATACCGGTAAGTATAAGTGCGAGTCGGACTCACGCACGGAGGGTCCCATACCATCATTGGATGTATTAAAGTCATTTTACTATTCATGTAACACCACGGATAGCAAAAAAAAAAACAAACCGCAAAACTAAGTTTGTTTGTCGAGGTTTTTTAGGATTACTAAAAAACGGTACGACATATAAACATCATTTTATTTTTCCTGTAAAATAAAGATAGGTGTGACAGATAGACAGACGAAGTCTAGCATAAGGGTTCCTCTTTTACCTTTTAGGTAAGGAAAGCACAAGTGGAGCTGCTCCGGTCAGCTAGTGTAAAATCTAAAATTAGTCCACATTCCCGCCATAGATGTCATTGTTCTGTTGTTGTTGTATCAGTCGATACAAAATGTATGAGGAAGTTCAACCGACTGCTCGACCTAGATGTAGGCGCAAATAGCTCAACATGCAAACCATGTTAGCGCCAAGATTTAGTAGGTACTTGACATGAAGATATTTTGGCCATCATCATCACCAGCCGGCAGATGTCCACTGCTGAACATAGGCCTCCCTCTTCTAACGCCACAATGAACGACAATTGGCGATTTGCATCCACCGGTTACCTGCGACGCGCACAATGTCGTCTGTCCACCTAGTGGGAGGCCTACCTACGCTGCGTCTTCCGGTTCGTGGTCGCCACTCGAGAACCTTTCTTTCCCAACGGTTATCGGTTCTTCGAGCGATGTGGCCTGCCCATGGCCTGGCATGGCATGGTTATTTGGCCATTCTGGCCAAATAACCATGCCATGCATTCTTATAAGAAAAGAAAAGAATTGATTTATTCAACGACACCACAAAAAATAAATAATAAACGTCTTAAATAATAATACCTTAAAAGCTATTTGTCGTTAAAAGGGTATATCCAGCATATGCCATTGCTAGTGCTACAACACTGGCCTTCCGTGAAGGTGAATTTATTGTAACAATAGTTAATAAAATCTTTTTTAAAAAAAATTGAACCGACTTCAATATCACTGAAAAGTATAAAATAATATAAATATTATTGAAGTTGGTGTTAGCGTACCTGCTGTGTATATTTGGCACCAACTTCAATAATATTTAAATTATTTTATACTTTTCAGTGATATAGAAGTCAGTTCAATTTTAAAAAAAAAAGATTTTATTTTAAACATTTTAGTGATATTTTCATATATAAAGATTGAACCATCGAAAACCGTAAAATTATCTAGGTAGGTTATGATCACATTATCGTCTACATAGTTTTACATAATTCATGTTTCTTCAGAAAAAAATATCCGGTCGTAATGAAATTTGCATGGAAACATCATAGTAGTTTACTCTCTCGAATAAAAAATGGATCATCAAAATCGGTTCATAATTGTCAGAGCAATGTAATGGAGAACATCAGTTTTATGGTTTTTACCAGATAAATTCCTCCACATCGTTCATGGTCCTCCAGGAAGTTCTTATCCGGTTGTAATAAAATTCATACAGATTCAATACAGTGGTTTCTTCTTTCGAATAAAAAAAGAATCATTGAAATTGGTAAATATTTGCCAGAGTTATGACCATTTTTGTCCGACCGAGCGAGTCCGAGCGACTAAAACGTCATCTATATAGGCTTCCTTGCAGCTCTCAGTGCGCAGTCACCATTCTTGTTTTTTCAGGAACTACTTATTACTAAGCAATAATTTTTTCATGGGACCCAATTAACGGATTAAAGAATGGATGGAAGAAAGATTTTTTCAAATCGGTTCATAATTGCCAGAGTTATGCGCGAACATACATAGAAAAAAAATATATATACAGGGTTACAGGAAAAGTCGTGCTAGATCCGTTGAGGGCGTGGAGTACCCATCATTTCTGACTTATTTCACTATGAAACACCCCACCCTAAACTTAACCAAAATAAAAAAGAAGTAAAAAAAAAATAAACTTAAACTTAACTTAAACAAAATAAAATTTAATAGCCTAAAAATCGGCAATTTTCAATAAAAAATTTAAAGTCGAAAATCTCGAAAAGGGTTAAGTTTAGGGTGGGGTGTTTCATAGTGAAATAAGTCAGAAATTATGGGTACTCCACGCCCTTAACGGATCTAGCACGACTTTTCCTGTAACCCTATATACAGACGAATTGAGAACCTCCTCCTTTTTTGAAGTAGGTTAAAAACCCGCTCCTGTGGGGTGTCCGTAAAACGTGACTAAGGGAAAACAAGAAGATGGTCAGTAGCGTCTTTCTATTGGATTACCTAAACAGCGATCCCAAGCCGCCTGACTAGCGTGGGGATTATGGCAACCCCTCCCTTTAAAGGGAGAGGCCTTTGTGCAGCAGTGATCCGTGTTTGGGCTACTGGTAATGAATAGTTATAGACACAAATTATATGTGCAAAAATCGGTAAAGTGCGAGTCAGACTCGCGCACCAAGGGCTCCGTACGTTCTTTGTACGTAGGTATTAGTAATTTCACTATTCGTCTAACACCTCAGATAGCAAAAACAAACAAACCGTAAAATTAAGTTTGGTTTTCTAGGTTTTTTTTTAGGATTACTAAAAAAGTCACTACAGATTGGGCACCTGGGGGATTTCGACGTCGAGGTAGACCAAAGAAACGATGGTGCAATGAGCTGCGGGCGTTTAAATTTTATGGGGATAGGAAAAATCAATGCCAGAAATAGGGGTGAATGGAAGAACGGAAGGCCTTTGCCCAGCAGTGGGACAGTGTAGGCTGATAAGATAAGATAAGAAGAAAAACTGTGCTACTTCGAAACAACATTTTATTTTTCCTGTAAAGATAGATTTATGACATTTATTACCTACAGTTATTTCATATTTTTTCCTCCACAAACTTTGGAGATAAAGGGGAAGGCGACGGTATTATAAGCCAAAAAACTAAGTGAAATAAACTAAAATAAAAATCAGTTTTACAATGTGCAAATGTAGCTCTTTCATATGATACTCAACCCTACAGCAGTCTTACTTTGAAATTTTCACGCCCAATTTCGAGCTCCACTGAAAAGGAAAGCCCGCTGATTTTCTTGTCGGATTTTCTTTGTGGAGACCGCGTTACAAACCGGTGAGTTGTAAGAAACATGACAATGTGTGAGACGAAAGCCCTCGTGAGATCTTTGCATTTTTTTTTTCATAGAGATCCAGACATAAGTTTCTAACATTTTATTCATATTAAATGGAATACAAAATTACAAAATACAATGATTATAATTACAACTACTTAAAACATCATCATCATCATCAGCCGGAAGACGTCCGCTGCTGAACATAGGCCTCCCCCTTCGAACGCCACAATGAACGACAATTGGCTATTTGCATCCACCGGTTACCTGCGACGCGCGCAATGTCGTCTGTCCACCTAGTGGGAGGCATGTCTACGCTGCGTCTTCCGGTTCGTGGTCACCATTCGAGAACCATTCGTCTCTATCGGTTATTAGTTCTTCGAGCGATGTGCAACTACTTAAAACAAATACATAGTTACAATAAATGTTAATAAATCTATCTATACTTATAATAAAACTGTAACAGGTCCAATTCTGTACATTGAAGATATTTTGAAAATTATATTTGGAGGCCCAAAATGTGTTTTTTTTTTAATTTTTGTCTGTCTGTCTGTCTGTATCACGGCTGAGCATCACGCCGAAACTACTGAATGGATTCAAATGAAACTTGGCATGATTTGAGATCTTACTACGAGGTAGGACATAGGATACTTTTTATCCCGTAATCTAGCACGGTTCTTTCGGGAGAGGGGATTAAAGTCAAAATGGGTACTTGGTTATACGCTTGGTCAGATTTTATAAATTTTTCTTTATAATATAATAAATATTAGTAAGGGAACACTCATAGAGAGTTGTTATCAAGGTTTTGTAATCGATCGGGTTAAGCAACGTTAGGTAAGGTCATTAAATAGATGGGTGACAGTTTAACGCCATTTGAACTAAACGGGTCCGTGCTTCGGAGAGCAAGTAAAAAGTAGGTCCCAGTTTTTAACCGACTATAAAAAAGGAGGTTATGTATTCGATGCTAATGTCTGTTATTAAAAAAATAGCGCAGGCGGAGCTGCGTGGGTCAGCTAGTACTAAAACAAATTTAAAAAAATAGGCCCATGTGGAATGGTATATATAGTAATACCTATATTTTAAGGGGGACTTTTTTTTACAGTTTCTTGGTTCTGTCTGTTTCTTAAGTCTTCCCAAATTTTGCAATCTTCTTATACGTAAGTATGTACATAAAAATCTCGTGTCACTGTGTTTGTGTTCGCATTCCTTCGAAACGGCTCGACTGATTTTCATGTACATTTGGTAAGTATGAGGATAGGTCGTAAAGTATATTTCATACCGCTAGGTTAAGAAACGTTATACGTATAGATGGGTGACCGTTTAATTCCACTTGAACTAAGCGTCTTCATGCTTCGGAGGACTAGTAAAAAGTGGGCCGCAGTTTTTAACCGACTTCAAAAAAGGAGGATATGTATAATATTTGACCCTTATTATGTATCTAATACTATTAAAATGTGTAATATTTACAATTGTAAGTCTATGTGGGCATCTAAAATCTTAAAAAAACGCGGGTGGAGCTACGCGGGTCAGCTAGTATTGGTATAATATCCACCAGGCACACCCTGTACATAGACTAGTGGCAGTGCAGTGCATGTTCTCCATAGGCAGCTGTGTCGTTTACCATTGAATAAAAACAAGAACAAATACGTATTTTAAAACGGTTTCTGCTTAATGAGATCGAACGCGGTCGCATGTCGGTCAATCGGAGAGCTTCACTTTAATATCCGAAAGCGTACATCCGTTTCCGGCAATTTCAACCCCGTCCCGAATCAGGCAGATCGATTGGATTCGACTGCAGCCCGTAAATGTATTATAGGGTTGATGGTGAAGAGAAATACATATAAAGACTCCGCATTGCGGGGGGTTAAATGCAGATTTTATAGGCCGTTCCCAGCTGCCTAGCTGTAACCAGTTTTCGGCAAACGATCAGTAGGTTAAACAATCGCAATACCGATAATAATAAGGGAATTTATTATTATCGGTTAAGACGCACGGCAAGTCCGAACTAAGCGATCTGTATCTTCTATACTGTAACAGGTCCAATTCTGTATATTGAAGGTATTTTGAAAATTATTTTTGCAGAGCATTCTATTACCTTATGTATTCTGTGCCAATACTGAAGCCAAATGCCAAAACTGTATTATTTTAAAATTTTTGTCTGTCTGTCTGTATCATGGCCGCGCATTAAGCCGAAACCACTGAATGGATTCAAATGAAACTTGGCATGATTTGATTTAATACTATGACACGACACGAAGACATAGGATACTTTTTATCCCGTAATCCAGCACGCTTCCCTTGGGAGAAGGGATTAAAGTCAAAATGATTACTGGTTATAATATGCGTGGTACGATTTTTATTATTATTATAATAAATAATATTAAGGAAACACTCATAGATAGTTGTTAACAATGTTTGGCAATCGACCAGGTTAAGCAACGTTTGGCAAGGTCATTACATAGATGGGTGACCGTTTAATGCCATTTGAAATTAGCGTCTCCGTGTTTCGGAGGGCGAGTACAAAGTGTGTCCCAGTTTTAAACTGACTTTAAAAAAGGAGATTATGTATTCAAAGAAAATATATGCTATTAAAAATTTTGCTGTAAAAAAAGCGCAAGCGGAGCTGTGCGGGTCAGCTAGTTTATAAGACGTACAGTTAAGGACTAGAACATTTTGCCTGCGTCGGTTTTCCCGCCTGATTATAATGTGGGTGTATTCAAGGCTAGAGTGAATAGGATTTTAATAAAGTAGTGTGCTTTATCACCAGCGATAGCGTTCCCGTTTTCCTTCAGGTAGGACTGGCCTGGACTGGACTGCTTGGCTACCCAAGCAGGCTTGCAGGCAGGCGAACTCAGTTTATAAATGGGTGATCGTTTAGCGGTATTACCCTTGGGGCATCCGGGTAAGAATAACATTTTTTTTACATGAGATGGTGTTCCTATTTTTTTTTTAAATTTATTAGGATTACCAACGATTGTTACACTAATACATTATCATAACACTTGCCATAAGGGTTTGAACTAAATGCACAATCACTTAAAGGTAAACTCAACATGCAATTATTAAAGTAGGTACAGTTTTTTTTTTCTTTACAGCAGCTAGCAGTTTACTTAAATATAATTTAAAATTATCTTGCAAATTATTGTATCTAAAAACAAAAAGACTACTCTTAGACTACTCTTAGTGGCATTTACTTAGGTATGTTGATATATGGTAATAAAACATGCATATGGAGTCAAAATTGACATCGACTAGACACTACAATGATTCAGAAGCTTGCAAAGATTTTTTTCTTAACTTTGTATATTTTTCTATCAGGCCATATGCACAAACCACCAAAACATGGCCACTGATTGGGTACTCGTGTAAGACGATATATTTTCATATATGAGTATCTTGGGATAGAAATAGCACCCCCACTTTATGAACAACCCTCGGGCCTAACACTTTGCAAGTTGTCGCGGCTCTTTGAGGAATGGTTAAAAGCTGCTGTAAACATTTGACCTATTTCGAGTTAGCGCTAACTTAATTGGTGAAGTTATTCCGGTGGCCTGACTGAGCGTGGAGCATTTTTTACGTTACAATTTTTTTTCCTATCTGAAACGCTCTTAATCTGGTAGGTTTTGTGTTCAAAATCTCATTTCACCATGACATTATCTTCTTAACAGTATTTTAAAGCAGCATTGTGTAAACAACATCAGCTTTTTGGGGCTTGTTGTATTGATAACAGTATGTTTTCGGGGCGTTTTGTGTTCACAACAGCATTTTTTTGGCATTGTGTTCACAACAGCATCTTCATGTAGTTACGTATTCACAATAGCATATTAGTTATTAGTTGTGTTCACAACAGAATGTTCGAGAAGCGTTATATTCATAACAGCATCTTCAATTCATCATCATCATCATCATCACCAGCTGGAAGACGTCCACTGCTGAACATAGGCCTCCCTCTTGCAACGCCACAATGAACGGCAATTAGCTATTTGCATCCACCGGTTGCCCGCGGCGCGCACAATGTTGTCAGTCAATCTAGTGGGATGTCTGCCTACGCTGCGTCTTCTGATTCGATCTTCGATTAACGCGGTTATAACAGCAGTGTCATGGAGTGGTGTTATGTTCACAACAGAAGCTTCTATTAACGCTAACATAACAGCAATTTCAGAGTGGCGTGTCCACAACAGTATTTTCGAGTTGAGTTGTGTTTACAACAGTAGTTTCGATTGGCGTGTTGTTCACAACAGCATCTCGCCATTCCAGTCGCGTTGTATACTCAATACCATTTTTGTATTGCGTTGTATTCACAATAGCATATTTATGTCGTATCAACAACGCAACAACAGCATCTTCGATTTGTAGCTCCGTCAACTGTCAGTTGGTATTGCATGTACTTATGTCAGTCTATTATTGTAAATAGCTATGAAAGTTTTAAACATTGTTTAATGCTGGTTATATTCGTCTTCTGATTTTGGATGAGCTGTAATTTTAAGCTGTAATTTTGTGCACATTTTATGCTGATTCATCCGAAGGATAATTTACATAAAATTTTGAAGAACATAACGCCATAGGCCGTAAAGACAGGGGTGTTATTAATTATACCCCTTGTTACGTAATTTTCTTCTCCCCCCTTTTATCTGTAGCGTAAGCTACCCTACTTTTCAGCTTCAGTAACGGAACAATGGTTATTGATAAAGAAACAAAGTTTAAAACTTTTAAGAACTTAGTTTTAAAGTAAAATGTTTTACCTAATATTTTCGTTTACAGTTCACAAAACACGCACAAAAGAATACTTACAACATTGACAGAAGATTTTTTAACTTATTGTTAGATATTAAACTGATAGTGCCAATGGGGGGTCTGGGTAAGAATAGCACCCATCCACCCCCTCCCGTTGGGCGTCGTACGAGAAGAAAACGGCAGCAGCGTCTTTTTATGCAATTACCTACTACCTCTACTGTGATCCCCAAACGTGCGGATTATGGCAAATTTACCCCTTTTTTATAATCAATAGGTTTGCGCTTGACCACAATCTCACATGATGGTAAGTGAAGATGTGGTCTAGGATGGACCGCGCTTACCCATAAGATGCCTGTTCACTCTAGACTTGAATACACCCAAGTTATATTTATCAGGGAAAACTTAGTCCGAGAGGGTATTCCACAGCTTGGCCGTGCGCATGAGGAAATAAGAAGCGAAGCGCTTAGTGCGGCAAGTTGGAGTGTCAACGACAAAGCGGTGGAGACCCTGCCGGCCTGCTAAATGACGGGTTTGTATTATGTTGAATAAAATAACCTACTTTAACAGCAGCAGCCATATATATTCACTGCCACTCACTCACTGCCACTGGTCACTGCCAATTTTCAAAGATCTAGTGAAGAAGTTTTATTTGGCGGAATAAGTTAATCGGTATTTGTGTAATTTTCTTGTTATATTAGTACGTACTGATTTATGTATGTTTATAATAGTATTATTTGATGTATGTTTGCTTGTTGTTTGTTTGTTGTTTATTTATTATACTCATATGAATATATATTATTATAGTTTACAACATATATGTGTTTTTATGTGTCTTTGTGTTAATGTTACCTATTCATGTCGAGTGCGCGCACCCTCCTTTCTTTGTAACTTCTTTATTTTCCTCTCCATCCAAAGGTTGCCTGGAAGAGATCGCTTTTAGCGATAAGGCCGCCCATTGTTGCATTTTTTATTAATTTTTGTCGAATTCTTTTTGTATCTGTTTGTTTGTGCGCAATAAAGAATTGTCTATCTATCTATTACACATCTAAGAGCAAATATCAATCCACCAAAAAGAAAAATCAAACAATACTCTAAAAACATAATTCTCTTTTTGAGGCAATCAGTAAAAAGATAATATAACATCATTTTAATACGAAACGCTATAGCGAATTACTTTTTAGAGTCTAGAAAATAGAAATATCAAGGTTGTAAAACTGCAGACACGCGCAGAAAACGTAACATGTCTATTTATAGAAGGAAAAATACGCTGATGAGTAGTGAATTACTTGGAATCTAAGGGCATTACTCCTAAAGGTCTTTGCTTCGGTTCCGCATTAGCACTGCAGTAAAATGCTTAGTAAACAGTAGGTCATGGGTTCAAATCCTTTGGAGTATAACTAACCACAGACACACAGAATAACACACAGACCAAACACCTGATTATTTGTGAGGTGTCTGGGTATACAGCAGCCTCCCATCGGGTGTCCGTAAGTGGCGACTAAGGGAAAATAAAAAGACGGGCTGCATCGTCTCTCTATTGGATTACCTACTATCTATCAGTGGCGTGCACAGAGGGTAGACAAAAAATGTATTCGGCTTGTTTAACCTATTTTAAGTATATTAGTATACCATTTCAAATATCCATAAGCAAGCAAATACTATAGACATATTAATTTGCATTACAAAACATTAATAAGTTCATTTGACGGGCCCGTTGGTCTAGTGGTTAGTGACCCTGTCCGCTAACCGATGGGTCGTGGGTTCGATTCCCACCAAGTGTCTGGGTGTCATTTATCTATTTAAGTATGTACTTACAAAAAAAAATGTATATAAGTATTAGTATCAGTTGTCTGGTTTCCATAATACAGGCTCTGCCTAGTTTGGGATCAGATGACCGTGTGTGGATTGTCCCAAGATATTATTATTATTATTCCTAAGTAATATACTCTTATCTATGGTTCATTCAGCGGCTCCATACTGACAAAAATACTTTGCCTACCCTAGAATTTCTCTAAAGATACTTAATTTTAAAAAATCTTAGTTCGGACATGAATTAACGTATCTTTTTTATGTAAATGGATATGTTGATAATGTTGATTAATTTAAGGATATTTGCGCTGGAACACGAACAATTAGCATAAAGCATAAACAACTCGAAGATATGTTTGCCTGATTTCTGTGCACGCCACTGCTATCTATACTGCAGCACTTGTGCACTATAACATCTCCCGTATTAGATGGCTGATCTACTAAAAGATTGGCCGCTGTGATTATTGCTATGGCAAGAGGAATGTTAGGTGTCTTGATTAAAAGAAATAACTGTTTGCATATGGTAGATGAGTTTAATACTAACTTCTCCCAGGAGTAACAGCTTATATACTAGTCGCATACATAGGTGGGGTGACTCTACACTACTTCATATCGGTCATCATTACCAACCGGAAGACGTCCACTGCTGAACGTAGGCCACCCCCTTGGAACGCCACAGTGAATGACAATTGGTTATTTGCATCCACCGGCCACCTAGTGGGTTTGTCCACCCAGTGGCCTACCTACACTGCGTCTTCCGGTTCGTGGTCGCCACTCGAGAACCTTTCTTCCCCATCGGTTATCGGTTCTTCGAGCGATGTGACCTGCCCTTTGCCACTTCAACTTGCAGATTTCGGTGACCTTGGTTCTTCAGCAAATCTCCTCATTACGGATTCGCGCAGAGAAACTCCAAGCATAGCTCTCTCCATAAATTGTGTGGCTCTGAGCTTCTTTAAAACTCAAGCTGTTAAAGACCACGTCTCAGTACCATATGTCATCTCTGGCAACACACACTGGTTAAAAATCTTCATCTTTAGGCACTACAGAATTTCACTCTTTGCCATACCTCTATCAAAATCTTTGTATACTATTCTCAGTACTAAAGACTGAATCTTTAGATTATCAGATACTTTATAGTCAGCATTATTGGGTATTTGCCCCCTACGTATTGTTCAAGAGATCTTGAAGAAGGCTTGAGGGTGCTTTTAATAAGGGACGCTGCTTACCGATAGATTCAAGTATTATCGATGTAGGCCTTTAATAGATCGATGACAGTCGATTAGTGAAGGTCAATTTTGCTGGGTAAGGCATACCGAAGGGCTGAAATAATTTGCCTGCCTCTGTAGATTCGATTATAATATTAGTGTCTTTAGGGCATTTACAGCTGAAATATAACTTACCAACAGGTACCAGGTGGGATGCAGTGAGGCAACAGCTTACAAAGAAGATTTGTTTTTATTTATTTATTTAGTTTTACTTTTTTATACTACCAAGGTGGGATGCAAGCATGCGGCCTGCCTGATAGTAAGCAGTCACCGCAGCCTATAGACACTAGCAAAACCAGAAAAATCTTAAGACCGACTCTTAAGATATTTGAATTTAGTAATTTCATCAGCTACAGTGCCCCTCACACCGGAACACAGCAATGTTTATACACTGCCGCTTGCCGGCAGAATATCAAAGTCAAGTCAAAGTCAAAGTCAAAATATCTTTATTATGTATAGGCCCCACGGAGGCACTTACACAAAAATCATTTTTACAAACTACCACCGGATCGTAACGCGGCCGCTACTGAGAAGATCCGGCAAGAAACTCAGCGGGCTTGTCTTTTTAGTCATTTTTTTTTAAACCTATCTAGTACTGCGTTAGCACCTACCTGGTTGGTTCCTTGCACACGGAATTTGCCACCTAGTGGGAACCTACCACATACTGAAATGTATAATTATTAATGTTTTTCTCATATTACTTTATACCTTGTTTCGTAATTTCGACTTGGCTCATTTTGATCTCGCCTCGTTAGAAAAAAATATGCACTTTTATTATAATGACTCTTATTAAGAAACTGTAGCATAAACATATATAATCGTTCAATATCTCATTCATCATTTACAGACGTTTGAAAGCAAGCTATGAATGAATCTATACCGAACATGAAAACATTACCATATTTCAGCGTATTTACATATTGTTTGTATAACTTTCAGCTGATCTTGAAATGAGAAATGTGTTTATCTATCACGCCCGCCATTCCTGAAATGACTGAAAGAATCCTACATAGTGTACTATCGCGGTCATGAACGTTGTACCAGTTTTCAATCAAAATAGTTTGAACGACACGTTAGTGCTGTTACCCCGTGCTCCCCGGCTCGTGAAAGCAATTAACGTCTTAAAGGTTATGCTCCGTGCATCCGTTGCCGTGAAAGTACCTACAAAACTTATAAAAACAAACTACTGAACAGATTTTCATACAGTTTTCAACAGTAGAGGAACTTATCTACACGTCAGCATCATAGTATGCACAATGTATCGAACTGGGTCGAAATGCGTTCCGGTGGTTACCGGGCCCGATTTTATAGCCCTCATCAGAATAGAACTTAGAAGTAATGATTATACTTGGAGTCTATTTCATCTTAATCCAAAAATATCTCAATCAAATATGTCCGTTTAAAAATATGATACAAAACAAAACTGCGCACTAGAGAATTAATTAACTAGATAATGTTTTATGTTACAAATGCTTTTGGCAGCCGGCCATCATGGCGGAAACACTCATGAACTCGATGATATTTGCATAGGTAGGAAATTATAAATTAAACCGACGAGCCGCGACGTCAAATATAATCCTTATTACGGATACGGGAGATACGGTTCAATCAGTTCTGACTTTGTTTTTGTTTAATAAAAGTTATGATTTACAAATTGGTTATGGTAGAATTAACAAAATTCAAAAATTTGCATTCATACGTTTTGTCCTATCATATTTTTTTAGATTGAGATTTTTAATAATTTATTGCTATTTACTTGTTTTTTTTTTACAAAGTACCTAACAGTCGAACTATTTTTTAGAACAGGAGTCCCTTAAAGTTGTTCTAGCTCTCTTAATGTAGGGCCAATTTAATACATTACATTTGACATCTGTCAGTTTCTTTGTTCTGTCTGTTTCTTTTGTCATTATTACAATAAATATGTAATCGTAATTGAAAAAAAGTTAAGTAATTGTGTAGTTGTAACTTAGAAAAAAAAATATTTTATACCCGCCGTTACAAGGTTACGTTGTTAAATTTTGATGAAGTGTCAAATATGATCCATTAGCTCTTCTTTAAAAAAAACTGTTACGTTGGGGACACACATACACACATGCATTGCGTCGCGAGTGAAAATGAGACATACGTTTTGTTCGTAAACAAAGGCTTGACAATTACAATTAAAACCAGTGGTGCTCAAAGTGTTACGAGTCCCCGGGGGTCGATGCGCGTGTGGGCGCTGTTCTACTAAAAGTTGTTTGCTAATCCTTTGGTCGCTGAAATTAAACATACAGTTTATGTTAACATTTGTTGTTTTTTACGCGTGCGGTCCCGGTTAGGAATAGAATAACCCGGATCCATTATTATTTACCAGTAGCAAGCGAGTAAAGTCAAGTTTCGGAGGCGAGTATGACGAGTTTAGTATTAACTTTTATTAATAATTAATTAATAAAATAAAAAAATATTAATAATTAATTAATTAACTTTTTTTTATTTAATAAAATAGGTTACAATCCTAATAAAACCTAAGTACTAGGTCCAGGTAAGTGCTATCAGTGTCAAATATTATACCGGCAAGCAGCAGGCAATCATTTCGGTGTTCCGGTATGACGAGCACTGTCAGGGGTAGGAGGCGCATGGCTGCGTACACCATCTGAGCTGAGGCGTATACCATCATATGAATTTACTAATGGTTTTGACACTAAGTTTGAAAAAAGGACCGTATTTCATAAAAGTTTTAGTGAGTATTTTAATTCAACATCAGGAGCCAAAAGACGTACACTGATGAACAAAGGATGAACAAAGGCTCCCCACGCTTGGCAGGCGTCTTGGGGATCGCAGTATACATAGATAGAACGTAATCCAATAGAAAGAGGCTGCTGCCCGTTTTCTTGTCTACCCTTAGTCGCCTCTTAGGTGCACTCACGGGACATTTTGGCACCAATGAGCACCTTCACAGAATGAGGCTAAGTACTACCGATACTTGCAGATTTTGCAAAGGTGAAAAAAAGTCAATGCGACACATTTTGTGTGGCTGCGACGCTCTTGCGAGACGTAGGTTGAGTCAGCTGGGAGTAGCTTATCCTACACCAGGTGATTATGCACAGCTCCAAGCTGGCGCAATCGTTGCGTACCTGAGGGAACTCTTCGACACGCCAGAAACAGAGTAAGGGCTAGGGCATGCACAATGGATCCAACTGGGTCGAAGCGCGTTCCGGTGGAAACCGGGCCCAATGTATAGCAACCAATAGAATAGAATAGTCGCCTCTTACGGACACCCAACGTAGAGGGTGCTATTCTTACTCGGACACCCCACGGGCTTTTGATACATGGTGTCGTATAAGCACATGAATCATAAAAGATGTATCACTTGCTACTGGCAAAGAAAAACGTCATGAATATTCAGGTGTGCAATAAAATTAATTTACAAAAATGTCTATATTACACACTATCTGCAGTTGGTTCTTGTAATGGATTATGGCCAGAAAACAACAATCCAACAGGAAATAAAATAATTTCAACTTAATATGCGAGCTTAAAGATATTTGCTAGTTTTCTTGGAAGCTTGAGTGGGTGAGTGAGACACATTTACATTCTTCACCCAAACCATTCAAGTTATAGCTATTATTAAAACAAATGTGTGTTTGAATTTTCTATATATGCTATTAACATTTGTAAGATGCTACTATTGCCAAATGCAAGTCTATTTTCCAAGGTAAATGACGTTATTGGTTTTTATTACTATTTTCTGTATCTGAAGACATATTTTTATTACAATTCTCTTGCGTAATCACATACTAGAAACCATCAACGTAACATTTTTTTATTATTATTACAAGTGACTCTTGGGTTATCATAGGAACTATTTCTCTTCCAAAATCTAATCATTGTTAATGTTAAAACCATTTTGGAATTGTCTTTTCGTCGCATTATTTGATAAGTATTGTTCATATTGTTGTTCTGAGAAAACGAAATCACTTTCGAAATCTACAGTTACATACGGTATTAACTCCACCATGTGGATCACTTTTTTACATAAAGTTTAAATAAATTAAGTATACAAAGGCCCTTGTCTTACTCTTCTTTATCGCTTCAATATATCAGACCCACATATGTACTTGTAGGTGTATCGGAGTATGTGGTTAACGCGGCACTTGAATTCTTCATTAGAAAAAACACAAACAATTAACGATTTTTTTTGGGCTTATTGTGCTCCAGGAACCAGATCTGGTACCGACAACTGTTAATATCAAGAACTATGTGTACCGACAACTGTTAATATCAAGAACTATGTTTGTCTTATCAGTTTTGTCAAATTTTCGATTGACCTTGTAACATGCCTAAACTACCAGACACAGTTTCTTAATTTCATATCGTTGTATACTATAAATAATTTGAATAACAATTAATTAATTACGTGCTAAGCATTCAGTCTACACGCTCATAGGTAATGGAACCGTAGCGTGTTTATAAAACCAATAAACCTGACCTTTAAATAATTAATAAAGGGCGTTAAAGAAGTTTAAATGTTTAGTATGTTTTTGTTAGTTAGATCTGGGGCTTTACCATGATGAACTGTTATAGCAGGGCAGTTTAAACGAAAAGTGACATCTGTATGTATGTACAGATGTCACTTTTCGTGTTAAACTGCCCTGTGTCATTGTATAATGAGCGCACGTTTCGTATAAAAAATTGCTCTGCTATAAGAGTTCATGATAGTTAATGATAGTAGTAGTAGATAGTTCAGGGGGAGGCCTTTGTTCAGCTGTGGACTTTCGGCTGCTGATGATGATGATGATGATATATGTAAGTGGCACATACGATATTAGCGCAATCTTTCGGTTCAATTTTCATCCACTTCTATACTTTCAGATCATTTGAAAATCGGAAATATAATATCTCTGAGAATTTAGAAAATTATTGAGAATTTTATAGGTTAAGTTAAGCACTTTATGCACGACTTACACTAACTCTTAAAGACAGAGAGATAGAGAGAACAGATTTAATAACATATTATTATTTTGCATGAAATATATTATTATTTTGAATGGAGTAAAAAAATAGGTGTTGTCTGTTTCAGTCCAGGGCTCTAAAAAGCGTACTTTTTAATTTTAAAACGATAATATTATTTTTCTTTGGTGTTAAGAACTAGACGAGCAAAACGTCCGTGTCTTTGAAAGTCACGCATGCCCATGGGTAGCATACCACTAACCCTGTCACGTAATACATTTATTAAGTCTCTTGAGTCCAGTAATTTCTACAGCTGCCGCAAAAGAGCCTACCGCCTACCACGTTTCATTAAAAATAATAGCGTCCTTATTGCTTTTTCTGACCCCGCGCTCGCTCTAAAGATAGTTTGACATTGAGTTGTGTTTTCTAAAGGGATGTGTTTGTCTGCTCTTAGATTAGAAATTGCTTTTTACTCTAATTGTTCTGAGTATATAAATTTTTATTTTCTTTATTTTAATACTTATTGTATAGTGTCAATTACACTAATAAGCAGTCATCGATCATTCTACTAAAATAAATAAATCGATAATATTATTCGGTAGTATTATAATAAATAAATCGCTTATTGACTCACCTTTTTTCGGCAGTTTTGGATTGCCTATAACCTATCTGCCTTCTTTTACTTTTTAATATCATTGGCTAGAGTGAAAAGGCTTTAATAAGCTTGTGTGCTTTTCCACAATCGATTGAATTGCAGCTTTCCATCAAGTGGGATTTCAGGCAAACACTCGCATAAAATGGCAAAAAAGTAAAAGTCGTAAGTTTTTTACGATTGGGCCTAACCCCTAAACGCTGAACTGCAAATAATGAGTAGTCACGTTAATGCTTGTCTGGAAAGTGCCCTGTTGTTGGTCTATTGTTTGCAATAACCTTGAGCACTGACTACGTGGGACATAGATAGATAGATAGATTAATACTTTATTGCACACATTTTGTTGAACAATACATAAAACAGTTACATAACTTAATGTGAGCAAAGGCGGTCTTATCGCTCAAAGCGATCTCTTCCAGACAACCTTTGTAAAAGGAGCTATACTAAAATAAAACTGCAGTATAGTGCACAGTAATAATACAAAGTAGACAAACAATAAATAATATATTAACAACACATTATGCATATATAAAAATATTACATATATAGATATATATGATATAGACATAGACATATGACATAGATAGATATGATATCTTGTAAAAGTGTTATGTGATATGAAGTCCGTCCCCGTCTGCAGTCCTTGAAGTATTCTTTAAATCATCGCAATCTCAAGGTCTGTTTTACTGGATTATCCAATGGTTATTGTTATTTTCGTTTGTATTATAAATAATATTCTGAGACAGTCCACATACATCCACACACATCCACATCTGATCTCAAACTAGCCAGAGCTTATATTATGGAAACCAGACAACTGATACTAAAACGTATACAGGGTGTAAGGGACATCGTACCGAAAAAGAAATTATAAGACGTCAAATAATGTCCGTTACAACATTACAGTAACCATTTATATGCTAAATGACAAATGACTAACTTATTAATTTTCGAGCATGTAATGAATATATGCGGAATAATGTTAATTTTTCAAATTACATTGCTAATTTTCTAAAATAATAATAGTTAATTGCCTATGCACTGTTTTTGTGAATAAAGAATAAATAAATAGATAAAAATAAAATAAGAACACAAATAATTAATTAATTGTTTTTCAATTAAAATTAGGCTTTAATATTATACCAATAATGATGTTATACTAATTTTATTTAAAAAATGTGATTTTTTTTTTGGAAATTCATGAAAAAGCCGATGAAAAATTTCAACACAAGGATGTTCAGAATCGTGTTCTGGATCCCTGGTATCGGTTTTCGGTACGATGTCCCTTACACCCGTTATAAGTATTTTTTTTTGTAAATACATAAATACATTGTTATTATATTCTATTCTTCTAAATAGATAAATAACACCACACTTGGTGAGAATGGACCCATAACGTAACTAGACCCTGTGCCTATACCTAGCTTCGGTAGCGGCCAGGGTGTCTAACCACTAGACTAACGGGTTCTTCATAATTTTATACTCATTATAAATTATCTTAGTGAGTTGAACTAATTAAAAAAATAAATAACTTCAATTTTTATTTGAATTTAAAATTACTTAAGTTTTATTTTAACTTGTAATTGAATAATTTGTTTTCAATTTTAAATCATGCTTTTCTTTAACGTTATGATTTAGTTATTAGGGGAAACTTTATTAATTTCTGTAGTATTGGATTTTATATTAGTAATAAATGGTATCATTTGTTTGTTTCCCAAATATAATAAAAAAATAAATAATTACATCACTCCAGAATCTGTGCAATATCCCTATTTCGGCATCCTGGCTTGAGAACCGCTGGTCCTCAATAAATAAATAATAATCATACGAATCGAAGCCAATGCATATTAAGACCATTAACATTGCAAATAGAGCCGTCACGTGCGCGCCATCCAATTGGCCAGGTGTGTCGTGAATATTAATTTATCGTACACAGAGCGTATATGCTATACACATTCAATCATACATACATATATGTAGTTTAAGTTTTTAATTCTCTGTAGCCCGTAGCGAGAGCTGCTAAGTCTTTTTGTCCGAATGCCCCAGGAGGAGGGTTATGTTTCATTTGATTGTAGACCCAACTGATAGAAAGTGGTAACGCAATCGAAGATGGTAAAACACACTAGCTTATTAAAATAAATAATTGAAGACACCCACATTATAATCGGATGGGAAAACTGACGCAGGCAAACTGTTCCAGTCCTTAGCTGTCCTTATTATAAACGAAGAAGCAAATCGTTTAATCCGGACTGAAGGCACGGCCTAAAATTATATGATAGGAATAATTATTTCAACTTAGTTCGTTATGTATTGATGTATTTGGAAGAAAAAAAAGACAAAATGTCGGGTAACAGCCGCCATTATTTAAATTAAAAAAAATATATAATGGCTGTGGCACCAAAATCAATCTATACTTATAATAAAACTGTAACTGGTCCAATTCTGTACATTGAAGATATTTTGAAAATTATATTTGGAGGGCATTCTATAACCGATACTGAGGCCGAAAATGTAATTTTTTTAATTTTTTCTGTCTGTCTGTCTATCTGTCTATCTGTCTGTCTGTCTGTGTCTCGGCTGAGCATCACGCCGAAACTACTGGATGGATTGAAACGAAACTTGGCATAATTTGAGATCTTACTACGAGGTAGGACATAGGATACTTTTTATCCCGTAATCTAGCACGGTTCTTTTGGGAGAGGGGATTAAAGTCAAAATGGGTACTTGGTTATACGCTTGGTCCGATTTTATCATTTTTTCTTTATAATTATAATAAATATTTGTAAGGGAACACTCATAGACAGTTGTTAACAATGTTTGTGAAATCGATCAGGTTAAGCAACGTTGGGTAAGGTCATTAAATAGATGGGTGACCGTTTAACGCCATTTGAACTAAACGTCTCCGTGCTTCGGAGGGCAAGTACAAAGAGGGTCCAAGTTTTTAACCGACTTTAAAAAAGGAGGTTTTGTGTTCTATGCGAATGTATATTATTGAAAGTTTAGTTAACGTAAACACAGCGCGGGCGGAGCTGCGTGGGTCGGCTAGTATATAATATGATTAAAAAAAAGAAAAGTTCCTGTAGAATGCGTCTAATATTCGAAAGCCTGGTTGGGTCACCGTTGACATAAAAGGCGTCACACAGGTTCACACCACAAGGGAACTTGTGGACTCGAGATGCCGATTTGAGATTTTTGACTTTTTTTAAGTACGGTTCGAAAAAATCTCAGATCCGGGGCTGGGTAAAAAAGAAGACGCTGCAACTACCAACTACGAAGTTTTAAAAAGTTTCGATTCTATTCTCCCTGCACCCCTATACCCCCCATTTTACGGTACTAAGTGTGACCTATTCATAACAAAAAGGAGCTAATGTGATTAACGGTTTCCCTTAATGAGTAAATTAATAACGTTGTCGTTGGCACCATCATTAATTATGCTCAACCTCCTTTGAGGCTAGCGTGATGGACGGCTTGGGCTTATGTGAATACTTTTAGGTAGAAACATTATTTTATTTTATTCATTACATATCTCTCGTAAGTAAGTGAGATTATATGTTAGTAAGACAATATCAATTACAATATTATTACGGTAGCAAGCGATGGGAGCAAGTATGCCCACGTACCATTTGTGTTAGGTTGCTTCATCAAATCACTAGATTTGTATATGGAAATGATAAAATTGTGTTGTTATCACCGTGATTTGGTCAGATCCCTTGGGGAATTGACCAAATCTCTAGTTTTTATCATATCCCTGCGATATAATATATATAAAGGATTCAGCCCCGGATCTTCGATTTTTTTCGAACTGGGGCAGAAACTTGATAGTGGTTCCCTCCCTTCGGCGTTTGGGAAATTACTTAAAAAAACTCAAATCTCAAATCGGCATCACAAGTTCACTTGTGGGCTTGTGTGGCGCCTTTTTCTTACAAGTCCAAGTGAGCCAACCAGGATTCCATATATGTACTAGGCGATCTGTGGAGCGAGTTTTTTTATTTTTAATCATATTGTGTTATTATTTTGGCGCCCCCTGAGACTGCTGCCTGGGGCCGGTGCCCCGGTTTGAACTAGAATCCTTCAATCCTAATCTTCCAGCACCGATATTTGATTAAGAATAAACTAACAATTTTTTTTTTGGAAATATACTTGTGATATGTGTTTATTATAATACGATAACATTAATTAACCAGTAGCTGCATAGATACTTCCGTATTACGTTTAAACTTTAATAAAAAAGAAAGATGTTTTAAATGTCGACTTTATTGCAAGTCGGTAAGAATATATTAAACCTAGAAACATACGATTGTCTATTGCATACGAAATCACTCGTCGTATGTAAAGGGGTGGGGGAGGTTTACTGTATGTGGGCCATGAATGTAGACTTACTTACACACATGTAAATTTAAATATAATCTAATTTACATATTTTATATGAAGATTAAAAAATGGTAAGGCTCAATAAGGGTAGGTACATAATATTTTAATCTCTTTGGGAGCCACTAATGTCCCGTGGGGTGAACGGGTAAGATAAGAATAGAACCCTCCGTTGTGTATCTTGAGTATCTAAAAAAATACTATATAATTCTAACTTTCAACTATTTTTTTTTTGTTCAGAGAGATCTAAACACATAGCTTGTTTAAATTATGTACTTAGTAATAATAGACACTATTTTTTACAACTCACCCCCATACATACTTATATTCACGCCTTTTTCCCGTAGGGGTAGGCAGAGCCCATGGGCCGCTTTTCGCCCCCGTGAGAAACGAGACGTGATGGGTGGCGAACCACATCGCCGCCATTTTGGGTATTTAAATTATTTTATGATTAACCATTGCGTTCTCACGAATAATCAGGGAAAGGGAAGGATAGGTGGTGTAAAAAGCAAATAGGAAAAGTAGGATATTACCACCCAGGAGGGCAAGGGATGGAACAGTAATAGCTAGGGAAGCCGGGGTCGCATACCCGTATACTATACCACAACTACCGGACAGGTAAGTTGGGATGAGTATCCCATGGCTTCCAGTAATACCACACCCACCATGGCCCCATACAGTAATATATTTCATACGCAAGTTGAGTATAGGTACCTGACACCTGTCATTGATAAAAATACTAAATTGACTAATTATAGCATGTATTATTATATACATATGATAAAAAAATCAACGGGTTGCACTCCAGGAGTGCCGGCAGAAGTGAAAACTTGAATATTAACGTTGTGCATTTTTGATATTTATGCAAGTGCCCTGCGTTCCTAAACGAAACAGCAGGCATACATGTTCGCCGCACGGTAGAAAGAGAGGGGGATACTTCCTCTCCTACGCCGTGCCGGCGGTCTACTCTCCCTCTATCTTACGAATTTCCGATCAGGTCACGTGTCCTGGTCCACGCGAGGTTAAGAATTTTTTACCCATCACAATAAAAGTGCACAACGCGGCTAAAAAAAATTCACTTCAAAAAATGAACTCGTAATAGACTACACATAACAACTTGCGGACCCGTACCCATTTATGCTCCCGTACGTTTTCACCAAAGGAATAGGTAATAACAATTTGGGAGGACGCTATCTGAAAACTTTGCCCGTAACGTAACGGTCGGATGAACGCCGAAGTTACCCGAAGTTTGCTGAACACCGTCAAATTTGGTTCACATCAATATAGTAGGTACAGTCACGTGAAATAAATTGTGGCCATTTTAGCCACGATTTTTAAAGGGTTATTGGCGACAAGTAAAAGACAGGACTGACTGAAAAAGATTGAAGAAATTCATTACCTTTTTTTTTCGCGAGGTAATCCTTTAAAAGGTTCCCGACAGCTGTGGGGCTCGACCGGGGTATGTGGGATTCTTACCTACTAAAACCCCCGCGGCTGTCGCATCGGCACAAGAGACCGGACCGAGTTTTGAGTCCGCCACCGGGTGCCGCATTGTGGTCCCCGGGATCCAGTCATAATGCTCACGGGGCAGTCATAGTGCTCTTGCAGCCAATTTAAGACCAACAAAGATCCGCTGTGACTACTGTACACTGTTTTTATATACATGATCAAAAATGGAACAATAAATGTGTGCAAGCGGACCGGATGAAGCATTTTGAAACTGTCGTTAACCCGCCAGTTCGGGCAGAATTGTAGAAAGGACTGCATGAGAGTAAATAAAAAGTAATGAACAATTTTTACGTATTTTATCCAACGTTTATCTAACGCTGAATGCAGGTAACGCAGGTGACAGTTTGTAGGGTATGTGTTGTAGTTTTTTAGAAAAACCTCGTTAAATTATTATAAAATCGCCACCCTTTTAAATCATGGTAGAAGACGGTATTGCCCATACCTTAGTGAAATCAGATTAAGAAAAAACTAATATTTATAATTAAAATATTTCTAGTCTGTCCAAAGTGTGGGTAAAAAAGTTGATTGACCCATATAACCGACAACACAACAACCAAAAAATTTAATATCACTTCTAATGTAGGTAAGTACTTACTTACCTGCTAACAATTGTATAATTTAATTAGATAAAGACAAATGTAGGTTTAAAAAAAAACGCTTTCAATGAAATATGGTCAATGAATTACAATTAAATATTTATTTAGGACACTGAACTCGGATTTTCTCTTTGTATAAATATTTATGCTCTTGACTGTACGAAAACGAGAAGGGGAATCGGCAATGCTGATACAAGAAAATGAATTCCTAATAAATAACTGAACAGATTTAATTAAACATAGCTAAACACGGTTCCAAATGAACCAGTTTTCAAATAAAATAGGAATGTAAGAAATCCTTTTGCATTTTGAGGGTTAATAAAGTAATAATCCAAACATTGAGGTAAGTATCTAAAAATATTTCGATTGATCTGTCATCTCAAAAGTTATAGACAAGTTAGTTATTACAAACAGCTAAGTACCTTAGATTTTGTCTCGATATGAGTAAGACCATACGTAAGTTTACGCATGGAGTTATTCTCAAAGTACTTCAAGAACATTTCCCAAGTTACTCTACGGAAAAAATCTATGAAATATTTCATAAATGTTTCATTCTAATTTCACCTTTTAAGCAACCCCGGATCTACGATTTTTTCGAACCAGGGTAGTAACTTAATAGAGGCGTCCTTCAGCGTTTGAGAAATTACTTCAAAAAAAGTCTCAAATCGGCATCACAAGCTCACTTGTGGTAAAAAACTTTTTTCTTACAAGTCGAAGGTGGAGGCTTCCGTATGCTAGGCACTTTGTGGTGCAAGATTTTTTTAATTTTTAATCATATTATGTTATGATTTTAGCGCCTCCTGAAACTGCCACCCGGGGCCTGTACCCCGGTTTGCCCCCTCCCCCTAGATCCGGGCCTGCTTTTAGGTAGCAGTCAGAATGTCGAACTATCTACTAAACTAACAGGGCCCATCAAATATACTTCACAAGCAAACTTATATATAAGCCCGCCAATGCCCGCCATATTTTATAGACAATATCTTCCTTAACGACAAGTTTTCGCGCCATACGGTGCTATAAAAAATGGCGGCGGCATGCGTTCTGAAACCATGTAATCAATTGTATCGTCTGATTTAATGCGTAGTGTTCTGAACATCTGTTGCTATATTTATTGCACTATGATAACGTGTGTCAAAACTGTTTGTGGTATTTGAACGCATGCGGTTTGTAACTTGCTTTAATTTATTTCGCGGACTTTTTATCCGACTGGAATTATTGCGGTAGGTAGAAAATGTTAATGTGTTTTCTGGTTGTTTTTTTATAGTTGTATATGGTACCTAAAGTAGTTTTAGTAACTCGTGCCTAGGGACAGGTGTTTTATACTGCCGCTCGTCACCTATTTGTTTTTCCTTTTGTGTCAGTCAAATCTACAAGGAACCGTTCAGGTAGGTATCACCGCAGTGTCAGATATTCTGCCGCCAGGCAGCATTGTGTGTTCCAACAAAAAGACAGTCTAATGTTTGCGCGTTGCCGACCATTAGGTCGGCAACGCGCTAGTGATTCTTCTGGTGTTGCTAGCGTCTATACGCTGCGGTGGCTGCTTACCATCAAGCGGGCCGCACGCTTGCTTGCCTCCTTGGTAATATTGAAAGAAATGTCCCTTTCTCCCTTAATCATGTCGCATAAACTAAATCATTTCATTAAATGAACAGCATGGTATCAGAAAAGTCGTAAACTAAGTTTCTAAGCACGAAGTTATGGTCAAATTCATGCTGTAGCTGGAATTGCTTGACAAGAAAAGACTTAAAACATCCCGACCTGACAATAGAACCCAGAGCCTGGCTATTGCCTACTGTAGTTGCGGTCACCAGACTGCTTAGGCAGTTAGTTCATTACCAGCTTAAATCGCGTTATGCTAATCAGTCTCCTAACCATGTAACCGTGTCAATCCGTAAAGCGACCTATTTTTATAACGTCATGCCAGACACAACAATAATAAAACAGGAAATACAAACATTAGTAACTTCTGAATATTAAGGAGATAACACACTGGCGGTTTGCGAGCGACTTTTTTACCGCGAGCTTAGGTGTTTATTAGGCTTACGGGTTTTAGTAATCACTTGAGGCTTTTTAACACGCTTTTATTAGCTTGACCTGTATGTATGTATGTATGTATGATGGTAATGGAATCTTGCGATGCAATTTTGACCCACTTCTACACGTCCAAATCATTTGAAATTTTGCACATGTATCAAGGACCGGTGACAATACAAGAATATGGTATCATCGAGCTGATCTGATGCTGGGGCTCGAAGGTGGATAAGAGAACCCTTGGATGGCTAATAGTAAACTAATCGAGTTTCGGTTCATTTGATTGGTTTTAAAGAGTTCTTTTCACTTTGACTATTAATGAAGACCTGATGGTGGAACTGGAGATGGTGGGTGACGGAACCCTGGATTGGCTACTAGTAAACACATCAACTGTGGGCTCATTTGATTTGTTTTAAAGAGTTCTTTTCACTTTGACCATTAATGAGGACCTGATGATGGAACAGTAAGGTGGGTAACGGAACCCTGGAATGGCTACTAGTAAACACATCGAGTTTGGGTTCATTTGATATGTTTTAAAGAGTTCTTTTCACATTAACCATTATTCAGGACCTGATGATGGAACAGAAAGGTGGGTGACGGAACCCTGGATTGGCTACTAGTAAACACATCGAGTGTGGGCTCATTTGATTTGTTTTAAAGAGTTATTTTCACTTTGACCATTAATGAGGACCTGATGATAGAACAGGAAGGTGGGTAACGGAACCCTGGAATGGTTACTTGTAAACACATCGAGTTTGGGTTCATTTGATTTGTTTTAAAGAGTTCTTTTCACATTAACCATTATTCAGGACCTGATGATGGAATAGGAAGGTGGGTGACGGAACCCTGGAACGGCTACTAGTAAGCTCGTTGAGTTTGGGCTCATTTGATTCGTATTAAAAAGTTCTATTTACTTTGCCCAATAATCAGCGTTGATGATGGAAATGAAAGGTGGTTGACGGAACCCTGGAATGATTAGGTACTAGTAAACCCATCGAGCTTGAACTCATTTGATTTGTATAAAGGAGTTATATTGAGTTTGCCTAATAACGTGGACCTGTTGATGGACCCGGAAGGTTGGCAACGGAACCCTTGAATACTACTTGTGAAGCTATGGACTTTTAGCGTATTTTCGACTGTTTAAAGGGTAAATACGTAGTGCTTTCTTAAACTCAATCAGATACCTACGCGTAATACTTAGTTTAGTAAAAATATGTTTTGCCACAACCTGCCTACGATTCAATCTACGAACAAATCAATACTTGGGCTAATTTTATCCGTAGTTTAGGCGAATATTTCGAAGACTAAAAAGTATAAAATAAATTATTAGTTTAAAAAACTAAAAATACACGCTTTTATAAGGACTACTGCACTAAAAAGCAATAAATAAATTATCGAAAAAACCGTTCTTTCTTTCTTTCTACCCCGTGCTTGTAGTTTATGGATTATATTTATGTGTAAAAGCGTGGGGCGCCTTTTCTGAATAACAGCTTAACATTTATGTCAAATTTTAAGAACGCTAAGTATTTGTATTCACATGACAATAATTTGTAATCATTTTCAGAGAAAAGGCGCCCCACGCCTTTACACATAAATATAATCCATAAATTACAAGCACGGGGTAGAAAGAAAGAAAGAACGGTTTTTTCGATAATTTATTTATTGCTTTTTAGTGCAGTAGTCCTTATAAAAGCGTGTATTTTTAGTTTTTTAAACTAATATTTTTTTAATAATAAAACAGTGAGGGTTTCAATTACTCTCACCGTTTTCCCTCACGAGTTGGTGTGGGTTCTTACGATTCCTTCATAGTCCCTGGAAGTTCGGGGTGTGGGTCCTAGGACGTCCATTATGTACTGTGGCGACTCAGTGGAGGACGGCGGCGGGTGAGGACCGTGACGGGTTCCCGGGGGGCTACAATGCGCCCCCCGGCGGCGAGTTCATGTGCCGATGCGTCAGCCGCGGAGGTTTTAGTGGGTAAGAATCCCACACATATCTCGGTCACGTCCCACAGCTCCCGGGACCTTTTGAAGGTGTCCCCGTGAAATAAAAAAAGCCATAGCTGGTACGGTATAAGTTGACGAACGTTACGAATCTTACTAAACTAGATTCTACATTAAAATTAAATATTAAAAACTAAAACTCTTCTTACGCGCAGATTTACTCTTTTATGTAGAATCTTGATAACAATAATCGGAAGATCCAACTAAACTTGAAATTACGTGCAAAAATTCAGATTTCCATAAATGTAGCTTACTTACAGCGTATTAAGTGCGATTTTAGCCTACATGTTATGTTGAGCACTGTGACCGCGTAATCGCCTTGCCACCGTTTGCAAATCACAGGTTTGCAAATACTCCCGAGTAAGTCGTGGTGAATTAGCGACTCGCATAAATCGTCCTTAATGCAAATTTAGTGGACATTTATCTTTCTTTTATCTGTATTTTAAGTGCTCCTGACAAACTGTATAAAATTAACATTGCCCTAAGTGACTCATTATTATTAATGTCGCGTTTCTGCTTATTTTTCATACCACCAAGGTGACAAACACGCACGCGGCCCGCCTATAAACGATAGCAATACCAGAATCACTAGCGCGTTGCTTACCCTAAAACATTAGATATTAAGTCTCTTGTGGATTTAGTCTCTTGTCATTAGATATTAATTTCACCAGCTACAGTGCCCTTCACACCGGAACACAGCAATGTTTACACACTGCTGCTTGGCGGCAGAATATCTGACACTGCGGTAGGTAGTACCTTGCACAAAGAATCGTACGTCTAATGAAATTATCATGAATGGAAGTCGACTTGGATTTTTGCTAACTGTACAGATGCTGTTCCGGATAAAACTGGAACGGTGCCGTGACCCGGGTAAGTAGTACCCGGGAGTTCTGTGACGTCAGACCGGGGTGTGTTACGTCACGAGGTGAACGATGCATTCACTAGCCCCTTGCTACGACTACTTTTGAAGTCGTAATCTTCTTCTTCTTTCTTCTTCTTAGATCTTTATGTAAATACCTATGTTTTTACAAATAAACTTCTGTATCTGTATCTGTATCTGTAATCAAATCAAATCAAATAATTTATTTCGTGTACACAGGTCAAAAATATCAGGTGTTAACAATAGTTCTGCGTTCTCTATGTACTACCGCCAGGCGGCATACGAAATGTATAAATATTTATTCAAATTATATCATTAATCACTACTTGCTATGTCATATCATTAATATCATGTCATAAATATTAATAAGTAAAGAATTATGATGAGACCAAACAAAGAAACAGTGTTAAAAATAGTCCAAGTGAAGAGTGAAGCTATAGGTTTCTTTTTTTATACTACCAAGGTGGCAAGCAAGCGTACGGCCCGCCTGATGGTAAGCAGCCACCGTAGTCTATAAACGCTAGCAACACCAGAAGAATCACTAGCGCGTTGCCGACCCTTAAGACTTTAGATGTTAAGTCTTTGTGTCCGGTAATTTCACCAGCTACAGTGCCCTTCACGCCGGAACACAGCAATGCTTACACACTGCTGCTTGGCGGCAGAATACCTGACACTGCGGTGGTACCTACCTGGACGGTTCCTTGCACAAGGAACCTACCACCTAGTAAAATATTAATTGTTAGTATAATATTAATTTTATCAGAAAGAAATTGATTAATTGAGTAATAACATTTGTCTAGAGCTTGAAAGGCGTGTCAATATTGCCTGGAGGAGCTACTGGTCCATGAAAACGCTGATGAATATGTCTCAAGCGAAAACTCATCGACATGTGTTTACTGCCCATTCTAACTTACGGTGCTCAAACGTGGTCACTTACTGAAGCTCAAAAGTCCAAACTCAGGTTCTGCCAAAGGGTGATGGAACGTAGCGTGCTGGGCATTAAGTTGACCGATCGCGTTCGAAATACGTTCCCAAACAGGAATTGCCGATGTAGGGGAAAAAGCTGCCAGGCTGAAGTGGGATTGGGCGGGACATATTTGTCGCATGAAGGCAGACAGATGGGCCAAGGTTGTCACACAATGTGTGCCGAAGGATGGACGTCGTCGTCGTGGAAGGCCTAAAAAGCGTTGGCGTGACGACTTAGACGCATTTGAGAAGGATTGGTCTGAGATGGCTCACGACAGGGATATGTGGATGGTCATGGGGGAGACCTTTGCCCAGCAGTGGGACAATATAGGTTAAATAAAAGAAAAACATTTGTCTATCAAGAAAGCATGCATTTTCTTTCATCATACTACTTTTCTAGTAGCCAATGAAATTATAAACCATAGATAATGTTATATCCCTACTAATGCGCGCCAAAAATTGTGACTCATGTAATTAAAATATTTTCTCATAAGTATGAGTATAGTTAAGGTATGCTCCTTTCCTTATTTACTTTTGTACAGTAAGACTGTGCATTTTCAAAATACGCATTTTACTTGATTTTTAAAGACACGCGTTACGTTCGTTACATTTTACCGACGCTTGATTCTCTGCTAGTGCACCCAATTTGGTTGAATTTTACTGTTTCAATTTACGTGCGCATATCGGAGATGGAAGGGTCTAATTCTTACACGGACGCCCCACTGGTTAGAATAACCTCATAACCCCTAGTTTTATAACCACATAATATTATAACCTACTTATATCAGTTTTGAGGTTAACATGTCGCGTCATCTGCAGTTTGACGTCACAGGCCTGCAACACACGTCAATAAATTATGTGGGCTATAATTACAGCGATAACATATATTTTGGCACGCCCCCACTCGCAGAAATGATACGGGTGATTTGGGGATCGCATTTTGGGTGGTAGGTAATCAAATAGAAAGACGATGCAGCTCGTCTTGTGATTTTCCCAGTCACTTCTTACGAACACCAAATGGAAGGAGATGAGAGGCTGGTTTTTATATCATAATTCTACTACTACTGCGTGACATTAAAAAGCTCTTTCATATCATGATATTAATTTATTAAGCAACGTCAGGCAAGGTCAGTCCTTAGATGGGTGACAATTTATAGGCATTTGAAAAAAGCGTCTTTTGCCAAAGTGCTATATCAAGGGCCTAAGGCGCTGACCAGGCGCCGGCTGGGTCTCCACCGCTTTGTCGTTGACACTCCAACTTGCCGCACTAAGCGTTTCGCTTCTTCTTTCCTCATGCGCACGGCCAAGCTGTGGACCCGGACAACGTTTTCCCTGATAAATATAACTTGGGTGTATTCAAGTCTAGAGTGAACAGGCATCTTATGGGTAAGCGCGGTCCATCCTAGACCACATCTTCACTTACCATGTGAGATTGTGGTCAAGCGCAAACCTATCGAAAAAAAAGGCAGCTCGAACAATAAGTATGACCCCAGGATGACAATCAAGAAGGGTGTTCTTTTTTTTTAATTTTCTGGTATAGCACCTGTAAAACTGTAAGCTTCGATGCCACCGGTAGACAGATATACTCTGGTGGGCATAAAAAGTAGTAAGTACAGATAAAATTCATTTTAAAAACGCGCAATAAGTAAAGACGATGTCAATAGTGAAGTGGCAATGTTTTATAATCGATATAAAATACAATGTTTATTGTTGGTTACGATTCAAAATTTACGATCGACGCGCGTTTTGAGGTCGACACTACCTACGTTTAATTTTATTCGCGAATAGGGCCGGCACGCACGCGATTTTAGTTTTAAATCGATTTGATTTGCATCGATTCGAATCGAATGTGAGGTAGTAAAGTTTTGCTGTAAATACTGCGTGTATTTTAGTGAACTGTCGGTATGTTACGCACGTAATCTAATTACAACTCTCAGCAACTTTACTCTAAGTGGGTTGGTTAACGCAAATCGTCCTGGGTTTGATTCCCGGGTCATGCAAAATATAGGCTAGCGTGTACAATCTCGAACGCATAACGTTGGTAGGTGGATATTTTCTGGGTATGTAGTAGCCTTTTCTTCAGAGGCCTTTTCCGAGGAGGATAGATGCGGGATTTAGATTCTCGTCCCCGTGAGTACCGTGACTGGTTCTCGGGGGCTGTGATGCGCCACCCGGCGATAGACTCAAATTCAAAATCATTTACTTCAAATAGGTAACAGTCAGCACTTTTGAACGGTCATTTTTATTAAAGCTACCACCGGATCACAACGGGCTTTTTTTTAAAATAGTGTTTGTCTTGTTACGATTAGATCAGCATAAACGACAGTGTGCCGTTCACCAGATCAAATAAGAGAGAAAAGAAATACGATGAAAATACAACTAACTAAAAGGTCAAAGGGATAGTAGTCGGACCAGTCTCTCCAATCAAAGAGCAAAGATCAGAGCCTTTTGTTCGTATTGTACTCGACTGTACCTACAGTAGTGTGTTCGCTGGACGTTCGGGCTGTGGGCCCTAGGACGTCCATTGAGTACGGCGGCGAGTCAGAGGTGACGGGTTTGCGACCCCCAATCCAGTGATGACCGTGACAGGTTCCCGGGGGGCTATAATGCGCCCCCGGCGGCGGGCACAAAGGTAAGGCACTGAGGGGCTCTTGGTGCAGATCCCGAGGGTTCCCGCTCATGTGCCGATATGACAGCCGCGGGGTTTTTAGTAGGTAACAATCCCACGTACCCCGATCGAGCCCCACAGGTCCCGGGGAACTTTTGAAGAAGGGTCCCCCGAAAAAAAAGTACAATGTCTTCTCATGGCTGTTGCATCGGCACATGAGATGGGGACCTGGTCTTCCGGTGAGTTCTACAATTTTAGTTCACTACTGTGGGCATCCCTACATTGCGACCACAGTCTATGATCTTGGATAATAGAACACCTGCGTTGACTCGTACATACACACTCATTAAACATGAAACAGTGTAACTGAATAGCTTCACATCTGTATTTTGTTAGCTACTGACATAAAAATAAGCGTATTATTGTTAAGTTGCCTGCCTGTCTATCTGGCTGTCTGATGTTGGTACTCGAATCGTAGCTCTGAAACAAATGGATAGATTAAAAGTGGTTTTATTTTTATTTAAAAGCTGAATATAAAGTTAAAAAGAAATATTATTTATTTGGCCACCTCAATGAAACACAGTTACACAAATACAGTAGACAATAAACTACTTAAAAAAAAAACCGACTTCAAAGTAAATTATCTAAAAAGCATAAAATAACGAAAATATATTGAAGTCGGTGCTAGCACATCATGTTAACTAAGACTAGCACCAGCTGACACCGACTTCAATATATTTTCGTTATTTTATGCTTTTTAGATA
Organism: Furcula furcula; assembly: GCA_911728495.1. Taxonomy (NCBI): domain Eukaryota; kingdom Metazoa; phylum Arthropoda; class Insecta; order Lepidoptera; family Notodontidae; genus Furcula; species Furcula furcula. Next base: position 13,706,242 of record OU452267.1, on the reverse strand, counting down.
ATTTACTTTGATAACGATTTTTATTTTTTTAAAAATAGTTTATTTAACACTTTTTAGTTAGTGACTTATTTTACCAAAATAGGTATCAGCACTATCACGCAACTCGAACGTCAACGTTACAGTAACTTACTGAAAACATAAAAAGTTTATATCTCTTAAACTACTGGACTGATTTTGATGAAACTTGTACTCTACCCTAAGTTGAAAAATACTCTAACTATTGCAAAAAGAATTTTTAAAATCGGACTTGTAGTTTCTGAGAAATCCGTGGACAAACCTACATACATACATACATACACTCATAAAATTTGGTAAATTTGTTTAGAAGCCCACATAGACTAACATATTTTTATCAATATTACATACATACGCGTCGAATAGAGAACCTTCTTTTTGAAGCCGGTTAAAAAATAACAATTAACGAGATGGCTCGGTAAGTTTGAAGCAGTCTGTGGCGTAAGAGAAAACTACTTACTTTGGAGTACTAGTCAGGATAATAAAGATATATACAGAATATACAGAATGATATAGATTTTTGTATTTTTTTTTGTAAGTATATCCAACTATTCGACCTTAACATAGCTCCACAACAAATCGTAAATTCTGGCGGTCCTAGTGCTGAAGCAAAGTTACCGACATAGCTCCCAGAAACCGGAAGACGCAGCGTAGGCAGACCTCCCACACACTAGGTGGACTGACGAAATTGTGCACATCGCAGTCAACCGGTGGATGCAAATAGCTAACTGTAGTTAACTGTGACGTTCCAAGGGGGAAGTCTATGTGTTGATGTGATGATAATGAAGCAAACTTAATGAATACGAAAATGCAACTCGTAGCTCCAAGTTGTGTTGTTTATATTAAATAAATAATAATAATACCAGCCCTTGTTAATGTCCCACTGCTGGGCACGGGCCTCCCTTCAAGATGAAGGGGCTTAGGCCATAGTCCACCACGCTGGCCAAGCGCGGGTTGGCGGACTTCACACGTCATTCGAAAGCTAATTAGGCTTTCTCAGACATGCAGACGATGTTGACGATGTTTTCCTTCACCGAAAGCTAGTAACAATCGCACAAAGACGATTCGCACATGATTAATTAAAGAAATCAGAGTTGCGAGCCGGGGATCGAACCTGCGCACCTCGTTTCCAAGGCAAGCGCTCGCCCACTGAGCTGTTACAGCCTACAAGCCTGTTGTTTAGAGAATAGCGATACAGGTTGGCCTCTAGCCATTATGACAAAACACGACAAATAAACTACATTTTGATGAAGTACCTTAGGGTGGTGTCTAACTATATTTTGCCTGATATTTATGACTTCGTTCGTTTGCGTTATAGATATTTACTTTCTACGTCTTGTTTTGTATCGTAAAAGTCTATTTTGAGATTTAGAATAGGTTTAAATGTACAGACGGAGTGAAAATGTTTGGTTGTTTTACGACATTGAAATTCTACTGAGTTTATAGTAGACTATGGTTGTAGCATTGGTAATTTTATTTTTTTATTTATTAAGACACCAACAAGATACAAGCTTTACAAAATATGATGCTTATTATAATAGATAAAAGGTAGTTAACCAAGACCTTAATTACAGTTGCCCATGGCTAGTACTGTATAAAAGTCGAAAAGCAAAAGAGATAAGTGGTGAGAAAATAGTATTCTAACAAAAAAAAAGAAGCACGCCGTTTTCAGGTACATTTCATTTAATTATTCTGCTCTATGTTATTTAATTTCGTAGACAGAATATAACAAGACATCTACCAAGCGCGCCGCCGATAAGGACAGAAAATAATCATTCGTACACATAACACACGTTATGGATATTTATTCAAATGCACCTAGTATGTAGTATAAACGATATTTCATAATGCAATTCAATTTAAAACTCCAAAGCTAGATCGTGAACTAGAAAATTTCATGAGTACTCGAAGAAAACGCACCGTCGGTGCGCCAGATTTTGAACACACGCTGAGGGAAAAAAAATCATATGCTCTGTTTCTTTCTATCACATATAATATATATAAATGCATTCTTTTCTTGCGCGAATGAGAAAGAAAGTGCCAGCTCTCTATTGGTTTCTTTCTCTAAGTTTAATTTACAGACACAATGTTAACATTACTTTGAAAGAAGTTTGTACTAGCGGCTAAGAATCTGTTTTGTTCTCGCTGGGGTAAACTTTCAACAGGCCCTCGGGTCCTGTGGGTGTCAATCGGGGTATGTGGAATAGTTACCCAATAAAAGCCATCGCCGTCGCATCGGTGCATAAGACAGGGACCAGGGCTCTCCGATGGGATCTGCACCAGAAACCCCTCAGTACCTTACCTTTAAACCCGCCGCCGGAGGGCACATTGTAGCACCCGGGAACCTGTCACGGTTCTCACGGGGACTTGCCGCCATCCTCCTCGGAGCGGTCGCCATATTCAATAGACGTCAAGGACACATACCCCAAACGTCCAGCGACCCCAAAGGAAGGTAGCTGAGACTGTGTCTGTAGATTTGCTCACATCATGAAATGTTCGAGAATTTCATGAAGTGGTCACATTTTATGAAAGATTTTTTGTCTGTTGGCCAATGGCCACATCATGATGCGCCTTGGCCATATTAATGATAAAAACTAGTTTGTAGACAGGACTCGGATAGGTTATGTTAGAAGGCGGGGTTTTTCGTAGTCGCTGAACGTTCTGGGTGTGGGCCCTAGCGACTCCGAGGAGGACGGTAGCGGGCTTGAGATCCCCGTCTCCGTGAGCACCGTGACTGCTTCCCGGGGGGCTACAATGTGCCCCCCGGCGGCGGGCTCAAAGGCAAGGCACTGAGGGGCCCCTGGTGCAGATCCCACCGGAGAGCCCTGGGGTCCCCCCTCTCATGTGCCCCCAGGTAAGAATCCCACATACCCCGGTCGAGCCCCACCGCTTTCCAGGGGGCTATCAGGGGGATCACGGTGGTGGACTCAAAGGCAAGGCACTAACTGGCCCCCTGGTGCAGTCCCGGAGAGCCTTGGGGTCTCATGTGCCGAACGTCGAACGCCACAGCTCCCGAGGACCTTCTGAAGGTTTCCCCCTAAAAAAAGAGGGCTAAGGCGGGCGGGCAGGTGGATACCCTATTTTTACGATACGGCCAATCGTGGATGACAGTAGTGAAAATGTCCAAGATTCAAAATTCTGGTCAAATTAAGTTGCCCTCATTCATGAAACGCGACCACTTCATGAAATTTTCAAGCATTTCATGATGAGGGCAAATCTACAATGTGGCCACAACTAAACAACGGGCCCGTCAAGTCAGTTTTGTGTGTTTCCGTGTTTTAACGTATGAATTTTGCAATAAATTTAATCTCCAATCGCCGGATTCAATGAAAACTAAAGCCAAGAAACAACAAACAGTCCATTCTTCAAATCGGCCGCGTCTCGTTTTTTAACGCGGTTGTAAAATATACAATATTTATTATCGGATCTCCGGCCAAGCACAACACTAACGCCGGTGTGTCTGCCGTTATTTGTTTTGGACGCGAACGAGGTTCATGATACATAGAAAAAAGATTTGAGGGCAAAACTTTGATTCTTCGTTAGAATATTACCGTTCCTTGATCTTTTATTTTGCGGGAGTCGATTGTTAATTCGATATTTTACTCGACTCGAGAAAGAGGGCTTTATTGTTCGATTTTTTTTTATATTTAAATTTTTATACTACCAAGGTGGCAAGCAAACAATGGCCCGCCCAATGGTAAGCAGTTACTGCAGCTTATAGACGCTAGCAACACCAGAATTACTAGCGCGTTGTTAACCCTCAAGACATTAGATATTAAGTTTTTTGTGGTAATTTCACCAGCTACAGCTTTACGCTGGAACACAGCAATGCCTACACACTGCTGCTTGGCGGCAGAATACCTGATATTGCGGTGGTAGGTACCAATCTAGACTGTTCCTTGCACAAGGACCCTACCACCCAGTAAAAGGAGCCGATTGCTATGTTGATTTCTTACTCGACTAGAGAAAGAGTGCTTTGTTTTTCAAATTTATTCTATATTTCTTTGTACGTATGTATGTAACCTTCGTAGCAGGTAATCGCTGGCTTTGCAGATCGGAGGTCCCAAGTTCAAATCCCACGGGCAGCAACAGCTTTAAGATTATCCATGCGTCGGATGGGCATGTAAAAATTCGGTCCTGCGTCTGACCTCTCCCGACCTTTCTTCTCATCGGATTGTAAATGTGATAGAATCTCTCGCGTGGCTGATCTTATGAAAAAAGATTGGCTGCTGTAATCATATCGGCCAGAACAACAATATTTTTTTTAATATAGTTCTTAGGCATTTAAGTCCTCATGAAAAGAACAAAACGGTCAAGTGTGAGTCGGACTCAAGCACCGAGGGCCTAGCTTCTTTGAAAGCATAAAAGCTAGTTTATTATTCACGAGCTAGCAAAAAGCCGAACCTTGAAAGTTTGTGTAATTAAATGAAAGTTTTTTAAATGATTATAGAAAAACGTGCTACTTAGATATATTTACGCTTTTTAATCTTCATATAGTCCCACTTTGAAATTTCGACACCCCAATTTGGTTAATAATAAAAAGAAAATGAAAAAAGTAATTAATAAAATGATTTTTTTTTCATTTAAAACTATTCCCAATTTTAAATCGATTACATTTGACGGGCCCGTTGGTCTAGTGATCAGACACCCTGCCTGCTAACCGATGGGTCGTGGGTTCGATTCCCGCCAAGTGTCTAGGTGTTGTTTAACTATTTAAGTATATATTTACAAAAAAAAAGTATATAAGTATTAGTATCAGTTGTCTGGTTTCCATAGTACAGGCTCTGCCTAGTTTGGGATCGGATGACCGAGTGTGGAATTGTCCCAAGATATTATTATTTATTTGTAGTAGCTGAAATATTACGTTGCGACAGACATACAGACAGTTGAAGTCACAACATAAGGCTGCGTGTGCACGCTAAGAAAAGTCGCCGGGACTATGCAAGAATTCGTGTCTTTTTTCTGTACACGAACTGTGCACACAGCTTCGGCACAGCCCAAGAAAAAACATTATCTCCGCTAGAACCGACGCGCGAAGATTTTGTGGCGTGCCTAAATCCGACAAAGTTTGGTCTTTTCTGCAGCAGACACGGTGAAATTCCTTAGCGTGTACACGCGGCCTAAGAGTTCCACCATAACACACACCTGCGGACACTAAAAATACCAAAGATGTCTCTTAAATTTTCCCACCAAATGGACCACGCATCTTGTGGGACGCGTAATCGCTAACATAAATTACCGGACGCGTGCGCACGTAAAAGAACCACTTCCTGCACTAACTATTATTTATAAGCTTTGTATCTTTTTACTATAAAACTGCGTGTATATTTGACTAGTCAGTGTTTTTCTTAATACCAAAAGAATAAGAATAGACGAAGCCATCGATATAATATCATCATCATCATCATCAGCCGGAAGACGTCCACTACTGAACATAGGCCTCCCCCTTAGAACGCCACAATGAACGACAATTGGCTATTTGCATCCACCGGTTACCTGCGACGCGCACAATGTCGTATATCCACCTAGTGGGAGGCCTGCCTACGCTGCGTCTTCCGGTTCGTGGTCGCCACTCGAGAACCTTTCTTCCCCAACGGTTATCGGTTCTTCGAGCGATGTGGCCGATCGATCGCTCGATATAATATATAAACTAGATAAACATTCACGAACAAAATGACATCTAAAATGTGGTCGCGGAGGTTGCAAACTTATCTGTGCTGGTGGCGGAAACGTGAACTAACGATTGTATAATGACTTGTAGTTTGACAGTTTCATATAGACAGTAGCGACACTCCTATCGGCCAAAATAAATTTGTCGGGATGTGGCTTGTAAAGAAATAGCGACACAAAGGCGCTATTTCTCGCTACCTCTTTTTGAACCGTGACACCATATCTAGTTTATATATTATATCGATGGACGAAGCGCATAATATGGTATGCGAACTCAGCTCAAGAAACGTCCGGGTGACGAGCGGCACTACAGTGCAGCTTATATAGACGGGCTTGTTGCTTACCACGAGGCGAACGGCTTGCTTGTCTCGTCTAGTAAAAAAAAACATAAATAGATGGTATAACTATAATACCATGGCAATATGGAAAGCCGTTGGTGTGGGATGCGACTTGTGTCGATACACTTGCTGCGTACCACACCCCGGTAACTTGTAGGGCGGCTGGAGGGGCTGCGGCGACTGCTAGTGATACAAAGCGACGCAAGTATAGCCCTAGGTTCCAGCTATATATTTGCGCCCTTTGCAGTGGAAAACACGGGGCCTTAGTCTCAAGAGACGCGCGGTTTAGTGAAAAAAAATTCATCCAAACTTATCGATGTCTCAGGAGACCGTCGTCGGGCTGGTAGCTTTTTCTGCCAACGTATAAGCTTGGCCATACAAAGAGGAAATGCCGCCAGTCGTTTAAGTACCCTTCTATCCCAAGGGCGGCGACAACTTGGAGGACGTTTTTTACTTAGTTTAAGTATATTATGTTTAGTTATTATTAAAGACCTTTCCGATGAAGTTTATATAAGACTACCTATGACCTATTGTATGATTGTGAATGTATATAACAAAGTTCCATGGTCTAACTTCGGTCAAAATAAACTTGCTAGGTTTCCCGTTCACAGTTTTCATTTGTATTAATTCCGAAACAAACATTTAGTTGTATGTAATGTGTGCTTTGTATTATAATTTCAAAGTTTCTATTTTAGCTGTTAGATGAGTTACAATGACCAGTTGGTATAGCGGATAAATACCCCGACGAAGATTGTCGGTTCGATTCCCAGCCAGGATAAACATTTGTGTACACCGCCATATTTTTATTATAGCTGTTAGGCTGCACTGGTTGGTCGCGCGTTTTCCATGAGCATCGTGAACAAATGTAGCTACGAGATAGTTCTTCAGCGTACTCATGAAACAGTCGCGCCGCGTGCCTTTCGCATAGCGCGTCAACGTTTAAAACAAATTACTTTGTTTAACTGACGTATTTCGTGGTCTTATTTATGACGCTTAATGATGCTTGTAGCGAAAAGTCGCAAGCGGGGCGATAATTTCGCGGCCGAGGCATATGGGGCACCTGGTGCAGATACCAAGGGGGAATCCAGGTCCCTTTCTCATGGGTCGATAGTTGCATCAGTTGGTGGTCGCGTCTGTTGAGCTGCGAGGGTGGTTTCCCACATAAACCTATTGACCTGTGGGTCCTAGGGTCCCGGGGACTTTGTTATCGCGGGGAACTCACAAAAACAATTAAAGGATATTTTATTCATCATCATCATCACCAGCAGCTGAAACATGTCCACTGCTGAACAAAGGCCTCCCCCTTAGAAGGGAGGGGTTGCCATAATCCTCATGCTTGGCAGGCGGCTTGGGAATCGCAGTATAGGTGGAAGATAAATCCAAAAGAAAGATGCTGCTGCCTGTCTTCCCGTTCTCGCTTAACACCCTCCCTTCTTCTGAGGGGAAGGCGTACTCTTTAATAATAACCAGTACGCCTACCCCTCAGAAGGGAGGGGTTGCCATAATCCCAATGCTTAGCAGGCGTCTTAGTAATCGCAGTAAAGGTGGTAGGTAATCTAATAAAAATACCCCTTAGTCTTAGTCGCCTCTTACGTACAACGGGAGGAGATGGGAAGAAGACTTGCTAAGAAGTCTGAAAGCAATCCACTACATAAAAACAGTTTTAAAGCGCTCCGTTTATTCCTTTTTCCCTGAATTGCAGTTTTCATAAATTACTGGACCATTGTACTAGGGAACTTAAATTATCCCATCCTTTTTCCAGATACGGGGACATGGTACCTGGGACGATTGCGGGGAAGATTGTGGGTGGTGTCTGCTCTCTGTCAGGAGTGTTGGTGATCGCCCTGCCAGTGCCCGTCATCGTCTCCAACTTCTCCAGGATCTACCACCAGAACCAGAGGGCTGATAAGCGGAAAGCGCAAAGGGTATGTGTAAAGATACAGACAGGGTAATCACATAAATTAGTGTGGGTTGCCAGTGACGAGATATGGTACGGAGACGTGGTCTCTAACTGCTGGCCATTTAGAGAAGTTCAGAGTCACACAACTAGCCATGGAGAGAGCTATGCTCGGAGTTTCTCTTCGCGACAGAATCCGAAATGTGGAGAATCGCCGAAGAACTAAGGTCACCGACATAGCTCTCAGAAACTGCAAGTTGAAGTGGCAATGGGCAGGCCACATCACTCAAACAACCTATAACCGATGGGGAAGAAAGGTTCTCGAGCGACCACAAACACCACAGATCTATATCTGTGGTGTGTACATAGACAACGCAAATGCATGTACTTCGCGTGTCCGAACCCCGACCAAACGTCAAGGTTGGTAGCCGCTAACTTACAGTCCGCCCGCGCCTGTTCTTGCGGCCTTGCAGCTAGTCGACGACAAAAACTGAAAAAAAATCAGCGGGGCATCGGGGGCATCGGTGTCTTGGAATCGGTTAGGATTTCCCGTCACTAAATTTTGGCCGTGACATCACAAAGGTGTTAAAAAGTCGGAAAGCTTGGTTTCAATACAAATCGTGATACTTGCGTTATCTATGTAAATCTACATAATATATCTGTAGAAAACACCTTACACAACATTTTTATACTTTAGAGATTTAATGCATTTTACTTACCATTAGGTGAAATTCTAGCTTGACTCACCACTAAACTTATGCTGATTGGTTAAAAACCCAAGAGGTCTCTACATAGCGTATTACTCTCCTGGACCAAAGATAAGACCACATATCTAGCGTTTGGCCTTTGTCCATCACTTTTCAAAGGGTCTGCAATAAAGTAAAAAAAAAGGTTTAGGTCCCGGAGCGTTTGTTGTCCCGTAGACATGTCAAGATTAAACCGAAACTTGTTCCCTCTACATTGTACCCTCGATAAAGTCTTAGGTAGCACGACGGTAAGAGCGGAGCGAGTAGCGGGGCGTAGAACGGTATTTAAAAAACGTAAATTAGGGAAAATGGTCACCACGGGCTGTCTTGCTCGCGTAGCGCTGGCCGTATGTCACGCCATGCCGCCCTTAATGATATTATTTGCAGGGGGCTTGTCACTGCCGGTGTCCCTGCCGTACTGAAACCGAGTCGGTATTACACGAGATGATGGCAAGAGGCCTGATGGTGTCACTTTAATACCATGGTAACATGGAAAGCCGTTGGTGTGGGATGCGACATGTGTCGACACACTTGCTGCATCCCACACCCCGGCAACTTGCAGGGTGGCTGGAGGGGCTGCGGCGACCGCTAGTGATGCAAAGCGACGCAAGTATGCAGCTCTAGGTTCGAGCTATATATTTGCGCCCTTTGCGGTGGAGACCATGGGGTCTTGGTCTCACGAGACGCACGGTTTGGTGAAAGAAATTTCATCCAAACTTATCGAAGTCTCAGGAGATCGCCGGGCTGGTAGCTTTTTCTGCCAACGTATAAGCTTGGCATACAAAGGGGTACCTAATGCCGCCAATCTTTTAGGTACCCTTCCCTCCCAGTGCGGCGATAACTTTGAGGAAGTTTTTTACCTAGTTTAAGTGTACATGATTGTAAATAAACTCTAAATATTTAGTTTCAAGAAATGTTTATTCCAATTAGGGAAAAAATGTCTTGATTACTATTGATACCCGTGGTTTCCGGGTAAGAGTAGAACCCAGGGAAGGTTGGTCGATTGGGTGTCGTAAGAGGCGACTAAGAGAAAACAAGAAGACGGGCAGTACCGTCTTTCTATTTGATTACCTATTATCTATACTGCGATCCTCAAGACGCTTGGCAAGCGTGGGGATAATGGGAATCCCATTCTTTTATGAGGGAGGCATTTGTTCAGTAATGGACGTCCTTCAGCTGCCGATAATGATGATGACCAATGACTCCTAGCCTCTAAGGTGCACAACGGAAAAACTGCTTGCATTGCAAACCGGGGCTGCGGGTATTCTATTCTTTTGTTGGTGGCTAAGAATCGGACCTGGTTAACCACCGGAACGCACTTCGACCCAGTTGGATCCATTGTGCATGCCCTAGCCCTTACTCTGTAGCTGGCGTGTCGAAGAGTTCCCTCAGGTACGTATCGATTGCACCAGCCTGGAGCTGTACATAATCATCTGGTGTAGGATAGGCTACTCCCAGATGACCCAACCTACGTCTCGAAAGAGCGTCGCAGCCACACAATATGTGTCGCATTGACTCTTTTCCACCTTTACAAAATCTGCAAGTATGCTGCGGGTAGCAAGAACTTTGTGTAATACAGAAAATAAACTTGACTTCAAAATACAGACCGTTCACCGTAAGATGTCCCCTGCCGTGATGTTTTACATTGTCACAATATGAAAGCAGTAGTGCCAACAACACGGCAGGGCACAGCATGTGTTGTATGAAAATAAACATAATTTTTCAATAGATAGAAGGGGACTTTTCCAGTTAAGAACCACTGAATTGTCAGATACCCTTCTGTCTAGCAGCAACATGTAAACATTGCTGTGTTTCAGTGTGAAGGGAAAGCATAAAATTACCGGACTCATGAGACTACTATCCTCATATTTTACCCGTTCCGGTGTGAAGAGCGAGGGTAAAATTACCTGACTCAAAGGACTTGACAAACTATGCGTGTAATTTTTCCCTTGAGTCTAATCGCTCCGCCTCTTAAAGAGCCGCAGTCTTATACACGACCGCAATATCCCCTGGCCTAGAAAAATATCGTGTTTTCGTATTTCATTCCTAATCTCTACGGGTTATCAAAAGTTATATGTTTTTCGAGTTCAAGTCTTAATGCGCATCTTAGTTTATGACGTCGCTGGAATAGTTCACCTGAGACCAGTATTGACCTGCTCTAAAACACCACCCAGTGTTTTCCAAATGAGATCCCTTTGCCTTTTTTTAAGGCTTCGAAAGGGGGTTGGGTTTAGGGGCTTTAGTAAATATCGCATAATGTTCTAAACCTCATAAAAAGGTAGGTACCTATAGAAAGATTTTCCAAAGACTATACATATATACAAAATAATTTGTACTAGAGTCAATTTAATATATTACATTTGACGCTTCATCAAAATTTAACAATGTAATATACATACACACATCAAAAGTGTCTAGGGATCAACATATATTTTTGCAATAACTTTTCTCCTGATTGATATTAATTAAAATTTTCTTTAAGGATTCATCAAATAAAGTGTTTTCGTTTGTCACAGTAACGATAAACCAAGTCACCTTTGCATTAATAAAGAAATTTGCCATTTTCCTAATAAAGGGATTTTTGACATTTGAACCACTAACACAAAAGTTCGAAAAAAAGACTGAAATAACAGTTTTCTTTAAAATTTTATTGGGTAACTTAAACAATTAATAATCCGTGTTTCTACCGCGAACACTAACAACACAAGAACATCGGTTTGGCATACTCAAAATGAGTTCATCCAAATCACGCTGTGGAATGGCCGCCCATGTTCGTTGCAACAACAAAAAAAGGTCTTCTTGCGACTGGATACCCTCCATATTCGGCAGAGCTCTTCTCTGTAGCATATCCCATGCATGCTCAATCGGGTTCAAGTCTGGCGACTGAGCAGGCCAGGGCAGGACATTGATGTTAGCTGCGGCGAGAGTCTGTCTTACAACTCTTGCGGTGTGCGGTCGTGCATTATCATGCATTAACTGAAATAAGGGACCGATTTGCACTTGTAGAGGAACGATGACGTCTGATACAATCGTCTCAGCATAAATTTGAGCGTTACGGGTACCACCTATAGCAATGCACAATCGTAGGATTCGATATCAATGGGCTCTTGAACACAGAAATTGGGCAGAAGAACAATGGCGTTTCGTGTGCTTTTCTGATGAGTCTCGTTTTGGTATGAGACCGGATACAAGACGTATACGACACTGGAGAACCCCTGGACGCCAACAGCGATTAAAATCCTGCCAGGAAGTCCATCCTTATAGTGGTGGAACCATCATGGTATGGGCGGGTATTTGGATCGGCGGAAGAACTGAGTTGATTTGGATCAGAGGCAACCTCAACGCTCAAATTTATGCTGAGACGATTGTATCAGACGTCATCGTTCCTCTACAAGTGCAAATCGGTCCCTTATTTCAGTTAATGCATGATAATGCACGACCGCACACCGCAAGAGTTGTAAGACAGACTCTCGCCGCAGCTAACATCAATGTCCTGCCCTGGCCTGCTCAGTCGCCAGACTTGAACCCGATTGAGCATGCATGGGATATGCTACAGAGAAGAGCTCTGCCGAATATGGAGGGTATCCAGTCGCAAGAAGACCTTTTTTTGTTGTTGCAACGAACATGGGCGGCCATTCCACAGCGTGATTTGGATGAACTCATTTTGAGTATGCCAAACCGATGTTCTTGTGTTGTTAGTGTTCGCGGTAGAAACACGGATTATTAATTGTTTAACTTACCCAATAAAATTTTAAAGAAAACTGTTATTTCAGTCTTTTTTTCTAACTTTTGTGTTAGTGGTTCAAATGTCAAAAATCCCTTTATTAGGAAAATGGCAAATTTCTTTATTAATGCAAAGGTGACTTGGTTTATCGTTACTGTGACAAACGAAAACACTTTATTTGATGAATCCTTAAAGAAAATTTTAATTAATATCAATCAGGAGAAAAGTTATTGCAAAAATATATGTTGATCCCTAGACACTTTTGATGTGTGTACATACATAAAATCACGCTTTTTTTCCCGTAGGGGTAGGCAGAGAAACGAGACGTGATGGGTGGCGAACAACATCGCCGCCATTTTGGTTAATTAAATTATTTATATTATTGACCATTGCGTTCTCACGAATAAGGAGGGAAAGGGAAGGATAGGAGTTGTGAAAAGGAAGATTGGCAAGTTAGAGTGGGAAATAGGAAAAGTAGGATATTACCACCCAGGAGGGCAAGGGATGGGACAGTAATAGCTAGGGAAGCCGGGGTCGCATACCCGTATACTATACCACAACTACCGGACAGGTAAGTTGGGATAAGTATCCCATGACTTCGTAACCTTGTAACGGTGGGCATAAAATATTATTACTTTTTTCGAAGTTAAAACTGCACAATTGCGTAACTTTTTTCAATACCATTACATATTTATAATGACAAAAGAAACAGGCAGAACAAAGAGTCTGACAGATGTCAAATGTTAGCTATTAAATTGGCCCTACATCAGTTTGCCATATGTCATTACTGCCCAGAATGTTGACACTATCGGATAATGTAATAATAAAGGTTGTGTTTTTTTCCTGACTAGCAATATTGATATTTGATACAGTTTTATTTTTCTTCATAATAATGCCTGTTACATTGAGATATTAATGGACGGGTGAAATTACACGGCGGGTAAATGACCCACCTGCATAATATGCTCCACTGTCGCTCGTCATTTGAGACATTAGCCCAGTCTCCAGCTTTTGTGCCCTTCATACCGGAACGCACTAATGTGAAAACATTATGAAATGCCATCAAACGTTTTTGCTTGTGGCGGCTTCGTGTACGGTCACCTCTTTCCCTCTAATACGGTTGAGGGGAGTGATGGCTGCTTCTCGAGTCAACTAGTGCGCGAGTGCTGCTTGGAGGACTGGGCCGTCTTCTATCCCTTTGACATTTTGGTTTATTATATTTTCCTCGTTATGATTTCTTTTTTGGTTTTATCTTTTAAAAACGGTAAAACACGCTGTCGCTAACAAGCATTCAGGCGTATTTAACTGCTAACTTAATTGAGAGCTATGTCTGACAACAAACTGCTTCGGAGTTCGGCAGTTGTTTATTGTTTGTAATAAGGTTATTGTCCACACTTATTAAACGATTTTTCTTTTTCTTTTCATAATGATATGATTGTAATAAGAGAAATAATGTTTAAATATTAAAAAACCCGGTCACGTGCGATTTTTTTTATATTGTTTAATTATATGTCAAAAACTACGTGATATAAACGAAAATAAAAATCTTTTTTGAAATTTCCAAATGAAGCCCTTTCATATAATATGATACCCCATTTAAAACAGTAGTCTCACATTTAATTTTGACACCCCATTTCGACCCCTATTTAAAAAAAAGATAAATATTTTTGTCATTTGCGATGAGGTTGGGTTCAAATTTGCAATCGATAACATCAGTGGTTCCTCCAGTGGAGATATATAGGTATGACAGACAGGTAAAACAGCCCGCTGAGTTGCTTTCCGGATCTTCTCAGTTGAAGCCGCGTTGTAATTAGGCGGTAGCTTTAAATAAAAAACATTAACCATTCAAAAGTGCTAATACTATCTATCTATACTTATAATAAAACTGTAACAGGTCCAATTCTGTACATTGAAGATATTTTAAAAATGGTTATACGCTTGGTCAGATTTTATCAATTTTTTACTAAAATTATAATAAATATTAGTACGGGCTCACTCATAGACAGTTGTTATTAATGTTTGGCAATCGATCAGGTTAAGCAACGTTAGATAAAGTCATTAAATAGATGGGTGACCGTTTAACGCCATTTGAACTAAACGTCTCCGTGCTTCGGAGGGCAGGTAAAATGTGGGTCTCAGTTTATAACTGACTTTAAAAAAGGAGGTTATGTATTCGATGCAAATGTATGTTATAAAAAGTTTAGTAAACGTAATGCTAAAATTAAATAAAAGATACGGATTTCTCAGCAAAATGTTTTATTATTTAACGTAAACAAAAGAAAACTAACAAGCTTTTTCTAACCACACACCGACCAATAGACAATTTATATATAGACAAGATCCTTTTTTTACATCATAGACATTAGGCACAATTACATTGCTTATTATTTTTTTTTAAATAGCGTGGGCGGAGCTGCGTGTGTCAGCTAGTTTGAATTAAATAAGTAGGGACATTTCATTTTATGTAAATATCCCTTTAATTCATTTATAATATTCCGCTTCATAATGCGTTTGCGTGAACTTGGCCTTACATCTCTTGAAAGCCGTAGAAATAGAGGAAGTCTTATTGAAACATATAAAATACTCATTGGCTACTACAGTGTTCCAAGATTAGAAAACATATACAAAATGAATAAAAATAAACAACTCATTAAAACTATGGAGAACATCATCAAAGAAAAACCCTCTGAAAAACTGTCTTGCAAACCGTGTGGTTACAGAGTGGAATAAGCTCCCTGAAAGTATGATAAAGGCACCCACATTGAACTCTTTCAAGAACAGACTCGACAACATCTCTAAATCTTAATGATAAACACGCATCAGCTAGTAGCTGCTAGTGTGTTTATAATATAATAATAATATAATAATAATATTCCTTTGATTTATGAATCTCCGAAACCTTTACCTACGAGTTTTTGCACGAGCAGTAGGTACCTACGTCTGAACCAAACAAATTCCATCTTGCCTCCTTCGAGTTTCACGACTGCTTAGCCAAACAGTCTAATAGCCTCGCTTTTGGATACCTTATAATTTATTTTCGTTTCTTATTTCAGAAAGCCCGTTTGGCCAGGATCCGTATCGCGAAAGCGTCGTCAGGGGCAGCATTTGTGTCCAAAAAGAAGGCTGCCGAGGCGCGGCTGGCTGCGCAGGAGTCGGGCGTCGAGCTGGACGACGCATGTCGAGACGAAGACATCTTCGAGTTGCAGCATCACCATCTGCTGAGATGCTTGGAACGCACTACGGTGAATATCTAAGTACGCTAAGCTGGTAGTATCATAATTTGAAAACCTAACAGCTTGAACTCGTCTTGTATGTGTATTCTTTATTATATCTTAGCTAGCAAAGAGTTTGCATATGTTTTACGTACCTATTAACTTCCGCCATGCTTTACAAGTGGACTAACCTTGATGTGTGTACTGTAAGGGTACCTTTCATATCAAACTGATACGTAAGCAAAATTACTTATAATTAAAACGGCCAAAAAGTAAAACGACCGTGACGACGCAAACGACTTGAAAATACCACATTAAGGCCATTTTATCTAAAAGGAATTCGTATTTTGCATTACCAGCGATTCCTTCGCAATTTCTGTAATTTTTGTAAAATGGTTACATATTTTAGGTGAATCATACTCAATTCATTATAGCACTACTAAAAATTTAATCCTAACTTACTCATTATGATTCACCGAAAGTGGCCTTTTTAGATCCGCTGCAAGCAAAACGTCCTAATAGCAAAATGACCTATACGTATTTGTATCAGTTGTCAGTGTCGACTATGTATGTATTTTTTTTACTTATCCCTTGGTTTACAAAAGAGAAGTATAATTTATATATTTTGTCCAACTGTACCCACATCCAATTCCGAGAACTTTTAGCATTTCTTCCAGATTCGGCCGAGGTCAAACTTCGGTGTCTTCTGTGGGGGCCATTGCGGGTCCTAGCTGTTAGGATTCACAGTGGTGGGATTAGTCCCAGAAAAAATATTAACAGCTCGGCCAGAAAAAATCTTATACCAGCGCTATTTTGTGGCCATTTATTCTCTTCTTTTCTACTGCTGGTGGTTATAAATTTGGACCCCGGTAACCACTTGACCGCATTTCCACCCAGTAGGTTCCATTGTGGATGCCCTAGCCCTTACTCTGTTGCTGGCCCATCGAAGAGCTCCCTCAGGTACGTAACGATCGCGCCAGCTTGGAGCTGTACACAATCATCTGGCGTAGGATAGGCTACTCCTAGATGACTCAACCCACGTCTCGCAAGAGCGTCGCAGCCACATAATATGTGGCGTTGTCTCTTTCCACCTTCACAAAATCTGCAAGTATCAACAGTAGGTACTTAGTCTCATTCTGTGAAGGTGCTCATGGGTACCAAAAAGTCCCGTGAGTGCACTTATTAGCTGCTTTATTTGTGATCTGTTTACGTATAATTAAACCACAGTCCACCCTTGTGCTAAAGAAAGTTTTGAAGTGGTTAAGGCCTGACGCTTCCCTCCATTCCTCCATGTTATCGTTCCTAGCATGTGCATCTAACGCTTGGTGATATGCTCCATATGGAATCCTCACAAATGGTTCAGGGTCAACTAAATGTCGTTGTGAGCCGGCCCTCGCTAGTCTATCTGCTCTCTCATTACCCTCGACGCCTTCGTGTCCAGGTACTCAGATAAGGCTGACGTTGTTGTGTCTTCCCATGTTGTTCAAGTCTGTAACACCTTCTTCGACCAGTTTAGAGACAACTCGGAAGGAATGCAGAGCCTTCAGAGCTGCCTGACTGTCACTGAGCATGTAAATGGTTTTAACCGCTATTTAAGACAATAACAATATATTTGTTATCCTTCGACGTTAATGCTTGAAGCATAGCAAACTGTTGTGTTGCGGCTTGGGTTAATAAAAAACACTGTTATTTTTTAATAATCATACGCCTGCCATGCGTGGGGATTATGGCAACACCTCCCTTTTAAGGGGCTGCCCCCCCCCCCTTGTTCAGTAGTGAACGACTTTCGGCTGATGATGATGAATGCTTTCTAGATAATTTTCTTTGAAGTTGGTTTTTATTTATTCTAAAAATAGTTTATTTAACAACTTTTAGTGACTTATTTTATCTAGGCATCAGTACTACGCAATTTACCGTAAACAAAAAAAAATATGAATACATAATAAGTGTCTATAAAATTTGAGGGTTGCCCGATTTCATCAGATTCTGACTTGGTGACAATAGTACCAAATTGGATGTAAAACCCTACCGAACAAAAGATTTTTTTTTCAAATCAATTAAGAGTTGGCGGAGAAATCCGTGAAGTTGGCGGTGAAAAAATATTTGTACAGTCCACTGTACAATTTTTTTATATTTTTTTTTATTTTAAACGTAGTGTATGTTCCAACATACACTACTTTTTTGAAGTTGGTTAAAAGGACTAACAAGACATTTTTACTTAGGTGATTTTTATAACTTATCGACCATCGATATAATATTAAACTAGATAAACATTTATTATATAGATTATTATTATATAGATATTATGGTCGCGAACTTATCTGTGATGGTGGAAGAAACGTGAACTACGGTTTTATTATGACGTGTAGTTTGACAGTTTAATATAGACAGTAGCGACACTCCTATCGGCAAAAATAATAATAATATTGTCAACCTGTGGCTTGAAAATAAAATAGCAATACAAGGGCGCTATTTCTGTGTGCCACTTTTCGGTCCGTAACACCTAAATCTAGTTTAAATTTACTATAATATTTTTGAAGGGCCCGTACTTGTCCAAGTAGATTTTAGATTTGACCAACTGTTCCTACATCGAATTTTAAGAAAATCTGTGGAAAGACAAACATATTTTTCCTTCGACGTTGACGCTTGCACGGCTGGAGCCCCTTGGATAAATGTCTAAAATATACGATTTTTATAATACACACGTTACCCTTTCCACACCATTTTACTTTCCCAAAAGGCAAATGCCCTTTTAATATGTGTCCCTCTATATTCATGCATAATTCAAACTAAAATATGTAAAATTGAATAATGATTTCCTATATTTACGCGAATACTATGAAATTAATTTTACGGATTATATCGCGGTTTATTTTTATCCGCGATATAATCCGTAAAATTAGTTTCATTTCAATATGTAGAATTAAATTTAAAAAGAAATAACTGTCATAACCGGCAACCACTCAAATGAGGCTAATAAATGCCTCATGCCGTTGTACCAAATGAAAAGAACAAGGCTTTGGCATTTATTACGTACAGATAATACGTGGAATAGACTGCCTGCGTTGGCTTTTTTGCGCGATTATAATGTGGATATTTTCATGACTAGAATGCTATCACTCTCATGCTTTTAATATGCTATTGTACTTTCCGTGTGCAGTCAATCTTAGAACGGCACTGACATATACATATTGAGTAACAAAGACTAATAAAACAAATAAATAATAATAATATTTCCCAAATAAATAAAATAATAAAAAACAATTTAACTCAGGTGATTTTTATAACATACCGACGACAGCAGCGAACCTTTCAACTGATGGTAAGTGACTCGCTTACCGAATTCTTATTAATATTTCCAGGATAGAGAATTTGTGGAAATGGAGAATCCTTACAACGGCGCGGTGAAGCGGCCGGGCTCGCCGTCCCCGCTGGCGTCGCCGGCGCACTCGAGCCGTGCGCCCGCGCTGCTCGCCTGCTGCGCGCGCTGCGGCTGCTGCCCGCAGAAGTATCAGGTGTGTATTACAATTATATTTCTTTTAAATGGCTTCCATTGTTAGTCTATGATCTTTATAAGTACCAGTATCACTTAGCAATATGGATGATGACAGGGTAAAGAATAGTACCTCATCTAATTAGTCAGTCAGTTAGATTATCAAAAAATGTTGGACACGTATTTTTATTTAATTAATTAATAGAAATTGACAAAGATATAGAGCGTCAAAGTTCGGGAGTGGGGGCTCGTGCGTCACGCCTTATTAAACATTGTACGTAGGACGCGCACTTTGAACGCACTATAATATCTTCGTAAGTTTTTGTTTAATTGACATAAGAGAAAAAACGTGTCCAATATTTTTTGTTAATTTAAAGGACGGACTAGAATAGAATTTTTCAGTCATCTAACCTTATTGCAAAACAAATTTAATTATTTTGTGATATTAAGGAGTAATAAACTAGCAGGAAGGTAGATAATTACAATTAAATTACTTACTGAAATTAAGAATACAATAGAAATTTAAAAAAGGACTATAAGGTACGCAGATAAATCAGGGTCGCAAAACAGCGCTACAAACAAGATGGTGGCCGATTAAATTTATAGAATTACAACAAAAAATAACAAACACGCAATATATTATTGTGGCTTTTTATTCTTTAGACGTTTTATGTAAAAGAATAATTACGTAAGTTTTGTTGAAAAAGTATTTAAGTACATTCCGATTGGCGTAAATATACCTACAGTACGGGACAGGTCGACATGGTAATCGGGGAGGTAACCCCGCACCCCCGCACATCCTTCGCGTAAGACGGCGCGTACGATGTGCGGGGTATCCCCTCCCCCGCGTCTCAACTAATACCCCGATTGCCATGTCGACCTGTCGCGTACTGTTCATCCATACTAGGCAAGTAAATTGTTTAAGTATATGACATTAGATCTAGCAGTATGATAGGCAGCACATTTCATCGGCAAAATTTGCGTTTTTTATTGCTATGCTGTACAATATATCGATAGCTATACAAGAAGTTATAATGAAGATGTAATATTACTTAGGTATTTAATTATTTAAGAGTAGGTAGAAGCGAGTGTTCAAGATAAACCAAAGAACAATACAGAATATTGCCCGTAGGGTTTCCAGGTAAGAATAGCACCCACCCATCTCCTCCCGTTGGGTGTTGTAAAAGGCGACTAAGGGAACACAAGAAAACTGGCAACAGCGTCTTTATATCGGATTGCCACCTTCACTGTAATCCCCTAGACGTCTGCCAAGCGTGAAGATTATGGAAACCCCTCCCTTCTAAGGGGAGGCTATTGTTCAGTAGTGGACATCTTTGGGCTATTTAAACATCTATGAACGATTTTATTGACACGTACACACAATATTATACGCACTATAGTTCACAAAGCACAGTACTTCACAGTAGTACAAGTCACGCAGTACTTCACCAAGCCAATGAAACAGGTGGGAACAGTAGAATTACTTTAGAAACCAATGGAAATTTCAATCCAAACCAATATTCATATCAACCAATCGATCGATCGATTTGATTAAAATTGGAAAATTACGTTGGTCCCCAGATGCTAATAGACTTGAGCATTTACTTGTAACAGAACATCAAACAGTCGCCGTTTTTAAATTACTATACATCGCTACGATAATTTTAACGAACGCTCTAGACAAGTTCGAAGATGTCAGACTTGATGGCGGAACAATGACAGAATAGCTCGGCTTGGGTAAAAGCTCAAAGCAAATTTACTGTCCTTTCGCTAGAATGCTCGCTTGAGCGCTCCCGTTTATTTTCCTGTAATCTAACAGTCGCTAGAATACTCATTACAAGCTCAAGTGTATCAGCAGCTTACAGCTGTAACATAATATTATATTGGAATATTTAATTGGTATCAAATGTTACACCAGAGATTATGCTGCAGGCCCAGCACGACTTGCAATCTTGACAGATCAGTATGGAGTATGACGTAGTTTTCAACACCGAAACGTCATTTCTCCAAACAAAAATGTGAAATATTCGTCATAGTGATGTCATACTCACGCTTGTCTGTCATGATTTGCACATCATGCCTGCTGTGTATGCGTGGCATTATAGATCGCAACTGTCACTTGTCAGATTTAAATTTTGAATTTAGTTTCTGTATAACGAGCATCGATATAAAAAAAATTTGTTAATTTAAGAGTTAAATCTTTAAATAGAGCTTATATAACTATATCAATTTTTATTTTTTGATAATTTATGGTATTCAGAATCAGGCTTTAAAGTTTTTTTTTACTGCGTAATTCTCTTGATAACAGCGGCGGCATCGTTCTGTACGGTGCATCAGTCCCATAGATACAGCGACGGGCCCTCGAATCGAGGTACTATCAGTGTGCTACCGCCAATATCTCAATCACTGTGGGCTCCTTGCACCCCCATAGATAGAATGTCAGTACCCAACATGCAAGAAAACCCTGAGAGCAGCGAGATAAAATGCTCTATTCTTGCATGTGTTGCCTCCATAAATTCTGTTATAAATTGTGTGTCTTGCATGTTCATTTAAAAAAAAAACTATTTTGAGGTCAATAATATAATTTATTAGCATAAATAATGCTATAGTTGTCTTTTACTTACGCGAATATTACACATTGAAATTAAACTACTTTTACGGATTTTATCGCGGTTTATTTTTTGATTTTACTATCCCGACGTTTCGAATGCTTTGCAGCACCCATGGTCACGGGAGGACTGAGATGTTGAACGTCCTTATGTCACAATTATGCCGGTGTACCCTCAGGTCTTCTTAGTTATTGTCGTTGGTCCGATCTACGCAGTAAGAGCTTACAGTATCTTGAGGCCGTGCAGTGTTTTGATTGATATTGGATTTATTTATATTTATCACAGGATTCCAAGCCGGTGGTAACACCCAATCATCTTCTCTATTGAAATTAGGATGTTTTTTGATTTCAATAGCCTCACGAATCATCCTAGGTAGGAATCGGTGTTCTTTTGCGATAATTTGTGGTTTATCAAATCTAATATAATGGTGGGTGCGATCCTGAACGTGTTCACATACTGCAGACTTCGTACAGCGTCGGTGTTTCACATCAGCTATGTGTTCTTAAATGCGAGTTTAAAAAAAAACGATGGTAAAATCAAAAAATAAACCGCGATAAAATCCGTAAAAGTAGTTTGATTTCAATAAATAATGCTACTGGCTTATTTATTACCTGTCATACAACTTACTAGTATTATGTATGACTAATATTTTTCTTTACAAGAGCAAAATCGTAGCAGTAAATGTATGAACCACATGATTGATGGCTGATCCAGTGGCCAGCCAAGGCCCTGAATTGGAAGGGTTGAATATGACAAAGGGTTCAATATATCATATCAACCCTAACAATTCAGATCAGCCATTACTCCTGTTTTCATACATTTATAGCTACGATTTTGATTTTGTAAAGAAAAACAGGGTACCTACCTATACCTAATATGACAGTTATATGACAGACAGTAAGTAAGCTAGAAATTTAAGTTATGTACATATAGTTCAATATGGTCCTTAATGGTAAGTCTCTTGTGCAAAAGGTCATCCAGGTGGATACCACTGCAGTGTCAGAGAGGTGTAAAAGGTACTGTAGCTTATGCAATTACTCTCATGAGCCTTAGCAACTCAGTCTCGTGTGGCGAGTGGCTGGTGAAATGTAGCTGTCCATATGTAGCTTACAGACATTAGACGAACGCCTGTCTGGTCTTGTTATCATAAAACAAAAAAAATCCAAGCGACAGTAGGAAAATCAAGAAAGTGCGAGTGCATTTCTTGCTAGATTTTAAGACAGACTATGATCGAAGCATAACACCTATCTAAGGTGACGAGTGGCAGGGTAGTTCAGCTGTAAAGCAGGGCTTTACCATGAACTCTTATAGCAGGTCAGTTTAACATTAAAGGGGACTTGTCTTACAAATTTGTAACATTTGTCCGGACTATCCATGTTCACAGTTCCTCTGTTCCCCGCGACCCCGCGACCCCGCCGGGTTAGTATTGCATTCCCCCATCTCTTCTCGTTAGTTGTCGTAAGAGGCGACTAAGCTAGAACAGGAAGACGGGCAGCAGCGTCTTTCTTTTGGATTTATCTTCCACCTATACTGCGATCCCCAAGACGCCTGCTAAGCGTGGGGATTCAAAGTCAAGTCAAAAATATTTATTTCAAATAGGCTTAACTTTTGAATGGTCAATTTTTTAAAAGATACCATCGGATCACAACGCGGCCTTAACTGAGAAGATCCGGCAAGAAACTCAGCGTGTTTGTAATTTTTGCCCTTTTTTTAAACATTGTTTGTCTTGTTATCGCAGCCATCACTCCGCCATTATAGCAACCGCTCCCTTTTAAGGCCTTTGTTCAGTAGTGGACGTGTTTTCCGCGGCTGATGATGATGATGATGTGCGCACAAATTAGCGTGACAATAATATTGTCACGTGACCACCCACCTGTTTGCGTGACGTAATAGCTGGGTGGCCTGATAATTAGTGCGCTCATGGTAAGTACACAGGTCACTTTTCGTGTTAAACTGCCCTACTATACGCGTTCATGGTAAGGCCCCAGGTTAGGCGTGTTTTCACTAGATTAATGTTTTTTTTTTACGGCACTGACATTTATATCTGTGGGAGTCGAGCATTTTTTATGATATTATCAGATAAATAATGGTGATAGAATAAAAATGCTGAGGGCCTTTCTGTTGCTTCACTTTTGCAATTTATCGCTAGATCGTACGTGGCTAAGTGTGATCTGCCGTGCTTGGCAGGTGTATTGTCAAGATTGGGCCATCAAATATATACAATTAGCTTTCGCCTTTTTGTGTATAAGTTTCAGGAATATACAGTGTGGTTTGTATTTGGCTAAAAATATTTTAGACGTGATAGTACTTATTAAACTGAGCAACTTTTTCTATGACGACCATGATCAATTCCCTTTATTATTTTAATTTAATCCTAATGAATGGTTAACATTCACACTACTTTATACTTATATTGCCCTTAGACATTATTCTCTGTCTTACGAGTATGTAAATTAAATAAATAAATATTTTTTATAAAATTCAATAAAGAATTTATTTGACTGCCTGATTACGAAAGTGAGCAGCCTCTATTTATTTTCGATAATATAAAATTTGCACAGTTTTCGAAGTACTATTCATACCATAAGAGATTCAGCGATGTACGCTAAACTCGTTGTATAATGCCACAATATAAACATGCTAGTGCATCACGGATGCAACAGGAAATTAAATATTATATGCTATTTAATAAATGTATTTATATCATTTTCTCTAAATTAGTAGGTATGGTAAGTACAAAAATATTTTTAAGGAACACTTAAAACCGATTTTGTGAGTATCATAATTTATGTAGTTTTTAATTTGTTTTTTTATTTATATTTAGAATAATCTGCAGCACTAAAACAGAGTTAAAATTAATTATTTAATGTATTCGTTGTTGATGTATCATTGCCAAAACCTCGGAAATGTAGTAAGTATATAAAAAATATTTTAAAATAATAATAGTTATATTGAAATGAAACTAATTTTACGGATAATATCAGGGTTTACTTTTTTAAATTAAAAAAAGTATATGGTTCAATTCAATTCAATTGGTAAATTTTGTATGAATTTATATATACTACAGATAAATATGTATATTATCATAGATATTTTGCTAGATTATTAACAACATAAGACTAAAATAAACTATTAAAATATTTTTTATTTTTTATTATAATAGGCTTTTATTTTTGTATGTCTATGTTTGTTTTTCCACTCACTACAAAATACTTTCTTCTCTATACACTTTATTACAACGTAAACTACTATCCTATCAAACTTTCAAAATAAAGATTATTATACGTATAAAATTATAAAAAATACATTTACTTTTTTCCCGATTAATTAGTTAGACACCCCATTATATTTGAATAGAATTTCATTTTCAAAATAAAAACTAAGTCTGTATCCGTTAGCATGTCTCGTTTGAAGACCTAAAAGTCTCCAGTTGCAAAAGGCTCAGCCCTATAATTGGCCCTGGCAGGTCCTGCTATTAGACTCGAGTAGGAAGGGACGGAAGGGCTGCAGGCGGTACACATCCACCTCGCGACCTTCCGATACTTCTGTGTCGGCTGCGCCAAGTGAAGATCCTCTACCAGTACGTGCAAAGGGCGTTACCACTCAGCGATGACTTCGGGGTTAAATTGATAAAAAAAGGTTACAAATTGTCACCAAGCTTTTAAATAAAATTTCGTAGAAAATGTAGCAAGTATTAAAATAAAAAAATGCGTGAATTGCATATCTTATGAAAATATAATTTTTATATGTATAAATTTGCTTTGGGCAATTTGAAGGAAATCCAATTTATTAAATTCACAACTTAATAATTCTTGCAAAATACGTAGCTCTATTTTTTTCTGTAATTAAATGGAAAATATGTATATACATCAGATTTAATTATTATTTATTTTAAATAGAATTATTATAGTATGGGGTAAATTTACTGCATTTATTTATAACTCATATATTTATATATATGTATGTATAATGTATATACAACGCTTCAAATATAAGAAATTGTAAAAAATCGCTATGTGGTAACGACCGTAAAATATATGATAAAAATAAATTACAAGGCTTTAAATGTCTGCAGGGTGTTGGCTGCCATATAATGTTGCTTTCTCTATGATATAAACTATATGTCTATACATAAATGTTGTATCGTTTGGGCTTGCGCTATGGTGCGATGTTGTAAACATACTTTTTTATATAACACATTATAATATATGTATGTGTATTTATACAAATTATTTTCCATTATTTATAGCCGTAAAGCTTTATCATTTTATAATGAATTATGGAATATTTATGCAAATAAGAGACTATATGTCAGTAATATACAGTAGATCCAAAAGTGATGTCAATGTATTTATGATTATGAATAGTATATGAAGGATGTCGTTGGATTATTATTAATGTATTTTAGTTAATATATTTTCTACGTATTGAAACGCTGAATACAGTTTCAACAGATGCCAACACACTGCACACATTTTTTTATTGGCAACATTTGAATACGAAATTATAACGTAAAAGCCGTTTTTTTTGCTGCAACCAGTTTTACTGTTATAAAATCTGAGAAGGTTTTCTCAAATTTTATGTGTCGGTATCATGGTGGTGTTCTAGAAAGAAACTTCAGTAAAGTTGGCATAGTTTGGTGATCATTAAATGTAAGTCATTCATTATAGGCAGGCGCGGTCACTGCACAAGTTTTTTAAGGGTACGTTATTAACCTTATATCAAGTATCTAATGCACGAAGAGGAATTGCCATCTGGCAGCTAAAATATACCCATTTTAATAATAATAATATATATTATATAACGTCGCTATTGCTGCAAACCGTGGTCTCTCTGTAGTTAATTACCCACTGCGCTTTCCTATTTATGACTGCATCGATGCTTACCATCAAGTGTCATGTGTGCGATCAAGCAACAGCTCCAAAAACCAACTTTTGTAAACATACAACGTTTTTAATTCCTCCCTTATTACAAAAGCTTTGTATTAAGAGATAATCATAATAATATATATAATAGTAGCTGAAATATTCCAACTCTCATTTTAACTTTTTTGAATCGTAGTTTATATTCTGTGAGGAGGGAGGTGTATCTGTCTTCATATTATGAGATAGTCATACAATTAAATTGTTTCGACTATCTCTATTATAAACTTTTTTGAAGTGTAGTTGATTTTCTGTGAAACGGAAGATGTATCTGTCTCCGTATTATGAAATAATCATATAGTTGAATTGTTTTAACTATCCCTAGTTTTGACTTAATCGAATCGTACTTCTCTTTTCGTGGGGAGGGGGATGTATAAGTCTTCAGACCGCGCCTGATATTAGAAGAGTAAACGTCACATAACTTCGACATCCACAAACACTGTAGTAACACAAAAGCAATTGCATATACATTAACAATTTTTCTAAAGTAACGTTTTTATACATAAAGATAAATAACATATTTTTAAAATAAAATATGTTTTTACAACGAGACTTTAGAAAACATTTACATTACACGCTAATGGGTCTACATATTTTTTGTTTTGTATATTATAAAAAAATTACTTACGCGGTTTTATTTCATTATACTATATTTTTGATACTTTATTTATTCGCATGTACTACGCACACCTGTTTTCTACTCATACACTACATACCCACTGCTACTCGCAACTTTTTTACATTATTTTTACACATTTCTCGTTAGAATTTTCTTTTTAATATTTTCATATTTGATGTTTGTGTATTATTTTGAATTTTGCAGGTATATTGGAGTATCGCTTGTTATTGATGTATAGCTTAAATGTTGAAGTAGATAGAGGATAGGTAGGTAATTGTGATTAAAATGATAATGAATGTAGGGTTTGATAAATCTTTTGCTTTCAAAAATGTTTTCTGGAGTGTTAAACAAATTAATTTATGAATTTACTAACTTTTATTTATTTATATTACACTATTTTTTACTAATTAACTAAGTATTAATCCGATAAAAACAGTAAATTTGTTTTAATATGGTATCCTCAAGATCAGCTCTTGACTTTTAATTCTATAGCCTTTGGCTAAACAACCTTTGAATGGTTCTGTTACTATTTTTAGGAAAGTCAAGTGTTTTACTCACTAGTATTATTTTTATTACAGCAAGCGTGTGGAAAATACATTCCTGCCGGGAGCACAGTCCAGGGCAATCAGACCGGTGTTGCAATGGACGGGACGTACCTAGTGGAGGCGTCCTTCTAGGGCCCGTCCACTAGCCACGTGGAGAGCTACGTATAACACGAGTGACCCACTCATATGGACAGACAAAAGACTAGTTAACTACTAGCAGCCGGCCAAAGGCCAAATGAACAACAATTATTAGAAAATAATCTGTTTAATGTTCTAATTCTAACATGATACTGCCTAACGTTAAAATCAGATTTGTACTTGACGGATCGGCAAGCACAGGTACACTGTGATTTGAGAATGGAACACTCCATTTCAAATTCCATTCCATATTTAAAAAGACTATTGAGACCATTCCAGATTCGGATTGTAGGAATGGAGCTCATGGAATGGAGGAAATGTTTGGAAATGGATGCATTTCTGGAATGTGGCCTGATGAGGTGGTGACATAATCTCGCGTCCTCTCAGTGTACTTTCTTTTATCCGTATTTAGTGTTATATTAAAAACAGTATTAATTAAGATTATAAATGTTAAAAACGGATCGATATCTCGCTTATTAACAACGAGTATATTGTGAATTGTGGACATTTGTGTCGTGCGGAGTTTTATGAAAAGACATATAGTTTTCAAATTTCAGTATAGTCAATAGATATTCGAGTCATATCAATATTAGAACAGTTTTAGTCGTACCGGTATTTTAACTTCAATAGTTCATAGTTGAAGTCATATTTGGGGGTCCTAAGTTTTACTTAGATAGTAACTAGAACGACTAATGTAGATAGCTCTTGAAAGCAACGTTTTTGTTTATTTTATATGATTTTTATACAGTTTAATTATTATACATTAATGTTTATGACATTTTTTATAATTTACATATTTTTAAAAGTTAATTGATTCGATTGTTTTTACATAAAATTCGAAAAAAATGTGCATTTCTTTATTTTTAGTGACATTATTAACATCAATCAACCGTCAAAAATCAACGAAACAACAAAAACGATTTTACTAAGAATATATATAATTTTTTTTTTTATCACAGAACACTAATAAGTGAGACTGACATTAATGAAATTCAAAATAATCCTTCAATATCAATAATTAATCTATAATAAAAGTTTTTAAATAAAATGAAATTTAAATTGTATTGACGATTAATATACATATTTTACTAAAACTAAATATTAACCCTTATTACATTATTTCGATTTCACACAATATACAATCTTATTTTTAGTACCTTTATAAAGCAAAAAGTAGTTTATTCAAAACAGGCAATACAAAGGATTGCAATAGTTTCTAACCTTTGTTTATTTTATCCCTAGAGTAAGATAAAATAAATTCGGTTACCCATTAGCATCGCGTAAATCAGCTGTTTTCGGACGCGTGCGTCAAGCGGTCATTAAATTTGTTCTTTCTCGGCCCCTGCGCCATCTCTTCCCACCATGTGAATTTTATTTTATTTTAGTGCATACAAAAAAAAAAAAAGAAATTAAAAAACTATTTACTAAAAAAAACCTTGGTGTTAACTTTATAATCACAGGACCTACCAATGACTTTGATTGTGAACGCCTCACTCGTTAAGGTCCCTATTTTACGTTCCGTTATACACTAGAACTCTAGTGCCTTCGAGATCGGTTTCCAATCATTATAAATCGTTGCTCTGTGTTAGTGAGGAGTAGGTGTTAGTGGAATGAAATGTGTTTTGTGGCACTGTCGGTACATTTGATTGGATGTTTTATCACATAGATTGAAAGATATCGAAAAGGCCCCCGATATTTTTAATTTTTTTTTAATGATATATTGGAGATTCTGACCAAGAACCTATACAGTTTGGTGGTAATCTTGCTACTTTGTCCATTTTCCAACTTGTTTTAAAATATACGAGTATAATGTAGATAGCTGAAAGGAGAACGAATGCTTTACAAGCTAATACTTTCTTTGCTCGCTAGCTTTGTGCGCTGCAAACGCGGTATCCTAATAAATTAAAACTAGATTATGATTTTAGATTTTAAATCAAAGCTGAAATTTATATTATTTAACAAAACATATATTTTTTTAATATATTCATGATAATAAAATAAAAATAAAATCTTGTGATAAAACATCCTTCATATGTATCTAAGGGTGCGTTCAGGTTGAAAGAAGATAGCCGGCGTCGATCCGCTAGCACTGATAACATATACACAATACATAACAAAATGGTAAAGGTGGGCAAATCAGTAATAATGTACAAAATTGATATCTCCAGAGCGAATCAACTGTCTAGAACGTTTCACTGCTGGATAGGTCTGTGGTATAGAAATTGTCTATACCGACTCAGCAAGGCAAGGCTCAACGCGTATAGGTGCTAGGGTGTCGGCGCCGGGTGCCGTGTATTTTTCCAAATGCGGCCTGGCATTGTGCGAATAAAGAAACTTCAAGACATCCCAGGATGTCTGTAGTATAGTGTGACCCCCTATTAAAGTTAAGGTCTTATGATTGCATAGTACGTTCATAATGTTATATAGATAGAGGAATTTATGTGGTTTAAATAGAGATTTATTTAATATGTTACTAATAGTTATAAGATGTAATTGAATGTTTATTGCATTGGATGCATTATTTTAGATATTATTTAATATTTTATTTCACCATGCTTTCTTTGTTAGTATTAATTAATTTAAAGTGAAGAGACTTTATTTAATTGAGAGAATATTAGTATAACAGTTCATTGCCCTGTTTGTAAATGGTAAGGTAGGTTCTAATAATTTATTATATTTTTTTTTCTAAATTAATGATTCAATTTTTATGAAACAATTTATTTAAATGTTATAGTAACTAATAATAAAATTAAAAAAACATTGTGCTAATTAACTAAAGTAAGTAAGTCTCCATTACATGATAGTTAGTTACAAAATATGATAACACCATTTTAACCTATTTTCTATAAGAAAGCATGGTTTTTAAGGTTTTTAATTAATTAATTTATTACATTAATATGTACCTAGTAGTTTTTAAAACCGAATTCGATGTTAAAAAATGTCTCTTCCAAAATATTGCCACAATTTCTACTAAAGATTATAATGAAGAAATGTGTAATATTCAATAATAATATAAAGTTTTGGTAATATGGTAAGTACTTAAATAATTGTGTTTAAGAAACCAAAAAAATGATAGTTAACCTTTTTTTGTAATTCGTTGAGATGTGAAAATGGATACTTAGTGGTGAGTTCAAATTAAAAATGGAGTATAATGTTAGACATTATTTTGAAGCATTTTTATGTATTTTTTTAATTTAATCCTAATTAAGTAAAAAGGTTAGTGATGGTAACGTCTGGACGGATATTATCCCTCAATGAGGTTGATCCGATAATTTGCATAAAAACCATAATCCATAACCAAATAAAAAAAAAACTCTTTTATATAATTTACGCTATCCTGTAGGTAGCATTTTGTTAAACTGACGAGTATCGTTACATTACCTTAGTTATATGTGGTTAGGAAAAATATAATGTCTGACAATATACACCACAGTGTAATTATTATTAATATTTTACGTCCATACTCCTGTGATCCTTATGGCTGTTTATTTGGGTTCTGTGTAATAATATAAATACGGTGTCTGTGGTTTCTTTATGTACGTTGACAAATAATAATTAAATTATTAAAACAAATCACAGCATAATAATATATATAAATGTATTTACTTATTTATCCGGTGTTTCTTTTTATATATTATTTTGTGAGTGGCCGGGGTGTCCCCAACAAGTACCTGCAAGATTATCCATTATTTACCAGACATCCTGTATATATATATATTTTAATAATTTTTTTTTGTGTTCTTATTTTTTATGTGTAAGTACCTCCTGTGAAAGACTATGTTAATAAACCACAAAAACCGTATAAAATTGTAAATAAAAAAACCCTGAGAATGAGTTTATGTTTTGGTGTAATGAACTAAGTTTATTACTTTACTATCAGTTTTTATACTATGCAATGAAATATAAATTTTGAGTGTTTTTTTTTTATTATACTTTATAACTAAATTATTTCGTATAAATAAATAATAAATTTTAATATTTAATGCTATGCTGTAGGTAATTAAACATTTGGATATAATTTTTAAAAGTGCTACTTAATAAATAATTAATTAATTCATGTATTTAATATAATTGGAACAATTTCTAATTTTATTAAGGATTGATATGAACCTAATATTAATTTTCTCTTTTTTTTTTAATACCAACATAGCTCTCATATTACGAGTATATCTAAGTAGAGCTATTATGTCTTTTGATGCATTTTAGGTCTTTGTTTTAAATTATAACTTTTGATATCTTATTTAAAAAAACATTTTAAATTGCTACTTAAGCTGATTTATTTATTTTTACTTCATTAAATAAAACATTTAGAATATTATATTACATTATGATTTTTGATATTTACGTGAATTGACATTGAAATGAAACTAATTTTACGGATTATATTTTCAGATATAATCCGTAAAATTAGTTTCATTTCAATTATATTATTTCCCAAAATTACTGTTATTATAGTAACACTTTTAATTAATAAATCCCATTATGAAAATTCACTATAATATTTACAGTGTATTTTCAAGACTGTATTATTAAAATAATCAAACAATCATGTACGTGTTCAGGGATAAAACATGTTCTTCTTTCTTCAAAAATATTTTTCAATGTACGAATATACGAATATATGTATGTATGTATATACGAATTGCTTGATTTGGGGCTATTTGATAAGCATTTGTTGAGTTTTAAAGGCATTTATTTTATTTGCTGTTGGGGTGGAAACCTTTAAAAAAACTGGCCTCAGTAGGGGTGGAAGCTGGGTTAAGTGGGACACATAATTTTGCATGCTTATAGATTGTCGCAAAATAAGTATACTTTTTTTTTTGTTACATTAATAACTTCACTTGAAAGTATCTCCAACAAGCGCTATTATCATGGTCACGGGCGTTCGCCACTTGCGGAGGTCACGGCAGTCACCCCGCGCGTGACTGGGTAAAGTCACGCGCGGGGTGACTGCCGTGACCATCACTGCCGTGCGCATGGTGAATACATTTTCCGTAATTTTATGGTGGATTATTTAATCAAAGGAACAGGAACTTGTTTAAATATTATATATAGTCTATTAATGATCCTGATTTCGTGATAAAAACATACGAAATGCATAAAAAAATAAACTGTATACGGGGTGTAAGGGCATCGTACCGAAAACCGATACCAGGGATCCAGTACATGATTCTAAACATTATAGTGTTGAAATTTTCCATCGGCCTTTGCATGAATTTCCAAAAAAAAATCCCCTTTTTTAATAAATGATCATTATTGGTTAATAAAGCTTAATTTTAACAATAAATTACTTATTTGTGGAAAATTTATTTATTTATTTATTTTTTATGCACTAAAACAGTACATAGGCAATTAATTAATAGGCAACTAATTATTATTATTTTAGAACATTAGCAATGTAATTTGAGAAATAAATATTATTCCGCATATATTCATTACATGCTCGAAAATTAATAAGTTAGTTATTTGTCATTTTCCATATAAATGGTTTCTGTAATGTTGTAACGGACATAATTTTACATCTTATAAAAAAAATCGGTACGTGGTCCCTTACACCCTTTATAAGCTTATTATAATATAATAATATTATTATTATTATATATTTTATAATATATTATATTTGTTTTGTTAGGTATATTTTTAAAACCATTTTTGAAACTCAATTGCTAAAAAAATTGATGGTATAAAAATCCTGACCAACACCGTCTAGCCCTGAATTTTCCTTCAAGAATAACAAGCTTTATCTTCTGAACACAACACAATAAGCTAAATGAGAGGCGGATACCGTTTATTGTTTTCGATATACATTGATGTACTTATAGGCATTAGAATGTGCGTCGTCTATTACTGACAAACATTAGCGTCGATGGATTACAAAACACGCCATAATACTTCCATTGTCACTGTATTTTTTTAGGCTGGCGACATACCTCACTATTACTAGATTACTCAGCGTCATACGTCCAAAACCAAGCAGCAGTGCTGCCAATTAATCAGAGTCGCTAGGCTTAATATCAAAAGTCGCTAAAACTGATTCGACCAGACGCGGACTCAAGATTTACTTTTGGGAAGAGTACAAGTAGCAGTCTAAAAGAAGTCTAATTTTTTGTCATCATTATCGCTAAGATCTAGACAGTCATTTCTAACGACAAAGTCGCTAAATTGGCAACACTAGCAAGCAGTAATATTGTCTTTTACTCACGGGAATACTACACATTGAAATATAACTACTTTTATGAATTATAATTATCACGGTTTATTTTAGATTTTTACTTTCCTGATGTTTCAAATGCTTTGTAGCAATTATGGTCACGGGAGGATATGATCCATAAAGGTAGTTATATTTCACTACCAAGCAGTATTGTATAAGATCTTATCATACTGCGTAAATTGGACTGCTATTGAGGACTGAAGGAACTAAGAACATCTGAAAGCAACTATGATAATAGACGCCAATCATATCAGTCTTTAAAGCACGGATGCTGCAAACCATAGCGAGAACTCACGCGGCCAAAGTTTAGTGATCATGAAAGTTTAGTGATCATGTGTGGTAGTAGTCAGTGTGTGGTCAGCCTAAAGTTAATTTGATATACCTAATGATTAAATTGATAATATAATTAATGAGTACGTGAGTAACTATACTAGAAAACAGAGATAAAACTTCCTAAAACGTCCAAAATTGTGATCACGAAAAATAAGAATTCAAATTATTCGTGTGTTTCATTTGTTCGAATTCTTGTTTTAAACTAGATACTTTTCATCTTATTCTGTAGTGTTTAAACCATAGATTTAGGATTTTTCACTACCACGTAGTGAAAAAAGTAATCTCTATCTCTAAATCTATGGTTTAAACACTGTTTTCATTTTTATAAAAATAAAAGTTTTATACTTATTTAAACGCTTATATTTATGTAAATACTTGCAACTGCTTACTTATTTTGGATGTCATTACATTCGTGATTTGATTTTTTCATTGATGGAAAATTTAAACAACCCAAGATTGTCAACTGACCAGGATAAGATAAACCGGTCTTGGTCATGTGGTTTCGTGTCCATTTTGCACGATTATATGAAGCTTTGTCTCTGTTTTAGTATATTAAGACAGAAACACACTATGGTGTCGTGTCGTTTCGTGTCGTGATGCGTCGATTTCATACATTTAGCTCACTGCAACACGATACACCAATGTATGACTATAGGTACCCCGTTTTTCTTTACAAGGTCAAAATCGGATCAGTAAATATATGCGCACAGGCCTAATGGCTGATCGGTGGCCAGTCAAAGATAATTGGTAATGTTGAATATGAAATCGGATTAGTCTACTCGTGATCATTGGGTGCTGCTGCAAAGCATTCGAAACGTCGGGAAAATAAAACCTAAAATAAACCACAATATATCACGTAAAAGTAGTTTTATTTCAATGTGTAGCACTCGCGTAAATAAATAAAACAGGTTTATAATGTATGTATGATGCGGCATGACACGACACGACAACATAGTGTGTTCCCGACATTACTCGTGTGTTAAAGTGTGTGTTGGACCAATCTGGGGAAAACTTCGTTTTAAGGCGTGTTCCCATTAGGGTGAGTGAGTGTTCGAGTCATGTATTGTTTTCTCACTTAACTCTCTCTTACCTATCGAATGTTGAAGATAAGTGTTTTAAAACTCGGTTTTGAACCTTTAGCTTAATTCTTTGTTATTTTGATGAAAATAAACGTAATTGTATATAGATTAGGTTTTTTATTCAATGAATACAGTTAATTTAATCATTCCATTCATTTAACTAGTTGGTACCACCGCAGTGTCAGATATTCTGGTGTCAAGCAGCAGTGTAGAAACATTGCTGTGTTCCGGTGTGAAGGGTACAGTAGCTGGTGAAATTACCGGACACAAAAGATTTAATCTAATGTCTTAAGGGTCGGCAATGCGCTAGTGATTCTTGACTGACTGCTTACCGTTAGGCGGGCGGCCGCATAATAGCTGGCCATCTAGGTAAGTAGTATAAAAAAAGCCTAATTTCGATTTAGAGAGATAGAATTTTGCCTGATAGTACAAAATATTGCAACCATGTTACAAGAGACGTTCATTCTTAAGTCTCTTTAAGCAGCTCTTAAGGCAGCAGCGTCTCTCTACTGTATTCCCTACCACCTAAGTATAGTAGATAGACGCTCTGAAAATGTGGTGCTGGAGAAGGATGCTTGGAGTATCCTGGAACGAATTTAGAACCAATGTGTCTATACTCTAAGAACTCGGCATCAAGCAGCGTCTGTCGAAAACCGCACAATCCCGTATACTCAAGTTCTTCTCTCACGTGTCCAGAAGAAGCGAAGACTCTATAGAGCGCCGCTTGTCGTGCAGGGTAGGGTAGAAGGCACTAGACCGCGCGGGCGGTCACCTATTCGATGGACCGACCAAAATAAATCTGCGCTGGGCGGTCCCTTGGATGAGTGCACCAGGATGACGGCAAACAGAGAAAGATGGCGACGAGTCGTGAGACGCGTGACATCTGCCCCTAGTGACACTACATAACGGCCACGACCGCTCTGTGAAGACCGTTACGACAGAGATGAAGAAGTATACTGCGATCCACAAGGCGCATGCCAAAGGTGGGGTTTATGGCAACGTCCTCCTTCTAAGGGGGCCCCTGTTAAGCAATGGACGTCTTTCAGCTCTTCAATAAGTCAGCAGCTGTCAGCAGTTTAGGGTACCCTTCAGACCTGAACACAACAATGGTTAAATACAGCATATCGGGAGAATTTCTGATTACGGGGTACATTAACTGGTCGGGATACCCTGACCGCCTAGTGGCGGAACAACCGCTTGCTTTGCAAACTGGAGGTCACGGGTTCAATACCCGCCAGAGGAACAACGTTGTGTAGTTGTTCCTTACTGGTTAGGCTTAGGACAATGCAGGCCGATCACCTGATTGTCTGGAATGTAAGATCATTCATGCGTTGAATGTCGCTCTGATCTAATTGTAACATGCGACACTGTTAAAAAAAAAGTGAAAATGCCGGATCTTCTCAGTTGAGGCCGCGTTGTGATCCGGTGGTAGCTTATTTAAAAAAAAAAACATGACCATTCAAAAGTGCTAGCGTTAAGCCTATTTGGAATAAACTATTTTTGACTTTGACTTTGAATGGGTATGTGAAAAGACGGTCATGCGCCGGACTTTCCACGGTCAGTCGTTCGTCCCATCGGATTGTGAGAGTTATAAAAGGAAGAGCTTTACCCGTGGGGTGTCCGGGTAAGAATAGCACCCTCCCATCTCCTCCCGTTGGGTGTTCGTAAGAGGCGACTAAGGGAAAACAAGAATACGGGCAGCAGCGTCTTTCTATTGGATTACCTACCACCTATACTGCGATCCCCAAACTGCCAAGCGTGGGGATTATGGCAACCCCTCCCTTTTAAGGGGGAGGTCTTTGTTCAGCACTGGACGTCATTCGGGTGTTGATGAAAAGGAAGAGAGAGTGCACTTGTGTCTACGCAAGCGCTTGTGCACTATAATTTGTCTCCGGCGTAGATAGCTGATCTTGTGAAAGATTGGCCGCTGTGGTCGTATCGGATAGTAGGACATTGTTATTATTACATTGTATATCATTATTAATTGACAAATGTATTCGTATAGTAGAAACATGAGACGCGACAGTCATGATTTTGGCCGAAGAGGTGGTCCGCTAAAATTGTTTAAAAAGCTGCCCATAGCGCCATCTATTATTTTTCTAAACGTATGCTTACGCCATCTATCGGTTTTTATCTGAACTACAGAAAAAGTAAGATACCTAACTTTCGTATGTCGTATAGAATTTTATGTTATCAACTACCTTGTCATCGATAAGGCGATGAAATACTCAGACAAATATTTTGTGTGAAATGCGTTAGATGGCAGTATTAGAAAATAATCTCACGATGCTTCGACTATAATTTAAAAAAAAATATGGTAGGGCATTGGTAGAGCCATTCAAGTACTATATTTTATTTAAAGTAAATACATAAAATATACCTCGTCGAGGCCGCCTTGCCTTGGCCGTGCCAAAGAAATAGACATAGTACATTCATATATACTCCCGAAAAACATAACCGTCCTTCTAGGGCATTCGGGCACAAAGAGGGTCTAGTCAATTACTACAGGTAAATAAATCACGATTTTTTGTAATATTTCTGAATGTTCCGGCAACTTAATTAGTCAATGATAATTTATAAAAACAGATAGGCAGATAGATTTCTAGTTATTTATTTCTAAATATGATTCTCATAAACGGCCTAGGCAAAAATCTTCAAACAATGTGTATTATTACGAAACATCTTTTATCTGAATACTCTGGCGTAAGTACATACAATGCAACTAGAAAGTTCTAAAGCGATCTCGCTGTTATTTAACAAGGACATAGTGAGTTTTTTTTTAAATAACAACTTGCGTCTACGTAATTTTCTACATAAACGTTATATAAAAAGCACTTTATACCTAAAGAGTTTAGTAAATGTCCCTGAACTATTTGGATAGGCAGCGATCCATTCTTTGGGCGTTAGTCAGCTTTACTGAAAACTAGCGCCCCATCACGGCGTCGCACTGATAGATATTTTTTTTCTAGGAATAAAAAAATATAACCTAGGTATGTTACACATGGATGGTGTAGTATTCTAATGGTGAATGAATTTTAAAATCAATCCAGTAGTTTTCGATTTGTTACAAAAATCTTTTTTATTGTTTTTCTAATTTATTGTTGTTTCGTTGTTGTGTATGTATTTGCAGTTAATACCTATGTGCCAGTTCTGCGTTTTTTTGCTTACTGCAGTTTTATACTATGAGCCTCGGAACTGGCAGGAATATATCACGTGAATGAATAATGTATCACCTGCTGCACGATATCATCAAGTGTCTATAATCGCTATTCCACTGATTAAATTTATTTTTAACACCTAGTACATTAGTACGTATACTGTTTGCCCCAAAATCTGTGCTCGCGTAGTAGTTAATCCGTAAATGTAGTTTCTAATTAAGTGTCCCGTAAATGTACTTACATTTCAATGTTGTTCTGAGTTAGTAACTATGTATTCTATAGGAGGCCTAACGATATTAAGAATACTTACTTCTTAAATATTATGCCTATGTATATGCAAAAGGAGGAGTTTTATGTGTGTGTGTGGCATCGTAGCTCTACAATGAATAGATGGATTTATATGTTTTTCTGTTAGTCGTATCATACATTACCCTAATAATAATGTTCGCCACATCAATGTCCTCCAGGCCGTATCCGACCACAGCGGTTAGTCTTTTTAGGGCTCCAAACCTAAAAGGTAAAAAGAAACCTATAAGTCTTCACGCCTATATATTTTAGGAACCACTGATGCTATCGATTTGAAACTTGGAATAGTTTTATATCTTACTTACTTACTCAACCCCATCATCACAAATGAAAAAAAAATCTTCTATTTTCTTTTAAAATCATCAGTAACAGCTCAGTGGGCGAGCACTTGCGTTGGAAACAAGGTGGGCAGGTTCGAACCCCGGCTCGCACCGCTGGTTTCTCTAATAAATCATGTGCGAATCGTCTTTGTGCGATTGTTACTAGCTTTCGGTGAAGGAAAACATCGTGAGGAAACCTGCATGTCTGAGAAAGCCTAACCGCACTTGGCTAGCGTGGTGGACTATGGCCTAAGCCCCTTCATCTTGAGGGGAGGCCCGTGCCCAACAGTGGACCATAAACAAGGACTGGTATTATTATTTTCTTTTAATGGGTGGTAATAGGTCATCGAAATTTCAAAGTGAGACTTTTAGGGCTCCCACACATAACTGCGATGCGATACGATGCGGCGAGAAATAAATGAATTTTCCTGCAACTTGTATCGAAAATTCATTTGTTTCCCGCCGCATCGCATCGCATCGCAGTTATGTGTGGGAGCCCTTATATCGATTGGGGTTTCATATGAAAGGGCTTTATTTGCACATCATTTTCATTTGCATTCAAAACAGATATTTATTTTGGTTTATGTCACCTAGTTTTTGGCTTAGGGCTCCCACACATAACTGCGATGCGATGCGATGCGGCGCCGCATCGCAGGAATTTGTATCGAAAATTCATTTGATTCTCGCAGATATTTGCGATGCGATGCGAATTCGCAGTTATGTGTGGGAGCCCTTAGTGAAAAATGTGAAAAAAAAACCGTAATTATAAAAGAAATCAGTACGAACTAAGAACAAACTATGTAGGTCTGACACATTGTACACATGGCCTTCAACAAACGAGGTTGACCACTCAGCCTTGTGCCTTAAAGTAACTTTTCCAGGATCTGATGACAGAGCAGGGAGATAGTTACAATGTCCTTACCGAATATGGATTCAATGGGTTTGCCATGACGAGTATATGGTTGTCAGATGGTGATCAGCGTATTTTTTAAATTACATACACAGCAGCAGTACCTACTGTGTATGTAATTTGTAGCAGTGTAGTGCCAGTGTAGTCCCAGTAGACCATGGCTCATGGCTTAGCCTGCACACGGAAGGAATTACTTTAAAAGAGTGGTGGGTTTTCCTTATAGGGCAGGTCAAATTGTGTTATCATGACGACACGTTACTTATTGTATATCGATGACGACACGAAAAGAAGTATTTACCGGATCAATCGCAGTTTATTTTTGATTTTACTATCGGGATAGGTTCGAACACATTACAGCATTCATAGTCACGGGCGGACTGACGTGGTGGTTGTCCATACGACATAGTTGTATCACGATACTTCAGACCTTTCTGTGTGTGCAAATAATCATCATCGTGAACAACCCGGATGACGTCCACTGCTGAACATAGGACCTTCTTAGAACGCCATAATGAACGTCAATTGGTTACTTGCAACCACTGGTCACCTGCGATGCGCACAATGTCATCTGTCCACCTAGTGGGAGCGTCTTCCGGTTCGTGGTCGCCACTCGAGAACCTTTCTTCCCGTCGGTGATCGGTTCTTCGAGCGATGTGGCCTGCCCATTGCCACTTCAACTTGTAGATTCTGAGAGTTATGTTGGTGACTTTAGCTGTTCGGCGAATCACCACATTTCGGATTCTGTCGCACAAAGAAATTCCAAGTCCATAACTCGCTGTGTGATTCCAAGCTTCTCTAAAAGGCCGGTAGTGAAGTTCTGTGTATGACATTCAAATAAATATCAGAAATAATTAAGTATTTTCAAATTATTTCTAGTCCGGTATATACTGGGCCAGCGAATTTATACTTCAAATTACCCCGAAAGATTTACTCATCATACCTTACACAACGAATCTTCAAAATGAACAAAAAGTGTTTAATTTGTGCACAGATTTCAAAAAGTACAATCTTACAGAACAAGTACATCGCAATACGTTAACAGTTAGCCCAACACATGTACAGTTCCTTAGTTTTCACGGCGTATACATACATACAAACACATGTGCAAGTAATTGTGGAGAGAATATAAAAAAATTGCGTTAAGTGTGCCTTACTTGCGCGCGGCGAGTCGCGTACACGCGGAAGCAACGATGGCTCTAGCGAGTAATTTTTTTTACTTAACCATAGGTCCATAAAGATGGAATCAGATTCTTATAACTAATGTTTGTAATAAGGAGCATGGACAGAAAACTCACCTAATGGCACAGATTTAATCTCACAAGATTAACCATCTCCGCTGTAGATGTGCACTTTAGCACAAATGCTTGCGAATAAACAACGGAGGTTCCTTTACTCTCACAACGATGGAACCGAATACCGACACGACTGAAGAGAGGTTAGGCGCAGGACCGACTTTTTACATGCCATTTGAAGCATGGATCAATATTAGCTAGTGCTTGACCGCGATCCTGAAATAAATTTTAATTTATTTTCGCAAACCACGTACAGACTTATGAAACCTTTTCACAAAGCTACAGTTCACAGATAGCAATTAGAGTAACAAGAACATAAAGTCACTAATATAAAGTGAACTTTAGCCTTTTTTTGCTCTGGTTACTTATTATTCTTCAGTATACATTGTGTTACAATCTAGAGCCAGTTCTAGCATCGCGTGTACATAGCGGGCGTCCGTTCCGAGTGGCCACAGTTGGCTGACAGAGCGAGAAGTTCAAATCTCCAGTACTCGTAATTGATAAATAAACGTGGCACGTGCCGGGTCAGCCAACCCGGCTTGCAGGTGATGATCTTCCCTTTCAGAGAGGGGAAAACCTCAGAACAAAAAAAAATACAGTCAAATTGAGAACCTCCTTTTTTCAAGTCGGTGAAAAACAATATATTTTTTTAACTAATATAGGCTAGTGTTTGACTAACGTCCTACTTGATGGAAAGCGGCGACTCAATTTGAGATGGTAAAGCAAATCTTATTAAAAGCCTATTCACTCTAGCCTTAAAGATACCTACATTATAATCGGGCGGAAAAACTGACGCGGGCAAACTGTTCCAGTCCTCAGCTGTCCTTATTATGAATGACGAAGCAAATCGCTTAGTTCGGACTGAAGGCGCAGTCACCACATAAGGGTGTGTGCGTGCCGTGCGTCTCGTCGTCCGATGATAGAAGGGGGATGGTGGAATCAAGTCATGTAATTAGTTCTGAAACGACGCAACTAATAACATTTGAGGAGACACCGGGATATGACATCATATTCAACCGGAATACTTCCACTGAAACACAGGCCTCCCCGTTGGGGGGGTGGAGGTATGCCATGATCCCCACGCTTGGCAGGCGTCTTGGAGATCGAATGATGACATAAGCACGTTTAAAGTTCCGCAGTTCCTGAAGACGAAAGTTTTTTAACAAGTGTGTGTTGCCAGTGATGACTTACGGCATTAAGACGTGGTCTTTAACTGCTGGTCTTTTGGAGACGCTCAGAGCCACACAACGTGCTATGGAAAAAGCAGTGCTCTCAGTTTCTTTCCGCGACAGAATCCGGAAATTCGCCGAAGAACCAGCAGATTTACCGACATAGTTCTCAGAATCTGCAAGTTGAACTGGCAAGGGGCAGGTCTTAATATCGCTCGGAAAACCGATAACCAATGGGGTTGAAAGGTTCTCGAGAGGCGACTACAAATCGGAGGACTCAGCATAGGTAAGCCTCCCACTAGGTGGCCTGACGACATTGTGTGAGATGCAGGAAACCAGTGGATGAAAATAGCCAATTGTAGTTCATTGTGAAGTTCTAAGAAGACGGCCTATCTTCTGATAGAAGTCTTCCAGCTGAAGGACTATCAATACCTCAGTCTTCCCGAAACCATAGATGCTGCAAAGCATTCTGTCTCATCACCAGCAGCCACCGCATTTCAACAAAAAAAAAGTTGTCGCTATTAGGTATA
The DNA here is from genome assembly GCA_911728495.1 of Furcula furcula. Classification (NCBI taxonomy): domain Eukaryota; kingdom Metazoa; phylum Arthropoda; class Insecta; order Lepidoptera; family Notodontidae; genus Furcula; species Furcula furcula. The sequence goes on along the minus strand of OU452267.1, from coordinate 13,663,006 downwards.
CCTACCTCCGACCTTTTAGTTACCTACCGTTTACTTTTTGCCTATTTATGCAGTCTTAGCTCCCAAACAGGACAGATTGGGTCAAGAGTTACTGTCTGGATATGATTAGTGGTATCTGGAAGGTAAAATATGTGCCTTGTAAATGGCAATATGCTAACCCCTATTGCATAGGACCTAACCCTGATAGCAAAACCTACGTACTCTACAACGGAACTATCCGCACAAATATTTAAAACCATTAAAAAACAAGATTTACTGCCATACTCAGAAACGTCAATTAGTGTTCACTGCTGGACAAAGGGCCCTTTGGGGTTGCCATAATCCCCACGCTTGGCAGGTATCTTGGGGATCACAGTAGGCGGTAGGTAAAGAAAGACGCTGCTGCCTGTCTTCTTGTTTTCCCTTACTAACTAATAGGTTGGGATGGGATTATAGAAAAAGTCTGTTTTTTTTTAATCAAAATCTACACTTTGAAATCAAACTACTTTTACGGATTTTATCGCGGTTTATTTATTGATTCTCAGTCCTCCCGTGACCATGGGTGCTGCAAAGCATTCGAAACGTCGGGATAGTAAAATCAATAAATAAACCGCGATAAAATCCGTAAAAGTAGTTTGATTTCAATGTGTAATATTCGCGTAAGTAAAAGACAACATTATGAAAATCTACACTGTACATTCGTAATCATACAATGTTAAGATCACTATCGTATCTACCATAATGTCATGTGTAAGGACTAGAAATTTCCGTTAAAACGAGCACACATACATTACATCTAACGCGCACATATGCAACATCACACACTGCTGCGTCTATGTGTGTGTGAGCATGTGTGTGTGCGAAACAAAAACCGGCGCGTGCGCCCACTTACGCCACATAACAGATGACTGTAGCCGTCTCATTCTTGAACGAGTGCGATTGTATGTCCATCTCTCTTTCTCGCAGCGTATGTAATTATGTTGGTACATTACTTGTCGTTCCGTCTCTGAGCAATACCTACAGTGATTCGTGAATGCAATATTTATTCTCGGGGATTTTATTGTATTCCATTCGTCAGTACAGTTACCTAGCTAATTAATAGAAAACATTAATTAAAACTCTACTTTTAATTACACACATCAAAAGTGTCTAGGGATCAAGCATTTTTAAGCGGATTTCTTGAGATTGAGATGTGGCTTTGTAATAAATTTATGATTTTATAAATTTATATGGATCCTTTTTGGTGCATTTCATAATTTGAATCAGGAACCGTGAATCAAATTCGAGTAAAAGATGAAAATCAGCTGTCAATATTTTCCCTATAAAAACATACAACGCATTGAAGACATTATTAGTGCTACTGTTTCCCTACTACTGATTAAAACCAACGTTATTATGGAGCGGCGACGTCATTTAAGCAGGGAAGAAATGCTCAGAGCCGTGGGAATGATAGAAGCTGGTTCCCGGCAACGTACTGTGGCTTTAGCTCTGAATACAAGTCAGAGTGTTATCAGTCGACTTTGGACACGTTACCGAAGCACTGGTACCGTGGCTGAGCGCCATGGAGGACGGTATCGCTGCACCACACGGAGACAAGACCGATATATTCAAATCTTAACTCGAAGAGCTCCAACAATAACTGCCATGATGTTAGCCGTGAGGCTTCATCACTCTTCAGGGAACTTAATTAGCGACCAAACAGTCAGAAACCGCTTGCATGAAGTGAACCTTCATTCCCGAAGACCGCTACGGGTACCACCTATAGCAATGCACAATCGTAGGATTCGATATCAATGGGCTCTTGAACACAGAAATTGGGCAGAAGAACAATGGCGTTTCGTGTGCTTTTCTGATGAGTCTCGTTTTGGTATGAGACCGGATACAAGACGTATACGACACTGGAGAACCCCTGGACGCCAACAGCGATTAAAATCCTGCCAGGAAGTCCATCCTTATAGTGGTGGAACCATCATGGTATGGGCGGGTATTTGGATCGGCGGAAGAACTGAGTTGATTTGGATCAGAGGCAACCTCAACGCTCAAATTTATGCTGAGACGATTGTATCAGACGTCATCGTTCCTCTACAAGTGCAAATCGGTCCCTTATTTCAGTTAATGCATGATAATGCACGACCGCACACCGCAAGAGTTGTAAGACAGACTCTCGCCGCAGCTAACATCAATGTCCTGCCCTGGCCTGCTCAGTCGCCAGACTTGAACCCGATTGAGCATGCATGGGATATGCTACAGAGAAGAGCTCTGCCGAATATGGAGGGTATCCAGTCGCAAGAAGACCTTTTTTTGTTGTTGCAACGAACATGGGCGGCCATTCCACAGCGTGATTTGGATGAACTCATTTTGAGTATGCCAAACCGATGTTCTTGTGTTGTTAGTGTTCGCGGTAGAAACACGGATTATTAATTGTTTAAGTTACCCAATAAAATTTTAAAGAAAACTGTTATTTCAGTCTTTTTTTCGAACTTTTGTGTTAGTGGTTCAAATGTCAAAAATCCCTTTATTAGGAAAATGGCAAATTTCTTTATTAATGCAAAGGTGACTTGGTTTATCGTTACTGTGACAAACGAAAACACTTTATTTGATGAATCCTTAAAGAAAATTTTAATTAATATCAATCAGGAGAAAAGTTATTGCAAAAATATATGTTGATCCCTAGACACTTTTGATGTGTGTAGTTATGTGAGTTTTGGTGCTCGTGGTCAGTTGGAATCACTGTTCGGCAAACGATTAGTAGGTTAAGCAACATCAGGCAAGGTTTTAGAATTGATGGGTGACCGTTTCATCATCATCAACAGCTGAAAGAAGTCCAGTGTTAAACTAAGGCCTCCCTCTTAGAAGGAAGAGGTTGCCATAATTCCAACGCTTGGCAGGTATTTTTGGGATCGCAGTATAGGTGGTAGGTAATCCAATAGCAAGACGCTGCTGCCCGTCTTCTTGTTTTCTCTTAGTCGCTTCTCACGACCCAGACACCCCACGGTTTAATGCTCAATTTAAATGCCACTAGGCAGTCACCCGTGGGGTGTCCTGGTAAGAATAGCACCCCCCCCCCCCCATCTCCTCCCGTTGGGTGTCCGTAAGAGGCGACTAAGGGAAAACAAGAATACGGGCAGCAGCGTCTTTCTATTGGATTATCTACCGCCTGTACTGCGACCCCAAGTCGCCTGCCAAACGTGGGGATTATGGCAACCCCTCCCTTCTAAGGGGGAGGCCTTAGTTCAGCAGTGGACGTCTTTTGGCTGCTGACGATGATGATGACTTGAGCATCTCCATGCTTCGGTAATGAGTTTTAATGGGACTACTCAGTCACTCATTCCCACCACTGTGACTCCTGTCAACCAGGATCTACAGTGGTCACCACTGAAGACACCGAGGTTTAAAATCGGGCCCGCTGGTCTAGTGGTCAGATACCCTGCCTGCTAACCGATGGGTCGTGGGTTCGATTCCCGCCAAGTGTCTGGGTGTTCTTTATATATTTAAGTATGTATTTACAAAAAAAAAGAAAGTACATAAGTATTAGTATCAGTTGTCTGGTTTCCATAGTACAGGCTCTGCCTAGTTTGGGATCGGATTACCGTGTGTGGATTGTCCCAAGATATTATTATTATTATTCCATTTATTATTATTATTATTGATATTATTATTATTATTAAATCAAACTACTTTTACGGATTTTATCGCGGTTTATTTTAGATTTTACTATCCAGACGTTTCGAATGCTTTGCAGCACCCATGGTCATGGGAGGTCTGAGATGTTGAACGTCCTTATGTCACAATTATGCCGGTGTAACCTCAGGTTTTCTTAGTTATTATTGTTGGTCGCGTAAGTAAAAGACAACATTATGTGACACCGAGGTTTGATTTCCCTTCGGCGATGGGAAACGTTAAATTGTCTTGGAACCTGCAACAACAATTTTAAAAGTAGCTATGGTTTAAAGTAACACAAATTCCACATCCCTCCTCAGCAAAGCGAACTTGCAAACTCTACCTTGTTTGGAATTAGAGGCCTTAGCATTAGATAGCGTTTGTTTTTTATACTACCAAGGTGGCTAGCAATCGTGTGGCCCGCCTGATGTTAAGCAGTTACTGCAGCCTATACGGTTGGTGTCCCGCCATAGGGTGAATTTTAATTCCTTTGTGGTGAGAATACCGACCACCCATCTATCGACCTTCACGAAGGAGGAATTTTGGCCGAAGGGTGTCGTGTTTCGCCGCTTCAGAGGTCGGCTACATGACACCGTATGCGACACAATGACTCTCCGTGTCACTAATTAGTATTAATATAATTTAATATGTATGTTAGTCTTTAAGGTATTTGTTTCTATGGGCCATAGTTGCCTGCACGTTCAGGGATAATATACCTTCCTAACACTGAAAGAATTTTCAAAATCGGATCAGCAGTACCGGGGATTACTCCGAACATACTTATAGAGATATTAGTATAGAGAAGTACCTGTAGTAAAACGACTACTCAGGCCTCTGATACCTGTATGTAGATTGCCCTAGAATATATTATGTATATTGTTACTACTGCTTGGCCGCATAATAGTGACACTGTAGCCTGGATGGTCTTTTGCACAGGGGGGGGGGGGTACCTTCAAAAACAAAATATAGTCAAAAAATTTCATAATAATGAATTCGTAATTTTATTATTCTAAGAAACTAGAAGGAAATAATAAAATGTATTATTTATATAAAGTATATCAAATTTACATAGCTATAAACGTTTTATTATATATTTACGTCATACGGAACTCTTTTTTCGCAACAATATGGTACTTCGAAATAATTATCAAATTGAACCTATTTTTTATTAAAACTTAATTAGTTTTTTTACCAACCAGGATATGAGGTTAAAATAGATTAGTACGCACAACAGCAAATAAAACGAAGACACGAAGGTTTTGGGTTAGATTACTGGGCTCTAGCCCGCTAGCTAGCTAGCGTAAGAGGCAACTAAGGGAAAACAAGAAGACGGACTGCAGCGTCTTTCTATTGAATTACCTACCACCTATAATGCGTATACCATAATTTTGCGGCAGAATACACAACCAATGCAGTGGTGGAGATGTCTGACACTGTGATGGTACCCACCTTAATGTTTTTTTCAAAAACCTTGAAAAGCTCCCTGGGTGCTGTGGGGCTCGACCGGGGTATGTAAGGTTCTTACCCACTAAAACCCCGCAGCTGTCGCATCGGCACATTAGAGGGTGACCTGGGCCCTCCGGTGGGATCTGCACCAAGAGCCCCTCAGTGCGTTGCCTTTGAGCCCGCGGGGGTCGCACTGTAGTTCCCCGGGTACCATCACGCTGCTTACGGGTACAGGGTTAGCAGCCCCACCGCCGCCGTCCTCCTCGGAGTAGCCGCCATACTCGATAGACGCCTAGGGCCCATACCCCAAGCGTTCAGTGACTCCGAAGGTGTTCACAATGGGCCTATGTTAATCCAGTTTCATCCATGTGAAACCTCGGTAAGTATAAATAATAACAGAGGCACTTGCCCTACCCTTCAAGGTTCACTAGGTATAATCGAAGTAATTATTACCCTGTTATGAGTTTGTAACGTAAAAGAAAGCAATGTAATTAACTAAATGATATGTGTGTCCAGGTGGGAACCACCGCTCTACGGAGTCGCTGGACGTTCGGCCTTAGAACGTCCATTGAGTACGGTGATGACAAGAATGACGGCGGCGGGGTTGCGACCCCAGTCCCCGTGAGCACCATGGCAGGTTCCCGGGGGGTTACAATGCTCCCCCCGGTGGCAGGTTTAAAGGCAAGGCACTGGGGGGCTCCTGGTGCAGATCATACTGGAGAGATCCTTCTCATGTGCCGATGCGACAGCCACGGGGGTTTTAGTGTGTAAGAATCCCACATACCCCGGTTGAGCCAGCTGTTGGGCCCGGGGACCTTTCGATGGTTTTCCACCAAAAAAAGTAATAATAATAATAAAGACGCAGCACACCTCTCGACACCCTTGTGGCGCCGTCTTACGACGGCCGCATGGAGAGCCCATCTAGTGGGTGGCAAGTCACCACTTGTCAAAAAATAATTAGTATACCTAGTAATTACGGCAAGTGACACAGGCCCTTTACAATAGCCCAGTATTCTATCCCCACGCAAGCCTTTTAAAAGTCCGGGTGTGAAAGCCCGAGAAAATAAAATTAAAAGAAAAATAAGAAACAATAATATTCTGGGACACACGGCCATCTGATCCCAAACTAGGCAGAGCCCGTACTATGGAAACCAGACATCTGATACTAATACTTATATACTTTTTTTTTAATACATACTTATATATATAAACACCCAGACACTTGGCGGGAATCGAACCCACGACCTATTGGGTAGCAGCCAGGGTGACTAAACACTGTCTAGTGGTAGTGGTGTCTTGGTCTCAACAGGCCCATCAATACAGTGTAATAATATATACTGAAACTGCTTAAACTACTCTATCTATTGACTCAAAGATACCAATAATCGCTACCGTCACCTACTCTGCCTACCTAGCAAGGGACAACAGTCGTGAAGGTATAAATATATTTTCTAATTTCTCAGATGACGATTGTATGTAATAATAAGGTGATGTTAAGCTAGCTGCGTGGAGCGAGTGCCATCGTCTGGACGGCGGCGAGGGGAAGACGCGCCACAATTATACTGCTTCCGGTACGCAGGCATAGGGCTGCAATAGAAAACGTCGTATCGATATCGATAAATGTCAGTTTCTATGAAAAAAAATCTATTAGTATCGAAATGTATAACAAAAAACATATTTCTTGTCGTGTTGGAAATATTGGTTAATTTAGATAGATCTTATAAAATGTAGTGTCTAGAGAGCACTAGACGAACATAATATATTACTTTGTCTTTCAAGGAGGCACTCCATAAGCTCACGGATATCCGGTCTTTATCCGATTCAGCGGTGTTTAAGGCTTCTGTGGTGGAGAAGGCTGACTTGGGCAAGCGGTGCAAATACGTCTCTTTAGCAAATACACACATATTTGCGCCGTTTGCTGTGAAAACTTTTGGTCCATGGAGCTCCAGCACTATAAACGTTTTTCAACAGATTTCTCCACGACCGTTTGCTTCCACTGGTGACTGGTGCAATTCCACGAGGAAATTGGAAGGTGACTGGTGCAAGCCAGCATTTTTGCCACCATTCCGCGCGGTCACGATTAATTTGATAATATGTAAATTAGTTTGGTATCTTTTTAATTTAATTGCCGGCCGATGCGTGATCGCGCTTACGCGGTTCGCGTGTTAAACTTGTACAGATCGGAGTTATCGGCCGTGGAGGGGTTAAATGTAAAAACTTTCATCATCATCATCAGCCGGAAGACGTCCACTGCTGAACATAGGCCTCCCCCTTAGAACGCCACAATGAACGACAATTGGCTATTTGAATCCACCGGTTACCTGCGACGCGCACAATGTCGTCTGTCCACCTAGTGGGAGGCCTGCCTACGCTGCGTCTTCCAGTTCGTGGTCGCCACTCGAGAACCTTTCTTCCCCAACGGTTATCGGTGCTTCGAGCGATGTGGCCTGCCCATTGCCACTTCAACTTGCAGATTCTGAGAGCTATGTCGGTGACCTGGGTTCTTCGGCGAATCTCCACATTTCGGATTTAAAAACTTTAATTCAAATAACAAATAAATACCTCTCAAGTGCGAGTTGATATTAAAATATATTTGTTTCCTTTGCGATGAGGTTTGGTAAGTAATACTCGTATCTAAAACTTTTCCAAGTTTCAAATCGATAGCATCAGTGGTTCCTGAAATATATAGGTGTGACAGACAGACAGACAGACAAAGTCAGACCATTAGGGTTCCTTTTTACCTCATAGGTATGGAACCCTAAACATATACTTGTCACGTTTCAAAGTCACATGACATATCGATTATGTGCATAGTGACGCAAGCATCGATACCGCCGATAGTGGCCCATCACTAGACTAACCCCGGCTGCGCGTGCGCCGGAGCGCGACCAAGAAAGTGTAACCGTCGCCTCGTAACGGCTACATGTCCGAGTGAAGTTAAAACAAGTGATATTCCCTGGATTATACATTTGGTTGATGGGTTTCATCAGTATCACGAAAATTCTCACTCACTCCGAGTAAGAAAAGCATCTCCTCCCGTTGGGTGTCCGTGAGAGCCGACTAAGGGAAAATAAGAAGACACGCAGCAGCATCTTTCTATTGGATATCTTCCTCCTTCGCCTGCCAAGCGTTGGGATTATGGCAAATATCTAAGGGGAAGGCATTTGGTCAGCAGTGGACGTGGTATGACAAGGGACCGTTAAGGTGCACCTACCTTCGTATCAGACATTTTGCCGCTAAGCAGCATTGTGTATATAATGCTGTGTTCTGGGGCGAAGGGACTCTGTACCTGGTAAAATACGGGGCTTAAAAGATCTATTGACAAGTCTCGAATGACCAGTGGCAGTGTAGTTATCCATGGCAGGTGTATCGCTATCGTACCCGCTGCAGTGCCCTTCACACAGAAATGTAAATATTTCTGTTTTGCGGCATATTAATGTCAATTATTATGGTGGTACTGATTTGGATTGTCTAGTCCTAGAAAAGGGGACATAACGCCTAGGTAAAAATATGGTATCATTTACCGCGATGTACTGTACGGAAGAGGTAAAATCCTTGATCGAGCTTCTGTAACTAAGAGCAGATAGTTTCCCGCCTTTTTCTACTTTAACTAAAAATCATTATTGAAATCATATAACATATAATAATAATGGCCTCCTGGCCGATACGACCACAGCGGCCAATCTTACATGAAATCAGCCAACTACACGGGAGATACTATAGTGCACAAGTGCTTGCGTAGTTATAAGTGCACTATGTTTGCCTTTACTCACAACCCGATGGAAAACCAATACGACCGGGAAGTGGTGATGCCAGGCTCATAGACTCCTGCATCACGCCTTTTTCGGAGGTGGTAAAGATGTATTTAACATCCAACATAGCTCATTGTAGCGGCCAAATGTGGTATTCGTTGACTACGGTATCTGTATAGAAGTCGGTCCAATACCTCACCAAAAAGCATTTTTTTTCATCAATTCAGTGAGAATCGTGAAGTGCCCGGGTAAGAAAAGCTCCCTTTCATCTCCTACCGTTGCGTGTCCGTAAGAGGCGACTAAGGGAATACAAGAAGACGCTGCCCGTCTGCGTCGCTGCTGCAGAGAGTGTGGGCTAGTTCCAACAGCCTCCTGAAGGTCATTGCAGATCATTTCGACTGTCCCATAATGTACCACTTAAGTAGCTTCCATTGTTTTAGAAAATAGTTTTAGAATATAGTTTAAGTTTTGTTTGTTTTTTGTCTTTGCGCGACATAATCCGAAATGTGGAGATTCGCCAAAGAACCAAGGTCACCGACATAGCTCTCAGAATCTGCAAGTTGAAGTGGCAATGGGCAGGCCATATCGCTCGGCTAACCGATAACCGCTGGGGAAGAAAGGTTCTCGAGTGGCGACCACGAACCGGAAGACGCAGCGTAGGCAGGCCTCCCACTAGGTGGACAGACGACATTGTGCGCGTCGCAAGTAACCGGTGGATGCAAATAGCCAATTGTCGGTCATTGTGGCGTTCGAAGGGGGAGGCCTATGTTCAGCAGTGGACGTCTTCCGGCTGGTGATGATGATGATGATGTATTTTGTGTCTTACTATGGACAAAATGTCTGAAATAAAATGTTTATTATTATTATTATTAGCGTCTTTCTTCTGACTACCTACCACCTATACTGCGATCCCCAAGACGCCTGACAAGCGTCGGGAATATGGCTACCCCTCCCTACTAAGGGACAGGCCTTTGTCTAGCAGTGGACGACTGTCGGCTGCTGATGATGAGTGAAGAGACAAGAAGAACAACTAAATGGTAAGCACATACAACTTCATTGCACTGCCACTAAAGAGTGAAGATCCAAGACATTGGTTATTAAGTCTGTTAAGCCCGATAAGTTCACGAGCTACAGCATCTTAAATTAGTGATTGGCAGCAGAATATCTGCAGCGGTACCTACTTGAATAGTCCATTGCACGAGGGAACTAACAATTAAAACGAGTTAAACAAAGAATATTATGATAGATATTCTTAGTAGTTTGCATGGTGGAACAAATCTACTTACCGTTCTAGTAGCTTCGATGGGCGGTAGGCACGTAGCTGGTAAAACTATTGGCAGCGCGTGCGTGGCTTGTCGGAGTCTTTGTTGCTTGGACACTGGTCCTCAACCGTTATGCACGAACTAGTCAATAATAAAACAAAAAAACAATGACTCTAGAAACTTCTAGCAACTATTCTTAAATACCTCAGTAATGTATTTAAAAATAGTTGCTGGTAGTGTTTTTTTATACTACCAAGGTGGCAAGCAAGCATGCGGCCCGCTCGCGGTAAGCAATCGCCACAGCTCAACACCAGAAGAATCACTAGCGCGTTGTCGACTCATCGTCGACGTCGTCGACGAGACGGTCTCAGGAGAACATCTGTCGGGTTGCTATCTTTTTCTGCCAACGTTTATGCAAAGCGGAAAAGCTGCCAGTTTTTAAGGTACCCTTCTCTGGCAGTGCTGCGGCAACTTCAAGAAAGTTTTTTACTTAGTTTAATACAATACAAATATTCTTTATTGTACACCAAAAGAGAAGATACAGTTTAAAGGATCATCATCATCATCATCAGCCGGAAGACGTCCACTGCTGAACATAGGCCTCCCCCTTAGAACGCCACAATGAACGACAATTGGCTATTTGCATCCACCGGTTACCTGCGACGCGCACAATGTCGTCTGTCCACCTAGGAAAAGAAGAAGGATAAGAAGATGTAAATAAAATGTAAATATTTAGTTATGTAAATAAATTATCAATGATGTTTATAAATATTTTTTTGTTGTCTGTTAAACATAGTACGGATTCGTGTGTGGATTGCCCTAAAATATGAAAAATGCATACGGATTCTATAATATAATACTATATAAACCGCGAAAAAGCTGTAAACCGTATTTTATTGAAAAGGAAATATTGTGCATCCCTTGCATTTATATTCTACAAATATGCCAGTTTGTAAGAAAATATCGGAGTTTTTTCAAATCAAACGACGAATTGTATGAAAACTACAATAGACGTAACAAAAATACGCTTGTCCTACCCAATCCAACCCGCTTATCAACCAATTTAAAAATGCTGGGAAAAAGTCCAAACTTCAGATTAATTTCAATTTATAATAAATTACTGGAGTATTTAAAAAGTAAAACAGACAATACCGTATTTTACCGGAAACTTAAATCATTATTAATAAAAAAATGCTACTACTCCGTAGAAGAATTCAAAACCGACAAAAATATACATAAAAATATAATTTAACTAGCTGACCCGTGCAGCTCCGCCCGCGCTTTTATTACGTTTTGCTCGTCTCTCTTTCCCTCCCACTTCGGTCCTCGTCACACTCCGCCTCTTCCTCTCCCCGTTGTCCCTTCTCTGAACCCTCTCCCTCTCTTCTCCCAACTTGCTCCACCTAACTCCCCCGAACCCTCACCCCATCACCCCCTCCTCAAATCCCCTCTCAGTCTCTCCTCTCTTGCTCTCCTCCTCCTCTCATGTCCTCTCGTTCTATATGTTATCAGCGGCATAAAATATACTTTATGACCTATTCTCAGACCTACCCGATATGCACAAAAAAATTCATACATATCGATCCGTTCACCCATCTATTTTATTACCTTGCCTTATGTTGCTTAACCTTTACCTAGCGGCATGAAATATAATTAATGGCCTATTATTAAACCTACCCGATATGCACATAAAATTTCATACAAATCGGTTCACCCATCTATTTAATGACCTTACCTAACGTTGCTTAACCTTAACCTACAGGTATAAAAAGTATCCTATGTCCGTCTCCTGCTCCTGAGCTACTTCCCTACCAATTTTCAGCCAAATCGGTTGAGCCGTTCTTGAGTTATAAATAGTGTAATTAACACGACTTTCTTTTAAATATATAGATTAAAGTTCTATGCTGATTGTATGTTCAATTTCACCGATAGATGGCGCTGTTCATAATGTAAATCACGCTAACATCGTAAATCACTGTCTAATGATATTCGATAATGAAAGTTCTAAAATTTTCCGCATCTTTTATTCTTGCGACTGTGATACAATACCTATACACTACCTGGACGCACCCCCCCCCCCCGGAGCCCTGACCTTGAAGCGTTGTTTGGGAGCGCTGTTCATTGTGTGTACTGTGAATTGTAGTTGTACATTTTATTGCGTTAGATTAGATCATTTCGAGTCATTTTAGGTTTTTTACCTAAGTAAAAATTTAGCAATTTCGTATTCTCAATTTCTACCTACCTATACAAATGTAGCCTTGGTCGTGCAGCGGACCTAACCGCTGGCTTTTAAATGAAATGAAATGGTATTTTTCCCTTGCCTATTTCTTTCCTAATCTAGTTTGGACTCGCTCGGGATTTACAGATTTTAACTTTTCAAAGATATAGATAATGTCATATTGCTATCAGCAAAGTACTTAGAACAATACAGAAATCTAATGAAAATGTCCTGGGTGTACCGGACCGGCTTACCCCTTACAAAAATTTACCCTTCGCCACTGCCATATCTTATGCAAACTAAATGTCTGCTCAGTCCCTATTGTATATAACGTAATAATAGATATCTTAATGATTAACTGATCAGTTTATAATTACCCTATTCACATACAAAGGAAATTACGTGGTAATATGTGCAAGTAATGTTTCACTGCTTAGCCCCTATGAAACATAGCGTGATGTTTTATATACCAACTTATACCCCTACTTCTACACAACACATCAGTGAAAGTCCTATCAGAATCCATCCACGCGTTTTCAAATGATACCTGGACGAACAGAACGACAGACAGACAGACAGACAGACAATAATTCCAAAAAAAATTGTTTTGGCTTCTATGTCGATAGTATAGTACTTTTTCTGTACATAGAAATTTTGGAAAAATATTCAATGTACAGAAAAAATGCTCTTTGAGTTTTATTATACACACATCAAAAGTGTCTAGGGATCAACATATATTTTTGCAATAACTTTTCTCCTGATTGATAATAATTAAAATTTTCTTTAAGGATTCATCAAATAAAGTGTTTTCGTTTGTCACAGTAACGATAAACCAAGTCACCTTTGCATTAATAAAGAAATTTGCCATTTTCCTAATAAAGGGATTTTTGACATTTGAACCACTAACACAAAAGTTCGAAAAAAAGACTGAAATAACAGTTTTCTTTAAAATTTTATTGGGTAACTTAAACAATTAATAATCCGTGTTTCTACCGCGAACACTAACAACACAAGAACATCGGTTTGGCATACTCAAAATGAGTTCATCCAAATCACGCTGTGGAATGGCCGCCCATGTTCGTTGCAACAACAAAAAAAGGTCTTCTTGCGACTGGATACCCTCCATATTCGGCAGAGCTCTTCTCTGTAGCATATCCCATGCATGCTCAATCGGGTTCAAGTCTGGCGACTGAGCAGGCCAGGGCAGGACATTGATCTTAGCTGCGGCGAGAGTCTGTCTTACAACTCTTGCGGTGTGCGGTCGTGCATTATCATGCATTAACTGAAATAAGGGACCGATTTGCACTTGTAGAGGAACGATGACGTCTGATACAATCGTCTTAGCATAAATTTGAGCGTTGAGGTTGCCTCTGATCCAAATCAACTCAGTTCTTCCGCCGATCCAAATACCCGCCCATACCATGATGGTTCCACCACTATAAGGATGGACTTCCTGGCAGGATTTTAATCGCTGTTGGCGTCCAGGGGTTCTCCAGTGTCGTATACGTCTTGTATCCGGTCTCATACCAAAACGAGACTCATCAGAAAAGCACACGAAACGCCATTGTTCTTCTGCCCAATTTCTGTGTTCAAGAGCCCATTGATATCGAATCCTACGATTGTGCATTGCTATAGGTGGTACCCGTAGCGGTCTTCGGGAATGAAGGTTCACTTCATGCAAGCGGTTTCTGACTGTTTGGTCGCTAATTAAGTTCCCTGAAGAGTGATGAAGCCTCACGGCTAACATCATGGCAGTTATTGTTGGAGCTCTTCGAGTTAAGATTTGAATATATCGGTCTTGTCTCCGTGTGGTGCAGCGATACCGTCCTCCATGGCGCTCAGCCACGGTACCAGTGCTTCGGTAACGTGTCCAAAGTCGACTGATAACACTCTGACTTGTATTCAGAGCTAAAGCCACAGTACGTTGCCGGGAACCAGCTTCTATCATTCCCACGGCTCTGAGCATTTCTTCCCTGCTTAAATGACGTCGCCGCTCCATAATAACGTTGGTTTTAATCAGTAGTAGGGAAACAGTAGCACTAATAATGTCTTCAATGCGTTGTATGTTTTTATAGGGAAAATATTGACAGCTGATTTTCATCTTTTACTCGAATTTGATTCACAGTTCCTGATTCAAATTATGAAATGCACCAAAAAGGATCCATATAAATTTATAAAATCATAAATTTATTACAAAGCCACATCTCAATCTCAAGAAATCCGCTTAAAAATGCTTGATCCCTAGACACTTTTGATGTGTGTAGTATAGAAGATAGATGACAAGTTAGTTATTTCTGTTCATGACCTTCACTATTGCGATACAGGCGTAATTAAATTTAATTTCATCTAATTTCTTTTAATTACACCTAATTTAATTCAATTTCATTTCATCATCATCATCAGCCGAAAGACGTCCACTGCTGAACATAGGTCTCCCCCTTAGAACGCCACAATGAACGACAATTGGCTATTTGCATCCACCGGTTACCTGTGATGCGCACAATGTCGTCTGTCCACCTAGTGGGAGGCCTGCCAACGCTGCGTCTTCCAGTAATTTAATTTAATTGCATTTAATTTCATTTAATTTAATCACATTTCATTTAATTTAAGTAAATCGATTAATGTTAAATAACATCACTACCTATATTTACTGTACTATTTACGAGTATAAGAATATTGCTAATTAACAAATTATATTTGAATTAATGCTGACGAATGAAATATTTGGATATAGAATTAGTATTTATATAACAATGTGAAACTAAACGCACTGACTTACAAACGCCCTAACAGGGTCCATGTACTGTACCTAAACTTAAGTCCTACTTAATACCTACGGAGATTATATTCATGTATGCAAAATTGACAAATATTATTATATTATCTTAATGAGTATAAAAGAGGGCCATTCACTTTAAACACTTTGAGAAACGCATTCAAATAAAAGTCAGTTACGGCAATCGTCCGTTACACTTTATCATCCGCTGTCTCCAGAGCTAGACAGCTATATACAACTCTCCGTAAGTTAGAAAGAGATAACGCATCCACCTGTCTTAAGTGCCATCGCTTTTTGTTGCACACTTTTTAATGTTTTAATTACAAATAAGACTGGTGCAATATCAGTACTACTGTTTATAGGGTTTTTAATATTAATGGAGCAGACACACTATAGACATCGGTTCGTAGTCTCTAGCCTGTTTCTTGACTTTATACTTACCAAATATGTTTTGGTAGAGTTTAATATGATTAGCGATATTGTTAATACATCTTTTTATTGACCAACTCGCTATTAGAGTTGTTCTAGCTGCTTTAGGCTTCTTACTTATCAATTATCACGCTGTCATAACTGGGACCATTAACTTTCGCAAAAAATTAATTTCAATATTTTTCATTTATGAAATATTTGTTTTTTTTATATTTATTTATTTTCCACAAATAGTTTAACCTAAGCGTAAGTACAAAAACAGCGGTACGGTAATACAACGCCGTCACAGGATGCTGACAAAGCCCAAACTAGACAATAAACCTGTATCTTGGGTTTCTGGGGTACAAAGTTATACAGATTGATTAAAACTGTGTACTAGCAAATGCAAGATTGTAGGCTGAGACTAAAATATGCAAAGAAAATAAGAAAATAAGTACAAAAAATTAACAAATAATACATTAATATAGAATACTTACTTAACAAAAAACTACTTTATTTGCGTGTGTGTGTGTGTTTGTGTGTGTGTGTGTGCGTGTGGGTGTGTGTATGTGTGTGTGTGGTGTGTGTGTTTGTATGTATATTTGCAGCTACTTAAATAAGATTTTCTGTATCATTGTACGAAAGTTCGTACAGCCAAGACTTAACTATTATATTATATATTTTTGCAAGTATAATCGCTACAATTTTTTATCGGAACTAGTTTACATACCTTATTGTATGTGTACTGTAAAGAAAACCGTGGACATGAAAGAATATTTTTCAACACATATGTATTTGTAGTCTCATAACTTAAATAAATTATTTTTATAATGTTGTCTTTTATTTAAGCGAATACTACACATTGTAATACAATTACTGTTACTGAATATATCACGGTTTAATCGCCATAGATTCCGTAACAGTAATTTTATTAAATTAATTGTATCTATAAAAAATTGATAACGATATAAAAAAAAATCATAAGCATTTTGTAAGATTGTAAAACTTTCTTGGAATAGACTTCAACGCGCGCGCAGTACTTTCCCAATGAAAGTTAAACGATTTGATTCGACGATATTTTAACAAACTTCATGCATATGACAAAACTTTAGCTCACATCTATATTTAGTTTTTTATTTTTTACATTGACACAAAAGGTGTCTATCCCATTCCAAAACCAACTCCGACTGTGGGCTTCATATGACTTAGCTTTAGCGGGTCACAAGAATCTATACTTATAATAATAAAACTGTAACAGGTCCAATTCTGTACATTGAAGATATTGTGAAAATTATATTCTATAACCGATACTAAAGCCAAAAATGTATTTATTTTTTATTTTTGTCTGTCTGTCTGTCTGTCTGTCTGTCTGTCTGTATCTCGGCTGAGCATCACGCCGAAACTACTGGATGGATTGAAACGAAACTTGGCATGATTTGAGTTAATACTCCGAGGCCTACCTATGTCCTAACATAGGATACTTTTTATCCCGACATTCGGCACGGTTTCCTTGAGAGAGGGGACTAAAGTTAAAATGTGTATTTGGTTATACGCTTGCTCCGATTTTAACAATTTTTCATTACTATTATAATAAATATTTGTAAGGGAACACTCATAGACAGTGGTTAACAATGTTTGGAAATCGATCAGGTTATGCAACGTTAGGTAAGGTCATTAAATAGATCCTTCGGAGTCGCTGGACGTTCGGGGTGTGGGCCCTTTGAGCGTCCATTGAGTACGGCGGCGACTCCGAGGAGGACGGCGGCGGGGTTGCGACCCCCGTCCCCGTGAGTACCGTGTCAGGTTCCCGGGGGGCTACAATGCGCCTCCCGGCGGCGGGCTCAAAGGCAAGGCACTGAGGGGCCCCTGGTGCAGATCCCACCGGAGAGCCCTGGGGTCCCCCCTCTCATGTGCCGATGCGACAGCCACGGAGGTTTTAATGGGTAAGAATCCCACATACCCCGGTCGAGCCCCACAGCTCCCGGGGATCTTTAGAAGATTTCCCCCGCGTCAAAAAAAAAAAAAAGATGGGTGAACGTTTAACGCCATTTGAACTAAACGTCTCCGTGCTTCGGAGGGCAAGTACAAAGGGGGTCCAAGTTTTTAACCGACTTTAAAAAAGGAGGTTTTGTATTCTAAGCAAATGTATATTATTGAAAGTTTAGTTAACGCGGGCGGAGCTGCGTGGGTCAGCTAGTTATCAATATATTTATTGGTTAAGGAGCATTCTTGATTGAATCTCCTCTTTCCAGGTGGAATTAAAGTCGAGCTCTGGCTTACGATATAGTGAAAAAATACATATTTACATCCCCCCCAACCCTTGAAATTAATACAATAAATTATTCAATTCTTATGATTAAATCTATTTTTATTAGGTGGTAGATTCCTCATTCAAGGAACCGTCTAAGTAGGTAGGTACCACCGCAGTGTCATATTTTCTACCGCCAAGCTGCTGCTTGGCGCCACAAGTATGCAACCCTACATTACCCTAGCATTCCGGAATAACAATGTAGTGCGTGGCTGTGTCCACACAATACATTACTGTTCCGGAATGCTGGTGATTATAAAGCAGGCAGGCAGGTTAATAACTAATCTCTTGAGTCAAGAGCTGCAGCATAGTATAACTCTCCATAGACAGACCGGTGTCATTTACCATTAGGCAACTGTTTACACTGGTCACTAAATAAAAAAAAATACAAGTGGATTGAGGTGATACAACTACTTGTTCATACATTAAAATATTGTATTTGTTCTTTATCCATAAGAAAAAGATTTTTTATAGAAACTAATTATTAACAGTTTATTTTCAAATATACTCAAACTAGGTGAAAAACTTCCTCCAAGTTGTCGCCGCACTGGGAGGGAAGGGTACCTAAAAGCCTGGTGGCATTACCCCTTTGTAAGGCCAAGCTAATACGTTGGCAGAAAAAGCTACCAGCTACTTCGATAAGTTTGGATGAAATTTCTTTCACTAAACCGTGCGTTTCATGAGACTAAGGACCCATGGTCTCCACCACATCGCAATGTATAAAAATCTGTTTCAAATCATTTAAAACGCTCACTAAACCTTCCAAGCTTAATTAGACCACAATTATAATTAACTGCGCGGTATTTAATTGGTTATTTTTTTAAACCGTAAACCACTTGTTTAAATTATAATAATAAAACGGTCGTTTATTAACGCGTCTTGAAGGTTTTGATTCATTATATTATTTACATAATAAAGGTTGAATTTATTGTAAGATCATAGGAAAACGTCGCGAAAACATGAAATTTTTTACGCTACTTAATACAAAATAATAACAATATCATCCATGCACATTGTGGTGGACAATCCACGCATGGTTATCAGACCCCAAACTAGGCAGAGCAGAGCCTGTATTATGAAAACCAGCAGTCAACTGATACTAATATTAATATAGTTCTTTTTTTTGTAAATATACGGGGTGTAAGGGACGTCGTACCGAAAACCGATACCAGTACACGATTCTGGACATTCTAGTGTTGAAATTTTTATCGGCTTTTTCATGAATTTCCAAATTTCGGTACACGGTCATGAATTTCGGTACGTAGTCCCTTACACCCTGTATAGGTACTTAACCCCTAAATAACGCCCAGACACCCATACACTTGGTGGTTATCGAACTAACGACCTATTGGGTAGCAGCCAGGGTGTCTAACAACTAGAGCAATGGGCTTGTTAAAAATATCATTATGACTGAATGTGAGTACAGTATTTATACTCACTTAAATAATAATACCATCCCTTGTTTATGTCCCACTGTTGGGCACGGACCTCCCCTCAAGATGAAGGGGCTTAGTCCACCACGCTGGCCAAGTGCGAGTTGGCGGACTTCACACGTCATTCGAGAGCTAGTTAGGCTTTCACAAACATGCAGGGCCGCAAGTCTGCTAATATACAAACGCTTCAATTGAGTGTCGATAGTGTGTCAGTTGAATGGTTTTACACATTTGGTAGTCTACTAATATAAAACATATAAATAAAATGACATACAATTGCCATTTCAACGACACACTATAAACCATAATAGTGTCCGAGTGGTGTGACACCACTTGTTATAGTTATTTTAGCAAAATACCGAACTTGTCACAATCCTAATGGTGTCTCGATAGTGTGTCGCTGGAATGGCAATTGTATGTCATTTTATTAAAATTAGCAGACTTGGGGTCCTGGTTTCCTCGCGATGTTTTCCTTCACCGAAAGCTAGTAACAATCGCACAAAAACGATTCGCACATGATTAATTAAAGAAGTCAGAGGGGCGAGCCGGGTTTCGAACCTGCGCACCTTGTTTCAAAGGTAAGCACTCACCCACTGAGCTGTTACTGCTTCCCCTATTGTTACTGCTGTTGCTGTTATTATTACTGTTACTAAGCTGTCAATTCTCATATGTATTTTTACAAAAAAAAAGTGCTGCTAATTTTTGTATAAAAATACCCAAAAGTGGCCACATTGGTAGTATGAAAAGCCTATATAGCAGTGGCGTGCACAGAGGGTAGGCAAAAAAATGTATTCGGCTTATTTAACCTATTTTAAGTATCTTAGTATACCATGTCAAATATCCATAAGCAAGCAAATACTATAGACATATTAATTTGCAATTCAAAACATTAATAAGTTTATTCAGCAACTCAATATTGACAAAAATACTTTGCCTACCCTAGGATTTCTCTAAACAATCTTAATTTGAAAAAATCTTAGTTCGGACATGAATTATCGTAATTTTTTTTTATGTAAATGGAAATATTGGTAATATTGATTAGGTTAAGGGTATTTGTGATGGAACACGAACAAATAGAATAAAGGAAAAACAACTCGCAGATATTTTTACCTGATTTCTGTGCACGCCACTGCTATATAGTGGTATATAGGCTTTTTATACTACCAATGTGGCCAGCAAGCGCGGCCCGCCTGATAGTCGCTGTAGCCTATAGAAGCTAGCAACACCAGCAAAATCACTAGCGCCCTTATGACATATATATACATAATATATATATATATATATATATATATATATATATATGTGTAGAGATTAAATCTCTTTAGGTGTAAAAAATTATGTCGCTACCAGGTATATTCTTTTTACAATAAACCGTTCTAGTTACCTTATTTGTTGAAACCTGAAGTCAAAAACTAATTCAGCCTCAATTATACTTACGTCTAATAGATTTGCATTATAATTATTTTTCTAAATTTTTACTCTACAGCTATAATTGCAGTAGTTTACCTGCTTAAAAATGTTTAGAGACATGAATCATACTAACGAATAGCTAGTAAAAACAGTCAAAAATACCTCTTAAAACTTGGATTGTCTCATACGCAAACGCATCCAAAAACCTCAAAGAACTTTAATTAAACATTGAGCCAATCATGAAAATTCAACAGTAATGACGTTTTTCCGTCCACGAAATTATATACTAGCATTTTACATAAGGACAACTTACATAAGTATGTGTTAGCGTGTGTGTGCCGCGTTCTGGTCGCGACTCGCTGCGCTGGAGTCGATTTTGTTCCACTCAACCGCATTTGAGTCGCGGACGCCGCGTCGGACAGACGCCTATCGCGGACGATTGGAAAATAATTAAAAAAGTGTCTGTGTGTGTCACTGTGGAACTATATTCAGTGATAGAAAGTTTGAAACTTTCCATGTTCAAAACTTCCCAGTATTTTTATTTGGAACGGCCAGCATTTTCCTTTTGACCGACACAAAAAAGGTTACGTGATAGTTTCGCCCATTTTCCAGTTCAGGTGAGGTATCTTTTTTTAGTTCGATAAAAATTCTTGAATTAACTGTTACGAAAGTTTTTTTTTACAAGAAATATGTTTCAGTGTTATATGTAAATTGCTAGCGAACTGAAAGTTTTCGATACAGTTACACAATGTTGTGGTTTGCATCGATTTCTTTTGTTAACTGCGAAATAACGTTTTAAAGTATAAATAGGTGGCAATTTCTGATTCTACCGTTATTTTTGAGACAAAACGAAGACTCTACAATGGTTTATACATTATAAATTTTCACGTTTAGCTATGTTACTTTTTGCCAGCATTCATCATATATTTAAGCACCTGATAAAAAATAAAAACTGAAATACCACAATCTTTCAGATAAAAAGAATAGGTTGAAATTACTCCAATAGTTACCAAGAAAAATGAAAAACCCATAAATATACATCCTGTAGTGTTTAATAGGCCTCAGTTTTTCCAATAAATAAATATTAGTGCATTTTGATGGATAAATTAATGAATCTACATGTTCTTATACCGATACGTTAATAATTCCTAAACTATTCTAGTTGCGGTATTGAACTCATTGAATTCAAAGTCAAATAAACCTCACTTGTAAATTGTATTTTTTACAATGGGATTTTATCGCGGCCTCTACTGAGAATCTGACAAGAAACTCCGCGAGCTTGTATTTTTTTTACATACAATAATGTATTAACTCTGTCAGTAATCATCAGCAGTTAGTAATCAGTCAAAGTCAAAGTCAAAAATAGTTTATTTCAAATATGCTTAACGCTAGCACTTTTGAAAGGTCATGTATTTTTTTTTTTTAAAAAAGCTACCACCGGATCACAACGCGGCCTCAACTGAGAAGATCCGGCAAGAAACTCAGCGGGCTTGTCATTTTATCACTTTTTTTTTTTTAAACAGTGTGTCATGTTACAGTTAGATCAGAGCGACAGTGTGTCTTGCCGTTCGAAAGATCAAATAATACAGGGAAAAAAAATAATAAAATACGACGAAAGTAGGTACAACAAACTAAAAAGCCAAAGGGATAGTAGTCGGACCAGTCCCCCCAAGCAGCACCCGCGCACGAGTTGACTCGATCAGTGGCAATAGATAATGCGAACCTTTTGACTAGGTGGTAGGTTCCTTGTGCAAGGAACCGTCCAGGTAGGTACCACCGCAGTGTCAGATATTCTGCCACCAAGCAGCAGTGTTAAAAATTGCTGTGTTCCGGCGTGAAGGGCACTGGTAAAATTACCGGATACAAAGACTTCATATTTAATGTCTTAAGGGTCGGAAACGCGCTAGTGATTCTTCTGGTGTTGCTAGCGTATATAGGCTGCGGTGACTGCTTATCATCGGGCGGGACGCATGCTTACTTGCCACCTTGATAGTATAAAGAAAGTAACGAACTATGTATAAAACTTCTCGCCGGCGAGACCGAAGGGTCATTCGTATGCGACCTTAACGACAAGCATCAACCCACTGAGTTTCTTGCCGGCTCTTCTCAGTGAGGGCGCATTATAAACCGGTGATAGAATTAGCCCTCTCTAAAGCGACAGCCCAAACTGAGGCCCTACTGGCTGGAGTGCTATAAGCGCTCGCCTTCATGCCCGGTGAAGCTGTAATGGCCATCAGCGGCCAATAGCGACTATCCTCCCAAAAGAAAACGGAGATTGGAAGGTGACTTAGAGGAGGTGCGGCAAACAAAATGTCAGACAAACCTAAGACGGGATTTCACGGGATTCGACTCGCAATCTTTGGTTTGCCTAGTTGTCGGTTTTCCGCTCCACCATGGAGGCTCCAATAAGTATTAAAGTGGTATCAACATAGAGTTTATATATTAAGACTATTCTAATATACAGGGTGTAAGAGACTAGACTACTATATTGTCCATTACAACATTACAGAAATCATTTATATGGAAAATGACATATGACTAACTTGTTAATTTTTGGGCGTGTAATGTATACGTGTGGATTAATATTTATTTTTCAAGTTAAATTGCTAATTTCAATCAAGCCGCCTGCCAAACGTGGAGATTATGGCAAACCCTCCCTTCTAAGGGAGAGCCTTTGTTCTGCAGTGCACTTTTAGGCTGCTGATGATTGCTAATTTCGCACTAATAAGTAATTTATTATTTTTAAACTGAAATTAGGCTTTATTATTATACCAATATAGTAGCTGTAACAGCTCAGTGGGCGAGTGCTTGCCTTGGAAACAAGGTGCGCAGGTTCGAACCCCGGCTCGCACCTCTGATTTCTTGAATTAATCATGTGCGAATCGTCTTTGTGCGAATGTTACTAGCTTTCGGTGAAGGAAAACATCGTGAGGAAACCTGCATGTCTGAGATAGCCTAACTAGCTTTCGAATGACGTGTGAAGTCCGCCAACCCGCACTTGGCCAGCGTGGTGGACTATGGCCTAAGCCCCTTCATCCTGAAGGGAGGCCCGTGCCCAGCAGTGGGACATTAACAAGGGCTGGTATTATTATTTATTATACCAATAATGACGTTATCATAATTTTATTAAAAAAAGCGGATTTTTTTTGGAATATCATGAAAAAGACGATTAAAAATTTCAACACTAGAATGTTCAGAATCATGTACTGGATCCCTGGTATTGGTTTTCGGTGCGATGTATCTTACACCCCGTTTAAACTCAACTCTAGTCACATAACTCTCTGTAAACGCGACTCTACGAGTTTAGTCACGTTTATCTATAGTCCCCTTAGTCAAATCGTAGGCAGCGTAAGCAGGTTTCCTTCCTCCAAGAGGCAGGTGACCTGTTTTAAGTTATATTGATATGTAAGTGACAAGTAGTGAGTTTGATCGGTCACAAGTGCAAATGTTGATAAATACAGCTGATAGTAGAGTACCTATTGTCGTGTATATAATATTATGCTTTTCGATGTTCTTACTCATGCCTACGGTTCTTATTTGAAAATAAGCATTCTATAGTAATTGTACATGTACATATTCTAAAGGTATCAAGTAGTACCGAGGTACCGAGAGGTATCAATTGGCATAGAGTTTATCAATGCCAACGTAACGACGCACAAAAAAAGAGTTTTTAAGTAAAATTTAACTCGAGCAAGCCTTTATATAAGAAGGGTTCTTTTTAACCGTCACACTGCGAGACTTTTCGCCCTCAATAGTTATGGCACCAACTGGATATTTTTTTTTCTTTCCAGACGAGTAAGCACTTGTTTTGGAAGTAAGTTAACAAGTTTTTCCTTCAACTTCGCTTGTTTAGTTTTTTAAAGCAACTATGATCAGTAGCGATTGAACCCTTGTTAGTCAAAGTCAAAATATCTTTATTACGCCTCTTACATATTAATATTTTTTTGATAAAATATGGATATGGCAATTTTTTTTTTCTATTTTCACTTGATATGCATAGACTGCGCGAACTTTTTGATCAATGGGTCTGTTGGTCTAGTTGACAATCTGGACGCTACTTAATAGTTAGTGAATTCGATTTCCGCCCTGGGTAAGCATATATGCATGAATTCTTCTGTTTATCCTGATTCTATGTATTATTTATGTATATATTATTATGTATAAATATTTTTATCAGCTGTCTGGTTACCACAGTACAGGCTCTGCCTAGATCAGTTAATTGCCCCAAGATAGTTATTATTATCACCAATAACTCTGTATTTCACTCCTAATGCAAAGGGGAGGAATTATAGGTATGACGCCTATGCCTTTCTATATGTCTGTCTGGCTATCATCATAGCTCTCAAACGTATAGACGCATTGCAATGAGTTTTTTCCAATTGGATGCTGGCATAATTTGGTTAAAAAAAGACCGCGATATAATCCGTAAAATTAGATTCATTTCAAGAATTGAAATTCAGTTAATTTTTTCATACTTTAAGGGATTACCCCCTAAGGGAAGAAGAGACACTACCTTGTTTGTTTTCACGGGGCAAGACTTTATAGGGTTCCCGGAATCCTGTGCCGGACTTTGTGAAATTGTTACCCACTCGAACCCCTACACCTGTCACATCGGCACATATGAGGGGACCTGGGTCTTTTTCATCTCCAGTGAGATCAGCACCAAGTGACCCTCAGTGCCTTTAAGCCCACGGCCTGGGGGTGCAAATTAAGCACACTTAACCTCTAATCCACTGAAATACTTATTAAAATAGCACATTGACCGTCAAAATCTGA
The DNA here is from genome assembly GCA_911728495.1 of Furcula furcula. Classification (NCBI taxonomy): domain Eukaryota; kingdom Metazoa; phylum Arthropoda; class Insecta; order Lepidoptera; family Notodontidae; genus Furcula; species Furcula furcula. Next base: position 13,637,578 of record OU452267.1, on the reverse strand, counting down.
GCTTACATAAGCGCACACAAGTGAAAACATGTCTTTTATAAACTTCAAGTGTGGGAACTATTGTGGCTGGCTTCTAGGTTACAATCCTTTGTTTTGGCTGACGATCGTTTCCCATGTTTATATTGGTGTTGTGTATTCCATTAACATAGCTTTACGTCTAAATGAATGTTTATTATGAAACCATGCGGTTGTTATGTAGCTGCTACTGATAGCAGTTGTTGAAGAAGACTTCTTGGTTCTTCCTTGCCTTATTTTTTCTACTTCTTTTTGTGTCGACAACGGATCCAATCAGTCCCTACATGCCCAGTTGTTTGCCTGCCCAGGAGGGAGGGCCTGAGCTCTCCAGTGGGATCTGCACCCGCAGCTTCTCGGTGCTTCGCCTTTGAGGCCACCGCCAGGGGGCGTATTATAGCCCCCCGGGAACCAGACATGGTGCTCAAGGGGTCTCAACCCCGCCTCCATCCTCTTCGGAGCCGCTGTGGTACTCAGAGCACACATCCTGAACGTCCAGCGATTCCGTAGGTTGTGGAGAGAACCTACACTCTCAACCAGCTGTGTCTCTATATAATCTATATAACTTTTGTTTTTAAGAAACCTTCAAAAGTACTCGTACTCAATGGACGTCCTAAGGGCCCACATCCCGAACGTCCAGCGACTCCGAAGGCCACTATAAAACTTTTTTTAACGATATATAACTAGAGAAAGATCCCCGGGAGCTGTGGGGCTCGACCGGGGTATGTGGGATTCTTACCCACTAAAACCCCCGCGGCTGTCGCATCGGCACATGAGGGGTCCCACCCAGGTATCTCCGGTGGGATCTGTACCAAGGGCCCCTCAGTGCCTTGCCTTTGAGCCCGCCGCCGGGGGCGCATTGTAGCCCCCCTTGGAACCTGTCACGGTGCTCACGGGGACGGGGGTCGCAACCCCGCCGCCGACCTCGTCGGATTCATCGCCAACGCTATATAACTATTAACCTAACTAGGTTTTCTACATTTATTTTGATCGTATAAATAAAAACAGGGTATGTGCTCGCGGTCTCGAATCCAGAGTCAGATCTATAACTCCAATGGTCATCGGTTCTGCGGCAAATATCTTATTCTTATTATAAGTGATATTTGCTTATAAGCTCATTTAAACTATCATTACAGCGCTTTCAAATTCAGATGAACTACACAGAATCTCTCTGTCAGAAGAATAGATGTTAAGGTAAAAAAATCGCATTGAATAAAATGTCGTGAGATTTTTTGCGCGAGTTGGCTTTGACGCGTCGCGAATAAATGAATGTCAAAACACGTATATTCTCTTTAAACAAATACGTTTTTGAGTTTATTTTATATCTTGAATAATATACGGGAAAAATTAATGATAGAATAGACTAAAGTTATTTTAGTGGAATATTACTATTTAGGTTTCAAAACTGAAGTATTAAATGGATATTTTTGTTGATAGTGGGAATTAATTTTTAATTAAAATTATATTTCAGGCTTTTAATAACACTGTAGGTAGGTATAGATCATATTAATATCAGAAATAATAATAATACTCTAGGAGACCAAAACACGGTCATCTGATTCCCAACTAGGCAGAGCCTGTACTATGAAAACCAGACAACTGATACTAATACTTATATTTTTTTGTAGGTAAATACAACACCCAAACACTTAGTAGGAATCGAACAAATCCACTAAATTTCCCTTTATTTTGCGAGGACAGTTGCTGTGAGCCGCAGATAGCCATTACAGCTTAACTGGGCAAAGAGCGAGCGCTTAAAGCGCTCCAACCAGAAAAACCCTTTTACCCTATGTTCCCTTCACACCGGACCACATTTTTATACCTACACTGCTGTTTTGCGCCACAATATCCGACACTGCGGTGGTACCGACTCTCTTACAAAAAAAACCTACTTAGTAGTTTCATAATCACTGTTCGGTAAACAAACAGTTGGTTAAGCAACGTAAGGTAAGGTCAGTCCATGGATGGGTGACCGTTTAATGACATTTGCATTGAACGTATCCGTGCTTCGGAGAGCACGTAAAATGTCAGTTCTCATCTAGACCGCAGTTTTCAACTAAGCCCAGGGCTTTCTTTACCTCGAATAACTCTGAAGTTTTAAAAAGATGGGCTCTGAAACAGAAATCAGTCGTGTCCGCTCTTATAAATATCGCCGATCATTAAATATTCAAACATAATCTTACTTCAATCAAGTGACAGTAACACCTTTCGACGGCGTTTTTTAATCGGTACATAAAAAACGGACGGCAAAAAAACGTTCAACAATCGTCGGCAGCACTTTCTAAAGCGGACGGTGCGCGCGCGCCGGTCTGCCGCAAGGGACCGGCCGTTGGCGAAATTGCTCTACAAATAGATTGATAGTTCGTCATTCAATATACCTACCTGGTAATAATGTTGAGTACTTGCTTATGGTACAAAAGATGCGCCTTGAAATTTGGCGTGTTCTGTATTTTTAGGTAATAGGTTCCCTGAGGTGGGGGGCATTTCTGCTCCCCCTGGGACGTACTCTAGCATGTGACGCTGAAGAGACTCTGGCGAGATCCGAACGGAGTGGCCAGAGTATCTCCATAACAACGATGAAGGCCACTGGGGAGGTTTTAGGGGGTAAAAATCCCATATAACCCGGCCCCGCCTCTAAGCGTCCGACCTGGTGGGTTAGATAGATAGTCTACACGTCGACAAGCAACCATGTGTAAGCATTTCGAGAGACCATTTTGTGTCTTGGGTGACGAGTGACAGTGCATTGTAGCTGGTTATGGGCAGGCGAGTCGCTTAACACCAGGCGAAAGGCCTGCTTATCTTTGCAAAGATACTCACTCACCCACTCCGATTTGCAAAGATTAGTAAAACCAAATAGTGATCCGGATCCTTGTCTTGGAAGCAGTTGGAACCGGACGAGGTACCAACATTCTTCCAATCAGTTATTTTCCAATCTAGTTTTTGCTACCTTGTGAAGGTTACCACATTAAAGCCCGAGGATATCCTAAACATTTGCCGATTTACTGCCTCCAAATAATGACCGCTTCAGTTTGGTATGGTCGCAGAATCTCGGGCAATTCGTCATCATAAAGTAAGTTTCAGACCGTAACAACAACGCTGGCTGGAAACTTCTATAAAACAGTACCGTCGTGACGTCATTTGGCACGCCCACTGCTCATGGTTCAGCACCATCGACCGTGCATGAAACCATACCAAACCATTGATATTTTGAACTTGACTGCATGAATTCCAACGTGGGTTTGTGTTAGAATGCACTTTATTTTCTCCTATTCATATTTTTCTGGGAAAGTGAGAGAAAATATGGAATCAGATCACACCATAACCAAAGTTCCTGCAATCTTAAGTAGATGGGCAAAAGCTAATGAGTCCAACATTTGACTAAACAGGTCTAGTGTGGGAATTAAAACCTCAATTCGAATACAAATTAATAATACTTTGCTAACACTGTATACCAATTGACACGGCAATGCCTTTACCATCTAGCATTCTAGGTGATGGCTAGGTCCCTTCTACAAGAATCTATCCAGTGAGATACCACCGCAGTGTCAGATATTCTAGCACCAAGCAGCAGTGTGTAAAGATTGCTGTATTCTGGAGCGCTGAACATAGGTTAAAGAATTACCAGGCAAATTAATTAACAAGCTAAAATTTCTCCAGCCCCTTATAGTAGTACACAGCAATATATACATACTACTGCCTGGCATCAGCATATTTTATACCACTGTGCTATCTACCTACCAGACCCGGACTATCTTTATACTTGAACCTACCACCCAGTGAAATCTGGTCTCAAAACTCTGTAATTGGTGAGTTTTCTGGTTAATAAACATTCGGCTACAATTTAGTCTGGTTGGCTGGTGATGCCTTGACCTTCACCGACCCTACTTTACGGATTGCAACGCTGACCACCGAACCGGTGCACCCCGCTCCGATGCGTCGGGACTTGCGTCTCGCATGGCCTCCCCGTTTGCCTTTATGAATGGATACTCCGTTGGCCTAGTGACTGTCAGGCGTTGAAAACCACAGTTGGGCAAATTATTTGTTGATCAAGCAAAATCGAGGCAATCGGTCAGTTCATAGATTGGTGACCGTTTAGTAGAATTTGAACTGAACGTCTTGGTGCTTCTGGGAGCATGTTGGTCCCGATTGTTAAGCCAAGTCAGTGGCCTGAGGGCAGCCGGATTAGAAAACATGGATCTCCACAATTGCCACCATAAGCAAGTGCGTTCTGATGGTAAATGTTATTACTATCCTAGAAAATGACGAAGACCGGTAGAGGAGACATTAAGTGTCCTTTAGCTGCCAGTATCGGTAACAGGACAGGATCGGTAACAGGTCGGTGGAAATCCGGGACTATGATTGTATTTGTACCAATTTTTGCGGTAAGCGGGGAGTAGCCACCCACTAGATAGGCTCACTAAATAGCGTCAGGAAGTACCAGAATGAGTCTTAGGGGTGTCGAGAAGTATGTTGTACTTTCTTCGAAATTACTCGCAGCTTTCCTTACCGATTCTACTCCTCGAGCACGTAGCTCTAATGACTCCTTTCTGATCGCCCAACGTTAAACGCTAAATGTCCAACAAACAATGTTTTTTTCTATTGTTATTTGACTGCCGGTCGTCAAAGTCAAAGTTCTGGGAATTCGGTTTCCTAAACTGACGAGCACAACCGTAATTGGGAGCCCTGACCGTCTCTGGAGTACTCGTGATGACGTTACCAGCAGCCCTGCAAAATGGATATCAGCAAGCGGTCAACCCACCTGTTAACACACTTAACAGATCGTCTGTTAACCCACTCAATGCAACCGTGCTCGACTGGGCTCACGTGGGCCATGCTCCACTGGAGCAGGTTCGTCCGTTTCGCACGATGACTGCCCCGAAACCAAAATAGTTCCAGCCTTACTGCTTCGAGAGGCACTGACCGTTCCACTTTTATCTTCAGGCCCACATCGTTACAGAGTCTGTAACACAGACTATACTCTATGAGAGATATTTCTCTTTTTTTTTGACGCAGGGCAGATCTTGAAAAGAGCCCCGGGAGCTGTGGGGCTCGACCGAATTATGTGGGATTCTTACCCACTAAAACTGTCGCATCGGCACTTGAGAGGGGACTCAGGTCTCTCCGGTGGGATCTGCACCAGGGGCCCCTGGTGCAGATCCCACTGGCTCAGTGTCTTGCCTTTGAGCCCGCCACCAGGGGGTGCATTGTAGCCCCCCGGGAACCTGACATGGTGCTCACGAGGACAGGGGTCGCAACCCCGCCGCCATCCTCCTCGGAGTCACGGCCGTACTCCATGGACGTCCTGGGGCCCACACCCCGAACGTCCAGCGACTCCGAAGGAGCGATATTTCTCTGGTTTAACCCTCGACGTTATCGCTGGCTCACCTTAGCGCCGTTATAACTTAACAATGGCGCCGTAGTACTTATCTAAGGTAAAAGGCTCGATACCAAAGAAAAAAAAGAAAAACAAGGGATTACGTATAAGTTTGACGCCTATGTCTGTCGGTCTAGGGCAGCATCGAAGTTCCTGTGGAATGCATGGATTTTAAGGCCCAGTAATTTCTCCAATTGCAGCTTTTCTGTATATAACCAAGGTGATAAGAAGCATACAACCCGCTTGATGGTTAGCAGTCACTGCAGCCTATAGACACTAGCAACACTAGAATAATCACTACCGCGTGTTCAACCCTAAATACATTACATACAGTCTTCGTTATGTCCGGTAATTTCACCAGCTAAAGTGCCCTTTACGCCGTTTTTTTTTCACTGGGACACAGCAAAGTTTACACACATGTACTTGCATAAGAGACCACAATAATTATTGTGTGGTGCCCTTTACAAAATGCAAGACCTTCGCTAAAAGTTTCGTATTTCTGGCAACTTCTCGGCTTAATTTGCGTGAAATTTGTACAAAGCATCTTGGATTAACAAACACAAAAAAAACACAATCATCAATAAGTCCAACCACAACTGCAAAGCATCTGAGTATAATTACAAAATTCAATTTTGACATTCAAATATCACCCTAACCATTTACAATATAAAAGTTAAACAGCAAATAATTTGTCGGTTCACGGATTAATTGTTAGCTCACACTTTAATCACGATTTTGACTGTAAGAGTGCAATGTGACAGTCAATTAAGTAATTCAAACCTTCCAACAATTTTTTATAGTAGACGATATAATATTAGTTATTTTAAGAGAGATAGAGAGCAAGGTGAACGCCCGCTCTGTACATCATCATTTTCATCATTAGCAGCCGATAGACGTCCACTGCTGAACAAAGCCGCCCCCCCCCCCCTTAAAAGGGAGGGGTTTCCATAATCAATTGGCAGGCGGCTTGGGGATCGCAGTGTAGGTGAAAGATAAATCCAAAAGAAAGACGCTGCCCGTCTTCCTTTTCTCGCTTAGTCGCCTCTTACGACACCCAGCGAGAGGACATGGGGGGGGGGGGGTGCAATTCTAACCCGGCACCCCACAGGTGCTCTGTACACGATATTGTAATAAACAGCTGAACATATTCTCATAATTCAAAGACTATCTGAGACAACTATGACAGCTACCACCTCAGTTCGCCCGTGTCCATAGATAGGGTAAAAGTGGGATAGTTGCCCCAGGGGTATAGTTGCCTCGATTGTAATTTCTCTAGTTTGACGGATGATCACATGTTATTTTGTTTATCTTTCGAGAGACTCTACAACTACCACTAAGTTGACCGTGTTGCATGTCTTTGTGCGATTGCATGGTAGGGCAAGGTGAAATCAAAGTTTTTGCGGGATAGATGGCCTCTTTTTCAATGGGGCATCTATCCTATCAAAACGTAATCAAAAATCAAAATGTAATTTTTTTTTACATTATTTTATTTACATAGATTAGGCAATTATCCCCTATATGGGATAGAGGCCCCAAAATTTAGAGGTCCGCAAAAATCGCTAATACTCTGGAAATATCAAAGATAATGGTATTTCCTTTCAAGCGTTTGAAGATAATAAATCAAAGTACCTACCCGTATTACAAATAAAGAATTTTGCTTTTTTCACTGAGAGATATAAAGTAATTTCAAAAAGTGTGGCAACTATCCCACTTTTACCCACTGTAAAGTGTTAGAAACGTCAGAATAGTAAAATAAAAAATGAAGTACGCTTACAGGAAAGTCTTTTTTTCGTGTTGGAGTTTTCTAGAAGCAGAGGACTGGTTATATATATTATATCGAATTATTATAATACCCATTAAACCTTCTGTGTGATCTTAATTGATTGCTATGAAGTGATTCTGGGCATTTTGTTCTGATCTTGCCTGAAGTTCTTTAGCGTCAGACGTTTGCTAGAAGACGTCCTGGGGGAATGTAATGTACGCTTCTCCCAGAACCCCTGTGGTGCTCGCGACGACCCAGGAACTCTGGGTCTACACTGGGTCATCACCCGCATTGGGGTCGCAATTCCAGTCAGTCGATCTATGTGTATATCGCATCGTAGCTTCGAAATGAATGGAAGGATTTTTTTTTAAACCTGGTTTAATCGGGATGATAATAATATATTAGATTAAGAGTTCAATTTCTAGTAGTTAATTTATTTACCGATTCTTGCAGTTCCACGAACCAAGGCAGTTCTGACTTTTTAAGTTCACATAATTGTATTACGTTAACTATTAAAATAAACAGAAAAAAAAATGTTTAAAATACAAATAAATAGTAAAAAAATTCAGGGCGTTATTGCGCAAACAAACCTAAGGTTGTAACCTTGCCGGCAATCGAATATCGATAAAAAATCTTAGTCAACTTACCGACCTCATAGTTTTTGTCCGCACTCTGGGGATGTTCAGTGATGGCCAGATTTTTTATCGATAATTTTATAATCGACAAAATCGGAGTAGGGCACGGTGACCGTGACTTTATTCGTCATATTTGAACTAGTTAGTCATTATTCATCTGCAGATTCAATGGTTTAACTGAATAAAATGGTTTTAAGATTATTTTTTTACACTGATAGTTTCGCACGTACAAGTATTCTATTTTAGGGCATTAATTTCAATAAATTTACCAAACCTACATATGTGTGATATTTTGGTGACAATATGGTAATGTGGTACAGTATCTATTTTTCAGACATGTCTTCCGATGTATTTTCTATTCAGAGTCATATATTTTAGCACTAGTTCATCTTTTGATATTTTACTGGTCCATAGTAAAGTTATTATATGAGAGCTTTTTATTATACTCAAAATTTAAGGTTTTATTCAATAAAGTCTTCTTCGATGAGAAAACTGCAAATCAATGTACAGTTAAAAAGAACTAAGTTAATAGAGAGGCAGAAAGACGAATAGGCTGCGATGACTGTTTACTATCAGGCGGGCTATCCCATCCCAACCATCAGTTTGCCACCTTGGTAGTATCATCATCATAATCATCCTACATTAGTCCACTGCTAGTTTTAAGCCTCCCTCAATACAAGCCATTGAGCCCGGTCTTTGGCTCTCCTAATCCAGTCACTGTCAACTGCTCCCCGTATATCACTATAAAAGTCATGTATCAAGAAATTCAAAATTCAATTTTTTTATTTCAAATAGGCTTAAAGGCATTTCAAAAGTGAACGGTAAATTTTTTAAAAGCTACCACCGGGTCATAGCGCGGCCTCAGCTGAGAAGATCCGGAAAGAAACTCAGCGGGCTTGTAATTTAATAATTTTTTTTTTTAAACAAGGTTTTTTTTTAACATTGTTACAATTAGATCAACACCAGCGACAGTGTGTCCTGCCGTTCAAAAGATCAAATAAAAAAAAATACGACGAAAATACAACAAACTAAAATTCCAAAGGGATAGTAGTCAGACCGTATAAAAGTATCATATACATCAATATTAAACAATAAAACTAGATTTTTTTTTTAAACCTAGCGACGAGACAAGCAAGACTATCTCGTAATGGTAAGCGGCACGCCTGCCTGAAAGATTGCTGCACTAAACTATCTCTCATCCCCTGACACATAAGGTATTAATTCTCTTGTGTCAGATTGACCGTCATTATTATTAATTTAAAAATTTGAAGGTTTCAATCAACTCTCAAATTACCATTTCAGTGAATCGGCTCATCAGCTGACCTAACTCCAATTCGACACTAGAAACGTTTGATTGTTGAACCGAGGCCAAGATCGATCCTGAAGGCCGTATCAACCCACGCTTTGTACAGTTTTTTAATTGTTTACTATCTACACAATTTCGTCATCTTTGCATGTATTTATTATAAGGTTAGGAGTCTTCATCGGAAGAGTGAATAGGTTTTGAATAAACCTGCAAAATTTCCCAGACTCCTTCGAATTGCAATCAAGCTTTAGCTTATTCCCCGTGTGGTGTCCTGGTAAGAATAGCACCATCCCATCTCCTGCCGTTGGGTGTCCTTTAAAGGCAACTGAAACAAGATGACGGGCAGCAGCTTCTTTTATTGGATTATCTACTACCTATACTGCGATTCCCAAGATGCCTGTCAAGTCAAGTGGAAATTATGGGATAGCCTACCTTTAAGGAGGAGGCCTTTTTTTGAGCAGTGGACTTTCGGCTTTTTTTAAATAATTTCTTTTATTTTTATGTATGTAAGCGAATTAGATATAGAAATATAACATCAAAGGAAAACTGAAAATTAAAAGTAAACCACTAATTATAGTATTCAAGTGCATTTGACTCTGACTGAACCTAACCTAAACTTCTATTACTAAGGTCTAAAGTTAAATAAATAGCAGATAGTTTTGCTAAGATAAAAACTTCATTGACATTAAAAAAACATAAAAAATATAACAGATTTATATCCCCTTTTCCCCCATACTTTCGAACATCCTTTCCTACGGGAAACAATTTACTACGCTCCCATTTCCCATGGATAAGTCCGACAATGGGCAGGCGCAGACGCCGACGGCAAAATGGCGGCGCTGGTGACGTCACACCGGAAACGGCTCCGTTTTGAATTTGGAACGGTCGAGCGAGCAATGGCGGAACATCCGGCGCGCGAAGACGTTACAATGAGTGCGCGTGCGACGGTAAAAATTGTTCTATGTAGATCGATTGATCATTGATCTGTATTGTTTTATAGATCTTTATTTACGAGGTTGTTTACCTATTATTCTGAGTAAATGTCTGCATGTTGCTTAGCTATGTTAGGCCTCCTTGAATGTTTAAATTCTGTGAAACTACACAACTTTTTTTTTGAGAATACCTACCTTTTAAAAACTAAAAAAAAAACATCTAAAAATACCACACACATGTTGTTACTGAGTAGGTACAGTATGTAGATATGTTAATGGTTTATTTTTATGTAAAATACCTGGGGACAATGATTGCATTGTCCCTAGGTATTTTACATAAAAATGAAAAAAAAAAACTGATATTTTTGTATACAAAAAAAAAATGGCATCCGTATATATGACGGCAGCTTTACTTGGAGAGATATGTTCTATAAGATAATTATTTAGTATCCTATATTTATGTAGATACATTTCCCGTGGGGTATCCGGGTAAGAAGGGTGCTCTTCTTGGGTTGAGTGTTGTGTGTCCGTAAGAGGCGACTAAGGGAAAATAAGACGGGCAGTAGCGTCTTTCTATTGGATTACCTACCACCTGCGATCCCCAAGCCGCCTGCCAAGCGTGGGGATTATGGCAACCCCTCCGTTCTATGGGAGATGCCTTTGTTCAGCAGTAGACTTATTGCGGCTGCTGATGATGATGATTATGATGATGATGATGTAGATAAATTTCACCCACGCCCAAGAATATAACTTCAAGCACACAAGGTGTTTTTTCTAACTTAGAATCAAATCCAGGACCTTTTAAATAGCAACCAGAGTTTCTAACCAACACACCAACTAACCCGTCCATATAAATGCTGTGTACAAAGTTATGCGTAATTTACTTTTATAAAAATGTTAACACGTCTCTGCTTACCCTTCGTATACGATCGTGAAGATATAACACAAGATATTTGGTAACAGTTGCGCCGGATCCGACAGTTTTCGAGACGATCCATTGTAAAACTTTCACTTCGCTTTTTCAGTTAAGTTACACTTTTTATTTATTTTTTCATGTTTATTTGTAAGTACGTAATTGTAATAATGTATTTTAAACAAGCAAGACGTTCATCTAATGTCCTTGGTTAATTAAGTGGTTCTGCCGCTGTTGTGGCTAAGGTTTTTAAGTTTCTTAGTTGTTGAACCTTGCCATTATACCAACTAAAGTGCTCTTGCGCAGAACACAGCAAAGTATACCAATAGATTGCAGGGCCCATAGCATTACTTCCTATTACTTCCCACTGCTGGAAAAAGATCTCCCCCATGACCATCCACATATCATTGTCTTGAGCCATTTCAGACCAATCCTACCTAAATGCGTCTAATTCATCACGCCAACGTGTTTTTTTAGCATTATTATTGTATTATTATGTTCTCGATAGAAAATGGCAGCTATAGAATACGTACTATATATGACGTTTTCAAACTCAAACTCAAAAATCTTTATTTCAAATAGGCTTAACGCTAGCACTTTTGAATCGTCATTTTTTAAAAGCTACCACCGGATCTGAGAAGATCCGGCAAGAAACTCAGCGGGCTTGTCATTTTTTCAATTTATTTTTAAACATTGTTTTGTTACAAATTAATCGATATTAGCGATAGTGTGTCCTGCCGTTCGAAACATAAAGAAAGGGAGAAAAGAAAAAAACAATAAATTACGGACAAAAATTACAACAAACTAAAAGGCCAAAGGGATAGTAGTCGGACCAGTCCCCCCAAGCAGCACCCGCGCATGAGTTGACTCGAGCAGCAGCCATCACTCCCCTCAACCATAATAGAGGGAAGGGGGTGACCCACCACACGAAGTCGCCACAAGCAAAGACTTTTCGATGGCGAGCATGACCGAACCAAAATCACAGTGGCTCACATTTAACTTCTGCTGTTAAGCAGTACCTCGTCAGGCAAGACACAAAACACTTTCACATAGTATTTTTTCTATCTCGTGTCATGGTAAGATTGTAAGCATATTGCTAAAAGGAAAAAGTCAATCTTATTCCTAAACTTATAATAACTTAGTTTCCGGTAGACGCTATAGAACAATTGTATTGTGGATTTATTCATAATGTAGATCAGCGGCGGTAATGGCCCGCCTCGATAAACAGACCGCTAATTGTGCGGTTACGGGCCAGTGAGGGGACACGTGCACTCTCGATAAAAACAAATTATCGTTGAACTTACGAATACCTACTATCGTTGAACTTACGAAAACATAATAGTATAATAATATTTTCTTGTTTATATGTGCCTTTCAACTAGAAGTGGCTTGAGTTATCTAAAAATTAATTAAAATACTCTTAAAGTTTAGAGCTGTCTTCTTAATAGGATTTGATTATTTGACATTAATGAATTTTCTGTCAGTATTATTAATGCATTCCCAATCCCACAAGTTAATTAAGGTAAACTGGGTTTAAATATAATGTAATCTACTTAAAAATCTCGAAATTACGAAACAATTGTGATTTAAAATATTCAATGCGATACCGTTATTAAAATCTAATATTTCTTGTACTACTATTTATATTTTCTAACTAGCTGACCCACGCAGCTCCGCCCGCGCTGTGGTTACGTTAACTAAACTTCCAATAATAACCATTCGCATAGAATACAAAACCTCCATTTTTAAAGTCGGTTAAAAACTTATACCCACTTTGTCTTTGCCCTCCGAAGGACGGAAAAGTTTAGTTCAAATGGCTTTAAACGGTCACCCATCTATTTAATGACCTTACCTAACGTTGCTTAACCTGATCGATTTCCAAACATTGTTAACAACTGTCTATGGGTGTTCCCTTGCAAATATTTATTATAATTATAATGAAAAATTGTTAAATCGGAGCAAGCGTATAACCAACTACACGTTTTGACTTTAGTCCCCTCTCCCAAGGGAACCGTGCCGAATTTCGGGATAAAAAGTATCCTATGTCCTACCTCGGAGTATTAACTCAAATCATGCCAAGATTCGTTTCAATCCATCCAGTAGTTTCGGCGTGATGCTTAGCCGAGATATAGACAGACAGACAGACAGATAGACAAAAATTTAAAAAATCACATTTTCGGCCTCAGTATCGGTTATAGAATGCCCTCCAAATATAATTTTCAAAATATCTTCAATGTACAGAATTGGACCTGTTACAGTTTTATTATAATTATTATATTATAGATATAGATAAGTACAGAAGCAGCCGTAATTTGCATTTCAATTAAAGCTCCGTAGAACCTATTACCTAACTTATCAACTTTCACTGCTACCTAATAAACTAACGTCATAAATTACCACGTACCAAATAAATACGCCTCATACCTTCACTATATATACTGATATCGATGCTAGTTTCACACCAGTCGCATCACTAGAGTTGACCGCTGCCACCGCGATGCAATATCAGCTTCCCGATACTTCGATTCCTAATAATTTTATTAGTAAAAAAAAATTGTATACTTACAAATTGTAATGATGTTTATTTTTCGGAGATGTGTCTATTTGTGAGCAATTACCTTTAAGGCTAAGTTCTGTTAGGACTTTTCTACTCAAGCGGGCTTGGGAGTTTTGTGAGACTATATTTTAAACTAAGACAATATCCAACTTTAGTACAGCGGGAAACCGCTTGCTTTGTAAACCGGAGGTTACGGGTTTAAATCCTGAGGTTATGATATTTGAAGCAGAGGAACTATTACAGCTAAAACTGACTAATAAAAACAACACTAAAGTATCCTAACCTTAGAGGAGATACCACTGGAGAGAGCATGATGCGCTAACCCCCTCTGCCAAATTTTTGGTCATATGGTCAGGTCATTCTTTATTTGTGTGCGTGTATTTTTGAATGTGTTGCGAGTTTATTATAGTGTGGGTATGTGTGAAAGTGTATCTGTGTGTGTTTACTTCGCCTCCCGCACCCCGCAAAAGTGCCACGAAAAATTTTTTCGGGGAATCGACCGATACTAACTCCTTTGGTACTTTCTCTGAGATCCTAACAGAAATTATACAACAGGAAAAATATTCAGAAACCTCAATGCGGAGGTCTTTGAATTAAAAATACAGTGTTTGTGGTCAAGAGGGGAATGATAGTGGGGTGGGAGATAGGGGATAGCAAAAGGTCACAAGGAAGTGGTTGCGGTCTAAGCCGTGATCCATTCATCTTTTGTTTCCCGAGATTGGATCTTTTCGCCACTTTCAATAGTAATTTTAACACGCTTTTTTGTCTAAAGATTGATACTGAATAATATGTTAAGTTGCAATACTTAAGTCAGTAAGTAGCCGTTCGGAAATTACAGGACCACCGATCAAACGCCCTTTTATTTAAAACTTTTAATAATATAAAGTGTACAAATTTTAATGCTTGCGCAGACGCCAGTGCACACTCTCTTCTTTTACTCTGGCAGTCCTTTCTCCCTGTTCGTGTCGGTCTACCATCTATTTAATGCACGAATTATTTAGCCTAATTTGTCTAGATAACAGAATTTACTAAAGGAATTATAATAAATTTACTCTTACGGATTATATCGCGGTTTATTTTAGGTTTTAATTTATAGTAGTAGTAGTAGTTTTAGAGTAAATTAATTACAATGTGTAGTATTCGCGTAAATGAAAGACAACATCAAAGGAATTATTTTAGTAGTTAATTCTTTTTTTTATACAACCAATGTGACAAACAAGCATGCAGCCCGCATGATGGTAAGCAGTCACCGCAGCCTAAGGACACTAGAAACTTTAGACTTTATTATACTCTTTTTTTATCTTTTATTTTAATATTTTAAGGCCAGATGTATCTGGCCTTGGCTGCAAAAGCTGGCCGTTGGTTAACATAGTACATGAGCTTTAATGTACAGTTAAATCTGTTCTCGGTCCAGCTTTTGCGTTGAGCCTTAAGCGTTTGAATGAACCATAACGACCGGTTACTGGTAACTGTCCTTATTTAAATAACAGTGATTCTGTTTGACCGCCAATTCTTTTGTAGGACAACGATCGGTTTTATTGTGATCGATTTTTGTATATTATTTTAGGTTATAATAATAATATGGGAGTGATGGCTACTGCTCGAGTCAACTCGTGCGCGGGTGCTGCTTGGGGGACTGGTCCGACTACTATCCCTTTGGCCTTTTAGTTTATTGTACTTTCGTCGTATGTTTTTTCTGTCTTATTTGATCTTTTGAACGGCAAGACACACTGTCGCTTTGATCTAATTGTAACATGCGACACTGTTTAAAAAAAATGTGAAAATATGACAAGCTCGCTGAGTTTCTTGCCGGATCTTCTCAGTTTAGGCCGCGTTGTGATCCGGTGGCAGCTTCTTTTAAAAAAACAGCCGTTAAGCCTATTTGAAATAAACTGTTTTTGACTTGACTTGACTTGAATATACTGGGACAATCCACACACGGTCATCTGATCCGAAACTAGGTAAACCCAGCCAGACTATGGAAACCAGACAACTGATGCTAAACTTAAGTACTTTTTTTTTTGTAAATACATACTTAAACTTCTTCGTGGGGTGTCGGGTTAGAATTGCATCCATCCATCTCCCCTCGTTGGGTGTCGTAAGAGGCAACTAAGCGAGAACAGGAAGACGGGCAGCAGCGTCTTTCTTTTGGATTTATCTTCCACCTATACTGCGATATCCAAAACGCACTTCACCATTGTTATGGGTGACTTCAACGCGGACGAGATAAACAATGGGTTGGTGCAAACTGTCCACGCAGTGGGGTCCAAGTTCTTTAAGACCCCACGCCGTACAAAACCTCAAAAGCTCTCCAATACAACCATTACGCTAATGGAAAACCGGACTGAGATGAGACTGCAATTTTCAGCTGATATGTCGGAATATGCCGAACTCAATAGATGAATCTCGAAATCCATGCGACACGACTTGCGTTCCTATAATACAGCGTGTATTAATGACGCAATTGAGCGGAAGCAAGGATCTAAAGTGTTCGCAAAGAATTCGTCTATTGGGCGCAGCCAAATGACCAGCCTGAAGATCGACGACGGCAGTGTCATCTCATCGAAACCGGAGATATTGAGAGAGCTCGAGAGGTTTTACGGACAGTTATACACCTCAACACAGCAACCCATTGCCAGAACAGCTCAGGACACCCGAGCCAAACTAACCCGACACTACACTGAGGACATCCCAGACATCAGCCTGTACGAGATTAGAATGGTTCTCAAACAGCTTAAGAACAACAAGGCGCCGGGTGAAGACGGAATCACAACAGAACTTCTGAGAGCGGGTGGAAAACCGGTACTTTTAGTCCTCCAGAAGTTATTTAATTCCGTCTTACTCGAGGGTACTACGCCAGAAGCATGGCACGGGAGTGTGGTGGTTCTTTTCTTCAAAAAAGGTGATAACACCTTGTTGAAGAACTATAGACCCATCTCACTCCTGAGCCATGTATACAAGCTGTTTTCGAGAGTCATTACGAACCGTCTCGAACGCAGGTTTGATGACTTCCAGCCTCCTGAACAAGCCGGGTTCCGAAAAGGCTTTAGCACCGTAGACCACATACATACGCTCCGCCAGATTATACAGAAGACCGAGGAGTATAATCGGCCATTATGTCTAGCGTTTGTGGACTACGAAAAAGCCTTCGATTCAATCGAGACCTGGGCGGTATTGCAGTCCCTCCAGCGGTGCCATATTGACTATAGGTACATCGAAGTATTGAAGTGTTTGTACAGCAGCGCCACCATGTCGATCCGACTACAGGACAAGAGCACGAAACCAATCCCATTGCAGCGAGGTGTGAGACAGGGAGACGTTATTTCTCCGAAACTGTTCACAAACGCATTGGAGGACGTTTTCAAGCTCTTGGACTGGACGGATTCGGCATCAACATCAATGGCGAATACATCACTCACCTTCGTTTTGCCGATGATATAGTCATTATGGCAGAGTCGCTGGAAGACCTCAATACGATGCTCAGCGACCTCAGTAGCGTTTCCCAACAGGTGGGTCTTAAAATGAACATGGACAAGACGAAGATCATGTCTAATGTCCATGTTGCACCCGTACCAGTAGTTGTTGGGAACGATACACTCGAAGTTGTTGACCACTACGTATACCTAGGACAAACTATCCAGTTAGGTCGGTCCAACTTCGACAAAGAGGTCGCCCGAAGAATCCAACTCGGATGGGCAGCGTTCGGGAAACTACGTGACATCTTCTCATCAGAAATTCCGCAGTGCCTGAAGACAAAGGTTTTTAACCAGTGTGTGTTGCCAGTGATGACATATGGTACTGAGACGTGGTCATTAACAGCTGGCCTTTTGGAGAAGCTCAGAGTCACACAACGAGCTATGGAGAGAGCTATGCTCGGAGTTTCTTTGCGCGACAGAATCCGGAATGAGGAGATTCGCCGAAGAACCAAGGTTCCCGACATAGCTCGTAGAATATGCAAGTTGAAGTGGCAGTGGGCAGGCCACATCGCTCGAAGAACCGATAACCGTTGGGGAAGAAAGGTTCTCGAGTGGCGACCACGTACCGGAAGACGCAGCGTAGGCAGGCCTCCCACTAGGTGGACCGACGACATTGTTCGCGTCGCAGGCAACCGGTGGATGCAAATAGCAAATTGTCGTTCATTGTGGCGGTCTAAGGGGGAGGCCTTTGTTCAGCAGTGGACGTCTTCCGGCTGGTGATGAATGATGATGACATACTTAAATATATACAATAGATAAATTATACCCAGATACTTGAAGGGAAGCAAAGGGATTAGGGCATTAACCCCCCCTTCTAAGGGGGACGCCTTTGTTGAGTAGTTGGACGTCTTTCGGTTGCCTGATGCGGTTGCCATATTCTGATGACTTCGTTAGTGAAAGCAAAATCTTTCGATTATACTTAGCCAGGGTTGGTGCTGTGCGGAGATGCTAGAGGGCACTATAATTACTACAATCGCATTGCATAAAAAACATAAACATATCTTCTATTGATCTCTGCCCTATTCTGACCCCAGTAGTGGTCATTTTAACCTTAAGTATAGTAACGACAGGTGCCGACCCTATTTCTTCCGTTACAAGCGTACACCCCTATTTGTAACATTAAAAAGAAACGCTCGGAATAAATTTCCGATCAGCTGTTTTCCCAAACAAATGTATCGTTTGCTGCTCATAAAATTGACAATTGTGTCTTAAGCTTTTATTATTAAAGTTGAATTTTGCTTGTATAACAATAGTGATAGAAGATTCTATTTTTACTAAGTTACTTTTCGCAGTCTTGAAAACTGTGAAGCGGTTCTTATTTTAGTTAAATTAAAGTTGAATTTCGTTTGTGTAATATATTTCGTTTTTGTGATAATACGAGTTGAGCTAGGAAGTGTATGAAGATTGTCGTTTTCCTAGTTTTTTGTGTTTTTTTTCGATTCAAATAAGTTTTTCTTTGTTTAAAACTGTTTTGACAAAGGGTATCTCCGTTTGTTCCAAGGTTGTACTGCGTCTATGGTTAAGTAGTTGTTGATCATGAAGGAAGACCTAGGTTCGATTTAATGAAGAAAATTTTAATGTTTCACTTAGTAACGAGTCCAGCAAGACGTTCGCCTGATGGTAAGCGACGTCGTTGTCGACTTGCCGTGGGAAGACTTATAACTTATAGGGGTTATACTGAACCCGCTAATTTTACCAACTACAGTGTCCTTCAAACCGGAACACAGCAATGTTTACACAATGCTGCTAGGCGGCATAATATCTAAAAAAGAACTTCCCTTTATAGATGGTAGGGGTTGCCATAATCCCCACGCTTGGCAGGCATCTTGGGGATCGTATAGATGGTAGATAATCCAATAGAAAGACGCTGCTGCCTGTCTTCTCGTTGTCCCTTAGTCGCCTCTTACTGTCACCCAACGGTAAGAGTTGGGATGGTGCTATTCTTACCGGGATACCCCACGGTTATCCTAATATCTAATATCTACAAATATTATTGTACCATGTATTGTACCATGTCTTTATTGTACCACTAGCTGACCCGCAGCTCCGCCTGCGCTATTTTTACTTTAACTAAACTTTTAATATCAGACATTCGCATCGAATACATAACCTCCTTTTTTATAGTCGGGTAAAAACTGGGACCCTCTTTTTGCTTGCTCTCCGAAGCACGGACCCGTTTAGTTCAAATGGCGTTAAACGGTCACCCATCTATTTAATGACCTTACCGAACGTTGCTTAACCCGATCGATTACAAAACCTTGATAACAACTCTCTATGAGTGTTCCCTTACTAATATTTATTATATTATAAAGAAAAATTGATAAAATCGGACCAAGCGTATAACCAAGTACCCATTTTGACTTTAATCCCCTCTCCCAAAAGAACCGTGCTAGATTACGGGATAAAAAGTATCCTATGTCCTACCTCGTAGTTAGATCTCAAATCATGCCAAGTTTCATTTGAATCCATTCAGTAGTTTCGGCGTGATGCTCAGCCGTGATACAGACAGACAGACAGACAGACAGACAGACAGACAGACAGACAGACAGACAGACAAAAATTAAAAAAAATACGTTTTCGGCCTCAGTATCGGTTATAGAATGCCCTCCAAATATAATTTTCAAAATATCTTCAATGTACAGAATTAGACCTGTTACAGTTTTATTATAAGTATAGATTTATTATAAGTATAGATGAAAGTTTTGCGTGTTAGGCAATTGTATATTTTAAGGGCCTGTCTATCTGTTCATAAGTCGCTTCTTAAATCGCCAGATTATAAAAAACTCTTGGAAAAACGCGTTTTCAGGGTACCTACCCCCACAGTTAAAACCACCTTTGCAAAAAGATTTGCTCGCGTCTGTTTTTTGGCCACGTACAATGCTGTTACATCTCGTCATAATCTGAGTGTTCTTTCTGTGAAGGAAGTTAAGGAAAAATTGACAAAGTTGCTTTTAAGTCTGGATTATAATCAAACAGAATCTCTATGTATCAATAGATAAACCTCTTAAATTCGGATTAAGTAGGTACTCCTTTGCCTATCATACACAAACGTACACACACTGACATACGCACATATACACTTTCGCAC
Organism: Furcula furcula; assembly: GCA_911728495.1. Classification (NCBI taxonomy): domain Eukaryota; kingdom Metazoa; phylum Arthropoda; class Insecta; order Lepidoptera; family Notodontidae; genus Furcula; species Furcula furcula. The sequence continues at coordinate 13,617,523 of OU452267.1, read as the reverse complement.
GTTCTCAAGCGTATCTAAACACTTCTTATATACAAGTCTTGTTTAAATTCTGGTGTCCACTTCATAGCTGGTTTCCCAAGATACAGGCTGTGCCTAGTTTGGGAACCCCTGGTAATTCTTTTAAGAATGTTTATTGTTGTGTCTAGTTTGTAATTGTGTGTTGTAAAACTGTGTGTTTTTTTAAATAAATTATTATTATTATTTTAAACTTTAGTTTATCTCAGTTGCAAATGAACCGGTATACCTGATGGCACGGGCCTAAGCCAAGTGTTCATCAGGGGGTGGGGCGTGTGTAGTTGATTGAGGAATTGGGTTGGGCCTCTCCTGTTCAGTTTGCAAAAATTTGCGAACCAAACGGCATGTGCTCAGAATGACGGCTTTTTGGAGTAATAGGTAAATATTTGGAGGTAGGTTAAGGGTTTTGAGAGACTGGTGCAACTGTTTTGGTATGACCCCGGTTGTAGAAATGACTATTGGGTTATTATAGTACCTATCAAAATGACATCCAGTAGCGAATCACAAAATTATTACACATGAATCGAATCCCCGACCTTCTCTTGACAAACCGTCTGCTGCTAGTCGTTGTGCCATGGGTTAAGTCAATAAAACATTATCTACCATATGGTTATGGATCAAAAGAACTTTTTTTATTGTAATTTGGCGCGTGGATCAACCAATTATAAGGGGTGAGGCTATTTCCGGCGATGACAGATATGGAAAATGATTTTTTTCAACGTCCTGTACAATTAAGGGGGCTAAATTCGGATAGTTGATAATATTTATTCATCTATGATGGGTGCAGTAAGGTGTCGGTTTATACCTAATTGTTCTAATATGAAAAGCTTAGTCACTCTCAATTTATGTTTTTCTAATAGCTTGATCACTCTGCCTGCCTATTTTACACAGGTCTTATTAGGAGAATAAAGTACTTATTTTAAACAATTACAATATGGGAATTCCTTTTTTTATTAATGTTTTGTAACGCAGTTTTTTATAGTTGTTAGGAATTAGATGTTTTTTTAAGGAGAAACTTATTTCTTAATATACCTATTGAAGAAAAAATTCGATTTAGGCGGCAGTAATAAGTTTTAGTTAATTGAACATGATATACGCTGTTTCATCCAGATAAAAAGCTGGCATTATTTGTCAAATATAAATAAAATAATATGCAAAAAATCCAAAAGATATGTAAGTATCTTTTGGATTTTTTGGATTAATGTCTTTTATTTACGCGAATACTACGCATTCATATAATCTGCAATAGTAGTTTTATTTCAATACTAGCTGACCCACGCAGCTCCGCCTCCGCTATTTTTACGTTAACTAAATTTTTAATAACACACATTCGCATCGAAGACATAACCTCCTTTTTATAGTCGGTTAAAAACTGGGAACCACTTTTTACTTGCTCTCCGAAGCACGGACCCGTTTAGTTCAAATGGCGTTAAACGGTCACCCATCAATATAATGACCGTACATAACGTTGCTTAACCCGATCGATTACAAAACCTTGATAACAACTCTCTATGAGTGTTCCCTTACTAATATTTATTATATTATAAAGAAAAATTTATAAAATCGGACCAAGCCAAGTATCCTATGTCCTACCTCGTAGTAAGATCTCAAATCATGCCAAGTTTCATTTGAATCCATTCAGTAGTTTCGGCGTGATGCTCAGCCGAGATACAGACAGACAGACAGACAGACAGACAAAAATTTAAAAAATTACATTTTCGGCCTCAGTATCGGTTATAGAATGCCCTCCAAATATAATTTTCAAAATATCTTCAATGTACAGAATTGGACGTGTTACAGTTTTATTATAAGTATAGATTTCAATACTAGCTGACCCACGCAGCTCCGCCCGCGCTGTGTTTACGTTAACTCAACTTTAAATAATATACATTCGCATAGAATACAAAACCTCCTTTTTTAAAGTCGGTTAAAAACGAGACGTTTAGTTCAAATGGCGTTAAACGGTCACCCATCTATTTAATGACCTTACCTAACGTTGCTTAACCTGATCGATTTCCAAACATTGTTAACAACTGTTTATGAGTATTCCCTTACAAATATTTATTATAATTATAATGAAAAATTGTTAAATCGGAGCAAGCGTTTAACCAAGTACACATTTTGACTTTAGTCCCCTCTCCCAAGGGAACCGTGCCGAATGTCGGGATAAAAAGTATCCTATGTCCTACCTCGGAGTATTAACTCAAATCATGCCAAGTTTCGTTTCAATCCATCCAGTAGTTTCGGAGTGATGCTCAGCCGAGATACAGACAGACAGACAGACAGACAGACAGACAAAAATAAAAAAAATTACATTTTTGGCTTTAGTATCGGTTATAGAATGCCCTCCAAACATAATTTTCAAAATATCTCCAATGTACAGAATTGGACTTGTTACAGTTTTATTATAAGTATAGATTTGCAACTAATCTAACGAACCTAATAACTTGTACAACTCTTAGTTTATAATAAGGACAGCTAAGGATTGGACCAGTTTGCCTAAATCTAATTAATTTATCTCTAGTGGTACCACGGAGTTGTCTGTAGTACCCCCAGTGATACCCGGACAAAAAAAAATTATCCGTGGTACCACTGGTGGTACTACTGGTGGTACCACGGACAACAAACGATTTTCCCGCACGATTATAATGTGGCTGTCTTCAAGGCTAGAGTGAATAGGCTTTAAATAAGCTAGTGTGCCATCTTCGATTGCGTCGCCACTTTCCATCAGGTGGGTCTGCAGTCAAGCATTAGCTGTTGAATAACAAAAATTAAAAAGAAAAACAACAAGATTTACTTTCTTTTTATTGAAGAAATATTACCTATTTATGTTAATAATAATTTAAAGAAGAAAGAAGAAGAAGAAAAACATTTATTTGTGACACGACACACAGAAAAAACAACACAGTAAAAACGAAGTACAAGTTACAGACATGTCACAAAAAGGTCTAAGCTCAGCGATATGCTGGCTGCGGACAACCAGCGCTGGTCTTCCGCTAGGACCTTTTGGGTGACGTCACATTACAGTGAAAATAGTACACATACAAACTAAAATAAAAACAGAATAGATTACCGATCTTTAATCGTCATAAGAAATTCTCTAATCAACTTCAAATAACCAATAATTATCCTTCTATAAGAAAATCTTCAACCCTCCACTAGCTCAGCCAGTCTGACCCTAAGGTCAACAAACTTGATAACCCAGCGTGCGTTGACATTTCGCTGCCTTGCAAAAAAATCACAAGACCCACGTGGTAGCAAGCCACCTGTTGCTAAGGCAAGGCGATAAAATGACCCTTAAGGGTAGCGGTTTTTTTGCCCTTCGGAAGGGTTTACGACCTTAACTGTGACTTTGCACGTTAACTTTTTGCTTTTAATTTAGTGATATAGGGATGCGACGTTCGCGTAAGCGACAACGTCCCATATACGTTGGTGTAAGCTACAAGTGTGCCTATACTAGACATCTGCACTACGCGACTTGTCATCCAAATCCATCCAAAAAGTTTTTAGTCTCTTGAGCCCTTAGAGGAGATACCACTGGAGAGAGCATGATGCGCTAACCCCTCTGCCAAATTTTTGTTCATATGTTCAGGTCATTCTTTATTTGTGTGCGTATCTTTTTGAATATGTTGCGAGTTTATTATAGTGTGGGTTCATAGAAACATGAACAGTTTGCATTAGACATTTGCAAGAGTATGCGTGAAATTGTATCCGTGTGTGTTTACTTCGCCCCCCGCACCCCGCAAAAGTTCCACGAATAATTTGTTCGGGGAATCGACGCGTTACTAGCTCCATTCTAATTACTCTGAGCTTGAGCCCCGTAATTTTACCAGCTATAGTGCCCTTAACTCTAGAATACATCAATGTTTACACATTGCGGCTTGGTGGCAGAAATCTGCGGAATCTACCTTGCAGAAAGAAGTACCTAGTCGATTATTGGTCTTTATTGTGATATATCGTGGTCCTTGAAGTGTCCCGGTAAAATAGCACCTACCCATCTCCCCCATTGGGTATTGTAAGAGGCGTCTGCCAGCAGCGTCTTTCTATTCGATTACCTACCACCTATACTGCAAAATACCTGCCAATCGTGGGGATTATGGCAACCCTCCCTTCTAAGGCTTTTGTTTTGCAGAAGACATCTTTCGGCTATTGATGATAATATACAAATGTAGAAGACCAGCAGTTTTTGAGACAGATGGCGATAGACATACTTATCTATGCTTCAAAATATGAACCTACCTTAATCTCCGAATCGGAGAAAATGACCATACTATCGAGAGTGAAACCGTGTCCCAATTAAAAATAATAAAATATTATCGCTGGCAACTCCACACAGGGCTGTCACGCATTAGAATATTTAAATGGCGTCAACGTTCCACAACAGGTGGTAAATTTATGTGTGAAATTGTATATATTTGCATATACACCATATTGTTTTTAGATGACTAACAATTTTGTATTAGGGTGGACAAATAAACTATTTAAAAAAAAAAACAACTTCAAAGTAAATTGTCTAAAAAGCATAAAATAACGAAAATATGATTGAAGTTGGTGTTAGCGTACCTGCTGTGTATATTCTGCACCAACTTCAATAATATTTTCGTTATTTTATGCTTCTTAGACAATTTACTTTGTAGTTGGTTTTAATTTTTTTTTAAATAGTTTATTTAACACTTTTTAGTGACTTATTTTACCAAGATAGGTATCAGCACTATCACGCAACTCGAACGTCTACATTACAGTAACTTACTGAAAACATAAAAAGTTTATATCTCTTAAACTTCTGGACCGATTTTGATGAAACTTGTACTCTACCCTAAGTTGAAAAATACTCTAACTATTGCAAAAAGAATTTTCGAAATCGGACTTGTAGTTTCTGAGAAATCCGCGGACAAACCTACATACATACATACATACATACATACACTCATGAAATTTGGTAAATTTGTTTAGAAGCCCACATAGACTAACATATATGAATATTACGCATTTCTATTAATATTACATACATACGCGTCGAATACAGAACCTCCTTTTTTGAAGTCGGTTAATAAACAGAATATTAGTCTCAAAAACTAATCTACTTAATGGTAGGTGTTTTGTGCAAGGGGCCATCCAGGTAGGTAGAAACGCAGTGCCAGATATTTTACCGTCAAGCAGCAGTGTGTAATCACAGGGCTTTGAAGCTGATGGTATAAGTTGGAAGTTTTTATTTAATATAAGCCAGCGCTTGACTGCAGTGCATCTGATGGAATCCGGCGACGCAATCGGGGACGGTAAAGAGCCTATTAAAAGCCTATTCACTCTAGCCTTGAAGACACCCACATTACATATAATCAAGTGGAAAAACCGACGCAGGCATACTGTTCCAGTCCTTAACTGTCGTTACTATAAATGACGAAGCTACTAGCTTTTACTAGGTGGTAGGTACCTTGTGCAACCGTCCAGGTAGGTACCACCGCAGTGTCAGATATTCTGCCGCCAAACAGCAGTGTGCAAACATTGCTGTGTTCCGGTGTGAAGGGCACTGTAGCTGGTGAAATTACCGGACACAAAGACTTAATATCCAATGTCTTAAGGGTCGGCAACGCGCTAGTGATTCTTCTGGTGTTGCTAGCGTCTATAGGCTGCGGTGTTTGCTTACCATCAGGCGGGCCGCATTCTTGCTTGCCACCTTAGTAGTATAAAAATAAAAGCAAATCGCTACTCTGGACTAAAGGCCAAATAAGGGGGTGTACGCACCGTACGTCTCATCATCCGATAATAGAAGGGGGATGGTGGAATCAAGTCATGTAATTCACACACTCTCCAAAATGTATCCTGTAAAATACCAAGAGGCTGGCTACTATGCGCATGTGCTCTACTCTAACACGCCTGGTTACGATATTGTTATTAAAAAAAAATAACTTGACTTTCTTGTGTTAACCCTAAAGAGTTTTGGCGGGAGTTCCATCACGGCACGTGCGCGGGCGCAGGATTCCGTTACGTCAGGTGTCAGCGCACCCCCCACCCCTCTGATCGCAGGTGGGTATAATGACCTTAGGGTAGTCACCCCCAGTAGATTTCTGTTAGACAATGAATGTATTTTTTTTCGAGATTGGAATGATAGTATAATTTTTAACCGACAAAGTTTTATGATAGGAAGTTATCAGTAGTTTTTATAATGGCAATACTAGGAGCATGATTTGCCGACCTGTATTCCAGGGAAAACAAAGAAGGCAATACGTCACTTAAAACTGTCATGTTTTGGCTGTTGCTACGGGTAAAGACACTAACTACCCCAATCAGGATACTCTGGTTTTGAGCGAGCATTCCCGCTGTGCACTAACTATCTTTTTGAGGTTGTATCTACCTTATGTTAATTCATTGCTTTACTGTCGCTATGCAAAGCCTTTGCAAATTTCAAGTTCAGACAGTTCAACATTTCCCCGGGACTCGCCGAGCTTCGGTGTCTTCAATCGTAACCACTGTAGATCCTTGTTAATAGAAGCCAAAGTGGCAGTGAATGAGATTGAGTTACCTACCTATATATATAATTACATATCTCGTAAATACTCTCACTAGTCAGTGTCAAGTAGAGACATTAAGTATGACGAAGTAATAAAATAAGCTCTAGAAATCTCCAGGTTTTTAAAGTTCGAGAGAGTCATTGATAACAAATTTAATTTAAACATAAACAGAATTCTACGAACGCCTCTGAATTTCCCTGAAGGAATTGATAACTTTTTATCGTCTTGCAATATTAACACGCAATCATTGAATGAAGAGAGACATTTTTTTTGCTCTATTGTCTATCAATCAATTAATTAAACGGAGGTTAATGAACTTGTCGTGATAACGCATCAATCATCATTATTAACAGGAAAAAGGTAAAAAAACACTAATTCTTATATAAAATAAGTAAAACAAAGTACAATTAGTTAGTAATAATAACATAATACCACACGGTCATCCGATCACAAAGTAGGCAGAGCCTGTACTATGGAAACCAGACACTGATACTAATACTTATTTTTTTTGTAAATACATACTTAAATAGATAAATAACACCCAGACACTTGGTGGGAATCGAACCCAAGACTCATCGGGTAGCAGCCAGGGTCTAGATCAACGGGCCCGTCAAATACGTTTCATTTGGACCAATACGGTACACAATTTTCCTTTTTTTTAATATAAGATACACTAACACTAACTGCCGCATTCACAAACCCCAATTAACTTTAATTCTGATTAAGTCACTTTTAAAAATCTATTTATTTCGACTGTTGGAGCCATTTATGATTAATTTAGATTATTGAATACGAGATAATTGTTATCGCTACTCACTATCAGCGTATTAAGTATTAATTGCCTTCGAGTGTCGAAATAATCCGATTTCAAAAAATGGATTAGTCACCATTAACTTTAATTGACGTTTGTAGGTTCGGCAGTAAGATTTAGGTATTTGCGTTATTTGTAGTGAAGATCGTGCGATTTTGAGCTAATAAGACGCCCAGTTCATCAAATAAACTTCAGTTTCATCGACGATCGAATGCACTAACACGAAAATTAATTATTTAGTAAATATGCCAAACATCTTCTATACTTATAATAAAACTGTAACATTCTGTACATTGAAGATATTTTGAAAATCATGTTTGGAGGGCATTCTATAACCGATACTAAAGCCAAAAATGTAATGTTTTTTATTTTTTTCTGTCTATCTGTCTGTCTGTACCTCGGCTGAGCATCACGCCGAAACTACTGGATGGATTGAAACAAAACTTGGCATGATTTGAGTTAATACTCCGAGGTGGGACATAGGATACTTTTTATCCCGACATTCGGCACGGTTCCCTTGGGAGAGGGGACTAAAGTTAAAATGTGTACTTGGTTATACGCTTGCTCCGATTTTAACAATTTTTCATTATAATTATAATAAATATGTGTAAGGGAACACTCATAGACAGTTGTTAACAATGTTTGGAAATCGATCAGGTTAAGCAACGTTAGGTAAGGTCATTAAATAGATGGGTGACCGCTTAACGCCATTTGAACTAAACGTCTCCGTGCTCCGGAGGGCAAGTACAAAGTGGGTCCAAGTTTTTAACCGACTTTAAAAAAATAGGTTTTGTATTTTCTGCGAATGTATATTATTAAAAGTTTAGTTAACGTAAACACAGCGCGGGCGGAGCTGCGTGGGTCAGCTAGTACCTATATAAATGAAAATAAATTGAAGTGTCATTCAGTCATTTTAATCATAGTATCGTTTGCTTTGAAAACCGGAGGTCGCGGGTTTGAATCCCGCGAGGAGCAACAAATTTGTGTTGCTGTTCCTTACAGGCTAGGACAATGCAGGCCGATCACCTGATTGTCTGTAAAGTAAGATGATCCATTTAAAAAGTCGTCGTGTCGGATTTCCGTCCCATCGGATTGTGAGAGGTATAAAGGAAGAGAGAGTGCACTTGTGTCTACGCAAGCACTTGTGCACTATAATATCTCCCGCGTAGTAAAGATAGGCTGCTATGGTCGTATGGGCTAGGATAATTATTTATTATAATCATAGTAACATTATTTTTTTTTGCTATTTTCAATACGAAATTAGGCATATTTTCTACAAAAAATGTTATTTATCGGTTTGAGCGTGTGCGCGTTTCTACTGTGTCACGTGTAACAAGTTATTGATGAGTATTTTAGTCGTTAAAGCCCACCAATATAATATATAAACTAGATAAACTAGTTCACTACCAAAATTACATTTAAAATGTGGTCACGGGGGTTGTAGACTTATCTGTGCTAGTGGCGTAAACGTGAACGTTGTGGTTTTATTGCGATAACGACGTGTATTTTGACAGTTTCATATAGACAGTAGAGACACTACTATCGGCAAAAATAATTTTGTCAGCCTGTGGCTTGTAAAGAAATAACGACACAAGGGCGCTAATTCTGTGTGCCACTTTTCGGATCGTAACAGCTAATCTAGTTTAAATATTTATTGTATTCCTTCAATGATATTTTACTAAAGATATTATGTTATATCCCTACTACTATATCCCTACTACAAAACCCAGTTGGGGGATACTCGCTGAACGTCTGGCGAGCGCTAATGGCATATCTATTGTTTATAATATCATTGTAGTCCTTATATTAGTAATTTAATATAGCCGTCTAATAGCTGTATAACGTTAGCAGAAACACGCTATACAAATTCTAAAAGCACTATACACACACAAGTATCGAACCCCGGAACTCCCGTTCGGCACACTAACGTTTTCGCCAACAGGCTCTGTCAATTAACTTTAACTGATAATACAGGAAATGTAGTTCAAGTAACGATAGGGGAAGTATTCTAACCGTCTCAAGACCGTTTGTTTTAACTAAACGACACGACCATTGACACAGTGAATTAAATAATTTAACATGTATAAATTAAAATCAAACTACTTTTACGGATTTTATCGCGGATTATTTTTTGTTTTTACTATCCCGACGTTTTGAATGCTTTGCAGCACCCATGGTCACGGGAGGACTGAGATGTTGAACGTCCTTATGTTACAATTATTAGTATGTGAACACGTTCAGGATCGCACCCACCATTATATTAGATTTGATAAACCACAAATCCTCGCAAAAGAACACCGATTCCTACCTATATTAATTACCTAATTTCAATAGAGAAGGTTGGGTGTTACCACCGGCTTGGGATCCTGTGATAAATATAATTAAATCCAATATCAATCAAAACACTGCACGGCCTCAAGAGCTGTACTGTACTGTAAGCTCTTACTGCGTAGATCGGACCAACAATAATAACTAAGAAGACCTGAGGGTACACCGGCATAATTGTGACATAAGGACGTTCAACATCTCAGTCCTCCCGTGACCATGGGTGCTGCAAAGCATTCGAAACGTCGGGATAGTAAAAACAAAAAATAAACCGCGATAAAATCCGTAAAAGTAGTTTAAAGTTTGTAATAATTCGCGTACTTAAGTAAAAGACAACATTATGTATAAATTATATAGGTACAAAAAGCTAGTGATTCTTCCGGTGTTGCTAGCGTCTATAAGCTGAAGTGACTGCTTTCCACCAAGGGGGCCGCATGCTTGCTTGCCACCTTAGTAGTAGGTATAAAAAAATTGTCAAATTTATATTTCTTTACACAATATTTTCTGTTGAAGTTACGTAAATTGAAACGTAATTTCAAACACCACGTTATCATCCATCAGCTCATTGAATACCTTCTCTGCGTATTACGGTGTGAACGACGTCACAATCCGTCACATCAAATGCTTAAGTGTTTCCGATTTCCGAGCGAATTTTGAGAAGTCACCTTTTGACTTGCAGTATTTTAATTATTTTTGTTTAATTAATATTAACTCTTTTGTTTTTGGTATCTTTAAACAAGCCCAAGATCTGTATATATGTATTAGGTATATTAGATATTGTTTATGTCAGTCGCGGGCATACAATAGAGGTATAATAAGGCAAGGCGCGCCTCACCAAGGTCATGTAGACTTGGAATGACGATCCGAACAAGTTTATTTCTATTTAACTAACGACCCGCCGCCGCTGTAGCACTGTGGCATCGCACGGCATTTTTTACCCAAATGCCTCAAAAGGAAGATCAATACAGGAGTTTCCAACAGGCTTAGCATCGCATGGAAGTCCGTGGGGTGTCCGGGTAAGAATAGCACCCTCCTATCTCCTCCCGTAGGGTGGCCGTAAGAGGCGACTAAGGGAAAACAAGAAGACGGGCAGCAGCGTCTTTCTATTGGATTACCTACCTATACTGAGATCGCCTAGACGCATGTGTCTGGACAGATCAAGCATTGGGATCCTTCGGAGTCGCTAGACGGAGTACGGTGACTCCGAGGAGGACGGCGGCGGGGTTGCGACCCCCGTCCCCGTGAGCACCGTGATTGGTTCCCGGGGGGCTACAATGCGGCGGGCTCAAAGGCAGGCAGTGCAGATCGCACCGGAGAGCCCTGGGGTCCCTTCTCATGAGCCGATGCGACAGCTGCGGGGATTTTAGTGAGTAAGAATCCTACATACCCCGGTCGAGCCCCACAGCTTCCGGGGATCTTTTGAAGATTTCCCCCGCGTCAAAAAAAAAAGGTCAAGCGTTGGGATTATGGTAACTCCACCCTTCTAAGGGATAGGCCTTGTTCAGCAGTGAACATCTTGATGATGACTATTTGTAAAACATAACCTTGGTTAGCCACGTAAAAACTAATGGAATCGAACTTGAAAAGTGTTCATATCTCGAGGTAACCTACAAATGCGGGCCTCGATACATAGAGCTAGTTCACACGGACTCTCCCACGCGTCAATGTCTAGGCCGGCCGTGTGAAATGGCCTATTGACGTAACATTATGTCATACTAAATGCTAATGTCACTTTGACTTTCTGCGTGACATAACGGTGAACTAAATTGAAGTACTACAGACGTTGTTCAGACATTATGTTACCTTACCCTAGTCTTTACATGTTCAAAATTCTGGCAATTAATGAATGGTTAGTCCGGTCACTGGCTGCAGGCTATGCCATCGTCTCATATTGGTACCTTATTCACAATACCACACTTAGTCTTGCAGTTTGTTTGCGGGTGGGTGCCAGGACCAACCTTCCTCATCGTTGTCGCTGTGGGGAGTACGTAGACAAATATGGTCACCACGGGCCGTATGCCACGCCAACGTATAAGCTTGGCTATACAAAGGGGTAATGTCGCCAGTCTTTTAGGTACCCTTCCCTCCCAGTGCGGCGACAACTTTGAGGAAGTTTTTTACCTAGTTTAGTAAATATTTAGTTTCAATAAATGTAGTACGAGTATTGGTAGGGTTGAATATGATATAATGAACACTACCTGTTGTTTTTGTCTGGTCACCGGCCACCCCAAGACGTCTGCCATCATCATCATTGGCCACAGCATCTTTACAGATGTTTGTTGCAGCGCCTGTCTACGTTCTCTGGAGACATCTGCGTTTGTGTGGGGATTATAGCAACCCCTCCCTTCTAAGGGGGAGGCCTTTTGTTCATCGGTGGACGTCTGTTGGTTGCGAATGAGGATGATGATTAATTATTATTCGTGATTTATTGAAATGCTACTCAGTAAAGTTAAATTAGTATAATAAAATACATTTCGTATATTACAATTTAATTTCCTAAACAAATAGTAACAATTTCAAGTCCATTGACACGGTAATTCATGCTATTAACCCTCCCAATTACACAGTTGGTACACACTTGAACCATTGACATGCCGATGGTCAAACGCACCCCTGGGTGAGTTTCTATCGCGTGAGTTCACACGTTTATAACATAATTAATAGGAATAAAAGGGACTGAATGGTAGGATTGACCTCTTGAAATGAAGAACAGCTTTATTTGTGAAGTACTAATCAGCATCCTGCAGAAGACCGCAACCAAAGTTAACTAGCCGGACCTTTATTTTTGGTTTTGTTCTCCGGGGGCACCTTTAATGGGTCCCCGAAGCCTATGAGAAGTCAACTAGGGTGCGAGGGTTTTACTACAACCCTTGCAGCTGTGGCATCGGCACATGACGTGAACCGAGGTTCTCCTGTGAGGTCTGTGCACTATACTCCTCGATGCCTTGCCTTTAACCCCGCAAGCAAGATATTCGCATAGTTAGCGACACGCCTATCTGTAACCAGCTGTATTGCACTGTATTAGTATTAATAAAGTAGGGTCAATTTAATAGATCACATTTAACACTTCATCAAAATGTAACAATGCAACCTTGTAACGGCGGGCTACATTAAGTCTCTAGTTTCCGGTAATTTCACCAACTTCTTACCATTTACATACTGCTGCTTCGCGGCAGAATATATGACACTGCAGTGGTACCTACCTACCTGGAAGGTCCCTTGCACCAGGGACCCACCACCTATTACATACTCTTGTATATATTTAATAGTGTCATCATCAAGATGAATATAAAATACTATTAGTTTTGTAACCCAATTTTATTATCGAATAAAATTATTAATACTAAAAAAGGGTGAGTAAATTACGGGTCATAATTTTTACCCAACCTGCGCTTACGCGGGGGTTACCACGGGAAATGTACCGTAAAATTGCCATTGTTTACAAAATAAGTCATTTTTACATTTTTCGTTCGATCGCCGTCACGGCTCGATGATAATTAGGTATAGGCTCTTGCGAAATTCGTTGACGTTTTTTTCGCGAATTCTTGACCGAAAGTGTGGAATTACCGGTCGGAGTCTTTATGCACGATCAAATAGCGATTCGCCGAAGAATTTAGTGACCGACATAGCTCTCAGAATCTGCAAATTGAAGTGCCAATGAGCAGGCCACATCGGTTGAAGAACCGATAACCGATGGGGAAGAAAGACTATCGAGTGGCGACCACGAACCGGAAGACGCAGCATAGGCAGGCCTCCCACTAGGTGGACCGCAGGATGCAAATAGCCAATTGTTGTTCATTGTGACGTTCCAAGGGTGAAGCCTATGTTCAACAGTGGATGTCTTCTGGCAGATGATGAAGACTGCGTTCTAATAGATACTAATAAAGTACGCGCCATGTACATGTTACTGGTAATATAAAAAAATAACAGGCAAAATAATGTCCTTCGTTAGCTATGTCACTAATTTTTTTTTTTCTTAAAAGATTTACAAAAACACTCATATAAACAATACATAATTCGCCAAACTGCATCGCTCAGTTTGTTGGCGAAATAGGCGCTCAGTTTTACCTTTTTAAAGTTTTTACTACATACTAAATAAAGACAAACAGCATGACCACAAAACAGGCGTATCAATGCACAGCATTCTTCAATCTTAAAAGCAAGCAGTTTTTAAGTTTCTTCTTTATAGTGCATATAGTTAAATTCTTTAAATTTTTTGTCTCTTAATAACTCTATTTTATTATATACTAGTTGACCCACGCAGCTCCGCCTGCGCTATTTTTACGTTAACTAAACTTTTAATAACAGACATATTCGCATCGAATACATAACATCCTTTTTTATAGTCGGTTAAAAACTGGGACCCACTTTTTACTTGCTCTCTGAAGCGTTTAGTTCAAATGGCGTTAAACGGTCACCCATATATTTAATGACCTTACCTTACGTTGCTTAACCCGATCGATTACAAAACCTTGATAACAACTCTCTATGAGTGTTCCCTTACTAATATTTATTATATTATAAAGAAAAATTGATAAAATCGGACCAAGCGTATAACCAAGTACCCATTTTGACTTTAATCCCCTGTCCCAAAAGAACCGTGCTAGATTACGGGATAAAAAGTATCCTATGTCCTACCTCGTAGTAAGATCTCAAATCATGCCAAGTTTCATTTGAATCCATTCAGTAGTTTCGGCGTGATGCGCAGCCGTGATACAGACAGACAGACAGACAGACAGACAAAAATTAAGAAAAATACATTTTCGGCTTCAGTATCGGTTATAGAATGCCCTCCAAATATAATTTTCAAAATATCTTCAATGTACAGAATTGGACCTGTTACAGTTTTATTATAAGTATAGATATAGATTTCAGGGATCACATATTTTCTATTTTTCTATAGTTCTCTTACCATAGTAGTTTTTAACTGAAGGTACCACAAATTTTCCTTGTTTAAATTGCCTAGTATAATATTAATGTGTGATTTAATAATAATAGATACCTACGTGAGGCTTTGTAATTTAACAAAATACCGGTCAAGTGCGAGTTGGACTCACGCACTGAGGGTTCCATACTATTTTTGGACGTATTAAAGTTATTATACTATTCCTGTAACACCTCAGATAGTAAAAACTAAACCGCAATACTATGTTTGTTTGTTGAGGTTTTTAAGGATTACTCAAAAACTGTAATATTAATAAAAAAAAATATATATTTTATTTTTCCTGTAAAAGATAGAATTAATTTCGGAGATAAGAGAACGGTATTTTTTTGTCATTTTTGATTATAAGTCAAAAACTATGTTACATAAACCAAAATAAAAATCTGTTTTGAAATGTCCAAATGAAGCCCTTTCATATCATATCCCACTCGATATAGTAGTCTCACTTTGAAATTTAGAAGACCCACTTCAACCCCCATTAGAAAAAAAAAAGAAAAAAAACATCTATCTGTGCTTTGGATAAGTAAGATCTAAAACTGTTCTAAATTTCAAATCAATGGCATCAGTGGTTCTTGAAATATATTGGTGTGACAGACAAACAGACAGACGAATTCTCATCACAAGGGTTCCTGTTTTAGCTTTTGGGTATGGAACTCTATAAAATTACAAACTTCTATAGTTGTTACAATCAATTTTTGATCCTGTGATAAATGTAAATTAAACCCAAATCCGACCTAAAACTGCAAGACCTCAAGATACTGTAAGCTCTTTCTGCGTGGACCTAAAAGACTGACACAGCACTGCAGATTCAGAGCCTCTATGGCGTAGCGGGAAACCACTTGCTATGCAAACCGAAGGTCGCGGGTTCATATACTGCAGGAAACAGCAACTTCAGTTGTTCCTTTCTGCTTAGAACTATACACGTTAATCACCTAATTGCCTGGCAAGTATCCATGCGTCAGATACGCATTAAAACGTCTACTCGGTCGAGTCGGTCTTCCGTCCCATCGAATTGTGAGAGTTTAAGAAGAGAGAGAGAGCACTTGTGCCTACGCAAGCACTTGTGCACTATAATATCTCCCGCGTATACGCTACTGCCCGTATTCTTTCCTCCTACGACAGCCAACGGGAAGAGATGGGTTGCTGCTATTATTACCCGGACAAACCATGGATTAAAAAAACTATTTAAAAAAAAATAAAAACCGACTTCAAAGTAAATTATCTAAAAAGCATAAAATAACGAAAATATATTGAAGTCGGTGCTAGCACATCATGTTAACTATCACTAGCACCAGCTGACACCGACTTCAATATATTTTCGTTATTTTATGCTTTTTAGATAATTTACTTTGAAGTCGGTTTTAATTTTTTTTTAATAGTTTTTTTAACACTTTTTAGTGACTTATTTTACCAAAAAATAGGTATCAGCACTATCACGCAACTCGAACGTCTACGTTACAGTAACTTACTGAAAACATAAAAAGTTTATATCTCTTAAACTACTGGACCGATTTTGATGAAACTCGTACTCTACCCTAAGTTGAAAAATACTCTAACTATTGCAAAAAGAATTTTCAAAATCGGACTTGTAGTTTCTGAGAAATCCGTGGACAAACCTACATACATACATACATACATACCTACATACATACATACATACATACATACATACATACATACACTCATAAAATTTGGTAAATTGGTTTAGAAGCCCACATAGACTAACATATATTAATATTACGCATTTTTATCAATATTACATACATACGCGTCGAATAGAGAACCTTCTTTTTGAAGCCGGTTAAAAATAATCCTTTCCTTTTTTATAAGTCAATGCATTTTTTATTCTTTCTTAAATTCTTAAATCTAAATGTACAAAACCGGGTACCTTAGAAGTATTGTTTTCCAGGATAAGTGATACTATCAACCTTTGTCCTTGTACGCCAGCCGACAAGTCCATGCGAGTTTTGTAAAGTTATCTTTGTACCTAACACTGGATAGGGTGACCATGATTTTGTTTTTGTGTAAAATATATTTAAAAATTTTCGTCATCTTAAGATGTGCTGTATAATGTCTTGCTTCTTCTTGCTTACCAATTCCATAGTCGTAATTAAAATAGTCGTTTAATTCTTAATTAGATTCATTTTACTGTATCAGAGCCATACTACATGAGCTTAGCTGAATGAATAAGAGTTTTGTGTTATGAGTTTATGCATCTATATTTCTCTGGAGTACACTCCTGGCCTTGTTTGCTATAAGGTGCTGTAACTGCTTGCTGCTGCCACTACTAAGGTGTAGTCATTATATTTACCATGTGGTAAACAAACATCTACGCCAGCAGTTTTTATATTACTAAGGTTAGTAGTATAAAAAATATGTTCAACTTTTATTTAATAACCGTTATTTTTAAAAATATTAAGATAACACAAAATGACGGCCGCTAGATCAGGGTTTTCGGAAAATTATATTGTCTATTCATGCCTACAGCATAAATGAATGTAAGAGCACGTTATAAATAAAACTATCGTACCGTTTAGGCTGCAGGCTTGACTATATGTACGGTACGCTAGAATAAAATGACCCTTGTTGTCGGGTGACAAAGTCTTACAGAGTGAATCATATGATGGTCACCCTAGTGGTAATTAAAGTAATACCTTTGTCTAACATTTCTGTTGGCGCAGCGATTACGTCGGTGGTTCAATGTCGCCGGTTTTTTTTTGTCAAAAAACATTAATATATCCCGCCATTTTGTTTGATGTCATCATACATTTATGTATATTTATGAGTAATCCATAGCCTGGCTTTACCTGAACAAAGAAAACATCATCTATATCACAGCTTCACATCTCCTCCTGTTATCTCCACTTGTTGGATGTCCGTAAAAGGCGACTAAGACGGGTAGCAGTGACGTTCTATTGGATTACCTACCACTACTGTCCCTTCTGAGGGCGTTTGTAGACGATGATTACTTAACAAATACTGTATGATAAAACCGCGGGGAACAATGTACAATGCATCTCCAGACGCCCGTTTACTTTTCTGTAAGGAAAACGTAGCTTGACCTGTCCGTCCCGGTTTAGCCGCGTCTCCACTGGGCGCATGCGCGGCTGCCTCGCGAGCCAAATGTGCAGTCGGTATGGACGTGTCTCGGGGTCATTCGGGAGTAGTGATGGAATAATTAGCATTCGCATTCATTGTTAGCATGCTAACGCTTAATTAGCATTTCACAAATTAAATGTGGTTGCGAAATTCTGTGAAATGCGAATTCATCGCTTCATACTTTCATACTATCTATCACTCAGCAGCTTCAAAGCGCGCGTTCCGTCGCATTTACAACCACGGGAATACTAAATCTATCTGTTTCATCTACCTCGTTCACGAGTGAAATTAATTTTAGCAGATTATATGAAGAATGAGGTTAAGCAATTATTATCTTTGATAACTTGTACTTAGGGTCGTATATTAAATGAATGTGTGCAATTGTTTAATTCGTATAAATTATTAGCAGACCACCCTGCGTAAAAAGGAATGAATGCGTGTGAACTGTGATTTTAATAATAAGATGTGTGGCGCGCGCCGTATTCTTCAGTACGTTTTGGCAAGTGATAGTGAGAGTTTAGTTCGCATATTCGATATAAAATAATTACATCCTTTCGTCATATATTATTGTTCTTAAAATACACACATCAAAAGTGTCTAGGGATCAAGCATTTTTAAGCGGATTTCTTGAGATTGAGATGTGGCTTTGTAATAAATTTATGAATTTATAAATTTATATGGATCCTTTTTGGTGCATTTCATAATTTGAATCAGGAACTGTGAATCAAATTCGAGTAAAAGATGAAAATCAGCTGTCAATATTTTCCCTATAAAAACATACAACGCATTGAAGACATTATTAGTGCTACTGTTTCCCTACTACTGATTAAAACCAACGTTATTATGGAGCGGCGACGTCATTTAAGCAGGGAAGAAATGCTCAGAGCCGTGGGAATGATAGAAGCTGGTTCCCGGCAACGTACTGTGGCTTTAGCTCTGAATACAAGTCAGAGTGTTATCAGTCGACTTTGGACACGTTACCGAAGCACTGGTACCGTGGCTGAGCGCCATGGAGGACGGTATCGCTGCACCACACGGAGACAAGACCGATATATTCAAATCTTAACTCGAAGAGCTCCAACAATAACTGCCATGATGTTAGCCGTGAGGCTTCATCACTCTTCAGGGAACTTAATTAGCGACCAAACAGTCAGAAACCGCTTGCATGAAGTGAACCTTCATTCCCGAAGACCGCTACGGGTACCACCTATAGCAATGCACAATCGTAGGATTCGATATCAATGGGCTCTTGAACACAGAAATTGGGCAGAAGAACAATGGCGTTTCGTGTGCTTTTCTGATGAGTCTCGTTTTGGTATGAGACCGGATACAAGACGTATACGACACTGGAGAACCCCTGGACGCCAACAGCGATTAAAATCCTGCCAGGAAGTCCATCCTTATAGTGGTTGAACCATCATGGTATGGGCGGGTATTTGGATCGGCGGAAGAACTGAGTTGATTTGGATCAGAGGCAACCTCAACGCTCAAATTTATGCTGAGACGATTGTATCAGATGTCATCGTTCCTCTACAAGTGCAAATCGGTCCCTTATTTCAGTTAATGCATGATAATGCACGACCGCACACCGCAAGAGTTGTAAGACAGACTCTCGCCGCAGCTAACATCAATGTCCTGCCCTGGCCTGCTCAGTCGCCAGACTTGAACCCGATTGAGCATGCATGGGATATGCTACAGAGAAGAGCTCTGCCGAATATGGAGGGTATCCAGTCGCAAGAAGACCTTTTTTTGTTGTTGCAACGAACATGGGCGGCCATTCCACAGCGTGATTTGGATGAACTCATTTTGAGTATGCCAAACCGATGTTCTTGTGTTGTTAGTGTTCGCGGTAGAAACACGGATTATTAATTGTTTAAGTTACCCAATAAAATTTTAAAGAAAACTGTTATTTCAGTCTTTTTTTCGAACTTTTGTGTTAGTGGTTCAAATGTCAAAATTCCCTTTATTAGGAAAATGGCAAATTTCTTTATTAATGCAAAGGTGACTTGGTTTATCGTTACTGTGACAAACGAAAACACTTTATTTGATGAATCCTTAAAGAAAATTTTAATTAATATCAATCAGGAGAAAAGTTATTGCAAAAATATATGTTGATCCCTAGACACTTTTGATGTGTGTAGATGTACAATAGAAGACGTACGTCTTAAGGTAAACGCGCTCTTTAATTCGCATATGCACAAAAATCATTATCGTCATATTAGCAAATAGCATAGCAATAGCAATTAGCATTATAAGAGTCACGAATTCGCATGCTTATGAAATTAATACGAAATCGCATTAATTGCCATTATCGCCTCGCCTGAGCGTGCCTCGACCGACCACATATTTGTTGGGTCTGGCGCGCGAGCCCGTGCGAACGGTGGAGACCCAGCTATTCTCCGATATTTTTATTTTTCATCAAAATTACACGTCTATACTGACATTGTATGGGTGTCAATGTGTCCGTTTCCCACGGATAATGCGTCATTATAATGCTTTTTATGCATCTCTGAAAAGGTGACAGCAGTTTGATTATACGCTGTGATCTGATAATGGTTTTGGTAGCAGCAACACGTTATTTAAATTATTAAAGCGAAGAATAAAAACGTTAGTTCACATATCCTTTTTCACAGATCAAGAAAAAACAAGTCAAGTGCGAGTCGGACTTGCGCACTGAGGATTTCACACCTTCATTGAGTGTATTTAAGATAATTTACTATTTGTCTACCACCTCATATGGCAAAATGATCAAACTGCAAAACGTTTGTTTGTCAAGGTCAGATTTTTCCCTCCGCAAACTTTGAAGATAAGAGTAGGGTATTTTTTTTACATTTACGATTATAAGCGAAAAAGTGAGTATTAAAATAATAATTATGACGCCCCATTTCGACAACCATTAAAAAGAAAATAGAAAAAAAAAAAATTTTTTTTTGTTTTCATTTGTGATGACTGGCGATGACATTGAGTTCTACACTCAGATTGTAATAACGAGTCATTAGCATAGATGTTTCATTGAAATCAAAACCAGAAAACGGTAATATTAAAATTATTTCAATTATAGAAAATTATTTAAAAAAAATCTATTTTTATTGCCGAAAAATGAGCGAAAGAACACTAATTTTGACGGTACGGACGTATGACGTCATGCAATGATTCATTAGGTATTAAATGAACATAAATTTGATTATATCTATATATAAAATACATATAATCATCGTCTGTCCGTGTGAATAACTATTCGGAATCACACGCACACGGTACTATACTTAGAAAGATAAATCTGATGATATGACGGTCTGAAAAATGGAAAATGCATAAGTCTCTTTTAGGCCTAGGCATAGTAACTGTGTCGCAGTCGCGAGTACCCACTTCTGTCCGTCCCCCCCCCCCCCCGGGATGTGCTCCTAGCAAGCGCTTGGCACTGGAGATACTATGGCGAAGTCCTGAGTGACCAGTGCTTCATAGCGTTGAAAGATACCACAGGGGAGGATTTTGTGAGTATATATAAATAATACCACATACCTGGGCCTCTGCCCCTACGAAGACTGGGTTTTTGAAAGTGTCCTTCCCGACGGCAAAAAAAGAAGAATAAGGCCTAGGTACCGTGAGAACTAGGCAAAGTGTTCTATGAAAAACTTTCCTGCCCGATAACAATGGTCTAAATCGATGTTATTACCAAACGCATTATACATTGATATGTATCAATTCCTCTTGGATCCCCTAGGGGTTCCACGGACGATGACGAAGATGATTCTTGTCCGTGGAATCCCTAAGGGATCCAAGAGGAATTGCGAGTGTCCGTTGAACCACTAGGGGGTTCGGAAGAAGAAAGCACGACATTTGACGGGTCTGTTAGTCTAGTGGTTTCTAGGGAACATTTTGGCCGCTACCCAAAAGGCCGTGAGTTTCTCGCCCTGTATCTGGGGGTTATTTATATATTTGAGAATGTATTGTAAAAAAAAAGGATATAGTATTAGTAAGTGTCAGTTGTCTGGTTTCCATTATGCAAGCTCTGGATTGTTCCAACATATTATTACTATTTTTTCTCCTCTCGTACTTTTTTTATTATCTTTCTCGTACTGTTTATGTCATAATTTACGTACTAAATATCTAACACTACGATTGTATAATCACTTGCACAGTGCAACGATGTACTTAAAACGGTATCCTATTTTACTCAAACGCCAGTAAATTTCGATACAGATGTCGCCACTGATAAAGCGTATCTCAGGATATATCGCCCGCATATCGGCCGGTTCGTAGCGCGTGCATTGTTGAATGGTTCCCACAACCTTGTGCGCCACCGTCGTGTTTTCGTGTGTGTATGGTTGATACCCGTATATTTAAGCTATGTATTTTGGGGATAGGGAATTTTATGGTCGCTTTGTATGACTGGTCTCATCAGACGGGGTCATCAGCCTTTTTTAACCGGCTTCAAAAAGAAGGTTCTCTATTTGACGCGTATGTATGTAATATTAATAAAAATACGTAATATTAATATATGTTAGTCTATGTGGGCTTCTAAACAAATTTACCAAATTTTATGAGTGTATGTATGTATGTAGGTTTGTCCGCAGATTTATCAGAAACTACAGGTCCGATTTATTTTTTCAACTTAGGGTAGAGGTTTCATCAAAATCGGTTTAGTAGTTTAAGAGATATAAACTTTTTATATTTTCAGTAAGTTACTGTAACGTAGACGTTCGAGTTGCGTGCTGATACCCATTTTGCTAAAATAAAAGTCACTAAAAAGTGTTAAATAAACTATTTAAAAAAAATAAAAGCCGACTTCAAAGTAAATTTTCTAAAAAGCATAAAATAATGAAAATATATTGAAGTCGGTGTCACCTCGTGCTAGTCTTAGTTAACATGATGTGCTAGCACCGACTTCAATATATTTTCAAATTTTATGCTTTTTAGATAATTTACTTTGAAGGCGGTTTATTTTTAAATAGTTTATTTGAAAGTGTCCTTCCCGAATAAATGTTGTTCGTCTTCTTCTTCTTCCTTTTTGGTTTCAGATTAGTGACGGGAGAATGTAAGACGTTCGCTTTTTTGAATTCAGATTAGTGACGAGAGAATGTAAGACGTTCGCTTTTTTGAATTTAGATTAGTGACGAGAGAATGTAAGACGTTCGCTTTTTTGAATTCAGATTAGTGACGAGAGAATGTAAGACGTTTGCCAAATGGTAAGCGTCATGTCTGGCTGTAGATAGCGGCACTGTATTGCCAACTTAAACTATATTTATAGTACCTATCATATGAGACCCCCGTGGGGTGTCCGGGTAAGAATAACACCCACCCATCTCCTCCCGTTGGGGAAACCACAAGACGTGCAGCAGCGTCTTTTATTGGATTACCTACCACCATACTGGGACCCCAAGCCGTCTGCCAAGCGTGGGGATTATGGCTACCCCTCCCTTCTAAGGGAGAGGCCTTTGTTCAGCGTTTTGGCTGCTGATGATGATGATTTACATGTAAACATTGATGTATACTCGTGTGAAGGGCACTGTTACAGGTGAAATTACTAGGGCTCAAGAGACTTACTACCTACTTAATACTAACTTATGTTTCGGGCGTCTAGTGGCAGTGCAATGCTGCTGTCATGCCTGTGTCGCTTACTATCAAGCAAACGATTTCCTTGTCTCGTCAATTGGATGAATAAAAAATTAAAAAATCTTTAAAAAAAAAAAATTGAACCGACTTGACTAGCTTACCGGCTGTGTATATTTGGCACCAACTTCAATAATATTTAAATTATTTTATACTTTTCAGTAATATTGAAGTCGGTTCAATTTTTTTTTTTAAAAAGATTTTATTTTAAACTTTTTAGTGATATTTTCATATATAAAGATTGAACCATCGAAGACCGTAAAATTATCTAGGTAGGTTATGATCACATTATTATCCGTCGTCGTCGTCGTATTTTTGTCCTTAAAAAGCGACAAAAATACGACGACGCAGCAGCTGTCCTGGGCAGTCACCATTCTTGTTTTTTCAGGAACTACTTATTACTAAGCAATAATTTTTTTATGGGACCCAATCAATGGATTGAAGAATGGATCGAAGAAAGATTTTTTCAAATCGGTTCATAACTGCCAGAGTTATGCGCGAACATACATAAAAAAATATATATATACAGACGAATTGAGAACCTCCTCCTTTTTTGAAGTCGGTTAATAAAAGACCGGTAATCCCCAGCTACAGTGCTATTCACACCGGAACACAGCAATATTGATACACTGCTGCTTGGTGGCAGAATATATGGCACGGTGTTACCCACATAAAACCTTGTCTCTTGATAAAGGGATACTTTAGCCTACTTATAGGTATGGATATTTTTATAAGTGCGAGTAACCTAACATTTGAGATATGTCTGACCTGGGAATCAATCCCATTTCACGATCATAGCGAACGGACTTTCAACTACCGAGATAGTTTGCCATATTATTTGTGTGTACGTATAACATTTTATAAAATGGTGAAGTACTAGAACAACCTACAATACACCTTGTTAAGGAGTTATAAAACAAAATAATAATTGATATGGTATTTTTTATGTAACATATAAACTTTAAAATATTTAGCATACAAAATAAGCAAATCGTTCCCCTGATGGTAAGCGGCATGCATGCTAAAAGACAGCTAAAGTGCACTGTTGCTCGTTACCCGAGATAATTATTAGTTACACACATAGAGCCTAGTAGTTTTACCAGCTAAAGTGAACTTCACAACGTGCGTAACACAGCTATGTGCAAACATTGTCACAATATCTGCTTGCTGATATGCTCGTAGAATATTTGCTGCTTCGAAGTATAATATTTGACATTGTTGCGTCTGGTCGGGACCTTATTCACTTAACTAACTATTTCTACATCACTACATTATAAAAAAAGTCCTCCGCCGCGTCTGTCTGTGTACCTATATGTTCGCGATAAACACAAAAACTGCTAAAAGAATTTTCATGCGGTTCTCACCAATAGATAGAGTGTGATTAATGAGGAAGGTTTAAATATATAATTTGTTAAGGTTTTGTGTAAATTGGTAAAAATAAAACTATAATTGTTGGAAGTGCTAAACAAAGCGTGTGCGAAGCTGCTAGTAATATATATATTAGTTTACAAGAACGCCATATCCAAAGCCCATATTGCATATTCACTCATCGTTGTGCGAACAGAACAATGGTAGAGCTATGAACCAGACTGAGCAACATTTAAATACATATATATTTTATTTACAAAACGGAAGCTAACCGTGATTTATATTTGCGCACGCGCATTTGTTATCTTTGTGATATATTGTAGAGCAGTTGCTAGTCTATACGTGACTATATTTAAAGGTTTAGATTTGTGAAATATATTGCGAGGTGCGAGGCTAGTGAGATATTCCGGCTATCTAAAAAAGGCTACTATACCCATACATATATATGTTCTCGGATTACCTGGAGGATAAAGCTGTGTGGGCTTAAACTGCGATGCTCATGCAAGCCTATAACTTTAAGAAATAAATTTATTAAAAAATATGTATTGTAAAAATGATTAAAAAATATATATATACTAGCTGACCCACGCAGCTCCGCCTGCGCTATTTTTACGTTAACTAAACTTTGAATAACAGACATTCGCATCGAATACATAACCTCATTTTTTATAGTCGGTTAAAAACTGGGACCCACTTTTTACTTGCTCTCCGAAGCACGGACCCGTTTAGTTCAAATGGTGTTAAACGGTCACCCATCTATTTAATGACCTTACCTAACGTTGCTTAACCCGATCGATTACAAAACCTTGATAACAACTCTCTATGAGTGTTCCCTTACTAATATTTATTATATTTTATAGAAAAATTGATAAAATCGGACCAAGCGTACAACCAAGTACCCGTTTTGACTTTAATCCCCTCTCCCAAAAGAACCGTGCTAGATTACGGGATAAAAAGTATCCTATGTCCTACCTCGTAGTAAGATCTCAAATCATGCCAAGTTTCATTTGAATCCATTCAGTAGTTTCGGCGTGATGCTCAGCCGTGATACAGACAGACAGACAGACAGACAGACAAAAATTAAAAAATTTACATTTTCGGCCTCAGTATCGGTTATAGAATGCCCTCCAAATATAATTTTCAAAATATCTTCAATGTACAGAATTGGACCTGTTACAGTTTTATTATAAGTATAGATAGATAATAAAAAATGATAAGCCCACTGAGTTTCTTGCCAGATCTTCTAAGTAGGGGCCACGTTGTGATCCGGTGGTAGTTGTAAAAAAGTAGACAAGTAAGTGCCCTCGTTAGACCTATGAGATATTTTGACTTTGACTTAGATTATTTATGATCTTTTTTTATTCAGCTTGGTCACGAAATAACCAAGACATTTGCCTGATGGTAAGCAACTCAACTTAAAGACGAGAGCTGCCTATATTAGTTATTAAATTATCGAACCCAGGTAAATTCATCAGCTACAGTGCCCTTCACACCGGAACACAGCAATGTTTACACACTGCCGCTTGGCGGCAGAATATCTGACACTGCGGTGGTAGAGCGGTCCTACTTACCTGGTAAAAAGAATTTTGTAATAAGAAATTTAAATACAGTACAATTAATGTTGTCTTTTATTTACGCGAATACTAGACATTGTAATTAATCTATTCTTATGGATTATATCGCACAAAACACTGCACGGCGTCAAGATACTGTAAGCTCTTACTGCGTAGGTCGGACCAACAACATTAATAACCAATAAGGATTGAGGGTACATCAATAAAAACAACAACAATAACGGAGGGTACACCGAAAATTATGACAGTATAAATAGAGCGCAGAGAAGTTCAGCGTCTCAGTCCGCCCGTGACCATGGGTGATGCAAGGCATTCGAAACGTCGGGATTTTTTTTTTTTTATTTATTTAAGGACAACCAACAAGACTTACACTAATACATTGCATTTTTTACATTGGTGAACTTAAAACTAAGTGCAAGCTTAATTATAGGTCGCCACAGCATGCAAAAAACGCGTTAAAAGTGAAAAAACTAGTAACAATGCAGAAAATTGCTTAAAAATAAAAATTAAAATATAAAATAAATCGCGATATAATCCGTAAGAATAGATTAATTACAGTACAATTACTTACTTTCTTTTCTTTCTTTTTCAGGTATAAAAATGATAAGCTGGCAAAAGATTCGCAAGAAACAACAGTGAGACCAATATTTGCGGTCTAACTAACGATGTGACAGTGCTGTGAATGACTAACTAACAAACAGTTCCATAAAACTACTAAAATACTCCTAAAATTCTCCTAATCTAGCTTTTAGTAGCATAGAGTGCCAATAATAGTGAAAAAAAAACCCACAGAGTAATAGACAAACAGAAGTGACATCGAACATTAAACGCAACGATACTAAAATAGTGCCACAATTAATACTGCCTGGACATTACATTCAAATAAAGAACTTGTTTTTGAATTTGGAACTTCAGTGATATTTTTTTTAATTTATAAAAGACTAGTGTGATTTCATTTAAACGTATTTTTTAATTGAATTGATTGATGTTGGAAATTGTGATGTGCTAAGATGGATCTGCACGCGCCGCCATTGGTAGTTCATTCTTATGAGCCCCACGCCCCCCTCTTGGAGGTGGAGGGCTTGGACCCCCACAGTCCTCAGCAGAAGGTCCTCATTCATGCTCCAACCCTGCAAAGTCAGGAGCTGATGAGCAACGATCATCGGAATGGAGGTAATAAATAATTGAAAGTTTTATTTATTCACGCCTAATTGAAAAATTCACCTGTATAGATATCACACCATGTCACGCGTTTTTAGAACGTCTCAAACAATTAATAATAATCAAAAAAATAACATATTTTAACTGGACGTTTTCTTATACCATGCGACGTTGCCTTTTAGTAACAGCCGGTCCCAATATCCTATCGATCCCTTACTATTAGTTAAAATAGTTACCATCGATAGCTATAATTACATATTTCCGTTTCAATAATAACATATTAGCAGCTTACTGTTGGTTGTTCAAAAGACAGTCTGTGAGTGTTTTAGTTACCTATCGCTCCATTTCGGAGGTTTATCGCGGGATATCGAGGCTTTGGTCGATGATTTTAATTTATAGTTAGGGATCGATATGATATTGGAACTGGCAGTAAATGTTTAATCAGCGCTCGAAGATCTGATAACCGATGCGAAAGAAATGTTCTTGAGTGGTGACCACGAACCGGAAGACGCAGCGTAGGCAGGCCTCCAATTAGGTGGACTGACGATTGTAGGGGGAAGGCCTATGTTCAGCAGTAGAAGTCTTCCGGCTGATGATGATGATATACAGGGTGTCCCAAAACTCAACGATAACCTGGTACCGGGCGAGAGGCCAAGGTATACCAGTTATGAAAAAAATAAGAATAAAATCTATGTCACTTAGTCAAGTGATGATAGACATTTTTCGAAAAAGTAAAAAATTTGACACCCTTGGTCGCATTTTTAGGTACTGTGTTCGCAATTTTCACAATTTTACAGTGATTTTTTAATAATGTTATCTCAAATAACAGTGCTATTAATCGTAACCACAAATGAAAGTAATAATCATTGTTAACTAAGTAAAATAAATTAAATTTTGACGAGTTGAGTGGTACATCTTCTAGCTATGTCGGCAAATCATTTTGAAGAAAATGCAAGTAGGTGGCGCCATCTAAATTTTCAGTCAACTCAAATGGTCCAATTATTTGACCATTTAATATTCCAGTCCACATGTTGACTTTAAATTGGTACCTCACGCATCAAATGCGGGTTTTCCGTATGCCAAATTGCCAACCATGAAGGTTATGTAAGTTTAAATAACCATCTCTTTTAAACGTCGATTCGTCAGTCCACAAAACTTTATTTAGAAAATCCGGATCTTCACGAATTTCCGCTAACATAGTTCTGCAGAAATCAACTCTGGGTGCGTGATCACGTGTTAACAAGCTCTGCACACGTTGTACATGGTAAGGATGAAAATCGTATCGTTTTAAAATTCGATATCCGGTACTCTTCGCCACACCCGTTGCAATTTCAATCGCACGTACTGAGGTACTGGGGTCATTTTCAACTTCATTCAAAACTTCAGCGTCGTAGTTTCCTTGAGGTCTCCCACCAGATGTACGAGCACTGGGTAATCGTCCTTCCGAGTATGATGCGTGCACATTTTGGAAGACACGATAATCTGGGTGCCGCTCCACATTCGGGTACCTCTCCACATTCGGGTACCTCTCCCGGTACAGTCGAGCTGCAGCAGAGGCATTACAACGGCACTCACCGTAGATAAGATGCATATTTGCATATTCTTGCGGTGTGTACAAATGCGGCATGTTGTTCACACACAGAGTCGTCAAGTACGGATAGAGTATCAAGTCCAGGGTAACACAAGCCAAAGTCGATAGTACGAAAGTAACACGATTACGAGAGATGCGCAGTAAACGAAGAAACGATGCGTACTAAATGTTATTGTTTAAATTTTATTATGAACGACTGATGAGTCGTTGTGAGTGAGACGGATAGTGACGCCTCGTTTTGACAAAAACCATAACTACTATCCATTTCTTTTTATCACTTTTGTTCATTACAAACAATGGAGACTTCGAACTTTTCAAACAAAAGAATATCAGGTTTTTTTTTTAAAATGAGGGATCCCTACGCATAGCATACGAAATAGCAGTTTTATTGGCAAGAAAAGTGGCAAGTGTTGTACTATTTTGAAATCTAGACTAAATGGGCCATCTTTTAAAAAAACTTGCCATAGGTAGTGTAGTACATTTTTTTTCCAACGTAGAGTGTCAAAGTTGACTGACATAAATTTTATAAACCATAACTCGCAAAATTTAATTTATTTTACTTAGTTAACAATGATTATTACTTTCATTTGTGGTTACGATTAATAGCACTGTTATTTGAAATAACATTATTATAAAAATCACTGTAAAATTGTGAAAATTGCGATCACAGTAC
Organism: Furcula furcula; assembly: GCA_911728495.1. Taxonomy (NCBI): domain Eukaryota; kingdom Metazoa; phylum Arthropoda; class Insecta; order Lepidoptera; family Notodontidae; genus Furcula; species Furcula furcula. The sequence goes on along the minus strand of OU452267.1, from coordinate 13,587,842 downwards.
CTAAAAATGGGACCAAGGGTGTCAAATTTTTAACTTTTTCGAAAAATGTCTATCTTTTTTTTTTTTGTATATTATGGCTTGGTATCAAGACTTTTAAGCCAAATGTCTATCATCGCTTGACTAAGTGACATAGATTTTTTTTCTTATTTTTTTCATAACTGGTATACCTTGGCCTCTCACTCGGTACCAGGTTATCGTTGAATTTTGGGACACCCTGTATAATCATAACCTAATTTTCATAACATAATTAGGAAATATTTCTTAATAGTGATAGATAATGTTTGTAATGTTGTCGAGAGCAGATGTGTCTCATCTGATGTAGAGTACGACTTTTCAGATGAGCAGTACCACGCCCACAGCAGCAACCAGTCCGGAGATGGTGAGTACCCTTTTATAACTTTGACATTTTACATATTTTATATCCGTGTTAAGTCTCTAGGGTATACCAATATTTCTTTATTAATTTTATTTTGGTACATTAAGTTTCTTGTTCCTATTCATATCGTCTTCTTTACGGTAACCAGAAGATAGTTTATATCGTACTGGTTTTAATGTTTTTTAGTCAAATACACTATGCAGCCAGAATTTCTAATTTGAAAACTAACTAACAAAAATGTATTTTTTTAAATACTGGATGGTATTAACTTTACCCTGAATTATTATCATGATTTGTCTGGTCTTAGCAACAGAACTCTATGGTAGCTGTAACAAAGAGTTCATTAGCATTTCACTGAGCTGACACCCAGTGGAATGAATCTGTGGCACTAAATTAATTAAATTTAATTTTTAAATCAGTCCCAACTTTCTATCTAACTATAGGCTGTTTTATTTATTTTTCTATAATAATAAAAAATAGGTGCTACAGATTATTAAAACTAAGCCCGGGACGATGCGGCTTGACTGCGTGTTACTAAAATTCTTAGGTATTTGGGCAGGCAGGCATAATCTTCTTGTCTTTCCTCCAGCAGAAACACTTTCCAAATAGTAGGTACTTAGGACTTTAAAAGTTCTCAAGATATGGAAAAAGTGTGAAAGATTGATCGTACTTTTCAATAACAAACACATACAAATAATTATTTTTGTGTGTATTGTTCTACGTTTGTGTGTGTGCGTATTGATATCAGATGAGTTGTGGCGGCATTGCCAGCGGGTTTATACCTGAAGCGGAAAGCGATTTTAATCGTTTTACTAAATATGAAATGTTGACAGCAAAGAACATCATGTACGTACCTACTCTTAAAAATTATAGCTATAGGCATTTTTTTTTCATTTTATTGATGATATGAGTGAGATACTTGCCCATTGACAGTTCTTTCTTGAAGCTTCTCATCATCTAAGACAACGTAATTAAGTCTCGGGTGAACAGTAGACCCTCCATAAGGCACCCTCGTTTATGGGGCGTTTATTGGCTTCGTCTCCGCTTATTTTGAACATGAATGATGATGATAAGGTTTAAACCATTATGACGGGCCTGTTGGTCTAGTTGTTAGACACCCTGTTCGCTACCCAATAGGTCTTGGGTTCAATTCCCACCAAGTGTCTGGGTGTTATTTATCTATTTAAATATGTATGTATTATAAAAAAAATAGTATTTAAGATTAGTATCAGTTGTCTGGTTACCATAGTACAAGCTCTGTCTAGTTTAAGATCTGGTGACCATGTTTGGATTGTACATTTATATTATTATTATTAAGTATAATACGCTACGGAAGCCAATCAGGGACTGATGGATCACACATCTTTCGGATTTCTAGGTTTATTCATGATATTTTTCGTTACTGTTAGTAATTAAATGACAGATCTTTCAATTACTACAAATGATTTACAAAAATATCAAATCGGTACCTGATGGAGTTTCAAGCAGGTCCATTAGCAACTAACTAGCTCTATTATCGCACTTAACTAAAATATATGTATGTAGGTTTTTTGCTGCTAAAATATAATCAATTATATTCATAAGTTCCATAAAACAATTTATTCTTAATTAAATAATGAGTAATTAACATCAATTAGGTACCTACTGTAAATAAATTAAGTTATCATTTTAATAAGGTTGGATAAGTCACCTTTTTTTTATTTGTAATTAAATAATATTTGGGCCAAAATATGGTTAAAAATATTGTTAATGAAGATTCATTTTTATTTTTCAAGACAATTTAAATTGCAAATGTTTTTTTTTAAACAACTTAGTTCTGTATAACATAAAACGTAGTTTCGAGGGGAGCGAGACGTTATCATGGTCAGGACTATTCTGGTACCTTCATGGTATCATGCTGGGGGGGGGGGGGGGGGAGGATGCATTCTCAACAGTGTCCGTCGCTGGAAAGACTGGGTCCAACGGAGTACCCAAATTGTCTCGATTGCATTAATGAAGGCTATTTGGGAGATTTTAATGTTTAAAAATCTCACATAACCTATCCTACACCCCTGCGTAGACAAAAATAAAGCACATGATTCCTAAAAAACATAACAAAATAAAAAAAATTGTAAAAAAAAAAATCGCGATGAAATCAGTAAAAGTAGTTTGATTTCAATGATTTCAATACATGATTCCTACATTCCCATTGAACTTTCGCTTGTAACGAGAGATTAAGCCCAACTACTTCTCCAGGTACAGTGACCTTCATTAGAGCAGAGCAATATAATAATATAATAATATCTTGGGACAATCCACACACGTTCATCCGATCCCAAACTAGGCAGAGCCTGTACTATGGAAACCAGACAACTGATATTAATACTTATATACTTTTTTTTTGTAAATACATACTTAAATAGATAAACAACACCCAGACACTTGGCGGGAATCGAACCCACGACCCATCGGTTAGCAGGCAGGGTGTCTGACCACTAGACCAACGGGCCCGGGCAATATTAACACACTGTTGGTTTGTAGTTTAATATCTGGTAATTACCTGAATGGCCTCTTGTACAATGGCGTACTATAAAAAAAACCTTTAAAAAACTAGTTGTAGTAAATTATTATAAAAAAACAGTACCTACTCGAGGTCATTATATTGCAAAACTTTAACAAATTTATATAATGGTAATAATACTTATTACCATACATACCTATACATATATGTATATATACTTTTATTTGTAATGGTTTGGTCCTTGATGTTTATTATAAGAGTAATTTGAATTCGTTAAAAACGTATTACTACTTTGTTTAAATGCGTTACTATAATAATGATTAAAATTTAGGTAGTTCAATTTATTACTATATTTTTTACGTTTCACTGCTCGTCAAATGATAGATTAGTTATTAAATCTTTTAAGCCCATTTATTTCTCTAACTGCAGTTACTTTCACACCGGAATACAGAAATAGTTATATACATTCATGATACGATAATCTCTTGCACGTTGGTGCACCTCCTGGTGAAACCTAGTTTTGAAGTAATATTTATTAAATACTGTATCACTGTATTTGCAAAACGTGCATACAAATTGGGCTAATTATGATATAACCCTGTGCCCTATCTCTTTCTTTCACCGTTTCTCTCCTGGGCGTGCTGGAAGAGATTTCTATAGAAATAAGCTCTGCCTTTGTACCTATATTCTCCTAATACTTCTCTAACCATGTTTGTACCACCATAAATTTATAAATAAATAAAAATATAAATAATTATTATATGCTCTAAGCATCGCCTACACTGGCACCACACCCAGTTCTCTAACAAAGATACGTCGCTGCCGTCGGCGCTCCAACTAATTTCACACCGATTTAGGCAAGTGTACTCGCTACAAAAAGTGCTCCATTCACTCGGCCGACTACTCGACCGATGTGACCGGCCGCGGTGGAACGACGGCGGCCGGTGACATTTTTGAATGAATGACTCCGAACATATTTGATTGATAAATTCATTAGAAATTTAAATATCATTCGAAATTCAAATTTCATTCCAAAGTCAAATTATAATGCAATCCAGACTAACTTTTCTGTGCCAGTGGCGAAAAGAAGAACTAAATTTATTAATACATACAAAAATTATATAAAGTTTTACATTTTATATTGACAGTAGCGACACCGCCACCGCCATATATAATTTAAACGGCTTTTAATGAAATCTATAATGGTCAACTCTCTATGATACAGCCATTATCATAAGAATTCGCACCTAAAATATAGTATAAGTTACACCTCTAACTGCCGCACTCACAAATGTCAATTAACTTTAATTCCAATTAAGTCACTTTTTGAAATCTATTTATTTCGATTTTGGAAGCCGTTTATGATTATTTTCTATTATTGAATACGAGATAATTGATATCGCTACTCACTATCTGCGTATATTAATTGGCTTCGAGTGTCGAGAAAATCCGATTTCAAAAAATGGATTCATTATCATTAACTATAATTGACGTTTGTAGGTTCGGCAGTAAGTCTCAACTTAATCTGTTTTTAATGGGGGTTACCACAAATTTGACATATGGAGAAGGGTGTTTTTTCTGTAGGTTTTTTTTTATTTTCAAAATTCATCGCAGTGGCAACTAAACCAGAATTAATTTAATTATATGTAGCTATTGAAACGTTTATTATTATTATTATTGAAACGTCATCTACACTCAAGTCGAACTCGTAAACCATACCCACTTCATAAATTTAAGCCAACGTTTGTTGTAAGCCAACTACAAGGATAAAAGAAGATACAAAGTCAAGTTCTACCCATATCCTTATAAGTCACACTGTGATGATACAAAATTAAACACGGACGTGCGCAAGCGCACGGGGCACAGCAGTCACGCGCAACGAAAGCGAAACTTGCTACCCACAATGGCGGAGGAAAAAAAATGCCTCAAAAAAGATCATCAGATGTTGCGACGGCGAACGGGTTTTAATGATGGGGTTATTTTTGTGTAATGCCCGATAGCACTGAAGGGTTAGGCAATGAGGATGGTTAGGCGTTGTCCTATTGCCACCGCTCGCGCGATGATGCGATGCGATTTCATCGTGCGATGAAACCGCATAACGGTCGCATCTCATGATCGCACGACCTTCATTAAGACAATTATTTGTTACCAATATGATTGAACGCACGGTCGCACGATCATTTTCGTCGGACGCAACGCATCATCGCACGAGCGATGACAATAGGACAGCGTCTTAGAACGATGGACATCTGACTTTTATCTTTTTCTTTCTATGTACTAAGACCATCCATAGGTAGAGCCTTAGAATCGAGCTACCATTCTGGAGGGAGTACTGGCTCCGTTTTGCTTTTCATCATTCTATTATTAGTACTATGCGTTTCAACCAAGAATGTGGCCGCCATGTTGATCGCGACTGCGGAACTTCACTCATTTTTTACGATTTTTGTACCGGCAGCAGAGTAAACACAAAATGCAAAATTCGCCCCGGTTTTGATTATTTATTGTAATATCTTGTTTTGCTGTCTATTGTTGTTGAAACATCATTTTTAGTAATTATATATTTGAAATGGCAAGATGGCGGCCACCTTCTTAGTTGAAACGTTGTGTTGATAGTAATCATATTAGTTGTTAAAGTAGGGCCATAGTAATAAAATTTATTTTTTTTCGAACTGTACAATTGCTTAACTTTTTCCAGCGTGGTGGACTATGGCCTAAGCCCCCTCATCTTGAGGGGAGGCCCGTGCCCAGCAGTAGGACATAAACAAGGGCTGATATTATTATTAGTAGTCTGCAAGTCTAAGTGATAATAGGCCACATCGCTCGATGAACTGATAACCGTTAGGATAGAATGGTTCATGGCGACCACCAACCGGAGGACGCAGTGTAGGCTGACCTCAAAAAAAAAAGCAACGGCTTGCACTTCTGGAGTGCCGGCAGAAGTGAAAACTTGAATATTAACGTTACGCATTTTTGATATTTTGGAATGGTTAGGGAATAATTTTGCACGATTTGCTTTAATTATCAGTATAAAAAGTACTATCATTTATGTGGTAAAATGTGTACAATATTCATTTATTGCACTATCGTACACAAACATGACAATATATAACACATTAAAAAATTCTCCCTCCGTCTTACGAATTTTCGATCAGGTCACGTGACCTGACGCGAATTTAACATTTTATCCCCATCACAAAAAAAATCACAACGCCGCTAAAGAAGTTTTCACTTCAAACAGTCTCACGAATTTGTCGATGGCTACAAAGCCAATAATTGTCGTTCGTTATGGCGTTGTAAGGTAAGGACTATATTCTTCAATTGATCATTCTGATCCAGTTCTTGAAATAGTCAAGTTCAAAAAATGGCTAAATAATAAATCAATGCTCATTGATATTTGTGAGTGCGACTGTTAATATCTGAGAGGACCAATGGTGTCGCGCGGCAGAGCGATGCAGCTGACACACGTGCTGCTCACGATCAGGCGTGGCCTTATCAAAGTCAAAGTCCAAAATATTTATTTCAAATAAGTTTAACGCACTAGCACTTTTGAATGGTCAATTTTTTAAAAGCTGCCACCGGATCACAACGCGGCCTCAACTGAGAAGATCCGGCAAGAAAACTCAGTGGGCTTGTCATTTTTTCACTTTTTTTAAACATTGTTTGTCTTGTTACAATTGGATCAACATTCGTTTTTTTGTGAGAGTAGTAGGTACTGTTGGCTGCAGATGACCATGACAGCTTCACCGGACAAGAAGGATAAACATTAGCGATACTGTGTCCTGCTATTCGAAACAAAAAACAAGGGAGAAATCTGGCCCCTATTACGTATTTCGTTTGACAACTAAAGTGATGGTCACTATAGCAAGTGACCATCAAATAACTGTCAACTGATTTATTCGGTATTGCCTAACTTGAGTTACCAATAAATACCGATACTACAACACTTTCAGTTGACATCAAAGTCCGGTGGACATCTGAAGCTTGACAGTCACTTGGGTAGCTAAAGATACGCCCTGCTGGTCCGTAAGCTGAAAAATATGTTGAAATTCACACTAAAGTCGCGAGATAATTATTCATTACCGGACTCTGTGTGCGACGGTGTACCTGCTTTATTCTATCAAACTATCATTGAGAGCTGCTACGTAATAATGTGCCAACCATGTCTCTACATTTTCAAGAAAATTGAGACTTTATCATCTTGAAATACAGATCACGTTCGTTTGAATCTGTGTAAGTGAGACAGATTTCTTCAAAAAGTTACTCTTTTATAGTCTTCTTTGTAGACTGCGTGCGCGCATTGTAATGTATACCGCTTGGATCAACCGCAGACACTTCCTTGGAAGTTGTGGGAACAACTTTTTTCGATTACTTTTTTATATTTATTATTTTTATCTCTCCATAACAATGAATGAGATATTTAGTCCTTCCTGAATGGCCCCTGAATTCTGATATCACTATCCTCAGCAGCCGCACAGACGTCCACGGCTGGACAAAGGAAGGAAGGTAAGGGTTGCTGCATAATCCCCATGCTTCTTGGTGATTGCTTGGTGGTACAATAGAAAGACGCTGCTGCCCGTCTTCTTGTTTTCCCCTACCTCTTGACATTCATTTTGATTTTGACGGGCCCCTTGGTCTAGTAGTTAGACACCCTGGCTGTTACCCGATAGGTCGTGGGTTCGATTCCCACCAAGTGTCTGGGTGTTATTTATTTATTTAAGTATGTATTTACAAAAAAATGTATATTAGTATTATGTATAGTATCAGTTGTCTGATTTCCATAGTACAGGCTGTACGTAGTTTAGGATCGAATGAGTATGTGTTAATTGTTCCAAGATATAATATTTTTATAATTATTATGTCCTTCATCATCGGCTATCGGTTCTACGAGCGATATTGACACTTTAAGTTACAGATTCTGAGAGCTATGTTGGTGCTTTTGATTCTTCACATAAGCATTATTATACTTATCGTCATTGTGATTCTAGCTTATATTTAATAAAAATAAACCTGATAAACACTGGTCCCAGGGAACCAGTTGCGTATTGTCCCGTCATCGCAATTAGTTCCGCGCCGGAATCGAACCGGCGACCGCGCCGGAAGCGAGCGTTTTACGTGCACAATGAATGTTAATTTGTAACACATTTTAGGGTTATTTTTAACACTATTTTATTATTTTTAGCTTCACCTGTATATGTGTAAAGGAATTTTGCCCTGTATTTTGATTCTGACATTTTACGACTGAAAAAAAATCTATTTATCAAAATATTACGCATATCATTGTAATCTTATGGAAACCTATAAATAAATATATTTCTATATCAATATAATACTCTTGTATATAGATTAAGATAAAATTAGGATTTATTTATTTATAGCCTTTTATTTCCATACCTCATTATGCAAGTTTACACAGTAATAAGTATATTATTAGCCTAAAAATAAAATTGATAGTAGGGTTAGTTAGACACTATCTGAGATATGGTCCCTTTTCGGGTAAAGGCCTCCTCCAACCTCTTCCACTTCTCTCTATGTGGTTGGCCACAGTGAACGCGCGGTGACTTGAGCCTAGCGCGGGCGCGGCGGCGGGCGCGCCGGGTGGCCACAGTGACGCGCGGGCTGTTGTGGCGATAACACTTATTGCAGGTGTCGCAAACCTTTTATGAGGATTCTGTATTTTTTACTGGATAGGCCAATCCTGAGATGGGAGGCGTTGATCATAAGACATGGTGTGCTGGGTGCGCACGAAATAACTAAAAACAGTTAAATGAATGGAGATTAAAAAAAATATATATTAAAAATTGAAATTGTAGTCAAAAAAGTATATTTTATTTATTAAGGAACATCAACAATATACATATTATACACTTACAATTTCAAATGTCCAAAAAATCCTTTTTTATACATGTATTTAAAGTTATTTAATAATAAAAAAATACTTAAAACGAGTGACAAGACCGAAATGGTTTGATACCCCGCCAGCCGCGCGATCGGTCGCTTGTTGACTAGGCCTGCAGTGTGGCCAGAACGAGCGGATAGGAACGTTTGAAAAGTACGCCCGCAAACTCGCGCAAGCCGGTCGCGCTAGGCTCCCGCGCAAGTCACTTCAGTGTGGCCGCAAGCGGCGTTTTCATATGTTTGATATTTCGCGCCCGCCGCCGCCGCCGCGCTAGGCCTGCAGTGTGGCCGACCACTATCCGTGACTAGTTTCTCCCAGACCTTCCCTGCTATGTCTGCGATGTCATCAGCCCACCGTCTTTTTGGCCTTTCCACTTATCTTCTTCCTTGGGGAAACGAAAAAAAAATTAAGATTGCAGCATAATTAATGTTTGGACGACTCTACTTCAAAATTTTAAATATATTTCCCTATTCTTTTTATGACATTTTACTCTTCAGGTCATCTAGTTTCTATATTTATTTCATATTTTGTAATATTTTTAACAAAATTGAAGTAAATATCTGCTGTTGAAACTTTACAATTCCACTCTACAGATTCTGTAAAGAAATTTGAACTAAGAATCGAACCTAGGATTTCGCTTAGCCCTTTTTATAAATACTCACTTTCGTTAAGTTGCTTGATAATTTAAATTTTAAGAATAAAACTACAGAACCGGTTACAGTATGGCCCATGAACCGTGCCGTACCCTAAATCTGCGTGCAAAAGAGATAACAATACTAAACACGTTCCGCCCGATTAGAACTGGCCGTTCCAAATTTGACAGTCGTCCAATCAGAATAAATTTGTGCATGCACACTAATTGGTTGACAAAACCACACAGACCTATAATTGTGTGTGCCATTCATTCAAAATTCAACTTAAGAACTGTACATTAAAGCACATTTTGATAGTGGGCTTGACTGAATGAACTTGGAGCATATTAATTGGTCAACGGTAACGGAACGTCTTATATTTACGCATGGTGTATTTGAGTTTCAACTCTATACTGTAAAAAATAAAGATTAAAATACCAAATTGATAATTTTCTAAACAACTGAATAGCTTTAGTGAATAAGGAAGCACCTGATTTTTTTATACTTTAATGTTTAAAAATTTTAACAGTTTTCTGCTAGAGAATTTAAAACTTAAAAACACAGTGGAATAAAATAAATTGGTAATGAAGGTTTACGTGTTTTCTCCTAGAAGTTGGCAGAGTTGAATTGAAAACCACCCAAATTGTGCTAGCTGCTTTGAATAGCGGGTAAGCCACTAACTCTACTTACTTTACTAGGCGTCATGTACCACATAATATGTAAGATTATCTACATAGAAACCACTGTATCGTCAGATAATCTGCGGTAAAGCAGGTAGCAATTTGTAAACATTTGTAAGTCAGACAGTCTGTGTAAAGGTAAAAATTATTGGGCTAAGTGGAATAAACTATTATTTATCATAATATATTTATACAATATTGAAATCAAACTGCTTTTACGGATTTTATCGCGGTTTATTTTAGATTTATTTTTTCAGATTGATATATTCGCGTAAGTAAAAGAGAAAATTATATTTATACAATGTTAAAAAACCCCCTGCCCAATCCTCACGGATTGGATACTCACGTGTTATTCGGTGTGTCTAAACAATGATTTTTATGTTAATCATTTGTTGAATATCTCATACTTTTTCCTAATTTGTACCAGCAATTTTTTTTTTGTAAAGCTTTATCTAACTTGTTGTCGGGAAAACTTCTTAGTTTTATATGAAATATCAAATATCTTCAGGACGGTACTATTACCAAAAATCCACTAACTCTGCTTGGCTAATTCATAGAATGCTAATTAGTTTGCGTGTAGAATCGAAAACTTCCATAATATTCCCATTTATTAATTTAATTGCTCTTATTAATTAGAATTTGCGTCATGAATTTATACGTTTATAATTTTAAAATATTTTTTATATAACGCTTAATTATATATCTAGTCTATTTTTCTAAAGGACCTCATTTATATCACAGCAGGCTATCTAATTTAATAAATAATCGGTTTACTGCTAATTAACTGACAAAGTAATGACTAATCTGAATCTGTTATCTTAGATTTAGCGACTTACAATGTTATTTTCACAGCAAAAGCGTCAAGCATAGCGTTTATTTAGGTAAACAGATTTGCATCATATTCATAAAAAAATATAATATTTTTTAATAAATTGTCACTTACAGCTCTTTCAAATTAAAACCTTGCGATCAATCAAATTGAAGTATAACAAAACCAACGCTAATAACTGGCGCATAAAGTTCACTTTCCTTCGATATTTAAACTTAAATTTTAAAGTTTACTATGAAATATAAAATATATGGACCATAATCTTTTAGTTACATTGTCAAATAAAAACAGGTATAATAAAATATACTTAATACATTTGTGTTATTCTACTGTGAAAAAATATTGATAAAAAAACCTCATACGAATACGTTTTTTGCAAATACCATATGCATAGAATTTAACAGTTTGGAGTGATGGCTGCTGCTCGAGTCAACTCGTGCGCGGGTGCTGCTTGGGGGGACTGGTCCGACTACTATCCCTTTGGCTTTTTAGTTTGTTGTACCTACTTTCGTCGTATTTTTTTTTTTTTTCTGTATTATTTGATCTTTTGAACGGCAAGACACATTGTCGCTCTGATCTAGTTGTAACATGAAACACTGTTTAAAAAAAAATGTGATAAAATGACAAGCCCGCTGAGTTTCTTGCCGGATCTTCTCAGTTGAGGCCGCGTTGTGATCCGGTGGTAGCTTTTTAAAAAAAAAAAAAATTTCATGACCTTTCAAAAGTGCTCTAGCGTTAAGCCTATTTGAAATAAACTATTTTTGAGTTTGAGTTTGAGTTTGAGTTGGCAGTCGAGTATTTTGTGTTTTTATAAATTATCTATGCTAGGTAAATATTACATTTCCACATGATGCGCAGGCAATACGTTCCCATGGTGTCCGGGTAAAAATAGCGCCCTCCCATCTCCTTCCATTGGCTGTCCGTAAGAGACAATACAGGCAGCAGCGTCTTTCTTTTGGATTACCTACCACCTATACTGCGATGTGGTGGTGATTATGGTAACCCCTTCGAAGGAGGAGGCCTTTGTCCAGTAGTGGACAAGTTTCGGCTGCTGTTCTGTACCTGCCTCTTTATTATCGAAACAGACTCACAGTTATGTGTAGTATATTGTATAAGTGGCAAAGTCTTTACATAATGAACCGTGGTAAATTGATTATGTTAGACATCAAAAGTACTGTCATATTACGATCCACTCCATTCGTAGACACTAAGTGTGAAATTACAGTGGCAGCGGGCGGGGCGGATGAGCGGGTGACGCGTCGAGCGGAAAACGCTCATTTCAATAGATGAACACAGTAGCAACGGAGCGTTTGAGCGGTTTGGACGTTTCTCTTATGTTTCGTGTGCAATTAATATTTGCTTAAATTAAAATGTCCGATTATTTGGAAGCTAGCGCCTATATAAAGTGGGACCTTTTTTTTTCTTAAAGCAATCGTCACGATATTTATAGTGATCGGTATAGACATGGTGAATTTCATACTTTATACGAAAGGCTACGAAACCATGAAGATAAATTTTATGAATACACTCGAATGACCGTAACAACTTTCGACAACGGCATGACGTCTGAACAAACCGAGCGGAAAACGCAAACTGACTTGCGTCCACCCGCCCCGCCCGCGACACACGCTTCTCCCGCCGCGATACCCGCTCGCCCGCCCCGCCCGTACTTGGTGCACCTTGGTACACAAGTATGTGCTTGTCTTACACGCCAGCGGATTCCGCTACCCGCGCCGCTCCCACTGTAATTTCACACTAAGGCTGTGAACACACGCGTTGACCGAGTGCGCAAACAATTGCGCAAAAATTACAGTGATTTATAATCTAGTTTTCCCTTAATCGCCTCTTACGACACCCAACGAAAGGAAAAGGGTAGGTGCTATTCTTACCCAGACACCCCACAGCCAACTACTGCGATCCCCAGACACTTGCCAAGCGTGGGGATTATGTCAACCCCTCCCGTCTAAGGGGGAGGCCTTTGTCCAGCAGTGGAAATATTTCGGCTGATGATGATTAATGATCCCATTCATCTTATCACGTGATCAAAGTGCGAAAGTACGCAGCATGGGACTGGGACAAAATTGTAAGTACGCTGCCATGTAGTACCTGAAACCCGCACTGGAAGACGTCCACTGCTGAACATAGGCCTTCCGCTTCGAACGCCACAATGAACGACAATTGGCTATTTGCATCCACCGGTTAATTGCAACGCGCATAATGTGGTAGGCCTACCTACACTGCGTCTTCCGGTTCGTGATCGCCACCCGAGAACCTTTCTTCCCCAACGGTTATCGGTTCTCCGAGCGATGTGGCCTGCCCATCGCCACTTCAACTTGCAGATTTAAGAGCTATGTCGGTGACCTAGGTTCTTCGGCGAATCTCCTCATTACGGATTCTGTCGCGCAAAGAAACTCCAAGCATAGCTCTCTCCATAGCTCGTTGTGTGACTCTGCTTCTCTAAAGGCCACGCATGCTACACCGCACAGAGTATATTATTTTGCACTAGCCAGATTTACACAAAACTAAGTATTTTCGCAAATAGATATGCACAAAATTTGCGCAAACAATTTAGCTCGTGTAACCGGTGCTTTACGTACGAGTATCTATGTTTGCGGAGAGCTTTATGCAATCAATTTGTCACACATACAATGCCTTACATTAGATGGTATATTGCAGATAAATAAATTATACTTAATCCATTAATTTCGGTACCTATATTTGAGCAATGAATGGCTCAGTCGCCTCGCTATAAAGATTGCGGGATCTGTTCCCCCTCAGAGCAAAAAAAAGATGCGGCATTTTAGTTGGTCGCACGTACGGTTTTTAGGGTTCCATACCTAAAAGGTAAAAAGGAACCCTTAGGGTGCGACTTCGTCTGTCTGTCCGTCTGTCACACCTATATATTTAAGAACCACTGATGCTGTCGATTTGAAGCTTGGATTAGTTTTAGATTTTACTTACCCAGCCTCATAGCAAAATAATTCTATTTTTTTGCTTTTATCAAAAATTCAATAAAGAAATACCGTACTCTCGGAAGACTTATTCCTGCACAAACCTATTAGATAACTCATTGATATACTTATATAAAAATAGCAGATTCATACAAGACAATTTCAGATAACGACTTTTTTTGATAAACAAAAATTGGAAACGATTTTGAATAAACAATGGCTCTTACATATACAGAGCCTCGTCTGTGGGGCCTATAAGGTAAGTACTCTATTTTTCTTTCATCATTATCACCATCAGCAGCCGAAACGTCCACTGCTGAACAAAGGCCTCTCCCTTAGAAGGGAGGGGTTGCCATAATCCCCACGCTTGGCAGGCGGCTTGGGGATCGCAGTATAGGTGGCAGGTAATCCAATAAAAAGACGCTGCTGCCCGTCTTCTAGTATTCCCTTTGTCGTCTTTAACGGACACCCAACGGGAGGAGATGGGTGGGTGCTATCCTTACCCGGACACCCCACCCCACATGGGTGGGTGTTATTCTTTACAAGATCAATATCGGAACAATAAATGACCAATAAATGACCCTACTTGTCTTTGGTTGGCCATCGGTCAGCCATCCCTTCTGTGTGCGTGCGTGCATATATTTATCGTTCCGATTTTAATCTTGTAAACAAAACAGAATAAGTAATAAGTACTTATCTATACTTTAACCAGTGTGTGTTGCCAGTGATGACATATGGTACTGAGACGTGGTCTCTAACGGCTGGCCTTTTAGAAAAGTTCAGAGTCACACAACGAACCATGGAGAGAGCTATGCTCGGAGTTTCTTTGCGCGACAGAATCCGAAATGTGGAGATTCGCCGAAGAACTAAGGTCACCGACGTAGCTTTCAGAATTTGCAAGTTGAAGTGGCAATGGGCAGGCCACATCGCTCGAAGAACCGATAACCGTTGGGGAAGAAAGGTTCTCGAGTGACGACCACGGACCGGAAGACGCAGCGTTGGCAGGCCTCACACTAGGTGGACAGACGATATTGTGCGCATCGCGGGCAACCGGTGGATGCATTCGTTCCGGCTGATGATTATGGTGACTTACCTATACTATCTATACTAATATTCTAAAGAGGTAAAGTTTGTGAGTTTGTATTTTCAGGGTAATCTCCTACCTACCTACCTACCACTGACCTACTACTGATCCGATTTCGTAGATTCTTTCACAGTTAGAAAGGTGTATTATCCCTGGGTGCTATAGACTACTTTTTGTTTTGGCAAAGTCAAAATCATTTATTTCAAATACACTTAACGCTATAGACCTAGCGCTACTAGCTAGCGCTACGCTACGCGCTAGACGCTAGCACTATTGTACGGTCATTTTTTTTTTAAAAGCCACCACCGGATCTCAACGCGGCCTAAACTGAGAAGATCCGGCAACAAACTCAGCGGGCTTGTCATTTTTTCACTTTTTTTTAAACAGTGTTTGATTTGTTACAATTAGATCAGTATCAGCGACAATGGTGAAAGTAAAAAAAGCTCGTCCATAATAAAGATTAAGAATAAGTATTTAGATTTTGAATTCAAAAGATTCAATTAAAACGAATTCAACATTACTAATTGGTAGGTACTACTTTCAACAAAAATTGAAAGGTGACGTAGTTACTTCTGCAGTTATGCGCATGAATGCCCACAGTCAGTCGCACTGCACTGCTCGGGGTCTAGTACGAGTTTTGATAGTTAACCAACTCGATCAAACTGTTGTTTTTCTCCATACATTTCACATTAGCGCCCCTAGCATTAACTATCAAAAACTAGAAAAATGTACTGGAGAACACAGTTTCATTGAGATCCTAAACTATTGAAACCCGTAGTAGACCCTCTGCTTGTCACCTCAGACTTTAGATAGGTGTTAAGTCTTTTGAGCCCAGAGTACCTACTCCCACTACAATTCCCTTTTGCACTGAACACAGAGAGTTTTGAAAATGACTAATAGTGTGGCTACTAGAGTCTCTGCCTATACCACAGGGGATATATTACGTGACGATAAGTAATAACCTTATCACTTTTGTCACTCTCATAGATAATGGTGTGAGGGAGATAGTGAGGAGCCGAGCGGGAGGAAAGCGCCCGTGACGTCAGATGAATGCGTTCCGAAATTGTGTGCGAGGTTTTAATATTTTTAATTCTATATTTTTTTATTTTTCCATAAAAATACCATAGCCAAGCACAGCCAGGTATCATACCACAGTTTCTGTATATTTTTTCTAAAATTTAAAATAACAAAGTTAGTAATTATTTCCTTAATAAAACCAACTTTAGATAGTTAAATACTACGTTCTACATAGCTCAACACAGCAAGTTCAAGCTTTTTGAACATTGCTTAAAATGGCCACGGGCTAATTATAGATTTAATGAATAAGTAAATCACTTAACTGCCCGTTGCAGTTCCGTTGTCAGCGAACCTTACAATTATGTGAGTTATTTTTCTCTCTTTTTTGCACAGTCTGGTTACTTAAAAGTTAATTAAAATTCATACCGACATCGTTAATTTTAACAGTTACGGTGTAAATCTAATGTTACGGCTAAAAGACAAATTATCACGTGACCGTACGTTAAGACTTTTTGTTTTTTTTTTCAGTCTAGACTAATTGCGGGATTGTTTAAGATAATCAGTTTCCAGTTGGTTGAGGTTGTATGTAATTGTTTGTGGGAAATGAACAAAGAACGGTATGGATTTAGTTGGTATTGGTCTTAATCAGCATTTTTTATAACTATATACATATAAAACATATCTGATTAGGTACAGTAAGTTACCTAAATTTCACTTATGTATACAATTTGGATTTACTAATAGGAACTTTATAAAAGAGAACTCTTTGGGTGAGGGATTAAAAGGACCTAATTTCACCTTAAACCACGTTTATGAAAACCTATTTTAGGTACTTTAACATACAAAGATAATGTAGTCAACATTCTAATTATTGGCCAATATAAGACAAGGAAAACTAGAGAATAATTTCTCCACTGTATTATCCAAGATACGAGATGGCGCTTAAATCGCACTCCCATTAAAATTTCGCCCCTGGCAAAGGGTAGCAGAATTCGGAGCGTCCCGACAGCCACGTGCAGATAGATTGTGATTCGGCATCGCGCTGTGCGGTACATGGTGCGGCACGCGCGGGAATCGACGCGTTTGCGATAACACGCGACTTCGCGAGATCATGATACGAACAGACGAAAATGGAACTAGATATTTAAATAAAAAAAGTGTTGATTTTTAAATTTGGAATACTAATAATTTGTGACAGTTATGCATTGTTGATTTGAATTTGGAAGTGAACATGTGACGTGTGAAATAAGTGCGTTATTTAAAAACAAATAAAAAAACAAACAGTAATAACGTTCTTGATTGCGTTTATTTATAATTTTCTCTGTGAAACTGATGACATATTTTATTTTAAACCTATTTATTTTTAGTGTTTTATTGAAACGCTTATTTTATTGAAATATTCACCATTTTTTAAATCTTAAGATTGGTTTGTTAGAATTTTGATATACCTACCTAGTAATATATACTGATAAAGATCAAAGTAACCGTCTCGAACAATCAATACATAACCTGTGCGTTCCGTATTATTATGTGTGCGATGTAAAATAATACTGCATGTAATTCTAATACCTGCCCGTCTAAATCGGAGCTCGGCTATCGTGTGACCGGTGGAACACGCTCGTGAGAATAATAAATATTTATAGATTTATTATTACAATTAAACTACATTAATTATTTTAACGAAAATTTAAACATGTAAATTATATACATAGAGTAAAGATATACCTCGTTTTCATTTGTTACTAGTCTAACAATGGTGCATTGTTTCAAAATTATCCAATAGGAAAGAATATTGCAGACCGAAACACATTACACCTTTAAAGTTAAACATAAAAATAAAAGTGTTATTTTGTTACGGAGTTCTTTATACTTACATACATTATCTTATTAACTGAAAGATTTATCTAATTTTAATCAACACAAATAATTTTCCGCTCCCGTCGCGAATCGCTGTGAATATTTTCAATTAGGTATTTTTTAATTGCAAGGTTTCTTAGCTAGGTATCCCAATTCATTACACAGACATATAGAAACTCGTATATATTAAGAAAAAAAAGAAACAACAATCTCACGGCAACTTCTAATATAACTGAAAACCGATCCTCTTGTCACAATCGATCGATTCTGAGTGAACCAACCGTAAAATATACCTCAAAATCGAGACTGAATCTATTTGTGCACGACTGTCCAACGATTAAGACGTATTTTTAAATGTAAATTAAGAAAAAAGGCTATCGTTAAATATTTAGAAAAAGATATCAGTGTTATGTAAATTCTAAATTAAATTTTTAAGTGACATTTAGCTACTCACAAGAAAGTGACATTTACCTAAGTGCTGTGAAAAATAATATTCAGTGTGTTATCTTTTTTTGTTTTCAACTAAAAAGCAACTATTCACTCACCTACACAGATTAATACACTAATCAATCCAGGGCAAACTGTCAAACACCTAAATGTATGATAATTTTGTGGATAAAGTTTTAGTAAAATTTGACCCATCCAAAATTAATCGGTGTCGGTTGGTTGACCGAAAACATGTACCTATAATTTACGATTTTTTTTCAATAGTCAAAATATTTTTTCTGTTATTAATACTTAAGTATCAACGTCTAAAAAGCGGGGCCATTGAATCATAACAGAAACGATCACCCATGGCAATTTCGACTTTCGCTGATAAACAGAAACAATAGAAAAACTAAACGCGATAATTACGACTTCCTCATTATAAACGGTTGCCCATTAAAAACTTGCCATTCTCGTGAGAAAAAGGGACTTATGGTACCCCACCTGTTTCAATCGAACCGGAAAAGTAGTGATCAAACACCGGAAAATCGTCCAAAAACCGGCGAAATTGCTCTAAACGAATCGTCATTGCGGCAGCCAATCGTAGCTGCCGCGATTTTCATGCTGCTTTCACGGTGATCGTGTTTTTATACTTTTAAAAACCATTAGTGCATTGAAATTAACCACTACGTAGTTTTGACAAACACTAAAATGTATACTTTTTGTAGTTTCCTCGCGAAGTTCTTTTTTTCGTTTCAAGAAAATGGGCGTTGATCTGTCAGTTCGATTTGATCATGAGCTTAGTAGAGTTTAGATAAGATCACTGATGGTCGTCTAATTAAACGCAATCAAGAATAATTAAACGTTCTCATGCACCTATCTATTCTATTTAGCTACACGAGGTGTGATTAATAAAAAAATTGGATTTTACCTACGGAAATTGAAAAGCGGTGACTAGTGATGTAAAGTTACGTTTTGCAATTAGTATTTGTTAAATGTAGTATCAGTTATGAAAATTTTGAGCAGCAATGACGTACGGTGACGCCGTTTGAAATTTAAATTTGGAACGTTCGAAATTTAAACATGACTTTCAAATAGATCCTGTTAGTGTGAACTTTGGTAGTGTTTTTTTCTTATTAAATAAAGATTATCATAAGTGTTGTGGCAAAAGTGGTCAAACTGGAGGGGCAGAGTAAGGCGACTTTCGCGGCCCTTTTTGGGCTGAGGGCCGGCGGCGGCGTGGACCTCTCCGCCGCTTACAGATATAACCAGAATATGATGGAATATTATACATGTAAGTTCTTAAATTTATATGTTTAAATAATGATTTGGCTTTTGTTTTTTGTGATTTGGTAAAAATGTAAACCTTTTTTTAGAGTTGCACGTAATCCCTTAAAGGGTTCTCTACCTAATCATTTCACGATGCCATATTCGATTTATATTTCAATTTAATGATTAAAAAAAACTACATTTAAATGTTCTTTTGCCTCTTAAGATATCTCTGAAAAGCGAAATAATTTGTAACAATGTTGATAGGTATCTAATATAGAACACCTTACTGTTTAGGTAGGTCCCTAGGTAGTTTTAATTAACGCGTATATCATTTTTTATGACGCTATTAATTATTTAACCATCAACTGCTAATAATTTATAGAGCACATATGTAGAGGTAGGAACTTAGGCAGTCATCATACTTCTTTTTTAGTTATCTAAGACTAGAAGTAACTACTAGACTGTTGCAGTCCTCTGTCCTATCAAAATTCTATAGGAAAAGCTCAAACATTACACGCTTTAAGCCCTCCAAAATACCTACCTCGAATCAACATCATTATGCAAAAACAACGACCGCGCCATCCATAACAGCATTATCATAAATACGTAGCATATAAAAACGGGCACACAATCGTACCACTATAAAATACCTAACAACCATCTGCGAAGCCCCGAGATTTCATAAAACACCCGAAATATTCCCTCCGAAATAAAGATCGTTACGGAGACCGGCGAATGGGAGCGTGCGGAAAGCGCGTTAGGGCGAGGGAAACGCGCCGATTTGTCGTTTTATTCGCGCGGCGGGCTCTCATTGGTCGGTCACGTTGTGGGTGGGGCGTGGTTTTGGTTGTGTGCGTGGGTGCGTTCTCGTTAATTGTGACTGTGAGGCTGTATGGAACGTCCATTGCCTACATGTGGCGGCTGCGAGGAGCAAATTGGAAGCTTCACTTGTAGCCTTTATTAGATTCTTGTATGATACGAACGTGAATGGCTTTTGTGCTACTAAATTTCGGAACGCGTCGATATTCTTTTGTTCTATATTTGAAATATGCGTAGGCATTGCGAAGATAGGTATATATTTTTCTAAAAAGCTTTTTTTTTAATAGTTTTATTTTTCACTTGGCTCTTCTGTTGTTGGCATAGTTAGTCATCAGCCAAAAACTGAGATAGGATTATATTGGAATTCGAATAGTTGGTTTAAGGACCAGTCCTTCGGATGTGCTGGACGTTTGGGGAGTGGGCCCTAGAAGTTCATTCAACGGGGGTCCTATAAACAGGACCCCAAGACAGGTCCAGGATAGGTCTGGAGACCTGTTTCAGCGACCTTCCCAAAAGAACACAATGTTGGTTTCCGGGTTGTCGCTAGGCATGCGTCTTGGGGATCGCAGCACAGATGGTAGGTAATCCAATAGAGAGACTCTGCTATCCGTCTTCTTGTTTCCCCTTAGTCGCCTTTTACGGACACCCAACGGGAGGAGATGGGTGGTTGCTATTCTTACCCGGATACCCCCCGGGTGAAAAAATAGATAGGTTTCTTTTTTTTATACTACCAAGGTGGCACACAAGCGTGCGGCCCGCCTGATGGCAAGCAGTTACCGCAGCCTATAGACACTACCAACACCAGAAGAATCACTAGTGCGTCGCCGACCCTTCTAATCTTCTATTTAAGTTGGGCCCGGTAACCACCCGAACGCACTTCGACCCAGTTGGATCCATTGTGCATGCCCTAGCCCTTACTTTGTTTCTGGCGTGTCGAAGAGTTCCCTCAGGTACGCAACGATTGCGCCAGCTTGGAGCTGTACATAATCATCTGGTGTAGGATAAGCTACTCCCAGATGACTCGACCTACGTCTCGCAAGAGCGTCGCAGCCACACAAAATGTGTCGCATTGACTCTTTTTCACCTTTACAAAGTCTGCAAGTAGTCGCCGGCCCTTAAGACATTAGATATTAAGTCTTTGTGTCCGGTAATTTCACCAGCTACAGTGCCCTTGACGCCGGAATACGGCAATGCTTACACACTGCTGATTGCGGCAGAATATCTGACACTGCGGTGGTACCTACCTACCACCTAGTACACACAGCTGCTTTGCGGCAATATTTCTGACACCTACTTACACAGTCACTAGGGATCCATCACCTAGTTGGTAGGCACTCTACAGGCGGTGTGGACGTTCTGGCGAGGTCCGGATGAAGTGGCCAGAGTGTCTTCGTAGCCTCAATGGAGGCCATTGGGTTTTAGTGGGTTCCCACATAACCTAGCCTCCGCCCCTACCGGAGACCTTTTGAAGATTTCCTCCACGGCAACAAAAAGAAGTAAACCAAGTACTACACACTTGTAGAGTAAGTGTCTAGTACTTGGTTTATTTCTTTGAAGTTCCTTTCTTTAGTAAGTTAAGTTACTTTCTTTATCCTTTTAACAGTAACTCTTGCTCATCACTATCACTATCACTATCACTTCACTATCACTACATATTATAAAACAAAGTCGCTTCCCGCTGTCTGTCTGTCCCTATGTATGCTTACAACTTTAAAACAGCGCAACGGATTTTGATGCGGTTTTTTTAAATAGATAGAGTGATTTAAGAGGAAGGTTTATATCTATAATAGATGCATAATATAGTAGAGAAACACTGATAATTTTAGAGGTTTCTAATGTGATGTCGTAGTAAACACATTTTTTTTGCGCTTGCATTGCAAATGCTGGCTGAACCCTACGAGATAGATCAAAATAATGTACTACAGTATTGTACACCTTAACAAAGTCTACAAAAAAGTCCGCGATGGTATATGTTTATCTCTTAGGGATAACCCACAATAACCATTTTTAATCCTTTACTTTTTATGAGAAATAATGGCTTATTTACGAAGCGATTTACAGCACTATTCCTCCAATTAAGTATAAATACATTCCTTACCACCCATGCAAAGCCGGGGCAGGACGCGTCTTTGCATGGGTGGTAAAGATGTATTGCGTGTGAGCACAACTTTTAATAATTTAGCCATACACGTTGATATTGATATCTTCAATAGGGTACGTGCCTTGAATCGATACGACGAAAAGTTGTTGCTATGTTTTTTGATGATTTTGTATCGCAGTATTTATATTGTTTATTTTGTATTCCTTCCATCATATATCTATTTTTTATCTTTGTCTATCTCTCAGCCAATGCCGTCAGCCGTCTATCCTATCGATAGATAGGTTATTAGATGAGATAGATAGATTAATACTTTATTGCACACATTTTGTTGAACAATACATGAAACAGTTACATAACTTAATGTGAGCAAAGGCGGTCTTATCGCTCAAAGCGATCTATTCCAGACAACCTTTATAAAAGGAGCTATACTAAAATAAAACTGCAGTATCGATGTTTGTATTTCTATCTTATAACTATTTCTGAGGACCTATTATAAATGGTCATCTGTTTCTATTATTGTAATGTTTTAGTTGTAAAACAATACAATCAAATAAAAGCGTGTTGTCTATGGTAAAGCGCATAGTGTTCAATCGTACGACCCTGAAAACCATAAAAATAAACACCTATATCCCTATTTTTCATTTCAAGATCCATCACTCCTGTGTTCATACATTCATTGCTACCATTTGAATTAGTAAATGAAAACAGGGTAAGTATATACATAATACTGCAGCTTAAATTGTATTTACCTGCGCTGATTTTAAATTTCCTTCGAAATCATAGTGTTTTAACCATAATTCACGTGAACCATCATCATTTGACAGTCATGTACCGAAACAATGTCTCATCATATAACAATAAAATTGGGACGGTCTAAACCAAAAAAAAAATCACATTTCCTGCAATAAGCGGTGACTCAACCGCTCATAGATCACGGAACACATATAACACACGCGCACACAATGGGAGTGAACGACACTTGAAACACCAACATAAAACAACACTCGAATTGCACACTAACACTCTTATTACAACGGAATAAAGGTTAAATTTGAGCTGCAAAGCGTTAAACGGCAGCGTCATTAAACTTGCCAGACATACCCACACATGAATGACGTATGTTAACGTTACACGGTCGCAATTGTTCACTCACACGTTGAGCGGTGTCTCGTGATTGGTCGGCCGGTCTGCGCGTACGCATATATCAGATCTTTTGCGTTTTGAAACAAGTTTTGCCGGTTAAATGTGAAGATTTTAGAAAGGTTGTTCTTTAGTAACCGACTGGTTTGATTGCGTTGGACTAAGTGGGCGGCCAATTAACATATATATTTTTTTAATGTTATGCAATGGTATGTGTTGAAACAAAGCATTAAGCTTTGCCTGTGGGGTGCCCGAGTAAGATAGCACCCACCCATCTTCTTCCGTTGAGTGTCTTACGATTAAGGGAAATCAAGAAGACTGGCAGCAGCATATTTCTTTTGAATTACCCACCATCTATACTGTAATCCCCAAGAGACCTGCCAAACTTGGGAATTGTGGCAAATTTATTTTATAAGGGGAGGCCTTTGTTCTGCAGAGGATCTTCCGGCTGATTATGACGATCAAGCTTTCGCCCTAAGGGTAACGGAAAATGTGTCCTCGTCCATGTTCATCATTTGTGATAAGGGCTGTGTATGTTGGTCGTTTTCAAGGAAGTTCCGTTCTTTCTTTATTTTACGTAATATTTCTGCTTAACCTTCGGGCAAGAGGAATGATAATATGCTCTTATCGAAGGTAGATGTTTAAACAAATAGCGTTGCCCTCATAATTATGTGCAGTTCCCGGAATAATTTAAAATCCTAACATCATCATCACTACTCTGTCTGTCTGTCCGTATGTTCGCGATAAACTCAAAAATTCATGCGGTTTTCACCAATAGACAGAATGATTTTTGAGAAAGGTTTAGATATATACTAATTTGTCAAGGTTTTGTGAATATTGGTTGAAATATAATGATAACTGTTGGAAGTGTCGGAAACAGCGCGGGCGAAGCTGCGAGGGTCAGCTAGTAAACGAACAAAATAACTTCTGACGTTTTTTTTACGCGCAACGGAAGCTGTATTACCATACGTCGACCGGATGTGAGCCAGACGCCATTTTGTAAACGTACATACAGTATTTTTTTTATTTTTGCTTTGAAGCAAAAAAATCTTTAGTATCTGTCTTTTGCATTTGGCTATTTTGGGATCGTAATGACAGATATTCTGCCGCGAAGCAGCAATATGTAAACATTGCTGTGTTTCGGTGTGAAGGGCACAGTAGTTGGTGAAATTACTGGGCTCAGGAGACATGCAGCACTGTATAACTGTCAATGGGCTAAGAATAAAGTATTTATTTTATTGCAGTATGAAATATTTTTATCGATGCTTTTACGAGTATGTTTACACCCACAGTCGTAACTATGAGTAGAAGTGTAAGGTGGTGTCACATGATATTCTTTCCGTTCACTATTTCTGCTCCTAAGCTGCAGCACAGTAGATATTTTAATAGACGACGCGAGAGAACAGTCCTACTAAATATTTGTCTCTCCTACCCATCGATATAATATATAAACTAGATAAACATTCACGAACAAAATGACATCTAAAATGTGGTCGCGGAGGTTGCAAACATATCTGTGCTGGTGGCGGAAACGTGAACTAACATTTCTATTATGTTAATTACGTGTAGTTTGACAGTTTCATATGGACAGTAGCGACACTCCTATCGGCAAAAATAAATTTGTCAGGATGTGGCTTGTAAAGAAATAGCGACACAAGGGCGCTATTTCTCGCTACCACTTTTTGAACCGTGACACCAAATCTAGGTTATATATTATATCGAAGCTCCTACCCATGGATCATCTTACTTTTCAGACACACTAATTATTATTATTATTTGATAGGAGGCACTTTCTATCTTTGTATAGCATAACCTGCTGTGGGAGAAGAATGTGCCCTTCACACTGGAACACATCAATCCTTACACACAGCAGCTTGGTGGAAGAATATCTTACGCTGCGGTGGCACCTACCTGGACAATTCCTTAATCCTGCTCTCCCTAGGGGCGGAGGCCGGGTGATGTGGGGTTTTAACGTACAACCCCCCCCCCCCCTAGAATCTAGGCACTCTTTTTGAACCTCGCCAAAGCGGAAATGCTTGTACTTTAGCCCCTTTAAATCTTGTATCTACAATAAACTTACTCGTAGCTCCTTTTAACTGCCGGCTATGCACATGGTTTTTAAATCACCATTAAATATAAGGTCCCATAAATCCTACAGTGTTTTAATATGGCGCCATAACAAGATCCCATCGTGGCCACCATAAAACTGTGTATGTGTGCGCAGCGGACCGTAGCAAGGGACGGTCCTGCCTCCTTTATACCATGGGAATTATATGTTTAAAGTTGTTATGGGTTTATTAAAAGATGTTTTTTATTAATATACTTATCCGTAATGCTATCGGATGGAAAGTGGTGAAGTAGTCATAATGCTGACAATCATCATCATCATCACCAGCCAGAAGACGTCCACTGCTTAACATAGGCCTCCCCTTTGAAACGCTACAATGAGCGACAATTGGCAACTTGCATCCACCGGTTACCTGCAACTGTGCCTGCGATGCGCACAATGCCGTCTGTCCACCTAGTGGGAGGCTTACCTACGCTGCGTCTTCCGGTTCGTGGTCACCACACGAGAACCTTTGTTCCCCAATGGTTATCGGTTCTTCGACTGCCACTTCAACTTGCAGATTCTGAGAGCTATGTCGGCGACGTTGGTTCTTCGGCGAATCTCAATTGCGGATTCTGTCGCGCAGAGAAACTCCGAGCATAGCTCTCTCCACAGCTCGTTGTGTGACTCTGAGCTTCTCTAAAAGGCCAGCTGTTAAAGACCACATCTCAGTACCATAAGTGATCACTGGCAACACACACTGGTTAAACACCTTTGTGTCTGAAGACACTGCGGAATTTCAGATGAGAAAATGTCACGTAGTAGTCAACGCTGCTCATCCGAGTTGGATTCTTCGGGCCACTTCTTTGTCAAAGTTGGACCGACCTAACTGGACAATCTGTCCAAGGTAAACATAGTGGTCAACAACTTCGAGTGTATCGTTCCCAACGACTACCGGTACGGGTGCAACATGGACATTAGACATGAACTTAGTCTTGTCCATGTTCATTTTACCCACCTGTTGGGAAACGCTACTGAGGTCGCTGAGCATCGTATTGAGGTCCTCCAGGGACTTTGTCATAATGACTATATCATCGGCAAAACGAAGGTGAGTGATGTATTCGCCTTTGCTGCTGCCGACAATAAAAGCCAGGAAAAACACCTTTCAACGCCACTAACTTTAAAAATAATTAAAATTCAGACAAATAAATAGATAAGCCCTCTGAATTTCTTGCTGGATCTTCTTACTAGCTCCGGCAAGAAACGAAATAGCTTCAGCAAAAACGAAAACATCCTGAGACCGCTATGACGTATGTACAGCTACCACCTCAATTCGTCCGTGACTACGAATGCTGTAGAGTGTTCGAAACGTCGGGATAGTAAAATCAGAAATAACTGATATAATCTATAAAGATTAATTTTAATGGGAAATTTTAGTCAAGTTTTTCTATCAAAGGTGAGCTGCAGGCCCGTGCAAAGTGTTCGATGTGACGTTCGTGGCTCGCAGAAGAACAAGCAAAAAACAATGTAGCCGGAAAATAACCAAATTTATTCCATGTTTGACACTTGCAAAAATAAAAACTTCTTTTAACCTAAAGCAAGCCGTCCACATTCCCTACACAATTGGCGCCCTTAGCATCAATAGTGATCACTACCACAACCTTTGGATGGAGAGGATCTATAAACTTCAAGCTTCAAGTTAATGGATAAAACAAATGTAAAGGGCTTTCAACCCCAAATATTGCATGGTTATTTGTGTAACTGCCGCACTAAAGGTTAAACTGTTAATTGTACAATAAAAAGCTCAGGTTAGCGTGGGGAGTGCGCCGGCGCATGACGGAACCGACCTTGCACCTGTAACAACCTCCCTTGCTAGTGCAGGAATTTTAACATTGAGGGAATTTTGTAGTGGATCCCTTAGAGCTTAATGTCAGCCCCGGATCTACGATTTTTTCGAACCGGGGCAGAAACTTTATTGTGGCTCCTCTCTAGCGTTTGAGATAAATCTATACATATAAAATTACTTGTCCTGACTGACTGACTGACTGACTGATTCGTCAACGCACAGGCCAAACCGCTGGACCTAAAAAGCTGAAATTTGGACAGTAGGTTCTTCTTATGACGTAAGCATCCACTAAGAAAGGATTTTTGAAAATTCGACTCCTAAAGGGGTTAAATGGGGTGTTTTCTTTTTTATTTAACTTTTTATTGTATGGTTCGATTGACTTGAAATTTACTGAAAAGATTCTCTAAACAAAATAAATCAATACGTGTTTCGCGAATTTTCAAAAACAATCTTTGGGGGTGTGTTAGGGGTTGGTAAACTGTAAAAAAATTAGCGGGCGAAGCCGCAGGAAATTGCTAGTTACTTAAAAAAGGTACACAAATATAAGTAGTAAGTATATTATTAGGTAGTAAGTGTATTATTATATTGGTTGGCATTTTTCGTGAATAAGACATTAAGAACCCGAAAATAAATGTACTCTTTATTATCTATTACCTATTTACGCTTTTTTTTATTATTAATCATATGAAATTACGTTTCGTTAATTACGCCCCTTGAGACTGCCGCCCGGGGCGTGTACCCCGATTTGTCCCCCCCCCTCCACTAGATTTGGGGCTGCTTAATGTATTGGAAAAGGTCCGTTGAACAGCAAGATCTTTTAAGAAGGAACCAGCGTCAAACACTGACAAGGCAATTTAGGGCGTTGGCCGTACACATCGGATCACACTATCACCATCATCATCAGCTGGAAGACATTCACTGCTGGACTAAAGCCTCTCCCTAATGGGGAGGGACCAGAATCCCCACGTCTTGGGGTCTTGGGGGTCGTCCTTATGACTCGTAATGGGAGGATATGGGTGGGTCCTAGTCGTCTCAGCTGGGAACGTTTCAGGCATGGAAAACGATATTTTGGCATGGAAAAACATGGTGACTATAGGTTGCTATAGGACTGGCAGATTCTTCGGAGTCGCTGGACGCTCGGGGTGTGGGCCCTTTGAGCGTCCATTGAGTACGGCGGCGACTCCGAGGAGGACGGCGGCGGGGTTGCGACCCCCGTCCCCGTGAGCATCGTGACAGGTTCCCGGGGGGCTACAATGCGCCCCCCGGCGGCGGGCTCAAAGGCAAGGCACTGAGGGGCCCCTGGTGCAGATCCCACCGGAGAGCCCTGGGGTCTCCCCTCTCATGTGCCGATGCGACAGCCGCGGGGGTTTTAGTGGGTAAGAATCCCACATACCCCGGTCGAGCCCCACAGCTCCCGGGGATCTTTCGAAGATTTCCCCCGCGTCAAAAAAATAAAATAAAAGGACTGGCAAAGATTAGGCTAGCTATAGAAATCTAAATAGTGTAGTGGAAATTGTCTCGTATTAATTCGTACAAAGAATATATTTTTCTTGAAATTACCTTTGGTCTTCCCTCCCGTTGGGTGTCTGTAAGAGGTGACTAAGGGAAATCTAGAAGAAATCTATTGGATTACCTACCACCTATACTGCGATTCCCAAGCCGCCTGACAAGCGTGGGGATTATGGCCTTTGTTCAGAAGTGGACGACTTTTGGCTGCTGATGATGATGCCATTTGGTCATTAAGGTACGGGTTACTGGGTACCTTAACACCTTCAGTGCGGAACAGGCACATATCGGCCTGCCGGCCGCGGTACTTCAGCTGGTGCGGCCGAAGAAAACTATGTCCCTCTCGCCTCGCGCCTGTGTTTGTAAGAATTCGACAGGAACAAATACATATGTATATATTTATTTCAACTTGTCATTTCCTGTTTGGTAGAACCCTGGGCGAATCGAACCTAAGCTTCAAGGTTATTCAAACAGTACAAAAAAAATTGTATAAATCATGTTTTAGCAAAGTTATATATAGCATTTTAATCTATCCTAGTGCTGGTGGGTCGAAAAAGATCTGCCACGCACTGGCGGAAATATCGATGGGGGCACATTTCGACCCGCCGCTGCACCAGATAAAGGTGTATGATTTTACTTGCCCCAGCCAAGGTGTTAAGCTTGTTTTTCTTTCGCTAATCGTAATGGAATAATTCATGTGTCAGCAAAACTAAATCTTCTAGTTAAGTTAGTTTATTATCTAGGGTGAAGGTCCATTTGAGAAGGCTTTTTCTTTTGGTTTGCACTAATTACTTGTCTGATTTTAGTATTTTTTTAAATAAACAACGTGTTTACATAATTTTAGCATGTATGAGAATGTATGGCGTAGGCACATGAGAACAATGATAAAAATTCCCTTGCATAGGAAGCTACATACTTCCGCCGGATGTAGTCCCCCTCCCATTTAAATTAGACGCGCTGTGACGACTTTATAATGTTAGGATTATCATACGAGTATAAAATATTTTAAATCAAAATGGAAATAATGTCGGGCCAATTTAATAGATCACATTTGACGTCGTTAAATTTTGCCGTGCTGAAAATAGTTCTCAATGTCAGGAATTAAATGGAAAATAAAAATACAAAAATTACTTAATCTTTTTTTAATATACTTACCTCTCTCATATCTAACGCATACTCATACAATATCTTAGTCGTAAAAATATTGGAACGAATTCACGAAAATCTTGAAAGGGTCGTTTACCGAAGCCCATATTTTCCCTTAAAACAAGATCTCAGGGTGTATACCTCTCAACACCTGCCGAGAGGCTTCGGAGTACAGGTAAACACAAAAGTTAAATAAAAACCCTAGAGGTGGTAAGACCTGGTTAGTCTCCGCAGTCTCTGTCTTCTGCAATCTGATGAAGAATACCTTGGATAACTTGGACTCAATAGACTTAATGGCTAAATGACTAATGTCTCAGATGACAAGTGGCACTTGGGAAATCCATCTTGGTTGTAACGTCACCGGCTTTTAAAATATAGCAACAATACAGTTCTTAATATAGATTAAAAGCTTTAGGCCCTAGTTCAGTCCCTTGAGCAAAGGGCCATTGACTTAGGTAGTATCACAGTGTCAGATGTTTTACTGTCAGCAATGTACAAATTACTGTGTTCGGGTGGCACTGTAGCTGGTGAAATTATCGGTATCTAGAGGATGACGGGTACCAGTCCAGTGTAGCTGATGTTTTAGGTGAACATTTTGCTTGTTTCGTCAAGGGTTGGAATTAATAAAGCTGATGTTAGGTTGCCACTGATCTGATAGTAAGCAGCCTATGCAATACAAGAAGTATCGCTATGTACAGTGAAGCATCTTTGCGGATTTCCGTTTGGCTGTGAATGAGCGTGGTGATTCATGTATTGAATCTCAAACTCAAACTCAAAAATAGTTTATTTCAAATAGGCTTAACGCTAGCACGTTTGAAAGGTCATATTAAAAAAAAAGGCTGTCACCGGATCACAACGCGGCCTCAACTGAGAAGATCCGGTAAGAAACTCAGCAGGCTTGTCATTTTTTTCAGTTTTTGCTTAAATAGTGTGTCATGTTACAATTAGATCAGAGCGACAGTGTGTCTTGTCGTTCAAAAGATCAAATAAGACAGAAAAAATAATAAAATACGACGAAAGTACAACATACTAAAAAGCCAAAGGGATAGTAGTCGGACCAGTCCCCAAGTAGCACCCGCGCACGTGTTGACTCGAGCAGCAGCCATCACTCCATCGCCTCAAACAATAATTAGCAGACTTCTACTCGCATTTGGTGTTAATGCTGAAATACGAAGAAAAACTTACTCATATTATTGATTCACCGAAAGTGGCTTTTTTAGATCTGCAGTTCGCTATACAAATATATTATATGATAAGTCTAAACACACTTATTATTCAAAGCGATCTTCGTCATATAAAACATGCAATACGCAGAGCTTAAGATTGGAATAGATTACCTACGTCGGTTTTCCTGCTCAATTATAATTGTAGTGTCATCTCCGATTGCATCGCCGTTTTCCAACAAATAGGAATCCAAGCGCTAGTTAACTTTTTTTAATGAATATAAAATTAATAAAAAATCATAATAATAATAAAATTCGTATACATTTTCTGTTCGACTGTACACCAGCCCCTACTTCCGGGCCGCCATCTTGTCCGCTATTAAGCTTAATTACTACCTAAAACAAGCACTTGTGCTTATTTTTAACGAAGAAAATAATACTGCAATTTATCTTAAATTCCAGGATTCTTTTTCACCTAACTGCCTCTAAAAGGGGGTAATGTATTTTGATGGCAGCTTGGTGTATTTTTGTGCCCTGTAGATACTCTGGTGAGGTCCAAATCGAGGGTCCAGTCTGTCTACAAAGTTATAAAGGCCATTTGTATTATTATTCTGTACATTTAACAAACTCGAAAGCTAAATAGGCGGTGAGTTATCAAATTCGTTAAAGGAATTTGACATCTCACCGCGGATCCAGTTCGAGTTTGTTAAATGTTTTTACAGAATGCAACACCTGCAGTACAGGTGGTTAAAATCCTAAACAGCGGATCTAAAAGGCCACATGAAGCAATTCATTCATCATCATCATTAATCATCAGCCCACATCAGTCCACTGCTGGACATAGGCCTCTCCCAAGGCACGCCACTGAGCCTAGCTCTCTCCATACCCCACTGAGCGACCTTGAATCGGTGGACTAGTCGTACCGTGAACCACGTCTCGGCTCCGTATGTTGTCACGGGTAGGACGCAATGATTAAAGACTTTTGTCGACGACGACGAGAAGACCCGACGAAGTTTTCCGAATGCTGCCCAGCCTAGCTGTATTCTCCTTTTGACTTCCTAAAAGCAATTCACCTAAAAGCAATTCATGTTCTGAATACCAAGGAAATCCTTAAAAAGTCTACTAGTTTTTGAAATATGGTCACACATTTTAGGTGAATCATATATTATATCATATATGATTCAGTTGTTAGCGCAATTAGTAGACGCATATTTGGGGTCAATGCTGCCATACGAAGAAAAATGAAACCGTATGTTGCTCATTTTAATATTCACCGAAGTGGCCTTTTTAGAAAGAAAGAAAGAAAAACATTTATTCAGCGACATCTAAATCTAAATTATCTGCGTAGCTGTAGCTGCGATCTAATAAGGGGTAGTCCATTAATCACGTGATGTTTTTTAACAACTTTGTAACCCTTCCCCCCCTCCTGGTGATATGTGGTGAGGTTTTTAAACTACCCCCCCCCCCCCCCTATCCAAAATCATGTGTATTTTTTTGTACATATCTTTAAATACAGGTACTTAACTGATTAAATGTTGAAGGGGAAGTCGTTGCCGGCAACGATGAGTCAAGGCCAAGTCAGCGGCACTTTGGTTTAGAAATCGTGCATTCAACGAAAAATAAATACACGTGATGTCTTATTATACCCCCTCACCCCTCCTGGTGATATTTCGTGATTTTTGGAACACCTCCCCCCCCCCCTTTCGAGCCTCACGTGATTAATGGACGACCCCTAAGTAACATTCACTCTTTTTCACCTTCACAGAATCTATTGGTACCAAAATGTCCAGTGACTGTACTAATTAGGTGCCTAATTTGTGATTCATTTAGGTTTAGTAATTTGTAAGGAAAGTGACTTTTGATAGGGAAATAGCCGCCTTATCCTGAGAACATAACGCATATTATATATTTAAATTTAATTTATATACAATATTAAAATCGTAGTCTGCTTTTTCATTTATTCCTCGTAGTTCCGATTCGTAGTCCGATCATCGGACAGAAAGGAACTTTTTTTCTGTCAAAATTCCCGTCTGTCCGATGATCGGACTACTAATCGGACTACGAGGAATAAACTTGCTTTTTAGACTTGTGTTCCAGACAGTAACAAAAATTAAGGCTTTGTTTGTATAAAACAACGGATGTACATAAATAATCCAATTCTGGCAAGCTTGGCGTCTTTCAGATTTATTTATTGTATGAAATGGCAGCGTTTCTTCGTTTACTCCTTTGAGGTTAAAATTCAGATATATGTTTGCAGTAGGGCCGTAACCCGTGGGGAATTACCCTTTCATCTCCTCCTTAACCTTGAGTGTCATAGAAGGTGAGAAATGAAGTACATGTAGACGGGCAGCAGTGTCTTTCTGTCGGATTACCTACCATTACCACCTATACTGCGATCCCAAAGACGGCTACCAAGCGTGGGGATTATGGCAAGACAACCCCTCCCTTCTATGGGGGAGGCATCTGTTCAGCAGTGAACGTCTTTTGGCTGCTGATGATAGAAGAAGTTATCTTGTTCAGAACGATGTAAAGAGGTTATTTATACGTATTTAAGTCGACCCTGTATTATAATACCATAAATAATACCAGCCCTTGTTTGTGTCCCACTGTTGGGCACAGGCCTCCCCTCATGATGAGGGGGCTTAGGCCACAGTCCACACGTTATTCGAAAGTTAGTTAGGCTGTCTCAGTCATGCAGGTCTCCTTACGATGTTTCCCTTTACCGAAAGCGTAGTAACAATTACACAAAGACGATTCGCACATGATTAATTATAGAAATCAGAGGTGCGAGCCGGGTTTCGAACCTGCGCACCTTTTTTCCAAGGCAAGCGCTCGCCCACTGAGCTGTTACTGCTTCGACCCTGTATTAACCAATATAAGAACATTATACAGCTCTACAAGGCTCTATTTTATTTAGTTTCTTTTGAAACAAAATCCACAGCGCATAAAATAACACATCATCATCATCACCAGCCGGAAGACGTCCACTGCTGAACATAGGCCCCCTCCTTAGAACGCCACAATGAACGACAATTGGCTATTTGCATCCACCGGTTACCTGCGACGCGCACAATGTCGTCTGTCCACCTAGTGTGAGGCCTAGCTACGCTGCGTCTTCCGGTTCGTGGTCGCCACTCGAGAACCTTTCTTCCCCAACGGTTATCGGTTCTTCGAGCGATGTGGCCTGCCCATTGCCACTTCAACTTACAAATTATGATTTCAAAATAACACAGTCAGAACATGATTTCTGATTTAACATGATTTCTGATGAACTTGATTTCAAAATGACACATTCAGAACATATTTCCTATACAAAAAGCCAAGAACGGATTTTCATTTTTTAGCTAATTAATATATATATATAATACTAGCTGACCCACGCAGCTCCGCCCGCGCTGTGTTTACGTTAACTAAACTTTCAATAATATACATTCGCATAGAATACAAAACCTCCTTTTTTAAAGTCGGTTAAAAACTTGGACCCGCTTTGTACTTGCCCTCCGAAGCACGGAGACGTTTAGTTCAAATGGCGTTAAACGGTCACCCATCTATTTTATGACCTTACCTAACGTTGCTTAACCTGATCGATTTCCAAACATTGTTAACAACTATATACTTTTAGACTTTCGCGTTCCATTATCAAACTTTATTCTAATCGGGAATTAACGCGATTTACCTTATATTTTACCGGCCGAAACGTCAAGCCAAAATATAAGGTAAATCGCGTTAATTCCCGATTAGAATAAAGTTTGATTATTAACAACTGTCTATGAGTGTTCCCTTACAAATATTTATTATAATTATAATGAAAAATTGTTAAAATCGGAGCAAGCGTATAACCAAGTACACATTTTGACTTTAGTCCCCTCTCCCAAGGGAACCGTACCGAATGTCGAGATAAAAAGTATCCTATGTCCTACCTCGGAGTATTAACTCAAATCATGCCGAGTTTCGTTTCAATCCATCCAGTAGTTTCAGCGTGATGCTCAGCCGAGATACAGACAGACAGACAGACAGACAGACAAAAAAAAAATACATTTAGTATCGGTTATAGAATGCCCTCCAAACATATTTTTGAAAATATCTTCAATGTACAGAATTGGACCTGTTACAGTTTTATTATAACTATAGATAATTATTAAAATATGTAGTTAAAGAAATAACGTGAAAAGAAAACAAAATATAAAAGTATAATTAAGTACTTAATGAAGAAAAAGTATAGGTAATTAAACAGTGTGTATGAGTGTGTGTAGATGTGTGTGTGGATGTGTGTAGAAGCGTGTGTGTAGCAGTGTGTTTGAGTAGATGTATGTGTGTGTGTGTGCTCATGTGGGTATTATGTATAAAACTGCATGCTTCTGTCTATGAATAGGGCTATTCATAGACACAGGAGGGCTCCTGCGTCATTATTTTTAATCTTTTTAACCGGCTTCAA
The DNA here is from genome assembly GCA_911728495.1 of Furcula furcula. NCBI lineage: Eukaryota > Metazoa > Arthropoda > Insecta > Lepidoptera > Notodontidae > Furcula > Furcula furcula. The sequence continues at coordinate 13,552,119 of OU452267.1, read as the reverse complement.
AAAGAAGGTTCTCTATTCGACGCGTATGTATGTAATATTAATTAAAATGCGTAATATTAATATATGTTAGTCTATGTGGGCTTCTAAACCAATTTACCAAATTTTATGAGTGTATGTATGTATGTATATATGTATGTATGTATGTATATATGTATGTATGTATGTAGGTTTGTCCGCGGATTTCTCAGAAACTACAAGTCCGATTTCAAAAATTCTTTTTGAAATAGTTAGAGTATTTTTCAACTTAGGGTAGAGTACAAGTTTAATCAAAATCGGTCCAGTAGTTTAAGATATATATACTTTTTATGTTTTCAGTAAGTTACTGTAACGTAGACGTTCGAGCTGCGTGATAGTGCTGATACCTATCTTGATAAAATAAAAGTCACTAAAAAGTGTTAAATAAACTATTTAAAAAAAAACTGACTTCAAAGTAAATCATCTAAAAAGCATAAAATAACGAAAATATATTGAAGTCGGTGTCAGCTGGTGCTAGTGTTAGTTAACATGATGTGCTAGCACCGACTTCAATATATTTTCGTTATTTTATGCTTTTTAGATAATTTATTTTGAAGTCGGTTTTTTTTTAAATAGTTTATTTAAAACTAGATTTAACTAGATCAATTACTACACACATAACATAACTACTACATACTATTTTTAGTTGTAAATTTATAGTAATGTCATTTAATACTAACATAGGTTAAGTTTTTATTGTTACTAACAAATATTGGACCTAAGTTTTCTATATACATGAATAAAATAAATATAATAAAAAACGTCCGCTGAATTAAATTTCTTATTATAATCTGTATGTAAGCGATTAACTATAGGGTTCTGTGCTTATCTTGTAAAGCTCTATCAATATAGCGATCGTGTTATCACTAGAGATATTGTATCAAAACAAACCGGTGCCGGCCGGGTATCGATCCTGCGCTGGGCGTGACCGATCGATGCGCCGTCACGCCTCGTGCCCACCCCACTCCGGGCATACCCGGGTGAATCCGGGTGAAGCTACTGTAGAAAGTGTCCCAACATTGTTTCATAGTTGATTCTATATTATGGCGTTTAGTTTTGATGGTAGATAAACGTTTGTAATAATAATAAGGTTCTAGGACAATCTACACACGGTCATCCGATTTGTTATTGTATTATATAATATTTATTACATAATTTACTTTGTATTTTTGTATGTAGTGATTTGTTGTACACTTGTTTGTATCCTCAACAGTATTTAAAAGTTTTCTCCAAATTCTCCATCACTCAAAGGTTAGCTGTCAGAAAACTCAATGTTTGGGTTAAGCACGCGTTTGTGCATTAATTTTCTTTATTTTATAATAATGTGTAATATTATTGTGTGCAATAAAGTATAAGAATACTTAAATAGATTAATACCCAGACATTTGGCGGAAATCGAAGCCACAACCTATTGGGTAGCAGTCAGGGAGTCTAACCACTAGACCTATCAAAATAATGTTGTAATTAATGATGACTATTTTTATCCTCACTAAGTATGAAAATAAAAAGAATCGAATACCGTTGGGGAAGAAAGGTTCTCAAGTGGCGACCACTAACCAGAAGACGCAGCGTAAGTAGACCTCCAATAGGTGGACTGACGACGTTGTGCGCGTCGCAGGTAACCGGTTTTCGTTCCGGTCGTTCTTTGTGGTGTTCTAAGGGGGAGGCCTATGTTCAGTAGTGGACATCTTCCGGTAGATGATGATGATGATGATGGTAAAAATAATGTCCTGGCAGATGTCCACGTCTAAGCTGGTTTCCCAAGATACAGGCTGTGCCTAGTTTGGGAACCCCTGGTAATCCTGTAAAAATTTTTTATTGTGTGTCTAGGACTGTAACTGATTTTGTAACTATATGTGTTTTTAACTGACTTCAAAAAAAGAGGAGTAAGAACGCATTTAGATGAATAATTTATGATTTATTACCGAGGTCAGATCATGATCCGGGTATTGAACGCCCATCCGGGTGAGACCGGGCTCTCTCAACCGTGCGGATAGCCCTACGACTAGACTGTTGATACGTCATTCTTAAATAGGGAGTTTATTAAGCCACACCAACGACAAATTCACACCAAAAAGTTTTGAGTGGTAGTTACATGAAAATAAGATTGTTTTTTCTTTCTTCTGCAGGTCACGGCGGAGTCAACCAGCTCGGTGGCGTGTTTGTGAACGGGCGACCGTTGCCCGACGTTGTCCGACAAAGAATAGTAGAGCTCGCGCACAGCGGAGTGCGGCCCTGTGATATAAGCCGGCAACTACGGGTGTCGCATGGCTGCGTCTCGAAAATACTATCGAGGTATGTTATAATGTTCTCTTTTACTTACGCGAATATTACACATTGAAATTAAACTACTTTTACGGATTTTGTCGCGGTTTATTTATTGATTTTACTATCCCGACGTTTCGAATGCTTTGCAGCACCCATGGTCACGGGAGGACTGAGATGTTGAACGTCCTTATGTCACAATTATGTACCCTCAGGTCTTCTTAGTTATTATTGTTGGTCCGATCTACGCAGTAAGAGCTTACAGTATCTTGAGGCCGTGTAGTGTTTTGATTGATATTGGATTTAATTATATTTATCACAGGATCCCAAGCCGGTGGTAACACCCAACCATCTTCTCTATTGAAATTAGGATGTTTTTTGATTTCAATAGCCTCACGAATCATCCTAGGCAGGAATCGGCGAGGATTTGTGGTTTATCAAATCTAATATAATGGTGGGTGCGATCCTGAACGTGTTCACATACTGCAGACTTCGTACAGCGTCGGTGTTTCACATCAGCTATGTGTTCTTTAACGCGAGTTTTTATTGCACGCTTTGTTTGCCCAATGTAGGAGAGCCCACAGTCACAATCGAGTTTATAAACTCCTGCATCTTGTAGAGGTATATGGCACTTGACAGGTGGTAAAAACTGACTAATCTTCCTTGGTGGCTTAAAATAAGTTTTGATCGAAGCTCGCTTTAAGATATAGCCAATCTAAAATCCGTAAAAGTAGTTTAATTTCAATGAGGTATGTTATGTTAAAATATAGGTCTTCCTCCTCTCCTGTAGCAAATATATTATTGTTTATTAAATTCTATCTGACCCGCGCAGCTCCGCCTGCACTTTTATTGCCTACATTAACAATGCTCCAATTTCCAGTTTCTGAAAATTTTCTCGCCTTCTCATTCTTTTTCCCTCTCCCATTCTCTCTCACTTTTGGTTCTCTTTTTCCCTCCTCCCTTGATTTATTTCTCTCTCCATCCCTCTTTTCCCTACTGCCTTGATTTATTTCTCTCTTCATCTCTCTTTTTATCTCTCCTAAAAAATCTAATCCTATGCTCTCTCTCCTCTCTGTCTCTAATACCAGCCCTATTGCTTATTGGCCAAGTGCGGGTTGACGGTCTTCACACGTCATTCGAAAGCTAGTAACCTACTTGTACATGCAGGTTTCCTCACGATGTTTTCCTTCACCGAGAGCTAGTAACAATCGCACAAAGACGATTCGCACATGGTTAAATAAAGAAATCAGATGTACGAGCAGGGTTTCGAACCTGCGCACCTTGTTTCCGAAGCAAGTGCTCGCCCACTGAGCGGTTACTGCAAGAATCCATATAATCTAAAATATTTAGTCTGGTGTAATCTAGGTTTTAATCACCAACTAACAGTACCCTAAATCAAGTATGTTACAAGAAACGTTAGAACAAAAGACAGTGACATAAGCGCTTAGCGGTCGTTGTGCGCACGCGCCGACGCGACGCGACCACCGCGCGGAACGGGGCCACGCACACACATACATGCCGACACTTGTATGAACATAGCCAATTATCATTATAGAGGTACTCAGACTAATGAAATCATAAGACTCGGATTTGTTTCTTTGGTCGGTCATAGGCATCGATGACCTGGATTGATCTCCAAATTAAGGATGACGACCTTTCTTAGGCACAGTTAATTGTCCTGTGGAGTTGTCCTGTGGAGTTGGACAGGAGTTGTCACCATGATACTTGAAACGATAAAATTTGCGATGATCACTACACGACCACTATAGAGTAGATATCATCATCATAAGCCGTAAGATGGCCACAGCTGAACAAAGGCCTCCCCTTAGAAGAGAGGGGTTGCTATAATCTCCACGCTTGGCAGGCGGCTTGCGGATCGCAGTATAGGTGGTAGGTAATCCAATAGAAAGACGCTGCTGCCCGTCTTCTTGTTTTCCCTTAGTCACCTCTTACGGGCACCAAACGGGAGGAGATGGGAGGGTGCTATTCTTACCAGGACATATATATATTGTACTTAGTATTTTCTTATTGATTTGTTTTCTCGTGTCGAGTGACAAATAAATATATATCTTCTTCTGTAATGTGCTATCGTGGACACGAACGGTATACCAGTTTTTCAATCAAAATCGTTTAAACGACGTCACGTGCGCTTACCTCATCCGCACGTATTTTGGCCGGCTCGAGCAAGCGATTACCGTCGTAAAAGTGATACACCGCTTGTGACCGCGAGATTAGGTTAATTATTATCACAAAAAAACACACAGATTAAACATTTTTTTCTAATATTATGTATGCAGTTTCATTAACTGAATTGAAGGGCTTAATAACTTAACATCACTGTATATGTAACGTTATACCGACAAAAGATGGACAGTGGAGGCGACGAGGTGGAAGGGACCAACTGGAAATAGGAGAAAAGGGCGACCGAAGAAAAGGTGGACAGACGACATCATAGTCACAGCGGGCAAAGAATGGATGTTGAAAGCGAAAGACAGAGAGATCTGGAATAAGCTGGAGGAGGCCTATACCCAAAGAGGGGTTCCTATCCAAGAAACTTAATAAAAAATAATAATAATACCAGCCCTTGTTTATGTCCCACTGCTGGGCACGGGCCTCCCTTCAAGATGAAGGGGCTTAGGCCATAGTCCACCACGCTGGCCAAGTGCGGGTTGGCGGACTTCACACGTCATTCGAAAGCTAGTTAGGCTTTCTTAGATATGCAGGTTTCCTCACGATGTTTTCCTTCACCGAAAGCTAGTAACAATCGCACAAAGACGATTCGCACATGATTAATTAAAGAAAATCAGAGGTGCGAGCCGGGGATCGAACCTGCGCACCTCGTTTCCAAGGCAAGCGCTCGCCCACTGAGCTGTTACAGCTATAAACTTACAAGAAACTTAATTAAAGACAAATAAAATTCAAATAATTCAAAATTCAAAATTTTTATTTCAAATAGGCTTAACGCTAGCACTTTTGAACGGTCATTTTTTTTTAAAAGCTACCACCGGATCACAACGCGGCCTCAACTGAGAAGATCCGGCAAGAAACTCAGCGGGCTTGTCATTTTTTCACACTTTTTTTTTTAAAACAATGTTTGTCTTTTTACAATTAGATCAGCACCAGCGACAGTGTGTCCTGCCGTTCAAAATATCAAATAAAATAAAAAATACGACGAAAATACAACAAACTAAAATGCCAAAGGGATAGTAGTCGGACCAGTCCCCCCAAGCAGCACCCGCGCACGAGTTGACTCGAGCAGCAGCCATCACTATAAGAAAGACAACTACTAATTACCTACCTGATCATAAGATAAAACATAAGTGTATTATACTAACTATACTGTAACCTGTAATGGATATGGAAATATAGAGGCTTTTTTATTATTATTATTATATATGTAACGTTAGATAAGGTCTGTCAACAGATAGGTGGCCGTTTAGCGTTTGAACTGAGTGTCTCAATGCTTAAGGAGACACGTAAGAAGTCCACCCCTGTTGTTGTCATCTAGATAGCATTCGTTAAGTCGGAGGCCGAAAGCCGAAGCCGAAAGCCAAAGAGCTTGAACAATTCTGATACCAGGTTACCAACTAACCTTACGACACACAATCTAACTGACCCAGCGTGGAGTAAGTTCTTTGGGTTGAGCGAGTGGAAAAGTAGATCCTTCGGAATCGCTGGACGTCTGGGGTTTGGACCTTAGACGTCCGTTGTGTACGGCGGTGAATCCTAGGACGGTGGAGGGGTTGCGAACCCCGTCTTTGTGAGCACCGTTCAGGTTCCCGAGGGGCTATAAGGCGCCCCGGCGCGGCGACACTGCGGTGGTCTCAAAGTCAAGGCACTGAGCGGTTCCTAGTGGAAATGCCACCGAAGTACCCAGGTTCCAATCTCATTCACCGATGCGTCAGCCGCGGGGGTTTTAGTGGGTAAGAATCCCACCAACACCAGTGTCCCCCGCTAGAACAAAATGTGACAAACCAGATCTACAATAACAGAACAAATCCTTATTTATTTAGAGATGAGTATTGTTTGTGGAGTGCCAGTGCCCAACGATGGGACTTAAACAAGGGCTGGTATTATTATTGTTTGTGGGACTTTAGGCTAATTTATTATTTCAATAATTCCGCTACAATTCATTGGAGACAGACATCAATCGAGATGTTAAGTCGATAATAGACAATACGAATGGACAGCGCTGGGTCGCTCATTCACTATTGTCCATTTTAAATTGAAAACTGACCGGCCTAGTGATGGGGTGTCACCGAGAATACACCGGGATTTTAGTCCGTATTTCAGTTCTAAAAGACTATTTTTCCCCCCCTCAAGATGAAGATGCTTAGGCCATAGTCCACCATGCTGGCCAAGTGCGGGTTGGCGGACTTCACATGTTATTTAAAAACTAGTTAGGCTTTCTCGAGACATTCAGGTTTTCTCACGATGTTTTCCTTCACCGAAAGTTATTAACAATCGCACAAAGACGATTCGCACATGATTATGTAGAAAATCAGAAGTACGAAGTGGTATTTGAACCTGCGCTCCTTGTTTTCCAACCCAAGCAAGCGGTCACCCACTGAGATGTCACTGCTCTAATAATAAACAATGCCACAAATGACGTGCAGTTACTTTTTTTATTTAACATAGTGACGAGACAAGCAAGACGTTCGCCTGATGGTAAGCGACGCGCCTGCCTATAGACAGCTGCACTGTACTGCCGCTCGTCACCCGAGACTTTAGTTATTAACTGCCACACTCACAGACATCAATTAACTTTAATCGCAATTAAGTCGTTTTTTGTAATCTATTTATTTCGATTCTCCGAGTCTCTTATGGATATCTTTTAGTATTAATTACGAGATTATTGATATATCTACTCCCTATCCGCGTATTAAGTATTATTTGGCTTCGAAAGTCGAAATAATCCATTTACAAAATATGATTTAATAATAATTAACTATGATTGACGTTTGTAGGTGCGGCAGTAAGTCTCTTATGTCCGGTGATTTCATCAGCCCTTCACATCGGACTTCACTAAAGCAGTATCTACACTATACTGCTTGTCGTCATAATAACTGACACTGCGGCGGTACCTATCAGCATGGTTCCTTAAATAACCTACCCCTACCACCTACTTCCCCAGGTAGGAGGTTTAATTTTTTTTGGTGTAACTTATAAAATAACAAGATCACATATTTCTACCTAGTTATATTGTCATATTAAATCTCAATAGAAGTCCTCTAATTAATTCACCGAAATTATCCGCAGAGTACTTTTACACGCTTCTCTCAATTGGTGTCTTACACAAAACCTTTCATCGACAACGGAATTATCCCGCACAATCAATAAGTCCCGGGGCCGGGACTCGCATCCCTATTCCCGCGGGACTCTCAATCGGACTCCGAACAGTTGCTTTTCAATTTATTCGCCAGCTCGCCCCATCCCGGCCTTGTTTTGTTTGCAGCGCCGCGAACATTGTGTAATGTTTTTGTATTAACTGCTACATGTTGGCTTTTTGATTCAAATATCGGACGTTGACTTTCATCATCATCAGAAGACGTCCACTGTTGAACCTGATGATTCTGATGATGATGCCTCTTCCTTAGAAAGGAGGGGTTGCCATAATCCCCACGTCTTATGGACTGCAGTTAAGGTGGTAGGTAATCCAATAGAAAGACGCTGCTTCCCGTCTTCTTGTTTTCCCTTAGTCGCCTCTTATAACACCCAATGCGAGGAGATGGGTAGTCGCTATTCTTATCCAGACACCCCACGAGAAGGACACATCACTACGATTATACAACAAACTTTAAATAAACGGTGCAGAAATAGACAGCTGAGTTTGTGTGCCGAAATTGTAATGCTTGAAATGTATGTTTGAAATGATTTTGCTTTGCTTAGAACATTTTGCGGAAAAATATCTGACATTGTACCACCGTACTGTCAGATTTGTGTCTCTGACTGTATTAATAAATAATAATACCAGCCCTTGTTTATGTCCCACTGTTGGGCACGGCCTCTCCTCAAGTTGAGTTGGCTTAGGCCGTAGTCCACCACGCTGGCCAAATGCAGGTTGGCGGACTTCACACGTCTTTCGAAAGCTAGTTAAGCTTTCTCAGACATGCAGGTTTCCTCACGACGTTTTCCTTCACCGATAGCTAGTAACAATCGCACAGAGACGATTCGCTCATGATTAAATAAAGTTATCAGAGGTGCGAGCCGGGGCTCGTACCTGCGCACCTTGTTTCCATGGCAAGGGCTCACCCACTGAGCTGTTAATGCCGTACTCTGACTGAAGTGTTTATAAGAATATGGACAGTATGCCATTGTGTTGAGCCAATTGCTATTAGGTCATTTTGTTATTAGGACTATTGCGCGCAGATCCCTTTTTTTTTCGGCCGTTTGCCATTTTGTTTATGTGTCCTTTTAATACGAAAGCACGAGCGGTAGTGAAAAGCGTTTACCATGAGGCGTTTATTAAAAAGCAGGTAAAATGGGTAGGGTAACTAGGTGGACAGACGACATTGTGCGCGTTGCATTCAACCGGTGGATGCAAATAGCCAATTGTCGTTCATTGTGGTGTTCCAAGGGGGAGGCCTATGTTCAGCAGTGGACGTCTTCCTTGCTCAAGCCTTATATTAATCAGCCACCAATCCGTTTTGAAGCCTCGACCTTATTACCTGAACGTGAATTACGATTATTTTCATTATAATTTAAGCACACACACACCGGCCGCCGGAAGTGGTCCACCGTCACGCTTTCTGCGCCGGCGCACATGCGGACGTAAAACAGATTAATTATTTATACACAGGAGTTGTACTTTCATAATGCACATCAAGTCAGAAGTTGAAAATGAGACCTATTTTACTGGATAGTCCTAGGACCTTTGTGGGTCGTGGACAAACAGGGTGGGGGCGGGTGACGTCATCACTAGTGCCGCGAGGATGCCGGTGGGAGCGTTCATATCTGCTCGCCCCCCCCCCCCCCCCCCTCCGGATGTGCACTGGCGAGCGTCTGGCGCTGTAAAAACTCTGGTGAAGGCCCAGTCTCTTCAAAGCGCGGATGAGGAGGTTTTAGTGGGTAAAAATCCCACAATATCTGGCCTTCGCCTCTATGGAGACTGGGTACCTTTTGAAGGTTTCCTCTCTGTGAACAAAAAGAAATTGGTCCCTACTCTAGTTTACGAGTCGATAGACGTTGAGTACAGCGGAGACGAGGGGGACAGCAACGGAGTTGCGACCCCCTGTCCCCGTGAGCACCAGGCTTCCGTGGGGCTATTATACGCATACCAGCTCAAAAGCCGTAAAGGGTACCTGGTGTAGATCCCACAAGAGCACCCAGGTCATATGCCAAAGTGACAGCCGCGTAGGTGCTAGTGGGTAAGAATCCCACATTCTCAGGTTGATCCACAACAGGGTCCCGGGGATCTATTGAAGTTTCCCTTCTCGAGAGCAAAAAATAATGATAACTTGTCTTCCACTGAAAGATGGCATACGTCCACTGCTGAACAAAGGCCTCCCCCTTAGGAGGGAGATGTTGCCATACTCCCCCACGCTTGGCAGGCGTCTTGAAGATACGTTTACGCAATGGGTCGTTGGTAGGTAAGTCAATAGAAAGACGCTGCTGCCCGTCTTCTTGTTTTCCCTTAGTCGCCTCTTACGGACACCAAACGGGAGGGGTTGAAAGGGGCCTATTCTAAACCCTACGGTTATTAAACTGATCAATCAATATTCCCTTCGGCTCATCAATGTCACAGTATATCTATACCGACAGTAGAATAAGCGTATACACTACAAAATCAATTTGTCGGTCGGTGTACAGTATCTAACATATTGCCGATCGCGATAACCGTACGAGGGGGAAGTTGTAATAGGCTTATCACGGCTTATTGCGGCTTACAGTGGCTTACGGCTGTTTGGTCGGTGTTCAAGTGGCAGTTTTATTTCTACATGCTTTGAATTAATAAAAGGTTATTTCTTAACTAGTCACACGCTCTGGATTTGGCGGGACTTTAGGTTTTAAACATGGAGTAAATGGTTCTAAGCCTAACAGGTTATATCTTCTTCTTTTTCTTTGTATACGGGGTGTAAGGGACATCGTAACCAAAACCGATACCAGTGATCCAGTACATGATTCTGAACATTCTAGTGTTTAAATTTTTCATCGGCTTTTTCATGAATTTCTAAAAAAATATGCCGTTTTTTTTTAATAAAATTAGGACATGATTATTGGTATAATAATAAAGCCTAATTTCAATTTAAAAACAATAAATTACTTATTTGTGCAAAATTAGCAATCATCAGCAGCCGACAGTCCACTGCTGGACTAAGGTCTCTCTCCCTTAGAAGAGAAGGGTTGCCATAATCTCCACATTTGGCAGGCGGCTTGATTGAAATTAGCAATGCAATTTGAAAAATAAATATTATGCTCAAAAATTAACAAGTTAGTCCTTTGTCATTTTCCATATATATGGTTTCTGTAATGTTGTAACGGACAATATGAGAAATCTTATAAAAATGTTTTCGGTACGTAGTCCCTTACACTCTGTATAACATCGCATTCAGCGTCTGTCTGTCTGTATATCTGCTAACTCCTAAACCACGCAACGTAATTTATAGCAGTTTTTATCATCAATTTGATAATTTTCACAGAAGATACATAAAAAACCTAATGAAGTTTTAATGTAAGAAGAAAAAAAGAAAATATTTAGCAACCGAGTCTTCTAAATGACACCCGTGCCAAGTCGGAGCGGTTCGCTAATACTAAATATATGTATATACAAAGCAAAGCTTTCGAAGAAACTCTCAATGTTGACTGCAAAGTCATCGTATCTTCTTATTTTAGTGTCGTCTCCTATCGGAAGATGACGTAGACATTCACTTAAACTTTGATCGGAAGTTAGCAATCAATATACAAACTGCCATTCGGGATGATTTCGAGTTGTCAAACCACATTTAACGCAAGTTTATGCTCTTTCGGACAGGCCTTCTTCAGCCTCTATTTTACACTGAATGACGATTAAACCCGCGGATCATACTTGCCTACTCAAAGCTCCACAAAACGCCTACGAAGCGTAGGGATTATGGGAATATAATAGGCCTCCCCTTAGAAGGGAAGGGATTTTTTTTTTATAATCAATAGGTTTGCGCTTGACCACAATCTCACATGATGGTAAGTGAAGATGTGGTCTAGGATGGACCGCGCTTACCCATAAGATGCCTGTTCACTCTAGACTTGAATACACCCAAGTTATATTTATCAGGGAAAACGTTGTCCGGGAGGGTATTCCACAGCTTGGCCGTGCGCATGAGGAAATAAGAAGCGAAGCGCTTAGTGCGGCAAGTTCGAGTGTCAACGACAAAGCGGTGGAGACCCTGCCGGCGCCTGGTAGTCCGGTAAAAGAAAAGGGATGGTGGTACAAGGTCAAAAAGTGCTTGAGCGCATTCACCGTGGAACAATCTGTAAAAAACCGATAAACATGCAACTAGGCGGCGATGATCCAATTGTTGCAGTTTTTCATTTGTTAGGTCGTTATCGTCAATTATCCTGCGAGCGCGTTTGTCTAGCGAATCCAAAGAGTCAAGTTGATATTTGGCAGAGCCATCCCACAGGTTCTCACCTGTACAGTACGCCATGTCTATATTCAGCAGTGGACGTCTTTCGCTTGGCATTTCTTTTTTGTAGTTGGCGAAAATTTGCAAATAAGCTATCATCTTAAAGTGCCTATATATTATTTTGCGAGAATCAGCGATCCCCTAACATCCCTCGAACAGGGAGCATTACGATGTTGTTGGCGCCTCCCCATGGTACCGCAAACGCTACACCCGTACAGATACGCGGAAAAGTGTTTTACTATTTAATGTACAATACTTGGTGGTACTTGTACAAGGAACCGTCCTGCAGGCTAAACTACAATACTTGGTGGTACTTGTACAAGGTACGCGTCCATTGACACGCGCCGGACGCATCACACGCACGCGTGCGTCAATTTCCGATGCGGGCGGCTCGGATAATGGACGCAGCGCTATGTAAAGTCATACAAAGCAAACTAAAATCCGTTGCGTGCCGTGCGTGCGGTGTGTCCGGGGTGGGCCAATGCACGCGTACCTTTAGCACGATGTACCAATCTTGACAGATGAGTGAGTGACGTCATACTCACAAGTATGACGTCACTATGACGTAGTATTTCACATTTCTGTATAGAGAATGACTTTTTGGTGTTGAAAACTACGTCATACTCCACACCGATCTGTCAATACTGCATGTCATGCTAGGCCTGCTGGTAGGTACCACCGCAGTGTCAGACATTCTGCCACCAAACAACAGTGTGTACACATTATTGTGTTCCAGTGTGAAGGGCACTGTAGCTGGCGAAATTACCAAACACAAGACACTTAATATCTAATGTTAAGGGTGACAAGCGTCATTTTAATGCAGCTGTATATAGGCGCTTAGAACGAACGTTTCGCTTGTCGTCACTAGGTTCTATAAAAAAAAATACTGATCTTGTTAAAATATTGACCGTTGTATTGAATTATTAATGCCCTTCTGACAATTCGCCATCACGATCTAGATGGGTGAGCGGTCTTTAGCTATAATATTATAGTGCACACGTGCTTGTGTAGACACAAGTAAACTGTCTCTTCGTTTACTCTGACAATCCGGTGGGACGGAAGATCGACATGATCGGGGAGAGATCAGATCAGATAATCAGGATCGATCTGTATTGTAAAAACTATAGCAAAACGTTGTTATTCCTCACTAGATTAAAAACGCAGTCTATAAAAATGACAAAAAAAAACATCAGGAATTAGGGCAAAGGAATGATCACGGCCAAGAATTTTGATAATAATAATAATACCAGACCTTGTTTTTTTTTTTTTATTTATTTCAAAACAAAGTGTACAATACATACATAGTGTTCTGCCAAACTGCAATACAGTTTGTCGGCAGTGTTCTCCGTTCGCGTTTATGTCCCACTGTTGGGCACGGGCCTCCCCTCTAGATGAGGGGGCTTAGGCCCTAGACCACCACGCTGGCCAAGTGCGGGTTGGCAGACTTCACACGTCATTCGGAAGCTAGTTAGGCTTTCTCAGACATGCAAGTTTCCTTCACCAAAAGCTAGTAACAATCGCACAAAGACGATTCGCAGATGATTCATTAAATAAATCAGATGTGCGAGCCGGGGTTCGAACCTGCGCACCTTGTTTCCAAGGCAAGCGCTCGCCCATTGAGCTGTTACCGCAATCAAGAATATTAATTAAGATAATATTAACTTTAATACTTTTCTTAGCGACTGTACACAGTATTCCGTGCTTAGGGTGTGATCACATTCATAATTGACTTATCATGAGATCGCTGGTGCGCAGCTCGGGGCGACAGTGCGCACGCGCCCTAACGCGAAATTACTTAAGTGCTCATACTATGAGATTACAGAGTTGATAAGTGGGTAATCTACTTTTGGTTTATATTATCAACACGATTACGTTCCGTGAAGGGGTATACTAAGATATACCGTCATAGAAACATTTTAATCTTATATGAATAAGCCACTGCAGCTAATATTTCACAAGAACAGCCAACTATACTGTAGGCAGCGCCGGATTAGCCATATAGCAGGAGTCAGCAAATGCTACGGGCCCCGCACCTTGGGGGGCCCCGCACCTTGGGGGCCCCGCACCTTGGGGGCCCCGCACGTAAGTGCGTACCCTAGGAATTTGCATATGCCGTACTTTATACCTCTAAACTTTAATACTTAATAATATATGTTTTCTACGGGCCCCGCGCTGGCTTAATCTGGCACTGACTGTAGGGCTAATTTAATAGATCACATTTGACATATATGTATCAGTTTCTTTATTATGTCTGTTTCTTTCTTCATTGTTACAAATATGTAATTAAAAAATACAACTCCAACAAATTTGGTAGAAAAGCTCGTTCCGTTTGTTATGAATGTGGATTATGTCTGATTGATGTAAATACTAAAAAGTTAAAAATAAAATTAAAGAAAAACCTTTTTTTTAAAACAAGCTTTTAATATTTGTTCATAAAATGAACTAAATAGTTAAAAATAAATTAACTCTGATAAAATCATGTTACACTGTGATAGCAAGAGGAAAAAGAAGACGCTAAAACAGGTTTATTTTTTCGTTAATTTTATTTTTATCTTTATGGTTGCGAGTAAAAAAAAACAGTAAAACAATCGCCAAAGACCCTTCATAAGACCATTTGAAAACGACCAAAAGAAAAATAAATCACAATTCAACTCTCCTTATACTGCCAAAATTCAGACCCCATAATGAAATCCCATTATTTTATTGAGAGCACAAAATTTAATTTTCATCAGCACTAATGCCACGTCCCCATAGACTAGGGCGTGAGTATACAACACTATGGTGATGGGTTCTCATTATTTATGGTTGATATGGGAATTTGTGATTGAACGACAATATGGTGTTATTGCAGGACTTTAGCAGTGGTTTCAAGGATAAGTCGTCCCAAGTCAAATATTTCTTCACTACCCCTAAAGTAGACTGTTAGAAAATGTCTAAGGCATTAAGTGCACCTTGTACTATAAGTGCATAAAGTTAAATAAATAAATAAATAAAACCTGCTTCAGTTAATTTCTCATCCTTGTCATCAGTGGAAATACGTCCACTGCCGAATAAAGACCTCCCGGGCGGCTTGGGGATGGCAATATACATAGGTGGTAAATAAATCCAAATGAAAGACGCTGCTGCCCATCTTCCTGTTCTCGCTTAGTCACCTCTTACGGACGCCCGACGGGAGGAGATGATTCCTCTTCTTACAAACTCTTAATAATATCAGCATAACCTTGTCACCAGGTACTACGAGACGGGAAGCTTCAAGGCCGGAGTGATCGGAGGATCAAAACCGAAGGTGGCCACACCTCCGGTGGTGGACGCAATCGCCGCATACAAGAGAGAAAACCCGACGATGTTCGCATGGGAGATCAGGGACAGACTCCTTAGTGAGGGCATCTGCAGCCAGGATAATGTGCCTTCTGTGTCCAGTATAAATAGGTACGTTATTAATTGATTATTACTAGGTTGTAGGTTCCTTTACACCCGCGGACGAGGAAGGGCTTGCCGAAAGGTGAGCGGCCGCTGACGGGACCCGGACGAGTACCAAGTACGTTCCCGGGACCCGTCGACACAGCGGGTTGAGGACACCGTGGAGTTTTAGTCGGTAAGAGTCCGACATAACGTGCTCCGGGGGTAGCAGTGCGGGTATCCATGAGGATTTCCCCACGTAAAAAAAAGGTGGTAGGTTCCTTGTGCAAGGAACCTACATACAGTGTGTAAACATTGCTGAGTGCCGGTGTGAAGGGCACTGTAGCTGGTGGAATAGCTGGACGTAAAAGACTTAATATCTAATGTATTAAGGGTCAGCAACGAGCTAGTGTTTCTTCTGGTGTTGCTAGCGTCTATAGGCTGCGGTGACTGCTAACCATCAGGTGGGCTTGCTTGCTTCCTTGGTAGTAGGTATATAAAAAAAACTTAAACCCCTATTATATCTCCATTTTAATGACTTTCGAGATGGACCGTTTCTAAAAGTATTAGGGTTTTATATAATATCATTGATGTATACAAACAACGTATCTAACAATAACACAAAAACGTTTTAAGATGCCGAAGATTCCCCTTTCGGGAAAAGTTATTGGGAAAACTATAAGAACGATGAGCTCCATTCTTGGATGTTAAACGTATATATTTGTATAAACTAACAAAGTGCTTTGTTGGGCTATGAAAAGGGCAAGAATTACCTGCGAGTTCCTTTTCTTATAAGAAACAAAAGTCTTTCTACCGCACTTACAAACGCCAGTTGGCGATGATTCCAATTACCCCATTTTTTATTCTGTTTTTTTGACTCCCGCCCTCCGAAGCACGGAGACGCTTAGTTCAAATGCCATGAAACGGTCACTCATATATATAATGACCTTTCGTAACGTTGCTTAACCTAGTAGCGGTATGAAATATACTTAACAACTTAATCTCGTGCCTAACAAATATACATGAAATTTTCATAAAAATTGGTCTAGCCGTTTCGACCACAAACACCGATTCTTACGCTTCGGCCGCGTACGAAACCAGTTCTACGTATTATAATCTATATCTATATGTATAATAAAATCTTTTTTTTTAAAATATAGAACCGACTTCAATATCACTGAAAAGTATAAAATAATTTAAATATTATTGAAGTTGGTGTTAGCGTACCTGCTGTGTATATTTGGCACCAACTTCAATAATATTTAAATTATTTTATACTTTTCAGTGATATTGAAGTCGGTTCAATTTTTTTTTAAAAAGATTTTATTTTAAACTTTTTAGTGATATTTTCATACATAAAGATTGAACCATCGAAAACCGTAAAATTATCTAGGTAGGTTATGATCACATTATCGTCTACATAGTTTTACATAATTCATGTTTCTTCAGAAAAAAATATCCGGTCGTAATGAAATTTGCATGAAAACATCATAGTAGTTTACTCTCTCGAATAAAAAAAAGAATCATCGAAATCGGTTCATAATTGTCAGAGCAATGTAATGGAGAACATCAGTTTTATGGTTTTTACCAGATAAATTCCTCCACATCGTTCATGGTCCTCCAGGAAGTTCTTATCCGGTTGTAATAAAATTCATACAGATTCAATACAGTGGTTTCTTCTTTCGAATAAAAAAAGAATCATTGAAATTGGTAAATATTTGCCAGAGTTATGACTATTTTTGTCCGACCGAGCAAGTCCGAGCGACTAAAACGTCATCTATATAGGCTTTCTTGCAAGTCTCAGTGCGCAGTCACCATTCTTGTTTTTTCAGGAACTACTTATTACTAAGCAATAATTTTTTTATGGGACCCAATTAACGGATTAAAGAATGGATGGAAGAAAGATTTTTTCAGATCGGTTCATAATTGCCAGAGTTATGCGCGAACATACATAAAAAAAAAAAAATAAAAAAAAATATATACAGACGAATTGAGAACCTCCTCCTTTTTTTGAAGTCGGTTAAAAAAGAAAGTCGTGTTAGTTACACTATTTATAACTCAAGAACGGCTGAACCGATTTGGCTGAAAATTGGTGGGGATGTAGCTTAGAACCAGGAAACGGACATAGGATACTTTTTATTATTATTATAACCTTTATTTCGGACAACATTGGATCCATATTTTGTTAGTAATACAAAAAACTTATGATAAACTAAATGTTAGTACAAAAGTAATAATAATATTATATTAAAATATCCTACCACGCAAATTGTGCTACCGACATAGTTTTTCGCACTAATATCTGCATGATAGGAGAGGCCAACCTCTCTGCCACTGTTCTCACTATGCTGTTACGACTGTCCCTTACTCTTCTTAAAATTGAGGCTGTTTTCTTGCGTATGATAGCTGGAAAACTATCAGTATGTGCTTGCGCAAACATGCCTGAGGCACTGCAGAATCTTGGCAGTCGCAACAGCATTCTGAAGGCATTATTATATTGGACGCGCAGGACATCCAGCGATTTTTTCGTATAATTGACCCATAGACTGCTCGCGTAAAAGCTCTGACAGTACGCTTTAAAAAGTGTAATTTTAACTTGGTCTGTGCAACGAGCAAATCTACGTGCCAACATGTTACTTCGCACCGCCAGTGCCCTACGCTCCCTCTCAATATCCATATCATCCCTAAGGTCGTCAGTAATAAAATGCCCAAGGTATTTAAAAGTTGAGACACGGCTTATAGTCCGGCCATTCAAAGTGAGATCTATTGCGTAAAAAGGGCATTTACCGGCGGCCTTAAAAACCATATAGTGACATTTATTTACATTATATATGAGTCCATGTGCAGCAGCGTAAGCCTCACATACTACTAACAATTTTTTAACTGCTTCTGGCGACGGGCCCAGCAGCACCATGTCATCTGCATAGCTGATGTTGTTTATAATTACCTCACCTACCGAGCATCCGACACGCATACTACTGAGTCCGGCGATGAGGTCATTTATATAAAGGTTGAAGAGTGTTGGAGACGTCAAACCACCCTGTCTCACACCACACTCCAATCTATACGACTCCGAGAGTACATTGCCCCACTTTACATGGTTAGTCTGATTACCATACCAATATTGCAATATCTTCAGGATATACTCCGGTATACCACTGCTTTCCAGTTTTCTCCAAAGTACATCATATGATACAAGATCGAAAGCTTTGGAGAGATCCAGGAAACAGGCATACACCGGCGTTTTACGCACTGTATAGTACTGGACAGTATGCTTGAGACTCAAGATGGCAGACTCTGTGGAGAGCCCGGGACGAAATCCGAACTGAGCGTCATGTAGCCTAATGTGGTTTTGCAAGCATGAGTCAAGCATACTGTCCAACACCTTAGCTATTACCGTCGCTAAAGAGATGGGTCGATAATTTTCCTTATCTGCTATATCACCTGTCTTGTTCTTCACAATTGGAACTACAATAGTTTTCATTAGATTCTCCGGTAGATGTGAATGTTTGAGACACATTGTGTAGAACATAGACAGAACATTGGAGATGTGATCCCCCGCGTGCCTTAGATGTTCAATGCTGAGTCCGTCATGACCAGGGGATTTACCCCTACTCATGCTATTTATAACTGCTGAAACT
The DNA here is from genome assembly GCA_911728495.1 of Furcula furcula. Lineage (NCBI taxonomy): Eukaryota > Metazoa > Arthropoda > Insecta > Lepidoptera > Notodontidae > Furcula > Furcula furcula. The sequence continues at coordinate 13,533,197 of OU452267.1, read as the reverse complement.
TGCTCGGCAGTAAATGCCCGCAGAGGTGATCTTACTAAATCCCTCGGACCAACGGACTCAGCCTCACTCACCAAAACAGCAGGACCTAGTGGAGATTGTATTTTAAAATGCTTGACAAACATATTTGCAATATCGGCATGGTCACTAAAGCCCCCCACACACGACGAGAGACCAGGCCTAGTATCCATATTACCCGTAGACTTCCAGAATTTAACAAAATTCTTATTTGCTCGGTGCTTAGCCAAGACATCCATTTTTTGCTGCTCTTTGTTGTTTTGGCAATATTTTAGTTTTCCCTTAAATACTTTGCGGGCTTGACTCATCTCTTCATAGACGGGCCCTGAGCTTGGTCGATTTGCACGTATCCATTTTCGAAAAGTAAGCCTGGCCTCCCGATGAGCTTCTCTAACTATATGATTCCAACCACACACAGATTTACCACGTTTAGATTTTTCACCATGCGGCTCCCTAGATTGCTCAGCTGCTACAGATAAAACTGTTACAATATCATTGTACATATTGTCAATTTCAGCTTTGTGATCTCCCGAGCTGCACCCCTCACCGCATTCCATGAGCTTTTTATCCCGGTAGGTTAAGATTAAGCAACGTTAGGTAAGGTCATTAAATAGATGGGTGAACCGATTTGTATGAAATTTTGTGTGCATATCGGGTAGGTCTGAAAATAGGTCATACAGTATATTTCATACTGCTAGGTTAAGGTTAAGCAACATAAGGCAAGGTTATTAAATAGATGAGTGAACTGATTTGTATGAAATTTTGTGTCCCTATCGGGTAGTTCGGAGAACAGGTCATAAAGTATATTTCATACCACTAGGTTAAGGTTAAGCAACATAAGGCAAGTCCATTAAATAGATGGGTGACCGATATGTATGATTTTGTGTGCATAACATGTAGGTCTGAGAATAGGTCATAAAGTATATTTAATGCCGCTGATACCCTGATTGACGACTTTGACGAGGATATATAGAACGAGAGGAGGGTACAAGAGAGGAAAGAGAGGGAGAGGGGATTCGAGGAGGGGGTGATGGGGTGAGGAATCTTGTACTTACTTGTATTTGTATTATCCTAAGTTTTATTTTCTATATGTCCTGTTTTCGTGTGTATAAGAAGATTAACTAAAATTGCCGTTTCGTGCAGGAGATACTAAAACACTTCTTACTTTTACCCCAAAACTCGCAATTTTTCTGGCCCGTCAAGGGGTTGCGTGCAAACCGGATACGGCCGGGATGGGGGCGCAAAGATGGCTCCGCCGGAAGTAGAGACACGTGCTCCACGCGCACCGGATGTCCCGACCGCGGCACCATTGAATTATTATTCACATAATAATGTTGAGTTACTCTATTTCACGAGGCTTTCAGTAGTTTTATGATGGCTTATCGATATTCGGTTTCCGATACATGGGATTTCGATTAGTTTATGGGATTTGGGAGAAATAATATTTCGCTTTCTATTCCCTATGACTATGATAATTTAATAAGTCATAATAATATCGAGTTGAATATAAAAAAAAATATATATATATATAATGAAATGAAACTAATTTTACGGATTATATCTAAGATACTGTAAGCTCTTTCTGCGTAGATCGGACTAACAATAATAATTAGAAGACCTGAGGGTACCCTAAGACAACTATGACATATGGACAGCTACCACCTCAGTCCGCCCGTGACCATGAATGCTGTAAAGTATTCGAAACGTCGGGAAATTAAAATCAAAAATAAACCGCGATATAATCCGTAAAATTAGTTTCATTTCAATGTGTAATATTCGCGTAAGTATCAGAAATCATTATATATATATAAGACCAGCCCATACGGGAAAGACGCCGTGGGGTGTCCGGGTAAGAATAGCAACCACCTATCTCTTCCCGTTGGGTGTCTTACGAGGCTACTAAGGCAAAACCATTAGACGGGCAGCAGCCTTTCTATTGGATTACCTACATACTTCGATCCTCAAGACGCCTGTCAAGCGTGGGGATTATGGCAACGCTTTCTTACGGGGAGACGCCTTTGATCAGAAGTGAACGTTCTTCAGCTTCTGATGAGCATGATAGTGAATCTACAAGCACAATGACTAGAGACCACAAACTTACCTTTACGTTACTCAGTTGGAATGCATTTTTGCTCAACTCTCAGCCTTCTGCTCGCCATCAACAAGAAAAACGTGAAATACTGCTTTCGGAACCCTTAATAAAAATGCAAGACGAACATAGATAGAGAATTCGAAATCATCGGTCATTGCTCTCATATATTAACTTTCATCAGCAGCCGAAAAACGATCACTGCTGAAAAAACGATCACTGCTGAAAAAACGATCACTGCTGAAAAAACGATCACTGCTGAAAAAACGATCACTGCTGAAAAAACGATCACTGCTGAAAAAACGATCACTGCTGAAAAAACGATCACTGCTGAAAAAACGATCACTGCTGAAAAAACGATCACTGCTGAAAAAACGATCACTGCTGAAAAAACGATCACTGCTGAAAAAATTCCCCCTTTAGAAGGGAGGGGTTGCCATAATCCCCACGCTTGGTAGGCATCTTGGGGATCGCAGTGTAGGAGGTAGGTAATCCAATAGAAATAAGCTGCTGCCAGTCTTTTTATTTTCCCTTAGTCACCTCTTACGACACCCAACTCTTACGAGATGAGTGGGTGCTATTGTTAGCTGGACACCTCGCGGACCTTAATATTATATCAATAAAATCATCAACTCAGATATGCAGCCCCAAAATTAATAAACGGTAGCGTGTTACTGTCTGATAGGAGTAATCGCGATTACTACGCGTTGACACACTAATAACTAAATTTACGCACGGCGAGTTTTATCTAATCTGGCAACCCGTAATTGGCCGCGGGGATTTGTAAGCTAGCAACACTTGAGGTTCGAGTACTTTTGGCGGGAGATATATATTTTTGGTTATATTTTTTTATTTTACGTATTATATAAACAGATTTCCATTCAACCATTTTTTTTTCGCGGGTCAGCCTTCAAAAGGTCCCCGGGAGCTGTGGTGCTCGTCCGGGGTTTGTGGGATTCTTACCCACTAAAACCCCCGTGGCTGTCGCATCGGCACATGAGACCCCCGGACTCTCCAGGGGATCTGTAGTACCTTGCCCTTAAACACGCCGCCGGGAGGCGCATTATAGCCCCCCGGGAACTAGAACTACTTAGAGTCACCGCCGTACTCAATGGACGTCCTATGGCCCACACGCCGAATGTCCAGCGACTCCGAAGGTCTTCTATACAGCCTAGCGACAAGACAAGAAAGACGTTTGCCTGATGGTAAGCGCCACGCATCAACGATTTTTGGAACCGGGGCAGAAACTTGATAGCGGTGCCCCTGCTCCCTTCAGCGATTGTGAAAATAAAAACTGAAGTCTCAAATCACAAGTTCACTTGTGGTGTGGGTCCGTGTGGTGCCTTTTTCTTACAAGTCGAAAACCCACCAGGTTTCCATATGGCAGGTAGGCGCGTGATGAGAAAGTTTTGGAGTGGTTTAGGCCTGACGCTTCCCTCCATTCCTTTATGTGTTCATTCCCAGCATTAGTCGTGATACCACCATGTGCTTTGTCAAAAAAATCTGACTCGGCTGAATTTTGTTCTTCATTCAATAATTTCTTACTGAATATTTTTCTACTTTTTATATAGGTGACAAATTATTACCGCCTTAGATTCCTCAGTCGCATCATATTCGAAAACTTAGATGTCTTAACCGCAATAATCTCAATTAAAATCACAAGCTATATAGTCTCACACTCATTCAAAATGAACCCCGGAGTATTTAAAATCGCTACGTTAGCGAGGGGCACTGACGGGCGTAGGGCGCTGGTCCATTAAGGAACAATAAAGTAGGATTATTGGGTATCAATATACTGTTCTCAAAGGGTAGGCCACCCTTTGTATTAGCTTGAATTTGTTTGGAAAAATTAGATTAATAGAAAGAGCTACCTTTCTATATGACGGTATTGATATTGGGGAAGAATATGTTTCCCTGTTTCTTTCGCTTTTCAGAGTGACAGCTTGAAATTTTAAACATTAATTTAATTTATTATTTTTTCTCTTTATCGTTAAGCATTTATTTTCGAATCCTAAGAGGTACTCGTATTGTCGTAATAGAACGATTTGTCGATGAGCAGAATTTTCTAGGACTGATTTTCCAGAAATTGTCAGGTTCATCAGGCAGGTTTTATCGCTAATCTTTTATAGCTAACGCACTTAATTCTTCTTCTTCTTATTAAATAGAATAATATATTTTGTTGGAAAGAATTTTAATGTACCTAATCGAATGGGCTCTACCCTAAAGCATATTTTTCCCTACACGATATGACCCTTACCTTTTTTGATTTTGCTCACGTAATTTTGCCTTGGTCCTTCTCTGTTTAACTTCCTTCTAACTTTCCTTCTAAGGTTTTTATGAAGATGTTTTTTTATGACATTTGTGCACTTTAGGCATCCATCTTAGTGCTCCTGCATGCAACTGCATTACATTATCTAATTCGAAAATTACACCAATCAAATTAAAACCTCCGAAACTTCAGATAGTATCAGAAGTGAGAAATGCCATAACACAGTCAATTTTAAACCATCCCCCGGCTATACGAGGGCAATTTCCACCCCACGGACGCGGCACGACACGCGTCCGACACGTGTCCGTAATGTACCACTGACGGAACTCGGAACGCGGTCGCATGTCGGTTCAATGGCTGAGCTATTTGAGTGGAAGTAAGGGTATTGAGGGTAACTGTGTGGGGATGGCTTAAGATTGGACGTTGGATTTTTTAAATCATCATCAGCCGGAAGATTTCCACTGCTGAATAAAGGCCTGCCAGTTGGGTTTCCGTTGCCAATCCTCACGCTTGGAAGGTGTCTTGGAGATCGCAGTATAGGTGGTAGGTAATCCAATAGAAAGACGCCGTTGCCCATCTTCTTATTTTCCCTTAGTCGCCGCCTCTTACGACATCTATCAAGAAGACATGGGTGGGTGCTATTCTTACTCGGATATCCCAGGGGCATTGGTTAATATGAAGGAAAAAGGTATTTAGTCATTTACGTTCATACATACAAAAACATTTTTACTAGATTTAAAATTTTACTATTCATAACTAAGCAATACATATTACTCATGTAGAGGACGCATAAAAATGTCCCTTTGCTTTACAAAAAAGAAAAAACGCCAACTGCGCAAAACATCAGGATATTTTAATCGAGGGCCCGCGTCGGGGTAATTGAAGCCATAACTCTAGCAACCCCACTTTGACATTTAGATTTTTTTTTTGCCGTGCAAACTGAAAACGTGCGCAATGGGATAATTTAGGTTAGGATTTTAATGGCAGAGCTTTGACGTGTCATCACTTGAAAAAGATCATTCCTGTTAGGTATGTTCAAGGTATGTTATATAGTCTTTCGATTAGTCGAACTACTAATCGGACTACGAGGAATAAACGGATTTTATTTGATTTGGTTAGAGATCATATTTTTATTGATCGATTTTTAAAAAAATACTCAAAGGTGAAAAACAACCTGAGCTTTTCATCCAACTTTGATTTATCACTGACGATCATGCTGATTGATCAATCTTTCCTACAGTACGGCATAAATACATTCGTGTTTCTCATGATGTATTAGGATTGTGACAGGTGACCATGGATTTCTTTTATGTTTATTTCTCTTCGATTTAATTAAAAGATGTGGCAAAAATTTATAGACAAAAATATTATGAAGTAATGAAAACGCACTATATTGAATTGCTTATACCTTCGTTATTATCTATAAGTGGCCTTCGTGTGGCCGGTCACCCCCTTCCCTCTAATATGTTGAGGGGAGTGATGGCTGCTGCTCGAGGCAACTCGTGCGCGGGTGCTGCTTGGGGAGACTGGACCGACTACTCCCTTTGGCCTTTTAGTTTGTTGTAATTTTTGTAGTAATTTATTGTTTTCTTCTTCTTTATGTTTCGAACGGCAGGACACACTACCGCTAATGTTGATTCAATTGTAACAAAACAAACAATGTTTAAAAAAAGTGAAAAATTGACAAGCCAGCTGAGTTTCTTGCCGGATCTTCTCAGTTGAGACCGCGTTGTGACCCGGTGATAGCGTTTTAAGCCTATTTAAAATAAAGATTTTTAACTTTGATTATTCAAATTTTGAAACCTAACCTGAAACAAAATACTTAATAAAAAATAACAAATATACTAAAAGGACCCGGAAACTCTAACATAATTTCAGCGCATTATGCAAACCGGTGTTGCTATAAATCAAAAAATATTTGCCAACAATAAACCACTCATATCATAACAGGGTAAAATTCTAAAGGGTGAAACACGACCTCGGTATCCCTTCCGTCCGGAAACGGATATCATAACCTCGCTTTTTGCAGTCATTGTTGGTAAAAAAATTCACATTTTTGCACATTCTTTCACGAGAGACATTGTATGACAAAACATGCACTTTTTAAAACATCTATTAGTTCTGTTAGAATTTCTGTAATCAAGATTTTCTAATAAAAGGAGCTGAATTTGGTTTAGGTTTAGATATTAAAAATATAACTATACTTTATTTTTACTTAGTATAAGTAAGCTTAGTGGGCGAGCGCTTGCCTAGGAAAACAAGTGCGCAGGTTTGAACCCCGACTCGTACCTCTGGTTTCTATAATCAATCATGGGCGAATCGTCTTTGAGCATTTTTTACTAGCATTCGATTAAGGAAAACATAATGAGGAAATATGTGAGATGATAGAACACTCTCCTTCAGCGATTATTTTTGATATAAGGTAGATACTACATTATAATAAAAGAACATGCATTATTTTTCCTGTTTACCTCAATAATACACAGTTCACATGGACCCCAAATTATAAACTTATTTAGCCATTTTATCATCAAACCAAAATCCTAATCCAAGACATCAATCAACAAATCCCTAGCGCTGCAAAACTGATGACTCTATTACGTTCTATTAATACAGTTTTTGATGAGTTGGCAACACAATTTTTGCATATGTCAACCGCGCGAAGGCTGGCAATAATTCACCGCTGCACCGCACCACTATCAATCATGGCGGGAAATGAACTGTCAAGATGATGCGACGCGGGAAAATGGCGCCTAAATAACGTTGCGTGTTTAGTTATTTTGGATCTTGAACTTAGTTTTAGATAATAGAATTAGGAAATCACCCTGGCTTTTTCAAATTATTATAGATCCCTGTGGGGTATCTGGGTAATAACACCTATCTTCTTCCGTGAGGTGTCGTTGTCGTACGTAGCGACTGAAGAACAGTAAGGAGACCGGCAGCAGGGTTTTTCTTCTGGATTACCGACCACCTACACTTAGAGCTCCAAGACACCTGCCAAGCGTGGGTATTCTGGCAAACCCATTATCGTTTTAAAGGTGATTAAGCGTTCGAGACTACAACCGTACATTTTTTTTTACCTTGTTAGTATGTCCCACTGCTGGGCAAAGGCCTCTGCCTCACTCTTTCACACATCCCGATCTGCTGCCACCTCTGTCCAAGTACTGTCCGAGAATTGGTGCATAATTCATCCCGCCATCTTCTCTTCGGTCTGCCCCTACTTCGGCGGCCATCAGGTGGTGTCTATGCCGTACATACTTTGTTAAAAAGAATACAATAAAAAATAAAATAAAGGAAAAAATTACAACCCTACTGGTTCCTTGCCGGATCTTCTCAGTTGATGACGCGTTGTGATCCGGTGGTAGATTTGTGAAAAAATATGACATTTCCAAAGGTGTGTTTTGGCCTTTTTGAATTATACATTTTAATAAGGACTGGAACAATTTGCCTGCGTCGGTTTTCCCATCTGATTATAATGTGGGTGTCTTCAAGACTAGAGCGAATAGGTTAATAAGTTAGTGTGCTTTACCATCCTTGATTGCGTCACCGCTTTCTGTCAAGTGGGACTGCAGTCAAGTACGATAATTGGGACAAAAAAATATTACAACTTTCTATTCTATTCTATTGTTGGTGGCTAAGAATCGGGCCCGGTAAACCACCGGAACGCACTTTGACCCAGTTGGATCTATTGTGCATGCCCTAGCCCTTACTCTGTTGCTGGCGTGTCGAAGAGTTCCCTCAGGTACGCAACGATTGCACCAGCCTGGAGCTGTACATAACCATCTGGTGTAGGATAGACTACTCCCAGATGACCCAACCTTCGTCTCACAAGTGCGTCGCAGCCACACAATATATCGCATTGACTATTTTTCACCTTTACAAAATCTGCAAGTATCAATAGTACTTAGCCTCATTCTGTGAAGTTCTCATTGGTACCAAAATGTCCCGTGAGTGCTATTATGTGCCTAATTTGTGATCTGCTTAGGTTTAATAATTTAACCCCACAGTCCACCGTTGTGCTAGAGAAAGTTTTGGAGTGGCTTAGGCCTGATGCTTCCCTCCATTCCATCTTACAACTTTGAATAACTAAAAAGTAATTATAAAAAATTACTCGACAAATCCATTTGACCCCTCAATAAAAAAGCAGCAAAAAAGTCGCACCGACATTAGTGCAGCGCAAACCGCAATGAATCATGCGACACGCGACGCGACATCCTTTTGCAATATAACGAGCGGTCGCCGCGATTAGTCGCGCTTCCGAAGTGCATTGTGCATGATTACAACTTTAAAATAGTTGGAAATGCTTTTTGGCAAATTGTCGGGAGGTTTACAAATGAGGGTTCACTTGGATTAAAATGAAACGCAAAAAATAGATTTTTCCGCTACCTATTTTATGTAAGCAAGACAATTCGTTCGCCTCATGGTAATCAACACGCCTACCTATAGACAGCTGTTCTACATCTCATCATCAGAGACATGGGTATTAAGTCTCTTATGTCTGGTAATTTCACCAGCTACAGTGCCCTTACCCCATACACTTCCACTTACCCCGGTCCATAGCGATCCCCGCCCACTCTGTCTCAAAGGCGTTCAAGTCGTGACACCATCTCTTACGTGGTCTTCACCCATTTGCAGGAGTCCACTGTGTGCTATGCTACTTAATACAATTAAAGTGGATATGAATTTATTTAACGACTTCATTTTAAACAATAGGACACACGGCGACACCTCAACTTATACTGTTTTACCTTTATTAGAATTTGAACGCTACGAATCGTGCGAGAGCGTGCGATATGTTATTGTTATTTCGTCCCACTCGACGCCGGCAGCCTGAACTAGTATTCCGCCGGGGCATGCGGCACCCTTGCTAACAATTCTCTGTATTGTATGTAGAGTAGTTATCGTTATATAGTGTGTCGAATTCGATGTGCCGTGTGTACATAAAATGAAACAAAAATATTTGGTCCTAAAACAGGATCCCACTCACGGCGCGCACACACTCTTATGTGGTAAACGTGCCTTCAGTCCGAACTAAGCGATTTGCATCGTCATTCATAATAAGGACTGGAACAGTTTGCCTGCGTCAGTTTTTCCGCCCGATTATAATGTGGGTGTGTTCAAAGCTAGAGTGAAGTGGCTTTTAATAAGCCAGTGTGCTTTACCATCCTAGATTGTTATTGATACCCAGTTCAGTAAAATTTTCAAACCAAAAACTTTATTGAAAAGTGATCGTGCTTCATTTAATGATTGGGCAACACCTGGAATCCATAAGAGTCGGAGAAAATTATATGAACTGTATCACGAAAAATCAAATAATTTTTGTCCGCTCTTTAAGAATTATGTAAAAGAATACTCTAAAGTATTTAAGCGAGCCTGTTCCTTAGCCAAAGCAATTTATTTTAAAAATAAAATAAAAAAATCTGTAAATAAAATTAAAACAACGTGGAGCATCATAAACACTGAAACAGGAAAAACAACAATACGTGATCGTGACTTTCATTTAAAAATTAATAATTTGGATGTAACAGCGGATCAGGATGTCGCAACAGAATTTGCAACTTTTTTTACAAATGCTCCTTTAGATATATCTAAAACTATAAAGTCTTCATCCACTTCCGCTGAGACTTTATTAAAACAAAGTGTAACAGAATGTGGCGCAACCTTTGACTTCTCAGATGTTGATGTCAAAGAAATATTGGACACTTTTAAATCGCAAAATCCGAAAAAGACTGCTGACCTTTGGGTCTATCTGGTACAAACGGTTTCTTGTATAATTGAGCTTATTGCTCCGCAATTAGTATTAGTGTTCAATAGTTGTGTCGCAAGTGGTGTGTTTCCTGACCTGATGAAACAGAGCAAAGTAATGCCCTTATTTAAGTCTGGTAGCTCTACTGAGCCTACTAATTTCAGGCCAATATCAGTGTTACCGACTTTGAGCAAAATTTTTGAAAAATTGTTATTAAATCAAATGTTAGAACATTTTAATAAAAATCATCTGTTTCACAATAAACAATTCGGTTTTACAAAAAATCGCTCTACAACGGATGCTGGAGTCGAGTTGTTAAAAAATATTTATGAAGCCTGGGAGGAATCACATGTTGCCCTTGGCGTATTCTGTGATTTATCTAAGGCCTTTGATTGCGTAGAATATGACACGCTAGCCAGGAAACTACACCACTATGGTATAAGGAATAGAGCTCAACCTTCTGACCTCATACCTGTGTAACAGAATTCAGAAGGTTGATATCAATGGAAAAAGATCAGCTGGATCTGAGGTCACTTTAGGTGTTCCACAGGGTTCAATACTAGGCCCTTTTCTATTCTTAGTATATATTAATGACTTACCTTACTTTGTAGGGGGCAATCATAACATTGTATTGTTCGCAGATGATACATCTTTGTTTTTTAAAATTAAACGTAAATTGCAGGACTATGACGATGTGAACAATGCGCTTTCTAGAGTGGTCCATTGGTTCGAAGTTAATAATTTAAAACTTAATGAAACTAAAACTAAATGTATTAAGTTTACTACACCTAATGTTAGACAGGTGGGAACCAATATTGAAATTAATGGAGCGGTATTGGACCCTGTGATCTCTACGACATTCTTGGGCATTACTATAGACGCAAAGTTACAATGGGGCCCACACATTGAGAAACTGTCGGGTAGGCTAAGTTCAGCGGCTTATGCAGTTAAAAAAAATTGATTTTTCACCGATGTCGAAACCGCTAGAATTGTATATTTTAGTTATTTCCACAGTGTTATGTCTTATGGCATATTGCTGTGGGGATCTTCTGCAGACCTTAACACTATTTTTATTCTGCAGAAAAGAGCTGTGAGAGCTATCTACAATCTGGCTCCTACGGATTCATTAAGACAAATATTTAAAGAAATAAACATTCTAACGGTTATATCACAATTCATTTATGAAAATTTGATGTATGTAAAAAAGAATATAAGTACTTTTGCTAAGGTTAGTGATCGACATAATATAAATACTCGGAACAAACACAATCTTGCTGTACACTCCACGCGTCTCCACAGAATTAGCAATTCCTTTATGGGCCAAGGTATACGTTTTTATAATAAACTGCCCCAGGAAATACGAGATCTACCAATAAAAAAATTTAAAACTACCATTAAGAGCCATTTGTCTAAAAAGGGCTATTATAAAATCTCGGATTACCTGGAGGATAAAGCTGCGTGGGCTTGAACTGCAGTACTCTTGCAAGCTTATAGTTTAAGATATATTTATTGTAAATTTGTTTAAAGAAAATCTTATATAATTGAAAAAAGACAAGCCCGCTGAGTTTCTTGCCGGATCTTCTCAGTGGAGGGCGCGTTACGATCCGGTGGTAGTTGTAAAAAATGACAATATGTAAGAGCCCCCGTGAGGCCTATGCATAATAAAGAATTTTGAATTTGAATTTTGAATTTGAATTGCGTCGCGATTATAGCGATTAAAAAAAGGTATCAATCTTGATAGTCCTAACTTAAACTATATAACCTACTAAAAGCCTTTTGGGGTCGGCAACGCGCTAGTGATCCTACTGGTGTTGCTGGCGTCCATAGGCTGCGGTGACTGCTTACCATCAGGCGGGCCGCATGCTTGTTTGCCACCTTTGTGGTAAAAAAAATATTAAAGCCTCTTCTTAAAAAAGCCTTCTTTGTCCCTAGGATTGTCCGGAATAAAGCCGCTGAGAAGGCAAAGCACGCCCACAACCAGCAACAGCAACAACAACAGGAGCAGGAGATCAGCTCGGCGCAGGGCAGCGTTGTATCCGTTTGTATCTTCCATTCGGTATTCTTCAGCCAGGGTTGTAACTTGTTGCCAAGTCTGGCAGCAAAGTTACTTCCTTTTGCTGCTTTAGAGATAGAAACTCAATAGAAATTACTGCTGTGGTTAGGTGGTGTACTTTTTACACCGGTTACCTTCTTTGTCATAGGACCCATCAAGTTGTCTTTAAAAAACCTATTTAATGGTATCTTCAGAATATCTCTATCAACTTCTTTTCCATGGCAACATTGTCTACTTCATTCCATTTTGCTTTCAAATTTAAGACCTTTATAACTTGGCGATGGTACTAGTTTTGTTCCAAAAGCTGCCCGCAAAAAATCTATTTATGAAATTCAGTCTCAGGAACTTTTGTTACTTTATTTACTTTTTGCCTTCCATGGATCAGAATCTTTGTTTCTCAAGCTGCAGTAAAGCCTTTTTAATTGATACAGGAAAAGTCTCTATTATTTATAGTTCTATAGGAACACGTTTTACTTCGCTATCGCACTTTTGCCTTCCATTTTAGGACCCATATAATTATTCGTAGCCCTGACTTTTCACGTCAAGCTGTCTGCAGAAAAGCTGTCATTTATGGTTACAGAAAACCTCTTTTCAAATTCATTTCCATACGAACTTTACTCTAGACAATTTTTGTCCTTCATTTTAAGACATATTTCTTGTTTTTTTTTTTTAGTTTTGGTCTCCAAACTTCCTGCAAAATCGCCCAATAACACTCCTCGACACCATAATGGTGTCGAGGAGTGTTATGTGCCATATCAGTCGCACTTACTTAATGGCCCACCAATTATTGGTTAGCGATATTCTACAGTAAAGTATCCAAACTCATAGATTATATTTCTGTTGTAGGTAATAACTCACGCTGGCAACGCGCCGGGTACAACGGCAGTGCTGTCGCCGGCCACGGAGCAGCACGTCCCCAACACTGGCAGCTACAGCATCAATGGGATCCTGGGCATCGAACAGGTGGAGGGTCTTCACAACGGGAACGCGACGGGACTGAAGAGAAAGAGGCATGAGGACCAAGGTATGTTGGATTAAAGGCAAAGGTACTTAAGCAATAAAAAAAAATAAAACCTTTGTCCAATGGCAATCAGGTTACGAGTATTTTATAATAATTATGTAATGGTAGAAACTACTATCTAGTAAAAAATAAGGCAGTCTGATATGTGACATTAGTGCCTGCTTGCCTCTCTGCCTACATAGCTGCCTTTATATTTTTAGATTAAATATTACACTTCTGCCGACACTTTTGGGGCAAAATTGTTAGGATATGTTGTTCTATAATGAAGAAAATATAAGTTTAACATAAGTTTAACAATTTGTATGACTACCTATCTACAACAAACTTAGAAATAACGAATATTTTATTCTGTTGAATATAGAATCATGTTTAAACTAAAAATTAAACCAATTAATGTAACTATACTACACTATACTATACTATATATGAAATTATGAATTATTAACCTTTAAGTAATAACTTAGATATATAATACTATGTAATATTTAACAAAAATCCAATGCTGATGACGAATGTTGTGAAGTAACACACACAAGCCCAAGAGGCTTAAGTGTTACTATTTTATTTATGTTTTTGTATATTTTTTTCTTATAATGATAATAAAAAAAAAAACAAAAAAAAAACTGCAATAATAAATGTAACAGACTTCTACCCTTTATCAAAACTCTACGACCCACAGGAGCGCTATTAAGCGTAGAGTGAACTCTTTCTTCGTACTCTACGTAGGCAGAAGTTGTAAGTAATGTTAGTAGAGTATACATTCAGATACTTGTAGAGTCCCCCGGTGAGACTCGAGTTTTATGCCCCCTAAAGTTTGTAGGGGTGCGCTGCGTACAGTTTTGATATCGATATTTTAAAGTTTAGTTGGTCGAATCTAATACGAAGGGGATAAATATTCTAGCCAGGCATTTGACATCGTTATGACAATAAGTCGAAAAGTCAGAGTCAAAACTTCATACGTATTAGGCTTTAGCGACTTTCGACTTCCTTTTCCAATAGAATAGATTCGAACCATCAGTTTTGGCCTCGATACCAGATCATCCATTTTCATATTACATCTATTTTGTCAACCTTTGAAGATTGTAGACATTCCGTACGAATCAAACCTCTGGAGAACTGTTTTTATACCACAAAGGTGGAAAACAAGCAAATAGGTACCTACTGTAACAGGGCAACAGTTTTCAGAAAAAAATACATTTTTACGGTTAAACATTTTGATTTATTACCAACCAGGAAACATTGTATTAAAATTACCATTACACAGAACTTTTTAATTGCATTGCAGAGATAATAAGTAATTACTTAATGCAATAACTGCATGCATTTTTATGTAACTTATAATAATACTTACGTTAAGTCGGCTTAAGGAAATTGGAGAGTAATTAGGTCATGCGTATGCAACATGCAACAATATAGTTTAAGTTTTTATTTATTTCGTTTAGATTTTTTACTTCAAATAATGCCCCAAAGATGAGTAAAAATGGGCCAAAAAGTAATCAGTAATGATACCGTTTTTTTAAAAACGAATATATTTTCTTACATACGTATAAAGTTCATATTATTGATGGCATAAATAGTGGCACAACGCTAAAACCAATCCAATATTGATTAAATATTAGATTTCTAAATCATTATAGCTTCATCGAAAAATCCACGATTGCGTACCAGTTTTATCGATAACACTCAAGCTTATATTGTGTGTCGCATCACTAGTCTTCCCCCAGCCATAGTGGTGCGCACAGACCGGAACCAGCAAGATTTACAATCGTATTAAATTTAGCGCGCAAATTTTGACCTTAATATTATGAAACTTCTATTAAATTCGACTTCTTAGTTGCTAACTTTAGTGACATGTTATCTTAATTTCTATAGACCTAAAAGGGTAGAATTTTCGAGACCAAATTACGGTTATAATTTGGTCTCGAAAATTCTATTTATTCTATATTACATGCAGCTCAGAGATGAGAGAACGTTTGTCTTATGTTATGCATCGTTTTTCTGGTGATTAATCATTGAATATGACATACCAATTATCATTGAACCCTACCAATTATCTTTGCCCTGGCCAGCGCAGCGGTCAGCCAGTAACTATTCGTTGACGGCAACGTTCAATCTCGATTTCTAAAACATTATATTTGGTTCGCAGCCGCCATCTTGGTCGTAGCGACCACAAACATAAATTTTCCAATTTTCGTTTTCTCATTAATATAATTCTTTCTCATTCATTAATTTTTTTCATTGCTTCTTCTTTTCTCATGCGCACTGCCAAGCTGTGGAATACCCTTCCGGACAACGTTTTCCCTGATAAATATAACTCGGGTGTATTCAAGTCTAGAGTGAACAGGCATCTTATGGGTAAGCGCGGTCCATCCTAGACCACATCTTCACTTACCATCATTCATGTGAGATTGTGGTCAAGCGCAAACCTATTTATTATAAAAAATATAAAAAATATTTTAATTGCCATTACTTTGTAAAAGAAACTCATGAAGCCATTACTTTGTAAAAGAAACTCATTTCTGTTAACGATATAAACTAGTGGAAACGTTCTATGATTTTATAAACTGCTTTATCATCGACAAACAAAGGTGTCGCTTCGTCGATGTTAAATGCGTCGACAACCTATCGCTAACACAGGCAGTCTCATGAGCCCATATTTTCTTCATCATTGCTGTGTTGGGTAAAGTTTACCGCTGCAGAGTTAAATATTTTTCATGTTTATTTCTTCCGCTAAACAGTATTACTATGCGTTTCAACTAAGAATGTGGCCGCCATGATGATCGCGACTTAGGAACTTCACTTGTTTTTAGTGATTTTTGTACCGGCAGCAGAGTAAACATAAAATGAAAAATTCGCCCCGGTTTCGATTATTATTGTAATGTCTTATTTTGCTACCTTTTTTTGTTAAAACATCATTTGTTTGTAGTAATTATGTATTTGAAATGGCAAGATGGCGGCCACATTCTTAGTTGAAACGCATAATACTATGATCTGATTCTAAACTATGTATATAGACTTAATAATAAATAGCCAATGTCTCAGGTAACGAATAGGAGTTCTATAAAACTTTATAGATGCAGCTGTTTATGCACGTGTTTCATACCATGGGGAGTGAGTGAATTTTTTAACGTAATTCTTTTTCCCGCAGATGAGAACAGAGACTTCAACAGCCATTCGGAGGACGATGTCAAGAGACAAAGGAGTCATTACAATGGCGACCAAATATACTCAAACGTGAGTACTTTCACTTATTACAAATCCAATGTACCTACTGCTTCAGAAAATTAGATCCCCGAGAGGACACAATCAGAAGCTTTATTTGATATTTAGACACATTAGTTAGTCTCTTAGGCTCAATATTTGCACTGCGATGTTTACCTATACTGCTTGGCGACAGACACCGACACAGCGGTGGTACCTGGACCACATTAAGTTATCTAGCGCGATTGCAGTATTCTTTTTATACTGCCAAGGTTGCAAACAAGCACGCGGCCCGCCTGATGGTAAGCAGTCGCTGCAGCCTATAGACGCTAGCAACATCTGAAGAATCACTAGCATCAGATATTAAGTCTCTTGTGTCCGGTAATCTCACCAGCTTCACTGTCCTTCACACTGGAATACGTCAATGTTTACACACTACTGCATGGCAGTAGAATCCACCTCGTAATAGTAGTAGGTACCTTAGTAAAACTTCTGTCGGATTCTAATGTTTTCTCATGTGCCAGGATGATCTCTTGCAGAGACCTACCATTAAGACATACTCTGGTTATAAGATTTAAGAAGGTTGACTTCTTGATTTCGTGGGCTAAGTGCAAATTCAAAGTTTGTCTCTCCTTTTGAAAAACATTTAAGTTGTGTCTGAAGTAACTCAAGAGATATTTTCTTTGTGGTAAGAAGGTCGTGCACCACCACCTTCAATTAGCAATAGGCTTATAATTAGCGAACAATATTTACATACGGATAAGTTCCAGACATAACAACGTCATAGTTCATTCACAAGCACGTCGCGCTTACGACTACGCATTTGGTGTGCCGTGGCCTTTATGCCCGGTACACACGACAACGATATAACGTAGCGATCTGACTGCGCAGACCGTTTGTGCAGTTTTATCTAACGTGTGTACGAAAATTGTCTTAGATTTTTCTGGTTGGCGCAAACGATCGTGGCAGTCTCAAAATCTATTCCATAAATGCAATAAATCGTTGCGATCGCGTTTGCACAGTTTTTTCGTAGTGTGTGGACGGAAGTCGGAGCAATCGTTCAGTTCGTTCACAACCCTTTCTGTAGGTGCGGATGACATGTTTCTCGTCTGAGTTTCTGCTGGGAACTGACGATCGACGCGGATATCGTAGACGTGTAGACACTCCAAGGACGTTCGAATAACTGCACAAACGGTCTGCGTAGTCAGATCGCTACGATATATCGTTATCGTGTGTACCGGGCATTACTGTTACACACGACCCGAATATAAAAGAAAACTGTAGGTATTCAGTAAAAAAACCTTTTTGAAAGATACTCTTGTTTAGATGTTTCCAAGATCGCTCCATGCGAATCCCCATAATCATTCCCCCTTAAACATAGGGAACGCTGCTTTTTACGACTGCAGGCGGTCGTTTTCTTTTACAACGCCATTGCCTGGTGGCGTTAAAGTTTACCAAAGGAAATTGTGCTCTCAAAGCACTTGGTTTAGAATCTGGTGCTGATTTTGGTTTTAATCAGAAAGTTTTGAAAATCTTTGGAATGTCTAATGAATGAGGAAGAAACGGTTTTTTGTCAATTTTGATTACAGCCAAAAACTACGCGACATAAACCAAAATAAAAATCTGGTTTGAGATGTACAAATGAAACCCTTTCATATATGATACACCACTCGATATAGTAGTCTCACTTTTAAATTTTGATGACTTATTTCGACTCCCAAAAAAAAACTAAAAAGATTTTTTTTTACGTGCGATGAGGTTGGGTAATTAAGATCTAAAACTATTACAAGTTTCAAATCTATAGAGTCAGTGGATCTTGAAATATATAGGTGTACAGACGATCAGACAGATGAAGTCTCACCATAAGGGTTCCTTTTTTACCTTTTAGGTACTTATAGAACCCTGAAAAATCAGAGTCCCATTCACCCATCACTCGGTTCGGACAACCCAACAAACACCAAAATCACAGCATCAAATAGTTTAATTGTACTTATATCCGAGCACGAGGTGTAATGGCGGGCGGAAGTGACGTCATTAGCGCGCAACCGCCACCATTCGTCACCGGCACAAGATGGCCGCCGGAATTTACGCGCCAATTCGCGTCGGCCCACAATCTGTGCTCCGTTTAATGCAACGTTTACTAGATAGTTAATTTTACCCGTAATTAATCTGATGTTTGGTATCTCCTTGTTAAGATACAATGCACCTCTTTTTTTTCACGGGGAAGCATTCAGCAGTTCCCCAGGACCCGTGAGGGTCAACGATATGTGGGATTTTTACCGATTAAAACCCCCGCGGCTGTCGCATTGGCATATGAGAGGGACCCCCGGGCTCTTCGGTGGGATTTGCCCTTCAGTGCCTTGCCTTTGAGCCCGCCTCCAAGGCTGCATGGTAGTCCCCCAGAAACCAGTCACGGTGCTCATGGGGACGGGGTTCGCAACCCCGCCACCGTCCTCCTCGGAGTCGCCGCCGTACTCAGAACTACGGTAGTACCTACCAACCAGACTGAAAAGACGTAAAGCCATATAGGCGGTGTCAACAAAAGCCTTCCTATTTTAATGTCCATATTGTCCACAGCTCTGGTCATCATCGAAGTGGAGTCTAAAAGACGAATACAAGCTTCTATCGGAGCTTGGTGGCGCTGCAGGTGGCGCCACTGGCTACTACGGAGAACTCTTCGAAACACCTTATGAGCACGCCGCGCACCCTCACTACACTCCTCATTCTGGTAAGTCCTTGATCTTAATCTTAGTTTATCCACTTGTAAAATGGAACTTTTATTTCTATTCTATTTATTTATCCGTGGGTTAAGAATACCACCCTCCCATCTCCTACCGTTGGGTGTCCGTAACAAGTGACTAAGAAGACAAGAAGACGGGCTGAAGCGTCTTTCTATTGGATTATCTACCAGCTATACTGCGATCTCCGAGCCGCCTCCCAAGCATGGAGATTATGGCAACTCCTCCCTTCTAAGGGGGAGGCCTTTGTTCAGCCGTGGACGTCTATCGGCAGCTGCTGATTATGATGATTTAAAGGCCACGGCACGCCGAATGCGTGTGCGTGTCACGTCGTAGTGACGCCGTGCCCCCTTGCCACACCGGGCTAGGTATACGTCATGCCTACGTGCACGTATACGTCACGCAAGCGGTGTGCCTTGTCTCATAAAGTTCCAGACATTACAACGTCATAGTACGTGCACAACACGTCGTGGCAGGCCACGGCATATCAAATGCGCATTCGGTGTGCAAGGTCGGTTGTCAGATTTCTGGTGCATTGCTTTTTTTTTTTTAACACTTATAAGCTAGTGCTTGACTGCAGTCCCACCTGATGGAAAGCGGCGACGCAATCGAGGATGGCAAAACACACTAGCTTATTAAAAGCCTATTCACTCTAGTAATAAAGACTAAATTATAATCGGGCGGGAAAACCGACGCAGGCAAACTGTTCCAGTCCTTAGCTGTCCTTATTATAAATGAAAAAGCAAACCGCTTAGTCCGGACTGAAGGCACTTTCACCACATAAGTCTTGTCGTCCGATGATGAAAGGGAGATGGTGGAATCAAGTCATGCAATTCTTGTGCACACTCTCCAAAATGCATCCTGTAGAATACCGAGAGGCTGGCTACTCTGCGCCTGTGCTCTAGGCTTTGTAAATTGGCCGCTACTAACTCTGCGTCACCAATACGCCTCTTAGCACGCCTCTCTACTGAGTCCAAAGCTGCAAGTAGACATTTAGCATGCTTGCTGCTTTTCTCACAACTGACTCGCACACTCTCAATCCGGTACTCGGTATAGCAGCTATATTTTGACTTTGATGGTTGATATGCAAAATCGCAACATGAAATTATTTCCTTTAGCAATGTTCTTAATACATAAGGTAGCTAACAAAGTTTTGTAATGAAAATTTTGCGAAGTAGTTAAATGTCTCGACGTCTGTACATACACGAAAGTCTTTAGTTTTTTAACCGACTTCAAAAAAGGAGAAGGTTCTCAATTTGAGATGTCTTAATAATATCCTATATTGAAATTGCAAATAAAGTGAATAGAATTAACAGTGATAAAAAGTGCACCACTTCATTTCACCTACCCATCAACCAGTTTCACACTTTGAACTTCGTTGTGTTACATACCTACTTTATTATTTAAATCCGCGTCTAAATTTGTTTAGCTGTTTTTACGTTATGCGGAAACAAACTCCCATATTTACTGCAGAGGGATTCCTTCCTCTACTTTATTATAATGTAGGTAGATATCGAACTTATGAATGAAAGGACTATGAATAAAGACTAGTTCCCACAGTCTCAGTTCCGACCACAAATCACTTTGCGGTTACCCATCTTACAATCGGTCTCGTGTTGGATTGATTTACCTTCTGCAGTATTATCACATGGGAATATTTCATTCATCACAGTTGCGAGGGTACTCGCTTGTGTTACTACAAATATTTATATTTTTGGTTGTATACTTAATTTTGTTGTATACTCAATAATACAAAACGCAAATAGGGGAAAAAACTAGGGAAATACAACAAACCCCAAAAACAAGCCCACGCACACGAGTATAACTCGAGCAGTAGCCATCACTCCCCTCAACAGTATTGAAGGGAAGGGGGTGACTCGCCACACGAAGACGCTACAAGCAAAGACTTTTCGATGGCGAACATGAGCGATCCATAATAATATCCTGGGACAATCCACATAAGGTCATCTGATCTCAATGTACGCAGAGCTTGTACTATGTAAACCAGACAACTGATACGAATACTTGTATACCTTTTCTTATAAATACATACTTAAATAGATAAATAACACCCGGACACTTGGTGGGATATCAACTGGTCTAACCACTAGACCAGCAGGCCCGTCAACAAAGAATAAGCTTTCAATAAGCTGCTTTACCATCTCCGTCTGCATCACCCCTTTCCATCAGAAGGGATTGCAGTCAAGTACAATCTTATAATAAATTAAATAAAAATACCGTTATTTCAGCAAAGTTAATCCATAATAAGTTCTTAGAAAGCTGTAGGAACGGACCTTAGACTGTATGATCGAAGGAACGGACTCAAAAAGAATGGGTTGATACTATTTTTAACAGTCCTTGTTTGTTGTCCCACTGTTGGGCAAGTCCCCTTCAAGATGAAGGGGCTTAGGCCGTAGTCCACCACGCTGTTCAAGTGCGGGTTGGCGGACATCACACGTCATTCGAAAGCTAGTTACATTTTCTCAGACATGCAGGTTTCCTCACGATGTTTTCCTTCACTGAAAGCTAGTGACAAACGCACAAAGATGATTAATTGAAGAAATCTGAGATGCAAGCCGCGCTCCTTATTTTCCAAGGGTTGATTCTTCAGGGTTCTACTGTCACTGTTGATACTTCATTATCATTAACACCAGCTGGAAGACGTCCACTGCTGAACATAGGCCTTCCCCTTATAACGCCACAATAACCGACAATTGGCTACTTGCATCCATCGGTTACCTGCGACGCGCACAATGTCGTCTGTCCACCTAGTGGGAGGCTACGCTGCGTTTTCCGGTCCGTGGTTGTCTCTCGAGAAACTTTCTTCCCCATCGGTTATCAGTTCTTTGATCGATGTGACCTGCCCATTGCCACTTTAACTTGGAGATTTTGAGTAGATGACCTTAGTTCTTAGGTGAATCTTCTCATTATGGATTCTGTCGCACAAAGAAACTCCGAGATACTTAAAAGCAAGCAATTCCCCATCTCAAGACCGGGCTCACAATAGCTAACCACATCCTAGTGTGTGAATGGACCGCACCGACCCCTCTCAGTAATCAGATGCGCGTGTGCCGTCACTTGATACCCCAACTGTATTGTCCACCTGATTCATCTTACTTTACACCTGTGGTTTATATTGTTAGATGTATTAGTTAAAACTCTTTTAAAGACAACATGAGTGAGAGTTTGGCCTGACTGTTGCATGATACGGCTAGCCCATCCCGTCAGATTTTTTGTTTATACTACCAAGTTAGCAAGCAAGCGGCCCGCCTGATGGTAAGCAGTCACCGCAGTAACTGCATAAGAATCACTAGCGCGTTGCCGATCCTTAAAACATTAGATATTAAGTCTTGTGTGTCCGGTAATATCACCAGCTACAGTGCTTTTCACACCGGAACACAGCAATGCTTACGCACTGCTGCTTGGCGGCAGAATATCTGACACTGCGGTGGTACCTACCTGGACGGTTCCTTGCAGAAGGAACCCACCACCAAGTAAACACATAGACAAATTGGTTATTAGGCCTCGTTGAGATCAATAATTTCAATTTTAACAGCAACAGTGACTTTACACAAAACATAGCAATATTTACACTTTAATTAATATGTGATACTGTGGTGGTGTCTATCTGAATGAGCCAATGAATAAGGACCTTGACACGTAGTAAAATAAATGTGTATAATTGAATGAATCGCTAAAATTTATGTTGAATGCGCATAACCTCCAAACGGCTGCACCAAATTGGATAATTCTTTTTTTTTGTGTTCGTAATAAAGTAAAGTAATATACTTATAGTTTTATACTTTTGCGTTCCATTATCAAACTTTATTTTAATCGGGAATTAACGTGATTTACCTTATATTTTGGCTTGACGTTTCGGACGTGTTGCACCAGCCGTGGTCACAAGCAGACTGACCACGACTTCTTCTGCTTGTGACCACGGCTGGTGCAACCCGGCCGAAACGTAAAGTAAAGTAAATTTCGTAAATAAGAAATTAGAAAATTACGCGGGTGGAGCTAGTTAAATATAAAATTCTTCATCAAGAAGGGGTCGTGTGTAACAAGTATTTTTTAATTGCAAAGTACAAAACCACCTATTGACAGAGAAAAACATTTAAATAACAGACAGACTTAAGCGTCAAACTTATAAAAACGTCTCGCTTTTATCCCGGCTTTGTGTCAGTTAAAACAAGCAAACAAACAATATTTCCTTTTCACAATACGACAAATATCTTACTTTAAGATAAATAGATGTCTAATCAGCCTCGTGATAGCATAACGGTTCCATAGCCGTCTCGTCGCCATAATCCCTATGCAAAAACCATTATTACATTACTTGTCACGCCCCGAAAATTGCTCGCGGTCGCTCCCGCCTTGGTCTTATAGCATAACTGTTCACTTGACATAGATTTTTGTGGGCGAATGTCTAGGTTATACTCTAGCTATAACTTAGGGAAAAATCCATGGTTACTTCGGTGGCTGAGTTTTATTAGCTTATAGCCTTTGTGAAGAAACGTGGTCGTGAGTTCGAATCTGTGCGGAGCTACAACAATGATTGTATGAAAATTTATATAATTTATACGTCAGATCGGCATGTAAAAAGCCAGTCCTGCGCCTGATCTCTGGTTATGTCGGTCTTACTAGTCCCATCGAAATGTGAGTGTGAGGGGAGAAAATTATACTTATAGCTGTTTAAACCACTTGTTAACTATACCTACTACTCATGTTTACTTGGTTGACCTTGTGAAACATTGGCCGCTCTACTCGTAGTAACCGTAGCCGAATGACGTTAACTGCTGAACAAAGGTCTCCCCCTTAGAAGGGAGGGGTTGCCATAATCCCCACGCTTGGCAGGCGTCTTGGGGATCGCAGTATGGGTGGTAAGTAATCTAATAGAAAGACGCTTCTGCCCGACTTCTTGTTTTCCCTTAGTCGCCTTTTACGGCACCCAACGGGAGGAGATGGGAGAGTGCTATTTTTACCCGGAAATTCCCTGTAATCAGAAGGGCATTATTTTTGGAAGTGGGAACGGAAAAAGCCTCCTCGAATTTCTAAATAATATATGTACCTATGATTTTCGCTGGGTATACCCTGGACAATCAGCCCTGGAAGACCTTGCTTTATAGATCTTTCCATCGCGGAATAAATAACCTTTTAGTGTTTTTATTATCAACACAAAGAGAAGACGAACAATTTTATCAGTTCAAATGAAACTAATTTTACGGATAATATCGCGGTTTATTTTTGATTTAACTACCCTGACACACGTTTCGAACACATTACAGCTATCATGGTCATGAGCGGACTGAGGTGGTAGCGGACAGCTACCACCTCAGTCCGCTCATTCATCATAATTATCTCAGGGGGTAGGGTACCCTGACCCCAGATCTACAAATTATTCATTTTATTAGTTTTTTTTTATTAATAATATCGAATGACGTGACGAGCGGGACGTACCTACATCTGATATTGAGGGACACGGGCATATATTTTTTTTTAAATTACTGTTCAATAAAACACTCGTCGTAATGTGCCGAGTTGCAGGATTAAAACGAATGGCTTTGAAAAAAATACATTGTAGCTGATTTATTCGGGAATATGTTGGTAATATATCGCTTGAGCTCTTTACGAAACAATGTAGACTACACACTTACTATCAAGCTGTATAATAGTATGTACAAAACCGTTAGTTAAAATGAAAGTATATTAAGGGTTAAGGTATATCTGCAACATAATACGATGGCTGTTTTGACAATTTTTTTTACTATTTTAAAACAAATTAAGTCTAAGTTCAAAACAATTAAGGAACAAGAGAAAATGCGTTTTTGTATAAAACTGTATTTGATTAATAAATAAATGTTGTTTATAATAATAATAATACCAGCCCTTGTTTGTGTCCCACTGCTGGGCACGGGCCTCCCCTCAAGATGAGGGGGCTTAGGCCATAGTCCACCACGCTGGCCAATTGCAGATTGGCGGACTTCACATGTCATTCGAAAGCTAGTAAGGCTTTCTCAGACATGCAGGTTTCCTCACGATGTTTTCCTTCACCGAAAGCTAGTAACAATCGCACAAAGACGATTCGCACATGATTCATTAAATAAATCAGAGGTGCGAGCCGGGGTTCGAACCTGCGCACCTTGTTTCCAAGGCAAGCGCTCGCCCACTGAGCTGTTACCGCAATTGTTGTTTGTTCCTTTAAAAATATTGCGAAGCACTTTCTCGCGAAATTCTTCAGGGTTGCCATCATAGCTTGTCGTATAGTAAAAGAGAAGCGAAAACACTCATTTGCCCATAAACTCCGGGTTGGGTGTTGTAAGAGGCGACTAAGGAAAAACAAGAAGAGGGGCAGCAGCGTCTTTCAATTGGATTATCCATCACCTGTACTGTGATCCAAGACGACCGCCAAGCGTGGGGAAAATGGCAACCCCCTCCTTTCTAAAGGGGAGGCCATTGTCTAGTTATGGACGTCTTTCGACTGCTGATCGTGAAATCTAGTTAAACTTAGGTATTGTGAGAGCCAATAGTTTCCTCCTAACTCCTAGTTAAGTAAGCTGCTAATTGTAGACATTGGATTACGGTAGTCACAATGGTGAAAATAAGTGGCAGGGTTAATACTAATATTGAAATACTACCAGCTCAGTACCAATTTGTATCAACAGCAACGAATGATTCAACGGGTTCGAACGGCGGTGCGGGAGGGGAGCCACCTTCAGCTGCTGCCAGTCCTGACGCAGCCGCCCTCGTCGTATTACAGCCACCAGCACCGCCGTACCCTCCTTATGCTCACTATGATGGTAAGTCATCATCTTCATCATTGATATTTATTCTTTTTGAAATTGAAATAATTATAAATAAAGCCAGTTAATCAAGGGAGTCTCAGGAGACCGCCGGGCTGGTAGCTTTTTCTGCCTACGTATAAGCTTGGCCATACAAAGGGGTAATGCAGCCAGTCTTTTAGGTACCCTTCCCTCCCAGTGCGGCGACAACTTCGAGGTAGTTTTTTACCTAGTTTAAGTGTACATGTTTGTAAATAAACTGTAAATATTTTGTTTCAATAAAACAACAATCATTAAAAAAAATAAAAACAAGCCAGTAAATATGGTGCAAAAACATCTGAAAATGCTTAAGTAACAACACAATTAAATCAACTCCCCCACTCAATAAAGATCCACGCACAGAAATAAAACAATGAAAGCTAAAAAAGTGGGCGAACAGATAAACAGTAAGAATCACAGTTAAGAAAAAAGAGATCCGTGGAAAGCTTTCGACAAAGTCGACAACGGCACTTCGAAGCACTCCGACGGTAATCTAATTTTCTCCTTGGACCCCGCAACGCTCTCTGTGTTATAACATCATAAAATTTCATACGGAGCCCACAGTTTTAGCACTTATGCATATTAAACACAGATTCCAGAATGGAGTGCCGCAAGGCTCCGTTTGGGGGCCGCTGATGCTTTTGGTCTTTAATCTACCGCAATCTGCTTATCTCGGGGGTGGCGAGGGTGGCAGACATCTTTAATAGCTCATTCGGGGGCTCTATGCAAATAATTTTAAGGGGGAATGGGGGGAGATCATACGGGCTTTGTCTGGTGCGGGTAACGAACCGACACACAAGTCTGCGATGCGACAGAATTGGCCTACGGTACTTCAAACGGGTTTAGGCCCACTTTGGTTATAAATATTAAACTGTAAGAGGGTTGGGTGGGGGTTGCAAGTGGTTGCGCGTATAACGCGTAACGTAAGGGGGCGTGTTGGTGTTAAATTTGTTTTCGAGGCGTGTCGGTTTCGGTACAGCCTATTAATTTTGAGTAGGCCCTTAAGTTTTGAGCGATATAACCGGGCAGTATTTATAATTCATAGATGACTTAATGGCTATTAAAATCAAAATGTTTGTTTTGTACGAGTATATTGAGAGTGATATGGAATATATTAATTTAACAGGGCTACACAGTGTGTTGTTTATTTGAATTCCTACATCTATCTTCTATATAATAAAAATGGATCGCCGAAATATACTTACTGCACCAATTTGGATAATTCTGTTTTTTATTGTCAGGAGTAGGTTCTTACGGAAATAAAATTTACGGAATAAAAGTTGCGCAGAAAATTAGAAAATTACACTGCACGGGAATGCTAGTTTTAAATAAGTATGACTACCTATTATCATAAAATGCCGAATGTTCGTATGAAGTCATATCAATCATGTATAATATGTTAGGTAACTTTCAAAACTGGCCTGGCTTTCTGTAAGAGTAACCCTGTAGGTAATCTACGACGTAAAACAAACATAATATCCATCTTTACCATATTTAGACAGACTTATTATGAAATAAAATGTGTGTGTGTGTGTTAAATGTATCGGTGAATAAGTGGCACAACCGAAGGTCCTTACTTCTAGTTTTCGAGACAATAAACTTAAGATATTTACAAAGTCATTAACAAAGGGACTATCATAAATCAACAGACGATTTCCTTACTCCAGTTAATGAAGGAAGCAGGAAACTAAAGTCTACAAGGTTGAGTTCGTCTTTAAACAAATAAAGTAATTTTTGTAGTGTAACAGTAGGTACATACATATCAGTAGGCAGAGCAAATGCATATCAGCAAAAGGCATTAAATCTAAATTGATACATTCATTTCTTGTTTTATAACTATGTAATGTGATCTCACTACAGAGTGATATTATATATAGTAAAGACCTACTTATACCTATCATAGTAAAGACTTCACAAGAATATTGTCTATTTCTAGGTTATCCTTGTACATGAGACTGATCAGGTTGGTAGTTACGAATGTTTACACATTGCGTTGGTATCTGGTTCTTTTGGCCTAAATACATTTTTTTTTGTTTTTGCGGTGAAACCTTCAATAGGTCCCCGGGACTTGTAGGGGTCAACCGGGTTATGTGGGATTCTTACCCAATAAGCACCCGCGGCGGTTGCATCGGCACATGAAGAGGGGACCGACACACACAAAACCCTCAGTGCCTAGCCATTGAGCCCGCCTCCAGAGGGTGTATTAGTCCTCCGGAAACCTGGCACGATGCTCACAGAGACGGGGCCTACAACCCCGCCGCCGTCTTCTTTGGAGTAGCCACCGTACTCAATGGACGTCAAGGTCAAAACAACCAAAATTTTCAGTGTTATCAACATCATCAGCCTATAATCATTCACTTCTAGATATAG
This sequence comes from Furcula furcula, assembly GCA_911728495.1. Taxonomy (NCBI): domain Eukaryota; kingdom Metazoa; phylum Arthropoda; class Insecta; order Lepidoptera; family Notodontidae; genus Furcula; species Furcula furcula. The sequence goes on along the minus strand of OU452267.1, from coordinate 13,504,877 downwards.
GTCACTAACCTACTATAACAATGAAGAAATATTTGTTTACGTCAGACTGATTTTATATTGCAGGTACGACAACACTAGCCAGTGAGTACGCGTACGCGGCTCCATACTCACAATACTCACCATACGGGGGCCCATACTCACACTCAGCTGCCACAGGGTTGCTTTCCAAGTGGTAAGTATTACTTACGTAGCATATTTTAACAGCGCATTAATAAATCTGCTTACTACGGTTTTGTCAACCACCGTCGCGAATACGAGTCGTAAGGGAACAACAACTTTACGTATTTATTTTTATTGCTTAACGCTATGAAGGCTTATGTGTGAAAATTTTAAAATTACTTACATGAATATAACATCTCAAGCCTATGCAGATTTATATCCTTATTATTGATTTCTGCTCAGAAATTTGTAATATCGTCTATATAATATTTTGTGGTAATTTAATAAACAATTTATAAAACTAATACTTGATTGAATGTATGAAACATTAACTAATAAACCATTATACCCATTAACACATGTTGATTGCAATAATTTTGACCATAAAAGGTACAGGTGCTAAAACTTCTCCCTGTGGTACTCCTCTAAATGCTGACCGTGCGGCCGACTCGCAGTGATAAACTGCCGCAAATTTATTTCCCACACGCAGACATTCGTTTTTCAGCGGTTGTTAAACGACCGAACTGTTTAAAAGCAGTAAAATCCGGGTGATAAGTTGATATGCGATGCGGTCGAAACCTTTTGTGAATACGGTTAAATCACGAGCAGACATAAAGAGAAACAATTTCCATATTATTAGTACGTACAGTCATGATTTTTCTAATTATTGCACAGCAATACTTAAAGATTACCACTTTGTAACACAATATCAGATATTAAGGTAACCCTACTGGGTATTTTTTTTTCGCAAGCAGCCTGGCACTTACTACTTAAGTATAACCACTAAGAAGTATTTTCAAAACAAAGTAACTCAAATCCCATTTTTACAAGAAAATATCCCATACAGTAGCGAACTAAACCAGAATAACTAGACAACCTACTAGCTTTTCACATTAAATTCGACTCACAATCTCACCGCACCACGATCTGATGTAAACGCGCTTGTCAATTTCCCTCTATGATTTAAGGATAAAGAATCACTCGCACAATAGTATACTGTTTTGATTCCACCATCAAATTAGATACAAATTCCCAATCCCATAGGTGATACATCAAAGCTACTGCGCAGGACTCGCACCCACATTACTTGCGGCGCGCAAATCAAATAGCACGGGAATATGATCCTTAAATTGATGTACTTTAAGTTGGTTATTACTTTTGCTAAATGTAATAGAAACGGGTCAGAATTTCATGACAATTACGTTAGGATTTCGTATGTCATCAAGTAGAAGAATTGTTTTGTTTGAATATGGGAACAGAATAGTAAAATTTGAAGACCCTTAAATAATAGAGACATATCTATTTTAATCAGAAATCGGGGAGTAATTATAATGAGTAGCTCAGCAGTTTAAATCTAAGGTTTAAATAGGATTTGTAGCAACTAATACAGATGTGGTTTAGTTTGTTATTTTTAAGCAATTCTGTGACGAGTCAGATATTTAACTGTTGGCAAGCGACAAACTTGCTCATCTTAGAGCATTTGGGTATGTTGCTCATGGATATTCTATTATATTAATTATTATCTTCTAAACTGTGATGTTCTTTGATCTGTAGTGTCTTTCACACAAAACACAATAATACAGCAACGCGACATAATGATGCCAACATAGCTATGGCATCTGAGTTTACTTTTGTCTGGTTTGGCTAAACACTGCGGTTTTTTTTCTGCCAACATTTAAAATACGTAATATTCAACTGTATTATAAAGTAAGGATCATGTCACAATTAAAAGACATATAAAAGTTCCTAGGTTCTGCTGAACCATCTCGAATATATCTAAAACTTATGAAATCCTCTTTGGAAATAATAGTCAGTTTAGGTACATTGTTAGTTTAGGTTTTCAGTTGTATGTCTGACAGGTATGTCTGAATACCAATGGCAAAGCAAAATTGCTATCGTCATCACCAGCCCACATCAGTCCGCTGCTAGACATAGGCCTACCCCAAAGCACGTCACTGATAATTGCTATAGTCATATTTATTTAAAAGTGTATACTGGTTTGGATTTTTTGATAATGATAAATTACATCTACAACTCTCCCGTTTCTCTTTTGTGAGCATCGATAATATTATTATGATTTGGGGAGCATTTGCGACTTGATAAAGCAGCTAGTAAAACAAATTAATCAACAACAAAAAAGAAATCAGTTACCATAAAGGGCACAACAGCAACATACTTTAGCGCATTTGTCGTGCAGGGCCCTCCTAGTCCCTGAGGGCTGTGACAAAGGGCACGGCAGGGTCCCTAGAGGACGGGGATAAGTTACAGGGCATTAAATTTAAGTGATTCCACTGCGAACACTTTTTAACTTCTTCGAATAGGAAGTTGGTAGTGCGATACCAATACTACCGGTATTGGAAGGAAAAATTGTAACATAGGTGGATTGAAAAGATTTTATCAGATATTTATTTTCCATTGTAAAATTTTAAATAATATTATATTTAGCATACTTAAACTAGTAGGTAAATAGAAAATAGTTAAAGGGCTAGAACTCCAATAAAGTTATGTAAGGAGTCAGCTCGCTACGGAGACAAGGGTAAACTATTAGTTAGACTATATTAGTCTATATTAGTCTATTGTCCACTATATTGTCTCTACTGTAAAAGAGTTTCCATAAAATCCAGTAGAATGCGTCTGGACTATAAAACTCAAATTCTCTAATAACCTCATGATCTGTACATGACACTTTTTACGGCACACGAATCTTTCTTCTTAAACATAGGTCCTTTGAGATTAAGGATCTTTGTAATTATCATTAGGACTTAACTCTCACATCTAAAGTCCATAGATCCTCTCCATTCTAAACATTGCCTAGTAGAGATTACTATCAGTGATGAAGCCGCCAATTGTGACAATTTTGATTCATCTTCTATTTCTTGTTTTTGTGTGTTTTTCATTCAATATTCTTGTGTATGTACATATTAATGATCACCTGTCTATCTATTTGTCTCTCATGGTGAGAGTACCCCTTGAGATTTAGTTATTATATTATTATTAATATTTTTTTCTTTACAGATATCAACGGACGCCGTGCGAGCAATAGCTCTCGGCGAACAACGAACAAACAAAGTGATATGGACACTATAATAATTATAATAATATATAAAATCGAACGATCAACAATTGTGAGAAATTTTAGTTTTAACATTATTATCCATTCCTTAGAAAATCGCCTTTTCTAAATATGAAAATTAATATATTTTGTACAATTCCCGAATAAAATGTAATATTCTTTTTCTTATTATTATTGAGGTCAGTATACTGCTTTTGACTTTCGCTTTCTCGTAATTATTAATTTGATTCATTCATACTCATTATATTTTAAATGATAATGTAATATTGAGAGAGCCAAAGTGTTGAACTTCATTAAATGTAAGTTTGTAAATATAATATATTTTAAATGAAACTATGATGTAATGTAATTCGTTTAATGTCGTTAATTAGACATAAGGTACATTCTCGTTTCCTTTACCTCAATGTAGTTACAAAGTAGTTTGTATTATGTGACATTTATTTTTTATTGTAGCTTCCATTTGATTTTATTATCTGGGATTGGAAAAATTGAATCAGCTGTGAGTTCAATTATTATTATTTTTTTTATTAAAATTTGCTAATGAAATAATAAAGATTTCAACAGATCTTCTTTGGTTTTCGGATTTTGCTATTGTAATCACGCATCAAAAATAAATCTATATAATATATATATTAATATATACAATAAAGGTTTCATTTTCAAATAGCAGTTTTGATGATAATACTGCTTTATAAGCATAACAATAAACTATAAAATGATCTTCATTATTTCTATTAAAATGAATTAGACAGGAACATAATATATATATATATATTAGCTTTGCAATCTTGGTTTGGTAGCCAGTGTTGAAGTTTGTTCGGAAATTGAGGCGTTGTACTTAAGCTGTCCAATGCACAATGAAATACATATATAAATAAATAAAATGCATAAAAAAATAAACAATCGTCTTGTTATTGATGGCTACTCAAGGACTTTGTTTTCTAGCTACATTTTTTCTAATATGAATGGGATTTTTTTTCCTATCAGTTGTGATAATTTATTTCGTTGGTAGCGGGTTTCATTTAAAATCGTTATCGTATTTATAAATTATCTAACTTATTTTTTATTGTTATAAATATGACAAAATGTGCAAGTCAACCGCTTAGTATATTTTTAGATTATTTTTGAAATTACAATGAGATTATTCGTGGTTTTTTTTTGTACTTTTTATAAAAAAGTTAGTTTTAAATTATATGTATATAGCATGTTCAAAAATTAGCACGCTGTATGCCATAATTATAAAAATAAGTTCAAAACTATATTATTATGTAATAATTGTTTTATTGTAAAATAATTATTAGTTGCAAATCTTATCGTTTCCGTCCATTTATTATTATTATTTTCTTAAAGTTGAAATTTTTATAATGTAAATATTGTTTTTTTTGTGAACCCAAGCATGCTCTTGAAAATATTTTTATTGAAAACTTCATACAGTTTAGTGGAACGCCAAAGACTTAAAAAATATCGTAACGTCTTTACAACCCAGTGTAATAATAGTTTTTATATAAAAATATAAAGCAATAATTTTTCACCAAAGATACAAAAAGCGGGCCTTTTTTAGTAAAAAAAGCAAATATACATGTATATATTAATAACTCAAACCAAATTCTAACAGAACAATTCATCATCACAATTTAATAGTGATAAACAATTTAGATTAGTTGTTTTTTTTATATTAGCATGTGTTTTTATTTTAATAATAATAAAATAGAATGTTATTATTTTTTTGATGAAATCCTAAAAAAAAATAACTGAAAAAGGCCTCAGCTGTATTATACTACTCATTCTTTTATAATAAATATTATTATGCATAACAATTATCCTTTTATTTATTTATTGTATGTTGCTTTTAATTTCTGAAAGCATATCGTTAAGTGATACGTCATCATAATAATAGATAATTAGTAAAAATAATTATTTTTTGTTTAATTTTAATAAGTAATATTTGTAAGGCAAACGCACCAGTACGAAATAAAGCATATGAGTTTATAAAACATGACTACGTTCTTTACTTAAACTTAAGTTGAATATGCATCAGCATACCGAACCTCTAATTTCCTTGATCATTTTAACACACCCTATATATAAATAAGCTGAAAACTTGTTCAACAAAGTTCGTCTAAAAAAATCGAAAATTATGTTACTTGTTGAAATGAAACTAATTTTACGGATTATATCGCGGTTTATTCTCATACATCGGGCAAACAAAACGATCAGTAAAAACCCGGGTAAAAGAACATAATAGCTGACGTTAAACATCGACGCTATACAAAGTCTGCAGTCTGTGAACATGTTCAGGATCGCACCCGCCATTATATTAGATTTGACAAACCACAAATCCTCGCAAAAGAACAGCGCTACCTACCAAGGATGATTCGAGAGGCTATTGAAATTAAAAAGCATCCAAATTTCAATAGAGAAGATGGCTCGGTGCTACCACCAGCTTGGGATCCCGTGATAAACATAGTCAAATCCAAAGACAAGCATTCCACTGCAAGACCTCAAGACACTGTAAGCTCTTTCTGCGTAGATCGGACTAACAATAATAATTAGAAGAACCCTCAGGTACCCTAAGACAACTATGACATTTGGACAGCTACCACCTCAGTCCACCCGTGACCATGAATGCTGTAAAGTATTCGAAACGTCGGGTAATTAAAATCAAGAATAAACCGCGATATAATCCATAAAATTAGTTTCATTTCAATGTGTAGTATTCGCGTAAATATCAGAAATCATTATATGTTACTTGTTCCCCTCGTGTGATCAGAGCGGGCAACACTATGCGCACATTGGGTGTCGTAAGAGGCGACTAAGGGAAAACAAGAAGACGGACTGCAGCAAAGTCAAAGTCAAAAATCTTTATTTCAAATAGGCTGAACCATAGATTTAAGATTTTTTTCACTACGTTCAAAAAGATGAATATAGCGTGGGAAGGAGAAGTTCTAATCAAATACAAACTGCACGAGTGCAACAGAGGCAGAGATAAAATTCTTTTTTTTTTATTCCGCATCACTTTTGACATTAGCCACTGCAACGCTGCCTCGCGGTCTGTTTACTGTCAAAGTAAATCATAATAATTTAGCACGATCTCAAATTTATAATATAAAATATTTTTGTTCCATTATGGTGGCTTGTGCAATAAGTGCATGTGATGTTACAAATCGTAATACAACGAATAAGTAAACATTTCACAGGTAATTGATTACTATTCCTGACTGCATTTTGGCTTGCTATATTTGTATGGTTTTGGTTGAAAATTTGGTTGAAAATCCTAATAATATCGTAGAATACATGTTTTTCTTCAAACTGATCATAATTTATTACTTTTTTATGAAGAATAGCGGGATATTTTGTGTAAAATGTAAAACGATTTGTTTACAATAGGGCTTGAAAAAGTCCTGATGTCATGAGTATCGATATCGATATTAAAGCAAATAGTTTTTATTAGTGGCACAAATATAAATTCTACGTCTTTTTGTTTTAGTTTCAAGGAGTTTATATTTATACGGTCTAAAAATATTTTGCAGTCTCTATATTCTTTATGTAAATTGATATGATAATAATAATAATTCAAATGTATTCTTTCAGATTATCAAAATAATTCTTTGATAAGACAAAAATAGATGCGGATTAAAGACTAGGATGGATGGAATCCCTACAATATACCAGTGTCTGTGATAAATATTTTGATTTCTGTCTGCGATATACATTTTGAGGCAAAATGTTTTATACAAAGTGTGTCACAACATCAACGTTGCCTAATAAGAGGCTGTACCTTATTTAATTTACTTGTACTTATGTAAGACACTGAAAAAAATATAAGTCAGTACCAGTTCCTTTAGGAAACGATAACACTAAATAAATTATGTTTGTTAGCAGTTCCAATTGAAAAACAGATGATCTTGTTCTTACATAAATAAAGTTATTTTACCGCTATCGATACCCTGTGAACCTATTATTATGATTAAACTTTACTTACTTTAATTTACCCATACGCCACCAGGTATTTATGTCAAGTCGTTAGTCAGAAAATAAAATCAGAACCTAGAAACACAGAACCTCCTACACTGCGTTTTCCGGTTAGTGGTGTCTACTCCAAAACCACTGTTATTGGGAAACAGTGGTCTTGGAGTAGACACCACTAACCGGTTAACCATCGGTTTTACAGCAAATATGAGCAGCCACTCCAGTCTGGTAATTCGTTGAGCTACGTCGGCAAATTTGATTCTCTGGTGATAACTTAAAGAAGAAGAAGAGAAATTTAAAGAAATAGATATTCTAACGGTTGTATCACAATATATTTATGAAAATTTGTTGTATGTAAAGAAAAACATAAGTGCTTTTGCAAAGAATAGTGACCATCATAATGTAAACACCCGGAACAAACACAATCTAGCTGTACACTCCACGCGTCTCCACAGAATTAGCTATTCGTAAAGCAGCAGCAGTATTCGTATTAGCAGTTCGCAATAAGTATGTATTTTACAATATAAGTATATTGTTTGTCTTTATGATAATAACCTGGGACGAAGGTCTATTCCACTTTGATCTCCACACATGGTGATCTGATCCCAAACAAGGCAGAGAACTCTACTATGGAAACCAGGCAGCTTTTACTTATACATACTCATATACTTTTATTTGTAAATACATACTTAATAGATAAATAAAACCCAGACACTTGGTGGAAATCGAACCAACGACCTATTGGGTAGCCAGCCAGGATGTTGAACTGTTAGACCAACACGTCCGCCTAATGTTTTGGTTTTATACTATTTAGAAATATTGCATACTTCTCAAGAATCTCATAGGGGAAGCTCCATCACCTATACTGAACTTTAATAATTATTATTTATAATGCATGCTTATTTTCATGATCCGATTTACGATGTTTACAGCAAAAATAAACTACAATTTTTGTTTAAAATGACTGTTTTACCACTTTTGACAATTTCGTTATGAGATTTGCCTTACTAAAGGTTATTAGTAACTTGTTTTAAATCAACATCAATTTTAAATTATACAGATAATTGTGTATATAATTCACACAAAATATCATCGATATCGATTACGTACGTAGTACTTTTTAACAACACTTTTTTTCCTTTACACATAAACAATTCACTCACACATAGGTTTTTCTTTTTTGGTTTCATTTTTTATCGGACTATGTTTATCTTCTATATATAATATCTTTGGGCTGAACGCTACCTCTTTTGAATGGTCATTTTTTTTAAAAGCTACCACCGGATCACAACGCGGCCTTAACTGAGAAGATCTGGCAAGAAACTCAGCGGGCTTGTCATTTTTCACTTTTTTTTTAAACATTGTTTGTTTTGTTACAATTGAATCGAAATTAGTGATAGTGTGTCCTGCCGTTCGAAACATAAAACAAGGGAGAAAAGAAGAAAACAATAAATCACGACAAAAATTACAACAAACTAAAAGGCCAAAGGGATAGTAGTCGGACCGGGACTAGACCAAGCAGCACCCGCGCACTAGTTGACTCGAGCAGCAGCCATCACTCCCCTCAACCATATTAGAGGGAAGAGGTGACCCGCCACACGAAGCCGCCACAAGCAAAGACATTTCGATGGCGAGCATGAACGAACAAAATCACAGTGGCTCACATTTAACTTCTGCTGTTAAGTAGTATAGACCAGCTCGTCAGGCAAGACACAAAACACTTTTACATAGTATTTATGTTATAAATTATTTGACTTGTGAAACAGCCATCAGTAATCCACCAGATTAAGAGGTGTTACAAACTGTAAGCCTACTGTTCCCCTCACTCCTAAGACCTCCCCCTTAGGAGTGAGGGGAGTGACCTTTTTCAGCAGTTGCCGTCAGTTGGCTGCTGCAGTTATGACGCAGTTACATACATTTGGGTACTTCTTCTTCTTCATTTCCTCTACCAAAGATACCAAAGAGGATTTAATACTAAGAACGATACGATACATCACAGTATTATATCCTCTTTGGATACACATAAAATGTCAGAGTCAGTACCTACAGGAAAATGTTTAAATTACACAAAAAAATCACGCAAAATGTAGTCAGGATTACAAGAATATAACGAAATTTAAAAAATTTGTCTGTCGACGGCAATATCTATAGTACAAAACACAACACTAGTAAGACAAAAACGAGCTTCATATTCATTAGAGTCAATAGAATTAGAGACCAATAAATAAGCCCATATCAGTGTACCAACTGCAAGGTCAAGAAACATGAGCCCAAAAAAGAGGCCTTCAATATGTGACGAACCACCAAAGCAATGTCCTCCACAGCCAGACATCTGTCTGGAAAGCGACTTGATCCCAGCAGACAAAGCCATGTGCGCTGAGAAGAATAAACCACCTCCACCGCCTGAACTGCCCCCGCCCCCAAAAAGGGGGTGTATACCTAGAAAGAAAGAAGTAGTAAAAGTGGAAGAAGATACAGGCTGCTCTAAAGATGGCGAACCAGATAAAAAATGAGGTGATGTTGAAATCTCAACGTTTGCATTTCAAGCAACTGGTGAAGATAATCAAACTAGGAAACGTTATAAAAATGCATTTCCTATGTAAGATTCTGCTAAAAGATATGCTGTTTGAATGGATAATAAAATGAAATTACAGATTATAGGTTGATAAAGGATGCTATCTCACAAAACCAAACATCCTAACAAAGTGTTCTAAATTTTTTTAGTTTTAAAACTCTTTAATCAATAAAGATTTGTAAGGTAAAGTTTTTCTTATAGTAGAAGTAGCCTTTATACGTCTCAAGGGTGGGAAAATATCTTCTACAGACAGTCAGTGGCTATTGAGATAATATCTCAAATCATCCAGCCACTATATCATAGTGGCTGGATGATTTGGCTACCCTGGGTAATTGGCTCAAGATTGTAGCAGACCAAATTTTTTGGTAAGTAAATGAAAAGCCGCCCATTATAGTTACCCGCTACTGTGAATATGATTTCCGCACTTGCAAAAGTTAATTATAAATCCTCATTATGAACGACTTCAAATTAGCAGCCAAGTGCCGTGCGACTCCAGCGCGGCTTTCGCTACGTATGAGCATGACTGTACGTTTTTTTTATACTACCAAGGTGGCAAGCAAACATACGCAGCCACCGTACCTATAGACGCTAGCTGCACCAGAAGAATCACTAGCGCGTTGCCGACCCTTAAACATTAGATATTAAGTCTTTGTGTCCGGTAATTTCATCAGCTACAGTGCCATTCACGCCGGAACACAGCAATGCTTACTCACTGCTGCTTGGCGGCAGAATATCTGACACTGCGGTGGTACCTACCTGGACGGTTCCTTGCACAAGGAACCTACCACCTAGCTAAAACTAGTTAGGCTAAAGCTAAAGGCTAGTTTAGGCCATTTAGGCCATGTGCTTTATATGCCTCTCGACAGCGGGCTCAAAGGCAAGGCATTGAGGGATTCCTTGTGGAAATCCTATCTGAGAGTCCAGGTCCCCCCGTCATGTGCCGATGCAACAGCCACAGGAGTTTTAGTCTGCACCAGCCGTCTACGTAGTCGTCGCGGTTTTATTAAGAGTGTGCAACCTTTGGTAGGGGACTCTATAAAGGCGAAACAAGATCTCTGGGTGGAGAGATATCCTCAGTCTCTGTACGTTCCACTAGTTGAAAATCTTCCTCCAGGGTTTAAAAAGCCGTGGCCTACATGGAAAAGCCTTAATAGGCTAAGATCTCAGGTAGGCCGCTGTAAGCTGCTCTTAAATATATGGGGATTTAACAGTGACGCCAACATCAGTTGCGAGTGTGGTGTGTCCCCTCAAAGTATGTCTCACCTTATTAGTTGCCCCGCTTGTCCGACTACCTGTACGACAGAGGACTTGCACCAGGCAAATCAGAACGCCATTGATGTAGCCTCTTTCTGGGGAACTACCATATAGTATTCGTATATTCACTGTCGACACGAAAAGAAGAAGAGAAGAAGAAGAAGGAGTTTTAGTTGGTATAAATCCCACATACCCTGGTTGACTCCCACTGGTCCCTGGGACCTTTTAAAGGTTTCCAAGGTGAAAACAAAAGAGTGAAAATTGAACCCATGACCTGTTAGCCAGAGTGTCTAACTACGACGGGCCTGTAGGTCTAACTGGTGGTTCACCAGGTAGGCACCTCAGTGTAAAATATTCTATCGCCAAACAGCAGTATATATAAATTGCTGTGTTCCAGTGTGAAGGGCATGTAGCTGGTAAAGTTACAGGACACAAAGACTTAATATCTAATGCCTTGAGGTTCGGCAACGCGCTAGTGATTCTTCTGGTGTTGCTAGCGTCTATAGACTGGTGGTGACTGCTTACCATCAGGCGTGCCACATGCACCTTGGTGGTGTAAAGGAAAATAGACACACTGGCCGCTACCCAATAGGTCGTGGGTTCGACTCCCACATTACGCTTGCATTACGTATGTAGGTATTGCTACATACGTTTTTTATAAATACATACTGAAATAGATAAACAACGCTCAAACCAGATAATAATAATAAAAATTATATATTTTTTTATTTATAAAGATGTAAAGAATAGTTTAAAACAATGAATAAATGGATAATAATAATAATAATATCTTGGGACAATCCACACACGGTCATCCAATCCCAAACTAGGCAGAGCCTGTACTATGGAAACCAGACAACTGATACTAGTACTTATACTTTTTTTTTGTAAATAAATACTTAAATAGATAAATCACTTGGTGGGAATCGAACCCACGACCCATCCGGTAGCAGCTAGAGTGTCTAACCACTGGACCAACAGGCCCGTCAAAATACTACTATATACTACCGCGCAGCTCTGCTCGCGCTCTTTCACTTGTGAATCTAAACCATTTTCGAATCCCCTTGAACACACACAAACAATTTCATCAACATCGGTCCAGCCGTTTAGGAGGAGTTCAGTGACATACACACGTACAGTAGAATTATATATATAAAGATATACTAATAAATATCACTTATCTGGTTTCCATAGTACACGGTCTGTCTAGTTAGGGGTCAGATGTCTGGATCGTCCCAGGATATTATAATTATTATGTATGTATTAATAGACCAATGGGCCCATTGATTGGCAGCCAAATAGCACTAAATGCTTTGTTCCAACAATGAGTAAGGTTTGCCCGTTCTACCCTCGATCCCTAAGGAATTATATTCCTAAGCTACTCTGCTTTAAGAACTACTGCTGTAACATCTTTTCTTTCCTTTTTTTGCGGGGAAACCTTCAAAGAATCCCCGGGAGCTATGGGGTTTAATCGGGGTATGTGGGATTTTCGTCCACTAAAACCTCTTCGGCTGTCGCATTGACATATTTATTTTATTTATTTATATACCACATATACAACTATCTTTATAGGCAATCCCAATTGGATAGTGTAGATTCCTATTATTAACATCACAACACATAAAAAAAATACCGGTCAAGTGCGAGTCGGACTTGCGTACCGCCCTCGGTACGCGAGTCCGACTCGGTATGGAACCCTTTCCATACCATCTTTAGCTTTGGACATCATCATCATCATCACCAGCCGGAAGACGTCCACTGCTGAACAAAGGCCTCCCCCTTAGACCGCCACAATGAACGACAATTTGCTATTTGCATCCACCGGTTGCCTGCGACGCGAACAATGTCGTCGGTCTACTTAGTGGGAGGCCTGCCTACGCTGCGTCTTTGCTTTGCCGCAGCTTTGGACGTATTAATTTTATTATTCATGTAACACCTCAGATAGTAAAAAAAACAAACAGGGGTCGAATAGATCACTGTAGCTGTTTAGAATCTTGCAGATCCGTCAGATAGCAGAATTCGCTCCAAGAATGGTCCTACGAATTGGAGGATGCAAGGGAGTAATGGGAGCACGGGGATACCTAGCAGGCGAACGGGACTGCACATCATCATCATCAGCAGCAAAATGACGTCCACAGCTGAACAAAGGCCACCCCTTAGAAGGGAGGGGTAGCCATAATCCCCACGCTTGGCAAGTGTCTTGGGGATCGCAGTAGGTGGTAGGTAATCCAATAGTAAGACGCTGCTGCCCGTCTTCTTGTTTTCCCTTAGTCGCCTCTTATGGACAGCCAACGGGATGGGTGGGTGCTATTCTTACCCGGACACCCCACGGGTTACGGAACTGAACCTTGTACAATAATTCTGGGTAACCAATCTTACCTTGGAGTAAGGTTAAAAAGAAAAGTGCATCAATTAGATTCCTTCGTGTTTCTAAAGAGTTCTTATAGTGAGAGAGCCTTTTTTTTTGTTGTCTAGGAGGAAACCTTCCAAAGGTCTCCGATCCGAGGAGGCGGAGGCCAGGTTATGTGGGATTTTTACCCACCAAAACCTTTATCGACGGTTATAGGGAGACTCTGGGCACTTCGTTCGGACCTTCGCCAAGGTCTTTCCAGCGCTAGACGCTCGCTAGAGTACGCCCGGGGGGGGGGAGCTGAGATACACGCTCCACCCTCGTGGTGCTCTCGACGACGTTGGGTCTACACCGCGTCGTCGCCCGCCTTGGGGCCGCATTTAGTTGGGACGCACAGAGCCCCCACCCCATGCCATCTGCGACCCAATAGTGAGAGAGCCTAGCGTCGTACGAACGTTTCTGTGTAGCTATTTTAGCCGCAAACGCCAAATGAACAGCAACAGGAAGAAAGAGTGCACTCGTGTCTACGCAAGCGCTTTTGCACTATAATATCTCCCGCGTAGATGGCTGATCTTGTGAAAGCCTGGCCGCTGTGGTCGAATCGGCCAGGAGGACATTATTTTATTTATTTATTTATATTTAGGAAGACCTACGGCTAATATAATAAAATATTAATACAATAGAAATATACAGCTATTTACAGGTCTTCACGGATATACAACAATATAGCAATAGAAATCGTGAGAACTAGAAAGAATAAATTGGTAAATAAAAAAAATACCGGTCAAGTGCGAGTCGGACTCGCGCACCGAGGGTTCCATACCATTTTTGGACGTATTAAAGTAATTTTACTATTCATGTAACACCTCAGATAGCAACAAAACCAAACCGCAAAACCAAGTCTGTTTATCGTGGTTTTTTTTAGTATTACTAAAAAACTGTACCTACTTAGAAAGATCATTTTATTTTTCCTGTAAAATATAGATAAACATGTACTACCCATAATTATTTCAGATGTTTTCCTCCACAAACTTCGGAGATACGCGGGAAACAGCAATATTTTTTGTAATTTTTTTATTATCAGCTAAAAACCACGTAACATAAACCAAATAGGTACGGTTCAACTACTCATTACGGTAAACCATTGATTATTAATGCCACGTTTTCTAATCCATTTAAATTGTTAAAACATTGTACAAATATCGTCTTTTACAATACGGCGTATTGAGCGGTATCTCTAAATCTGTCCCACACCGGTCCCTATCATAAAACATTGCACGTATGAAAGTTTTCTAACTATTAACTATCATTCATTAATTGATATTATTTTTTTCAACTTGAATGAGGACTTGTTAAATTAAAAATATCACTAAGCTATCGTTGAATAAATTTATCAAATATGCCAGCAAATAAACATGCTCCGTAATGAACATTGTCCAAAATTAAAGATTTTGTTCTCATTACTCCAATAGATGGCGCTGTACAATTATTATAACGCGGTATGGTTTTGTTTTTAACCGGCCCTGTTTATAAAATTGAAACTTACTGCAAGATTTTTTCATCCGTCGCATAGATACGAGCTGTTTCTAAAAATCGATTTATACACGTAATTTATATAATCGATTTACTAAAAATCGATTAATATTATTATAAAAATCGACAATAAAAAATCGATTATTAGAAAATAATAATCGATTTAAATAGAAATCGATTATTTTTTAACATCCCTATAATCCGTTAATTGGGTCCCATAAAAAACTTATTGCTTAGTAATAAGTAGTTCCTGAAAAAACAAGAATGGTGACTGCGCACTGAGAGCTGCAAGAAAGCCTTTATAGATGACGTTTTAGTCGCTTTTTAAGGACAAAAATGGTCATAACTCTGGCAAATATTTACCAATTTCAATGATTCTTTTTTATTCGAAAGAAGAAACCACTGTATTGAATCTGTATGAATTTAATTACAACCGGATAAGAACTTCCTGGAGGACCATGAACGATGTGGAGCAATTTATCTGGTAAAAACCATAAAACTGATGTTCTCCATTACATTGCTCTGACAATAATTATGAACCGATTTCGATGATTCTTTTTTTATTCGAGAGAGTAAACTACTATGATGATTCCATGCAAATTTCATTACGACCGGATATTTTTTTCTGAAAAAACATGAATTATGTAAAACTATGTATACGATAATGTGATCAAAACCTACCTAGATAATTTTACGGTTTTCGATGGTTCAATCTTTATATATGAAAATATCACTAAAAAGTTTAAAATAAAATCTTTTTTTAAAAAAATTGAACCGACTTCAATATCACTGAAAAGTATAAAATAATTTAAATATTATTGAAGTTGGTGCCAAATATACACAGCAGGTACGCTAACACCAACTATTTAACTTTTTTTTTCTTATTTAAAATATTTAACTTTTTTGAAATAAACAACAACAAAATTTTTCGCCCACCACTGAGTACAATGTCGCCCACTCCGGGTCGATAGTAACTGTAAATTCAGTCAGTGGTTTTATTCATTTCTTTCTTGATCGATAACTAAGGTAAAACCCCCAATCATCGACACTTTAAGGATCGCAAGTGAACATTTTTTTAAAATATCTAGTTTATTGATGATATTATACGATACTTTCATGCACTAGGTATAAGTTTAGGGTTCATTCTATATTATCTTAAAGTAAAAACGAGTGTAATACCAATAAGTAGATCAATAAATCAAATTAGATTTAGGCTCTTTTTGGCGTAGTTATCGACAAGGAAATTCTATATATCGACACCCAGTAATCGACATGATCCAATAATCGTGATCTAGTAATCGACATGTTCTATTTATCGTCACCCAAATATCGACCGAATCTTAACACCATGCCCAAAAAAGTCTTATTAAGTACATTAATTATTTTAATTATAATAAACAAACAGGGACATGTACATGTGTGTGGCATGCTTAAACTCATCTAAAGTTAAGTAGGTAATGACTTTTTAATGCTATTATAACAATATTTTTTTATTAAAAAATCGTAAATGATCTTATCCCGTTACGTACTTCCACTATTCTTTGTCACGTATGAATTATTTTAACTAATCAAAAATTTAACATAAATTGTAGAACTGTTTTTAATTAATTGGTATTCATCATCATCATCACCAGCCGGAAGACGTCCACCACTGACTATAGGCCTCACCCTTCGAACGCCACAATAAACGACAACTGGGTATTATAATAAAGATAAATAAATCTCGTCTGCCCACCTAGTAGGAGGCCTACCTACGCTGTGTCTTCCGGTTCGTGGTCGCTACTTGAGAACCTTTTTTTTGGTTGTCGGTTCTTCGAGCGATGATGCCTACCCATTGCCACTTCTCTAGCAGATATTGAGAGCTATGTCGGTGACCTTGGTTCTTTGTCGAATGTCCTCATTACGGATTCTGTCACGCAAAGAAACTCTGAGCATAGCTCTCTCTATAGCTCGTTGTGTGACTGAGCTTCTCTAAAAGGCCCGCTGTTAAGGACCACGTCTCATTACCATATTGTCATCACTGGCAACATACTGTTACAGCTCTGGACTAGCGTCGAAATATCGAGACGTCTTTTGTTGTATAAAATTCCCACGTTTTTAGTTTTAAGACAATAGCCTTTTGTTTCATGTTTACTATCAGTTCCGTAAACGCCGGTATTGTTTCTATTACTCTTTATTGTTTAATTGTTAATTTTATTAGGGTATTTACACTTTAAGCCTATTGTTGAAATATTGTTATTAGTTCCACGAACGCTATTATCATCCCAAGTTTTACAACTTTGTTTACAACTTGCGAACCTTCCAGAAAGGCATAGTCCCATATAAAATACGCCGCCGAGCCGACCAACAGTTAGTGTATTCTACGCTGCGATCCCGGAAGAATCTCAACGCGATACAGTGTGTTCTACGCTGCGATCCCGGAAGAATCTCAACGCGATACAGTGTGCGATACGCTGCGATACCGAGTGATATATCTGCGATTCAGTGAAGTGATAAGGTGAACGACTAAAGCTTGTGATAACGGACTCCAAGTGATATACCTGCGATCTGGACTGTAATATTGCTGTACTCTTAAGAGTGTGTGGAAATAAATCATCTTCACCAAGCAAACGGCATTTTTAAGAACCCTGCGACGTAACAATTGGTGTCAGAAGTGGGATGCCTTTGTTGCCGCGTGAAGAAGACGACCGTACACCACGCACGAGGCGGCAAGTCGAGATGGACCGCACACGTCGGCAAGCTGAGGAGGAGCGGACGGAAGCATCGACATCGACGAGTGTGCCTGCTACGCCTTCGATGGATTTGTCCGCCCTATTGGAAGTTATGCGACGAGAGTTCCAAGCTAGCCAAGAGGCAAGTCGACGAGAGTTGCGGGAAGCTATGCAGGCCAACCAGGAAGCTCTGCAGGCCAACCAGGAAGCAAGTCGACAAGAGTTGCGGGAAGCTATGCAGGCCAACCAGGAAGCTCTGCAGGCCAACCAGGAAGCTCTGCAGGCCAACCAGGAAGCAAGTCGACAAGAGTTGCGGGAAGCTCTGCAGGCCAACCAGGAAGCATTAATTAGCAAATTTGACACAGGCCTTAAGGAAATTGGACAACGAGTAAGCACTATGGAAAAAGACATTAAGAAGGTCAGTGCACAAGCGAACGAACTTCAAGAGAGAGTGGACGCCCACGACGAGAGTCTGCAGTCTATCAAAAAGGACGTTATAAGGCTGCAAACTCGTGAACCAGTCGTAGTGGGCTCGTCATCGTCAAGGCTTGATTTACCTCATTTTGATGGAGCCTCTTCGTGGACTGCATTCAGGCATCAATTTGAGACTTTAATGGAGGCAAACGCCTGGAGTGACAAATATGCACTGACTGCACTCACTCTCGCCCTGCGAGGAGATGCCTTGGTGGTGTTAGAAAACCTGCCAGTCGAAGGAAGAACCGTGGGGAATCTGATGGAAGCCCTTGAAACCCGGTACGGCGAGAAACACCTGGAGCATGTGTGCCGG
This sequence comes from Furcula furcula, assembly GCA_911728495.1. Classification (NCBI taxonomy): domain Eukaryota; kingdom Metazoa; phylum Arthropoda; class Insecta; order Lepidoptera; family Notodontidae; genus Furcula; species Furcula furcula. The sequence goes on along the minus strand of OU452267.1, from coordinate 13,486,466 downwards.
GCACAGCTGCGAGAAAGAATTCAGAAGCCTGGCGAGAACCTCCAGCAATGGGCTAGCGAGATCGAACGTCTAGTACGTCGTGCATACTCATCAACACCAGAGACAATACCAGTGACACTGTTGCAAGCTTTTGTGGATGGAATACGAGATCCTGAAGTCAGAGCCACTGTACGACTGGCACATCATAGTTCCTTGAAGACTGCGCTCGCTCATGCTCTGGAAGTCGAAGCGGTGAGGCAAGATACACGGATACACAAGATAAGGGAAGTAGTGACAAATAATCGAACCAGTTTTCCACGAAGCCCGCGATTTGGGCCGATGTGCTACGGCTGTGGGGAGAGAGGACACATACGGGTGGATTGCCCACAACTGAAGAAGAAAAGTGTCTCAAATGCCGAGACACAATCAGAAGATAACGTGTCGTTAAACTAAGTGTCGCCAGGGCCGCGGGGCGGGTGCTGGCTGGTCATAACGAAGCCCCAACCATCACTATCACACAAGTTTGCAACGGAAATAGCCTTATCGTCGAGGGAACTTTGGACAACAAGCCGTGCAGTTTCACTGTGGATACCGGAGCATCACGTACAGTAGTGAGACCAGAATTAATGAAGAGAACGATCCTGTGGAATAAGCAGATACCAGCACTTTGCCTTCAAACAGCAACTGGCCAGTCAGTCTCCGTCCTCGGTGACACCGAAGTGGAGCTTAGTATCGGTGATAAAGTTTATCGTCAGTCGGTACTAATTGCTAACATTACCGATGATTGCATATTGGGTTTGGACTTTCTAAAAGATCACCGTTGCATTGTGGACATTGCAAGAGGAGTGCTGAAATTTTCGGACCAAGAAGTATGTCTACAAGGATCACGAGCTTGCAATTTATACTGCTTGAAGAACACAATATTGACTCCAAGATCAGAGACCTTGATACAAGTGAAGTTTCCTCCGAATATAAAGCATGGACGCTGTGTTATTGCTGAAGATGATGGTCATCATCCAAATTGAATAACCGCAAGAACACTACTTGTGACAAAAAGTGTAACGCAAATAAGAGTTCTGAACCTCAGTAACAACGAGATTCACCTGAAGAAAAACTGTGTTATTGGAAAGTGTCAAGAAGTCAAGTATCTTCAACGCCTTAGCGATTCTAACAGTGCAACGCATACCTCCGAGGAACATGTTGAGGATCTTATGGAATCTTGCAAAAGAACATTAACGACATCGGAGTATTCTCAAGCAAAAGATCTTCTTCTACGGTATAAGGACATATTTGCATCAGGAAATGACTGTGGAAGGACTGGACTGGTGAAACACATAATCGACACAGGTGATGCCAGACCAATAAAACAGAGACCTCGTCGTGTACCATGGGCCAAGGAAGCTGAAGTTACAGAGTTGGTGAACGAAATGGCTAAGAATAAGGTCATCGAGCCGTCTACGAGTCCTTGGTCATCACCTGTAGTCTTAGTGAAGAAGAAAGATGGCAGCACCAGGTTCTGCGTAGACTATCGGATGCTGAATAATGTCACCAAGAAGGACAGTTATCCTCTACCACGGATAGATGACACACTGGACATGCTCAGTGGCATGAACTGGTTTTCAACGGTGGATTTGAAGAGTGGCTATTGGCAAGTGGAGATAAGCCCTGAAGACAAAGAGAAAACTGCGTTCTGCACGGGAATAGGAAACGGTCTCTGGCAATTTAACGTCATGCCATTTGGACTATGTAATGCTCCAGCGACGTTTGAGCGCCTCATGGAAAGAGTCATGGTTGGTCTGCTTGGTGACGTATGTCTAGTGTACCTCGACGATGTCATCATAATGGGGCGTAACTTTAAGGAGCATTTGAGAAATCTGGAGAAAGTCTTCACCCGGATCAGAGACGCCAATTTGAAGCTAAGCCCGAAGAAATGTGAATTATTTAAGAAGGAAGTTAAATACCTGGGTCATGTGATATCTACGGAAGGCGTGCATACTGACGCGGATAAAGTGAAAGCTGTACGAGAATGGCCAATTCCGAAGAACAAAACAGAAGTAAGAGCTTTTCTCGGCTTATGCACATACTACAGGCGATTTGTCAAGAACTTTGCGGACATAGCAAGACCGCTGCATCGCCTAACGGAAGAAAAACGTGCCTTCATCTGGGATTCAGACAGCGATGAAGCCTTCAACACCCTGAAGCAATGTTTGTGTGAGTCGCCCATCTTGGGCTATCCAAGCAGAGAGGGACGATTTGTTGTGGACACTGACGCAAGCAACACGGGGATTGGAGGTGTCCTATCACAGATACAAGGCGACCGCCAGGTTGTGATAGCTTATTTCAGCAAGGCACTTTCGAAGCCGGAAAGAAATTATTGTGTGACTCGCCGTGAACTGTTGGCTGTTGTGAAGACCTTACAGCACTTCCACAAGTACTTGATCGGGAGGCAGTTCACGTTACGGACAGATCATGCCGCATTAAAATGGCTGCTACAATTTAAGAATCCTGACGGACAAGTGGCACGATGGTTGGAGCAGCTGCAAGAATTTCATTTTGAGATAGAACACCGAAGTGGAAAAGGGCATAATAATGCGGATGCACTATCAAGGCGGCCTTGCCCAGAAGAATGCCAACACTGCAAGAAACAGGAGACGCGTGAAGCTCTAAGAACCATTAAGATCGATGGCACTGATGATGAGTGGACGGATGACAACATGAAGAGAGCTCAAGAAGAAGATAAAGATCTACGGCCTATCATAGACTGGTTGAAGATTGGAAACAAGCCACAATGGAGTGACATATCGTCATACAGCCCAATTTGTAAGGGTTACTGGGCTCAGTGGAGTAGCCTGACACTTAATAACGGGCTTTTATGCAGAAAGTGGGAGTCAGAAGATGGCAGAGAGGTCACTCTACAGATTGTAATTCCGCGGAGTAAGGTTGCACCTCTTCTGAGACAAACGCACGATGGAGTATCTGGTGGACACCTTGGAATGAAGAAAACTCTTGTGAAAGTGCGACAAAGGTTCTACTGGTTACGATGTCGAGAGGACGTGGAAGACTGGTGCCGGAAGTGCACTGCGTGCGCATCTGTGAAAGGACCTCAAACAAGAAGCAAAGGGAAACTCAAGTTATACAACGTTGGAGCACCTTGGGAGCGTATAGCTATAGATGTCGCTGGACCATTCCCAGAAACCGGCAGTGGAAACAAATACATAATCGTCGTTCAGGACTACTTCAGTAAATGGCCGGAAGTCTTCGCTACGCCGAATCAAGAAGCCAAAACCGTAGCAGAGAAGCTGGTTCAAGAAGTTGTCTGCCGATTTGGAGTACCGTTGGAAATCCACTCTGACCAAGGACGAAATTTCGAATCTGCTTTGTTTCAAGAACTTTGCAAGCTGCTTGGCATGAACAAGACAAGAACGACTCCAGCACATCCCCAGTCAGATGGAATGGTTGAGCGGTTCAATCAAACGTTGGAAAATCACTTGGCGAAGGTAGTCGACGAACACCAAAGGGACTGGGACAGATATATACCACTTTTCCTTATGTCATACCGCTCAGCCATACACAATAGTACCGGCATGTCACCAGCCAGAGTAAACTTTGGAAGAGAAATGAGGCTTCCAATTGATGTTATTACGGGTACACCTCCTGAGGCTCCAAGACCACTAGTGGATTACGTGTGTGACCTACAAAACCAACTGGATGACGTGCACACATTGGTACGCGAGAACAGTCTAAGGACCAGCGACAAGATGAAGACTCGCTATGACCGTCGAGCAAACACCAGTGGTTTCGACGAGGGCACGTTGGTGTGGCTACATAATCCACTACGGAAGAAAGGGAAATCTCCGAAGCTACAGGCCCGTTGGGAAGGACCTTACAAGGTGATTACGAGGATAAATGATATCACCTATCGCATCAAACAAGGGACGAGAGGAAAACCAAAGATAGTTCATGTGGACCGGTTGGCTCGATATCACGGCAACAATGATGCTCGGGACGAGCATGTCTAAGAGGGGGACAGTGTTACAGCTCTGGACTAGCGTCGAAATATCGAGACGTCTTTTGTTGTATAAAATTCCCACGTTTTTAGTTTTAAGACAATAGCCTTTTGTTTCATGTTTACTATCAGTTCCGTAAACGCCGGTATTGTTTCTATTACTCTTTATTGTTTAATTGTTAATTTTATTAGGGTATTTACACTTTAAGCCTATTGTTGAAATATTGTTATTAGTTCCACGAACGCTATTATCACCCCAAGTTTTACAACTTTGTTTACAACTTGCGAACCTTCCAGAAAGGCATAGTCCCATATAAAATACGCCGCCGAGCCGACCAACAGTTAGTGTATTCTACGCTGCGATCCCGGAAGAATCTCAACGCGATACAGTGTGTTCTACGCTGCGATCCCGGAAGAATCTCAACGCGATACAGTGTGCGATACGCTGCGATACCGAGTGATATATCTGCGATTCAGTGAAGTGATAAGGTGAACGACTAAAGCTTGTGATAACGGACTCCAAGTGATATACCTGCGATCTGGAGTGTAATATTGCTGTACTCTTAAGAGTGTGTGGAAATAAATCATCTTCACCAAGCAAACGGCATTTTTAAGAACCCTGCGACGTAACAATACATTGGTGAATGAACTTTGTCTTCAGGCACTGCGGAATTTTAGATGAGAAGATGTCACCAAGTTTCCCAAACGCCAAGTTGGATGCTTCGAGCGACCTCGAATCTTTGTCGAAATTGAACCCACTAAATGTATCCAAGGCAGACATAGTGGTCAACAACTTCGTGTGTATCGTTGCCAACGACTATCGGTATGAATGCAACATGGACATTAGACATATTCTTCGTCTTGTGCATGTTCATTTTAAAGACCCACCGGTTGGGTTAACGCTACTAATGTCGCAGAGCATCGTATTGAGGTCCTTCAGCGATTCTGCCGTAATTACTATATTATCGGCAAAGCGAAGGCGAGTGATGTATTCGCCATTGACGTTGATGCCGAATCCGTACCAGTCCAAGAGCTTGAAAACGTCCTCCAATGCGTTCGTGAACAGTTTCGGAGAAATAACGTCTCCCTGTCTCACAACTCTCTTCAATCGGGTTGATTTTGTACTCTCGTCCTGTAGTCGGATCGGCATGGTGGTCGTTGCAACACTTCGATACCTATAGTGAATATGGCATCGCTGAAGGGACAGCAATACTGCCCAGGTCTCGATTAAATCGAAGGTTTTTCGTAGCCCACAAACGCTAGACATAATGACCGATTATACTCCTTAGTCTTCTGTATCATCTGACGGAGCGTATGAATGTGGTATACGGTGCTAAAGCTTTTTCGAATCCCGGCTTGTTCGGTAGGCTGGAAATCATTACACCTGCGTTCGTGCTATTCCTTCGTTTCGAAAACAGCTTGTACATATGGCTCAGGAGTGAGATATGTCTATAATTTTTCGATAAGGTGTTATCACCTTTTTGAAGAGAAACAACACCACACTCCTGGTCATGCTTCTGGCGTAGTACCTTCGAGTAAGACTGACAGAAGTTCTGTTGTGATTCCGTCTTCACTCCTTCACACCTTCACACCTTTTTGTTTTAAGCTGTTTGAGAGCCATTCCAATCTAGTACAGGCTGATGTATGGGATGTCCTCAGAGTAGTGCCGGGTTAGTTTAAGTCTGGTGTCCGTGTACATTTTAAACACATTTCATTTGGTCAAACTATTTTTGAAAACATAAGGACCTGATTGGTCTGGATTGGTCTAAGGGCATTTTTTTCACGTGCTGGTTATAAGCTATGACGGTCTCTTCCGGCCCCGTAAATGTCATGACAGTAGCCATATTTTCTCAGTGACCGCAGTTGAGAGCCGACCTTCACGAATTTTAGCATGGAGAGGCGGCCTCGATCAAACTCTGCGTACCAACGCATTACGGTGCTTAAATGACGTGCTTTCCACCCAATAGCATTTTGAAGTCGATCAGACTGACTGCTTCTATCGCCTGTGCCATTTGAAAAGGCGTGTATCTTTTTAGGCGCCATTTTTGCAAAATATGTCGGTTATTGGAACACATGGAATATCCAATCATCGACACAACTGTCGATCACTGGATGCAGTTTGATGTTTTAAATGAAAGAACTATATTTTAAGAGTGCAGAAGAAACATAGCCAAGTAATAAAATAAAGTGCAATAAATAATAAACAAAAAAGTTCCGACATGTGTCGAAATTTGGAACAAGCGAAGAAAAAAATTCCAATGACCGACATGCGTGTTTTCTTATTTTATTATAACCACACCCTTGTCAAACAATTATTTAAAACTAGTCAATTTATGTCTTAATTTTATAAATAAATAACATTTTCGATACAGCAAAACAATTAAAAGTTATGAGCAATAAATCTTACTCACCTCCTTAACGATTTTACTAGTAAAACTAGACTTACGATGGAGGATCACTTGCGGTCGAAACTTATACCATGCCATTTTCTTAAAAATGGCCGAATAAGTGAAATGTCATTTGCAATGACAACTAGATAATCCGCGTTTATTGTTTATTCTTGAAATCGATCCAGAATGGAGAAAATGCTCTTATTTTTTTTAATAAACTTTTTAAATGTCGGACAATGCAGCGTTGTCGGACACTGGTTGTTTTACCTTAATTAAATTTAATTACAAATATTACAATAAGCAATAGTGCAGGGTGACAAAGCTGAAATTTGAAGTGTTCTGTGAATTTGAATGCCGTAAAGTCGTTCGCTGCTTGAAAGTTGAAATGAATGACTCGAGTTTGGCGTGCAGCTTTCGCGTTCGGGTTTGTTCGGCTGAACTCGGCGTCTGTCGGCAGCCAGCCAGCAAAAAATATTTTAAGTGAAAATGGATAATTTGGTATTATGTTCAATGTAAATTTTATGTAACACATATTTTTAATGGTTGAAAGTTATATTGATCGCCACTACCCAAACCATATTTGGACGAATTAAGGTAATTTATTTTAATACTCATTACTCATGTCCCTCAGGTAGCAAAAAAAAAAAACAAACCGCAAAACTAAGCTTGTTAGTCGAGGTTTTTTTAGGATTACTAAAAAATTGTACTATTTAGAAATATCATTTTATTTTTCCTGTAAAATATAGATAGACATGTATTACCCATAATTATTTCAGATTTTTCCCTCCACAAACTTCGGAGATAAGGGGGGGGACGGTATTTTTTTTTATATTTTTGATTATCAGCCAAAAACTGCGTGACATAAACCAAAACAAAAATCTATTTTGAGATGTGCAAATGAAGCCCTTTCATATGATACCCCACTCAATATAGTAGTCTCACTTTGAAATTTTGATGACCCATTTCGACCCCCATTATAAAAAAAGTAAAAGATAAAAAAGATTTTTTTCATTTGCGATGGGGTTGGGTAAATAAGATCTAAAACTATTCCAAGTTTCAAATTGATAGCATCAGTGGTTCCTGAAATATATAGGTTTGTGACAGACAGACAGACAGACAGACGAAGTCACACCATAAGGGTTCCTTTTCTACCTTTTAGGTATGGAACCCTAAAAAGAATAAAATAAGAATAAATTTTCTTTATAATTATTATTATAAGGTCCTTGAGTGGTATTGACCAAGTATTGGCCATTTATTGACCGTATGGAACGTATCTAGAAGTTCATGAAAGACATATGCAACTTTCTTGTATTGACCTTTAATTGTTTTAAATCTTCTTGATCAAAACACATTTAGACAGGACAGAAACCAAATAATAGAAAACGAGAAAGAAAGCAATTTTGACATTCAGATCATTTGGTTTATAATAAAAAATGGCATAAATGCAATCTAAATATCAGCAAATATTTCAGTGCTGCCTACTTCATAATACCCAGCAAAATGTAAGGTACTTATCTCTCCTATAAGAAAATACTAACAATTTAATAACTCCATGCTGTAGTATTATGAATCCTAAAACAACATCATTTGAAGACTGTGATCAGAGTACTGTTTTTAAAATTATAAATAAGGAAACTCAGACCGAATCCTCATTCACTTTTGGAGGAGAGGACTCTAAAGGTTCTTTTAAATCACAAAAGTCCTATAGATTACCATTACCAAGAGACTATGATACTGATGACTGTATAAAAGTATACTCATTTTGCCAGATACTACAAGATCCAGACTCCCCAAGATCTGTGACTTTAATAAAAGACTCCGTATCAGAAGAAGTTCGCGATCACAAGCAATCATCAAAGGATGCTGTAGCAAACAGATATAAATACTGCAGAGAAGTTATAAAGCCTTTTTTGAAAGAATATCCGCAGGATTGTGCAGATTCTGATGATAAAATAATTCAAGACGCTATAGATTCAGCCAGCGAAGACTTTCCTGATTACCAGCCTTGCACTGAATTCTTTCCATCTAGCTTAGGTAAAATAGACAAGACTTTAGATAAATCTGATAACAAAAATAGTTTGGGTATATCTGAAAAACGAGGTCCAGGAATCCCAGTAAAACAAAGCAAACCCATAAACAAACAAAGCAAGCAAACAAAGCAAACCCAACCAAAAACAAGTAATAAAAAGTGCAACACAGAAAAAGTATCCAAACAAAGTTTAGTTGATAGGAGCACAAACTGTACGCCAAAAACTTCTCTCAACACCATGGATAATAAACGGGAATGTCCATCAAAAAGTTCTCTCAATAGTTGCCCAGATTGTCCTCCTGGGATCCCTGTCAGACAATGCAGCCCTTCTAAAGTTTGCCCATCTAGTAAATGTCCTACCAAAAGTAACCCCCCGAAAACTTGTCCATTGAGAGACTGCCCTCCAAAATCCTGTAATCTAAAAGACTGCCCTCCAGACGTGTGCCCTCCTAAAGAATGTGATGAAGTAGCTTGCCCACCAGAGTACTCTCCTGATGGAGCATATTCTACAGAGTGCCCACTAGCTGAAACTCCACGTAAATGCGGATCATCCTCTAAATGTTCTAATTTGGATTGCACTAAAAAGTCAAGGCCAATATCTGAAAGTAGTTCGAATAAAGATGTCTGCCAAAAAAAAACTAAACGGCCCATGGCTACAAATGATGAGAACAAAAAATGCATTGTGTACGATGAAAACTCGCCACGTGAAAAATGCCCTCAAGGTTCTTCATCGTCTATAAATATGAACAAAGTTGTGGATGCTCACAACGAGACTATAGCGACCCTAAAAAATGCAATGGAAGACTTTATGGGCAAAGTATTTAAGACTACACAAGACGCTGTGTCAACTATTACAAGTGAAAGTTCAAAACAAATCGAGAAATTTAGAAAGTGTGGATCTAGTAGCGCGGGCAAAGGTGGTGAAAATAATTCTGATAATATAGCAAGTTTCAATTTTGTGAATAAAGTTGAGAGTAAAGGCAAAACTGATGAGACATGTAAGGATGGTAACAATGATGGTGCTTTCAGTAAATTTGTACGAAAAGTCGAATCTACAGTGTCAGTAGTTAGCGAGACAGTGGTTAACAAAATACCCGATAATTTGAAGCCTGGTGGTAAATATAATGACACCGGCTCCCCGTATGATACGCCTACTCCTCCTAAAAAATGTTCTAACGAGATATTACAGGATCCATCATCGACTGTTATATCCAACAGCGTATTTTCATCAATAAAAACTAGGATTTGCTCAATGTTCTGCGACAAGGAGCAAAAAACGGGCAAAAGTCTATCACAAAAATCATCCTGTTCATCTAAAGATGATGACGACGAAACAATAATTGAAAGATTGATTGAATAAAACAAAATACGTTATTGTGATTAGGACAAACCAATCGGGCAATAAAATATAGTACAATAAATAAATCCATCCAATCGTTTTGGTATTTTAATTACATATTATTTATTCCTTTGTGACCCTGTTATTAAATGTTTAGTATGGTGTTATGTGTGTAGTGGTGCAGCGAAAAACAGCAAGCGGTTTTAGCGGCAAGTAACGTCTTTGTGTAGCTGTTCCTTACTGGCTAGGACAATGAAGGCCGATCGATTGTATAGATAGTGAAAATAAGATGAACCATGCGTCGGATAGGCAAACATAAAATATGAACATATACTCCAAGCTAAGATAAATTTATTGAAAATATTATAATCCAAAATCCATCGATTAATTTAGACTATAGGCCATGCCAAGACACATCCTCTCGAAAAACATGGGCCTTCTTCTGGGGCAATCGGGCAAAAACGAATCTATGGACCCTAATATGCAATGTTGGTGCAAAATAAAAGTTAAGGATAGTTCCTTTCCTTGATTCCCAGGAATCAAGCTGATAATGACCACATAAGCTTAATGCCCACTCAGTGAGCAGGAATGATTATCTTTGACCAAAAAAAGTACTGCCAGAGTGCTGCTAGCAAATAAAAAAACGATAACAAGAATTAAACCTCTAACGTTTAGCTGGTAGAAACTTTACATCGTCATCATCATCATTAGCAGCCGAAAAACGTGAACTGTTGAACAAAGGCCTCCCCCTTAGAAGGGAGGGGTTGCCATAATCCCTACCCTTGGCAGGCGGCTTGGGGATCAAAAATTAAATTGGGATCGTGGGAAATTTTACAACCTCTTTTTAAATGGTAACTGGTCGAAAACCGGATAAAATTTATACAGTTTTTTCAAACGTCACAAATTTATGTCGATTAGATTTTAGCAGCTCAAAAAATCCATCTGACAGACTTCAACCAGGCCAGCCAAAAGAAAACCTGAAAATGAACAAAAACCCATAAAAATGTCCGACACGGAGCCGTACGTGAAGACCTGCAAGGATGGAAAGACCGTATGTATCCCGTGTATACAGGAGAAACAGATACATAGTGAGGAGAAACATAAGGTCCGCTCGAAGGTGCCCTCCCATCCGCCTTGCAACTGCAGCCTTAGACAACCCTGCTGCCAGACCATGGAGCCTAACACCAAGTGAAATATTTTTAAGATTCCAGAAAAGGTGACCTACTCGTAAGTTTTTAATATTTAATCACACATCACATGATTAGCCGAAACGGCTTTCGTCCACTGTTGGACAAATGCCTTCCCCTTAGAAGGGAGGGCTCACCGTAATCCCCACGCTTGGCAAGCGTCTTGGGGATAGCAGTATAGTATAGGTGGTAGGTAATTCAATAGAAAGACGCTGCTGCCCGTCTTCTAGTTTTTAACCGACTTCAAAAAAGGAGAAGGTTCTCAATTCGTCTGTATATATATATTTTTTTTTCTATGTATGTTCGCGCATAACTCAGGCAATTATGAACCGATTTGAAAAAATCTTTCTTCTATCCATTCTTTAATCCGTTAATTGGGTCCCATAAAAAAATTATTGCTTAGTAATAAGTAGTTCCTGAAAAAACAAGAATGTTGACTGCGCAGGAAAGTTGCAAGAAAGCCTATATACTCGTAGATGACTTTATGGTGCTTTTTAAGGACAAAAATGGTCATAACTCTGGCAAATATTTACCAATTTCAATGATTCTTTTTTTATTCTAAAGAAGAAACCACTGTAATGAACCTGTACGAATTTTATCACAACCGGATAAGAACTTCCTGGAGGACCATGAATGATATGGAGGAATTTATCTGGTAAAAACCATAAAACTGATGTTCTCCTTTACATTTCTCTGACAAATATGAACCGATTTCGATGATTCCTTTTTTATTCGAGAGAGTAAACTACTATGATGATTCCATGCAAATTTCATTACGATCGGATAAAATGTTTCTGAGTTTCTGAAGAAACATGAATTATGTAAAAGTATGTAGACGATAATGTGCAATCATAATGATGTCATAACCTACCTAGATAATTTTACCGTCTTCGATGGTTCAATCTTTATGTATGAAAATATCACTAAAAAGTATAAAATAAAATATTTTAAAAAAAAATTTAACCGACTTCAATAGCACTAAAAAGTATAAAATAATTTAAATATTATTGAAGTTGGTGCCAAATATACACAGCAGGTACGCTAACACCAACTTCTTTAATATTTAAATTATTTTATACTTTTTAGTGCTATTGAAGTCGGTTCAATTTTTTTTTTAAATATTTTATCCCTTAATCGTCTCCTACGACACCCAACGGGAGGAGATATGTATCACCCATCCTCTAGTTACGCGTGACGTGCGTGCGGTGCGTCCGGCGCGGGCCAATGGACGCATACCTTAAATGACGTGATCTATTAGCGAATCTAAGTATCTAAGTGAAATAAATATGCGCGCTGCAAAAAAAAAATTACCTGTATAATCAAATTCGTCTCTCCCCAGCTGAGCCAGTATGCCGTTCAATTCGCAGCGGGTGGATATGAAATCGTGCAAGAAAGTTCACCCCCCACATCCTTGCGACAAACCTAAAAAATGCGACCAGACAGGGGAGGATGAGATCGACTGCCCTCTGCCATTCTTGTGCATTGAGAAATTGAAAAACCCAGCTATACCAGGAGAGATCAGTAAGTAATTTGGCCCCACGCCAGGTATTACCAATTAGTTTCTATAGCTCCATACCTAAAAGGTAATAAATTAATAGTTTAAAAAACTAAAAATACATGCTTTTATAATGGACTACTGCATTAAAAAGCTATAAATAAATTATCTAAACAGTGCTTTCTTTCTTTCTGCCTCGTGTTTGTAATTTATGGATTATATTTGTGTGTAAAAGCGTGGGGCGCTTTTTCTCTGTAAATGATTTCAAATTATTGTCTTGCGAATACAGATACTTAGCGTTCTTGAAATTTGACAAAAATGTTAAGCTGTTATTCAGAAAAAGCGCTTCACGCTTTTACACATAAATATCTATACATATTATAAAACAAAGTCGCTCTCGCTGTCTGTCTGTCCCTATGTATGCTTAAATCTTTTAAATTACGCAACGGATTTTGATGCGGTTTTTATTAATAGATAGTGTTTCTTAAGGAAGGTTTATATGTATAATACATGCATAATATAGTAGAGAAACACTAATAATTTTTGAGGTTTCTAATGTGATGTCGTAAATAAGCACATTTTTTTGCGCTTACATTGCAAACGCTGGCTGAACCCTACGAGATAGATCAAAATAATGTACTACAGTATTGTACATATTAACAAGGTCTACAAAAAAGTTCGCGATGGTATATGTTTATCTCTTAGAGATAACCCACAATAACCATTTTTTATCCTTTACTTTTTATGACAAACTAGCTGACCCACGCAGCTCCGCCTGCGCTATTTTTACGTTAACTAAACTTTGAATAACAGACATTTGCATCGAATACATAACCTCATTTTTTATAGTCGGTTAAAAACTGGGACCCACTTTTTACTTGCTCTCCGAAGCACAGACCCGTTTAGTTCAAATGGCCTTAAACGGTCACCCATCTATTTAATGACCTTACCTAACGTTGCTTAACCCGATCGATTACAAAACATTGATAACAACTCTCTATGAGTGTCCCTTACTAATATTTATTATATTATAAAGAAAAATTGATAAAATCGGACCAAGCGTATAACCAAGTACCCGTTTTGAATTTAATCCCCTCTCCCAAAAGAGCCGTGCTAGATTACGGGATAAAAAGTATCCTATGTCCTAGTAGTAAGATCTCAAATCATGCCAAGTTTCAATTGAATCCATTCAGTAGTTTCGGCGTGATGCTCAGCCGTGATACAGACAGACAGACAGACAGACAGACAGACAAAAATTAAAAAAATTACATTTTCGGCCTTAGTATCGGTTATAGAATGCTCTCCAAATATAATTTTCAAAATATCTTCAATGTACAGAATTGGACCTGTTACAGTTTTATTATAAGTATAGATAATTAATAATTAACTATTAATAAATTGTTGTTAGCATGAATTTGTCCCTACTTCAATATAACAAACTTCACTAATATATACATCAATGACAAAAAAGCTGTGAATGTTGTTCATACCGCTAGGTTAAGGTTAAGCAACATAAGGCTAGGTCATTAAATAGGTGGGTGAATCGATTTGTATGAAATTTTGTGTACATATCGGGTGGGTCTGAGAATAAAATCGTAAAGTATATTTCATGCCGCTAGGTTTAGCAACGTTAGCCAAGGTCATTACATAGATAGGTGACGGGCGGCGGCGACTCCGAGGAGGACGGTGACGGGGTTGCAAGCCCCGTCCCTGTGATCATGGTGCCAGGTTCCCGGGGGCTATAATGCGCACTGAGGGGTATTTGGTGCATATCCCACTGGAGGGCCCAGGTCTCCCCTCATATATGGCGATGCGACAGCCGCAGGGGTTTAAGTGGGTAAGAATCCCAGATACCAGATACCATGATTAACGAGGATATTTAGAACGAGAGGAGGGTGCAAGAGAGGAAAGAGAGGGAGAGGGGATTCGAGGAGAGAGTGATAGGGTGAGGGGTAGGGGGATTAAGGTAGAACAAGGGGAGAGTGAGGGGGAGCAAGGTGGTAGAAGAGAGAGGGGGACGGGGTTCAGAGAGGGGACAACGGGGAGAGGAAGAGGGGGACTGTGACGGGGACCGAAGCGGGAAAGGGGAAAGAGAAAAGAGAGAATTAGAATTAGATTTTTCTTATAAGTGAGAGAGAGATGGAGAGAGAAATAAATCAAGGGAGGGGGGAGAAAAGGGGAGCAAATTGTAATAAAAGCGCGGGCGGAGCTGCGCGGGTCAGCTAGTAATATTATAAATGCGAAAGTAACTCTGTCTGTCTGTCTGTCTGTTACGCTATAACTCCTAAGCCACTGAACCGATTTTGATGAAATTTGGTTCAGAGATAGATTAGACCTCAAGGAAGGATATAGGCTATCTTTTATCTGAAAAAAAAAAAAGATTAAAGGGGTTGAAATAGGGAATGAAAGTTAGTATGTAATTTCGTCATTGTTTTGATTTACATGCTTCCCTACTAATCCCTACTAATCCCTACTTCCCTACTATCCCTACTATCCCTACTTCCCTACTTCCCTACTTCCCTACTTCCCTACTTCCCTTCCCTACTATATATATATATATATATATATATTTATATATTATATTATAAATGCGAAAGTAACTCTGTCTGTCTGTCTGTCTGTTACGCTATAACTCCTAAGCCACTGAACCAATTTTGATGAAATTTGGTACAGAGATAGATTAGACCTCAAGGAAGGACATAGGCTACCTTTTATCTGAAAAAAAGATTAAAGGGGTTGAAATAGGGAATGAAAATTAGTATGTAATTTCGTCATTGTTTTGTTTTACATACTTCCCTACTTCCCTACTAATCCCTACTATCCCTACTAATATTATAAATGCGAAAGTAACTCTGTCTGTCTGTCTGTTACGCTATAACTCCTAAGCCACTGAACCGATTTTGATTAAATTTGGTACAGAGATAGATTAGACCTCAAGGAAGGACATAGGCTACCTTTTATCCGGAAAAAAGATTAAAGGGGTTGAAATAGGGAAGGAAAGTTAGTATGTAATTTCGGCATTGTTTTGTTTTACATACATCCCTACTAATATTATAAATGCGAAAGTAACTCTGTCTGTCTGTCTGTTACGCTATAACTCCTAAGCCACTGAACCGATTTTGATTAAATTTGGTACAGATATTGGAAAGGGCTACCCTTTATCCCAAAAAATAATCTTATAAGTAATAAATCAAAATTAGTTCAGCTGTTTTTAAATTTTCGAGGGTTGGTTATACTTTAAAAAGTGAGAGATACTTAAAAAAACAGTTAGAAAATAATAAGCGCGGGCGGAGCTGCGCGGGTCAGCTAGTAATCCATAAATTACAAACACGAGGTAGAAAGAAAGAAAGCAAGCACGGTTTAGATAATTTATTTATAGCTTTTTAATGCAGTAGTCCTTATAAAAGCGTGTATTTTTAGTTCTTTAAACTATTAATTTATTTTATACTTTTTAGTCTTAGAAATATTCGCCTAAACTACGAATAAAATTAGCTCAAGTATTGATTTGTTCGTAGCTTGAATCGTAGGCAGGTTGTGGCAAAACATATTTTTATACTAGCTGACCCGCGCAGCTCCGCCCGCGCTTTTATTACATTTTGCTCCCCTTTTCTCCCTCCTCCCTAGATTAATCTCTCTCCATATCTCTATCTCTTATAAAAAAAAACTAATTATATGCTCTTTCTCTCCTCTCTCTTTCCCTCTCCCGCTTCGGTTTCCGTTACACTCCCCCTCTTCCTCTCCTCCCCTCTCTGAACCCCCTCTCTCTTCTACGAACTTGCTCCTTCTCACTCCCCCCTTACTCCATCTAACTCCCCTCCCTCACCCCATCACCCCCTCCTCGAGTCCCCTCTCCCTCTTTCTCCCCTCTTGCACCCTCCTCTCGTTCTATATATCCTCGTCAATCATGGTATCAGCGGCATTAAATATACTTTATGACCTATTCTCAGACCTCCCCGATATGCACGTAAAATTTCATACATATCGGTTCACCCATCTATTTAATGACCTTTCCTTATGTTGCTTAACCTTAACCTACCGGGATAAAAAGTATCCTATGTCCGTTTCCTGGTTCTAAGCTACTTCTCCACCAATTTTAAGCCGAATCGGTTAGGCCGTTCTTGAGTTATAAATAGTGTAACTAACACGACTTTCTTTTTAACCGACTTCATATTTATTAGATTAAAGTTCTATAGCGATTGTATGTTCAATTTCACCGATAGATGGCGCTGTTCATAATGTAAATCACGCTAACATGGTAAATTACTGTCTAATGATATTCGATAATGAAAATTCTAAGTCTTTCTCCACCACCGACAACGACGTCACGAGTCGTACACACACCTACACACAGACACCGGTCTCGCCGGCGAGGCCGAAGGATCGTACACATGCGACCTCGACATGCATCCCCTCGCTGAGTTTCTTGCCGGTTCTTCTCAGCGGGGGCGCGTTGTGAACCGGTGGTAAACTCGCACACTCTCTAAGCGGCAGCCCAAGCCGAGGCCGTGCCTCCCTGAGGTGCCCTTGAGCTAGTCGCTACCTATCTTTCCGGGCTGGAGCGCTCAAAGCGCTCGCCCCTCTTGTCCGGTGAAGCTGTAATGGCCATCTGCGGCCAACAGTACTACTCATACAAAAAAAAAAAAAAAAAAAAAAAAAAAAAAAAAAAAAAAAAAAAAACTAAGTCTTTCTCATCTTTTATTGTTGCGACTGTAATACAATACCCATACACTACCTGGACTTGGGGAGTTTCATTAAAATTTCATGACCCCCCCCCCCCCCCCAGGGGGGTGCAACTCCCATACATTGGTATTTATTAAAATGTAAATAGAAGCTACTGCCATCTTTGTTACGGTGTCCAAAAATATAATTTTATCTAAACGCCGTTAGAAGGAGCTAGTGTGAAATTATATCTCGCAAGTAAAGTTTAACTGTGGATGCGTTTATATCCAGAGTACATTCGCAAGTAGTATTTATGTCTTTTCAATAATATTTTCTTTTTGTCACTGGAATATTAGAATTTCCTAAGGAATTTTGAAAATTATACTTAATTACAGTATGTAACGTTCAAGAAATATAAATAATTATTGGCAAGGCAGCGCCATCTAGCGAGCTAAAGGTATAACGTGCTAAGCAACGCCATCTAGCAAACAGACCTTCAATTATAAAATTAAAAACAAGAGTTGCGCATCTATCTCAGTATATTAAGTATCATCTATGAAACTTGGCATGATTTGAGATCTTACTACGAGGTAGGACATAGGATACTTTTTATCCCGTAATCTAGCGGTTCTTTTGGGAGAGGGGATTAAAGACAAAATGGGTACTTGGTTATACGCTTGGTCCGATTTTATCAATTTTTCTTTATAATATAATAAATATTAGTAAGGGAACACTCATAGAGAGTTGTTATCAAGGTTTTGTAATCGATCGGGTTAAGCAACGTTAGGTAAGCTCAATAAATAGATGGGTGACCGTTTAACGCCATTTGAACTAAACGGGTCCGTGCTTCGGAGAGCAAGTAAAAAGTGGGTCCCTGTTTTTAACCGACTATAAAAAAGGAGGTTATGTATTCAATGCGAATGTCTGTTATTAAAAGTTTAGTTAACGTAAAAATAGCGCAGGCGGAGCTGCGTGGGTCAGCTAGTTTCTACCTACCTATACAAATGTAGCTTTGGTGGTGCAGCGGACCTAACCGCTGGCTTTTAAATGAAATGGTATTTTTCCCTTGCCTATTTCTTTCCTAATCTGGTTTGGACTTGCTCGGGATTTACAGATTTTAACTTTTCAGAGATATAATCTTATAAGACACTAGGCCTCATAATACGTTTGTCTTCCTCGTTTTCCGAAATTAAAACTATTAAAGTACTTTATTGCGCTTATGTACGAAGTCTGCTTGAATATGGCTCTGAGTTATGGAGCCCTCATTAAGAATGTCACAAATCACGTATTGAAGGTATCCAACGTAAGTTTTTAAAGTATCTACAATACAAGTCTCACGTTTCTGATGAAACCTATGAGCTACGATGCAAGCGCCACCACATTCTACCTCTAGACATGCGAAGGAAAATCGCTGATACTTTTTATTTAATAAATATACTTAAAGGTAATATTGATAGTCCCGAGCTATTGAGTAAATGTAATATAAGGGTCCCAAATGTTGTGACTCGGAAACCAAATCTACTATCCCTACCTACAGCTAGAACAAATTATAGACAAAATAGTTTCTTTTGTCGTGCACCTAACTGTGTTAATGACCTAATTTCTAGCTATAGAATAGATGTTTTCTTTGACAGTACTAATTATATTAGGCAGCTTTTGCTATCAGAATTTTTTGGCACATAAACTTACTTTTTCCTGCCTATTTTTGTTACTTAATTTCTTACTAAATATAAATAAGTAAATAATTATTGTACTTCACTTTATGTTTACATTTTTTGAGCATTGTGATTATCATTCATTATTTCTATAGGTGAAAACTTGTAATTGGCCCTGTTTCTTTAGTCTAATATTTAATATTAATATAGTTTCTTGGCTGTAAGTTTTCCATGTAAAATAAAATAAAATAAATAAAATATTGCTATCAGCAAAGTACTTAGAACAATAACAGAAATCTAATGAAAATGTCCTGGGTGTACCGGACCGGCTTACCCCTTTCAAAAATTGACCCTTCACCACTGCCATATCTTATGCAAACTAAATGTCTGCTCGGTCCCTATTGTATATAGCGTAATAATACATATCTTAATGATTAACTGATCAGTCTTTAATTACCCTATTCACATACAAAGGAAATTACGTGGTAATATGTGCAAGTAATGTTTCACTGCTTAGCCCCTATGAAACATGGCGTGATGTTTTATACAACGTGTTACAAAATACCCCGTAAAAAATATAATTAATTATCAAAGCCAAAAGTTTTGTCAACCCTAGTAAGCTGTCATGTCAGGGAACCAGATTATTTAACAGAAAGGCCTACGTACCTATTTTACCTAATAATTGTATTCGTTTTTCTATTATTCATTCATATAATATTATATAGATGTGCTATCTCAATACAAGGATGTCGTTATACTCAAGTACTGGGTTCAGGAAATGTCACGTTGAAAAAAAAATTATGTTGTCAATTTCAAATCTTCTAATCGATATCCTACAACTGTTTCGAGTTTTTTTTTCCAACAATTGGACATTTCCACCAGCTTTTAGGTTGTTTCGTTAGGTTACGTCTTTTAAAATTTTTGTCGTTCCGCGAATTAGGTAGAAATGTAGTACATTCTGCGTAGTTTTACTCTTTATTTTTACTGAAATAGGGTTTGCACATGAGTGAAAATAATAATATTTTTTTACTTTTTTGGAGTATATTTTTTACGGGGTATTTTGTAACACCCTGTATATCAATTTATACCTTGACTTCTACACAACACATCAGTGAAAGTCCTATCAAAATCCATCCACGGGTTTTCAAATGATACCTGGACAAACAGACCAACAGACAGACAGACAGACAGACAGACAGACAGACAGACAGACAGACAGACAGACAATAATTCCAAAAAAAATTGTTTTGGCCTCTATGTCGATAGTATAATATCCCCACATAGAAATTTTGGAAAAATATTCAATGTACAGAAAAAGTGCTCTGAGTTTTATTATAGTACTAGCTGACCCGCGCAGCTCCGCCCGCGCTTTTATTACATTTTGCTCCCCTTTTCTCAATCCTCCCTAGATTTATCTCTCTCCATCTCTCTCTCTCTTATAAAAAAATCGAATTATATGCTCTTTCTCTCCTCTGTCTTTCCCCCTCCCGCTTCGGTTTCCGTCACACTCCCCCTCTTCCTCTCCCTGTTGTCCCCTCTCTGAACCCTCTCTCTTCTACGAACTTGCTCCTTCTCACCCCCTTACTCCACTTAACTCCCCCCATCCCTCACCCTATCATCCCCTCCTCGTATCCCCTCCCCTCTTTCTCCTCTCTTGCACCCTCCTCTCGTTCTATATTGAAGGCTGTAGCACAGTTTATACTAGTACAGCTTTCAACGCTACTCTTACGATAGTGTACAACTTAGTTACCTATTATAACTGTTCCTTGTATTTAGAGTAAGAGTTATTTGTACATTTTTATAGAAAAATAATAAATAAATAAATAAAATAAATATATATCCTCGTCAATCATGGTATCAGCGGCATTACATATACTTTATGACCTATTCTCAGACCTCCCCGATATGCACACAAAATTTCATACGTATCGGTTCACCCATCTATTTAATGACATTTCCATATGTTGCTTAACCTTAACCTAGTGGCATGAAATATACTTTACGGCCTATTCTCAGACCTACCCGATATGCACACAAAATTTCATACAAATCGGTTCACATATCTATTTAATGACCTTGCCTTATGTTGCTTAACCTTAACCTAGCGGTATGAAATATACTGTATGACCTATTCTCAGACCTACCCGATATGCACACTTTCATACAAATCGGTTCACCCATCTATTTAATGACCTTACCTAACGTTGCTTAACCTTAACCTACCGGGATAAAAAGTATCCTATGTCCGTTTCCTGGCTCTAAGCTACCTCCCCACCAATTTTCAGCTAAATCGGTTAGGCCGTTCTTGAGTTATAAATAGTGTATAACTAACTAACACGACTTTCTTTCTTTTTAACCGACTTCAAAAAAGGAGGAGGTTCTCAATTCGTCTGTATATATATATTTTTTTCTATGTATGTTCGCGCATAACTCTGGCAATTATGAACCGATTTGAAAAAATCTTTCTTCCATCCATTCTTTAATCCGTTAATTGGGTCCCATAAAAATATTATTGCTTAAGTAGTTCCTTAAAAAACAAGAATGGTGACTGCGCACTGAGAGCTGCAGGAAAGCCTATATAGATGACTTTACGGTGCTTTTTAAGGACAAAAATGGTCATAACTCTGGTAAATATTTACCAATTTCAATGATTCTTTTTTTATTCGAAAGAAGAAACCACTGTAATGAATTTTTTTCATAATATCTAAAACTATTCCAAGTTTCAAATCGATAGCGTCAGTGGTTCCTGAAATATATAGGCGTGACAGTCAGACAGACAGACGTAGTCACACATAAGAGTTCCTTTTTAACACGCTTTTATTAGCTTGACCTGTATGTATGTATGTATGTAACTATGTAACCATGATGGTAATGGAATCTTGCGATGCAATTTTGACCCACTTCTACACGTCCAAAACATTTGAAATTTTGCACATGTATCAAGGACCGGTGACAATACAATAATATGGTATCCTCAAGCTGATCTGATGCTGGGGCTCGAAGGTGGCTCGAGGCTCATTTGATTTGTTTCAAAGAGTTATTTTCATATTGACCATTAATGAGGACCTGATGATGGAACTGAAAGGTGGGTAACGGAACCCTGGAAGGGCTACTAGTAAACACATCGAGTTTGGACTCATTTGATTTGTTTTAAAGAGTTCTTTTCACTTTGACCAATAATGAGAACCTGATGATGGAACAAGAAGGTGGGTGACGGAACCCTGGAATGGCTACTAGTAAACACATCGAGTTTGGACTCATTTGATTTGTTTTAAAGAGTTCTTTTCACTTTGACCATTAATGAGGACCTGATGATGGAACAGGAAGGTGGGTGACGGAACCCTGGAATGGCTACGAGTTAATACATCAAGTTTCAGCTCATTTAATTTGTTTTAAAGAGTTCTTTTCACTTTGTCCATTAATGAGGGCCTGGTGATAGAATAGGAAAGTTGGTGACGGAACCCTGGAACGGCTACTAGTAAACTCATCGAGTTTAAGCTCATTTGATTCGTATTAAAGAGTTCTATTTACTTTGCCCAATAATCAGGGTTGATGATGGAAATGAAAGGTGGTTGACGGAACCATGGAATGATTACTAGTAAACCTCGATGGGTTTACTAGTAGCTTGGACACATTTGATTTGTATTAAGGAATTATATTTACTTTGCATAATAACGTGGACGTTGATGAACCCGGAAGGTTGGTAAGCCACCGAACGGCTTCGGACCAGTTATACTATTGAACTAGCGACCCGCCCCGGCTTCGCACGGGTGTAATTGAGAAAAAAAGAAGTGAATAATTTAAAGCTACTGCCTTTGATTATAAAATTTCTTGGAATTATTTATCAGTTTGTAGCTGACTTTTCGTAACGCAATATGAACAAATTTTGTATAGAAGTGACGCGTGAAAGGGCTACGTATAGCTGCCTGTCCATGGGCAAAGTACTCAACGCTTAGGTTTAAGCCTGCAACGTTGAATCTCTGAGCTTGTGATTTGTTAATTGTATTTATAATTTTAGAAACTGCAGACGTGTACGGGTGCACAATTTGGGTGGATTAAGGACACCATTTCTTTGAAACCAATTTATGGAAGCAATACGGGCTTCCTTGTTCGGTTTCATCGTTAAGACGTAAACGGGGGTCAACCGGGGAATTCTTACCCACTAAAACTCCCGTGGCTATCACATCGGCACATGAGAGGGAAACCTGGGTTCGGGTGGGATCTGCACCAGGTGTCCCTGACTGACTGACTCGGACTGACGGTCAGTCCCGGTCAGTCCCGGCCAGTCCCGGTCAGTCCCGCTCAGTCCCGCTCAGTCCCGCTCAGTCCCGCTCAGTCCCGGTCAGTCCCGGTCAGTCCCGCTCAATCCCGCTCAGTCCCGGTCCGTCCCGGTCTGTCCCGCTCAGTCCAGGTCTGTCCCGGTCAGTCCCGCTCAGTCCCGGTCAGTCCCACTCATTCCCGGTCAGTCCCGCTCAGTCCCGGTCAGTCCCACTCAATCCCGCTCAGTCCCGGTCCGTCCCGGTCTGTCCCGCTCAGACCCGGTCTGTCCCGGTCAGTCCCGCTCAGTCCCGCTCAGTCCCGCTCAGTCCCGCTCAGTCCCGGTCAGTCCCGCTCAGTCCCGGTCAGTCCCGCTCAGTCCCGCTCAGTCCCGGTCAGTCCCACTCATTCCCGGTCAGTCCCGCTCAGTCCCGCTCAGTCCCGGTCAGTCCCAGTCAGTCCCGCTCAGTCCCTCTCAGTCCCACTCAGTCCTGGTCAGTCCCGCCCAGTCCCGCTGTGTCTCGGTCAGTCCCGCTCAGTCTCGCTCAGTCCCGCTCAGTCCCGCTCAGTCCCGGTCAGTCCCGCTCAGTCCCGCTCAGTCCCGGTCAGTCCCGCTCAGTCCCGGTCAGTCCCGCTCAGTCCCGCTCAGTCCCGCTCAGTCCCGCTCAGTCCCGGTCAGTCCCGCTCAGTCCCGCTCAGTCCCGGTCAGTCCCACTCAGTCCCGCTCAGTCCCGCTCAGTCCCGGTCAGTCCCGCTCAGGCCCGCTCAGTCGGAGGTCAGTCCCACTCAGTCCCGGTCAGTCCCGCTCAGTCCCGGTCCGTCCCGGTATGTCCCGTACCACACCGTACCACACCGTACCACACCGTAACACACAGTCCACACCGTACCACACCGTACCACACCGTACCACACCGTACCACACCGTACCACACCGTACCACACCGTACCACACCGTACCACACCGTACCACACCGTACCACACCGTACCACACGTACCACACCGTACCACACCGTACCACACCGTACCACACCGTACCACACGTACCACACCGTACCACACCGTACCACACCGTACCACACGTACCACACCGTACCACACCGTACCACACCGTACCACACCGTACCACACCGTACCACACCGTACCACACCGTACCACACCGTACCACACGTACCACACCGTACCACACCGTACCACACCGTACCACACCGTACCACACCGTACCACACCGTACCACACCGTACCACACCGTACCACACCGTACCACACCGTACCACACCGTACCACACCGTACCACACCGTACCACACGTACCACACCGTACCACACCGTACCACACCGTACCACACGTACCACACCGTACCACACCGTACCACACCGTACCACACCGTACCACACCGTACCACACCGTACCACACCGTACCACACCGTACCACACCGTACCACACCGTACCACATCGTACCACACCGTACCACACCGTACCACACCGTACCACACCGTACCACACCGTACCACACCGTACCACACCGTACCACACCGTACCACACCGTACCACACCGTACCACACCGTACCACACCGTACCACACCGTACCACACCGTACCACACCGTACCACACCGTACCACACCGTACCACACCGTACCACACCGTACCACACCGTACCACACCGTACCACACCGTACTTGATTGTTAACTATGTATCTCTTTAGGTTTAGTCAATGTAAGCTATGTAAGTTTATTTACTTAGATAAAACTTAAAACCTTCAATGAAAAAATATCTAACCGATGGTGAAAATCGCTGCGTGGTTTAGGAGGTGCTATCCGATATAGACAGACTCGGATAGCGACTTTGTTTCACACTATGTAAAGATACTTTGACGTCTTTGGTCCACAACACCAGCCAACCTATAGAAAAAACCCTGACTGACAGACAGACAATAATTCCAATAAAGTTTTGGCTTTTTTTATATCATACGTACAATATGTGCATGCATAATTATCTATATCCTACCCAAACAGACATTTTGAAAATATATTTTCATTATTTTATTTTTATTTTGTTATATTTGGGAAACAAACAAATGATACCACTTATTACTAAATATAAGATCCAATAGTACATAAAAATCAATTCAGTTTCCACTAATAACTAAATCATAACATTAGAGAGAAGTTAACTACGTATGCATGATTAAATTTTTAAAAAATCATTAAATATAAAAAATATATTGGAGATAAAAAGTGCCGGAGTCAATATGAGTTAAATATTTAAAACATCCAATCTTAATATAAATAAAAAAAATCAAAAACAAAGTTTAACACGTTGAGTGCGTTAGGGGATCTAAAAGATCTCTAGCGTGACTTTCAGCTGGTGCGGCGCCAAAAATCGTGTTCTACACCTCTGTGCGGGAGGTCGAAACATCTATATTTCTGCGCGTTTGACAAAGACAAATATACATACGGACTTCCCGCTGCAAGTTTGATTCAATAATGTAATAAAAACAATTGGAGATCGATGAGGTCCCTAACGCACTGAGTTGCAATAATATACATCTGTTGCGTTAGGAGATCTTTTCCATCTCCTAAAACACAGGCCTCGTAGACGCAAGGAGCGGAGCGCGGGCGGCGCGGGCGCCGTTCGCTCGCGCTCAGTGTTGTTCAAGTGTCGATAAGGTGTACCTGCGGATACCGAGTGAAAAAAATACGCGTGAAAAAAAAATTACGTATATAAATACGTAATTGCTTACCTGTAATAGTTATACGTAATTTATAACCGGAATACAATTATGAGTTCTGTTAAACGAAAAAAAGAGTGAAAAGGCAATATTTGCTAAACTAAGCTCTATAAATGAGTCGGATTCTGTGTCTGGGTGTTTTTATCTATTTTAGTCTGTATTTACAAAAATAAATATGTATATAAGTATTAGTATCAGTTGTCTGGTTTCCATAGTACAGGCTCTGCCTAGTTTGGGATCGGATGACCGTGTTCGGAATTGTCCTAAGATATTATTATTATATATTTCCTACGATATTATTATTATATATTTATTTAATTGAAGATTTTCCGGATGGAAGAACTACAGATCATCTTTTTCAGCATGGTAGCAAAAAAAGACGTTGCACAGGCTGTTACAGTAAATTACGGCTCACATTGAGTAGCACAGAGGCATCCAAAAAAGCCAAACGAATAACGAAACTATGTGTCCAATGCGATCAACAAATGTGTTTACCGTGCTTCAATGAGAAACAATTTTCTTAAATATATTTTAAATTACTATGTTTAAATGATTACCTCAATAAATTACTAAGTAATTTAATAAAAATTAAGCTGTCGATAACTGGGGTTTTATTTTAATTCCCATCACTAGTCACTACCCAAACTGATCTATCTTTAGTTGCGATGCGAGATCTAATCGATACCTAATTTTTTTTTCGATATATCTCATAATCCACTTATCAGATCCCCATGCGTAGCAAACTTGTGATAGAACAGTTAATTCTCTATTGTTTTCAGAAAGAACATAGATTGTATCTTATTTTTTGATGGAGATATGAGCTTTTTTAAAATACCTTATTTTAGGAGATCGTTTAGGTCTCATACGCACTACAGTTAAGCTTGGTTACGAGATCCAATAGATCTCTAGCGCACTAACTGAAAGTCATCTAAAAATGGCACCGCACTCAACGTGTTAATAATACACACATCAAAAGTGTCTAGGGATCAAGCATTTTTAAGCGGATTTCTTGAGATTGAGATGTGGCTTTGTAATAAATTTATGATTTTATAAATTTATATGGATCCTTTTTGGTGCATTTCATAATTTGAATCAGGAACTGTGAATCAAATTCGAGTAAAAGATGAAAATCAGCTGTCAATATTTTCCCTATAAAAACATACAACGCATTGAAGACATTATTAGTACTACTGTTTCCCTACTACTGATTAAAACCAACGTTATTATGGAGCGGCGACGTCATTTAAGCAGGGAAGAAATGCTCAGAGCCGTGGGAATGATAGAAGCTGGTTCCCGGCAACGTACTGTGGCTTTAGCTCTGAATACAAGTCAGAGTGTTATCAGTCGACTTTGGACACGTTACCGAAGCACTGGTACCGTGGCTGAGCGCCATGGAGGACGGTATCGCTGCACCACACGGAGACAAGACCGATATATTCAAATCTTAACTCGAAGAGCTCCAACAATAACTGCCATGATGTTAGCCGTGAGGCTTCATCACTCTTCAGGGAACTTAATTAGCGACCAAACAGTCAGAAACCGCTTGCATGAAGTGAACCTTCATTCCCGAAGACCGCTACGGGTACCACCTATAGCAATGCACAATCGTAGGATTCGATATCAATGGGCTCTTGAACACAGAAATTGGGCAGAAGAACAATGGCGTTTCGTGTGCTTTTCTGATGAGTCTCGTTTTGGTATGAGACCGGATACAAGACGTATACGACACTGGAGAACCCCTGGACGCCAACAGCGATTAAAATCCTGCCAGGAAGTCCATCCTTATAGTGGTGGAACCATCATGGTATGGGCGGGTATTTGGATCGGCGGAAGAACTGAGTTGATTTGGATCAGAGGCAACCTCAACGCTCAAATTTATGCTGAGACGATTGTATCAGACGTCATCGTTCCTCTACAAGTGCAAATCGGTCCCTTATTTCAGTTAATGCATGATAATGCACGACCGCACACCGCAAGAGTTGTAAGACAGACTCTCGCCGCAGCTAACATCAATGTCCTGCCCTGGCCTGCTCAGTCGCCAGACTTGAACCCGATTGAGCATGCATGGGATATGCTACAGAGAAGAGCTCTGCCGAATATGGAGGGTATCCAGTCGCAAGAAGACCTTTTTTTGTTGTTGCAACGAACATGGGCGGCCATTCCACAGCGTGATTTGGATGAACTCATTTTGAGTATGCCAAACCGATGTTCTTGTGTTGTTAGTGTTCGCGGTAGAAACACGGATTATTAATTGTTTAAGTTACCCAATAAAATTTTAAAGAAAACTGTTATTTCAGTCTTTTTTTCGAACTTTTGTGTTAGTGGTTCAAATGTCAAAAATCCCTTTATTAGGAAAATGGCAAATTTCTTTATTAATGCAAAGGTGACTTGGTTTATCGTTACTGTGACAAACGAAAACACTTTATTTGATGAATCCTTAAAGAAAATTTTAATTAATATCAATCAGGAGAAAAGTTATTGCAAAAATATATGTTGATCCCTAGACACTTTTGATGTGTGTACAAAAAAAAAATGCCGCTTAGGGGTAGCGAACCCGGACAGTCCGTACTTAGAGGACGCTTCCGTAACCACTTGGCCAAGGAACTTTTATTTTATCTTTCGAATTACCGTATCTTATTCTTGTTATATATTTGTACCGCCATCGGTTGAGTAATAATACTCCTTTTTTACCCTGTTAAGGGATAAATTTATAAAAATATGATATACAAATTCAATAAATTTTCTTAACGAATGTCTGTGCAAAATTTCAAGTCAATAGGACCAAGGAATCGCGTTCTCCCATACAAACTTTGCCCCCCTGTTTCACCCCCTTAGAGGTTGAATTTCGGAAAAACCCGTCTTAGTGAGCACCTACGTCCTAAAAGGAACCCCCATGCAAAATTTGAGACTCCTAGCACTTATAGTTTCTGAGATTTCGTGATGAGTGGGTTTTTGTCTACTCTTTTATATAATAAGATTGTACCATTAATGGTATAAATGGTACTAAGTTGTCCCATTTGTACCTGTAATGGTATAGGTGGTACTAGTTAATGCCAGTTATACCATTAGATATCCCTTGATTACTACTTGTAAAACTATTGACTTTTGGCTTACTTTCGACTGTTTAAAGGGTAAATACGTAGTGCATTCTTAAACTTCGCTAACTCAATCAGATATCGCAGCGTAATCTATCTATACTATAATAAAACTCAAAGAGCACTTTTTCTGTACATTGAATATTTTTCCAAAATTTCTATGTGGATATTATAATCTATGGGGATACTATACTATCGACATAGAGGCCAAAACAATTTTTTTTGGAATTATTGTCTGTCTGTCTGTCTGTCTGTTGTTCTGTTCGTCCAGGTATCATTTGAAAACCCGTGGATGGATTTTGATAGGACTTTCACTGATGTGTTGTGTAGAAGTCAAGGTATAAGTTGGTATATAAAACATCACGCTATGTTTCATAGGGGCTAAGCAGTGAAACATTACTTGCACATATTACCACGTAATTTCCTTTGTATGTGAATAGGGTAATTATAGACTGATCAGTTAATCATTAAGATACGTATTATTACGCTATATACAATAGGGACTGAGCAGGCATTTAGTTTGCATAAGATGGTTGGTTTATGAAATTTTAATGAAACTCCCCAAGTCCAGGTAGTGTATAGGTATCGTATTACAGTCGCAACAATAAAAGATGCAAAAACCTTAGAACTTTCACTATCGAATATCATTAGACAGTAATTTACGATGTTAGCGTGATTTACATTATGAACAGCGCCATCTATCGGTGAGATTGAACATACAATCA
The DNA here is from genome assembly GCA_911728495.1 of Furcula furcula. Lineage (NCBI taxonomy): Eukaryota > Metazoa > Arthropoda > Insecta > Lepidoptera > Notodontidae > Furcula > Furcula furcula. The sequence goes on along the minus strand of OU452267.1, from coordinate 13,456,916 downwards.
CTATAGAACTAAAACTAAAAAAAATTGAACCGACTTCAATAACACTAAAAAGTATAAAATAATTTAAATATTATTGAAGTTGGTGCCAAATATACACAGCAGGTACGCTAACACCAACTTCTAATATTTAAATACTCTAATAATATAATAATAATCTACTTAATATTTAAATTATTTTATACTTTTTAGTGTTATTGAAGTCGGTTCAATTTTTTTTAGTTTTAGTTCTATAGTGATTGTATGTTCAATCTCACCGATAGATGGCGCTGTTCATAATGTAAATCACGCTAACATCGTAAATTACTGTCGATACCTATACACTACCTGGACTTGGGGAGTTTCATTAAAATTTCATAAACCAACCATCTTATGCAAACTAAATGCCTGCTCAGTTCCTATTGTATATAGCGTAATAATACGTATCTTAATGATTAACTGATCAGTCTATAATTACCCTATTCACATACAAAGGAAATTACGTGGTAATATGTGCAAGTAATGTTTCACTGCTTAGCCCCTATGAAACATAGCGTGATGTTTTATATACCAACTTATACCTTGACTTCTACACAACACATCAGTGAAAGTCCTATCAAAATCCATCCACGGGTTTTCAAATGATACCTGGACGAACAGAACAACAGACAGACAGACAATAATTCCAAAAAAAATTGTTTTGGCCTCTATGTCGATAGTATAGTATCCCCATAGATTATAGTATCCACATAGAAATTTTGGAAAAATATTCAATGTACAGAAAAAGTGCTCTTTGAGTTTTATTATAGTACTAGCTGGCCCGCGCAGCTCCGCCCGCGCTTTTATTAGATTTATCTCTCTCCATCTCTCTCTCTCTCTTACAAAAAAAATCGAATTATATGCTCTTTCTCTCCTCTGTCTTTCCCCCTCCCGCTTCGGTTTCCGTCACACTCCCCCTCTTCCTCTCCCTGTTGTCCCCTCTCTGAACCCTCTCTCTTCTACGAACTTGCTCCTTCTCACCCCTCGATGATCTATACTATAGATAGAATAGAATAGAATAAATTTTATTTTACCAAGACAAGTAGGTACAAACAAAACAGAAACACGATTACCATAAATCCCCACACTAGGCGTAGCCTGTATCGTGGGGATCAGAATTCGGTATAACAGCTGATTCAATACAGTGCACAATTTTTATTCGAGTAATACAGTTTACTTAACCATTTATTATACTCATCATCGATATAATAGATAGATAGATAGATTACGCGTAGGTATCTGATTGAGTTAGCGAAGTTTAAGAAAGCACTACGTATTTACCCTTTAAACAGTCGAAAGTAAGCCAAAAGTCAATAGTTTTACAAGTAGTATTCAAGGGATGTCTAATGGTATAACTGACATTAACTAGTACCACCTATACCATTACAGGTATAAATGGGACAACTTAGTACCATTTATACCATTAATGGTACAATTCAATGGTATAACTGGTCCGAAGCCGTTCGGTGGCTTACCAACCTTCCGGGTTCATCAACGTCCACGTTATTATGCAAAGTAAATATAATTCCTTAATACAAATCAAATGTGTCCAAGCTACTAGTAAACCCATCGAGGTTTCCTAATCATTCCATGGTTCCATCAACCACCTTTCATTTCCATCATCAACCCTGATTATTGGGCAAAGTAAATAGAACTCTTTAATACGAATCAAATGAGCTTAAACTCGATGAGTTTACTAGTAGCCGTTCCAGGGTTCCGTCACCAACCTTCCTATTCTATCATCAGGCCCTCATTAATGGTCAAAGTGAAAAGAACTCTTTAAAACAAATTAAATGAGCTGAAACTTGATGTATTAACTAGTAGCCATTCCAGGGTTCCGTCACCCACCTTCCTGTTCCATCATCAGGTCCTCATTAATGGTCAAAGTGAAAAGAACTCTTTAAAACAAATCAAATGAGTCCAAACTCGATGTGTTTACTAGTAGCCATTCCAGGGTTCCGTCACCCACCTTCTTGTTCCATCATCAGGTTCTCATTATTGGTCAAAGTGAAAAGAACTCTTTAAAACAAATCAAATGAGTCCAAACTCGATGTGTTTACTAGTAGCCCTTCCAGGGTTCCGTTACCCACCTTCCTGTTCCATCATCAGGTCCTCATTAATGGTCAATATGAAAATAACTCTTTGAAACAAATCAAATGAGCCTCGAGCCACCTTCGAGCCCCAGCATCAGATCAGCTTGAGGATACCATATTATTGTATTGTCACCGGTCCTTGATACATGTGCAAAATTTCAAATGTTTTGGACGTGTAGAAGTGGTTCAAATTGCATCGCAAGATTCCATTACTATCATAGTTACATAGTTACATACATACATACATACAGGTCAAGCTAATAAAAGCGTGTTAAAAAGGAACTCTTATGTGTGACTACGTCTGTCTGTCTGACTGTCACGCCTATATATTTCAGGAACCACTGACGCTATCGATTTGAAACTTGGAATAGTTTTAGATATTATGAAAAAAATGTTTTTGTTTCATTTATTTTCTTGGAGTCCAAAGGGGTCATTAAAATTTCAAAGTGAGACTACTACATCGAGTGGGGTATCATATGAAAGGGCTTCATTCGCATATTTCAAAACAGATTTTAATTTTAGTTTATGTGGTGTAGTTTATGGCTTATAATCGAAAATGTTAAGAAGATACCGCCCCCGCCCCCCATATCTCTGAAGATGGGGAGGGAAATATCTAAAATAATTATGGGTAATACATGTCTATCTATATTTTACAGAAAAAAAAATATATATACAGACGAATTGAGAACCTTTTTTGAAGTCGGTTAAAAATAAAATACTCTTTCTAAGTAGTACAGCTTTTTAGTAATCCTAAAAAAACCCTGACAAACAAACTTAGTCTTGCGGTTTGGTTTTATGCGATTTGGTTGTTGGACGAATAGTAAAATAACTTTAATAAGTCCAGAGAAGGTATGGAAATCTTGGTGCGTGAGTCCGACTCGCACTTTAACGGTTTTTTTGCGATTAAGGGAACACAAGAAGGTACGCGTCTTTCTTTTGGATTACCACCTATATTGTGATCCCCAAGACGACTGCCAAGCGTGGAGATTACAGCAAACTCCCTTCTAAGGGCTTTTGTTCTGCAGTGGACGTCTTTCAGCTAAACCTTTCTATTCTATTCTATTCTTGGTGGCTATAAATTTGGGCCCGGTATTCCCGGAACGCACTTCGACCCAGTTGGATCCATTGTGCATGCCCTAGCCCTTACTCTGTTGCTGGCGTATCGAAGAGCTCCCTCAGGTACGCAACGATCGCGCCAGCTTGGAGCTGTACATAATCATTTGGTGTAGGATAGGCTACTCCCAGATGATTCAACCTACGTCTCGCAAGAGCGTCGCAGCCACACAATATGTGTCGCATTGACTCTTTTTCATCTTCGCAGAATCTGCAAATGTCACTAGTACTTAGCCTCATTCTGTGTAGATGCTCGTTGGTGCCAAAATGTCCCGTAAGTGCACCCATCAGGTGCCTTATTTGTGATCTGTTTAGGTTCAATAATTTGACCCCACAGTCCACCCTTCCGCTAGAGAACGCTTTGGAGTGGTTAAGGCCAGACGCTGCCCTCCATTCCTTCGTGTGTTCGTTTCTAGCATGTGCATACAATGCTTGGTGATATGTTCCATACGGAATCCCCACAAATGGTTCGGGGCCAACCAAATGTCTCTGTGAGCCGGCCCTCGCTAATCTATCTGCCTTCTCATTGCCCTCGACGCCTTCATGTCCAGGTACCCAGATAAGGCTGACATTGTTGTGTCTTCCCAGGTTGTTCAAGCCTGTAACACCTTCTTTGACCAGTTTAGAAGCAACTCTGAAGGAATTCAGAGCCTTCAGAGCTGCCTGACTCTCGCTGAGAATGCGAATGGTTTTACCCTTGACATTTCTCCTTTGCATTTCTTTGATGCTGGCAATTATGGCATAGGTTTCCGCTTGGAATACCGATGCATATTGCCCCATGCTGTGACTGATACTACAGTCCTTGGAATAAATCCCTGCCCCTGTACCTGACTCCATTTTGGAACCGTCAGTGTACCATATGAGGTGAGTTCCACCAACCGGTTTGAGTCCCCTCGTCCACTCTTCTCTGGATGGTATATGTACTCGGTACCTCTTGTTAAACATGTACACTGGATTTATCCTATCACAGGGCATGTCCATTAGATCATCCAGTTCTTTCACGGGATCCAATAAAGTATGTTTTGTACAGGGCTTGTTACGATTCCAAACTCCTGCTTTTGCAAGTCTGTATAGCGACTTTCTTGCCTCTATTTGTATGTAAGTGTGAAGTGGGGTTAGTCCCAGTAACCACTCAAGAGCCAGTGTAGGCGTTGTTTTGAAGGCACCTGTAATTGCCATGCAAACTACTCTTTGTACCTTCCTAAGAGAATCCTTGCAGATCCTTAGTTTGGTCCTAGGCCACCATACAGCGCTGCCATATGTGAGAATAGGCCTCACCATCGTAGTATATAACCAATACATTACCTTTGGTTTGAGTCCCCAAGTTTTGCCATACGCAGAACGGCACATATTGAAGACACGTAAGGCCTTTTTTGTTATGTTTTCAACATGACCACGCCACGTTAGTTTACTATCGAGAGTTACCCCAAGATATTTTACTTCCGTAGCCCATTTTAGTTTGGTGCCGTACATTTCAGGGTCTCTAAGGCCCTCTAATCGTCTTTTCCTCGTGAACGGCACTATAACCGTTTTGCTTGGATTTATGGAAAGGTTATTGTCTTTACACCATCTTTCCACCCTAACCAAAGCACCCTGCAGCAAATCCGTTACTACGTTTGGAAATTTGCCATTTACCTGTATGACTATATCATCTGCATAGCCTACAGCTTGAAATGGTCCACTGTTTAGTTCCACTAACAACGAATCCACCACTAGACTCCACAGTAATGGGGATAGTACGCCTCCCTGTGGACATCCTTTAGTTGCCTTTACGGTAACCATATCACCTAATAAACTAGTTTTAATGACACGTTCCTGTAGCATAGTGCTGATCCATTTAACAATTGTCGCATCTATGCCATGATTTTGTGCTGAAGCTCTTATTGAAGCGAAGGTTGTTCGATCGAACGCCCCCTCAATATCCAGAAACGCTCCAGCACAGATTTCTTTTGTCTCCAATGCATGTTCTGCTCGGTTGACCACGTAGTGCAATGCCGTATCCGTGGACTTACCCGGTTGGTACGCGCATTGCATGTCATGGAGCGGTCGTCTCCTTAGTGGGCCATCTCTTATATACCTGTCTATCATCTTCTCCAAAGTCTTCAAGAAGAATGAAGTAAGACTGATAGGGCGATAGGATTTGGCATCTTCATAGTTCTCCTTTCCTGGTTTGGGAATGAAGATTACTTTTACCTGCCTCCAGGCTGATGGGACATGTCCAAAGGCTAGGCATGCCCTGTACAATCTGCACAAGTGAGGTATAAGAATACACTTTACCTCCTGTAGCAAGATGGGGTATATATCGTCAGGTCCTGGTGATTTATACGGACTGAAGCTGTTGATTGCCCATCGTACCTTATCTGCGTCAACGACTTTCTTTGCTATACGCCAGTCGTCTTTGGAAGTTTTTGCAATTTGTTCTTCCATGGTGATAACATTATCAGTCACATTTTGTATCTCAACTGAGTCCGGGAAGTGCCTTCTTAGCATATGCGTAAGAGTTTCTTTCCCAGTTACGTTACGATGTAAGTGGATTGACCTTTGCAGAGCTCATTGCTTTACTGAGCCTCATACCCTCTGGAAGGCTATTGATGCTACTGCAATGAGATCTCCATGATCTCCGCTTCGCCTTGCGCACTTCCTTACTATAGTGCGTAAGAGCTTCGGCATATACCGTAAAGTCATTATTTGACTTCGCCCAGTTGAAAACACGTCGCGTCTCCTGCCTTAGATTCTCAAGGGCAGGTGACCACCACGGTTCCTTTTGCGTCGCCGCCTCTTTCTCCGGGCAGTTCTTGATCCAGCTGGCCTTAACTGCCTGGGTAATTCTGTCAGACTCAAACTCGATGTCTATGATTGAGTTAAGTCGCTCCGTAGGATCCCCCAGGTGTTCCTTAAGGTCTCTCCTGAAAGATTCCCAATCGGTTCTCCTTGGGTTCCTCCTTCGTACCTTGCCATAATTATTGGAAGTTACATACCTAAAGCAGATGTAGTTGTGGTCAGATAAACTGACCTCTTCCGACACATGCCAATTACGGATCGCTTTACTCGCTCTATTGGATGCAAGCGTTATATCAATGACCTCCGCCCTGCGTCTATTCACAAAGGTTGGTCTATTGCCTTTATTTAAAATTTGTAAGGGTGAGCATACCAGAAAGTCCAATAGTGCTTCCCCTCTTTTGTTGTTGTCTGTGCTACCCCAGGCAACGTGGTGAGCGTTCGCGTCGCATCCTATGATGAGGTCGTCGCGAGCGCAATTATTAACCAGGTCTTGCAGCAGTGCTGATACCGGGTCCTCATTCTCATAGGGTAGGTAAGCAGAAGATAGAATAGTATCTTTACTGCCCCCTCCCGTTAACCCCTTAATCCTCACAGTAGTGAGGTCTCTGGAGCAGAAGTCATATAGAGGCATTGCCATTATGCCATTCCTGACAAAGATACAGGTCCTCATATTATTTGTGGGGCATCTATAGAAGAGCTGTCCTCCACGAACGTTTAGACCCCTGATGACACCCTTGTACAGATAAGGTTCCTGTATGAGAGCGACATCATATTTATCCATATTAAGCGACCGGCAGAGTACTGCCGTAGCCGCCTTGCTGTGATGTAGATTAATTTGTATACATCTTAGATAACCCATTGATGAAGGAACACCAATGGACTGATCACGCCTGCCTGTCTTTTCAATGGCTCCAGGCCTGCTTCTGCGCGTTTGCGCTGTACTGGTTGTGGCCCTTCCCAGCAGCGTCGCTGTCCTGAAACCGGGCTCTGACGAGCCTTCTCCAGTAACTGCTCCGCCAGCCGAAGTCAGGGCCAAACCTTTCTTTGCCGGCTCAGTTTTACCACCTTGAGCCCCTCGGGTCAGAGTTCCGGTCCCATTCCTGTTCCCAGGCACTACCGACACACCAGGTCCCGCAGTAGCTCCACCGGCCGGCAAGTTATTGGTTGTGGCCCTTCCCAGCAGCATTGCTGTCCTGAAACCAGGCTCTGACGAGCCTTCTCCAGTGTCAGCTCCGCCAGCCGAAGCCAGGGCCAGACCTTTCCTTGCCGGCTCAGTTTTGCCACCTTGAGCCCCTCGGGTTAGAGTTCCGGTCCCATTCCTGTTCCCAGTCACTACCGACACACCAGGTCCCGCAGTAGTTCCACCGGCCGGAATATTTTTAGAGCAACCCTTGGAAGGGCTACCCCCGTCATCCCTAGGGACAGTGCGCGGTTTCTTGTGCGAATCCATGCAAATATTGTTCGTAACTTCATTTCACTGACTCCCCACCCTCCACGGAGCCCGCACCTTTGGGGATGCTTCTCTAAGCACCAGGGCTATCAGTGAAATATAGTCCTCCCAAGTGAGTTGTCCACGAGTCCACACAACGTTCGCCTGTGCAGCGCCGCGCCGCGCCCTCGGCTCACATTGCTGACTGCGGACCCCATCACCCAAGAAGACTAGCCGGCTGGTCTTAAGGACCACCAACAGCCGATTGATTGCGACCGGCTCAGTCGCAACCGCCCGTGTTATAGGAGTCCGGGACCGAAGAGTCGTGTTGCCGCATGGGACCGCGTCCGCAGGCCCACTGTGCAGCTCATCCTCCAGGCCTCCCTTCCCCCTCATTACGGGTCCCCGCGCACGGCAAAAACACGCGGGAGGTCTTACCTACTTCCTACCATCTGCTGGTTTGTTGAGATGGTAGGACCGCAACGCCCAACCTCATGACGCCGCAGTATCGAATAAATATATACATATACATACATATGCTTATAAACATACACATATACTGAGACGCATAAACTTACAAACACGAATATATACATACATAGCGGGATTTAAATATATATACTATATAATATAATACATATATATATATATACATCCTATATAAATATGAGGCGGGGATGCGGGATGGGAAAGGTAATAGGGTGAAAGAATTATTCGCCCAACGATTTTTTGTTGCGTTTGTTTCTGAGGGAATCAAACCAATAACAGGCGGCAACCTCGGGAAGGCTAGATCATCGGGCTTGCCCTGGAGATCAATCACGACTGTTGCGCTCCCTCCAAGACCATTTGCCAAATTACACACGGGAGTAGTGTGTAAAGTAGGCAAGCAGCTAGTGCATTAGAAAGGGAAAGGAAACTAAGCAAGCATAGGAAAGCAAGCAAAGCATGCCCTAGCCACTTACCCGCCCAAAAACCTTAAGATGTTGTTACCAATTACGGTACTAAATATAAATTTTACTAATTTTATTTTTTTAATTAACTACTAATTTATTTCAATGATAACTCATAATGTTAAATATTCTACTGATTCCAAATTATCCTTGAAACGTGGCGCAGCGGGAAACCGCTAGCTTTGCAAACCGGAGATCGGGGATTCAAATCCCGTAGTTGTACCTTGATAAGTAACAACTACATTGTCCTATCTAGTAGCTAGGACAATACAGATCAATCACCTGATTGTCTGAAAAGTAAGTGATTCATGCGTCACATGGGCATGTAAAAAGTCAATCCTGCGCTCTGTCTCCAGTCCTCGGTCGTGATGATCTTCCGTCCCATCAGATTGTGAGAGTAAAGGAAGAGAGAGTGCACTTGTGTCTACGCAAGCACTTGTGCACTATAATATCTCCCGCGTAGATGGCTGATCTTGTGAGAGATCGGCGGCTGAGGTCATATCGGCCAGGAGGACATTATCCTCGGAATGATATGCCGTTATAGTAACTAAATTTGACCTTCTTTTATATTCTATTATTGGTGGCTATAAAATCGGGCCCGGTAACCACTGGAACGCCAACCCAGTTGGATCCATTGTGCATGCGCTAGCCCTTTCTCTCTTGCTGACGCGCCGGCTTGGAGCTGTAAATAATCAACTGGTGTAGGATAGGCTACTGCCAGATGACTCAACCTACGTCTCGCAAGAGCATCGCAGCCACGAATATGTGGCTTTAACTCTTTGTGGAGGTGCTCATTTGACCTTACGTAACGTTGTTTATTATGGGTGTACAGCAAGATGCCTGCCTGGAGCTTCCATTCCCGTGAACAGATGCGATAAGGAGCATCCCCATCACCCCTGCGAAGCAACCCCGCCCTGCAGCAAGGCCAGGAAGCGGGCGCAGTGCGTCGAGCCCATCCTCTGTATCGAAAGAGTCAAGAATCCTGAACCCAAGAAGCCATATCCACCTGGATGCGATCCCGCTAAATAAATCATTACAACATAATCCATTTATTCATTTATTTTCCGTACACATTTTTTTTTTGTCGTTTTTGACCAATCTGGTATCAGAGCTGTCCTTAGGCCTCTGACTTGGCTTAGTGACTGTTGTCTAGATGACAACAACTAGGGCCGACGCGCCCTTCAGAGCACGGAGACGTTTAGTTCAAATGCCACTGAACAGTCGCCCATCTAAGGTTAACCTAAGGGTAGACCTTGCCTAATGCTTAACTAACCCTCATCGCCTACTTGTGCTTGTCGGAAAGTAAACTAACAGTCTATTACTAATGCTATATTAATAGTCTATGTGCGCCATCATTGTAGACGTTGCCCTAGACCTACGCCCTAGACGTAACTTGGGGTACCGAGGTTAGGGCTCCCACACATAAATGCGATGCGATGCGATGCGACGAGAAACAAATTAATTTTCGATACAAGTTGCAGGAACTTATGTGTGGGAGCCCATAAGCATATAGAGGCATTTTAAACAAAGAAGCTTATAAACTGCTATAGACATTCTACCTCAGAGCATTCTACCAACACGAACCTGTAGTGTCCGTCAGGATGACCGGACCACAGCACGGATTCACGTGAAACTTTACCAAGATTTAGTACCTATTTTGTACTATTTTGTACCTATGTTTAAATATTTTGTACCTCAGTAATAATAAAGTTATTTAATAAATAAAGTGGGAAGCCATTCTGACGTCAGGATGGCTTCCCACTTTTTACTTTGGGTACTTCCGGTCCATATATTGCTGAAATCTTTGCATAATAATTTAGTACCTTTTTTGTACCTACGATAAATATATAAATACTTAATGTGTTCCATTTAAGAATTACTTTTATTTCATTATAAACAATTATATATGGAGCTTCATTCATCTGACATATTATATTTCACAAACCATGTAGTCCCCTTTCCTGCATCTAGGCAGAGGAGTAAAACCCATACATTTGTTAGTTCTAACGTTGACGATAAAAACTTCTGCCACTTGTTTCTCTGGGAACTTAAACTTTGGCTACAGTTTGGGTCGGATGCGTGGACGGCTGCGAGGCGCGTGAGCGACCGGTTGTGTATGTGTCCTGGGCACTTACCTACCGTAGCTGAAGAACACTATTCTCAGATTGAACGCGAGGCGCTGGCTATAGTGTTTTAATTCGAAAAGTTGCACCAGTATTTATATGGGAGACGTTTTACATTGCGTACCGACCACAAACCGTTGGTGACTATTTTTGGGCCTAAGCAGAGGGGTTCCCTCGATGGCTGCGAGTCGGTTACAGTGGTGGGCTATTAGTATAGTAAGTATTAAATCATCACCACATACATACGACATAGAATATGTAAAGTCAAACGAAAATGGAGCAGATGGGTTATCACAATTGCCAGCTTTGACTAAAACTGTCGTTGTTGGGTAAGTACGATCGAAATTACAAATCGATAGCACCAGTAGTTCCTGAAATATATAGGTGTGGCAGACAGATAGACGAAACATACCATGCACAGCCATAAGGATTCCCTTTTAAACGACTTCAAAATGAGTAGTTCTGTATTCGACGCGTATGTATGTAATAATAATAAAAATAAGTAATATTTACATAATATGTTAATCTATGTGGGCATAAACAAAATTTATGAGTGATGAGTGTACCAATTTCATGAGTGTACGTATGTATGTAGGTTTGTCCCCGTATTTCTTAGAAACTACAAATCCTATTGCGATCGAGCGATATCAATATCGGTTCAGTAGTTTAAGAGATATAGACTGTTTAAGTTTCCAGTAAATTACTCTTGCATAGCCAGCCATAGTTATTGCAAGTCATCATAAGTGTACTAGTTTATGTTGTTATTAAATAAATGTTTTTGTTGATTTTTTCCTAGTAATATTTTTGAAATTAATTTCCTGAAGTTCGCAAGCATATGAGAATGTGCCCGTTACAGATCGTATAAGAACTACATTACTATATTGCTAGAATTAAATAATATATTCTGTAATGATTTCTGATATTTACGCGAATATTACACATTGAAATGAAACTAATTTTACGGATTATATCGGGGTTTATTATTGATTTTTATTACCCGACGAATACTTTACAGCATTCATGGTCACGGGCGGACTGAAGTGGTAGCTGTCCATATGTCATAGTTGTCTTGGGGTACTTCTAATTATTATTGTTAGTCCGATCTACGCAGAAAGAGCTTACAGTATCTTGAGATCTTGCAGTGGAATGCTTGTCTTTGGATTTGACTATATTTATCACGGGATCCCAAGCTGGTAGGACTCAGCCATCTTCACTATTCAAATTTGGATGCTTTTTAATTTCAATAGCCTCACGAATCATCCTTGGCAGGTAGCGCTGTTCTTTTGCGAGGGTTTGCTATTCTACAATGAATAATTTTTAATTTATAAATTTTTTAATTTATGTACTTTTATTTATATAAAACTAGCTGTCCCATGCAGCTCCGTCCGCCTAATTAACTAATTTACTGCGCAACTTTTTGATTTTTTTTCGTCTGATAATATAATGTGGGTGTTTTCAAGGGAGTAAATATCCTTTTAATAAGTTTTGGATCAGCGGGGCTATTACGTATCTCGTTTGACAACTAAAGTGATGATCACCAAAGCTAAGTGGCTATCAAATAACTGTCAAATGATGCATTCGGTATTGCCTAACTTGAGTGACCAACTGAAATGACGTCATGAGCACCGATTCTCGGTGATGATCACCGTAGACAATATTTGACAGATGTTTCTGTATCGATAACCTATAATTGGTATTATGTAAGTAAAGTGTACATCAAACTGATGGTCACCCAAGTTGCGATGACCATCGTGAAAGCAACTAATAAGAAGCAGTGTTTTATACTGTTGAAGGTGATCGTCACTATAAGCCGGCTATTTGAAACGTTGACTAGAAGCATTATCAACGTAGGTAAAAATGTGAAAACTATTTTCGCAGGATTATAACTTTTTTTTTGTGACCTAAAGAAAGTATTTGGTTGGAGTGTATCCTTGGGGGCTATGGTGGGGGCGCTGTGAAGTTGAGATTTAGATGAATCGTTGAAGATTTTTTTTCGTGCCGCGAGTGTACCTACTACTCTCGCGGTACGAACGGTGTACCACCTTTATGATGATAAATGCTTGCACGAGCTGGCCCAAAATGCATGCGGGCGGGGTAAGCGCACGTAGGTAACGACGTTCAAACCATTTTGATTGTAAACTGGTACAGCATTCTTGTCCGCGATAATACATTGAGCTATAATGTACTGAAGTAGGTACATAGTTATTTTTGATTAATTTCGGATGCTGCCTTTCTCTTGTCACTGACTTATAGTTTAGCGGCAAATGGCATGAAAAGATGTAAAACACCTCGAATTTCTTGAAAACTTTATTTTAATTTAGTGAGTTTGTTTTTTTTCATAGAATTAGGATTTTTCACAATATCTTTGGGTTTTTTTTATTAAACTTTTGTTGTCTATGCTCCCAATATCCACTAGGCGAAAATACCTGCAAATTAAAAAGTACCACTAAATGTTCTTTGTATAATGGTTCGGGGGGAAATTCAACTTGGTCGCATAATGTCGATAAAAAAGTAGAGATAGCTAAAAGACAAGTGATGAGCACCGTAGTACACCGTAGGTTGATGTCCACCGAAAGCCATACGTAATACCAATGTTATCACACTTTCGGTTGACATCAAATTTCGGTGGACAACTGAAGCTTGATAGTCACTTGGGTGGCTAAAGATACGCAATAACCCTGCAGATGGGATTGCAGCCAGGCTAGTGCTTTTGACTACAAAAAAGACTTGCCGCCGTATTTGATGGATATCTAGGACCCACCCTCGAAATTTCCCAGCAACTCGGAAGTGCAAAACTTACCTAACGTAGGGCCAATTTAATAGATCACATTTAATATATGTCAGTTTCTTTTGTCATTATTACAATAAATATGTATGACGGGCCTATTGGTCTAGCGGTCAGACACCCTGCCCGCTACCCGATAGGTCGTGGGTTCAATTCCCACCAAGTGTCTGGGTGTTATTTATCTATTTAAGTATGTATTTACAAAAAAAAGTAAATATAAGCATTAGTATCACTTGTCTGATTCCCATAGTACAGGATCTGCCTGGTTTGGGATCTGATTACCGTGTGTGGATTGTCCCAGAATATTATATTAATATATGTAATCGTAATTGAAAAAAAGTTAAGAAATTGTGCAATTCTAACTTCAAAAACAGGTAAGTACTTCAAATAATATTATTTGCCCGCCGTTACAAGGTTACGTTGTTAAATTTTGATGAAGTTTCAAATGTGATCTATTAAATTTCATCAGAGAGGGTCGAATGTAGCACATGATTGTTACTGCATGAATGTGTGCCGTGATGGAGAATTACGAAACGCTAAGCGGGGTCGGAATACCCTAAAGAAAATACTGAATACTTGCTCTGTTTCGCAGGATAGGGGACTACATGTTACATTATAATATGTCAGACAAATGTCAGATGAATGATGCTCCATATATAATTGTTTATAATGAAATAAAAGTAATTTTTAAAAGGAATACATTAAGTATTTATATATTTATCGTAGGTACAAAAAAGGTACTAAATTATTATGCACAGATTTCAGAAATATATGGACCGTAAGTACCCAAAGTAAAAAGTGGGAAGCCATCCTGACGTCAGAATGGCTTCCCACTTTATTTATTAAATAACTTTGTTATTACTGAGGTACAAAATATTTAAACATAGGTACAAAATAGTACAAAATAGGTACTAAATCATGGTAAAGTTTCACGTGAATCCGTGCTGTGGTCCGGTCATCCTGACGGACACGAACCTGTATTATAACTGGACAGCGCAGTCTACTAAAGATCACGAGGCGAATGAGAGGTCCAAAAGTAGTAGTGTATCTCTGTCTAATAGGGTGTCCACGCATTACTATGTGGAAGGATTCTTTTTCTCACTTCTAAGGTCTTTTGGCGGCGGATCGGGTCACAACGGGCGGTGCCACATCGGTCGGTGCCCCTGCGTGACCTCAGTCAATCTGAATGTTGCGAGGCGCATGAGACGATTTTTGCGTTCAAATCGTAATTTTGGTGACATAATACTAATTATAATTATTATTTGTATTGTATAATTGGATGGAATTTAGTCGCAAGTCATGAAATTACTATGTATTAAGCAATTATTAATTTTGAGAATTTGTTGCAATCAATTTATTTAAATTTAGAGTCTTATTTTACTTATTTCAATATTACATATAAGATCTGCTGTACTTACCACAATTAAGACAATAAATTATTTGAATTTGTCGTAATACCTAACTACCGTTTTCTTCCGGATATCTGTATTTCATTCCAAAATTCAGGTTGAGTTAACCAACGTTTGTATGGAAACCATCATCCGAGACGACCGTGACGCCATACATAACAATGGCCACCCTACTCTAACAGTACACCGCGACACCAGATTACTTACTACGACAATGTCGACAATCACACAACAGCTCAGTGCTGCTACCTTCATAATGATAAATTGTTACTAATATTATTGTTAATAAAAGTATTGCATGTTGTTCGTGTGCTAATTTATAATATTACATTTCATCGTCCTAGATGTGTTATATTTCGATGTTTTATTACACGAAAAACTTATAAGCAAATGTAATCAACTTTTAAGAAATCTACCTAACACTACTAAAAATAATCATATTTTGCGTTGACAACTTACTTGACAAGGGGGCAGACAAGGACACACATCTACTTTTGTGCTATCTCACTCGGCTCGTTTTTCTACTTCAACTTGTGTCAATGAAAAACAAACCTTAAGAATGTAGCATAAAGTTTAAATTAGTGATATTATTATATTTAAGTGATCTATCCAGTTTTTACGAAGTAAATCTGAAGTAAATCTATATCCGTGTCTACCAAGCATTCTACATATTTTGTCTCTGCCTGGGGTCTCTTCTATTCTTCTATGAAACCAAAGAGAATTTAATACATGCGAAGCCTGCAACAAATTCTCTTTGATCCTCATCAGAGGCACCATGAAGCTAGGCACTTTATGCTGAGTTTAGCTGTAGGTGCATTGTAGGTGTATTAAATTCTCTTTGATTCTCTTTGCCTGCAACATTAAAAAAGAAAAATCTTTTTCATCTTGACAGACAATTGACAGAGAGTACCATTCTCGAAAATCTAGTTGTGTGCACAAAATTACAAGTTTCCATTTCACGAAAAAAAAACTCACCATGGTACAAAAATATCGTCGTGTATTATGAACACAAAGAAATGTACTGTAGAACCACCAGAGGAGGTTCCACCTCCGGACCCATGCCTCTTGCAAAAGATCAGAGAGAAAGAGAAAGCCGGTATTAAAATATGCCCGAAACCGCCACCGCCAGAGCCTGTCCCACCCCCGGAGTGCTTTGGACTGTGCATAGAACGAATCAAAAACTTTCCAGTACCAGCATCGCGCTCGAATAAACCAATCATCTGCGTAGTAGAAAGACAACGAACCGGTACAGAGAGATGCGACGCAATTTATGACGCCTCTGCTGCTCACGAAGATATCCCCTACCCACGTTGCCCTCCACCCCCACCACCGCCTCCGCCCCCAAAACACGATCCTTGCGAAGCACAGGCATTAAAAGAAAGAATAGCTGAATGTAAAAAAAGGAAACAGAGATACTTGGAATAATGGACGATTACACGGAAGACGAACCGAAAGTAAAAATCAATTCCTTGATCGAAAAATTCAAGCAGGAAATATCCAAGTGTGAAGACCATAATACCAAGTCATTAACTATACAGACTGTGGTGATGCGCAATGAACAAAAAGTAGAGCAAGTAGAGCATCATAATATAGATCAGAAAATATCTAAATTAGAAAACCAAATAAAGAAAATGCAAAATGAAATAGGAGAAATGTCTAAAACTAATTCAAGTTCAAACAAAGTTAAAGAAAAGTGTGCCTCTACTGTGGCTAAAGAAGTGATTCTGGTTAATAATAAAGAAGACGAAAAACATGATAAGTGTCATATTAATCCATTGATGCTTAGAGATATTGGCATGGATGTGAAGGAATATAAAAATGTAGAAAAAGGAGTCTCAAATCTGGTTAACGATGAAAAATGTTCAGAAGAAGTAATAAAAAACGTGTTAGATATTAGAGAGAATTTTACGATGCTCTGGGAAAATGATCCTGGGTCACAGAACTGTAAAGAACATGACAGAAGTAATGAAAAACCAAAAGTTGAGGATACTGAACCGTTTGTCCCCCTATTACAAAAGCATGAAAAAAGTGGCGAAAAAATTAACTGTGAATTTACGGTTGACGATAGTGGCTTTGCCACTCAGAGCTCTAAGATACTTGGTAAAAGTGCCGTGGAACTTATTAGTGAATTAAAAGCAGAGATAAATGCAAAATTGGAATCATTGAAAGAAGCTGATACAAATAATCCTTTTAATAATTGTGACGAAAACGAGTAACACAAACAGAAATTTGATGGAGTTTACAAACATAAAGAACAAGATTTTTTTTTTTAATTTCGATGCTAATACATTGAGTACACGTGAGGTGCCCAATTGCAAGGTAATCAAGATGCTGACAAGTAAACTTTTAGGTCATCAAGCCACTGGCATAAGCCTGTCACTCCTACGCCATAACATTTGGAAAATAGTTCATTTCTAACACGTCTGTAGGATTAATAAATACACAAAAATTCTCTCAACAATTTATTCACAATAACATGTATATTTCCATACAAAATACATCATTTGAAATATTCATACTACATAAACATCCACGTGAAAAAGTATCGAAGCAAGCTGACTACGACTAGAGTTTACTCATACGACTAACAATACAATAATAACATAATAAATATATTAAAATGAAAATCTTTTTTTTTTAATGAAAATACAGCATACTTTAAAATTATTAAAGGCAATAAACTTTTGGCACAATATTCTTAATTCACCCAAACGCAGTGTGAAATTAAATCGTTAAACAAACTCCTATACTTACTGAAAATTTTAAAACCAAATAATTTGTCTACAGAAATTCTCATCTCACAATAAACTGTAATACATTCATGATTAGAAGTACACTATTCGAAGTAGAAGTAATAGTAACACGCAAAAATAAATATCTATGAGTAGGAATGGTAGCTGTGCATCAAAAGGAAGGGACAAACGGTGGTCCATTAGCCTCTAGCACTGCACCTTCGCATACAGCATTTCTAACGTTAATTAAACTTTCGAAAGTGATTCGACTGGACATTGAAATTAATTCTAACGATTTATTTTCATACAAAAGATGATTTGCGTTAGGGTTTCATAAATAATTCAATAATAACTTTCTATAATTTCGAATAAATAAGGCACATCGCCACATGATTATACTTCGTTTTAAATAACAATTCTCATTTAAAAATTCATTCCTTTGTTCAAGAAAACAATTTGTATGGCCCGTTTTAAAAATATTTTTGGATTGGGGCCATTCAAATTACAATTTAAAAGCCAAGCTAAATATATACAAAATATTCTTCCAAAAAATTTCATTCAATATCTCCCCAGACCGGAGGCTAGTGGGTAAAAAAACCCATGAGGAATGGGCTTAGGGACAAAACCCATACGGTTGTCAATCGTATGGGCTACTAAGTAAACTCAATAACAATTTCGATAGAGTTTATTTCTTCCGCGGTGGGGGCTGCATCGGGGGCTGGTGAAACGGATGGTATTGCCTTGATAGTATGTTTTCCTGGTAGACAAATAACAATTTATAAATCAGTATTTACACCAAATATTTCAAGTAATGCGCGATTTACAAGTATCTCTATTTTTGTAATTTTAGTGACATCATCTATTCTATTCTTGGTGGCTATAAATTCGGGCCCGGTAAACACCGGAACGCACTTCGACTCAGTTGGATCCATTGTGCATGCCCTAGCCCTTACTCTGTTGCTGGCGTGTCGAAAAGTTCCCTTAGGTACGCAACGTCCCTTAGATAGTGACATCATGCTGACATGTGTCTGATATATAAGGTGTTTTGGAACGGGTGTATGAAGCCGAAAGGCCGTTATAGTATTCATAGTGACGACTGCGAGTAATTTTAAGAAAAGTTCAAGTAATTTTTAAAAAAATAAAAAAACATTCTTTGCACACTTATGGAGCTCTCACTAATTGCTAGCTAGCCACGTGAGATAAGAAATTGATTCATTATCAAGATTTAAGATTTCTATAATATGCCATTACCGGAGTCATCGCAGTTCTGAAACACCCAGTGCAGCTTTGCAGTACTGATCATTTTATCTTTCTACTTATGTCAGGGTGGTCAGAAAATTTTAAGTCATTTGGGTCTATATCCGTGATATGAAAATAGTGAAGGCAACGAGTTTTTATACATAAAAATCTTTGGGTGATTGTCAATAACCGAGCGCTCTCTAACATTACAAATAATCTAAGCCCACTCACCACATCGCTGGGCCTGTTATGGACAATTCCCATGCTTCTCTCTTGCAATATTATTTGATTGGCGGCGCTGTAAATTTCCATATGCATTAGTTCCATTATACTCGTACTCACGCTATCTTCCTACGCTACGCAGAACTGAGTAAGTATCATCGTTATCGTCATCATCATCCGGAAGATGTCCACTGCTGAACAAAGACCTACCTCTTAGAGGGTGGTTGCCATAATCTCTACGCTTGGCGAGCGTCTTGGGGATCGCAGTATAAGTGGTAGGTAATCCAATAGGTAGACGCTGCCTTATCCTTAAAAGTTCGTTATTCGTAAGGGGGCGTCCATTAATCACGTGAGGCTCGAAAGGGGGGGGGGAAGCGTTCCAAAAAAATCACGGAATATCACCAGGAGGGGGGAGGGGTATAATGAGACATCACGTGTATTTATTTTTCGTTGAATGCACGGTTTCTAAACCAAACAGCGGCAAGTGGCCTTGACTCACCGTTGCTTGGCAACGACTTCCCCTTCAACATTTAATCAGTTACATGTGTTTAAAAATAAAATTCCGAAAATTTCAATATAAGTAGTTTCTACAAAAAAATACACGTGAAATTGGGTAGGGGGGGGGGGGGGGGGTATTTTAAAACCTCACCAGATATCACCAGGAGGGGGGGAGGGGTTAAAAAGATGCTAAAAAAAACATCACGTGATTAATGGATGACCCCTAAACGTTTTTTTTTTTAAGTCATAGAACAAAAGTTATTATTTATTATGTTAGTAATATAGTCCTAAAAGGTTTTTTGCGTTTAACCAATGACCCTGTATAAAACATGGTGTGTTCTCACATGTCCATCTCATCCTGCGTGAGGTCGAGCGCCTCCTGCATCTCCCGCGCGGTGCTCTGTATAAAGTCTTTGTCACAGTATTTGCCGAGCCCCTGTTCCGTCAGTACCTATAAATAAACTTCGTACCATTAACTGTCGGACTAAAAGTATTCTTCGAAGGCAGAAGCAGGCGCGGATACTGAGAGAGATCCCATCGGTGCTAGCTATTGTTCATTCCCTTTTTAAGATAAGCAAATTATCCAGATGACTCAGAATGTAATAATTGTCGAATTTATCACCTAACATCTATACCAAACTCCCACCTATCTATACCAAATTGATCGACCCCTTCCTTCCTTTTGGCTCTTGGATCCACGCCTGCTAGGTTCTTTGCGCAAAAAACCGTTTGTCCGAGAGTCGACGCAAGTCTTATAATAGTAATCGCCGCTAGAAAATAAATACTAACTCGAGTAATAAGATTCTCCGCTGGATTCTCTATGCAATAAGGCACTTTGCTGTTCTGCGTTGTTGATTTGTCACGATCTGTTGAGTGGATATTAAAATTCATTAATATATAACCGTATAACATTTTTATCTAGATGTTTGTTTAAAGAATATATTGAAAAATCTCGCCAAAAATTTGAGCATTCTGATTAGGCCACATCGCTCGAAGAACCGATAACCGTTGGGGAAGAAAGGTTCTCGAGTGGCGACCATGAAGTGGAAGATGCAGCATAGGATATTAGGTGAACAGACGATATGGTGCGAATCGCAGGTAGGATGATTAGAAAGTATCAACACCCATCAGATTAATCAAGTGCATGTTCACCAGACGCGACAATCTTACTTAGTTCACAGCTCACAGTACAATGTTCTAAATACGATATGTAAGTCCGTATCAATGGCGTCGCGAAAATGAAAGAAAATACTAAGTAAAGAAAAGTCTCTGATGTTTAAGATCACATACTTGGGCCCAAGTGCGGATTGATAAACCCAACAATACAATGTTCCCGATAGGTGAGAACATAAAAAATCAGTTGTTTTTAAATTTGAGTTAAGAGCTGCTATAGAAGACCAAAGCTTCACTACAGCTTTTACATGGCTTTTACAGCCTTTTGAGCTTTTTAAGATGAGGCCAAAAAAGGTCGGTTAAATCAGTAATGAATTATTCAAAAACCATGAACATACTTACCAATTTAGAAAAAATAAAATCTGAATTTAATAATAATAATAATAATAATAAATACACTTTATTGTACACCAAAAGTTACATGTAAATTTAACAATACGTCTATCTGAATATGAATAATTTTTGTGTTCTCTAAATTATGTAATGTTTGATACCATAAAATATTTCGAAGGTCAAATTCTCAGCAAATGAAATAAAACTTGACTATACATAGTCAACTCACAAAATATTGTTATTCGTCAAATGGGGAAAAATTAAACACACAGATACAACAGAAAAAAACATGCCATTAAAAAACTAACGGGAAATAAATAAGTGATAATAGATTTATTCTTGTTAGTATATTAAAACAACTAGCCATATGATTAATGGGAGTTCCCACTATATACCCCGCACCGCACGAAATGAAAAAAAAAAACATAAAACTATCTCTTAATAGAAAAATTTGTACCCAAATTAATAATGAATCCGTTTCTTGGAGCTCACCTACTTAACACAGATTGCTAAAAAGCTATGCCCAATTTGAGTATTATTATAGGTAGGCATAAGCTGGAATATCATCAGGAAAAATACATATCAAATAGTCATAAATTATCAATTCATACGAGTATCCATAGTGATCAGACAGGATTTCCGTAACAGTTTGTTTATGGAAATCCTGTACAAAGTTTTAAGCTTCTAGTTCAGCCAATCTAATCTATTCGTTGTCTATCAGCCAGTGTTAGATATTGTTAAATAGATAAAGTATAATAATTAATTATTTGTCATGTAACACAATCACAACACACTAAAACCCACTTACATCTACTTCTCATAGTCTGCATTAATACGTCGGAAGTTTTTCTGCGAATTTTACCACATTGTCTTTAATAGAAAATATTATACAAATTCGGTTTTGGGATCGATTCAAAAATCTTACTATCATTATGATATTCAATCAATATAAATTGTAAATTTTACCAACAAAAACAAACCTACTGTTAATTTGTTAGTTATGTTTAAAATCTTGATACTACTGATGAAATTCTAAATACTACAAAAAGGAACAATAGATACTATGCCATCTGTTGACTTGCTATACGAATGTGGAATCAAACAACTTTCATTAAGGAACCCTTGATGGAACGCGTGGTTTAATAATTCGTTTGAACCCGCAATACAGAGATGGCGCTCCCCGTAATATTTACACATAACTAGATGGCATTGCTGTCAATCAGTTTATCCGTGGTAACTTGATTCCAAGAGAAGAAGAGCCCAATTGTTGGCATTTTTTCCGTGGGAAACAAAAAATTAAAATTGTATTCACACTTTTTTCTATGTTTTTATGCAATCCTACAATTTCTGTCTCGTTCGTTATGCTCAAGTCTCTCATTTCAACTATGCTTACCTAAGTTTCAAGAATCTGTATAATATTTCCAATATATTTTAATGTGCCATGATTAAATACAAATACAGACGATACAGACTAAATCAATATGAGAAGCTCTACCGATTAAAACAGGTACTATACGAATTATAACTTACTCGATAGCTTTGAAAATCTTCTCGGAGTCCTTTCCATGTAGTAGCGGTTGCATCGCTATTTCTTCATCGCTTTGGTTGGCCTCCTCAGATTTTCTAAATATAGATGAATAGAATTAAATAACACTTCATTGTTCCACTCTTTCGTAATAAAAACTAAGCTATGTACGGATAATGATTCAACGATGGGCAGCCTTATTCTAAATAGTGATTTCTACCAGGATACCTTTGAATATAATGAGACAATATTAAAAGTTATTTTGACCGATGTGACCACCGCAGTCAATCTAAATAAGTACACTCCTTACGCTTTTTTGGATGCCACATATTCAGATTCCAGTTCAAAGACCAAAAACAGATCGTTTCAAAAATTGTCTCCATGCAGTAATTGAATGGATTTTTTAGAACGGAGTTCTTTATCATTATAATCATTATTCATTCATCATCATTCATTTATTCATTACTCAATATCATTATTTTATATTATTGTGTGATGCGGCTATCTAAATTACAAACTTACATTTCTTCTTCGGGTATCTTGCCATCCATACCCAATTCCCGTCGCATCATCGTACTTAATGATGCACCTCCTTTATCAGCTGGAAAAACATATCAATGAGCATGTTTATTTATTTCACCAGGCGCAATAGTATAACACATAGTAGTTTTAACTATTACCCAATAGGCCTTAGTTTCGATTCCGACCAAGTGTCAGGGTGTAATTTTTAAGTACTTACTGCCGCACTCACAAACCCTAATTAACTTTAATCTTAATTAAGACACTTTTTAAAATCTATTTATTTCGACTGTCGGAGTCGTTTATGATTTATATCTACTCACTATCAGCGTATTAAGTACCTACCTAATAATGGGCATCGAGTGTGGAAATGATCCGATTACAAAAATGAATTAATCATCATTAGCTTTAATTGACCTTTGTAGGTTCGGCAGTTAATATTTATTTTATTTATTTTTTATTTTATTTTAATTTCAAGGGAAACATACAAACAATTCTACTTATATACAATTAAATATGGTAGTAAGTGGTTGTCCATTAATCACGTGAGGCTCGAAAGGGGGGGGGGGGGGGTTCCGAAAAAATCACGAAATATCACCAGGAGGGGTATAATGAGACATCACGTGTATTTATTTTTCGTTGAATGCACGTGTAAGGTTTACACCTTAAATGATAATGCTAATTGATATTAATATAAATTGTTTATTTGTAACACTTAAATACTAAAATGATAATGATTGATAGAATGATAGTGAGTTACGCGCGTCGATGTCAAGACGTAAACGTGAACTGAAGTATTATAAAAGCGCGGCTCGCGGCCGCGGGCATAATGCTGACAATAGCAATGTGCGGTTGCACCGTACATGCTCCCGGCCACGAGATGAGATGATGATTGGTTAGTAGAATGATACAAGATGATTAAACAATTGTTTGTTAGTAATGAACTTAAAGGTAAACTACATACGAGTTTCACTGATATTAAACATCGAGCTACGAAAAATAGGCGACGACGCCTTATCAAGTTTATCGCTAGAAACACTCTCACTAAAAATATTTATTTCACTTTGCCTTACAAGGCCACTAGGTTCATTATTTACACATGCAGTAAGTCCAACGTTGCTGACGCGAGCTATAGTCGCCGGCGCCACCGCCAGCGTAGACTCCGACTGAAGCGCAGCCGACGGCGCGGGGCGCGCACTCAGTGAGCCACGCCGCACGCGCCGCCACACGTACACTGCTCCGAAGATGATAGCCATGCCCGCCACCAAGTAGATGGCGACGTAATGATGGACATCATGATATGACAGACTGTCTGAGAAGACTGTCTCCCTTTTCATTTGATCGATCTGCTTCTTAATGTTTGCTAGGTACTGTTTCTCCTCTTTGCTCTCGTTTTCAGCATCCCAGTTGCTAAGAGGGACAGATAAATTAATGACGTGGTTGATAGGAGCGATCGCAGGTATGTAGATATCAGGATTGACCTTCAGCGTGTGCGATAGTTGTTTGTGTGAATGTATCGTGAAATCTTCTCCTTTTATGATACATCCTTGGCTGAGACTTATGATGCCAGCCTTGCTTATTTGTGCCATTGATATTTGGTCTTCACATATGATTTTTAAGGAACATACGTTGCAGACAAAATATAAATATGTGTTTGTCTTGTGTAATTCTCTCCACATATTTTTACAAGGCGAATTTTTTGTCTGGCAGGTATTTACTTCGTGCTCTTTCATACATAAACTTGTGTCTGATATGATTTTAAAGATAGGACTTTCAATGTGACACAAGATATTATGTGAATCTACGATGAGGCATGATTTCATATCTGGTACAGGCAAATAGGTATCCTTCTGGATATTTATTGCTAATGTTTCCGCCACTGGTGTCATGCTGATGGTGTTCTTTCCAATTTGATGGGGAATCGGGATCACTTGATAAATCTCGAAACCTTCCCTACTGACGAGAGGAATCTTCACCTCGAAGATAAGATATGCTTTAGTCATTCTAGTTCTTACTCGTAACAGATGATAAATATTTGCTAAGTCTGTTTGTATGTTGCTGATGGGCAAGGATAGGTCTCGCTTAAGTTGACCCGAAATGATATTTAACTGTAGTTGAAGCTGTTCCGGCGTCAATAGATGGATGTTGAATTTGCCGTCATATACATTGGTGATGATATCTAGTAACGTCTCTTGTAAATTGCAAAGTTTCGTTAGCATGTTGTTTGCAATGATAGCTGATAAGATGAACTCGTTTGTAAATTCGAGATGCTGCACCTCTGAATTTATTGCGTTAGTAGCATTTTCCAAACTGTTCAAGTGTTGAGTAATCATTTTATATTGTTTGTTTACTGACTTCTCCATTCTTTTTAATAAATTATACTCGGACTCAATAACAGATGTTTGATTTCTCCATAGTAACGCTAAGTGTTTGTTATTGTTATTAAGAAGCGTGATATCTCGCTGGTACTGTTCTGCGAATTCTTCGTCGAGTACGCCGAACAGCTGGTGCGCGATGTAACCTACACCGTTGATAAGGCCGCGTCTCGTACGACGAGTGGCGCGTGTCGCAAATTGCTGATTTAATAAATTGTGGTCATAGTAATGCAGTTCTGAGAAACCTTGTTTTAATTGTGATATGATAACTTTACAATGTATAAGTGTGTTGGTATTTGACTTATCACAGATGTTTATTAGATAGTCGGTGTACTTCTCTAGGGCTGTCAGACCTTCCCAGTATGGATTCATGTCATAGTAGACAATGACCTTCCAATCGTCTCTGATTATCTGCATATCTGACACTTTGTCGAAGTAAAATCCCTTTGTGCTGTTTAATTTCGTTATGTTATATGTTGCAAACGCTGATGATATAAAATTTAACATAAAAAGAACCGACAATAATAGTGATATGATACTGGATTTTGGTTTTGCAGTTGTATTTGTAGATTCTGAGTTTGATTTGTTCACTTTTTCTTTATGTTCGTAAACAGGAAGTATTGATAATTTGAGAATAGGCCTTTTGATTATCCCATTCTTCATTTCCGACGAGACTACGGGTACGTAGTCGTCCTTCCCGGGATGCAGGGCTATGGCACGGCCTAGTACCCCTTTTTCCGCCGGTAGGTTCACGTCATTTATGATACCGATGTCGCTAATTTTGGTTATTTGCTTGTTTGATCGTAAGTCAGTGATTTGATCCGGAAAATCAGTTTCCTGTACGTATTTGATAAGCTTGTTATGTGCCGCTCTCAACTCATGAATTGACAAATACGGCAGCATGATGTCACGATTAGGCGGTGTCGCTCTCAGTATCCAAGCCAACACGCGGACTACTCGCGTAAAATTGCTGTGTCTGTCTTTCAGTAGTTCATGAATGACGTTTGATAATTGCTTATTATTTTGTTGTGTTGACACATTTGATTGTTTCTGTTTAATCTCTTCTACTGTGGCGTAAATTGGACGTTCAATTTCTTTTCGAAAGTCTAATGAAGGAAGCCACGTCGGGCCCTGCCACCACAACGAGGATTTTGATAGTTTTGATGCTGATATTCCTCTGCTGGCGCAATCTGCTGCGTTCTCAGAAGACTCGACGTATCGCCAACAGTCAGCTGGCATAAGTTTAATGATTAGTAGTACCCGATTTGCCACGAACGGTTTCCACTTGTTGGTATCACCATTGTGCCATCCCTGTACGGCGCCAAAAAATGCTTTTTGGGACGAATCACATAAACCGCGCAGCTCGCTTTCCTTATCTATACTTAACCTTCTCGGTATTTTTATAGTACTGATATTGGTTAAGTCCTGCTTAATTTTCTCCTGTTCGCTTTTGATATCTTCCGAGACTTCCTGCGTGGCATCTGCGCACTCTACGGCGCAAAGGTTTGGTGGAGGTGTTTCTGATAACTCAGATTTGTCTTCTTGATTTCTTGTTGTTGTTGATTGATAATACTGGACACATTGCTGGTCTTCTTCAGACATATCTTGCTCTTCATTGATATTTTCGACAGTCGAATATCGTTGCACGTTCTCAATTTTATTGATAATAGCGTTACACTGGAAGCTCCGGTGTACGTTTCCGCTCAAAATCCACCCAAATCGCGTTTGCTGAGCGACCGGGTGATTTTCAATCTTGATAATCCCACTCTGTATGATGTCCGCATAGACTTCCGCTCCAAACAAGATGTCGATTTTTTTGCTGATGTAGTAAAATTTATCTGCTAATTGCAAATTATCCAAATAAGGCCATGTTGGCTTCTCAAAGGATTGATTTGGCAAGTCATTTATAAGTGTTGCCATTATGAATACTTGTGTTTGAAGTTCAAAGTCATCGTAGATTGATGCACATTTGATGTTCATGATCCCCTTACAGTTGCTATTCTTAGTACCTACCCCAGTTATAACTCCGTTATAATGGTGCCGCGGAAGGCCTAATAATTGAGCTGCATTCTCAGTGATAAGTGATGTCTGTGATCCTTGGTCTATAAGGGCTCGCAGCGTCACATAGGTTCCATCTGCTCGTTGAACCTTGATCTGTGCAGTTGCTAACAGTACTTCTTTGATGCCATTTGAAATAACATGACTGCTGTTCACACGGTATGTGCTTGGGTTTTCCGCAGTACTAGCGATTCCGCCTTTTGAAGTTGATACTTGCGGTGTCGTTTGCTCATAATTATAATAAACATTATGGAGAATTGTGTTATGTTTATCATTGCATTGTAGGCAACGTTTCTCAGAAATGCAAGCTTTTCCATTATGCGCATACAGACAATTCTCGCAAATGTCCAGGCTTGAAATTGTACTCCGCTTTGACTCCGCCGATAGTTCCAGAAATTTATTGCAACAAAATAAGCCATGGTTTTGTTTGCAATATGGGCATATTAGCTTCTTGCCGATATGATATGCTTTAGGTGATGTTGATAAGGTTGGTTTTAGTGGAAAATTAAATTGATATTTTTTGATAGGCGCTGCTGTTTCTTGACGATTTTGCAGCAGTGGTTTGGTGATATCTGGCTTGCGTCGCGATGATTCTAATGATTGAAATTTGACTTCCAAGTATGCCAAAAAATCGTTCAATGTAGGTAACTCCCTTGGGCTCTTCAGAGATTGCACGTAGTCATTGTGTGTGGTAACATCCAATTTTTGTGACAGAATGTGCACCAACAAGGGGTCCCATGTGGATGTATCTACTCCTAAGTTTTTGATGGCATTTAAACTCTCATTCGTCGTATCGTGGATCTTTTTTAATTGGGCTGCGGTTTGCTGCTGCATGACTGGTAGATTCATGATAAGGTTGATGTGAGATGTGAATATTATTTTTCTGTTATTAAATCTATTGTTTAAAATGTCCCAGCATGCTTGATAATTTTCGGCAGATATATGTAGATGTTGAATCAGTTTTTCGGCTTCACCCTTAACTTTAGATTTTAAATATTGCATTTTCTGCGCGTTTGATAAGCACGGATTGCTGTGTATAGTTTCTATGAATAAATCCTTAAAACTGACCCATTGATGATAGCTTCCCCCAAAGGTAGGAAGGTCCATTAAAGGTGTTGATTTTTCACGATGCCTCATCGAACTCATTTTGCTATTGATTTCCTTTTTGATATTCTGATACTCCTTTTCATATCTAGTAAAAGCCAATTCATGATCTTCATTTTCACCTTGGAGCTCGCTATCCAACTCCCAATGGAGAGAATCGATAGCAGACCATCGTGATTCGACAGTTTTCAAGACGTCTTCAAACTCCCACTTGTCTGAGATATTTTGAAGGTCCAAGTTAGCAACAGTGCGTGAAAATGCCTTAAAGTTGCTTGATTGTTTGCGCAGCATTTCATCCAATCTGCTATTCGTTCCCCGCGGTTGATATTGCGTTGCTATGATGTCTTGCATGATGATTGATAATGATAACTTAGATAACTCACCGAAGGCTGGCTGGTTAACTTACGCAGCGGTCCAAAGTGGCAATCCAAAAATTAGGCGGTACGCACTAATTTCACTAGCACACGCGTTTCGGTCCCGCCTTCGGAGGCTCGAAGGACCATAAAGATGTAAGGTTTACACCTTAAATGATAATGCTAATTGATATTAATATAAATTGTTTATTTGTAACACTTAAATACTAAAATGATAATGATTGATAGAATGATAGTGAGTTACGCGCGTCGATGTCAAGACGTAAACGTGAACTGAAGTATTATAAAAGCGCGGCTCGCGGCCGCGGGCATAATGCTGACAATAGCAATGTGCGGTTGCACCGTACAGCACGATTTCTAAACCAAACAGCGGCACGTGGCCTTGACTCACCGTTGCCGGCAACGACTTCCCCTTCAACATTTAATCAGTTAAGTACCTGTATTTAAAGATAATATTCCGAAAATTTCAATATAAACTATATTGAAATTTTGTCCAAAAAAATACACGTGATTTTGGATGGGGGGGGGGGGGGTTAGTTTAAAACCTCACCACATATCACCAAGAGGGGGGGGAGGGGTTAAAAAGTTGCTAAAAAACATCACGTGATTAATGGACGACCCCTAATACATAAACCAATAAAGTTTCCACAGATAACATATGTGGATATGTATTTACATAAAAAAGATATAAGTATTTATATCAGTCGTCTGGTTATCATAGTACCTACAGGATTTGCCTAGTTTGGGATCAGATGACCATGTGTGAATTGTCCCAGGATATTATTATTGAGTTTGTTTGTTTGTTTGTTGTTTGTATGGGATGCCCAACGCAGTGAATTCGCAATAAGAATTATTCGTTTATTTTATTTTAGTGACGAGACAAGCAAGTTTGATGGTAAGTGACAAGCCATCCTATTATATTGCACTCACACTGGCTACATTAAATAAAATAATATTAATTGGGAACTTTAATTAAAGGTGCAGACAAATAAAAACGCTATCGCAAAAAAATGCGAATTGGGAAATCAAAACATATATTTTATAACTAGCTGACCCACGCAGCTCCGCTTGCGCTATTTTTACGTTAACTAAACTTTTAATAACAGACATTCGCATCGAATATATAACCTCCTTTTTTATAGTCGGTTAAAAACTTGGACCCACTTTTTACTTGCTCTCCGAAACACGGACCCGTTTAGTTCAAATGGCGTTAAACGGTCACCCATCTATTTAATGACCTTACCTAACGTTGCTTAACCCGATCGATTACAAAACCTTGATAACAACTCTATGAGTGTTCCCTTACTAATATTTATTATAATTATGAAGAATAATTGATAAAATCGGACCAAGCGTATAACCAAGTACCCATTTTGACTTTAATCCCCTCTCCCAAAAGAACCGTGCTAGATTACGGGATAAAAAGTATCCTATGTCCTACCTCGTAGTAAGATCTCAAATCTTACTACTGGATGGATTGAAACGAAACTTGGCATAGTTTCGTTTCAATCCATCCAGTAGTTTCGGCGTGATGCTCAGCCGAGATACAGACAGACAGACAGACAGCCAGACAAAAATAAAAAAAAATACATTTTTGGCTTTAGTATCGGTTATAGAATGCCCTCCAAACATAATTTTCAAAATATCTTCAATGTACAGAATTGGACCTGTTACAGTTTTATTATAAGTATAGATAGATTGCATCCTGATAGAAAGTCTTTTTACCGGTTTTAACAGATTGCAAAGCAGCTCTTCTGTCTCGACCATAGAAACTGTCTCTTCCGTGTCGCTTGAGGCTTGTCCATACAGCGCCGAATAGTGTATGGTTACGCTGAAAATGTACAAGTAGGTACAGTACGTCAACAATTCGAGAAAGATGGTCAAGATAATACATACATGTCCCTTTTAATTAATCATGTTTAATCCTAAGCAGCACACAGAAATAATATACTGGGTGTAAGGGACTTCGTGCCGAAAACCGATACCAAGGATCCAGTACATTATTCTGAACATTCTAGTGTTGAAATTTTTCATCGGCTTCATGAATTTCCAAAAAAAAATGGCGCTTATTTTAAATAAAATTAGTATAACATTATTGCTGTTATATTATTGAAACCTAATTTCAATTTAAAAACAATAAATTACTTATTTGTGCAAAATTAGCAATGTAATTTAAAAAATAAACGAATTCATTACATGCTCGAAAATTACAAGTTAGTCATTTTCCATATATTAAATTATTAAATTAAATTAAAAATATATTTATTATGCATAGGTCTAACGAGGGCACTTACATATTGTCAACTATTTTATAATTACCACCAGATCACAACGCGGCCTCTACTGAGAAGATCTGGACGTACAACGAACGACATAAATGGTTTCTGTAATGTTGTAACGGACATTATTTGAAATCTTATATAAACGTTTTCAGTACGTGGTCCCTTACACCCTAACAGCAGCACTCATTATTAGTTAGGTCAAACCATATTTTTAACTACGTTCAAGGGTCAAATGGTGTCAGAAGACTATTAGAACGTGATTAGAACTATACTTTGACGTTGCCTAAAATTAAAATTTTTGCCTCAAATATCCAGGCTTCATAGACGGTCTGTGGCTGCTAGTTAACCAACAATCAATCTGATTGATCCTTGGGAATTGGTAAAAAGCATACATACAAAAAGTACAAATGTCTATGTCTGCTAACCGTAAACCTACAATTAACCCAAACTCACCCTATGCATAGGCTCTACGGTTTCTCCAACTAACTCGTCCAGATTTCCGGAGATGGCTCTCTTCAGCTCCGGTCCTGCTTCGTGCAGTGTCCTTAGGCCTGCTTGCAGTGTCGTCTGCAGTGCTGCTTGCTCCTTGCGTTTCCTGAACCTGTTCGTGGTTTGCGAGAGGCAAAGTTGTTTCATCACGACTTTGATAATTGTTGCTTTTAGTGTAGTGTTTACTGTCATCTATTTCTGTTAAGTTATTTAGTTATTTTACATTAATTTATTTCATCTACTCTTTCAAAAATGTGGTGTTTGGATGATATCGATTAAATACATAATATTTTATTAGCTTTTTCATAATAATATAGTTGATGTTCATGTAAGTTTGACTAACGATACAATTTTCACCAACGTTTAGAAACTTTTTGAGAACCACTCTATATATGTAATACATTTTAAGATATTAAAGATGCCGTGCGAAGCCACGACAGAAAGCTAGCTGCAAATAATTGATAAAAAAAATTAATTTTCAAATATTTCATTATCTATTTTTTGTAATGTAAGTATCGTGAATGTTTCAAACGTAATAATAAAAACGTGTATATCAGTTAAAGTCCACTATGTTCCAAACATGTCTTCTCGGTGCCCAAAAACTTACAACCATTTGCCTAATGATTTGTTAAAAAGCCAATATAACGAGCTTATCATATTGTCATGCATAAACATCTTACAATAACACAAAGAAATATGCACCACGCTTATAACACTCCAAGAATCGAAGATGAAAATTCAAGTCTGTGCATATCTAAGCAAGTGATTGTAAATACATTGATGGATTCATACCACGGAGGAAACATGCTTTGGAATTTCAAAAATATTTGTCGCAAAAAAACATGCTGTAAAAAAATGTTTTTTTTGGAGTAGAATGCAATGGGCTCGATGATATAAACAACCTTAGGAAGCTGAAAACAAAAATTTAAGATTCGTACAATTATCTGACAAGGTTGTTAATCTGTTTAAACAATTAATAGAAAATAAACAACATATTTTGTATAATACCAAACAACTTACTACTATTTAAAACAATAAACTTGCGATGCTAACATAGAATTATGTTAAATTAAACGTGATGACCAGCGCTGTCGGTCAATCTTCAGTAATAAGTTTGGTTAGCAAATCAGATGTTTGTACGACTTCAAATAGGTACCGTAAATATAAAGGGAGCATTATTCACAAACAAAAATCAGAAAAAGATGAAAATCTTTCAAGCAAAACTCTCGGCTTAAACACTTGTATCGTTGCCGAGAGTGAAAGCATAAATACAGCGTAAACGAAATCTTCCAATGTAGCTTAGTACTCGTGTATCAACTTACGCATGGTTCCTATAAAAATAGAAATATAGGTGTTAATGATGATAGTAAAAATAATAATGATTTGCACAAATAAGAGATGATATTATGTAATATTACTGCATTATTATTATTTCCTAAAATCTTCTGAATGACAAAACTTAACGCTTCGATTAACTACTTTATTTTTCTCGGAAATATATGACTGAAAATTTAATCCATAAAAAAGAGAAAATTAAGCTTCCAATTACTACATTCGACTTCAACCAAGGGTTTTACCAAATCACAATAGATTTTTTTTTTATTTACTACAAGCAGTACAATTTTTATGGAATGATCAACTTACAATCTAAATAAAATTACAATTATTAGATAAATATTATAAATTACAATCTAAAGATACTAAACTACTTAATTTCAATATTATTAGATTAAAATAATCCCACTACTTTTATGTAAACCTGGCTTAATTAAAAAAATAATTATTATTATTAAAAAAAATATGATGAAAAAAATCGAAAAAACAACTGTAGAAGACGATTTATTGAGATTGATTGTCGTCCAAAATAATTCTACTTTTCCTACACATTGCGTTAGATCAATAAAAGCTATCGAGACGAATTTAATACGCCATGTAACAAGTTTTCTCAAGCAAAGATGAACCCAAAGATTATTTGTGACCAATAACAAATTATTATTTCAGTCGAGCTGTCTATACTGTAAAATGTTTAATCTTAGCTTTTACTTTAAAGATGCCAGCCTGAATGTCTCTATATAGCCTGAATAAATACTCAGAATAATATATAAAATAGATAAGTTTGAAAAAAAAATTAGAATTAGTTAGAATTTTCTTTAGTTTAGTTAGATGATAAGATAATAAAGAGCATTACTGACCTTCTGAAGTAATCCTGAATCAGGAATGTGGCGTAGAACTTGCCAACGGTAATCTCGTTGGGATCTCCTGGAGGTGGGACCACTTGGTCTAAGAGTTTGGGTGATGTGCGCTTCCATACTTTCTTGATAATTGCTCGTAGTTCAGTATTGCAAACGTCGACTACGCCTATATAATTCAATTAAATGTATTGCTAGTTTTGATTTTTAATTATGATAAAGCTTTTTTTTTCAATGATAATTTCGCCTAATAATAAACGGCGATGCAGTCGCTTATAGTAAAACTTATTGGTTTAAAAACAGCGAAAGCGGCAATTAGTTGTTGTCCTGGCAATGTAGAGGATGAACAATCTTACTCGCGATTAGAACGACAACTTCAAAAATTGGCATCATTTAGTTACGTTCTTTGCTAGTTGAACTCAACTAAAGTAACTTAAGGTGGTATCAGATGATTCATTTATCATTTATTTTCGTCTTTCATTCGGCACCTTTCACTCGAAATCAAACGAATAAACACAAAATGAAACAAGAGTACTGAAGAAAAATGAAGCAATCACTCGAGTGAACATTCATTGGTTGCAGGTTGCAGTAAACCATCTGATTGAACCTTTACTTTAAAAAAATGCATGGGTTACAACAGCTACTTTGTAAAAGTTGGTTGGTTTGTTTTGATTTCAACCTTATCATTATTAAAGTCATAACTTATCAAGGAATGTAAGTTTTACTGACCCATTTAAAAACGTTCGGATTACTTATTAAGAGAATGGAAGCTTTATCTTTATCACATAGTAAATATCGCGTAGTTTTCATTATGAGATAAGAAATGAGATGAGAAAAACAACTAGCCTTGGATAAAGTGATGTTTGGTAAACGAATCATCGAACTTTAGTAATAAAGAGGCAAACATAGATAATTTTAATCACCGTTCCTTAAATAGGTGAGCGTTTAGTGGCATTTGAACATCTCGGTGCTTCGGAGGGCACATTAAAAGTCGGACTCGTTTGTTGACATCTATACAGCAGTGGTTAAGCCAAGTCAGAGGCTTAATGGTAGCTTGCACAACTCTGACAAGATTGGCAACCAACCTAGAAAAAATAACTGAAAGAAGAAAAAATAAAGTTCTAACAAACCTGTAGTCTTTATTTGTAGCTGAGTTCTTACGACAGCAAACAGCGTGGCGTTGAAGTTGACAGTGCCGTCGGAGTTCAACGGCATATTCATAGACACGAGCCTCTTGCACGCAGTCCGGTGAGGGCATAGCTTGCCAAAACCTAAATTGAATTTTATGACAATAATCCTATAAGAAATGAAATCAGACAAGCATGTGGGTCACCAGATAAAGAATGTTTGTTCAGTCATGAAAGTGGTAAGGAACATGGTTGCATTATTGCTCATCACTCGGTTTTAGAATTTCGATAAAGCTCATGAAATCTTTGGTCTTCCGGAACATTAATATTATAAAATAGTAGCCTCCGTGGCGCAGTGGGAAACCGCTAGCTTTGCAAACCGGAGATCACGCGCTTGTCTGTAAAGTAAGATGATCCATGCATCGGATGGGCATGTAAAAAGTCAGTCCTGCGCCTAACCTCTCCACCAGTCGTGTCGATCTTCCGTCCCATTGGATTGTGGAGGTATATAGGGAGAGAAAGTGCACTTGTGTCTACGCAAGCACTTGTGCACTTTACTATCTTCCGCGTAGAGGCTGATATTGTGAAAGATTGGCCACTGTGGTCGTATCGGTCAGGAGGACAATATTATCATTATTATTAAATAAATACTTAATAAAGTAATCGTTCATTTTCAGGAGACTTATGGTTTCCTGTTGCTAGAATTTACTATCAGAGTATTAACTCAATCATCTAACGAGGGTTGCAGTCAGTTTTCTGGGTACTTTACTTACCAAGAGGAACAGACGCTCTGAAATAGTCTTTTTGATAACCATTAAATCCAGTTCTAATGTAATTAGAATATTTAATGTGAATCGACATTTTCTTTTGCTCCTTAGCAAACTAAAGCTATAGCTTACGTTGAATTAGAATCTTAGGATAATAATATGTAATATTTGAGTAATCTGACAAAATAATCTGTAAAGGTTGTTTCGACTTGGTAAATCTCAAAAATGGTAAGTGATTCGCCACATATAACTAATGAGTTGCTTCGAAAACTTCTAAATTGGGTTGTATTTCTTAATATCTTAAGCAGATATAGTCACACACATACTATAAAATAATATTCCTTGTGTAAACCAGGACACCAGCACCAGTATACTTACCAAGCGGTGGACTAATCTTCCTTAACAATGTAACTACATCCAAGTGTTTGATCCTCCCTTTCGCATCCGGGTCGTATTCGCTCCATAATCTGACAAATTCATCAAGATGATGCGGTCCCAAAATCGACCAATCCCTGGTCAAATAGTCGAAATTGTCCATAATGACAGCAACGAACAAATTGATGATCTGTAATTAGACCACCGACATTTTAAGAAATACCTCTATTCTATTCTATTATTGGTGGTTAATAATCGGGCCCGGTAAACCACCGGAACGCACTTCGACCTAGTTGGATCCATTGTGCATACCCTAGCCCTTACTCTGTAGCTGGCGTGTTGAAGAGTTCCCTCAGGTACGCAACGATTGCACATAATCATCTGGTGTAGGATAGACTACTCCCAGATGACCCAACCTACGTCTCGCAAGAGCGTCGCAGCCACACAATATGTCGCATTGCCTCTTTTTCACCTTTACAAAATCTGCAAGTATCAATAGTACTTAGCCGCATTCTGTGAAGCTCATTGGTACCAAAATGTCCCGTGAGTGCACCTATTAGGTACCTTATTTGTGATCTGCTTAGGTTTAATAATTTAAGCCCACAGTCCACCATTGTGCTAGAGAACGCTTTGGAGTGATTTAGGCATGATGCTGCCCTCCATTCCTTCATGTGTTCGTTCCAAGCATGTGTATTATTTTGCTTGGTATGAAAGACCTCAATGAAATGCATAAATTATAATTTTAGCTTTAATTCATCAATTAAGTTTCCACCGTTTCTTTTATAATAATAATAATAATAATAAATCCTTTATTTCAGGCTACTATGGCCCATACAATAAATACCTTACAGACTAACATACATAATTACATATTATAACTAAACATTAATTGACACGTAAAACTGCTGACGTGTCGCGCGCAGTGTTGGGTATCCGTCCTCGGAATCGTCGGAACACAACACCCCTCGGCCAAAACTCCTCATTTATGTTTGGGTCATTTTTATTATTGATAGTTGGTAGGTCCGTGTCTAGATAATGTCTGATATTCTGTGCAAATCTAATTTATATATGTTCAACTGCCCTAGTTGAACATATATAAGTCTCAACTCCTTGACAATGAACGAAGATATTGCTAGTTGATAAATCTTTCCACTGCGAGAAGAATAATTCTCTAGAATAAGTCTTTTGAGCCCAGCATGTCATTATCATTTCTCCAGCTATGAAACACATTTCAACTCAAGCAATTTTTATAACATTTTACTTTATGGTAAAACATCTGAAATTTTACCTGCACGGTTTCTGGAATATAGAGGATTATTTTTGGCGTTTGGGGAGGAAACCTTCAAAACTTGCCAAGCTTGTAGGGGTGGAGGCTAAGTTATGTGGGACTTATAGTCACAAAAACCTACTATGTGTACATAATATCTTTTTTTAAATTTGTTTTCGTACACCTGTGCTTGATTTGATTGGCCTGATAACTCCGTAGGGCACAGGGTTTTGTTTATCCTTTAGTCCCCTCGGTCTGCCTTTGGTTTTAGTCTGTCGATCACTCATGGAGATTTCAGAACTTACCAAAAAAGTGCATAGCAGCGAGAATGATATGAAGTAAGGTAACGCAAACCAAGAGCCACAGTTCTGCTTATCTGGCATCTGCTCGCCCGTGATTGGATCTACAATGATGCAGTGGATCGGTTCATCGGGACGCTCGTCAGTCTTCGTGGTCAGCGCCATCATTATGTCCTGCCACGCCTCACCTGAGTAAACATCCAAATATTCAGCATGAGGTATTTCTTGAGCTTTTCTCTATTTTTTTACCATTTGACACTCCGCAAAATGTCAAATAAGACCCTAATTTTATTTGATTAATCGATAATATCAATCTATTGGGGATCTTCTGTAGATCTCAACACTACTTTTACTCTGCAGAAAAGGGCTGTGAGAGCTGTTTACAATTTAGCTCCTACTGATACACTTAGGCAAAACATTTAAAGAAATAAATATTGTAACGGTTATATCACAATATATTTATGAATATTTGCTGTATGAAAAGAAAAACACAAGTGCTTTTGCAATGAATAGGGGCCATCATAATGTAATCACTCAGAACAAACAATCTTGCTGTACGCTCCACGCGTCTCCACAGTATTAGTAATTCCTTCATTGGCCAAGGTATATTTTTCTATAATAAACTGCCACAGGATCTCCGAGACCTACCAATTAATAAAATCAAAAGCACTATTAAAAGCCGGTTGTCTTAAAGGGCTACTATAAAATCTCGGATGACCTAGAGAATAAAGCAGCTTAAGCTGACTTATGAGAGCTTATAATTTTAAGACATCTATTGTAAAAAACTATATTTATTGTTAAAATTACGTGATATAAAAAATGACAAGCCCCCTTGTGTTAATTGCCGGATCTTCTCAGTAGAGGCCGCGTTGTGATCCGGTGGTAGTTGTAAAATTTGACAATATGTAAGTGCCCTCGTGAGGCCTATGCATAATAAAGATATTGTGAATTTGAATAGGAACACCTAAGGAAGACACGGAATTAGTTAGGGCAGTTGCAAGTCCAGGTCTTCACTGTCGCCCGAGTTGTTTAGACTCAGACCACCGGGGCATTGTAATCGTCACTCACCAGTAGCTGATCGGAACAGCACCATAAGAGCTCCACCGAATGTCTGGAAGTTGTTATTGGGAGTAATGACTTCGCTATCCGGAAACATTTTGCCAAAGAGCTGCAAAAGGTAAAAAAACATCTGAGATATAAGTTATTAAATTAGCCCGGTAATTTTAAGAACGTAATCACGTTTTTTTATTTATAAAGCACAGAAGAATTGACATAACCCTAAAATTTATTTAACTTCATGCCATCGATGTAATATATAAACTAGATAAACAGTCACGAACAAAATGACATCCAAAATGTGGTCGTGGAGATTGCAAACTTATCTGTGCTAGTGGCAGAAACGTGAACTAACGATTTTATAATGATAATGACTTGTAGTTTGACAGTTTCATATAGACAGTAGCGACACTCCTATCGGCAAAAATAAATTTGTCAGGATGTGGCTTATAAAGAAATAGCGACACAAGGGCGCTATTTCTCGCTACCACTTTTTGAACCGTGACACCAAATCTAGTTTATATGTATATTATATCGATGCTTCATGCACATAAAGTACAAGGCGAACTTAATGCCTTAGGCGTTTTCTGACAGTCTACCTTTGGGTAGTGAAGATAAATATTTTTTAGATATGTTTGTGTATCGATATTTTTATATACGTACCTGCATCCCAACCACAGCGTAGATGAAGAACAGTAGGACAATGAGTAGGGCGACATATGGCAGCGCTTGGAAGGACTTGATGAAGGTCCATAAGAGCGTCCTGATGCGTTCCCCTCGAGACAGCAGCTTGATCAGCCGCATGGCTCGGAATAGACGGAAGAAGGTGATGTATTTGAGGAGTGTTGTACCCTGAGATGATAATAATATAATAATAATACTTACTCTGGGACAATTCACACACGGTTATCTGAACCCAAAATTCATTTTTTTTTAATTTCAAATCGGCTTAACTCTAGCTAGCTAGCACTTTTGAACGGTCATTTTTTTAAAAGCTACCACCGGATCACAACGCGGCCTCAACTGAGAAGATCCGGCAAGAAACTCAGCGGGCTTGTCATTTTTTCACTTTTTTTTTTTTAACAACGTTTGTCTTAAAGTGAAAAATCTTATATCTATGTCTGAACCTAAAGGAAAAGCCTGTACTATGGAAACCAGACAACTGATACTAATACTTACATCTTTTTTGTAAATACATACTTAAATAGTTAAAATGCACCCAGAGAGTTGGTGCAAACCGAACCCACACCAGGGTAGTGGCCAGGGTGTGAAAACAAGAAGACGGGCAGCAGCATCTTTCTATTGGATTACCTACCACCTTTATTGCGATCTCCAAGACGCCTGTCAGGAATGGGGATTATGGCAACCCCTCTCTTCTAAAGGGGAGGCCTTTTATCAGCGGTGGACGTCTTTCGGCTAATGATAATGACTAATTACGTAATAGATAATCGGCATACTAACGTCAGCTTAAAGTAAGTAATACATCGTCGTTTCTTACCTCTTTATTTGATTTAGTCGCCAAGCTAACCTGAAAAATAACTGCATTAATTTATTTGTCTATTTTCGAAAGAAATATCTGAATTATAAAATTGCTAACTACAAGATTCACTGATAAGTTTGTTCGCCCCCAGTAAGTAACACAATCTCACTTTGCGTATTCGGTTGCGATCGGTTAGGTGCCTCCGCGTAATAAAAATTCAATCTCAGTTGAGTGTTGAAATTTTGGGGTAGGCATTCTTGCTATGCTGGGTGTTTCTCTGAGGGACCGAATACGGAATGAAGTGATTCGCCAGAGAACCAAAGTGCCCAACTATCAAAGGATTAGCTAGCTGAAGTGGCAGTGGGCTGGTCATATTTGCCGAAGAACCAAAGACCGTTAGGGTAAACAGGATTTGGAGTGGAGACCGTGAATCGGGAAGCGTGTGGGTGACGACCTGTGACCAGGTGAAGCGACGATATTCACCACTCTCTCTCTATCCACTTTAAATTCATCAAAGATGTTCGTAACCATCATAAACTTTACATTATAGGATATAGCGCGGCCTCTGCTATTTTTTTTTTGTACGAAAACTGTCATTACTTTTTGTATTCCATTCTTCAATAAATATACATTATGAAAACAAACTGTAGACTCAGTGTCATTTTGTCATCGTAATTAGGCATTCCAAAAATATGATTTGTCATACTACGTTTCTTCCGACTTATTACACATGTACAACAAGTTTTTGATGAAATTTTTAGTCACTAAGACCTATCTAGTTCTAAGAAGTTAAATGTTTATGGTAACAGCACATCGTATTTGTAGGCAAAATTAACCATGGTTTACTTTAAATAGTGCTCAGTAAGAGCCTTCTTAGAAGGCGAAATAATATTATGTATATTTGCCAAGCATACCCGAATAATCAGCTATAAAATATTTTGCTAATCGAGCAAGCTTTCCATTATAACATCGATATCCCCATGATATTATGTATACGAAAACAAGAATAATTAACTTACGATAGCTGGCGATCTATTCTCGTTGACTTGCGTAACGACTATATCGATGATACTTCCAACAACTAATATAAAGTCTGTTGTGTTCCAAGCATCTCCGAAATAGTTCTGGAAATAGATATAATATAATAATAATAGGTCCCGATTCAAGGGACTGGTAGCTAGTCAATAACTGGTCTCAGGAGACATATGGAAAGAGGAGAATCTGGGAAACACTACGATGCCCATTTTATCATCAGACTTTTCTATTTGTTTGACTGTGGCCTTTTGGTAGGTGGAGGTGAATTTTTTGTGCGAGTATTGCTACCGTATTGTTACCGTTGTTATAGTGTGCTCCATGATCCGGATGAATGAATCTCAATACTCTTAAGTTATTTATAGAAGATGTATTTTAATTCACTATCGTAAATTGAGTATTCTTTCCGCATTCATTTGCGGAATGAACCACTCGTTTTCTATAAATAGGAATATTAGTAGGTATAACATTTAAAACAATTAAAAATAACAGAAAAAATAATCAGGTTACCTTAAATCGGAATGCGGCTAGCTTGAACACAAACTCGAGCATAAAAACAGTCGTCAACACCATATTAATGAAGTCGAGAATCTGGAAAATTTTAATTGTTATACAATTTATTCAATTCTTGACTTCTATGATATAGTTCTTGCCTATAATAAAGTTGTCTTACTCACCAAGTCAGAAGTGTATTGTGATAACATTCAAGTTCATTAATTAATTTCTGTCACTTTTCAGAGATTAAGTTATAGTTACCTCTAAGCAAAGTAAAGGCAAACCTTGTTAGATATTGGAATCGTTTAACTGGGGATGTATCGCTCCACCTTAATAATCAAAGGATGGGACTGTATACAAAAATATACCTAGAACGTTATAGTTTCCCCACAACCTTTCATAAAAGGCTTAAATTCGGAATCTTCATTTAAAATGGTTAACTAACGTTTTATAATATGCATCTTCAAGCTCATATCAATTAAAGCAGTCCTAGCTTAGTAGGTAAAAGCATTTACATCTCGAAAGTCATGAAAATAGATTGTTTATTAAACCCAAACTAAATGTCTTAATGTTATGCAGTTAGAACAAATGGTTGAATTGTATAAGGTAATGTAAAATATATCTCAATTTCGTATTAGCTAGTGCTTGGCCGGTTTCTGCTATGAAGACACCATAACCATAGTCGAAAGAAATCCGACCTAAAAGTGGTTTGCAGTCCTTCGTCCTGTGCGTATTTGAACGACATAGCAAGACGTCAGCCCTATTGAAGGGATGTTGACAAGAAAAGGGTGGATATGCTAAAAGACATTGCGTTAAATGATAAAAAGCGGTCGGTACCTTCCTGTATTCGGTTGAAGAACCATCAAACTTCATCATGAGCGCAACGGTGTTTAGAACGATGAAGAAGAATATGCAATACTCGAACCGCTGCGATGTCACAAACCACCACGTCTTGTATTGAATGCGGTGCTTCGGGATGTACCTATAGTCGGAAATAAATGTTGTGTCATAATAGATAAATTATTTAATCTACGAACTTGGTAAATAATGCGTCATGTGATTACTGCAATTAATATTCATTGCAGTAATCAGATAGGGCAGATAGGGATGAAAAAATAGTGGGAAAAAAAATTGTAACAAAACAAATACTGTTTAAAAAAGATGAAAAAATGACAAGCTCGCTGAGTTTCTTGCCGGATCTCCTTCAGTGAAGGCCGCGTTGTGATCCGGTGGTAGCTTTTAAAAAAAAATGCCGGTTCAAAAGTGCTAGCGTTAAGCATATTTGAACTAAATGATTTTGAATTCAGAACTTTTGATTTTTTTGAGATGTGTGGAGACCATCAGGATAATATATTTTTCATCTTGTCACTCGCTCGTCTTGTAACTGCAATACTCAGACTCCCGTATTGAATGATTATCTCGGTACCCAAATGTAGAATAAAAACTGTATTATGGAATGAAATAAAAAAAACGAATCTGGATTTAAAATTAAACTTTTATCTATTCATAACTTTCCCTGCAATAGCTTTATGTCTTAATCATGGAGGCCTAGAGGACTGGTGAAACATACCTTCTAATCGGTTTGGCCTTTAGTGCGAACTCGATGCAATTCCTCTGGTTCTTATCCAACTCGCAATCCTTAAACTCCTGTTCACCTTCCTTCTGGAATGTTACTATGACGAAACCGACGAAGATGTTCACCTGTTGAGGTAGTTAAAAATTACTGGAGGGCTGCAATCCCATTCGACATAAAGCGGCCATATAGAGCTACTAAGACCTACTAAGACCTACTAAGGGTGGTTTTTCTTTGGTGCGTAAAGTTATCACTACTTGCTGTTCTGGGGACTAGGTGACCAACGTTCGGTCCTTCTGCATGGAAAGAGGTAAGTAGTCCTGTGAACTACTGTGATAACTCAAAATCAAGAACTCACCATGAAGAAAGCGATGACGATGATATAGCTGATGTAGAAGAAGGCTACGAGTGGCCTGGAATTCTCAACGGGTCCGTGATCCTCTTTATTTGAGTCCATAGACGTTGATAATAAACTGGAACATCAAATAACTATTTTAACAAAAGTGTAAATAAGCAAGGTGCAATGTAAATGTTTAAGGATAGAGCTGTAACTCCCGCTTGACATTGGCACTGCTCCTTATAGAACCCACCTAAAAGAAGAAAAAAAACTGCGACCGCAGCAGAT
The DNA here is from genome assembly GCA_911728495.1 of Furcula furcula. Lineage (NCBI taxonomy): Eukaryota > Metazoa > Arthropoda > Insecta > Lepidoptera > Notodontidae > Furcula > Furcula furcula. The sequence continues at coordinate 13,413,010 of OU452267.1, read as the reverse complement.
ACACTACCACATCATCATCTTACTTACAAATAAGATTGACAGTGTCATACGGATGTGCAGCTTGTGGACCAAGATTCATAACGTTTGCTGCTGGCACTGTAGTACCTTTGACACAGGGTCCTTTACCCTTAATAAGCTAGAACACTTCCATCCACAGCTGCGGCGTCGCTGGAAGTTCGTCGTATGGGCCCTAGGACGTCCATTGAGTACGGAGGTGACTCCGAGGAGGACGGCGGCGGGGTAACAACTTCCGTTCCCCTGAGCACCATGGCTGGTTCTCAGGGGGCTATTATTCGCAACCCAGCGGCAGACTCAAAGGCAAGGCACTGAGGAGTTCCTGGTGCAGATCCCACCGGAGAGCCCAGGTCCTCAGGTTAAAGTTACGAAGTGACAGCCACTGGGGTTTCTGTTGGTAAGAATCTAACATACCCCGGACCCGATTGACCACATCAGCAGTAGCTTATATTAAGAATAAAAAAAAGATAGTGACACTTACTTCGGCCAACCCTCAAATGTGGAAACTGTGAATAACGTCAGCATACCACTGAGGACGTCGTCGAAATTGAACTTATTCCTTAACCACTTCCGCTCTTCATATTCCGCTTTGCCATTCGCGTAGATTATGTAGGTGCCTCTGCAATAAATAAACACCATGGCAATATTTGTAAGATCCTGGGGCCGTCAGAAAACACAGATGCTAGCTGGCTTGAAAATAATGCCGAAATAGTGGCACACCCTAACATTATCTAGCAGACAAACGGTCATAGAATCCGTAGGTTGGCGATCATCAGTAAGACTGGGAGTGTATCGGTGTGTAAAGAAAACATAACGGGTTCGGCCTAGTAGTCCAACACCAGTGGGTCATATGAAGTATCGTTGCTATGGTGTGGTGAAGGCGGATCCGTGCTTCAAGCCAACAATTGGAAAGAAGCTGCGTAGGATCGGGAGAAATGGAGAAAGCTCATGACGAAGCTCAAGACACACTTTGATTCGCTGTGTCAATGGATAATGAGAAAGTATACTACGCATCCCTTGTGCAGGAGACCATTCGCCCATGTACTACCGCATTGACAGCTTGGTTACAGGCAGGTGACTCAACCAGATGTCTAGTACAGGCTTCTCTTCTGTCACACTGTTGGGCACGGGCCGCCCCTCAAGATGAAGGGGCTAAGCCATAGTCTACCACGCTGGGCAAGTGCGGTTTGGCGGACTTCACACATCATTCGAAAGATAGTTAGGCTTTTTCAGACCCTGCATGGTTTCCTCACGATGATTTCCTTCACCGAAAGCTTTACAATCGCACAAAGACGATTCGCACATGATTAATTAAAGAAATCAGATGTGCGAACCTGAGCACCTTATTTTCCAAGGAAAGCGCTCGCCCACTGCTTTTACTTGTGTCTATAATAATAAATCTTGCGTCTTCACTTACCATCGCAGTGACGTACTATCTTGTAGTAGTAATAAAATCTTTTTAAAAAAAATTGAACCGACTTCAATATCACTGAAAAGTATAAAATAATTTAAATATTATTGAAGTTGGTGTTAGCTTACCGGCTGTGTATATTTGGCACCAACTTCAATAATATATAAATTATTTTATACTTTTCAGTGATATTGAAGTCGGTTCAATTTTTTTTTAAAAGATTTTATTTTAAACTTTTTAGTGATATTTTCATATATAAAGATTGAACCATCGAAGACCGTAAAATGATCTAGGTAGGTTATGATCACATTATCGTCTACATAGTTTTATACATAATTAATGTTTCTTCGGAAAAAAATATTCGGTCGTAATGAAATTTGCATGGGATCATCATAGTAGTTTACTCTCTCGAATAAAAAAAGAATCATCGAAATCGGTTCATAATTGTCAGAGCAATGTAATGTCGAACATCAGTTTTATGGTTTTTACCAGATAAATTCGTCCTCATCGTTCATGGTCTTCCAGGAAGTTCTTATCTGGTTGTGATAAATTTCATACAGATTCATTACAGTGGTTTCTTCTTTCGAATAAAAAAAGAATCATTGAAATTGGTAAATATTTGCCAGAGTTATGACCATTTTTGTCCTTAAAAAGCGACCAAAAAGTCATCTATATAGGCTTTCCTGCAAGTTTCCTGCGCAGTCACCATTATTGTTTTTTCAGGAACTACTTATTCGGAAGCAATAATTTTTTTATGGGACCCAACTAACGGATTAAAGAATGGATGGAAGAAAGATTTTTGCAAATCGGTTCATAATTGCCAGAGTTATGCGCGAACATACATAGAAAAAAAATATATATATACAGACGAATTCAGAACCTCCTCCTTTTTTTGAAGTCGGTTAAAAAACGGGTGACAACATACTTGATATAATCTATCAGAACAAACTTTCTGAAGAAGAATAGGTATTTAGAAATTAAACAAAATATGTTCCACTTACTTGCAATCATCACGCGTCATTTTCGTAATATCTGTACATTTATTAAATTTACCCTGAAACCAGATTTATATTAGAATGAAACTATCATTAGCCTATGAGTGCTGTTGTGTTCAGCTATCGTATTCTCTAACGTAAACTATCGTCGCTGTGCTCGAAGGCGGCTCGCCGTACCGTAAATTCTCGTGGCGTTAAGAAGAAGAAAAAACTTTATTCGTAGCTAATATTACATCGAAGAATAAAAAGAAAATAAAATATTTTACTTAATTATGTTAAGTTTGCCACGAATATTTGCGTTAGAATAGTTTGTAAATACGAAAACGCAATTCGCCGCTGCCCGCAGCGTCAAACTCGAGGTTGTGTTGCTTACAGAATAACAGGACAGTAAAGCCGAGTCTACTGCGCCATGTTTTGAACATTGTTCGAAAACATTACATAAGGGGCGTGGCCTGAGTGTTTTGACGAACAAAACCTCTCGAACATTTTTCCGGAGCTTGTGGAAAACATCCTTGCATTCGCCTGCGGGAGGGGCGGGGAGGGGTGATCGTTCATTTATGTTCGATTTTGACGGAGGAAGACGTCCGTCCGCCCGGAATATTTTTTTCGTACATGGACATTGTTTTGGTTTGACTATGGAGTGGAATCCAGATACTATATTGTTATTAATTGCGTGGACACGTGAGAGACCCGTAATTTGGAATGCTACCTATTATGAAAATAAAAATAAAATAAAAAATCCAGTTGGAGATGTTTAAAAAACATTGTTTACTGAACATGTCGCAGCGGACGGGAATTGTTCAATGTTCAGTGAATAATGTTTTGTTCAAAAATTGGCGCAGCAGACCCGGCTTAACAGTACAGTAAGGTTGCCAGTGTTTCGAGTCAAAATTATAATTTATAACATAATACCTCTGAAATCTCAATGTGTTGCTAGCGCTCATAACCAACGGTAACTGCCTGTTTGTTATTTTAACCAAACCAATATATGTACTTACATACATATACATCATCATCATCATCATCAGCCGGCAGACGTCCACTGCTGAACATAGACCTCCCCCTTAGAACGCCACAATGAACGACAATTAACTATTTGCATTCACCGGTTGGTTACCTGCGATGCGCACAATGTCGTCTGTCCACCTAGTGGGAGGCCTGCCAACGCTGCGTCTTCCGGTTCGTGGTCGCCACTCGAGAACCTTTCTTCCCCAACGGTTATCGGTTCTTCGAGCGATGATACTCGATACTCGTATACAACGCTCGAAAAACATGACCCGTCTGTAGGGTCAGCCAGGTAGTTAAAAAAACTCAAAATTTGATTTCCAATATTTAAAGCGCGTCTGGCATTATAAATGCTTTAGATGATGTTTGAATGTACAAAATATCGTCTTCTTATAACTTTTTTTATTTTTTTATTTAACCCCTATTGTCCCACTGCTGGGCAAAGGTCTCCCCCGTGACTATCCATAATATATCCCTGTCGTGAGCTATTTCTGACCAATCCTTCTTAAATGCGTCTAAGTCGTCACGCCAACGGTTTTTAGGCCTTCCCCGACGACGACGTCCATCCTTCGGCACCCATTGTGTGACAACCTTGGCCCATCTGTCTGCCTTCATGCGACAAATATGTCCCGCCCAATCCCACTTTAACTAAAATTTCTTATAACTAAAATGACTTAAATTATTAAAATATCCAATCACCTGAATTCGCTTTCGTGGTTCACAACTAAGCACACACATTTATTAGTTACATTAAAACAACGCTTTATGTATATTTCGGTGCAAAAAAGAAAGCAGTTCCTTTTAGGAAGAATTGAAGAAATGACCAATTAAGTACTTGAAAGAACAACCTAGATATGAGGTATAAGCGCTAAGTACCATTAAATATGCAACGTCCCACTCCAAATTCAGCTGTGGCAGCTTGAATTTGAACCAATAAATAGTAGTAGTATAGTATTTTTTTTATTTACTCCACAATACAAAGCTTACAATATGAGTTACTAAATCTAGATATTCTAACAGCAAACTAGGTATTAAAATCCATAAAGCCTTAAAGCCATCTATGAATGTTGACTTTTATTTACACGAATACTATTATGTATTTGTATACTATAATACTACATTGTAATCAAACTACTTTTACGGATTTTTTTATTTTATTATTATTATTATTATACTTTATTGGGTACACTTAAAACAGAAAACAGTACAAAAAAACTTAACAAGAGACAAAGGTATCACAAAGGGCGAGCTTAACTCAAAAACGTGAGTTCTCTTCCAGCAAACCCGGCCATACCAACTTTGCCATTTTAATCATTTTTTTACGGATATGTTTTAGCGATTTTTTTATTGTATTTAAAACGCGATAAAATCCGTAAAAGTAGTTTGATTTCAATAGCCATCCATTTTTAAAACATGGCTTTAATTAAATGCAATAATAAGAACAAGAATAAATAATAAAGAATATATAATTACGTGCTAAACATGTACATAACATACCTTAAACAATTGTACGCCAAGAACAGAGAACATAAATTGCAACATTTCATTTATAACAAATATGTTACCAATTGATTTTATTGAAGTGAACACACACTTGACAACATACTGAAGCGCATAACGTTAGTGCAACAAAAATAATAAACATTACCCAAATGTTGTTTAATTATAGTCACACGTTTGTCCCAAATGTTCGTTTTGTGTGCGAAAACCCACGATGCAAAAAAAAATACAAATTAAAAAATATAGGTACAACGAAGCTAACTATGATCTCAGAGAAGGGGGGGGGGGGTGTTACGTCATAAAATAAGCTTCAAACAATATTATTAATAAGATCTTTTAATACTCATCAGATGGGTGATCTTTACCTGGAGACCATAGTGAAAGATAGCGCAAACTTACATTTAATTAGTCCTTGGTTTCACAGAGACAAAGAAAAACAAGATTTTAATTTTTGTACAGAATCGCCAGTGTCCTGATCTGACTGTTACTATTCAAACCCAAAAAAAAAACCAATAACCACAGTAATAAACCAAGTACCTCACTCCTAGTAATCAAGTGAAATGTCAAGGTAGGGTGTACTGTGCAAAGGAAACACACTTACAAGCTCTTTTGAGTCCAAAAAAGTCGCAAATCTTTATGAAAAAGAAAATACAACACAACACCTTTGGGCAAATTTGTAAAAAAAAACATGCATGGTACCTTAAAAAAGTAAAAAAAAAAAGATTTTTTTGGACCCACTAGCAAAAAGCATGGACAAGACAACTGTTAGTAAACTTTTTTTACATGAACAAGCTGCACACAAGAAACGAAATCAGATGATATTATTTTAGGTATTTCTTAATATTGAATACTTATTACTAAAAACGTTTGTAACTAATGAACAAATTGACCCAAAGATGTCGTTCAGAGTAGCAAAAGAAATAAAGTTTTTTTAATTGTTTTTTGTCCCCTACCTTGAACATTTGCACCCCCATGACAGCGAACATGAACTGTAGGAGGTTTGTCACCAACAAAATGTTGCCGATCGTCTTAATAGCGACGATCACGCACTGCACTACGTGCTAAAAATTTACAAAAATATATGATTTTAGTATATTTTATTAAAAGTGATTTGTTTAGCCAATTGATGTTACTGACCTTTAATCCTTTGGCTCTGTTGATCGCCCTGAGAGGTCTCAGTACTCGAAACACCCTTAATATCTTTATATATGACACTTGGTTGTTTCTGTACAGACAAAACGCATCACACTTTACGTGAGGAAAAACATATATATCGTAAAACATTATATTAAAGCTGAACTATTTAAGCTATTTGAAATCCAAGATTTTGTGGTTTATCTACCGTTACATACGATTGTTGAACTGATTTTAGTTCTGGAAGCTAAAAATATAACTTGTGGTTTAATTATTTGTCCAATAAAAATTGCCGTGAATTCATTGCTTGGTAGCGAAAGAGTGTTTGTTGTAAAAAAATATTATGAGAAAAACTTATTTTGACGTTTTAACGGAATTTTCATATATCCTCCAAAGAAAATCCAAGTCACAAAGGTTGAGGCAAAGATATTCATTTTCTTAATTATCTGAAGTAGGTAAACCGAATGTTCAAAATAACTTACCCATCCAAAGACACTAGTGAAACAATGACGACCAATAGATCAAGCAGATTAAATGCGGATCTGCAAAAGGCATCTTTGTGAAAAATGAAACCATAGGTTATGACTTTTAGCACAAGCTCCAATGTGAAGACTGCGGTAAAGAAGTAATCTATTTTGCGGAGAATCTGGAAGAAAACACGCATATTGAGAGCTATGAAATGCTATACACATTACTTATGATTTTTTTTTGCTCTGTGGTGACTGATATATTCCACGAACTAAATAACTGACATCATATAAAGAGCAATATTAAAAATTTCTATTCCACTTACTTCAGTTTTTTGCTCATTGGCTTTACTAGTAACGGGGTCTTCCATAGCCAACATCAAGGATGAAGCCAAAATGCAAACCAGAATCAAATTCTTGAACCAGGAGTTCTTTTGGATGTTATAGCATGTAACTCGTAACCTGAATAAATAAATAAAACATGATTAACATTTTTTTCTTACATAGATAAAAGTTTTCAAAGATAAGGCTAAAGAGCCTTAATATTTTCTCATATAACAAACACATACAAAGGTATGTGTTTGTTTGTTATATGAGAAAATATTTATGTAGTTCTCGTAGTAGTTGATTTTCGATGTCTAAATAATGATTAGGTACTTAAATTAGAACAATGTAACAGAAAGCTGATCTAACTTTACTATATACACAATACATCTACCAGTAAAGACTTTTAAGTGGCTTTTCATTTCTACTTTATTTAAGCTTTACTTCATCTACTTCAAAATATAAATAAATAGCACATAAATATTTGTTATATTTCATTTAAAATACAATTTGGTTTCTGATCCTAAAATATACTCACCAATTGGTCTTGGAAAGTATAAAGAAGCTACTCCCCTCTGGGATTGGTTTATCTTCTTGCTTAATCTGTATATCCGACAGTCGACGTGGACGAGCCGACATCGTCGGCTGTCGCTTTAACTGGGATTCTTCAGTCTTTAAATCGCCTAGAAACAATATAGCTCCATGAGGTCTTCTCTCCGTACCGATATAAATACTTTAGGATAGTTTTTAGTTTGTACTTTATAGTTTTGGAAACATTAATTAATCAATATGATTAAAGGCAAGGTAAAAATTGCTTTTATTACGCTATTCGATAAAGCTTTCTGGACATTTTTATAGAATAATGAGTTTCAAGATTCAAGTCTGTTTTTTCTACGTAATATAAGACATATATTACTTCTAAATGACTAGCAATGACCACCGCTTGGCATAGCTGTATGTATTTTTTCTCTTCCTTTTATACTGGGTGTCCCGGAAAGGGTATATCAAGCCAAAGGGTATGTATTGTATTGATAGTAAAGACCCTGAAAACGATGTCAAATATGGCAAAACATGATATTTTGAAATACATAAAAAATATTTGTATCATCTTAAAACCGTTATGAAGCAACCCTGTGCCATCGTGCCTACTCCTATGGAGAGACTGATTTTATTGATTGCGTGCCTACCCGGTTTAATAAGAAATTCATGCATTATTCGGGTAAATAACGAAAAAAATGTTTAACCCACTGCACTAAAACTGTTAACTATTTCATAATTTTCTTTCACAAATCGATTGCTTGTGGGTTACACAATGCGTCATTATTGGCTTGATACCCCATTCCTGGGACACCCTGTATACTTATTAAATCCATGTTAACATATTTACCATTTTGTTTCATCTCAGTAGTAACAAGTACTTCATTAGGTCCATCTGTGACTTCCTGTTCCTGCTCCTCTACATCTTCCTCAGACCCTGTCTCTTCATACTCATGGTCTGACCTGTTGAATAGTTTTACTGTTATTAGATGAAAATTAAAATACTTCTTATTGTACGGACAATTAAATACTGAAAATTATTTTTATAATGCTAAAAATCACTGTTTTATCGCTAAATACAATTTTTTTCAAACAACCACATTGCTAGAAATAATTTATTACAAGTATGTATATAGCTGCTTATGTATTATTAAAAATAAGTATTGTTATGTTTTAATAACTATATCTTGAATAAATATTTGCCTTACCTTGGTACTCTTTTATATTTCTTATATGGCTGGCTGTTATTAAAATTCACAATTTAATAAAATTTGTCAAATAAGGCCCAATGTTAAGAAAGTGCAAATTAAATAAAATGAGAGTGAAGGTCCTCAAAGCGAGATGAAGTGGTCTGATTTAAAATATGGCTTAAAGTAGACCATTATAATCTTAGTAAACCTAAGTCAGCGTAATGAAATAATGTTAAATCTAACGCACAATTAAAGCACATACCCTTCACTGGAGAGGCCTTCTTCTTCGTTCACATATTCATCATCAGTTTCTGGTCGTTCCTCATCTAATTGAGGGTTTCCAGCCTCCGGGTTCTCTGCAGCCTTATTGAAAAAGTCAAAGGAAAATCAAAGCAATATACAACGTATTCGTGATATCTTGTAATGTGGGATTTAGAATCCCCTGCAGACACGAATCGAAGCCTTAGTATTTCCCATAGGAACGTCCTTGTAGCTTCTACCCAAGTGCAATCACAATCCATGATTTCGAGATCACCAGGTAAGTACAGACTGACTTAACTTTCTTTAACGCATACCGCGAGATTAAAGACAGGCATCTGATTATGTTCCGAATAAAAAAGGAACATACCTCTTTTTCTTTATCGATTTGATCCATTTCTTCTGCGTCTCCTAAGTTGTCCACAGCGATGGCCAAGAACACGTTCAACAAAATATCTTTGGGTTTACATGTAAGGAGTATAGATAAACGTTTTGCAACATTTTCCACAAAATTAAGTAGGATGTTATCACCCCCTGATACCTACTGACCCACCTTTACTACTGCTGTGACTTCTGTTCTTCTGTGCTAGGATCACTAGTCAAGAAACAGAAATTTATCTCTCAGCACTTAAACAATCTCTAAAATATCATACTTGTAGCAAAATTGACATTAGAAAACTAAATAAAAATATGTGAACTCCATTTCCTATCTTAGCCCAAAACTCTGGCTGTATCAATATTTACACTTAACACACTCTCACACTCTGTTTTAAAAGGATACAATTACCGCAAATGAAAATGACTATAAAATATATTGAGGCGAGCATGCCTGGAGTGCCTGCACCACCGTAAGCCTGGATCCCGTTATACATCACAACATTCCAATCTTCACCTGTCAGAATCTGAATAAAGTAAAAGCTATGCTCACATAAAAGATACCAAAAATATAGCGGATCGGACTAATCGCTGAGATCTTTCTACGGTTGCTGATCTCAGGAGTTCTTTACAATCCAACTAATTACCTGAAACATGGTAAGCACAGCCTGCCAGAATGAATCGAAGTTGTGCCTCTCTTTCTCCTGTTCAGCTTCGAAATCGAACTTGCCACCGAACACTTGCATCCCAAGCAGTGCAAAGATCATGATGAATAAGAACAGTAAAAGAAGGAGAGAGAAGATGGATTGGATGGAGTTAAGAAGGGAGCCTACTAAGTTGGAAAGGGAACGCCAGTACCTGAAAACAAGTAATAAGTTTTAAAAACTAAAACTCGCCTACGGATAAAATCGCAGTCGAATCATGATCGGTGTGATATTATATAGCCTATAACCAGCGGACAATCAAGACGGTTCTATTAACACTCTACTTGTCAAAGTATGTTAAGTAGATTAGAAGATATGCGGTAACAGATCAACATAGATACATACATGCATACATACATACATTCTTGTTAAAATCATAATCCTCCATCCGTTCCGTAGTCGGGTAATATAATCGTTACTGTGTGCTTCCGGTTACTCTATGTAGTACATACATTAGAAAGGTTCTACGTACATAGTATGTACGTAGAACCTTTCTAACGAGGGTTCTTCTGTAATAAAATAGCAATTCAAGAGTCCTAGCGTAATATCTATTAACTTACTTGGTGACCTTAAAAACTCTCAGTAGCCGGACACACCTGAGCACGGATATACCCAGCTGTGGTATAGTTTCTGTTAACGTGAGACCCAACTCCACTATAGAGCACAGCATTACAAAACAGTCGAAACGGTTGAACAATGATACGAAGTAACCCTGAAATTTGACATTGCTATTATAGAAAATGATCATTGTTAAGAACCACCATGGTTAAGAAAAACAGAGTTGCTTTTTGATGAAAGTTACGAGCCTAGTAAATGATTGATCATAATCAATCATTTACTAAGCCAATCATTGCCTTTTTGAATGGAAAGTTTTATTCATAAATAACACTTTCCATTCAAAAAGGCACCCAAAATGTTATTACTAAAACAATGGAGTATGGTGTCATTTACGTAAGTAGGATTTCTGACTAGAATTTGCTACAAGATCCAATCAGTAGAAAAGAGATTGAATTATCACTAAACCAAAACCTAAAGACTGCCATTTATTCCTGCAAAGGCTGGTAATAATTCCTGCATAGACTGGTAATAATTAATTTAAACGAATAGCTTCAAATATTTTATTTATTGTATGTATCAGTGGCGAAGGGTCAATTTTTGTACGGGGTAAGCCGGTCCGGTACACCCAGGACATTTGTCTGTAATGTTCTACTTTGCTGATAGTAACATGATCTTTAATAGTTAAAATCTGGATATCCCGAGCGATTCTTAACTAGATTAGGAAAGAAATAAGTAGGCAAGGGAAAAATACCATTTTATTTAATTTAAAAGTGAGCGATTAGGTCCACTGCACCACCAAGGCTACATTTGTATAGGTAGGTAACTAGGAATTAAGAATACGAATATGCATCGATATAATATTTGTTCATATATTATATCGATGCGAATATGCTAAATTTTTACTTCGATAAATCTCATCGATAAATTACCTAAAATGACTCATATCTATGAAATTACCTAACGCAATAACATGTAGGTACAATGCACACTACACACAATGAACAGCTCTCCCAAAAAAAAAGCTTCAAGGTCAGGGCTCAGACAGAGGTTCATGAAATGAAACTCTCAAGTCCTGCCCCCCTAGACAATGTAACATTCTGCAATCGTTATCGCTAATAGAAAGTATAAAAATATATGAGAAATTGAGAATGACATAAGTCATCGAAAAATCACGTGACAAATTATAGGGAATTGACATAGTGTATTATCTATGGAATTGACACAGTTAGCGAATGAAGAAATAGATTCGCTATGAAGCGATTGTATCTTGTCTAGGCCCACAGCAACAATAAAAGATGCGAAGGCATTATATGTTTCATTATCGAATATAATTAAACAGTAATTTACGATGTTAGCGTGATTTACATTATGAACAGCGCCATCTATCGGTGAAATTGGACACACAATCACTATAGAACTTTAATATTATTATACACAATAAACAAAACTGTAAACAACTATAGAATCTATTACATTCTAATTATATTTAGTAGAATTAAATTGTCATGTACCGTATATGCGATACAAAATCAATATCGACGAAGACGAAAGATTATGATCGATCGAAGTACGCGTACGCAATACTACACTCTATTTCGTGCGATATACATGTCATTTTTCTATCCATAACATAACTCCTCCCAATCATAACCCGGCGTACATCGGCTTGCCGTCGATCCTATAATCAGCGAGTGTCGCGTCTGCGCGGGGACGTTTTCGGTACTGATTTTACATAGTAGTTGCGCATGGAATTCCTGATTCTGAGAGCGGCTTGCCGCGCCGCGACTTGCGCGCGGTTGAAGTGAATGAAAAGTGCAACTTATTGCTATTAATAAAAATAGCGATTTTTAGGTTAATTTTATTTGATGGTGTATTAAATACCTATGTTTTTAACGTTATGTTAGTAAATAAATGTCTTGTTAGATCGTCGTAACAAACGCCTGTTTTCAAAGGGAAGCCGGTAGGAATCGAGTTATATGGACCCTTCGCCACTGGTATGTATAATATTAAAAGTACATATAAACTAAGCATTTTATGTGACAAATATAGTTATTTCCATTATGACTTTTAAACAGTTTGTACTTACTTGAAAACCTAATGCGTACATTTTAACCAGCATTTCCATTGTAAACAGTACTACAAATAGCTCATTCGCATAGGTCTGGAAATGATCTAACCATTTAGGCTGTCTGAAAAAAAAGGGCAGGAATCAATAATAAGTATGATATCAAGCAATCATTTTAGATTTTAATACAAAGGACTGTGGTTTTAATCAAGTATATGAAAAGAATGATGTGGAATATCCTGCACTGAGAAAATTTCTGTTTTGACGATCATTGTCACTAGATCCTAGGTCTTTCCCATTTTTTTTATATACAAATTGATAATATTACAAGAAAGACGTTTATTTAATGGTAGCTTACCTATGAGTTGTTGCATTGTACTATTCATCACAGTTATTAATTTTCCTGAGTTCAATAATTTCTCCAGCTACAGCAACTACCTTTCAAACACTATATCTACACGGATAATTTATCTGACACTTCAGTAGTTTGTACCTCGTTAGTATGTTGCCTATAATACCTTTAACTTCAGACTACCTCTTCATACACATTAAAGTAGGGTCAATTTAATAGATCACATTTGACACTACATCAAAATTTAACAACACACTAACCTTGTAACGGTGAGCATAAAATATTATTAACTGAACAATTGCTTAACTTTTTTCAATTACGATTACATATTTATTCTAATAATGACATAAGAAACATAATCAAGCCTCCAGAATTATAGCCATGTTTCGGAATTTTGATTACATTTGAAGTGGTTACCGATCCGACAGCGTCGTGATTCTCACATTCTATCTCTGCTTTTTTCGGTTCTCCAAAATCCCTATTCTCCATCATATCTTCGGGAGCGGTTTGAGTATCTTGTCCTTAATGGAAACCCTGTTGCGCCATTTCTTCTCTCTTATTTCTTACTCCTCATCTAGCCGATACGATGAATCATTCACAGTCCATGCATTGAAACTCTGGAACTCACTTCCTCATGACTGACGTGCCATAGGTCATCTTTGGATGTGTTCAGGAAAAGAATTAAAGACCATTTCCTTTCAATGTAATGAATATGTGTGTGTGTGATGAAATTCAATGTAGTGTACGTATGTTTAGTAGTATATAATTATATGTATTGTTACGTGCGGGTACTAAAATGCCGATCAACGTAAAAGAAGATTTTATTCCACATACATTCACACTGAATACACTATACACACAAGGCACAGTAGTCCAAGTTGTACAATATGTCACAAGTCCAAAGTTGTCGCAAAGTCGCCGGTACAATTCTCTTCGATCGCTTCCTTGAGATGTTTTCACTGTCGCTTGTAAACACAAACTGTGTGGTCGCGTCGATGCGTCGGCTTATATAGTTAAATTAATAGACAGGTGTAAACTACGAGAACTTGCTAGTATGTACCTACTTATCTCGTATGTTAGTAAGGCCATACAATAGAGGCGACAGTTCGAGACACAAACGAACAGTAGGCGGGGGCAGTGAACTTAGCGGCCAAAAGGTAGGTTACATACCTACTTGCCGAAGTTGACCGTACTACTTTCTATTGACAATTCTAGATTTTGCTATACAGATCGACAGTAGACCTATAAACTAATAATGCATTTTGTGATCATTTCAACGAAGTAATAATTAACTGAGTAATCAACACTTTTATGTCGCGGTCGTAACAGTATATGTATGTAAATAGTATTTTTATTTATTTTCTATTTATGTATTTATTTGTATGTAGTATATTATAGATTTAAATGTATTTATTTTCATTTCTGTCGTGTACACTTGATGCTATCCACATTATTTATTCTCTAAAGGGATTGCTGGAAGAAAACTCATTTATGAGTAAAGCTCGCCTCTGTGCAACAAATTTATTACAATGTATGCTATTTAATTTTGTGTGTCCAATAAAGAATTAAAGAAACAGACAGAACAAAGAAACAGGCAGATGTCAAATGTGATCTATTAAATTGGCCCTACAGTAGTTGCTCTGTTACTTAATCCAAGTGTTAGTATAACGACATTTATTATAATTATATTGAATTTAATCCGACTCACCCGTAATGTTCAGTGGCTAATACTAAAGTGTTCAAAAACACGAGCACAATGATTGCCCAATAGAATGATTGGGACTTCACTGCTTTTCTGCAAGCTCTTCGCATTCTCCGATTAACCTATAAAATATACGCCCTGAATGAAATGATTTTATGAAACTCAGTGGCGAGACGAGTAGCAAGTTGACCTTATGGTAATCTAGACGTATTTAATCTTTTTAGAAAGTATTACGCTGATTTATACCACTGTGGCACGGCCTTTAAGCGTGAGGTATTTCATGAAGACAGCTCTATACTGCAGCTAACTACAAGTTCAATTTTACGTTACTTAAAATAAAATGGGTCCAAGTACTGTACCTTGTCAAATCTCTTGCAATAAACTTTACAAGTAGTCGCTTGCGTCTGTTCCAAATTTACATTTATGTTACTTTGAGACCCTTCATTACTTCTTCTGTCTTTATTACCTAAAACATATGTACTTGTGTAAATTATTAACAACACAAGTAATTATTAATGTAGTAATTAATCAGATACACCCAAATGTTGATTTGGACTATCGATGGATGTAAATTCGTACATTTTATAAAAATATCGAGAGAATTGTTCACAATCTCTCCATATTAATTTAAATTTAAATTCACGAATAAAAACGTGATCATAGAAGACTTTAATTTAGAAATACTGTAACAACTCCTGCAAACCTACACCCACAAAAGCAGGAGCTTTTATGAGTTTTAGAATATTCAACCTTGTGTAGAATTTTAAATAAAATTCTATAAAAATATTTTCTGGGTTAAATTATCTAAAGATCAAAATGTTAACAATCTTGACTACGTAACCCACCTTGGGAGTCTTCATCGTCTTTCTTCTGACCCTGATCATTCTCAAGATCCAACTCTTCGGCAACAGTGATCCAATTTAAATACCCTTTCAAATCCTCTTCAAACTGTTGCCTCTCGCGTGACTTTTGGAAATCACCTCGATTCTTGGCTTTTTCTCTTTCTTTGGAAAACTCACTAAAACGAAGATAAATAACTTGGATTGTGCCAAACGGAAATTTCTATGAAAAAGTGTCAATTACTATTATTTAGTAAATATACGTATCAAAAACTTCAACACGTCCAAGGCAAGTTTTTGACCAAATCGAGCGTCTTTACATAAAGTAATTCGTAAGTAAAGCAACAGACGACTACTTAAATAAGCCTTATACCTGGCTAATGGCTTAAATTTAATGATGATCTCATTATATAGTTGGGCGCTTGTCTCAAACGATCAACTTACCCTGACAACACACCAAGAATAAGATTCATGACAAAGAAGTTACCAAATATGACCAATGTCACGAAATATATCCATGGCCACGTATTCCCCTTAACATTAGATACCTGAAACAATCAATATAATTAATAAAATCTTTTTAAAAAAAAATTGAACCGACTTCAATATCACTGAAAAGTATAAAATAATTTAAATATTATTGAAGTTGGTGTTAGCGTACCTGCTGTGTATATTTGGCACCAACTTCAATAAAATTTAAATTATTTTATACTTTTCAGTGATATTGAAGTGGGTTCAATTTTTTTTTAAAAAGATTTTATTTTAAACTTTTTAGTGATATTTTCATATATAAAGATTGAACCATCGAAAACCGTAAAATTATCTAGGTAGGTTATGATCACATTATCGTCTACATAGTTTTACATAATTCATGTTTCTTCAGAAAATAATATCCGGTCGTAATGAAATTTGCATGGAAACATCATAGTAGTTTACTCTCTCGAATAAAAAAAGAATCATCGAAATCGGTTCATAATTGTCAGAACAATGTAATGGAGAACATCAGTTTTATGGTTTTTACCAGATAAATTCCTCCACATCGTTCATGGTCCTCCAGGAAGTTCTTATCCGGTTGTAATAAAATTCATACAGATTCAATACAGTGGTTTCTTCTTTCGAATAAAAAAAGAATCATGGAAATTGGTAAATATTTGCCAGAGTTATGACCATTTTTGTCCGACCGAGCGAGTCCGAGCGACTAAAACGTCATCTATATAGGCTTTCTTGCAACTCTCAGTGCGCAGTCACCATTCTTGTTTTTTTAGGAACTACTTATTACTAAGCAATAATTTTTTTATGGGACCCAATCAATGGATTGAAGAATGGATGGAAGAAAGATTTTTTCAAATCGGTTAATAATTGCCAGAGTTATGCGCGAACATACATAAAAAAAATATATATATATACAGACGAATTGAGAACCTCCTCCTTTTTTGAAGTCGGTTAAAAAATAATCTAGAGCTTAGAAAACAGATACTTGGGATGACAACAATTGTTTGGGATAATACACCTGAATACAGCAAATTTCAAAGTGAAAAGTGTTCTGCAGGAAGAAGTATTATGTATTTTTAACCGACTTCAAAAAAAGGAGGAGGTTATGAATTTGGTTGTATATTTTTTTTATTTTTATGTGTGCTACCTCAGAACTCTATCGTTTACGAACCGATTTGGAAAATTATTTTTTAATATAACTTTTTATTAAAGATCTTGCCCGGGTTTTGCCGTAAATTACTGGGATTTTTGGTTCGGTCATGCTCGCCATTGAAACGTCCCTACTTCATCATCATCAGTGATATTTTCATATATAAAGATTGAACCATCGAAAACCGTAAAATTATCTAGGTAGTTTATGATCACATTATCGTCTACATAGTTTTACATAATTCATGTTTCTTCAGAAAATAATATCCGGTCGTAATGAAATTTGCATGGAAACATCATAGTAGTTTACTCTCTCGAATAAAAAAAGAATCATCGAAATCGGTTCATAATTGTCAGAGCAATGTAATGGAGAACATCAGTTTTATGGTTTTTACCAGATAAATTCCTCCACATCGTTCATGGTCCTCCAGGAAGTTCTTATCCGGTTGTAATAAAATTCATACAGATTCAATACAGTGGTTTCTTCTTTCGAATAAAAAAAGAATCATGGAAATTGGTAAATATTTGCCAGAGTTATGACCATTTTTGTCCGACCGAGCGAGTCCGAGCGACTAAAACGTCATCTATATAGGCTTTCTTGCAACTCTCAGTGCGCAGTCACCATTCTTGTTTTTTTAGGAACTACTTATTACTAAGCAATAATTTTTTTATGGGACCCAATCAATGGATTGAAGAATGGATGGAAGAAAGATTTTTTCAAATCGGTTAATAATTGCCAGAGTTATGCGCGAACATACATAAAAAAAAATATATATATATACAGACGAATTGAGAACCTCCTCCTTTTTTGAAGTCGGTTAAAAAATAATCTAGAGCTTAGAAAACAGATACTTGGGATGACAACAATTGTTTGGGATAATACACCTGAATACAGCAAATTTCAAAGTGAAAAGTGTTCTGCAGGAAGAAGTATTATGTATTTTTAACCGACTTCAAAAAAAGGAGGAGGTTATGAATTTGGTTGTATATTTTTTTTATTTTTATGTGTGCTACCTCAGAACTCTATCGTTTACGAACCGATTTGGAAAATTATTTTTTAATATAACTTTTTATTAAAGATCTTGCCCGGGTTTTGCCGTAAATTACTGGGATTTTTGGTTCGGTCATGCTCGCCATTGAAACGTCCCTACTTCATCATCATCAGCCGGAAGACGTCCACTGTTGAAGGCCTCCCCCTTAGACTGCCACAATGAACTGAACGACAATTTGCCATTTGCATCCACCGGTTGCCTGCGACGCGCATAATGTCGTCTGTCCACCTAGTGGGAGGCCTGCCTACGCTGCGTCTTCCGGTTCGTGGTCGCCACTCGAGAACCTTTCTTCCCCAACGGTTATTGGTTCTTCGAGCGATGTGGCCTGCCCACTGCCACTTCAACTTGCATATTCTACGAGCTATTTCGGTGACCTTGGTTCAAGTATCTGCTTGTGGCAGCTTTATTAAAATTCCGATAGCAACATATTGGCACTGATAAAATTATGTTTGTACATACTATATTGAAAAGAAACTACTAATTATTATTCAATGTTAATTTATGATGTACGTATTATTGGTATATTCGTATATTCAGTTGTATTTTCAGTAATATCTGTTTTTCTTATATAAGTATAGGTACATTTATTTATACACATTGCGTCCTATTTCATTCTTTCACCTTTCCTCTCCTGGGCAAGCAGAAAGAGATTTCTATAGAAATAAGCTGTGCCCTTGTGCCTGTACTATCCTAAAACTTCTCTTACCATATTTGTGTGTGTACATAAACTTATAAAATAAATAAATAAATAAAATAAAAAATACGTGAAATAGATTAAAAAATGACAAGCCCACTGAGTTTCTTGCCGGATTTTCTTAGTTGAGGCCGCGTTGCGATCCGGTGGTAGCTTTTTTCTATAAAATATGCCAATTCGAAAGTGTTAATTTTGGCCTATTTGAAATAAACTATTTCATTTCATTTAAATGAGTCTAGATGTGAGAAAGATAAAAAGCGATAATCTATACATATAAAGTTACTTGTCCTGACTGACTGACTGACTGATTCATCAACGCACAGACCAAACCGCTGGACCTAGAAAGCTGAAATTTGGACAGTAGGTTTTTCTTATGACGTAAGCATCCACTAAGAAAGGATTTTTGAATATTCGACTCCTAAAGGGGTTAAATGTTTTCTTTTGTATGAAACTTTTTATTGTATGGTTCGATTGACTTCAAATTTACTGAAAAGATTCTCTAAATAAAATTAATTTATACGTGTTTTGCGAATGATCAAAAACAACCTTTGGGGGTGGGTTAGGGGTTGGTAAACTCTGTAAAAAAAATTAGCGGGCGAAGCCGCAGGAAATTGCTAGTTTACGATAAGATTACTAAATATCTGACACTACTTGAACGTTATTGCACACAAGCTGCAGAACATCACTACCTAGTATAAAACCAAGTCGTTTCCCGCTGTCTGTCTGTCCCTATGTATGTTTAGATCTTTAAAAAAACGCAACGGATTTTGATGCGGTTTTTCATAATAGATAGATTAATTCAAGAGGAAGGTTTATTTATGTATAATACATGCATAATATAGTAGAGAAACACTGATAATTTGAGAGGTTTCTAATGTGATGTCGTAAATATACACATTGTTTTGCGCTTACATTGTTGACTTAACCCTACGAGATAGATCGAAATAATGTACTACAGTATTGTACACCTTAGCAAAGTCTACAAAAAAGTCCATGATGGTATATGGTAGAAGCCGGGGAGGGTCGCTTTTAATCTATAATACTCACATAATACATGATATCAGTCCAGCCTTCAAGGGTGATGCATTGGAAGACAGTCAGCATCGAGTACCCGATGTTATCAAAATTAGTGATGCCGTAATTGGGCCCGTCCCAGTAGCGTTGGCAGACCTGGCCTTCATCACACTTGAGCCCAAAGTCTCCTTCGTCACTGTTGCACGGCTCTGGGTCGCTCACCATCTCTGCAAATGCCACAGGAAGCCAAGGATAGTGCTGTTATCTCCTACCAAAGCAGCGATGATTTTTTTGACTAGATAAGCCGATTAGACTGAAGATATTATAGTTGAAAACTACTTGCAAAGATATATCACTCACTTTGAATTTACACTCACAATAAAACGGAACTAAATTGGCCCAACTTGGAAATTTATGATTTGTCGGGCCTGTTGGTCTAGTGGGTAGACACCCTGGCTCCTACCCAATAGGTTGTGGGTTCCTTTTCTATGCGTTATTTATCTATTTAAGTATGTATTTACAAAAAAAAGTATATAAGTATTTGTATCAGTAGTCGGGTTTCATAGTACAGGCTCTGCCTTTTTTTTTTTTTTTTTTTTTTTTTTTTTTTTTTTTTTTTTTTGACGCGGGGGAAATCTTCCAAAGATCCCCGGGAGCTCGGGAGCCGGGTTCGATTCCCGCCAAGTGTCTGGGTGTTGTTTATCTATTTAAGTATGTATTTACAAAAAAAAAAGTATATAAGTATTAGTATCAGTTGTCTGGTTTCCATAGTACAGGCTCTGCCTAGTTTAGGATCAGATGACCGTGTGTGGATTGTCCCAGAATATTATAATTATTCCATTTATTCATTTTTTAACAATTATTTTACTATTTTAAATACATAATATAAATATCAAAACAAGTACATTTAAATATATAACTTCCAACCGGCTGCGGGAACAAGGTCCTAGCAGACGGTGGTTAAGGCTGCAGGGAGAGGCACTTTCTCACAATGCGTGCCGTCTCCAGGAGCACTGTCTTCTGTATCTGGCTCTTGATCCAGCCGTCTAACGTGAGCCTCTTGATGTGTTTATCGAGGCTCTTGGCCATTAGGCCATGGGCGGGTACGACTATGGGTACAATGATTGCCTTATCAGTGTCCCCCATGTCGACGTGTCTAGAGATCAGCCCAGGAGTGGACAGATAAAACAGGTATACATTTAAAAATTTAAAGAAACCCCCGACATTTGTGAACAAACTTTTAAAATGACTTTCCTGCGACATTATCAGACCCGGATTGATCAGTATCTGTCTATTAACTACTCGTCAAGATTTAACCATAGATTTAATATACGGTGGATCCTACATTTAATGGATCCAAGTTCCTTGTACAACCTTCCAGCTTGCTCCCATCACCAGACTCTGATCATCATTTTTCTACCTAGTACTCGTAGCAACCTATCCAACGAGTCCAAATTCAGTGGGTCTACGATTATGGGTGCACAGACCCCGTGCCTATCTTCCTGCTCCATCATCAGACCCTGATCACCATTTTTCTAGCACCTCCTCGTCGAGACCTACCCAATGAGCCCAAACTCAGTGGGTCTACGTTTATTGGTGCAGAAATCCTGTGACCACCTTCCTGCTCCATCATCAGACCCTGATTAACATTTTTCCAACAACTACTCGTCGAGACCTACTCAACAAGCCCAAACTCGACGGGTATACGTATATTGGGGCCAGATCCTGTTACCACCTTCTTGTTGATCATCATCAGACCCTGGTGAAGGTTACCGTTTTATTAAGTATCATCGGCTTTACATATGTTCAAAATTTCAGATCTTTCGTACTAATAGAAGTAATGAATAACGTATATTGTATACGAAGTATCCCTACCTAGACTTAGAAAAAGTCTGATGGTCTTCAAACGGTTGGACTGATTTTCATGAATCATAGCTAAGAACCATCTTGCTTAAACTAGCTATCAAATAAAAAAAACCGCATTCAAATCCGTCCACTGGTTTGAGCGCTACGATGCCACAGACAGACATACATACAGACAGACAGACAGACTTCCGGACATAGGCGTCAAACTTATAACTCCCCTCGGTTATGGTCAGGGGTTAATAAGAATACTCACGTGTGCCATTTATAAAACACGCCTCGTGCAGGATTCCTGCGAACAGCTCCAACCCAATGATTGCGTAGATTATTATCACAAACAGTACCAAGAAAGCTATGTGGAAGAGCGGCACCATGGCTTTCAGTATAGAATTTAAGACTATTTGAAGACCTGAAATATAATATTATGTTGATTATTGTTTCAAAAGATTTTTATATAACTTGGTCTTATATAACTACCACTCGTCAGCCGAGTCATTAGCGTGATTTCCTCTTGAACCCCCTATCTGAACCCCCTAGGGGTACCAACGCCACTCGCAATTCCTCTTGAACCCCCTACCAGGGGGTTCAAGAATAATTGCAAATTTAATATTCCTCCTGAACCCCCTGAGTCAAAACTGAAATATTATGTATAATAAAAAGAAAATTGGGCTGTTTAACCAACAAATGAATTCGGATTTTAAAAGTACCAGATATGCATATTACACAAGAAAGAGGCAATGTTACCATCTAAGGGCCAGTCCATACTACGGAAAATAAACTGTGCGTCTTTTTAATTTATTTTATTTAGCGCCTTTATTAGCTTGACCAGTACGTACCTATATATGTATGTAAGATGGTAATGGAATCTTGCGATTCAATTTGGTTGATAGCGACTTGATGTGGTGTGGCATGATAGATTCTGTTGTTCCATGCACTGAGGATGTCGTTTACCGTAAATATTTAAACCAGAAGTACTTACTTACCTACTAGGGCAACAAGAGTGCACAAGAAGGTTTCCCCTCTTTTGTAATGTCCAGCCATATCCAGGTGTGTTAGCCATTAGGATTTCATTAAGCTTTACTTACCTCTCGTACTGAGCTCTCGTATGACAACTAGCGTCTGTGTGTGATAACTGCTTAGCTTTAATATTTACCAAAAGTACCAGGGTAGCATAGGACATAAGATGGTGGCATTATAGTTATAAATAATTTACACTAATCTGGACTTAGTGATGAGTCGTCGATGCATTTACCATCGACGAAACGAGACCGTTTATCGTCCACGATAAACTAGTTTATAAAACAGTCTAAAGTTAGACTTATATAATATAATACACTGTTGACGAAAAATACGCCCAACATACAGTGGTCGTGGAACCTCTAGGCTAGGGGGTTCAAGAGGAATTGCGAGTGGCGTTGATACCCCTAGGGGGTTCAAGAGGAATTGAGAGTGGCGTTGGTACCCCTAGGGGGTTCAGATAGGGGGTTCAAGAGGAACGCACGGTCATTAGCTATTAAGTCTCTAAATAATGTCCTTCCCAACAGAATACAGCAATCTTGGCACACTATTGCTTTTTAATGAATATATGATACTACGGTGTACTCATTGATGGAAAAATCTGGATGGAAAAGTATCCCCAACACCTTCATGTTCCCCCTTTAGAAGATCTGCCACCAAGTTTCAAAGAGCCATGGCCAACTTCGAAAAGTTTAAATAGATTGCGATCCCAGGTTGGTCGATGCAAGTACAACCTAAATGTATGGGGGTACATATGTAGCACCAATATCAGCTGCAAGTGTGGTGGTGTGGTGTGGTAGCCCAACAGACCATGGCGCATCTTTCCGTCTGCCCCGCGTGACCAACTACTACTGGGGAGGATTTACTTCAGGCAAAGCAAAGAGCGGTGGATGTAGCTTCTTATTGAGCCGATGAAATTTGATGTTATCATGTCGACGCGAAAAGAAGAAGACGGTGTACTACCGCTATAAGGACTATCCTTCTATCTAGTAAAATAAGTTAAATGGTCGAAATACATTTGGAAAATAATGGGCCCAAAAGACTGAACTAATATCTTAATCGACGTAATGAAAATCAACCATCCATGCGCGATGTCATTGACTATCAAAAAAATGTCCTGTTTACTAAATAAGGGAAGTTCCAGTATCAAGTGTATCATCGTGACCACAGCGTCAGATAGTCTGTCGTCTTGCAGCAATGTATAAAGATTTACTGTGTTTGCTTGTTCACACAAGCTTCTGTAGCTAGTAAAATTACCAGACACAAGAGACTTCACAACTCGTGTGACGAGCGACAAAGCAATGCGGCTGTCTATAGGCAGGCGTATCGCTTATCACTAGGCGAACACTAGGTTGAAAACAATATCTTCGGTTGAAAAAAATATCAAGTAAGCACCAAGCAGCCAGGCTGTGGTTTAAAAATATCCGAAGCAATTTGAGCTCCTTCCAAGTGTTGCATTATTTGTTTATAAGGTCAAGGTAAGCTTTTGTGAAAACGAAGACATTACACTTTCACCAGAGCCTAAAGGGCAGGGGCACAATGAGCACTTTAGGGCGACATTGGTTTGGGTTGCCAATAGACATGATGTCTAATTTTGAAAAAAATACTCTATAATGTACGTATGGGTTCTACTATTGCCGAAAATAATCATATTTTTGTATTAAATTTACAATTAATAGCATAGCTTCAAATATTTTCAATGTTTAAAATAGAATAATAATAATAATAATAAATACACTTTATTGAACACACTTACACACACACACACACACAAACACACTTACACACTTTATACACTTTAGAATTTGAATTTCGTTCCAAAACGAAGGCTGGTGCATGGCGCCATTTTGTGACGTCAACACGTTATAAATAAACATCTGCCTGTAGGTATAAAAGTGAATCTTTGTATGAAAGAAAAAGTTGAGATGACAGTTTATCTGTTGTTTATTTAACGTCATTCACTCTGATCAGTGTTTATTACAATACGGCAATTAGCTGTATTTAAGTAATTTATTAATTTGCTTAAATATCACGAAAATCTCTCTATTATAGAAGAAGCGTAATTTTAGTTAATGTAAGTGATGTGCATTCCTGTAAGTGACACATCCACTCTGTTATTAGATATCTGTATTTTCATTCTGCTAGTTTTTAGTGGATTTGTCGTTGGAGTGCCTATTAATAAAATAAAATAAATAAAATTATTATGAAAATGAGATGCATTTTTGGAATCAGTGCAATCTGTTCTAATATTCAAAACCACAGATTATTTGGTATTGTGTTGCAGTCATCATGCCTATTACAGCTTGGACTGGCTTTACCAATGCATCACAACTCGCTCTCATCTGATAATATTCGGCAAAACCTCAATGGGGTATTGCATTTCGAGGCCAGTTGTTATGACTATGCGGCCTCGCCGGTAAGACCGGAATCCGTTAGGTATAGTACTAATCCTAATTTTACGATCCGTAGATACAACAATAAATTATTGTAACACTTACTGGGCACTCCTGAAACTAATCTCAGAGGCCTCAATACCCTGAATGCTCTCAACGCTTTGACGTCAAACGAGTCTTTAAGAAATTCTTGAAGCGCCATACTTGCTATACTGTAACAAAGATGAATTATGTAGATGAATCATTGGTTTTTACCTAACCAGCTCCAAGATAAGTCATGCAGTGGAAAGTTTAGACGTGAGTTATTTGTTTTTATCATATGGTTAGTAGCCAACCTGGTGTAATTGTTCATGCTGCCTCTGATTTGGCTTAACGACTGCTTTTGTCTAGCTAGGTGACAACAAACGAGACCTAAACCTTACCTTCCGAAGCACGGATATGATCAGTTCAAAAGCCACTAAACGGTCACCCATCTACGACTGACCTTGCCAAATTTTGTTTAACCAACTGATCCTTTACCGAACAATAATTACAACAAGCTGTGAGCGCTTCAAAAAAAAAGGAACGGTTGATACTGGGCTTAAACCGATTGTTTTGCTCTCACGGAGGATACCTTCAGAAGATCCCCGGGGTCAGCATGTAGGATTCTTATCTACTTAACCCTCAAGGCTGTCGCATCATTACATAAGACCTGGGTTCTCCGGTGGGATCTACACCAGGTGCACCTTAGTGTCTTACCTTTGAGCTCGATGCCAAGAGGTACCTGGCCCTGAACCTGACACGGTGCTCACGGAGGCTTGGACTGCAACCACGCTATCATCCTCCTCGGAGTCGCCACCGTATTTGATGGACGTTTAGGGCCCCCACCCCCAAACGTCCAATGACTCTGAAGAATGGATCTAATCATGGGCTAGCCCACGTGTGGGTTCCTCGCCCAAGTAATTACCCAAGTATAACAGCTGTGACTATTGACAACTCACCCTATCGTGACTATAGTGAAGTCGAGACTGTTCCACGTGCTCCGTAGGTACGCGCCAGGATGAAGCAGGAAACCATATGCTATGATCTTTAACACACACTCGCCTGTGAATATCACCATGAATACCCATTCTACTTTTTCCTGTAAACCATAAAAACATCACCATCACCATCTGGAAGACGTCCACTACTGAACATAGGCCTCCCTCTTCGAACGCCTTAATGAACGACAATTGGCTATTTGCATCCACTGGTAACCTGCGACGCGCACAATCAGGCCTCCCACTGGGTGGACTGATTGTGCGTGTGTAGGTGCGGTTCGTGGTCGCCACTCGAGAACCTTTCTTCCCCATCGGTTCTGGGGCGATCTGGCCTGCCCATTGCCACTTCACTTGCAGATTCTGAGAGCTATGTCGTTGACCTTAGTTCTTCGGTGAATCTCCTCATTACGTATTAAGTCGCGCAAAGAAACTCCCATCATAGCTCTCTCCATAACCCGCTGTGTGACTCTGAGATTCTTTAAGAACATAGCTTGATGAAATATAAGAGGTAAACCGGGAACCGCATAACTGCGAAAACTTACACTTGAAAAGCTATGTGTTCATTCTGGTTCATTCAATGGGTATAGTTGCAATGCTCTATGAGAAGTTATTGTGCTTACAACTTAGGTTAAACTAAATAATTTATTTATGTACTTAGTTTTGTTCGTTAGTTCACTTGTCAATGTCATTTTATGCACAGAATTCATAATCATTAAATGCTGCAAAAAAAATATGGTGGCTGATGGACGCCATATTAATTTTCTTATAAGATATAGCCAACGTCACTCATACAACTTAGCGAATCATCAAGTCGTTTAGGATGAAGTTCGTGCCAAAAAATACATAATACATACAATCTCTCGAAAAAAAAGCACTCCTTTTGAGGCATTCGGGCAAAAAGATGACACAGGCCTCGTGAGACCTATGATGAATAATGTTTTTTTGCTTTTTGGTGGCTTCTCCTTCCAGCAAAATGCAGGGCGGAGAAGTCTTGAATACAATATATAGGTTCAAGTACTTACCAATATTAGATTTGTATTATTAGTGTCTGAGGACGGATACGGCGTAAACACAGCTAGTGCTATACAATTAGCGAAGATAGTCGTCAATATCATATATTCAAATGGTCTGAGAATGTTTTGTGTGAGGAAAATTATAATCACCGAATGATATTTCTTCAGAAGTCACTTAGGTAATAATCTTTCGGCCACTGGAACGTAGCCCATATAAAAAACATACATATATGTAGAGCAATTGTGTACAACTTAGTTATTATATTTGTTCCTTGTATTTAGAGTAAGAGTTATTTGTACATTTTTATAGAAAATCTATCTTCTATACTTATAATAAAACTGTAACAGGTCCAATTCTGTACATTGAAGATATTTTGAAAATTATATTTGGAGGGCATTCTATAACCGATACTGAGGCCGAAAATGTAATTTTTTTAATTTTTGTCTGTCTGTCTGTATCACGGCTGAGCATCACGCCGAAACTACTGAATTGATTCAGTTGAAACTTGGCATGATTTGAGATCTTACTACGAGGTAGGACATAGGATACTTTTTATCCCGTAATCTAGCACGGTTCTTTTGGGAGAAGGGATTAAAGTCAAAACGGGTACTTGGTTATACGCTTGGTCCGATTTTATCAATTTTTCTTTATAATATAATAAATATTAGTAAGGGACACTCATAGAGAGTTGTTATCAAGGTTTTGTAATCGTTCGGGTTAAGCAACGTTAGGTAAGGTCATTAAATAGATGGGTGACCGTTTAACGCCATTTGAACTAAACGTCTCCGTGCTTCGGAGGGCAAGTACAAAGTGGGTCCAAGTTTTTAACCGACTTTAAAAAAGGAGGTTATGTATTCTATGCGAATGTATATTATTGAAAGTTTAGTTAACGTAAACACAGCGCGGGCGGAGCTGCGTGGGTCAGCTAGTAAATAAATAAAATAAATAAAATGTAGTGAAGAACATATTATTATTAACGAAGTGTCTTCGCCTTTATAGAGAGAAAAGTGCCATTGGACACATGATTAAGTTTAGGTCCAAAATATATGACTCACTCATACTCATTGTGTCTAGGCTAGATTGTAATTTTAAATTTATATGTTGATACCGAATGGGAGTAGCACCACGTAAAAAGCATTTCATCCATTCGTTCAGGAGCTACAATGCTTCATTCTGATAAAGATTGGACGTAGTGCAGGTAAT
This sequence comes from Furcula furcula, assembly GCA_911728495.1. Taxonomy (NCBI): domain Eukaryota; kingdom Metazoa; phylum Arthropoda; class Insecta; order Lepidoptera; family Notodontidae; genus Furcula; species Furcula furcula. Next base: position 13,384,669 of record OU452267.1, on the reverse strand, counting down.
CTCTCGGTTGTTTTACCATTTTTATCATGTTATTATGTCAAGGTATCAAAAATATTATCTTCGAGTGCATCCAAAAACAACCTTGATACTAGAATTCAGACGCTGATTATCGTCATGTTGTTCGCGGGAATAGTCTTTGACTTACAATTTACAAAATAAAAAAATTGTCATCATCCTGAAGACGTCCAGTGCTGAACATAGGCCTCCCACCTTTTGCCTGCGATTCGTACACTCACTCTGCTAATGGGAGGCCTGCCTACGCTATGTCTTCCGGTTCGTAGTCGTCACAACCTTTCCATACCATTTACAAAAATATAATTTCAATTTTAAAAGGGAGCCCTGCCTACGCTACGTCTTCCGGTTCGTAGCCGTCACAACCTTTCCATACCATTTACAAAAATATAATTTCAATTTGAAAAGGATACTTCCATTCGACGATAGCGTAACATAATTTTCTAAGTGGATTATTTAGAGTTAAGAAGAACAGACTTCGCTTCGGCTTCTCAGGCTGTGGCTTGCCCCGAGGCTTGGCCTGCTTCCGTGCGGTGACGGCCACAAGCGCCTGTGGGTCCACCACGCTGTCAGCGCCGGGAGTAGTGGCTCCCGTCTGCTGAGGCTGCTCAGTAGACGCCATTTTCACCTGCAGAAAATTCCACCTCTTAGTCAATAATACCTTTACATGGGGGTCTTACGCCCATACGTAATAACTTTGCCCGTATTGTGTTCGGGTAGGGAACGTCCATTAATTAATCTATATATACTTATAATAAAACTGTAACGGGTCCAATTCTGTACATTGAAGATATTTTGAAAACTATATTTGGAGGGCATTCTATAACCGATACTGAGGACGAAAATGTAATTTTTTTAATTTTTGTCTGTCTGTCTGTTTGTCTGTCTGTATCACGGCTGAGCATCACGCCGAAACTACTGAATGGATTCAAATGAAACTTGGCATGATTTGAGATCTTACTACGAGGTAGGACATAGGATACTTTTTATCTCGTAATCTAGCACGGTTCTTTTGGGAGAGGGGATTAAAGTCAAAATGGGTACTTGGTTATACGCTTGGTCCGATTTTATCAATTTTTCTTTATAATATAATAAATATTAGTAAGGGAACACTCATAGAGAGTTGTTATCAAGGTTTTGTAATCGATCGGGTTAAGCAACGTCAGGTAAGGTCATTAAATAGATGGGTGACCGTTTAACGCCATTTGAACTAAACGGGTCCGTGCTTCGGAGAGCAAGTAAAAAGTGGGTCCCAGTTTTTAACCGACTATAAAAAAGGAGGTTATGTATTCGATGCGAATGTCTGTTATTAAAAGTTTAGTTAACGTAAAAATAGCGCAGGCGGAGCTGCGTGGGTCAGCTAGTAATAATATAATATTCTATGACAATCCACACACGGTCATCCGATCCCAAATTAAGCACAGCCTGTACTATGGAAACCAGACAACTGATACTAATACACTTTTTTTTGTAAATACATACATACTTATATAGATAAGACACCCAGACTCTTGGTAGGAATCGAACCCACGACCTATTGGTCAGCGGGCAGGGTGTCTAACCACTAGACCAACAGGCCCGCCATTAATTACGTGAGGCATTTTTTTTTTTTTTTTAATAAAACCAATGGAATCAAGCACATAACTTATTTACATTAAAATACGCATTTCGATAAATCTCACGTGAGATTAGGGGGTCGAGTAAAATCTTCGACAACGCACCAAGGGGTGACAAAAATCGAAAAATCGCCAAATTTTGGAGATTTTTGGCCCCTAATATTAGCACCCATCCATCTCCTCTCGTTGTGTGTCGTAATAGGCGATTAAGGGAAAATAAAAAGTTGCAGCAGCGTCTTTTTATCGGATTGCCTACCACCTATACTGCGATCCCCAAGACGCCTGCCAAGCGTAGGGATTATGGCAACTACTCCAAACTAAGATGGAGGTATTTGTCAAGCACTGCACGTTGAACGACTGATGATGAACGTTGACCACAACTTGTAGTAAAATTACATAGACATTAAATGACAACTAACCAAACGTGTTATAAACATTTATTGAAACAAAATATTTACAGTTTATTTACAAACATGTACACTTAAACTAGGTAAAAAACTACCTCGAAGTTGTCGCCGCACTGGGAGGGAAGGGTACCTAAAAGACTGGCGGCATTACCCCTTTGTATGGCCAAGCTTATACGATGGCAGAAAGCAGCAGAGCCCGGCGGTCTCCTGAGACTTCGATAAGTTTGGAAACTAACCAAACTGATTTAAATTTTAAATAATACTTTGGCTTAGAGCATGACAAGAAAATATTTCTTAGCAGTGACATTATGATGATGACATCGGAAGGGAGCGGAGGGCAATGTCTATAAAAGTAAATATTTTTATTTATTTATTTAACTTTATGCACTTATAGTACAAGGCGGACTTCATGCCTTAAGCATTTTCTAACAGTCTACCTTAGCTAATATACTGGCTCGCCGGTTTACACGTTGTTCACATAACATTAAAATTACCCTGTTTCGAGCATACTGCACTTCTTTCTACACGTGTAGCCTGTGGGACAGATTCACTCAAAGAGCTTACAACGCCCTCCGTATACAATACAATAACGCGTTTAGGATACTGTTGCGGTTGCCTCGATTCTGTAATGCATCAGGGATGTTCGCAGAAGCACAAGTAGATTGTTTTTACACCACAATGCGAAAACGATGTGCGTCCCTGGTGTGGAGAGTGTGGGCCAGCCTCAACAGTATCCTATCGCTGATTTCTGGCTGCTACTCGGTGGGTCGTGGGTTCGATTCCCACCAAGTGTCTGGGTGTTATCTATCTATTTAAGTATGTATTTACAAAAAAAAAATGTATATAAGTTGAAATTAAACTACTTTTACGGATTTTATCGCGGTTTATTTATTGATTTTACTATCCCGACGTTTCGAATGCTTTGCAGCACCCATGGTCACGGGAGGATGGTCGGGGGTAGTTTAATTTCAATGTGTAATATTCGCGTAAGTAAAATAATAATAATAATAAATAATAAAAACGTTTATTATCTCCCACATACAGTGCATACAGTAAGAACTTACATTTTTATAATATTGCTATTGGTGTTACGGTCGTTTGTGGGAGTCAGGAACCCAAACTAGGATACCCTGTGCTATGGACTCCTGGCCCCCCCTCTCAGAAATTGTGATACATTTTGAAATCAACTAACAAGTAAGTTAAATAAGTATACAGTTTTGTTAGGGAAAAAACTAATAAAAATAAAATTTGCTGGTGTATCTATTTAAAAGGGAGTGTACGATATCTATGTGTGTGTGTTTGTGTGCGTGTGTGTGTGTGATTATGTGAGTGCGTGAGCTTGGGTGTGTAAAAGTTAATTGTGTGGAGTGAGTGTACATATTATGTGGGCTGTATAATAATGTGTGTGACGCATAAGGGTGTGTAAGTGTATATGTATGAGAAACGCTAGGTTAGGATAAAATTGTGAGCAATTTTTCTGTTTCATCATAGTCAAGTGTCAATAGCCACTGTGTGAGTTTCTTTTTACATTCCACCTTAGACATTTTAACAATTGAAAGTATTTTATTGACTTTGTTATATAGTCTACTTGCTCTAAAATTGTAAAAATTTTGCGCAAACGATGTCTTTACAGAATTTGTTTCACAGACCTCATAATATCGCCTAGTATTCGACTTTTTTTTAATTTCCGAGTCAGGGAGTTGTGTTTCTTTAAAATTGTTGCTAATAAATAAAGTTGTCTGATCGTTAATACCTTTGCTTCTTTATAAAGGGTTGTTGTAGAGTATAATAGAGGTTTGAAGAGAGCAACTTTAAGAAGTAATCGTTGGGCTCTTTCAACGTTTAGGACATTAGTTTTGTACGTGCCTCCCCAGGTGGATATACCATATGATAGAATTGATTGGCAAAGAGATTCGTAAACAGTTTTAATTAGTTTCCAGTTCGTGACATGCCTAAGGTTTTTAAAAATATGAATGAGCTTTCTTGTTTTTTGTATAAGATTTGAAATGTGATTTTTGAAAGATAAGTTTTTGTCAATTGTTATGCCTAAATATTTTAATGACTCTGCCTTAGTTATAATTGGACAGGATGTACAATTTGTGGTTTCTGTATTACAGTTGTGAACGTAAATATTACCGTTATTTTGATTAAATGTCAGATTATGTATTGAAAATTCCATATATTTAGTTTTTGTAGTATTTAAGGTTAATTTATTAATAGCAAGCCAATGAGTTACAATGTTAAAACCCTCCTGGGCCGCAACAAAAGTTTCTTCCCATGAGTTACCGAAAAAAGTTAAAGTAGTGTCATCAGCATATGACATTATATGACAGTTTCTAATATTTAGGTCGCAAAGATCGTTTATGTAACAGAGAAAGAGGGTGGGGCCTATAACACTACCTTGGGGGATTCCAATATTTATTGGCCTCTCATCACTCAACGTATTACTAATCCTTACCGACTGGTATCGATCTTTCAAATAGTTTTGGAAGAGTTTTAACTGTGTACCTCTTATTCCCATATTTTCGAGTCTGGATGTTAATCTTTGTGGGCAGACAGTATCAAAGGCCTTCTGGAGGTCTAGAAAGATAGTGAGACATTTTTTCCTGTTATCCAGTTTACTTACAATAAGTTCCGTGAAATTATGTATGCAGTCTGTAGTTGATTTTCCTTTTCTAAAACCATACTGGTTTGGTGAGAGAATGTTTTTGTCTTCTAAATAGTTTATTAGTCTATTATTAATTATCTTTTCAAAAAGCTTAGAAAAGGCAGTGAGTAAAGATATTGGACGATAGTTGCCAACATTACCTTTGCTACACTCTTAAAAATGGGGATCACAACAGACTTTTTAAGGGGTTCAGGAAAGATGCTGTCTTTCATACATCTATTTAAGATATGAGTGAGGGGACATATGAGGGGATATGAGTATTTAAGACAATATTAAATAAATGTATATAAGTAATTAATATCAGTTGTCTGGTTCCCATAGTACAGGCTCTGCCTAGTTTGGGATCGGATGACCGTGTGTGGATTGTCCCAAGATATTATAATTATTGCAAGTAGACTGAACTGTCCTTATGTGAATCACTGCTGCAAAATTTCTCATGGATTATTGCAGCAGTGATTCACGTGTGCAATCCATATTGTTATTAATATTAAACTAAATCTTAGAAGTTTATATTTTTTTATTTATTTATAATGAGTCCTTGAGTCCATGATGCCTAATTAAATAAATATTCTATTATATTATACACACATCAAAAGTGTCTAGGGATCAAGCATTTTTGGGCAAAAAAATGGGCAGAAGAACAATGGCGTTTCGTGTGCTTTTCTGATGAGTCTCGTTTTGGTATGAGACCGGATACAAGACGTATACGACACTGGAGAACCCCTGAACGCCAACAGCGATTAAAATCCTGCCAGGAAGTCCATCCTTATAGTGGTGGAACCATCATGGTATGGGCGGGTATTTAGATCGGCGGAAGAACTGAGTTGATTTGGATCAGAGGCAACCTCAACGCTCAAATTTATGCTGAGACGATTGTATCAGACGTCATCGTTCCTCTACAAGTGCAAATCGGTCCCTTATTTCAGTTAATGCATGATAATGCACGACCGCACACCGCAAGAGTTGTAAGACAGACTCTCGCCGCAGCTAACATCAATGTCCTGCCCTGGCCTGCTCAGTCGCCAGACTTGAACCCGATTGAGCATGCATGGGATATGCTACAGAGAAGAGCTCTGCCGAATATGGAGGGTATCCAGTCGCAAGAAGACCTTTTTTTGTTGTTGCAACGAACATGGGCGGCCATTCCACAGCGTGATTTGGATGAACTCATTTTGAGTATGCCAAACCGATGTTCTTGTGTTGTTAGTGTTCGCGGTAGAAACACGGATTATTAATTGTTTAAGTTACCCAATAAAATTTTAAAGAAAACTGTTATTTCAGTCTTTTTTTCGAACTTTTGTGTTAGTGGTTCAAATGTCAAAAATCCCTTTATTAGGAAAATGGCAAATTTCTTTATTAATGCAAAGGTGACTTGGTTTATCGTTACTGTGACAAACGAAAACACTTTATTTGATGAATCCTTAAAGAAAATTTTAATTAATATCAATCAGGAGAAAAGTTATTGCAAAAATATATGTTGATCCCTAGACACTTTTGATGTGTGTAGCTTTCTCCTTTATCATTTACGTACAAAACCCTAAAAATGTGTAATATACCGAATTCGTAAAAACTAAAATACCTACTGCAGTGGCTGCTTACTATCAAACGGGTGATTGCTGCCATTGTTGTTTTAAAAAATGTATCTACGTAACGCAGTACCAGATGTGTCTTTCAAACAGTAAATCTCAAATACACTAGATGTATTTTTACACGTCCGCCCACACTTATAATTCACTCCGACCAATAATATTGCGTTTACGTCTTCATTTTACGGACTCTACGTAGTTTACTTTACGACGTCCGTCATCGTAAACGGTGTATTAAAATTAAAGAGACTTGTGATTGTATGTTGATACGCAGTGTTTTTTTATGTCTCTCTGTAATCGGCGAAATTGCAAAGATAAAAACCACAGCTATAGATTTACATAGATAACGCAAATGCATGTCCGAACCCCGACGAAACGTCGGGGTTGGTCGCCGGTAACTTACAGTCCGCGCGCGTCTGTTGTTGCAGCCTTATTGCAGCAGGTCGGCCGCAAAAACTCAAGAAAATTGACGGGGCATCGGCGGCATCGGTGTCTTTGAAGCCGTTTGGATTTCCCGTCACTAAATGTCGGCCGTGAGGTCACAGAAAGTGTTAAAAAGTCGACACGCTTGGTTTCAATACAAATCGTGATACTTGCGTTATCTATGTAAATCTATATCTGTGGTAAAAGCGAAGTGAGATTAATAAAGAAATTTTATAGTAATGTCCTGCTTGTGTGGTCGATACGACCACAGCGGCTTATCTTTCACAAGAGCAGTCATCTACGCGGGAGATATTATAGTGCACAAGTTTTTCCGTAAACACTCTCTCTTCCTTTACTCTCACAATCCGATGGGACGAAAGAACGACTCCACCGGGGAGAGGTCAGGCGGTTAGGAATCATTTTAGTTTTTAGACAATCTGGTAATAGGTCTGCTTTGTCCTAGCCAGTAAGGAATAACTACACATATTTGCTGCAGGATATGAACCCGTCACCTCCGGTTTACAAAGCAAGCGTCATATGGAGATTAAAATAATCAAACAAACTTGAGCGACTCCAAAATTTTTGTATAAGGTTCATATTTGGTCTTCGCAAATATGACCACATCTCTGAATTTCGTAAAAAGCTCAAGTGGTTACCGATTCGTCTTCGTCGGAATGCTCATTATTTTATCTTTACTTTATAATGTTTTGTTTGATCCTGCAACTCCTTCTTATCTTAAACAACGTTTCGAGTTAATGTATGAAACTCATTCGAGGTCCTTGAGGTCATCAGGAGACTTGATGTTGAAAACACCAACGCATTCAAAGAAATTTTATGATTCATCATTTTCCGTTACAGCTGTACGATTGTGGAATGCGTTGCCTGTTCCAATTAGACTTGCTCAATCTGTACCATCTTTTAAAAAGATGGTCAGAGACCACTGTTACAGTCACTTAGATTATTAGTTTAATAATATAAATAAAATAAAATAAAAAATAAAAAAATATATTTAAGTAGGATACGCGCGAGTATACATATTATATACATAATACATTGCTAGGTACACCACCATCTGCCCGTATTTTTTAAATACTTTCTTCCATATATTTGGGGTTGTCTGGAGGAAATCGCTATTAGCGATAAGGCCGCCGTTTGTACTATTCTTTATTGTTTGTTCTATATTGTTGTTATTTTTTGTACCTATTAAGTCGTACCATTTTCTTGTTCATTTGTTTGGTGTACATTAAAGTATATTCTATTCTAAAACGTTGTGATGAATCGTTCTAGACAGTTTATTTTTTAATTCCTAACATTTTATTAGAATGTGGGGATATGGAATAACCAAGGAGGCTGGCTTGCTCGGAGACAAGTACCGCGAGTGGACGTCAGGCGGCATCACTGGAGCGTGCTAACGAAACACAGGAGCCGGCAGGTGCGGTCGCCATGCTGCGTTCCAAACTAAGAGAAACTGTATCTTGGGACGCAGTTTCATCGTAGTTAAGGAGTCACTGTAGTTGATATTCGTTAGTCTATACTCTTTAATTTGAATATTATGAACGTGACCACCATTGCCCGCTGACTCCTATTACCCCTTTCTCCATATACATATAACATGGTAATATGATTACTTCTCTATATTAGCACTCATCTAAAAGATTATTAGTGGTACTATAATTATATATCTAATTATATTTTTTTGTATGACATGGCCCTCACAGCCTTAGGAACAGTTAGTAGAAGTTTCGTAACGATGATGGTATATCGATTGGCAGGAACCATTTCAAAACATTAAGCACCATACATGCTGATGCCGAGTCGTGACTTATAACTACAGTCGCTACAGTACCTATCATTAAAATCCAAATTATACATTTTACACTAGATTGTAGTGTTTTAAATGCTTGTCTGATTTTTTTATAAGTTTACTAATGTTTTACTATTAGGAACGCGTCCGCCTTACTTAGCGGATGCGTTACAGAATAATTCAATCAATCAATCGCTTAACTATCAAACGGAAATGTTTTCGGAATAGCACGTATTTTTAGGCAAAATAGAAGTTTGCGAAGTAGAATTATTTACGTATGATGAATCCATGGAAGTAATAAGTAACTAGTACTTATTACTTCCATGGATGAATCATACAGTTGAAAATTATCGTGGATCAACACAACATGAAACCAAGGCGACCAAATTCAACAAATTGAAAGTGCGAAGGACAAATTAAGCTGTCATAGGCATAACATTTCTACTACTCGATCATTTCGAGATTGTCGTCCTCGACCGTTATGACGTCACAGCTAACGGTACTGTGTACAAAAATAAAAACTAATAAATTTCTGCCCAAATGCCCCAGGGGGAGGGTTATGTTTTTCGTTTTAAGTAATAATTTTTCATATTTTAATCTGGAAATATACTTTTCATAGCTGTGATATCTTAGACATCACTCCTTTTTTAATTGTAGCAACACAAATTAACGAAAGTAAATCATCAGAAATAAAAACAAAATCAACAAACTCGGGAGCACAAAACGGTAGCATTGCTTTACTATCCCTACTAATGGGGCGACGCTTGAGGCGCGGTACGAGGTAGCGGGAAGGGAGGTAACGGCATTCTTGGAATGAACGGGTATTACGATCCGTATTCTGTAAAGTATGACGGATACAAAACTCTTTACTATTGTTGATTTACTTAAGGCTTTCGATCAGTTCGCAGTATTTAATTTTTTTATAATTTTATGCTAGTATTTTACCGCAATCCCACCAGATGGCAGCTGATGATGCAATTTTGGATGTTAAAGTACACTAGCTTTTTTTGTTTCGTGTCAATCTTATTATACAGTAATCGATCTTTTATTTCAATTGAATCGATGCGCTAGCGTATATTGCTAGAGTACCGCAGGTCTCTTGGTTTCTAGCACAGTGACTTGACTACGTAAACCTTGACTACTTGCACAACATAATGGCCACTAAAAGATATGTTAATTTGACTGCAGTCTGTGTAATGTGAAGGTTGTCAGCCAGTCCGGCTGATACAATTTTTGAGAGGGAATTTCCGCTTTGCACGTCGGGATGACGAAAAATGGGAATATGACGCAAAAAGGATCGGTATTCTATCAGTAGTATGGATACCTCCAAAAGTCCAAACTAATGAACTGATTTGAAGGGAAAATTCTGTTTCATAATTAGTTTTATTGGGATTTTGGATTAATTAATATAAGTATCTATTATAAACTTGAGTGATGAAAATCTATTTAGTCATTTATCACAAATTCGTTTTTTTTTGCGATTTGTAGTTTTTTAATACAAACTAAAAGCTAAACCGTAAGCACTCTTAGATTTACCGTCAATAGATGAATTTATACTCATCATTTGGTTGTACGATCCTACATAAAACAGCATGGAAATAGTCTTTATAGCTCGTAAATAGTTACTTCGTTTAGTATAAATTATAACCAAGCTGCCTAAATGCTGGAATCGGGACTTTCAATACGATATACCTTGATTTTCATTTCCTTGGGATTGATTAATTGTTATGTCAAAATTTTGTGGCTAGCCGGATATTCGGTAGATGTTCGATACTGTCAAATATTATGTATTTGCTAAAAATAAATAGTATCTATTTCTGTGTCAATAACAAAATTAATCTCATTGATAAAACTAAATAAATGAAACATAAAACATTTTAGCATTCGAAAGTCGGGATAGTAAAATCTAAAATAAACCGCGATATAATCCGTAATAGTAGTTTGATTTCAATGTGTAATATTCGCGTAAGTAAAATACAACATTATCTAAATAAATGAAATTTGAAGTATAAATGTGAAGCGGGCAGCTGAAAGGGCTGAACATGATGGGGCTGGTGTTAAACTGCATTATAGACCACTTACTGCTAGAAAAACGTGATTTTTTTAATGAACGTGACTTTAGCATTTACTGTTAACAGAACATCGAGCATTCGCCGTTTTTAAATTTGTTGAACTGAACTGCGAACAGAGCCACGCATAGAGCTACGAACATTTTCACGATCATTTTAGTGAACGCTCTAGTCAATGCTCGTCAAAAAATTTTCTTCATAAAGATGATAACAAAATGGCTCAGTACGGAATAAAGTTCGTAGCAAACTTACTGTCCTTTCACTATAATGCTCGCTAGAACGCTCCTTAGTATGCTCGCGAAAATGTTCCTGTTTATTTTTCTGTAATGTAACATATCTAGAACGTTCATTACAAGTGGATGCTCAAGGGTATCCCCTTATACTGATTCCAGAGTCCACCCAGGTATTCCGGACCACTCGCGAAAATTTTCCTGTTTATTTTTCTGTAATGTAACATATCTAGAACGTTCATTACAAGTGGATGCTCATGGGTATGGAGTAATTTTCTGGGGAAACTCTGTTGATAAAGAAAAGGTATTTAAAGCTCAAAAGAAGTGCTTGAGAGCAATTTGTAAGCTCAAACCAACAGACAGTTGTATGCCGTACTTTAAAGATTTAGAACTTGTAACTTTACCATTGTGGCGACTCGACACAAGATGACGCCACATGTGGTACAGCGACGCGAGGAAGAAGCGAATAGTACTACATACAATAATACAGATGGCGCCACCGCTTTCTGAATCGTGCAAGCGAAGTTTCTCCAACTCGGAGAATATATACAACATCCCGACGACAACTACGGCCCTGACCGAGCATCACACCTCGCTCGGTCGGAGGATCCTCCCTTTAGCACCGCCGCCGTTGCATCCCCAAACCATGTATTTATATTTATGAACTGTGTGTATTTGTCCGGACATATTTAACAATGTACGATCACTATAAGAGTAAGCGACACAACCAGAAAATTTGTATTCCGAGAAACCAAACTGCTCAGTTTAATAAAAGTGTATATTGTATGGCACCAAGAATATACAATCATCTCCCTACGGACCTTTTAGACTGTTCTGATATTCAAATCTATTCTATACTTATAATAAAACTGTAACAGGTCCAATTATGTAGATTGAAGATATTTTAAAAATTATGTTTGGAGGGCATTCTATAACCTAATTATTTATAAATTTTTTTTTGTCTGTCTTTCTGTCTGTCTGTCTGTCTGTCTGTCTGTATCTCGGCTGAGCATCACGCCGAAACTACTGGATGGATTAAAACGAAACTTGGCATGAGTTGAATTATGACTCCGAGGTAGGACAAATGATACTTTTTATCCCGACATTCGGCACGGTTCCCTTGGGAGAGGGGACTAAAGTCAAAATGTGTACTTGGTTATACGCTTGCTCCGATTTTAACAATTTTTCATTATAATTATAATAAATATTTGTAAGGAAACACTCATAGACAGTTGTTAACAATGTTTGGAGATTGATCAGGTGAAGCAACGTTAGGTAAGGTCATTAAATAGATGGGTGACCGTTTAACGCCATTTGAACTAAACGTCTCCGTGCTTCAGAGGGCAAGTACAAAGTGGGTCCAAGTTTTTAACCGACTTTAAAAAAGGAGGTTTTGTATTCTATGCGAATACATATTAAAGCGCGGGCGGAGCTGCGTGGGTCAGCTAGTGTTTAAATATAAGCTAAAATTATTATTATTGAATAATGTAAATGAATATTTGAATGATAAATTGAATTCAGTACCTATTGACATGGATATTTTTTAATCAGTAATATTTCATAAATTATTGACTATATTTAATCATTTGTAGACTATGGTTATAAACTGTAGATACTTACATTAATTTATTACTGTATGCCAATATGGCGGGTCATAGCAGATTTTAGTATTTCTTGTAACATCTTTTCTCACCTATGTACCACAATAAACGATGTTTGATTGATTGATTGGTATCCCCTTATACTGATTCCAGAGTCCATCCAGGTAGTCCGGACCACTCGCGAAAATGTTCCTGTTTATTTTTCTGTAATGTAAAATTTCTAGAATGTTCATCACAAGTGAATGTTCAAGGGTATCCCCTTATACTGATTCAAAAGTCCATCCAGGTAGTCTGGACCACTCTGCTGCGTGCGATATATTGCCGCAAAGTTGTGGTATGCACATTTTCCTCTGTTTTGATGGATGGGCACTATACCACAAAATACTGAGAGTACAGAAGGCAAGCTCATGTATGTACCTCGCTTTTCATACCAACACTCGACGGTCGCGCTAGAGTTATCAACTCTGGCTTATGCGAAAAAACTATCGTGAATAAAACAGAAAGAACGGAAGACGAGTGTTTCAAGCGGACGGCATACGCGCTCGCACTAAACCGAGATATACCGAGATATCGTGTCCGTGAGCTGTCCGCTGTCTATGTTGCGTTGCTCGAGCGCCCGTTGTATGAAGCTTGCCTTCTGTACTCTCATTATTTTGTGACTATACTGACGGGGCCGTTGGTCTAGTAGACACCCTGGATGCTACCCGATGGGTCGTGGGTTCGATTCCCACCATGTGTTCATCTATTTAAATATGTAATAACTTAAATAAGTATAAGTTGTTTGGTTTCCATAGTACAAGCTCTGCCTAGTTTGAGATCGGATGACCATGTGTGAATTGTCCCTAGATATTATTATTATAGTTATAGAATTTGCTGCAGGCTCAAGGGACTTGATGAGTCTCAGGTGAATACACGATTCATGAACAGGCATATCAATTCGTCTGGTGGGTTCCAGACGAACAATAATAATTCAGCTCAATCTCTCAAAACACAATTAACAGCTGATATTCTTCCGCAATTTTAACTCTAATGCTTGTAGAACATTTAAAAACAGTGGAATGTTATGATTAATTAAAAATAGCTCTTTTCAAACATTGTTCAGTCTGGCAAGATTTGATTTAAGATTGTCATTATGTTATATTGTGTTTCATTAGTTTTTACGTAGTGGGGACGTAGCCACTGGAGACTGGGAATAATCGTGTACTATAGAAGACACGGGCGGTGTACCAGTTTTCAATTAAAATCGTTTAAACAACATGACGTGCGCTTACCCCGCCCGCACGTAAAGGTGATACACCTCTTGTAACCGCGAGAGTCTATTAGCACAACGCGTAAACATACGTCTCCGATTGTGGTTGCAAGGCACGGAATGAAAAATTGTGAAACTTGGCCTTTGAACATTAAAACTGATTGTGAAACACAATTGTCTGGCTAACGAGTCTTGATGTGTTAGCCAGATAGCCACAACTAAAAGGCAGACACTTTGGAATCGATGGAGGTTTGGGACGTGGGCGGTAGGCGGTAAACATCCATCGAATACGGCGGTGATTTCCAGGAGGTCAGCAGCGGGGTTCTGATCCCCGTTTACGTGAGCACCATGACAGGTTCCCGAGGGACTATAATTGCGCCCCTCGGCGGTGGTGTCAAAGGCTAGGCACTAAGGCGTACCTGGTGCAGATCCCACCAGTCGCCCCTCTAATATGCCGATGCGACAGCTGCAGGCGGATTTTTGTGGGTAAGAATCCCAGGTACCCCGGTTTACCAACAGGGTTCCGAGGCCTATAAATGTTTTGTTTTTCTTCTTCTTTATTATAAAAATTAGAATACTAAGAAATATCAATATAATATAATTTATGATGAAAGAAAGAAAGAAAAAATAAATATATCTAGGCTAGGTATACTTTTAACAAAAACAACCTCAGCACTGACTGTCTAGACAAGACGTAGGCTTACACGCTGGCTACACGGTTATAAACCACAGGCACTAACTTGATAAAGTGGCTATGATTCCAGGAAAAATATCGATATTTCGATATTTTATGTTTAGTAGTCTTGTGTACTACAAGAACGGTGAACGGTTAGGAACCGTTGCGCAGTGCTCACCGAATAGATTCGATTCCCTAATCATAATCGTACATCGGACACTTGTTCTTTTAGTTCAGCTTGAACGATGAACAAGCAACCGTACGAAGTACTACGTACGAAAGAGTCCGGTCCTCATCTTGCGGATGTTGTGTGTTGCCAGGGCCAAAGTTCGGTAGGGGTGGTAGCGGGGCATCTGCCGGAGATTCTTAGCACCCCCTGCTCGACCGTTACCCCGCCTGCTATCAAGGCGAAGAATAGAGGAGCCGCCGGGGACTGGGGCCCATTTGCAAGTCGTGTCTGTCATTGTGTGTTTAGGGGGGAGTTGCCATAATCCCCACGCAGGGGCAGGTGTCTTGGGGATCGCAGTATATATGAAGAGATGAATCTCAAACAAAAGACGCTGCTGCCCGTCTTCTTGATTTCCCTTAGTCGCCTCTTATGATACACCCAACGGGAAGAGATGGGGGGATGCAATTCTAACCCGGCACCCCACGGGTATTTTAAACTATATATGCAAAATTCCTGTGACCAGCCCCAAACCATGTGATGATAATGATGATCGTTGTGTGATGATGATCTTCATCACCAAGATATGAACGAAGTTGATGATGTGTGATGATGATTTATCTTTTCATGTGTACTTATGTATACATGAAAAATACACGATGTATTTATTTCAATTTGTAAATAAAATTCGTTTATTAATCGGTTGGTAAAAGTAAACAAAAAGACTAAACTAGTTTTGAGGTTGAAAAAACGACGGATGCATCGTCAACGATTGACAACGACGTCTACAGCTAAAAACATTCTGTTTACGATATAAACTAGTCGAAGCTTTAGACTGTTTTATAAACTAGATTATCGAGGACGATATTACTAGTTTATCGTCGACGATAGACTTGTGTAGTACATGAGAGAACTATTCCTTTTCATTTTTAGTACAACACTCTTTTAGTACTTCGTCTTTCGGTATGTATTCGTAGTCTCTGGCTCTATGAACGAATAGGAATAGCTGACCAGTTATTACAGATAATAACTGGTAAGCTATTCCTATTCGTTTTTAGTACATCATTCATTTGGATTAATTTAGTACTTCGTCTTCCGCTCGAGATTTATTCGTCTCTGGTTCTGCACGAACTGGTCCGATCAGTTACTCGTTGACACATAGAACGGGACTGAATGAGCGGGAATTATATGTACTAAAAGTACTAAAATAATAAATTTTTACATTTGAAAGATTATACTAGTACGTAGCGCTCCGTTCAATGTCCGAGCAAAATAATAAATAAATAATAAATAAATCTTTATTCATCAACCAGAAAGATTACAAACTTCAAAACAAGGTTGGAATCGCCTTTTAAGTGTAACACCTGTGCCAGACGATTCCGCTCTCCCATAGCCGTATGTATTTATACATTTCAATAAACCTAGCAGTAAATTGTGTGTTATTGTAAATATTAACATTAACAGACAAAAAATAAAGAAAAGGTAAGTTTTTTTTTTGTATTCTGTATCTGAATGTATGTTTGCCTATGTGTATGTGTGTTTGTGTGTAGGTGTGTGTGTGCGTGTGTGACTGTGTGTGTAGTTGTTTGAGAGAGAGAGTGTTGATATTTAACTATGTATAAGTATAAATATAATCCAAAAACGTCTCATACGAATGATTCAAATTCATGATTTTTAATTTTTAATTTAGGTACTTACTACAATATAAATTACGAAGATGATTGTAATAATGTTTCTGTATCTTCATATGTTAAAGATTTTAACCAATTAGTTATCCTTAATTTACAAGTACGAGTATCCATAGGATAGATGTTTAAGATTTTATTAACTTTATTATATAAGAGGGCCGATTGTTTAATATACTGTCGTTGAGCAAAAACAGTTTTGACATTGTCTATAGTGAAAACGATATCTTTCCTCCTTTTAGTTAAAATACTGGGATCAAAGACTACAGATTTATGCCTTTTCAGTACTACAAATAAAATATACAATTTTCTGACGGTCAATAAATTACTTTCCATGTAAAGCTCATTTGTGGGGTACATGTACGGCTTAAAATACATCACTTTTAAGAGCGCCCTTTGAGCTCGTTCCATTTCCAAAAATTTTATTTTGGATGCCCCACCCCAGACAGAGACACAGTAACCTAACACAGACTGAGCTAATGCTAAATATATTATATTCAAAAGTGATTCAGAGGCTACATATCTTAATGTTTTAAAAATCCAAATTAACTTTCTTATTCTGGTTGAAACTAAATCTATATGACTGTGCCATGATAATCATTACACCTAGGTATTTAGTCGAAGCTACTTTATTAATTGTAGAGCAATTGCAATTTACACACATCAAAAGTGTCTAGGGATCAAGCATTTTTAAGCGGATTTCTTGAGATTGAGATGTGGCTTTGTAATAAATTTATGATTTTATAAATTTATATGGATCCTTTTTGGTGCATTTCATAATTTGAATCAGGAACTGTGAATCAAATTCGAGTAAAAGATGAAAATCAGCTGTCAATATTTTCCCTATAAAAACATACAACGCATTGAAGACATTATTAGTGCTACTGTTTCCCTACTACTGATTAAAACCAACGTTATTATGGAGCGGCGACGTCATTTAAGCAGGGAAGAAATGCTCAGAGCCGTGGGAATGATAGAAGCTGGTTCCCGGCAACGTACTGTGGCTTTAGCTCTGAATACAAGTCAGAGTGTTATCAGTCGACTTTGGACACGTTACCGAAGCACTGGTACCGTGGCTGAGCGCCATGGAGGACGGTATCGCTGCACCACACGGAGACAAGACCGATATATTCAAATCTTAACTCGAAGAGCTCCAACAATAACTGCCATGATGTTAGCCGTGAGGCTTCATCACTCTTCAGGGAACTTAATTAGCGACCAAACAGTCAGAAACCGCTTGCATGAAGTGAACCTTCATTCCCGAAGACCGCTACGGGTACCACCTATAGCAATGCACAATCGTAGGATTCGATATCAATGGGCTCTTGAACACAGAAATTGGGCAGAAGAACAATGGCGTTTCGTGTGCTTTTCTGATGAGTCTCGTTTTGGTATGAGACCGGATACAAGACGTATACGACACTGGAGAACCCCTGGACGCCAACAGCGATTAAAATCCTGCCAGGAAGTCCATCCTTATAGTGGTGGAACCATCATGGTATGGGCGGGTATTTGGATCGGCGGAAGAACTGAGTTGATTTGGATCAGAGGCAACCTCAACGCTCAAATTTATGCTGAGACGATTGTATCAGACGTCATCGTTCCTCTACAAGTGCAAATCGGTCCCTTATTTCAGTTAATGCATGATAATGCACGACCGCACACCGCAAGAGTTGTAAGACAGACTCTCGCCGCAGCTAACATCAATGTCCTGCCCTGGCCTGCTCAGTCGCCAGACTTGAACCCGATTGAGCATGCATGGGATATGCTACAGAGAAGAGCTCTGCCGAATATGGAGGGTATCCAGTCGCAAGAAGACCTTTTTTTGTTGTTGCAACGAACATGGGCGGCCATTCCACAGCGTGATTTGGATGAACTCATTTTGAGTATGCCAAACCGATGTTCTTGTGTTGTTAGTGTTCGCGGTAGAAACACGGATTATTAATTGTTTAAGTTACCCAATAAAATTTTAAAGAAAACTGTTATTTCAGTCTTTTTTTCGAACTTTTGTGTTAGTGGTTCAAATGTCAAAAATCCCTTTATTAGGAAAATGGCAAATTTCTTTATTAATGCAAAGGTGACTTGGTTTATCGTTACTGTGACAAACGAAAACACTTTATTTGATGAATCCTTAAAGAAAATTTTAATTAATATCAATCAGGAGAAAAGTTATTGCAAAAATATATGTTGATCCCTAGACACTTTTGATGTGTGTATTTCAGGTGAATAATGACAAGTATGTAATTGAATACTAAAGTTAGTAGCAGGCTGGGTACGAATATTTTTCGAAAAACATATATAGTTAGTCTTCTCACTATTGAGCGAAAGAAGGTTCATCCTTAACCAATGAGCCACCTGCATAAGTGCCAGTTCAGTATCGTTATGATCGTTCAGTATTCCATGAAGAACCATTAACAACCAAGACTGTGTCATCGGCATAGCAAAATATATTAGCACCTTTAATTTGTAAATTACACAGCCCGTTGATATAAATCAAAAACAGCGTCGGGCCCAACACACTGCCTTGTGGCACTCCGTAAGATATATGTGTGTCATCACTGACATATTGTCCAACTTTTACTTTCTGTTTCCGACCACTCAAATAGTCTTTGAAAAGCAGTAGGGGGGTACCCCTGATGCCTATGTTCTCAAGCTTTTGCACCAGAATGGGGACAGAAAAGGTGTCAAATGCCTTTTTTAAATCTAGAAATACAGCAAGACTCTTGTATCCTTTATCTAAATGTGTTAGCTTAAAGCTATTAGTGAGCTTAAAGCTATGACGGCATCCTCTGTCGACTTGTTTTGCCTAAAACCGAATTGCGAATCAGATAAAATGTTATATTTACTCAAATAATTGATTAATCTTTTGTTCATTACTTTTTCTACTATCTTAGATATAGAAGATAGTACTGAAATAGGACGATAGTTGTTAACATCGTTTTTGTCACCATTCTTGTATACCGGAGTAATAAGAGCTTGCTTAAGCATTGCAGGAAATACGCCCAGTTTGAAGCATAGTGTTACGTGCGGGTGGGTATTAAAATGCCGATTAACGTCAAAGAAGATTTTATTCCACGTACACTCACACTGTATACACTATACACGCAGTATACACACAAGGTACAGTAGTCCGAGTCGCACAGGTGACCCTCACTATAACGCGTATCTAATGATTCTAACAGAGCTTCCAACGTCCGTCCCTCATTTGGCAGGTTCTCTAATATGAGCAGAGCGTCACCTCGTAGTGCCAGCACCAGGGCCATGAAGGATTGGTCATCACTCCATCCATTCCACTTGGCCAGTGTTTCGAACTGGTAGCGGAGGGCGGTCCACGACGAAGACCCGTCAAAGTGCGGAAGGTCGAGTTTCGCTGCTGATGGTGAAGGTGAAGCCACGGTTAGTGGTTGGCGAGTTTCCAGTATACGGATGCGGTGGTCATGGTCATCAATTCGACCTTCCAGGTTCTCCGCTTTAAGAGTAACCTCTTTGACGTCCGCTTCCAGTTTCGTAACTTTCTCACCGAGTATAGTAATGCCGGCATCAATCTTACCCAGAACGGCCTCCTGGTTGGCCTGGATAGCTTCTTGGGTAGCCTGGATGTCACGGCGGGTAGCCTCCTGATTTACCTGAATAGCTTCTTGGATCTCGCGGCGAGTAGCCTCCTGGTTCGCCTGGATCTCGCGGCGAGTAGCCTCCTGCATACCCTGGATAGCGGCCAGCAGGGTTGACAAGTTAAGCTCCGTCGAATCCCCCGGTGGTGCGGTACCAGACGAGGTAGCGTTCTCAGGCTGGACCTCCTCCTCTTGACCACGGAGACGTGCAGCATCCATCTCCACCTGTCTCCTTGTTCGCGGAGTACGCGCTTCTTCTTCTCGCGGCAGAATCGGCATTCCGCTTCTGACACCAATTGTTACGTGCGGGTGGGTATTAAAATGCCGATTAACCCGTGAGCACCGTGACTGGTTCCCGGGGGGCTACAATGCGCCCCCCGGCGGCAGGCTACAATGCGCCCCCCGGCGTCGGGCTCAAAGGCAAGGCATTGAGGAACCCCTGGTGCAGATCCCACCGGAGAGCCCTGGGGTTCCCCCTCTCATCGTTCTGTTTTCCACTTGCATCTGATAGTCGTGTACCCATACTTCTTCATACTTAGTACATCGAGCGGTTTCTTGCACATCGTTCAAGCTGAATTAATAGAGCGAGTGTCCGATGTACGATTAACGGTTGGTGGTTAATCAGCATTGCGGAATGGTTCCTAACTGTTCACGGTTCTTGTACTACACACAAAAACTAATTTGAACTTTCAGTGTGTTTAGAACTCCGGCGTCCGGTAAACACGCATCTAGGGATTGGTCGTCGACGCATTTTCGGTTGACGAAACGAGGCCGTTTATCGTCCACGATAAACTAGTTTATAATACAGTCTAAAGTTTCGAGCAGTTTATATCGTAAGCAGAATGTTTTTAGCTGTAGACGTTGATCGTCGACGTCGTTGTCTATCGTTGTCGTTGTCGTTTGGTCAACGACGAAACTAGTGTAGGCTTCTCGTTTACGTTTACTAATCGATAGATCAATGACTTTAATTACAAATTGTAATCAGTATATTTTCGTGTAATTTTTCATGTGTACTTCTGCACACCATCATCACCATTCATCATAATCATCATTTTTCACATCTTCATCAGCATTATCACACATCATCATCCTCATTGTTCGAATTGAAGACGCCACCACCCCACGCATTTCAGCCATTTAATTATCTTGTTTTTTTTTGTTAGCTTTATTTGTTTACATACTGCGTCATACAACAATAATATTAAAACTATTAAAATCACAAACGTTACATAATTAATATTCAATAATAACCTAATCCTCATGTTCTTTAACATTCATATAGGTATGCATATCTTCTAGGCTTGTTTTTGCTCGGACATTGAACGGAGCGCTACGTACTAGTATAATCTTTTAAATGTAATAATTTATTATTTTAGTACTTTTAGTACATATCATTCCCGCTCATTCAGTCCCGTTCTGAGTGTGTCAACGAGTAACTGATCGGACCAGTTCGTGCAGAACCAGAGACTACGAATAAATCTCGAGCGGAAGACGAAGTACTAAATGAATCCAAATGAATGATGTACTAAAAACGAATAGGAATAGCTGACCAGTTATTATAGAGCTAGAGACTACGAATAGTCGAATACATACTGAAAGACGAAGTACTAAAAGAGTGTTGTACTAAAAGGAATAGTTCTCTCATGTACTACACAAGTCTATCGTCGACGCATTTTCATTCGACAAAACAAGACCGTATATCGTCCACGATAAACTGTTTTATAAAACAGTCTAAATGGGGCTGGTGTACTCCACCAGAGCAAAAGCCCCGAAAAAAAATTAAATAAAAAAAAACACAGAAAATTTTCGTCTAGTTTATATCGTAAACAGAATGTTTTTAGTTGTGGACGTCATTGTCAATCGTTAACGATGCATCCGTCGTTTTTTCAACCTCTACACTAGCTTAGTCTTCTTGTTTACTTTTACCAACCGATTAATAAACGAATTTTATTTACAAATTGAAATAAATATATCGTGTATTTTTCATGTATACATAAGTACACATTAAAAGATAAATCATTATCACACATCATCAACTTCGTTCATATCTTGGTGATGAAGATCATCATCACATCATCACACAACGATCATCATTATCATCACATGGTGTGGGGGCGGGGTTTTTTTACTGGTCACAGGAATTTTGTATATGTAGTATAAAATACCCGTGGGGTGCCGGGTTAGAATTGCATCCCCCACCTCTTTCTGTTGGGTGTATCGTAAGAGGCGACTAAGGGAAATCAAGAAGACGGGCAGCAGCGTCTTTTGTTTGAGATTCATTTCTTCATATATACTGCGATCCCCAAGACGCCTGCCAAGCGTGGGGATTATGGCAAATCCCTAAACTAACACACTAAACACACAATGACAGACACGACTTGCAAATGCAACAGTGCAACTCTATTCCTCGTCTTGGTAGCAGGTGGGGTAACGGTCCAGTAGGGGGTGCTAAGAATCTCCGGCAGATGCCCCGCTACCACCCCCACCGAACTTTGGCCCTGGCAACACACAACATCCGCAAGATGAGGACCGGACTCTTTCGTACGTAGTACTTCGTACGGTTGCTTGTTCATCGTTCAAGCTGAACTAAAACAGCAAGTGTCCGATGTACGATTAAGATTACCGAATCTATTCGGTGAGCATTGCGCAACGGTTCCTAACCGTTCACCGTTCTTGTAGTACACAAGACTAGTAAACATAAAATATCGACATATCGATATTTTTCCTGGAATCATAGCCACTTTATCAAGTTAGTGCCTGTGGTTTATAACTGTGTAGCCACTCTTTTATAATCTAATAATGCAGTGTTTCTCAAAGGTTTATGTTTGCTCGCAGGAGGTCACAGCGGGGGTGGTATAATGTATTAGTGTTTCCCATATACCCCATTTCCACTAAAAGCTCTTCCAAAATACAGCCATGAATGACGCTAGCTAGTAAACCATTATTTATTTTTGACCGACAGATTATATATATAACCTGTGCGGTATCCGGGTAAGCATAGCAAACACCCATCTCCTCCCGTTGGATGTTCGTAAGAGGTGGACTAAGGGAAACAAGAAGACGGGCAGCAGCGTCTTTCTATTGGATTACCTACCGCCAATAATGCGATACCCAAGACGCCTGCCAAGCGTGGGGATTATGGCAACCTCTCCCTTCTATGGGGGAGGCCTTTGTCATTTCGGCTGCTAATTAACAATTATTGGGCAGTTATAAAAACGTAGATTCCAATCTATCGTGTATTTGAACTTGTCTATTTGTCAGGTATCTGCGAGTTAAATCTATATCTATAAAAATCAATGCCACTTTTCGTTGTAATTTTATAACTCAAGAACGGGCTCACCTATCCAAACCAAATATTTAGACTTTGTTCGGACTATTTAGTAGATGGTTTATGCGAACTTTGCACATCGGTAGAGTGGTTCTTCATTTATCAAATTTTTTGTAAAAAATTAATTCAATAAATGGCGGATCATTTTGTAAATGGGGATTTTGCTGTCAAATTGAACCTTTTTTCAGAATTAAAACTTTTTTCAGTGTTGATGTTGTGTCATGCTCAAAATGGAAAGACAAAAAATATTGTTTATCCAAATGTTTTGGATTAAGTTTTAAAATAGCTAGCAATAAATAAAATATTTTTTTGTTTCCATAAATGAATTTGATGTTCCAATATTTTTTTTTTAATGTTTCACTTTATACGTAGCAAAGCACGGGCCGCTAGTTATCTATAGAAATAGATGAATTATTTAAAAAAAATGATAATAAACGTTTTTGAGTATATAGAAACCTAAGAAACTTTGTTTGTGAACAACAAATGTTCGAATGAATCAGTTTATTAATACAGAATCACGAATGAATTAAGACTATATCTTTATTTTTCCCTATATCGGATTAAATTAAACTTTGACATCACGGTAACCTAGTTTGTTACTATAATAAGTAGTATTTCTTAACAGGAATGCATTAAATAAATTTTACATCGTACGTAACCGTCCAATTAGTATGAAATTTATTTCATAATTGCTGCCTATTCTCCCGTTGGCATCGAATATCACTCTTATTATATGGTATCGATCGATTTTAGCATATCGTGGGGTTCCGCGACATAAAGAGAACATAATAATGATAACTTTTCTGAACTAGACATATTTAAGTTCAACTACCGTCTAGTAGAAAGCAAACTCGGCGACGGCGATGTCAGGGGGGCGGCGAGGCTGCTTTTTTCCAGTGACGTGCTTGCTTCCGATACGCCAGAAACACTCTCCCTTTTGAAAAGTAAGCATCCACTTCCAGCAGCGACCATTCAGTTGCCTGACCCACCACAAGCTATCGATACTGTACTCCAAGTTACGGCTCAGGATGTGACTTGCGCAGTCAGTTCTTTCCCGAGTGGTTCCGCTGGTGGTCTTGATTCATTAACGCCACAGCATCTTAAAGATTTATTGGGTAGCCAATGTGGTGCCACCGGTGAGCTACTGTTAAAAGAGCTAACTGCGCTGGTTAATTTAATGCTGTCGGGTCGCGTGAATAGCGAGGTTGTCGATATTTTATACGGAGCTAATCTATGTGCTCTAGCTAAGAAAGATGGTGGCATACGACCAATCGCAGTTGGTTGCACATATCGACGGCTCGCCGCTAAAGTATGTTGCACAAAGAAAAGAGACGGTATTGGTAGCTATTTTCAACCCAAACAACTCGGTTTTGGTTCAGCTGGCGGTTGCGAAGCTGCTGTTCACGCATTACGAACTTTTGTTCACAATAATGGCGGGGAAGTGCTGCTGAAAGTGGACATTAAAAATGCCTTTAACTCAGTCGACAGAGGCGCCCTGTTGTCGCGAATAAAAGAAAAAATCCCAGATATATTTGGTTTCATGTGGCAGTGCTATAGTACACCATCTAAATTGACATACAAAAGTAATATATTACATTCATCGGTCGGTTGTCAACAGGGCGATCCTTTAGGGCCAGCCATTTTTAGTCTTGCCATTCACCCCATCATTGACAATTTAGAGTCTAAATTCAATGTCTGGTATCTAGATGATGGCACGCTAGGAGGTGATGCAGACACTGTTTTGAAGGATCTAGAATTCCTGCAGCGCGAATTTCTGTCAATAGGTCTTGACCTAAATTATTCTAAATGTGAACTTTGTTTTTTGGACAATACCCGTACGCAAAATTTAACTTTACACAAATTTGAACATCTTGTTCCAGGCATAAAAAATATTGCAAAACATTCACTTCGCCTCCTTGGTTCTCCTATTTTAAAGGAATCAGTGCCATCTTTTCTAGAAGAGAAAATTCAAAAATTTTGTGAAGTTTCGGAACGCCTTCTTAAAATTAACTCTCATGTGGCTTTTTATATTATACGGTACTGTTTGTTTCTGCCTAAATTCAAGTATTTCTTACGATGTTGTCCTCTTTGGAAACATAAGGATTATTTAGAAAAATTGGATAACATCGTGAAGGATACGCTCATAGCCATTTTTAACACGCCTTTCGATGACCGTTCCTGGGCTCAGGCTTCACTTCCTGTTAGGTTCGGAGGCCTGGGTGTACGTAAAATTTCTAGTGTTTCTCTCCCTGCTTTTTTATCTTCGGCCCATGCTAATGGAAAGCTTGTACAGGAGATTTTAGGGTCCTCTTATGGTTTTTCAGATTTAGCATGTTTGGCCGAAAGTAAAGATGCATGGACTCTGGCTTGCCCTAACAACCTAACCTGCCCATAATCCTATCCTCACAGAAGCAATGGGGTGGGCCGCTTTGCGAGTTGGTACGGGAAAAGCTTCTCAATACCGCCGCTAACTCCACGGAGCGTGCCCGTCTCCTTGCTGTCTCTGAATGGGAATTTGGATTGTGGTTGCAGGCCCTTCCCTCTTCTAACATTGGAACCCTCATGGATTCCACTACTTTTAGGCTGGCCGTATGCCTTAGACTTGGCACCATGTGTTTTGTGCCCCATCGCTGTCGCTGTGGTGAGATGGTTGATCAGCTTGGTCACCACGGGCTCTCGTGCCTACGCAGCGCAGGCAGATTTTCCCGTCATTCCAGCCTGAATGACATCATCCGTAGAGCCCTTGCCACCGCTAACGTTTCTGCTGTTTTAGAGCCATGTGGCCTGTTTCGTAGCGATGGTAAGAGGCCGGACGGAATGACCCTCATTCCCTGGAAGATGGGACGGCCCTTATTATGGGACGCAACTTGCGTCGATACTTTGGTACCGTCACATCTTTCAGAATCCGCGGTCAAGGCTGGAGCAGCTGCGTCCACCGCTGAATGTCTCAAGCGGCGCAAATACAGTAACCTCGATAGAGGTTACATGTTCGAGCCTTTTGGAGTCGAGACATTGGGCCCGTGGGGTTCTTCTGCACATCTTTTATACAAAGAAATTACCAAACGGCTGATAGAGGCAACAGGAGACCAGAGGGCTGGCACATATCTGGCGCAAAGAATAGGTATTGCCATCCAGCGGGGCAATGCTGCCAGCCTTCTTGGATCCTTGCCAAGCGACGGTGATTTGGCACAAACTTTTACATTTACATACTTTTACATTTACTTTTACATTTATATTTACATTGTAAATATTATTATTATTTTCTATATATATATTTCTTTTAGTAAATAGTTTTAAATATATGTGTAAATAAACTGTAAATCTTATTTCAAGAAAATAAATAGTCTAACTTTAAGTTCAACAATTTAGAAAAAAATGTACTTCATATTCTGCAAAAAAAAATCTTACTAACACATTGCGTACTAATAATTTTTACTAACTTTACATTCTCTGTTTTTTTTTCACCTGTCCACCTAGTGGGAGGCCTGGCTACGCGCGTCTTCCGGTTTGTGGTCGCCAGTCGAGAACCTTTCTTCCCCAACGGTTATCAGTAATATTTGATCAAGATAGTTTTAATACCAAAAGTTGATCGATTGATTGGCCATATCGTTAGTTTGTCGACTTGCTGGACGTTATTTAGATATTTCATAAGTCAGACGATTAAGTTAGTATTCAGAAAGAGATATCGTTCATTGCATTTTAGTTCCCTATTCCTATGATTCGAATATCTAGTTTCGTTTGCATTCATGGTGCCTTATCTTTAATATTAACTTCTTCGTTGTTATAACTTATATTTTGTATTCCAAACATGTACCATCCCTTCAGCTCAACGGCGCCTAGCATAAGATATTAATATTTATCATTTATTGCTAAGAAGTGTATTACGTTTTTGGAATTTCTTGATTATAACGTGGAGGGTTCACGTCTTAATATTTGCTCAAGATCGTACATGGGGTGTTTGCGTGACGTCATCCAGGGTGACTTTAATCAAGCTTAGGGGACACTCTTAGACTGCCTACGTAAAGATATATGTTTTCATGTAAAATAATGATAATTAAAGAAATAAAGCATCTTCGTGTATTTTTAAAGATGGATGACGTTTCAAGGTGGTAGGATAGATTATACCTGCAAACCCTTATGCAAGCTTTACCTTACTGACTGAGGTAGTACCTTTGTACTACCTTTGTACTACCTTTGTACTACCTTTGTACTACCTTTGTACTACCTTTGTACTACCTTTGTACTACCTTTGTACTACCAAAGTCACCATTATGCCCTTGCTGACTGAGGTAGTACCTGGTACTACCTTTGTACCATTACTGATTGACACCTCAGTGTCAAATAGTTGGCCACCAATCAACATCATTGTTTTGCTGTGGTGTGAAATGCACTGTAGCTGTTGAAATTACCAAACTTAATTTTGGGATTCCCGGGTGGCGAGCGGTAGTCGAATACAAGTGCCCAAGTGCAAGTAGGCCTCTTACCATCGAGCGTACGACCTCAGCATCTTTTGGATTTTATCTTATAATCCTTAAACTTATAAAGTATTCTTTACCCTAAAATAAATTACATAAATATTCTATACCTACTCCATTTTTCTTAAAAAGATCAAAATAGTAGCAATAAATGTATGAATACAGATATAATCGTAGTTTCAAATCCTCTTTGAATACAGGCAGGCAGGCAATGCTGACCTGACCGGTAAGGACCGGTAGCCAGCCATAGACAATTGGTAGAGTTCAATATGTCATATTCGACTTACTCTGAGTATTCGACCCTACCCATAGAGTTTATATATTAAGAATAGAGTACGCGTTTGTCTATGGTACCCTTAGACAGAGCGTAGGCAGATTGCCCTCTAAGAGGCGGGTTAATTGAACTATTTAAAGTTGTATTATAATTAGTTAAATTTTAAGAGTTATATTGATATGTAAGTGATAAGTAGTGATGGGTGTGATCTGTCACAAGCGCAAATGTTGATAAATATAGCTGGGGTGCTAAAGGTGCTATACCGTCATAGCACCTATTGTCGTGTACCTGATAACTCAAACTCAAAAATAGTTTATTTCAAATAGGCTTAACGGTCATGTTTTTAAAAAACAAGCTACTAACTAACTCAGCGGGCTTGTCATTTTTCACTTTTTTTTTGAAGTGAAACTTCATAAGCGACTTCCAAAAATGTTATCACATAACGCGTCAAGCGTTAAATGAAGCACCTTAACGCGTTATCGCTTAACGCGTTAAGTGATAGGTGTTAAACGATAGGGGGTTCGGTGGGGTGCAGTGGGTTTCGGTGGGTTTCGGTGGGTATCGGTGGGGTTCGGTGGGGTTCGGTGGGGTTCGGTGGGGTTCGGTGGTGTTCGGTGGGGTTCGGTGGGGTTCGGTGGGGGTTCGGTGGGGTTCGGTGGGGTTCGGTGGGGTTCGGTGGGGTTCGGTGGGGTACGGTGGGGTTCGGTGGGGTACGGTGGGGTTCGGTGGGGTTCGGTGGGGTTCGGTGGGTTTCGGTGGGTTTCGGAGGGTTTCGGTGGGTTTCGGTGGGTTTCGGTGGGGTTCGGTGGGGTTCGGTGGGGTTCGGTGGGGTTCGGTGGGGTTCGGTAGGGTTCGGTGGGGTTCGGTGGGGTTCGGTGGGGTTCGGTGGGGTTCGGTGGGTTTCGGTGGGTTTCGGTGGGTTTCGGTGGGTTTCGGTGGGTTTCGCTGGGTTTCGGTGGGGTTCGGTGGGGTTCGGTGGGGTTCGGTTGGGTTCGGTGGGTTTCGGTGGGGTTCGGTGGGGTTCGGTGGGGTTCGGTGGGGTTCGGTAGGGTTCGGTGGGGTTCGGTGGGGTTCGGTGCGGACTCGCTGCCCGGCGTGGTTCTGTCCATGCTGGGGGGCGAGGCGGCCTGGTCGGCGGTCGCCTCTTTCTGCGAGGACGTGATCTCGCGTCTTCGGTTGAGTTCCTTCCGGCTCGTGCAGATCCTGTCGGGGCACGGATGCTTCGGCAGGTATCTGCACAAGATTGCCGGAAGGGAGGCGACCCCGGGAAGATACGGCGCAGCACACACTCGAGGCTTGCCCGGCGTGGGCGGCGGAGCGCAGCTTGCTGCGCGCCGCGGTTGGGGCCGACCTGTCGCTGCCCGCCGTGGTCCAATCCATGGTGAGCAGCGAGAGGTCGTGGTCGGCGGTGGTCTCCTTCTGCGAGTGCGTTATGTCGCAGAAGGAGGCAGCGGAGCGGGCCAGGGAGAGCGATCCTCTCGCTGACCCGCGACGCAGGAGGAGGCCCGGGCGCAGAAGGCGGGCCAACGCCGACCTGATGCCCCCGTAGCGAGGTAGTGCGGGCAGCGGAAACGGGGGAACTGCTGCCTGCGCACAGCGATTTATCGCCCTCGCGGAGGATGGCGTGCCGGTGTGTCCGGGCACGCCACCCGGTTGTGAGTCTGCGGGCCTTTTACACCCGCAGACAGGTCCGTGGGCTTTACACCCGCGGACGAGGAAGGGCTCGCCGGAAGGCGAGCGGCCGCTGACGGGACCCGGACGAGTACCATGTACGTTCCCGGGGCCCGTCGACACAGCGGGTTGAGGACACCGTGGGGTTTTAGTCGGTAGCTGACACTCTGTCAGTAGTCCGACATAACCCGCACTGCTACCCCCGTGGTGGTGCGGGTATCCGTAATGGATTTCCCCACGTTAAAAAAAAAAAAAAAAAAAGGGTTCGGTTGAGTTCGGTTGGGTGAGTGAGTGAGGGACCGACCGACCGACCGACCGATCGATAACGCACGCACATTTTTTTAAATAGTGTGTCATGTTACAATCAGATCAGAGCGACAGTGTGTCTTGCCGTTCAAAAGATCAAATAAGACAGAAAAAAAAAAATACGACGAAAGTACAACAAACTAAAAAGCCAAAGGGATAGTAGTCGGACCAGTCCCCCAAGCAGCACCCGCTAACTAGTTGACTCGAGCAGCAGCCATCACTCCCCTCAACCATATTGGAGGGAAGGGGGTGACCCGCCACACGAAGCCGCCACAAGCAAAGACTTTTCGATAGCGAGCATGACCGATCTAAAATCTCAGTGGCACACGTCTAACATTTAACTTCTGCTGTTAAGCAGTGCCTCGTCAGGCAAGACACAAAGCACTTTAACATATTATTGATGTCATCAATTAATTGACTTGAGCAACAGCCATCAGTAATCCACCACTTTATATGGTGTTACAAATTGTAAGCCTTAAAATTCGAAGCTTGCATGAGTCAGGCAGTTCAAGCCCACGCACGATATTTATGTATTTTGATGTTCTTACTCGTGGCTACATGATCTTACTTGAATTAAGCATTCTATAGTACTTGTACTGATTTATATTCTAAGCTGTAGATGTACCATAAACTAAATAAATCGAACTTAATGGAACGCAACCATAAAATCTAATAGTACATACTCTCTATTGCCCAATCCCCATGAGCTTTACTATAAAGGGCGAAGGGTGCTATAAATATATCCACGCTTGTGACCTAAATTCATCGCCTATTTATGGTTAAATTGTACTGCCAACATAACCGTCTGCCAAGACCCTCAACTGGACGAAATAGGCTGAGGTGTCTTCTGTGGTCGGCGGACGGTTATGGCACACTGGCTGGACCTGACGGTGTCTTTCCGTGGGTTCCAGGGTTCACCCTACGAGTTCTACCGTACGTGTTCACTCTACGAACTCCACTGTACGAGTCATCGTATCCTTCCGGCTCCATTGCTACTGCTGTCGACCCCTACCCGTCGAGCCTAAGGACGGCTGCTGAGCCTGTCTCCTGCCGGACTAGCTGGAGGGTCTCCTGTGCTGCGCCGTGCTGTGTCCTTTGCGGTCACGCCGTGCCGTTGCCGTGCTGCGGCCGCTTCGACGCTTTTGATAAGTCCACCTTACATAGGGGGAAATCTGACCAACTCTCAGTGCGCGTACTACGATTGAAAAACCGTTAGCCTACTCACGACCCTTGCTCTCTAGCCAGTGCCTTCTTTTTAAAATATAGTTCTTTTATTCTTTTTCTTGTATTTTCATTTCGTAGGGCCACTACCCCGCTACGCGACGCCGTACTGGATGTACTAATAATAAATTCTATTTTATCTTTGTTTGTGTATAAATACGGGTAATTCTTATCTAATCTGGAAACTTATTACTTGTGTAGGGGGCTTTAGCGGCCGTGGTCAATATAAATGAGTGGTTAGATAACGGGCCCGTTGGTCCAGTGGTTAGACTCCCCGGCCGCTACCCAGTATGCCTTGGGTTCGATTCCCACGTAAGAAAAACCATTGTGTGCATAAACACGTCTATTTTTATAAAACCTAGTGACGAAACAAGCAAGACGTTCCTCTGCCACACGCCTGCCTGATATAGCTGCACTGCCATAGTTATTAAGTCTCCTGTGTCCGGTAATTTTACACGGTACAATGCTCTTCACACCGGAGCACAGCAATATTTACACACTACTGATTGGTGGCAGAATATCTGACACTGCGGTGGTACCAGGGACCTAACAATCACCACCACCTAGGAAAACCTAGTGAGTGTTTGGTATATATTTAGCAAAAAAAAGTATATGTGTAAAATTATACGTGTTTGTATCAGTTATGTACACAGACGGTTACCATAGTAAAGACACTGCCTAGTGTGTGATGACCTTTTGGTTTTTTTCTTTCGTTTTATCTTTCGAACGGCAGGACACACTGACGCTGATTCTGATGGACTTACTTAATTTGAAACAAGAAATAGCACTGTTTAAAAAAATGAAATAATGACAAGCCCGCTGAGTTTCTTGCCGAGTCGTCTCAATTGCTGCCTTGTGACGCGGCCTACGCTGCGTCTTCCCGTTGGTGGTTGCCACTCGAGAACCTCTCTGCCCTATCGGTTCTTTGAGGTACGTGACCTGCCCATCTTCACTTCAACTAGCAGATTCTGATAGCTATGTTCGTGATCTTAGTTCTTCGGCAAATCTTTACATTCCAGATTTTTTTTTGATTCATCATAAGCTAGTGCTTAATTGCAGACCCACCTGATGGAAAGTGGCGATGCAATCGAAATTGGTAAAGCACATTAGCCTATTAAGAGCCTATTCACTCTAGCCTTGAAGACACCCATATTATTAGCGGGAAAACCGACGGAGACAAACTGTTCCAATCCTTAGCAGTCGTTAATATAAACGAAGAAGCAAATGGTTTAGTCCTAACTGAAGGCACGTTCACCAAATAAGGGTGTGTATGCGCTGTACGTCTCATCGTCCGATGATAGAAGGGGGTTGGTGGAATCAAGTCATGCAATTTCTGCGCACACTCGCCAAGATGTAGAATACCGAGAGGCTGGCTACTCTGCGCCTGTGCTCTAGGCTTTGTAGATTGGCTCCCACTAACGCAGTGTCACCAATTAGCCTCTTAGCGCGCCTCTATACTGAGTCCAAAGCAGTTAGATGACATTTTGCAGCACCGGCATATATGACTACGGTACTTTGTCACGCAAAGAAAACCTGAGCATAGCTCTCCTATTATTACTTACTTAATGATAAATAGTGACGAATTTGTGAATACTGTAACAAGGCGTTCGGGAAACTACGTGACATCTTCTCATCTAAAATTCCGCAGTGCCTGAAGACAAAGGTTTTTTAACCAGTGTGTGTCGCCAGTGATGACATATAGTACTGAGACGTGGTCCTTAACAGCTGGCCTTTTAGAGAAGCTCAGAGTCACACAACGAGCTATGGAGAGAGCTATGCTCGGAGTTTCTTTGCGCGACAGAATCCGCAATGAGGAAATTCACCGAAGAACCAACGTCACCGACATAGCTCTGTGCAAGTTGAAATGGAAATGGGCAGGCCACATCGCTCGAAGAACCGATAACCGTTGGGGAAGAAAGGTTCTCGAGTGGCGACCACGAACCGGAAGACGCACCGTAGGTAGGCTTCCCACTAGGTGGACAGACGACATTGTGCGCGTCGCAGGTAACCGGTGGATGCAAGTCGCCAATTGTCGTTCATTGTGGCGTTCCAAGGGGGAGGCCTATGTCCAACAGTGGACGTCTTCCGGCTGGTGATGATGATGATGATGTAGCAAGGAAAGAGACCCAGGGAAGGAATTATTTAAGAATTTCTTGCTCACCTCACAAATCGTTGGTGCCACAGCATTAGAGCTCTGAATCACCAAGTGCGTAGCTACAAGATATTTATACAATAGATTCGGGATTAAGATAATGATATAATTTCGGTCACTCGGGAATGTGCCAAGTCGTCTGACTCCGAGGATACGGGTACGACAGTTAATTGTCTCAGTACACAATATATATACACAAGCTATTAAGATGAAATATTTTTTTACACAATCTAGTACTGTACATACCTAACTGTACATATCTATGTTTTTGAAATAAATAAAATGAGAAAAAAGAAAAGTTCCAAAATTTGTGTTCGCGGTCGCTAGTAGCGACTCACTACCACCAAGATGGCAAAGATATGATTATATTTAATTATTTAAAGTCCCTTAAAAACTTACACTGGCAGACCACATCCAAAATCCTGACCAACACAAGTATTATTCAACAACGTACCCGAGAATCGAAATACAATGAGTCAACATATCTTTTGACGAAAAACAACAACTTGACTGCTATTTGTCATAGTTTCAAAAATACCCTACCCGTAATAGGCTACGGGAGGAGATGAGAAAGAATTAGTATAAAGGCATTTCTTGTTCAGCTTCTAGTACTAGTTAGACAAAATTCTCGCCTAAAGAGCCCTTCCTCCCTGGCGGGCCATCAGCCTTGTGCCTGGAGCCGTAAATAACGGTTAATCTTCGGAGTCACTGGACGTTTGGGAAGACGGCCTTAGACGTCTATCGAGTATAGCGACTCGCACTGCGATGGCAGCAGGGTTGCTATCACAGTCCCCGTGAGCACTGTGACAGGTTTACCAGCGGCGGACTCTGAAGGCAAGGCACAGAGGGGTACCTGGAGCAGATCCAACGGAGAGCCTAGGATCCCCTTTAACATATGTGCTGATGCACCAGCCGGAAGTTTTAACGCGGATCAAACGTACCGATATGAACGGGAATAGGCGCCGAACTGACTGTCCACATGGCTATCTGACACATGGATCATTTTTCTTTTCAGAGAAGTATTCTAGCCAGTAAGGAACTACTACCCAAAGTTGTTGCTTCTCGTAGCATTAAACCCGTTACCTCTGGGTTGCAAAGCAAGCAGATTCCCGCTGCACCACGAAGGCTACATAATGTAGCATACGAACCTACTGAGATTAAAGTGCGAATACTACACATTGAAATAAAACTACTTTTATGGATTATATCGCGGTTTATTTTAGATTTTACTCTCCAGACGTTTCGAATGCTTTGCAGCACCCATGGTCGCGGAAGGACTGGGATGTTGAACGTCCTTTTGTCACAATTATGCCGTTGTATCCTATATCTTCTTAGTTTTTATTGTTGGTCTGATCTACGCAAGAAGAGCTTACAGCATTTTAAGGTTGTGCAGTGTTTTGCTTG
This sequence comes from Furcula furcula, assembly GCA_911728495.1. Lineage (NCBI taxonomy): Eukaryota > Metazoa > Arthropoda > Insecta > Lepidoptera > Notodontidae > Furcula > Furcula furcula. The sequence goes on along the minus strand of OU452267.1, from coordinate 13,350,035 downwards.
GCTTTGGGTTTAATTATATTTATCACAGATCCCATGCTGGTGGTAACACCCAACCATCTTCTCTATTGAAATTAGGATGTTTTATGATTTCAATAGCCTCACGAATCATCCTTGGTAGGAATCGGTGTTCTTTTGCGAGGGTTTGAGGTTTATCTGTTAGAAAAGCGAGTGCGATCTTGGACGTGTTCACAGACTGCAGACTTCGTACATCAACATCATTATTCATCATCATCATCATCATATCATTATTAGCTGATAGACGTCAACTGCTGAACAAAGGCCTCCCTCTTAGAATGGAGGCGTTACCATAATCCTCACGCTTAGCAGGCGGATTGGGGAGCGCAGTATAGGGAAGATAAATCCAAAAGAAAGATGCTGCTGCCTTCCTGTGTTCGCTTAGTCGCCTCTTACGACACCCAATGAGATGGGGGGATGTAATTCTAACCCGGCACCCCACGACTTTGTACAACGTCGGTGTTTTAAACCAGTTATGTGTAACCGCGATACAATCCGCAAAATAGTTTTATTTCAACTGAGATATGTATATTATTATCATTCACGAAGCCGTAGAGCAATGACCTCCACTTGACACTACACTGAGTTCAATAGGCCTATTTTAGACATACCGATCCGCAAATAAACATACACTAGAAAAAACATGTACACTTTGATCACAGTAATGTTTAAACAGACCATGGCAGGTAACAAATTGAGAGCACGCAACAAAAACATTCTGTTTCAAACGATTTTCTGTGAATGGTTAGAAAAAGACTAGATTGATTCATAATAATATTAAATAGTTCGCATTTTTTTACAGAATGCTAAATCCAGACGTCGTTGTTAACTGCTGGCCTTTTAGAGGAGCTGAGATTCACACAACGAGCTATGGAGTGATCTCGGAGTTTCTTTGCGCGATAAAATCCGGAATGAGGAGATTCGCTGAAGAACTAAAACCACCGATATGCTCTCAAAATGTGCAAGTTGGAGTAGTAATGGGCAGGCAACATCGCTCGAAGAACTGATAACTGATGGGGAAGAAAGTTTCTTGAGTGGTAACCACGAACCTGAAGACGCAGTCCTTCCACCGCGACACCGGGTGGACTGACGACATTGTGCGCGTCGCAGGCAACCGGTTGATGCTAGGATTTAATTGCTGTGTTAATTGATTTTGGATATTATGGTATATCAACCAAACCAATCATATTAGGTGGGCTGGAACTTTGTCGGATGAATACAGGCTGAAATGTGGAGTAAGACAGGGGGGATTACGTCTCCTCGCCTTTTTAACCTGTACATCAATGGACTGATTGTTGAGCTCAGCAAAACCAGCGTCGGATGTCATATTGATGGTATATGTATGAACAATATCAGCTACGCCGACGATATGGTGTTGCTGAGTCCATCGATCGCTGCTTTGAAACACCTCTTACGGGTATGTGAGGTGTATGCCGTGGCTCATGGGCTCAAGTACAATAACAAAAAGAGTGAGTTACTTGTGTTTAAAAATGGCAACAAAGGTTACTCGATAGAGCCACAAGTAACATTATACGATGAGCCCCTGACGCAAGTAACTAAATTCAAGTACTTGGGTCACTGGCTTACGGATAATTTAAGTGACAATGTTGACATTGAAAGAGCACGCAGAGCGCTGGCTGTCCGATGCAATATGCTGGCCCGCAGATTTGCACGATGTACCACACCAGTTAAGATCACGCTATTTAAAGCATACTGTCAGTCACAGTACACGTGCAGTCTGTGGGTTCGGTATACGCAGAGGGCATACAGCGACCTGCGTGTTCAGTATAATAATGCTCTTAGGGTGCTGTTAGGGTTGCCCAGATTTTGCAGTGCATCAGGCATGTTCGCTGATGTTGGGATTGACGGCTTTCATGCCGTCATCCGAAAAAGCTGTGCCTCCCTCTTGCAGAGGGTACGTACCAGCCCTCACAGCATCCTGAGAACATTGTGTGATAGATGGGACTGCCCTGTGCTGGAGCATTGGATGCAGCTACATTCGCCTGTAGCTAGGTGTGCAGTGCTCTAGCTCATGGCCTTCCTAGATGTGGATGTATTATAATAATAATAAACTGGGACAATTTACACTTGGTGGCCTGTATGAATGTATTATTACATGACAATTGATATTTAAAATACTCCAATACTTATTTGTAAAAACGTCAGCAGCAGACGAAAGACGTACATGTGGTAGGTAATCCAATAGAAAGATGCTGCTGCCCGTCTCCTTGTTTCCTCTTAGTTGCCTCAATGGGAGGAGATGGGGCTGTTCTCACCAGGACACCCCACGGGTAATACCCATACCCTTCTAAACCAATATCTTTGGCTAGCTACCCGGTCAGCCATTACTCCAGTATTCGAACATATATTGCTACAAAAGGTATACTATAATTCGTTACGTTTGTACAGATATTCAAAGAAAAAAATGTTTTTGTTTCTTTTGCGATGAGGGTGGGTAAGCAATAGGTATTTAAAACTAGGTATTTCAAATCGATAGCACTAGTGGTTGTTGAAATATATTGGTATGACCAGGCATACAGTCGCACTATAAACGTTCCTTTACTATATGGAGGAGATTCTCATTCGACTGTAGGATATATTTTTTTTATCTTTTCGGTACGAAGCCGTGAAAAATCATCTACCATAAATAACAATCGTAATATCAATAATCCCATCGCAATCTTGACCTTGGTGACAATCGATTTCCCCTCCAACAAAAATACTATCGAGATCTGATTAGGCCAGTAAACGGGTAGGTGTGGGGGTGCGTTTACCCACCCCCACCCCCACCATAAATATTCACAATAACGCTGAATACATTGCCAAGATTGCAAGGGAGCAAATCGTAAGTGAACAGTTACTGCCGCACTCACAAACCCCAATTAACTTTAATTCCAATTAAGCCACTTTTGAAAATCTGTTTATTTCGTCTGTCGGAGCCATTTATGATTAATTTCGATTATTGATTACGAGATAATTGTTATCTCTACTCACTATCAGCTTATTAAGTATTAATTGGCTTCGTGTGCCGAAATAATCAGATTTCAAAAAGTGGATTAATCATCATTAACTTTAATTGAAGTTTTTAGGTTTGGCAGTTAGTTGCGGGTTCCTTAGATAGAGGAAATTTGTTTAAAGCACCATAATTATGTTAACAGCCCTTTTTTCTATCCCACTGTTGGGCACAGGCCTCCCATCAAGAAGAAGGGGCTTAGGCCACAGTCCTCCACGCTGGCCAAGTGAGGGTTGGCGTCATCATTATTAATGCATAATTAAACTACTTTTTCAAAGTTATTTTCCTCAATGGTATTAATAAAATTGTTATGCCGATGACACGTTATAATAAAACCGTTTTGATTTTTTTGTAGTACATACTCTACTGTATTTATTTTAATTTTATTTACTGTAAATTACCTGCTTTAGTATCATTTTATAGTTAATATTTGATAAAATCATGAAGTTATATTTTTTATTTAATTATTTCTCATCTGTGTTGTATCGGATAATAAATAACATAGAAAATTATAGTAGGTAGTATAAATGGAAAAGATAATACTAGATTGATGCACTTTTTATTATATTCGCGTCTCTACTACTTACCTCAAAAAGATTTGCATATGTTCTACTTACTACATTCGGTTCCACAGATCTCCTGTTATTAATATAAAATCTTTAAAAAAAAAATTGAACCGACTTCAATATCACTGAAAAGAATAAAATAATTTAAATATTATTGAAGTTGGTGTTAGCTTACCGGCTGTGAATATTTGGCACCAACTTCAATAATATTTAAATTATTTTATACTTTTCAGTGATATTGAAGCCGGTTCTATTTTTTTTTTAAAGATTTTATTTTAAACTTTTTAGTGATATTTTCATACCTATATAAAGATTGAACCATCGAAAACCGTAAAATTATCTAGATAGGTTATGATCACATTATCGTCTACATAGTTTTACATAATTCATGTTTCTTCAGAAAAAAATATCCGGTCGTAATGAAATTTGCATGGAATCATCATAGCAGTTTACTCTCTCGAATAAAAAAAGAATCATCGCAATCGGTTCATAATTGTCAGAGCAACGTAATGGAGAACATCAGTTTTATGGTTTTTACCAGATAAATTCCTCCACATCGTTCATGGTCCTCCGGGAAGTTCTTATCCGGTTGTAATAAAATTCATACAGATTTAATACAGTGGTTTCTACTTTCGAATAAAAAAAGAATCATTGAAATTGGTAAATATTTGCCAGAGTTATGACCATTTTTGTCCTTAAAAAGCGACATAAAGTCATCGATATAGGCTTTCCTGCAGCTCTCAGTGCGCAGTCACCATTCTTGTTTTTTCAGGAACTACTTATTACTACGCAATAATTTTTTTATGGGACCCAATCAATGGAAATATATATACGGACGAATTGAGTACCTCCTCCTTTTTTGAAGTCGGTTAAAAAAAAAATATATACAGACGAATTGAGAACCTCCTCCTTTTTTGAAGTCGGTTAAAAATAAATTCAATTTAAGCATACACTTTATAATTTTATAACAGCTAACTTTTACCCTCCTTTCCTTTGCCTACCATTTATTTACTGGACATGTAAAATAAAGGTATCTGTGACCAAAAAATCAATGCAAGAAACGATAAAAAAGTGACACAATTACCACATTTAAACAAGGTATTTTTGTTAAGCCAAATTCGTACCAAAAAGCTTGAAGAAACCGTTTAATATCGCTTGTCACTGTCGCAACCAAAACAGATGGCTACATTTATACATAAAAATAAACAATAATAACTCAACCTCTTAAGACCTGCATTTAGAATTTGTATTCTATATTCAAACAGTTTGAGTTCAAATTCATAAAGTGACGTTCGGTCAGTTGACATATTGTTCCTGAATCGTGTGTGTTCTATTTTCAAATTGTCATTGACATAATTATATCGTCGAAACCGACATAAAACATTGTTTTAATGGGTCCAGGGCGTTTTCCTCGAAATGTCTGGCAATATTTTAAGAATAAGACCACGCAATGGATATTGCAAAGGTTCTTAAGTCCTGTGGTCGTCAATCTTGTGCTCTTACAAAACCCTTTATATTGCCAAAGTTTATCTCTTTGACCAAGACTACTGTGCCAGAAATTAATATTTAAATTACGTAGGTATTCGATACAAGGTAAGGATAAAAAGAATCTAATCTGGGATTCGACATTGATCCTTGCGACCACTGTCAAACACGCCAAACTGGAAAACAATTAGATATATATTTGCGCCGTTTGCGGTGGAGCCCTTGGTCTAGTGAGACCGTAGACAGAATATAATACAGACATATACCAAGCGTGCCGCCGATAAGGACAGAAAAATAAGTACATACTAAATTTAGAGTTGCCACGTAAGGAAAATTTTACCCTTTGTGTAAAGCAAATACGGAGGTTGTTGTAAATTATATTTTCTTTCCTAACCAAACACCACTTTTTTGACACAACATTTACTTTTCTTACATTATATCGTCTTAATCTATGACAGTCTGCAAAAAGTACGAAAGTGATTGTTATAATAATGTCCTCCTAGCCGAAACGACCACAGCGGCCAATCTTTCACAAGATCAGCCATGTACGCAGGAGATATTATAGTGCACAAGTGCTTGCGTAGACACAAGTGCACTCTCTCTTCCTTTATATAATAGGTACCTCTCATAATCCGATGGGACGGAAGACCGACACGACTGGGGAGAAGTTAAGCGTAGGACCGACTTTTTACATGCCCATCCGACGCATGTGTGGCGTATCTCGGATCACGGTTTCGGAACGCCAAAGGGGCTGTCAAAAAGATGACAGCGCGCTAGTATCTATGGCAGAGACATGTTTTAATTATTACGATTACTCCACTGTATTATAAGTTGTTCTCTCTCAATTTGATTATAAGTGTTTATTACCAAAGCTCGGTTTTTTAATTTGACGGACAGGAGTCGGGCATACGTCCTATCGCAAATCCCGACACATGGATCATCTTACTTTACAGACAATCAGGTCATCGGCCTGCATTGTCCTAGCCAGTAAGGAACTTACTACTCAAATTTGTTGCCCTTCGCAGGATTCGAACCCACGACGGAGGCTACAAAGTGAATGTACACTTAATATCATATATGCTGTAGCTAAGGTCTATTCCACATTGTTCACCTGGGTGATATCACGTGGTGATTAAAGTGGCTAAGAGCTGTAGATAATTATTAGCCTCATACAAAAAAGTTAAGAGATAAAAACAATAATATGCTATTTCCCAGAGAGGTAGGCAAAAATTGGCTTTCTTATAACTTAATATAATACATACTATGGCCATTTACCGGGTAAGTTTTAGTAAATTTCTCCAATATACAAATCTATAGTACTAGTATCTTGGGACAATCTACGCTTGTCCAATGACGCAGATCCTTTAGTAAGGTAACCAGATAAATGATTACAAATACTTGTAAACTGTATAAATACATATTTAAATAGATAAATCACCCAGACAATTGTTTGGAATCCTTCGGAATCGAACCCATGTCCTATTGGGCAGCGGCCAGGTCCCTCAGATCGTCGAACAGCCGTACATCGCCGCCGTCCGCGGCATGTACTGCTCGACCCACCCGACCCGATGTCCGTCCTCCTGGACCATGACACAACACCGACAACGATGTCAAGAGTCGTAAACACATCAATACACAGACACCGGTCTCGCCGTCGAGGCCGAAGGGATCCGTACGCATGCAACCTCGACATGCATCCCCTCGCTGAGTTTCTTGCCGGTTCTTCTCAGCGGGGGCGCGTTGTGAACCGGTGGTAAACTCATTTTCTCTAAGCGGCAGCCCAAGCCGAGGCCAATTTAATTTATTTATTTAATTTCTGAATATTTAATCATTCGGGAATAACTTTTAGCAACCTAATTAATTCTTTTTGTTGCTGCTATCCACAGTATACAAATATCCATATTTTCAGGAAATCATAAAAATAAATTCGGGAAATCTGAGAAATTCTTCGATGCACCCAGCATGTGGGATCGTGTATGATGCACTTAATAATAATTTACCACTTATTTATGGTAGTCTCTCTTTTATACACTGGCAACACTGATAATGGCGATCAATAAACTGAAAATTTTAGGTTATGGATGAAAAACAAGAATGTATCGATCTTACACGTAACTTTCAAGTAAAATAGTAACTAATTTAGAGCAATAAGATCTAAATAAGTCGTTTACATGTATTAGTTTCTAAATGTAATCTCTAAATTGGCCATAATAATTCACGTTTACCTGTGAAACGATACTCCACTAATTTTACGTTCACTGTCACTTTTACAGCCTATAATACTGCACTGCACGATTCTTATAGGATTTCCACAACACACAGTAATGTCACAGTTAGTTTTTTATTGAATTTTAAGTTATTTATTTAATATTAAAACCACGATAAAATTGTCACGGAGCAAAGTGGGAGCAAACGTCAAATTTGTTTCGCACCCACGGCGCGGAAAAATCGAACACATGCTGAGGGACAAAAAATCATATACACTGTTTCTTTCTATCACACGTAACCTACATAAACGCATTCTTTTCTTGCGTGAATGAGAAAGAAAGTGTCCAGCCCTCTATTGTTTTCTTCCTCTAAGAGTGAGACGCACGGTTTGGTGAAAGAAATTTCATTCAAACTTATCTCAGGAGACCGTCGGGCTGGTAGCTTTTTCTGCCAACGTATAAGCTTGGCCATACGAAGAGGTAATGCCGCCAGTCTTTTAGTTACCCTTCCCTCCCAGTGCGGCGACAACATGGAGGAAGATTTTTTACTTAGTTGAAGTATATTTGTAATTATTTAGTTTATTATGTAAATAAAAAGTATTACATTAGGTACCTACTGCTATTTTAAGACTGCTAGAGGTTAGGCGCCGACTTCAATAGTAAGATCTCTTTATTTATATGCTGTAATCCACGTCCAACTATGTAGATGTAAAAACCACTAATCCTAAGAAATTATTTCAGGCTTTTTAGTTACATTTTGAAGGCGGTTCTTTTTTTTGTAGAATTTATTTTTATATTATACTTTTTAGTGGTGCCTTTCTATTCTATTAGTGGCTATAAATTGGGCCCGGTAACCACCGGAACGCACTTCGACCTAGTTAGATCCATTGTGCATGCCCTAGCCCTTACTCTGTTTCTGGCGTGTCGAAGAGTTCCCTCAGGTACGCAACGATTGCGCCAGCTTGGAGCTGTGCATAATCATCTGGTGTAGGATAAGCTACTCCCAGATGACTCGACCTACGTCTCGCAAGAGCGTCGCAGCCACACAAAATGTGTCGCATTGACTCTTTTTCACCTTTACAAAATCTGCAAGTATCAGTAGTACTTAGCCTCATTCTGTGAAGGTGCTCATTGGTACCAAAATGTCCCGTGAGTGCACCTATCAGGTGCCTTATCTGTGATCTGTTAAGTTTCAATAATTTAACCCCACAGTCCCTACAGCCCTTGTGCTAGAGAAAGTTTTGGAGTGGTTTAGGCCTGACGCTTCCCTCCATTCCTTTAAGTGTTTATTCCTAGCATGCGCATATAATGCTTGGTGGTACGTTCCATACGGAATCCCCACAAATGGTTCAGGACCCACCAACTGTCTTTGCGAGCCGGCCCTTGCTAATCTGTCCGCCTTCTCATTGCCTTCGACACCTTCGTGTCCAGGTACCCAGATGAGGCTGACGTTGTTGTGTCTTCCCAGGTCATTCAAACCTGTAACACCTTCTTTAACCATTTTAGAGTCAACTCGGAAGGAGTTTAGAGCCTTCAGAGCTGCCTGACTGTCACTGAGAATGTAAATGGTTTTACCTTTAACATTTCTCCTTTGCATTTCTTTAATGCTGGCAATTATGGCATAGGTCTCCGCTTGGAAAACCGATGCATAATGCCCCATGCTCTGACTGACCCTGCAGTCCTTGGAATAAATTCCTGCCCCAGTACCTGACTCCATTTTAGAGCCGTCAGTGTACCATATGAGGTGCGTTCCACCAACCGGTTTGAGTCCCCAAGTCCACTCATCCCTTGATGGTATGTGTACTCGGTACCTCTTATTAAACATGAACACTGGATTTATCTTATCACAGGGCATGTCCATTAGATCATCCAGTTCTTTCACGGGATCCAATAAAGTGTGTTTTGTACAGGGCTTGTAACGATTCCAAGCTCCTGCTTTTGCAAGTCTGTATAGAGACTTCCTTGCCTCTGTTTGGATATGAGTGTGTAGTGGAATTAGTTCCAGTATCCACTCAAGGGCCTGTGTAGGCGTTGTTTTGAAGGCACCCGTAATTGCCATGCAAACTACTCTTTGCACCTTCCTAAGCAAATCTTTACAGATCTTTAGTTTAGTCCTAGGCCACCATACGGCGCTGCCATATGTAAGAATAGGCCTCACCATCGTAGTGTATAACCAGTATATTACCTTTGGTTTGAGTCCCCAAGTTTTGCCATAGGCAGAACGGCACATATTGAAGACTCGTAAGGCCTTTTTTGTTATATTTCCAACATGACTATGCCACGTGAGTTTCCTATCGAGAGTTACCCCCAGATATTTAACTTCCGTAGCCCATTTCAGTTTGGTACCGTACATTTCTAGTTCCCGAAGGCCCTCTAAATGTCTTTTTCTCGTGAACTGTACTATAACGGTTTTGCTGGGATTGATAGAAAGATTATTGTTTTTACACCATCTCTACTAACAACGAGTCCACCACTAGACTCCACAGTAGTGGGGATAGTACTCCTCCTTGTACGTAGTAGTACGCATCCCTTAGTTGCCTTTACGGTAACCTTATCACCTAATAAGCTTGTTTCAATAACACGTTCCTGTAGCATAGTGTTTATCCATTTAACAATTGTCGCATCTATGCCATGATTTTGTGCTGAGGTTCTTATTGAAGCGAAGGTCGTTCGATCGAACGCCCCCTCAATATCCAAAAACGCTCCAGCACAGCTTTCTTTAGTCCCCAATGCATGTTCTGCTCGGTTGACTACATGGTGCAATGCCGTCTCCGTAGACCTACCCGGTTGGTACGCGCATTGCATATCATGGAGCGGTCGTCTCCTTAGTGGGTCATCTCTTATATATCTGTCTATCATCTTCTCCAAAGTCTTAAGAAGTGAAGTAGAAAATGAAGTAAGACTGATGGGATGATAAGATTTGGCATCCTCATAACTCTCCTTTCCTGGTTTGGGAATGAAGATTACCTTTGACTGCCTCCAAGCCGATGGGACATGCCCAAAGGCTAGGCATGCTCTGTACAGCCTGCATAAGTGCGGTATGAAAGTATTTTTACCCTCCTGTAGTAAGATGGGGTATATATCGTCCGGTCATGGCGATTTATAAGGACTGAAACTATCAATTGCCCATCGTACCTTGTCTGCGTCAACGACTTTCTTTGCTGTACGCCAGTCGTCCTTGGAAGTTTTCGCAGTTCTTCCATTGTGATGACATAGTGGTGCCATAGTGTTATTAGTTTAATTTTTAATAACTTATATTTTATTCTGACAGATAGTAAGTGTAATATTTTTTTAAATACAGCCACTACATATAATCTGGGTGTTTTATCTATATAAGTATGTATTTACAAAAGAAAAGTATATATGTATTAGTATCAGCTGTCTGGTTTCCATAGTACAGGCTCTGCCTAGTTTGGGATCAGATGACCGTGTGTGAATTGTCCCAGGATATTATTATTATTATTATATACACACGACTGTGGAACATCACTGAAATACAACAACATTTTTAAAAATTTTTGCTTAGCAAAAATTTTTAAAAATGTTGATGTGACAATATCAAACTAATCAATTGCCGAGAACTACCCAACGAGCCCAAACTTGGTAGGCCTACGTTTATTGGGGCACAGATCGTTTGCCTGCGTCAGTTTTCCCGCCCGGTTATAATATAGATGTCTTCAAGAATAGAGTGAATAGGCTATTAATAAGCTAGTGTGCTTTACCATCCTCGACTGCGTCACCGCTTTCCATCAGGTGGAACTGTGGTCAAGCACTGGCTTATATTGGATTAAAAAAAAAAGATCCCGTGACCACCTTCCAGCTTGCTCCCATCATCAAACTCTGAACATCATTTTCTGTCTACTACTCGTACCTATCTAACATGCCCCAATCAGGTGGATCTACGTTTATTGGTGCTGAGTCCCAGTGAGCATCTTCCTGCTTCATTATCAGAGCCCGATCACTATTATTCTAGCAACTACTCGTCAAGACCTACCCAACGTGCCCAAATTCAATGGATCTACGTTTATTGGTGCCGAGATCCCATAACCAGCTTCCTACTCCATCATCAGACCCTGATCACCATTTTTATAGCAACTACTCGTCGAGACCTACCCAACGTACCCAAATTTGGTGGGTCTACGTTAAATGGTGCAGAGATTCTGTGACCACATTCCTGCTCCATCATCAGAACCTGATCACCATTTTTTAACCGACTTCAAAAAAGGAGGTTCTGTATTCGACACGTATGTATGTAATATTAATAAAAATGCGTAATATTCATATATGTTAGTCTATGTGGGCTTCTAAACGAATTTACCAAATTTCACGAGTGTATGTATGTATGTATGTATGTAGGTTTGTCCACGGATTTCTCAGAAACTACAAGTCCGATTTCGAAAATTCTTTTTGCAACAGTTAGAATATCTTTCAACTTAGGGTAGAGTACAAATTTCATCAAAATCGGTCCAGTAGTTTAAGAGATATAAACTTTTTATGTTTTCAGTAAGTTACTGTAAATTAGAAGTTCGAGTTGCGTGATAGTGCTGATACCTATCTTGGTAAAATAAGTCACTAAAAAGTGTTAAATAAACTATTTTAAAAAAAATAAAAACCGACTTCAAAGTAAATTATCTAAAAAGCATAAAATAACGAAAATATTATTGAAGTTGGTGCGGAATATACACAGCAGGTACGCTAACACCAACTTCAATAATATTTTCGTTATTTTATGCTTTTTAGATAATTTACTTTGAAGTCGGTTTTTATTTTTTTTAGTAACTACTCGTTGAGACCTACCCCATAAGCCCAAGTTCGGTGGGTCTATGTTTATTGGTGAAGATATCCTGTGACCACCTTCTTGCTGGTGATCATCAGACCCTGGTGAAGTTTACCATTTTATTTAGTATCGTCGGATTTACATATGTTCTAACTACTAACTAACTGACTAATTAAACTACTACTGTACTGTACTGTTCAGACTAATAGAAGTAATGAAAAATGTCTATTGAATACGAAATATCCCTACCTTGAATTGAAAAAGAGCTGATGGTCTTCAAACGGCTGGACCGATTTTCATGAAACATAGCTAAGAACCATCTCGCTTAAACTAGCTTTCAAAATAAAAAAATCGCATCCAAATCCGCCCACTGGTTGGAGCGCTACGATGCCACAGACAAACATACAGACAGACAGACTTCCAGACATAGGCATCAAACTTTTAACTCCCCTTGTTTTTGGTCAGGGGTTAAAAAAACAAGCCCGCGCAATTTTAAATTAATGTGTTCCAAACACGCAGACTTTTTTTAATAAGGTTGATTGGATAGGGTCGTAATACAACTAAACAAAGTGAGTGAGTAAGTTCATATAAAATAATTGATTCGTAAATTCACTATCTCTTAAGGAAATTGAAACTGGCACAACATTTTGTTCCTCAATTTCCAAGGAATATATTCTAAAAAAAATCAGTAAAAGTAGTTTGATTTCAATGAATATATTCTACTTCTTATTTCTTTGGTAGAGTTGCGATTAGCTAAACAGAAATATAAAATTAACATGAAAAAAAAAATTGCCTTGATTAAGTCGCAATTATTCCATAATCTGCCGGGTTGGCTTTCCAGTTTGGACAGTATTATCTGATTTTTATGTATAAAGACATTTAGTAGAGACTGTAACTATCATCATGCAGCATTGTCATTCACGTAATGCATAACATGCCTTTTTACTATTTAGGGGCCACTATAGTAATATTTTGTATACATTCCATAACTAACTTCGCCTTATCTTTGAAAAAAATATTTGGAGATACAAGATTCTTTGATAACATTAAAAAAAAACTTAAGATACGTCCACACCGGACTATATGGTCGTAGATGGTAATACACACTGCTTACAAACGAAGTAATACCCGCATAAAATAATTCTACACTTTCTAAAGTTTAGAATGCTAAGCTTCGTATCGCACCGCGCAACAACGAAATATCCACAATCTCAATCAAATTTCGCGGTAAAACTCCAAAGCTCTGCGTAAGTACCTACTACTTTATTTGTTTTACGCGAGCACCAGACCTACGTCAAAATGAGCATGCAACCAATATATTTATATCTGTATAACGCACAGATAAGATAGTGAAAGCTCGCTGAAATTAAATGGTAAAATTACCTTACAACCACGATTTTAACACCAAATCACATCCATTTAACATCACTTTCTTCGTTTCATCACAAACACTAAATATACTAGATATTTTACAGATATTTAGTATATAGTCACTACACGACCGATGGCCGTCAATGAATTTGTCACCGAAATTCTAGACTCTTTCCCCTCGGAAACACGAAAATACTATTTTTAAACATCATACCATTGAAAAAAGGCGGTCTCACTGTATTTTTTAAATTTATAAACACATTGTTTTTTTTTCACTTCGGTACGTTAAGATTTCTAGGCAAAGGAATAATGTTTTATTTTTAAATATTTTAGCGGACGGCCGGGTGAACGCGGCCGCGTAAAGCGTTCGCTCGGAATTCGTATTTAGGTTAGATTCGTCGGGATATGGGCGCCACGCACACATGCGCAATGTTGTGCTGACGACGCCAAAGAATAATAACTTTGTAGACGTGAAAAGCTTTCTGAAATTGCTGTGATGAATGGAAATTCTGTACTCCGTTATTTCCTAGAAATGCATGCTCTACTAGAAAATCATATTTCTGATGTCATGTTTTGGGAACTTGTAAACAGAAAGTAGGTTTCTAAGTGGCAAAAAGGCTTTTAAAATATTTCTAAAAGTCTCTCAAATTCCACGATCCCGCGATCTTGGATTGCTACATTCGATGGCTCTATCCGATTCGACGAAAGTACAGCAGCTCACTTGTTTCTCCAATCATCTATTAATAACTTTTTATTTTGATCTACTTTATTGTGACCACCTGTAGAAAATCATATATTATCTTTACTTATCAATTTGACACTTGTATATGATGTTCAATAAACTTCATTTTATATCTAATCAGCAACCTATGCAGTTTAATTAATATCTATACTTATAATAAAACTGTAACAGGTCCAATTCTGTACATGGGAGATATTTTGAAAATTATATTTGGAGGGCATTCTATAATAACCGTTACCGAGGCCGAAAATGTATTTTATTTTTATTTTTGTCTGTCTGTCTGTCTGTATCACGGCTGCGCATCACGCCGAAACTACTGAATGGATTCAAATGAAACTTGGCATGATTTGAGATCTTACTACGAGGTAGGACATAGGACACTTTTTATCCCGTAATCTAGCACGGTTCTTTTGGGAGAGGGGATTAAAATCAAAATGGGTACTTGGTTATACGCTTGGTCCGATTTTATCAATTTTTCTTTATAATATAATAAATATTAGTAAGGGAATACACATAGAGAGTTTTTATCAAGGTTTTATAATCGATCGGGTTAAGCAACGTCAGGTAAGGTCATTAAATAGATGGGTGACCATTTAACGACATTTGAACTAAACGGGTCCGTGCTTCGGAGATCAAGTAAAAAGTGGATCCCAGTTTTTAATCGACTATAAAAAAGGAGGTTATGTATTCGATGCGAATGTCTGTTATTAAAAGTTTAGTTAACGTAAAAATAGCGCAGGCGGAGCTGCGTGGGTCAGCTTGTACCTAAATAAATATATTACTATTATTCATGGTCCTTCGAACCGGATTTACAAAAATGAAAGCAAAAAGTTATAACATAAACAATAACAAGAAATTGAATTTTAGGAAACACTAACTAATACCTTAGGCAAGATGGATAATTACCCAATCAAGCACCAAGCACGTTCTTCTAAAGTGTGGAGTCACTTTAGTACCTATTTGTGTCTCTACCTGAATTATCTACTCTTTGTCCGTCAGCGCACACCGCCATAGTCTTCTGGCAGACTTTGCGGCGTTTACATAGATCTGGACAACGGCGATATTACTCAAAATACTCGCTGCAGACTGAGTACGTGCATCATTAATGTACTACTATGAGTATGTGCTGAAAACAGAAAAAAAATTGGTAAAAAATAAAAATATATACAGACGAATTGAGAACCTCCTCCTTTTTTGAAGTCGGTTAATAAATTACAGATGGTACCACGCGTCTGCCTATGTTTTTTCTTACTTTTTTCTTATTGTACTTTTTGCTTTTAATGCTATACTGCAAAATCTCTGACAGTGCGGTAACTACCGGGTTGGTTGAATCTCAACTAAGAAGAGCCGGCTAACACATAAACGACTTTATTTGTTTGGCATATTCTATTTACAGGTTTTCTACCCTTTTCAGTGTAAGTGCACAGCAATAATTAGGTATTTGTTTTTTTTATGTATTTTAAAACTTTATTATTAATAATATTGATATATAAAACAAAAAACTAAAAAAAAAAAAAAATTATAAACAATTAAAAATTGATGAAATTTCACGTGATATACATATATATATACGCTATAAACGCGTAGATCTGCATTCCGATTTCAAGTTAGGTCCCCTTCGTAAGTTCCTCAAAGAAGCGTCGAAACGCTACTTTGAATCCGCGTCCCGTCACGCGAACAGTTTAATCGGCGCGGCCGCCGATTACGCCCCTAGTCCTTCTGACTCGCGCCGCAGACCACGGCACGTACTGCTCGACCCTCCTGACCCCATGACGGTCTTATTGGACCGGGATGCGCCGAACCCTCCCCGACAACCGTATGCTACACTAGCTATCAGACACCGGTCTCGCCAGCGAGGCCGAAGGGTCGTACGTGTGCGGCCTCAACGACGTGCATCACCCCACTGAGTTTCTTGCCGGTTCTTCTCAGTGGGGGCGCGTTGTGAACCGGTGGTAAACTCAGCCCTCTCTTAAGCGACAGCCCAAGCCGAGGCCGTGCCTCCCTGAGGTGCCCTTGAGCTCGTCGCTACTTCTGCCGTAAAGGCTAGAGCGCTTCAAGCGCTCGCCTCCTATTGTCCGGTGAAGCTGTAATGGCCATCTGCGGCCAACAGCGTCTATGATTCCTAAAAAAAAACACTATAAACGCGCCATGATTGGTCACCATAGTCGTGACGTCATAATGTTAAAGCTATTTAATAACAGTACAGCGTCAACGGCTATTACACTTGACTAGACAATAATATTGAAAATTTATTGCTAAAAAACGACTCTGAACGTCACTGAACGTCACTGAACGACACTGAACGACACTGAACGACACTGAACGTCACTGAACGACACAGAACGACGACACTGAACGTCACTGACGTTCAGTTTCGTCGTTCAGCGTTGTTCAGAGTCGTTTTTTAGCAATACATTTTCAATATTATTGTCTAGTAGCCGTTGACGCTGTACTTTCCATTTGTCACAAAAAAAAATTCAAATAGCCAATTATAAGCACAAATAAGTAAAGATTATTTGTGCTTATAATTGGCTATTTGAATTTTTTATATTATAACCTATACCAAAAAATTAATCGAGCGGTAACAGCTCAATGGGCCAGCGCTTGCCTTGGAAACGAGGTGCACAGGTTCGAGCTCGGGCTCGCACCTCTGATTTCTTTAATTAATCATGTGCGAATCGTCTTTGTGCGATTGTTACTATAGGCCGACCGTTTAACTCGCGCATCGCCTGCGCGGCAAGAAGGGAGCGAGGGGTGATGTTAGCGGATGGGTGAAAGGGGTGCGCGGAGCAGAGAGCTTACGTCAAATGCGGCAGTGCGCTGGCTGTGCTCGCAGCGCGCGGTTGGTGTTTTTGTTACGGACGCTTGAAGATAAACGCACAAGGTATACGACTGCCAAGATAAATCTCAAGATGAATCGCTCTTCCAGTTCGTTGATGAAGAGATGGACCGATTTATTATTAATTTGCAAGATTCTGACTCCTCAAGCTACACAGACAGTGATGATTCAAGCGATATGAATATTAGTGACGAATAGTCCTATAAATTTTTTATCTGTGGTTAAATATTTCTTAAACGGAGTTAATTATTGTTTTATGATTTTGTACCTACGAAGCTATTATAAAATATTTGTAAAACTTAAAAATAAATACTTAAAAAAAAGATACTTATTATTTTATTCTTTACCAACAATGTCTATCTCGAGATAAATCTTTGGATTATTGACTCCGTGTGTAGCGTTACCCGCCCCCGCTCCCCTCCCACCGCGCAGGCGACACGCGAGTTAAACGGTCGGCCTATAGCTTTCGGTAAAGGAAAACATCGTGAGGAAACCTGCATGTCTAAGGAAGCCTATCTAGCTTTCGAATGACGTGTGAAGTCCGCCAACCCGCACTTGGCCAGCGTGGTGGACTACGGCCTAAGCCCTCTCATCTTGAGGCAAGGCCCGTGCTCGACAGTGGGACATAAACATGGGCAATTTGCTGTTGTAGCGCTGACCGTATGTCACGCCATGCCGCCCTCAATTATGTCACTTGTGTCCCTGCCGTACTGGAACCAGTCGGTATTACAGAGATGATGGCAAGAGGCCTGAGGGTATCACTTTAATATCATGGCAACATGGAACGCCGTTGGTGTGGGATGCGACATGTGTCGAACGATACACTTGCTGCGTCCCACACCCTGGCAACTTGCGGGGTGGCTGTAGGGCTGCGGCGGCCGCTAGTGATGCAAAGCGACTCAAGTATGCAGCTCTAGGTTCCAGCTATATATTTGCGCCCTTTGCGGTGGAGACCATGGGGCCTTGCTCTCATGAGACGCACAGTTTGGTGAAAGAAATTTCATCCAAACTTATCGAAGTCTCAGGAGACCGTCGGGCTGGTAGCTTTTTCTGCAAACTTATAAGCTTGGCTATACAAAGGTAACGCCGCGCCGCCAGTCTTTTAGGTACCTTTCCCTTCCAGTGCGGCGACAACTTGGAGGAAGTTTTTTATCTAGTTTAAGTATATTTGGAAATAAACTGTAAATATTTAGTTTGAAAATAAAATAAAAATATTTTATTCAAGAGATAGCCCATGTATTGTTAGTAACGGTTACTTATGTTAGTAAAAAAATAACAAAATAACTGAAATATTGATTTGCAACTCTCACGCGCAGATCGACGAATCAACTAAGAATGGCTGAGTCCATTCTGTCCGCAAACACCTTCAGGACGCAAATATCCCTGTTTCCAAAACGCTTTCCTGTAGGTCTCCCCCTTGCGTCGAGGCTTAAGGCTAGAAACGTGCAATTTCCTGTACCGTTGGTTTACGAACGTCGTCATTTTCAACCAACTCTACATATCATCTTTTAAATTATTTGAAAGAGCTAACTGCACGTAGAGACCGTTAATGAGTCATTAACTCACTCCCTAGTATAAACTTTGTTTTGAAATTTACACTTAAGTGAAGAGTTGATTGATTAATTAATACCTGATTTCAGGTGAAATACTGGTCACAAGAGACTTGATAACTAATCTATCTATACTTATAATAAAACTGTTACAGGTCCAATTCTGTACATTGAAGATATTTTGAAAATTATATTTGGAGGGCATTCTATAACCGATACTGAGGCCGAAAATGTATTTTTTTAAATTTTTGTCTGTCGGTCTGTCTGTCTGTCTGTCTGTTGTGTATCTCGGCTGAGCATCACGCCGAAACTACTGGATGGATTGAAACGAAACTTGGCATGATTTGAGATCCGATTTTATCATTTTTTCTTTATAATTATAATAAATATTTGTAAGGGACAGTTGTTAACAATGTTTGGAAATCGATCAGGTAAGCAACGTTAGGTAAGGTCATTAAATAGATGGGTGACCGTTTAACGCCATTTGAACTAAACGTATCCGTGCTTCGGAGGGCAAGTACAAAGTGGTTCCAAGTTTTTAACCGACTTTAAAAAAGGAGGTTTTGTATTCTATGCGAATGTATATTATTGAAAGTTTAGTAAACGTAAACACAGCGCGAGCGGAGCTGCGTGGGTCAGCTAGTAGTATAATACTAGTCTGGGGTGACAAGCGGTAGTGCAATCCAGCTATCGATAGACACGTAAAAATAATAATAATAACACTACTGTTACGGAATATATCGCGGTTTATTTTAGGTTTTTTAGGGAAAACCGACGCTGTACGAATTCGGCAGTTTGTGAACACGTCCAGGATCGCACCCACCATTAGGTATATCAGATTTGATAAACCGCAAATCCTCGCAAAACAACACCGTTTTCGTGAGGCTATTGAATTTAAAAAAAATACCGGTCAAGTGCGAGTCGGTCTCGCTGGCCGACATACCATCTTTGGACGTTTTATGGTAATTTTACTATTCATGTAACACCTCAGATAGCAAAAAAAACAAACCGCTAAACTTTGTCGAGGTTTTTTTAGGATTACTAAAAACTGTACTATTTAGAAAGTTTAGTATTCATTCATTTAATGTTTAGTAATCGCATAAATAAAAGACAACAATGAATAATAATAATAATATCCCGGGACAATTCACACACGGTCATCTGATACCAAACTAGGCAGAGCCTGTACTATGGAAACCAGACAACTGATACTAATACATATATACTTTTTTTTGTAAATACATACTTATATAGATAAAACACCCAGACACTTGGTGCAATAATAGTTTGAGTGCAGTAGTCAAGTAATGTTTCGATGACAAGTAATATTACAGTGCAGTTTTAGGCGGGCGTGACGCTTACCACCAGCGAAAAGTGCTGTATGTCTCGTTACTACATAGTAATTGAAAAATACTGCCGATGTTTTGCGAATACGCGTATACTATGCTATTTATGTTTGCTAAAATGTTACAAGCCAGAGGCGAAAACGTTGACGTCAGACGTCACGAGAACTCATACTACAGTTTTCATTCTCGAACTAATTTAGACGCGAGCTGAGAGTGAGTTTGGAAAACTAACATTGGAAAAAAAATAATAGAAAAATAATATATCTTTCATTTGCGATAAGGTTGAGCAAGTAAGATCTAAAACTATTTCAAGTTTCAAATCGATAGCATCAGTGGTTCCTGAAATTATATAGGAGTGACGACAGACAGATGAAATCAGACCATACCTTTTTTACTTTTTAGGTATAGAAACCTAAAAATGTTTATAGTATTGATAGTAAAACGTGCCTTAATCGTAGTAATATAGTTTCATTTTAATCTGGACATGGAAAAAGAACAATCTGGGTCAACTGGTACTGGTACTGGTACAACTGTCTGGGTTTGTGGAAAAGATCAACTAAGGCGAAGTTCCAGATATTATATTTATTGTTTATGGGCTAGGCTAGGTGCACTCACGGGACATTATAACAATAATAAGGGTAGCTAACGACACCACGGACCCGAGTGCTCCAGAGATTCGGTCCGGGCCCCCACCTCGGCGTGTCCTCGTCGGCTGAGTGGAAACCGAAGGGGGCACGCAGGACTCTCAGCTCTGGCTTGCCTTACTTGGCCGTCCAGAGAGGAGCTGTTAGGGCTATATGCTCCAGGGGTGGAAGTTTTAAACGAGTAACTACGGAGAAAACGCAGCACACCTCTCGACACCCCTTTTTAAAAGTCCGGGTTTAAAAGCCCGTGAAAGTAAAATAAAATAATAATAATATCTTGGGACAATCCACACACGGTCATCCGATTCCAAACTAGGCAAAACCTGTACTATGGATTCCAGACAACTGATACCAAAATAATACTTATATACATTTTTTTTGTAAATACTTCTAAAAGGATAGTAGTCAGGCCAGTCCCCCCAATGCGAAAAACTAGTGAGTTCCAATAATAGCTTTTTAATTTTTGTGACATGCCACCACTGAGTCATGGACACGTGAGACGGACTGATGGACAGACAGGTGCGAACCGTAGATATAATTACGACCTCGCCTTCGCAAGGGTCAGCAGATCCCGGCCTAGAGCCACTTTTAGCTGTAATCTTGATCAAAGATGTTTATTGCATTATTAAATTGGTTCTAACAGTACCTAATCTAATTTTAGTTTAGTCTTACTAGGTTCTAGTGTGCAGCTCTACCTATATTTAGCTAAAACTGAAGGCGTTGCAACTTACTACCTTGTTTTTTTTTTCAAAAAACAATATACGAGCCTACATCCGCTTCCATCGAAGCGCGATTAACAAATAATATAAACAAACTATTAAAATTTATTGTTATATCGATCAGCTTTTAAGTGCGTAAGACTCGATGTTTATATTTAACTTGCAACACTGTCCATTTATTAAAAACAAACGAGTATCATAAACAAGATTGATGTAGTTTTTGAAGCTTCTAAAGATATCCTTTTAATGCAGGGATTATAAATCAATAATTTATTATAATTAAGTACTATAAAGATACTCGTACGTTATCCTCTTAAGGCGGAACGGACTGATAATAATCGATATCAGCCCCGGATCTAGGGGACCAATGACCCCCCCCCCCCCCCATTGGCAAACCGGGGCACCGGCCCCGGGCGGCAGTTTCAGGGGGCGCCAAAATCATAATTATAACATGATCAAAAATAAAAAAACTACTTCACAAAGCGCCTACATATGAAAGCCTGGTTGGCTCACCTTCGACTTGTATGAAAAAAGCGCCACGCAGACCCACACCACAACTTGTTATGCGGTTTTGAGATTTGAGTTTTTTTAAGTAATTTCTCAAACGCTGAAGGGAGGGGCGACGCTATCAAGTTTCTGCCCCGGTCATCCACAGCGGTGGGGGGTCCTCAAAATAATATAAAAAGGTATCCGTTCTAAAAGCAGTGGTGCTCTGAATTGCTAATCTCGTGTGAGCTCATCTCAAAGGGAGCAGAGTTTCCCTCCTACAACATTTTATTAGAACAACACAGTCTAATAAAAGAGTTGGGGCACATTTAGATCACCAAATAACGTACACTGCTGCACCAAAGCCTTTCTTTATTCTCGACCCTCCCCCCCCCCAATTTAAGAGCCCTCTCCAATTTAAGAGCTATTTTCTTGTTGGTAAAGCAATTTCCATTCCGATCTGTTATCTGCTTCTATTTTGCCCTCCTGATACGATACTCTTCCCACTTTTTCTACTAAGTATAGTTGCTGCATGAAAAGTCATCTTGGTATTCCACTTCCCCTTTTTCCAAATCAAATTCCTCAATCAAGAAAACTCCAACCAAAGGAACCTGCTATTATTACAGACCAGCATTATTTCTTAATTTTTAACCGACTTCAAAAAAAAGGAGGAGGTTATCAATTCGGTTGTATGTTTTTTTTTTTTATGTTTGTTACCTCAGAACTCTGTCGTTTACGAACCGATTTTGAAAATTATTTTTTTAATTGAAAGGGTATGGTTCCAGATTGGTCCCATTTTTTTCAAAATCAAGTTCTGATAATGGGAACCATGAGTAACTGAGGGAACTCCTTAAATATTATAGGCATACATATAGCGTTTTTGGTATATTTAGAAACTAGTCAAGCATTTTCATTCAGAAAGTATCATTCGGTGAAGTGGATCTGATGAAGAAGGCCATAGATGGCCATCGGAACTCTGTAATAAAATTAACAATCCATCCTATCCTAGCCGTGCCTACTAAACGTAGAACTACCGAATTTGGACTCGATGAATAGTTCTCGACGAGTAGTTGCTAGAAAAATGGAGATCAGGGTCTGATGGTGGAGCAGGAAGGTTGTCACGGGATCTCTGCACCAATAAACGTAGATCCGCCGAGTTTGGGCTCGTTGGGTAGCTCTCGATGAGTAGTTGCTAGAAAAATGGTGATCAGCGTCTGATGATGGAGCAAGAAGGTCGTCACGGGATCTCGGTACCAATAAACATAGACCCACCGAGTTTGGGTTCGTTGGGTAGCTCTCGACGAGTAGTTGCTAGAACAATGGTGATCAAGGTCTGATAATGGAGCAGGAAGGTCGCCACGGTATCTCGGCACCAACAAACGTAGATCTACCGAATTAGGACTCGTTGGATAGGTCTCGACGAGTAGTTGCTAGCAACTTTTTCTAGAAAAATGGAGATCAGGGTCTGACGATGGAGCAGGAAGGTCGTCACGGGATCACTGCACCAATAAACGTACATCCGCCGAGTTTGGGCTCGTTGGGTAGCTCTCGATGAGTAGTTGCTAGAAAAATGGTGATCAGGGTCAGACGATGGAGCAAGAAGGTGGACACGGGTTCTCGGCACAAATAAATGTAGACCCACCGAGCTTGCAGTCCATGGTTCTCGAGAACTACGAGTATAACACCTATATATCTTCGGTTTATGGCAATTGGTTAGTTTTATTAAGATATTGTCACATCTACATTTTTTTAAATTTTTGCTTAAGCTTATATTTTAGTGATGGTCCATAGTTGTGTTATGTAGTGGGTGTTTTTAAAATAAATATTAAACTGGCTGTTTGTCAGAATAAAATATAAGTTGTTAAAAGTTAACCCAATAATACACCAAGGAAACCACTAAAAAGAATAAAATAAAAATATTTTTTACAAAAAAAAAGAACCGCCTTCAAATGCAACTAAAAAGCCTGAAATAATTTCTAAGAATTAGTGGTTTTTACATCTACATTGTTGGACTTAGACTACAACATATTATAAATACATATTACTATCGAAGTCGGCGCCTAACGTCTAGCAAATACTTACAAGGGCAGTAGGTACCTAACTGTTTTCCAGCTTGGCGCCGTCTTTGATAGTAATATGTATTTATAATATGTTGTAGTCCAAGTCCAACAATGTAGATGTAAAAACCACTAATTCTTAGAAATTATTTCAGGCTTTTTAGTTGCATTTGAAGGCGGTTCTTTTTTATGTAAAAAATATTTTTATTTGTAGTTTATTTGTTAATATTTACGTC
This sequence comes from Furcula furcula, assembly GCA_911728495.1. NCBI lineage: Eukaryota > Metazoa > Arthropoda > Insecta > Lepidoptera > Notodontidae > Furcula > Furcula furcula. The sequence goes on along the minus strand of OU452267.1, from coordinate 13,325,982 downwards.
CTTCCGGTCTAATTTCATACTGAACAAAGCCGATTTATAGCTATTTGTATGAACATAATTATTATGTACGGTATTACAAATTGCGCGATTTAACGTTGCGGTTTGGTCATCACATTTTACATTCAGTAGGGTGGTCTACTCACTATGTGCGTACGTAGACAGTCTGGATTTAGATTTTGCATACTCGACAGTTCCACCTGATGTTAGGCGGTGATTGGCGAAAAGAAGTGCACTAGCTGTTAAAAATAACATGGTAAATGGTGTATCAGATATACTGAATACATCTGCGTAACCCTTTCGAGTGTACAGGCGTGATGATATGCTGAGTGATTGCGTAAACAATGCATATTTATGTGTTGGCAGCAATTGCGGTTGATTTGCTGTCTGTTGATCCGTTGTATGTCCGAAACTCAATTGGATCATCGTCGCCTAGTTGCATGTTTATCGGTTTTTTACAGATTGTTTCACGGTGAAGGCGCTCAAGCACTTTTTGACCTTGTACCACCATCCCCTTTCTTTTACCGGACTACCAGGCGACGGCAGGGTCTCCACCGCTTTGTCGTTGACACTCCAACTTGCCGCACTAAGCGTTTCGCTTCTTCTTTTCTCATGCGCACGGCCAAGCTGTGGAATACCCTCCCGGACAACGTTTTCCCTGATAAATATAACTTGGGTGTATTCAAGTCTAGAGTGAACAGGCATCTTAAGCGCGATCCTAGACCACATCTTCACTTACCATCATGTGAGATTGTGGTGCAAACCTATAGACTATAAAAAAAAACTCGTCATCAGATCTAGGTATATAAAATTTACATAGGACCGTTTCGGAAAAAACCCGTTTCGAACAAAAAGTAATTTTGTAAATCCGTCTTTAAGTGAGGGAGTTATGCCCGAACATACATAAAAAAATAATATAAACTGTATATATCCGTATTGATAACCTCCACCCTTTTGAAGCCAAAAAAAGGGCGCGGGTGAGCTAGTGTTGATCATAAAAATAAATAGGTATCTGTCCTAAAATTGTTAATTGTGTTACCCTAATCATGACGTCAGCGCAGCGGAATCTATAACCCAGGCATTGTCAATATCAAAATATCTTCTAGGAAAAGCATAATTAGATCTCTACTAAACCAAGATAATTATTGATAAAACGTGAAGATACAACGTGGAGACGTTGAGACCTAATTGACAAGAAAAGTTATCAACCGGGGTGTAAATGACAAGAAACGTTATCAGCCAGGGTGTGTGGGATTCTTACCCACTGAAACCACTTGGTGACTTGCCTTTGAGCTCGCCGCCAGGGGCGCATATAACCCCGCGAGAACCTGGAACTCGTGGGAATGGGGTCAGAACACCCCGGGGAATATCAAGGAGAATATAAATATTATAAATAGTAGGCAAGTAACTAAAAATAAAATGGGGAAATATTACGAAAGCGCCATCTAGTAGTACTTATAGAAACCACTGAAATGCCTAAGCTGTTCAGCATTTAGTGCCTATATTATTTAACCACATGCTGAATAGATGTCGCTATTCGTATATTCATAACAAAATTTATGAAAAAGTATCCTAAGAGAATAATTAATTGTAATTTTTTCTAACTGGCTCCGTTTATTCCTATTCTATGGGTCCAAAGTTAGAAACGGTATTTTTTTTGGACATTTTTTATTATCAGCCAAAAACATATCACATAAGCCAAAATAAAAATCTGTTTTGAGATGTGCAAATGAAGCCCTTTCATATGATACCCCACTCGATATAGTAGTCCCACTTTAAAATTTTGATGACCTATTTCGACCCCCATTATAAAAAAAGTAAAAGAAAAAATATATATTTTTTTATTTGCGATGAGGTTGGGTAAGTAAGATCTAAAACTATTCCAAGTTTCAAATCGATAGCATCAGGGGTTCTTGAAATATATAGGTGTGACAGACAGACAGACAGACAGAGAGACAGACAGACGAAGTCAGACCATAATGGTTCCTTTTTTACCTTTTAGGTATGGAACCCTAAAAATTACCATTTCAAAGCGCTAAGCCTATTTGAAATAAAGATTTTTGACTTTGACTTGCTGATGGACCAATTTTACAGCGTGTACCTATAACTTGTAAGAATACTGAACCTTATGCCGAAACGAAAAGAAACAAGAGAAGACAAAATGGCGGCAGACAATCTACGAATACCTAACCGCTCTCAACGAATAGAGTACCCAATAGGCTCTAGGGAAAGGCTCTGGCTCTCGCCCCTACCCAATAAGTATTGACAAAAAAAGTAAGTATATAACTATTAGTATCAGTTGTCTGGTTACCATAGTACAGGCTCTGCCTAGTTTGGGATCGGATTACCGTGTGTGGATTGTCCTAGCACATTATTATTAGTATCTAATGATTTCTGATATTTACGCGAATATTACACATTGAAATAAAACTATTTTTAGGGATTATATCGCGGTTTATTTTTGATTTTAATTACCCGACATTTCGAATACTTTACAGCATTCATGGTCACGGGCGTACTGAGGTGGTAGCGGTCCGTCCATACGTCATAGTTGTCTTAGGGTAGCCTCAGGTCTTATAATTATTATTGTTAGTCCGATCTATGCAGAAAGAGCTTACAGTATCTTGAGGTTTTATAGTGGAATGCTTGTCTTTGGATTTGATTATATTTATCACGGGATCCCAAGTTCGCTAGGACCCAGCCATCTTCTCTATTGAAATTTGGATGTTTTTTAATTTCAATAGCATCACGAATCATTCTTGGTAGGAATCACTTTTGCGAGGATTTGTGGTTTGTCAACAGCGAAATAATCTGTAAAAATTGTTTTATTTCAATTATTAGTATTTGTTATCTGGTTTCCATACTACATGCTAGTTAGTTTGCCTAGTTTTGGGATCAGATGACCGTGTGTGGAGTTTTGTTATTATCATATCTAATTATAATGCACGCCTAATAATACCTGAGCAGTGACCACAGCCTAAGGACCGGATGTTCCAAAATCTGCGCGTTACCAACTCTACATTTCAAAAGGATCGCTCCGTTGGAAACTGAAAGAATTGAATTACCAAACGCAGCATCAGCTCGCCAAGGATACTGCAGTAACATAGGATACTCAGCCACATCGATTCATCACAGCCATCTTACAGTAGTTCAAATCAAATCTTTTTATATAAGTCAGTCGTAAGTTCGTTTTACGTGGATCAGAATTCACGAGATCCATAATTTTGTATTCTATAATTCTATGTTTATGGTGTACAATAAATGGCTATTCCTCTAAATCTAATATTAAACGAAAATTCGTTTCGACTGGAATAGATATTCCAGTAATACCCATGACCACCGAGAGAGCCAAATAAAACTAAAATATTTTTCGGTAAAAACAAATTTCATCGACGGAAACGAAGTCTGTCCAGTTCAAATAAATCCTGGAGAGAGTTTGAGACAGATTTTTACGGATTCAAATCTTTGAAGTCAGATTTTTTAGGAGATTTAATATATTGCGTAATCACAACCGTGTATGAACGTAAACCAAAAACTCTTCATTTATATTCTTAAGAAATCAATCGAAACTAATATCAAAAAATAAGTATAAACAACAGGAATATTTTATAATGAACGAACGAACTAAATTTAATAAAAACGATCGACTTGACGATAGATATACTTGTTCCTCACTCATTCTTTTCTTTGACATAAAGTTCCCGGCATTGCAGTGTGTCGTACAAAAACGGGCTCTAGCTCTACAGACTGCAATGCGCAATATTTAAACTAGCACAAGAAAATATAAGCAGAGTCATTGACCGCGACTTCGCGACTCACCTGGCCATTACAATATTGCCAAAATTTTAATCGTTTCGTCTGAACAGTCTGGCGAACAGCAAAAATAAATGACACTATTTTCTCGAAAAACAATAAAAAAGGTAACTTTGACAAACCAATACGGCCGCGACACCGGCGACGACGCACGCTTCCTAAATCAGAAATCATTATTTTACCATTTTACGACTATAATGAAGCAATAAGATCGATAAAATAAGAATATAGAGTCGATTAACACACAGAAATGTCACATTTGGCGCGTAAACGTCAAACGTCAGACCGCCATTTTGTGCTAGCTTATTGGCGCGTTCAGTAGGGTTGTTTTGACAGCGAAACAGCGGATATATACCCGTCTCGGTCGAACACCGTTACATAATAAGGAAATTGTGAGCAGTGTTAAGTTTTGTGCGGAGTTCCGCATGCGGGCAACATCGGGGGGGTAGTTATTGATTTTTCTAGGAGTTTGCGGCAGTCGCCTAACACGCCGGTGCCCAGCGCGAAAAACACATCCAAGACGCGCTCGTGTTTTTTTAAATCAACACTATTCTTTATTCCAAATTCAATTCAATTTAAAAATCCAGTAATAGAATTCCGTTATACCTTTTGATCTATCTGTTTATTTAGTGTGCGAATTTTAGTGCTGGGAAACTTATTTCGTAAGTGTTTTATTGCTTTTGTATTTTTCTTATTTATTTCCAGACTCCATTTTAATCTGGTTTTATGTGGCTTAGTGTATTTTATTGAGATTGCTGTGGAGATTTTTGATTTATTTCGCTGCAAGATTGATATAAAGCGCATGTTATGATGTGATAATTGTAATCAGCTGTTAGTCACACCCGTAGATTAAAACGCCCCGATAAGTTAAAAAAAAATAATTATTCGAACAACATTAAAAAAATTTACAAGACGAAAAAATAATTTAATAAATAAAAATACTTACCAATTTTCCTAAAGCAAAATTGGGCCGGAACAATTTATTTCTGGCAACTGTGTGGTGTACGTTCATTTTTTTAGTTTACTTTTTTTATATTTATTTAAATTAAATCTAATCGGACGTTCAAATCACTCGAATGTCAGTCGGCCACTGATTTCATCTCAATGATGCATATACATTGCCGTTTATATAGGGATCACTATATTCAACTATGAACCAATAGAGCGATGTATAACGATCATAGAGAAGATCTTATGGGGGAGATGGCTCGTGACGTCATAGATCGTTAGTGATACCATGTGGTGACGTCAGATGTCCTTGTTCACGTCCCCTTGAGATGCCTTCGGTCTCCGGAGCTCATTACTTTTATATGCAATGAAATTAAGATTAATACTCAATACGACTTTAATGGTTAGTTTAATCTACATACTAAGTTGTTTGTCAACTTGATTGTAACAACTAATGGATAGACTGGGTTTAGCTGTACAGCTGGTTAATTAACCAGTAGATAACCCAGGTTTAGCTATGCCTACATATCCTACCATTACCTACTTATCTTTCAAAAGTGTTCTAGGTGTTGACTGTCTTATGCATGAAACCAAATGCCTTACTCTGGAAATCAATGTTATTGTTAACCGACTTCAAAATAGGAGGAGGTTCTCAATTGCGTCATTTTTATTTATACTGACTTAAACCGTCCTATCCGTTCAATTATTGTTATGCGAAAGCAACGGTTCAAAGTTATTGCGTTTTTTGTAGTAATAAGTAAGTACCACACTTCAGTATCAGATATTCTGCACTGCATATGTATACTAGTGTAAAGGGCATGCTAACTCCATGGCCTCTATATGTAGAAGGAGGCCTCTATAACTAGATTTAACATAATTCACTCTACCTTGTCTTTACAAGATCAAAATCGGAACAATATGTAGTTGGTTTTACTAAGTAAACCCGTGGTGTGTCATAGCACTTTTTTTTGGGAATGATAGACGCTGTTGGCCGCAGATGGCCATTACAGCTTCACCGGACAATAGGAGGCGAGCGCTTGAAGCGCTCTAGCCTTAACGGCAGAAGTAGCGACGAGCTCAAGGGCACCTCAGGGAGGCACGGCCTCGGCTTGGGCTGTCGCTTAAGAGAGGGCTGAGTTTACCACCGGTTCACAACGCGCCCCCACTGAGAAGAACCGGCAAGAAACTCAGTGGGGTGATGCACGTCGTTGCGGTCGCATACGTACGACCCTTCGGCCTCGCCGGCGAGACCTGTGTCTGATAGTTAGTGTAGCATACGGTTGTCGGGGCGGGTTCGGCGCATCCCGGTCCAATAGGACCGTCATGGGGTCAGGAGGGTCGAGCAGTACGTGCCGTGGTCTACGGCGCGAGTCAGAAGGAAGTATCATAGCATCCACCCATCACCTCCCGTTGGGCGACCAAGGCAAAACAAGAAGGCGGGCAGCAGCGTCTTTCTATTGAATTATCTACCACCTAAACTAAATTGCGATCCCAAGACGCCTGCCAAGCGTGGGTATTATGGCAACCCCTCCCTTCTAAGGGGAGGCCTTTGTTCAGCAGTGGACATATGTCGGTTGTTGCTGATGATGGTGTGCTAAATTTATGCCCTTGTCGCTAATAACACCTATAATGTTAAAGTGCTTCTACATATGAACTCTATTTCACTAACCTTTTACAATAAAAGCTGACTTTTTCTGAATTAAAACATGGCTGAATCAACTAGATTATAGGGAAACAGAAATTCTTCTTAATATCCCTAAATAAGGTAAATCTATAATTAAAATAAATAAGGTAAATCAAATACTAACGTGAAACCAATATAACATACGATGTTTAACTTTTCTTGTTTTTTCGAAAAACTTAATAATCGAACCAGTTTATCTTTATACTTCAACTTACTACAAACTTTACTACAATTATGTTGCATACAATATCTAACATAATATTTGATATCCTATTTCTATCTATCTTTGCTATACACAAACACGCACACTTATAAAACAATTCTATTCTATTCTATTGTTGGTGGCTAAGAATCGGGCCCGATAAACCACCGGAACGCACTTCGACCCAGTTGGATCCATTGTGCATGCCCTAGCCCTTACTCTGTTACTGACGTGTCGAAGAGTTCCCTTAGGTACGCAACGATTGCGCCAGCTTGGAGCTGTACATAATCATCTGGTGTAGGATAGGCTACTCCCAGATGACTCAACCTACGTCTCGCAAGTGCGTCGCAGCCGCACAATATGTGTTCCATTGACTCTTTTTCACCTTCGCAGAATCTGCAAGTATCGACAGTACTTAGCCTCATTCTGTGGAGGTGTTCATTGGTACCAAAAAATAATTTTTACAAAAAAAAGAACCGCCTTCAAAATGCAACTAAAAAGCCTGAAATAATTTCTAAGAATTAGTGGTTTTTACATCTACATAGTTGGACTTGGACTACAACATATTATAAATACATATTACTATCAAAGACGGCGCCAAACTGGAAAACAGTTAGGTACCTACTGCCCTTGTAAGTATTTGCTAAACGTTAGGCGCCGACTTCGATAGTAATATGTATTTCTAATATGTTGTAGTCCAAGTCCAACTATGTAGATGTAAAAACCACTAATTCTTAGAAATTATTTCAGGCTTTTTAGTTGCATTTTGAAGGCGGTTCTTTTTTTTGTAAAAATTATTTTTATTTTATTCTTTTTAGTGGTTCCATTGGTGTATTATTAGGTTAAGTTTTAACAACTTATATTTTATTCTGACAAACAGCCAGTTTAATATTTATTTTAAAAACACCCACTACATAACACAACTATGGACCATCACTAAAATATAAGCTTAAGGAAAAAATTTAAAAAATGTATATGTGACAATATCTTAATAAAACTAACCAATTGCCATAAACCGAAGATATCTAGGTGTTATACTCGTAGTTCTCGAGAACCATGGACTGCAAGCTCGGTGGGTCTACATTTATTTGTGCCGAGAACCCGTGTCTACCTTCTTGCTCCATCGTCAGACCCTGATCACCATTTTTCTAGCAACTACTCATCGAGAGCTACACAACGAGCCCAAACTCGGCAGATCGACGTTTATTGGTGTAGTGATCCCGTGACGATCTTCCTGCTCCATCATCAGACCCTGATCTCCATTTTTCTAGCAACTACTCGTCGAGACCTATCCAACGAGTCCAAATTCGGTAGGTCTACGTTTGTTGGTGCCGAGATACCGTGACGACCTTCCTACTCCATTATCAGACCTTGATCACCATTGTTCTAGCAACTAGTCGTCGAGAGCTACCCAACGAACCCAAACTCGGTGGTTCTATGTTTATTGGTGCCGAGATCCCGTGACGACCTTCCTGCTCCATCATCAGACCCTGATCTCCATTTTTCTAGCAACTACTCGTCGAGACCTATCAAACGAGTCCAAATTTGGTAGGTCTACGTTTGTTGGTGCCGAGATACCGTGATGACCTTCCTGTTCCATTATCAGACCTTGATCACCATTGTTCTAGCAACTACTCGTCGAGAGCTACCCAACGAACCCAAACTCGGTGGATCTACGTTTATTGATGCAGAGATCCCGTGACAACCTTCCTGCTCCACCATCAGACCCTGATCTCCATTTTTCTAGCAACTACTCGTCGAGAACTATCCATCGAGTCCAAATTCGATAGTTCTACGTTTAGTAGGCACGGCTAGGATAGAATGGATTGTTAATTTTATTACAGAGTTCCGGTGGCCATCTATGGCCTTCTTCATCAGATCCACTTCACCAAATGATACTTTCTGAATGAAAATGCTTGACTAGTTTCTAAAAATACCAAAAACGTTATATGTATGCCTATAATATTTAAGGAGTTCCCTCAGTTACTCATGGTTCCCATCATCAGAACTTGATTTTGAAAAAAATGGGACCAATCTGGAAGCATATACTTTCAATTAAAAAAATAATTTTCCAAATCGGTTCGTAAACGACAGAGTTCTGAGGTAACAAACATAAAAAAAAAAAATAATAAAAAAAAAAACATACAACCGAATTGATAACCTCCTCCTTTTTTTTTGAAGTCGGTTAAAAATGTCCCGTGAGTGCACCTATTAGGTGCCTTATTTGTGATAGGTTAGGTTTAATAATTTAACCCCACAGTCCACCCTTGTGCTAGAGAACGCTTTGGAGTGGTTTAGGCCTGACGCTGCCCTCCATGCCTTCATGTGTTCGTTCCTAGCAAGTGCATATAATGCATGGTATAAAACAATACTCACATAACTTACTTACATACATTTTCACTTACATTTTATTACACACAAACACAAACGAGCTCGCTATGTGTACAATTCAATTGTTTATGTTAAATAGCTAGCCCCTCATAGCACAGGGTATCCTAGTTTGAGGGGTTAGGAAACTTCAGTATTATGTATAAAAATCTGTTGTCAAATAAATTTTTATTTTTTTTATTATTTTATTTTTCATAACACTTCATTAATTGAGTCCATCTTTAAAGCACCTAGTGAGTGTGCTTTACCATCTTCGATTGCATCTCCGCTTTCCAACAGGTGGGATGACAGTCAAGCTCCGGCTAATATGTCCCCGCGGGGTGCCGGGTTAGTATTGCATACACCCATCTCCTCTCGTTGGGTGTCGTAAGAGGCGACTAAGCGAGAACGGGAAGACGGGCAGCAGCGTCTTTCAGTATTATGGCAACCCTTCCCTTCTAAGAGTGAGAGACTTGAGACTTGAGTTGTAATGCATTACTTGAACGGACAGACTTTTTCTTAGTTCACACAAGATGAGAAAGATTACTATATTGTCATTAGACTGAAACACAGAACAAAATCAGTACAAGTACTATAGAATCCTTAAATGCAAGTAAGAACCGTAGGCACAGGTGACATACAAATATATACATATCAGGTACACGACAATAGATACGATACCGTCAGCTGTATTTATCGACATTTACGCTTGTGACAGATCAAACCTATTACTACTTATCACTTACATATCAATATAACTCTTGTAATATAACTTTAAATAGTTCAATTCACCGGCCTCGTAGAGGAAAATCTGCCTACGCTTTGTTTAATGGGACCATAGACAAACGCGTACTCTATAGAGATCCTTCCTCTAAGGACTGAAACCTTAGACTTTGGAGTCACGGGATGTTCAGGGCGTGAAGGCTTTAGGACGTCCATTGAATACTGCAGCGACACTGAGGAGGACGGCGGGGGGATGCGACCCCTGTCCCAGTCAGCACCATATCTAGTCCCCGGCGGCGGGATGAAAGGCAAGGCACTGAGGGGCTCCTGGTCTCCTCTCTCATATGCCGATGCGACAGCCGCGGGGGTTTTATTTAACCCCGGTTAACCCCACAGTTCCCGGGGACTATTTGAAGGTTTTACTCACGAAAAAGTGGCATCTTACACTGACCTGGAAACCATGTTGTAGTTCCCCCGTGACCAACTGGGAAGAAGGTATTTTAATAAGTTACGTGCGTTGTAATAGAAATTTCATTCTGTCAAGTTAGCATTGGCTGATTAAATTCATCTAGTAGTGGATTGCATACCGTAGTATGAGCGAGCATGACTGCATGACCGCCCCAAAGTTAGCATTGGCTGATTAAATTCACTTGGTAGTGGATCGCATACCGTAGTATGAGCATGACTGCATGGTTACCCCAATATTAGCGTTTAATACCCACCTCAGAAAATGCTGGTTCCCTTTTGCATGAGACTAGCTATTTGATGGCTGCTGCTCGAGTCAACTCGTGCGCGGGTGCTGCTTGGGGGGACTGGTGCGACTACTATCTCTTAGGCCTTTTAGTTTGTTGTATTTTCCTCGTATTTTTTCTCTCGTTTTGTATTTTGAACGTTACACGATTCACAATTTGTATTGACATTACAAGAACTACTAAAGAAAAGCTGAATTTTTTTTATACTACCAAGGTGGCAAGTAAGCATACGGCCCGCCTGATGGTAAACAGTCACCGCAGCTTATGGACGCATGCAACACCAGAAACATCACTATCATGTTGCCGGCCCTAAAGAAATTAGATATAAAGTCTATTGTGTCCGGTAATTTCACCGGTTGCAGTGCCCTTCACACCGGAATACAGCAATGCTTACACACTGCTGCTTGGCGGCAGAATATCTGACACTGCGGTGGTACCTACCTGGATGGTTCCTTGCACAAGGAACCTACTACCTAGTAAAAGATCTTAAGCGGACTCTACCATAAATTTAAAAACGGTACCTTATTACAACCACCGATATTATCTCACGAACAAATTGTTCAGACTTATGTAGGTATGTCTATCGAATGCAATTTGGCGTAGTTCCATATAAGGCTTGGATCAGCCGCAGACAGTTCCTTGGAACTTGTGGGAATAACTTTTCAAGAACTAACAATAAATGAGATATTTAATGACTAAACACGTGAACTGCCTGTGATATTTTTTATATAATATCATCATTATCAGCCGGTGAACGTGCATTACAGAAAGGGGGAGGCCCCTTAGATGGTGGGGGTTGCCATATTCCCCTCGCTTGGCAGACTTCTTACTTCCGGTCCCAATATCCTATCGACCCCTAACTACAGGTTAAAATCATCGATCAAGTCATCGATATCCCGCGATAAACCTCCGAAATGGAGCGATAACTAAAACCCTGACTATAATTTGAACAACCAACAGTAAGCTGCTAATATGCTATTATTGAAATGGAAATATGTCAATATAGCTATCGATTGTAACTATTTTAACTTATAGTAAGTGATCGATAGGATATTTGAACCGGCAGTTAGGGATTTGTTATTTTTGTAAGTTTTTCTGTATGTTTTAATTTGGTGTGCAAATAAAGAGTATTCTATTCTATTCTAAATTAAGTTGGACTACAGGAAAATTGTAATATCAAATCGGTAGCACTAACTTGTAGTTAAACCAGTGCACCGATAATCTATACAGTTACTACACTAATCAATTGGGTTTCAAAAGTTAACACACTGATCAAAATTAGTGACCTTAACTCAGATAAGACCATTAAGCATAAAGTTTAGAGACTGTTTAAAATATATGATAACTAGCTAACCCGGCAAACGTTGTTTTGCCATATAAAAAATGGCTATTAAAAAATAAGGGTTGATCGTAGAAGGGTGAAAATTGAGGATTGTATGTATTTTTGTATGTTGTATCATAAAAAAATAGAAATTAAAAATTTTGTCTAAAAAATAAAAAATAAAATTTAGGGGTGGACTACCCCTAACATTTAGGGGGATGAAAAATAGATGTTGGCCGATTCTCATAGATACCGGATAAGCACAAAAAATTTCATCAAAATCGGTCAAGCCGTTTCGGAGGAGTATGGCAACGAAAACTGTGACACGAGAATTTTATATATTAGATATAGTCATCCTCATCATCCAGTATACGTTCACTGCCGAACATCATCCTCAAGACCTCGTTCCTATATGGAGGAGGTAGCCATAATCCCTAAGCTTGCCAGACGTCTTGGAGATCGCAGTATACACGGAGACTGATGACGCTTCTGCGGGTCTTCTGGTTGTCCCTTAGTCGCCTCCTACGGATATGATGTGAGGGTTATATTCTTGCCCGGACATCCCGCGGGTCACGGGATAATCTATCTTCTAGATACAAGTTATACTTTCGCTGACGTTGATCCAATACAACAACAAGACAAACAATATTCAAAACAATGGAAAAATAACAAGCCCGCTGAGTTTCTTGCCGGATCTTCTAAGTTGAGGCCGAGTTGTGATCCGGTGGTAGCGTTTAAAAAATTTACCATGCAAACATGTGCGTTAAGCCTATTTGAAATAAATATTTTTGACTTTGTCTGTGACTCTATACACATTAAGTACTAGCTGACCCACGCAGCTCCGCCTGCGCTATTTTTACGTTAACTAAACTTTTAATAACAGACATTAGCATCGAATACATAACCTCCTTTTTTATGGTCGGTTAAAAACTGGGACCTACTTTTTACTTGCTCTCCGAAGCACGGACCCGTTTAGTTCAAATGGCGTTAAACGGTCACCCATCTATTCAATGACCTTACCTAACGTTGCTTAACCCGATCGATTACAAAACCTTAGTAACAACTCTCTATGAGTGTTCCCTTACTAATATTTATTATATTATAATGAAAAATTGATAAAATCTGACCAAGCGTATAACCAAGTACCCATTTTGACTTTAATCCCCTCTCTCTAAAGAACCATGCTAGATTACGGGATAAAAAGTATCCTATGTCCTACCTCGTAGTAAGATCTCAAATCATGCCAAGTTTCATTTGAATTCATTCAGTAGTTTCGGCGTGATGCTCAGCGTGATACAGACAGACAGACAGACAGACAAAAATTAAACAAAATACATTTTCGGCCTCAGTATCGGTTATAGAATGCCCTCCAAAAATAATTTTCAAAATATCTTCAATGTACAGAATTGGACCTGTTACAGTTTTATTATAAGTATAGATAAAACAAAGTTCCTTTCAGCATCTGTCTGTCTGTATATTTGCTATCACTGAAGGTTTATGTATATAAAAAACCTAATTAAGTTTTATTTAATTAGAAAAAAAGAACCATAGTTTGCAATCGAGTCTTCTAAATTCACCCTAGCGAGGCCGGGTCGGGTCGCTAGTATAGCATATGGCCAAAAAAGAAAAATAAATGATGAAGATATTTCTTTCAACTCTGTGATTAAAATGCTGCTATTTTGTTTTATAGAGACGAACCACTTTATTTATATTACAAAGTGCATTCATTTGATACTTCAAATGAATGCACTTTGTAATATAAATAAAGTGGTTCGTCTCTATAAAACAAAAACTTCAAATGAATGCACTTTGTAATATAAATAAAGTGGTTCGTCTCTATAAAACAAAATAGCAGCATTTTAATCACAGAGTTGAAAGAAATATCTTCAAATTCTTCTTCTTTCAATTCTTTCCGTTAGTTTTAAAAATTTAGCAATGCAACGTCGAGACTGACTGGCTACATGCCAAGGGCTTAAAAGAGAAGCCATTTTTAAATAATAAAATCTTATCATAATATGAATATATTTTGAGCTTTGATTATATGATTTTGAGACAGCATATAAGTAAAAAAAAATTCCATAGGACTTAACCCGCTACTCTCATTAATCCTATAAGCCATGATCTCTTTAGTCCTTTGTAGTTTTAGCATCCAGCAAGAATACCTGCGCTTTCATGCAGCGTAAATCGACGACCTTATAGTCGTGCTTTAATTTGCTGCCAGCACCATTGATTCTCTGAAGTCTGGTGCCATTTGACAAAGCTCTTTCTACAAATCCTAAACAAATATAAACATTTTAGTGTAAATAAAACCTTCGTAACTGCGACCGACCTGAAACTAAGGGTCCGGGTCGTTCTAGTGGAAGTAAATCCTACTTACTTTTTCCTTAAGTAACCTATTGACAAGCTGAGGCCCTTTTATGGACACTTGCATAGCACTTCCGCTCGTCACCTGCGGCATTAGTTAATAAGTCTATTGAGCCCATTATTGTCTTCAAATACAGTGGCCTTCAAAAGTCAAAAATAGTTTATTTCAAATAGGCTTAACGCTAGCACTTTTGAAAGGTCATGTTTTTTTTTTTTTTAAACAGCTACCACCGTTCCACAACGCGGCCTCAACTGAGAAGATCCGGCAAGAAACTCAGCGGGCTTGTCATTTTTTCACTTTTTTTTTAAACAGTGTGTCATATTAATATTAGATCAGAGCGACAGTGTGTCTTGCCGTTCAAAAGATCAAATCAGAGAGAAAAAAAAAAACGACGAAAGTACAACAAACTAAAAGGCCAAAGGGATAGGAGTCGGACCAGTCGCCCCAAGCAGCACCCGCGCACGAGTTGACTCGAGCAGCAGCCATCACTCCCCTCAACCATATTGGAGGGAATGGGGTGACCCGAAACACATCAATACTTACACACAACGCTTCTTTGACTATTTGATACTGTTGTTATTTCTATTCGAATGGTCTTTTACATGAGACCAACTATTAAATACTATCGTGGTATCTAATACGTGGTCCCTAACTGTTGGCCTTCTAGATAAGTTTAGAGTCACACAACGAGCTATGGAGAGAGCTATGCTCGGAGTTTCTTTGCGCGACAGAATCCGGAATGAGGATTCGCCGAAGAACCAAGGTCACCGACATAGCTCTTAAAATCTGCAAGTTGAAGTGGCAATGGGCAGGCCACATCGCTCGGCGAACCGATAACCGCTGGGGAAGAAAGGTTCTCGAGTGGCGACCACGAACCGGAAGACGCAGCGTAGGTAGGCCTCCCACTAGGTGGACAGACGACATTGTGCGCGTCGCAGGTAACCGGGGGATGCAAATAGCCAATTGTCGTTCATTGTGGCGTTCGAAGGGGGAGCCCTATGTTCAGCAGTGGACGTCTTCCGGCTGATGATGATGATGATGATGATGAAATACTATCCTAACAGTATGTCTTCTATTCCAGCAGCGCATGCACCAGAGGCCCAGCAGCAGTAGGGCGTAGATCCAAGCCCCCGACAGCACCGGCCTAGTGGCGTACCCCAGATGATCGGCTCATTCTGGAATTTGTGCCGCGCGTGCCCTTCCATGCCCGTTGATAAGGTATGATTTTTAAGACTTATAGCAGTTTACTGATCCTGACAAGTATTAGCCGATGATAGAGTGGCCGTATTGGTGAAGAAGATATACATAAGTACGTCTGTACTATTACCGAAACACTGAAGGGTGTCATTTTGGTATAATATTATAGGACTTCCAGTATAAACAAACTAAACGAAGCTTAATTTTACCATTACCTACAGAGCAATAGCGACTATAGTCAAAGTCAAAGTAAAAATATCTTTATTATGTAAGCCTCACAAAGGCACTTACGCAAAAATCATTTTTAACACACTACCGGATCGTAACACTGAGGAGTGAGGAGATCCGGCAAAAAACTCAGCGGCTTGTCTTTTTTTTGTCATATATTTTTTTATATAGTGTTAAAATTCTAAGCTTGCAAGAGTTAGGCAGTTCAAGCCCACGCAGATTTATCCTCCAGGTAATCCGAGATTTTATAATAAGCCTTTTTCGGCAACAGACTTTTTGTCAAAGGTCAATTTAGCTATACGTTGGTAGGCTGTACGACTGAAAAATCAATATTAAACTCTATAAAGCCTTCTTCAAACATCAGTGTGGCATTATAAATTATATTTCCTTGTTGCTATAATCAAAACCACGCACCTAACTTGATTTTCCATACGTTAACGGCGATATAATCACTCTCTTATTTTTTCTATTGAATGACACATGGACACAATGTCGCTGATGCTGATCTTTCAGATGTACTCAGTGTCCCGCCACTGCAGTAGACCCGAGGAGGAATTACTATAGAAATATATGTCTAAATTCAATTGCGAAATGCGATGTCCGATAATACTCGATAATAATAATTGTAATAAGACGAAAACTGTTTAAAAAAAAGTGAAACAATGACAAGCTCGCTGAGTTTCTCGACGAACTTTCTCTGTTGAGGCCGCGTTGTGACCCGGTGGTAGCTTTAAAAAAAATACCGTATGCGTTAAGCCTATTGCCTATTTTAAAGCCTATTGGAAATAAATAAATTTGAATAAACAACCCCGTGACTCGCCGTGCGTAAAATCTCTGTGTCTTTGCTAGTGACTACTGTAGGTTCTGACATACATGAACCAGTGGTAGAAAAAAATGGTGGAATAAGGCCCATAAAAAATCCTCTAAAATGTTGTGAAAATCACCAACACACACAATCATTAACTAAACATAAAACACCTTCATCCAAGTTTGATGACCTCAACAAATATATCTAATACTGGTAAAAGTCTAGGCCAAACTACAATTTAGGCTTGACACATCGCTTATCCTCGGAAGCCTTACTAGTGGTAAAATTACCTCTACTTTCGTCGGGTCGATAAACTCTTAACCGAGTTATAAAGTTCCCTGGAGTAATGAAACTACAAATAATTGACTGTGAGGGCTTTCCTTAATATATTATGTACGTTTGGTTCCTATGGAGATTGCTTACAGGAGATACTACTGGAGAGATCATGATGCGCTAACCCCTCTGCCAAATTTTTGTCCATATGTTCAGGTCATTCTTTATTTGTGTGCGTATCTTTTTGAATGTGTTGCGAGTTTATTATAGTGTAGGTTCATAGAAACATGAAGAGTTTGCATTAGACATTTGCAAGAGTATGCGTGAAATTGTATCTGTGTGTGTTTACTTCGCCTCCCGCACCCCGCAAAAGTGCCACGAAAAATTTGTTCGGGGAATCGACGCGATACTAGCTCCATTCTAATTACTCTGAGAGTGATTGCTTATTGGATGAGTATCTATAAAATAAGATGTTTTCATGGCTTTAAGAAAAACGTAAAGGTGGTTGTCATTTTTAAAATGAAAACATGTTTTCCTCACAAATTCCACTTATACTTTCTTTATTCTTCGTCGACTCGATCATTAAATTTTTGATACAATCACATATCAAACAAAATGTAATGGTGATTGATGGGATATCTTCAAAGCGGGTCATGGAAGTAGGGAACTTATGCGTTTATTTTACCTCATGTGAACAGACGGACAGTTACTTTTTGCATCGGAGCCAAACACGTAGCTTAATTTATGTAATAGATTTCTACCGATTGTACCCGGAAATTATTATTATAAATTCTTGTTATCATAAACATATTGTATTGCCATCAACTTCCTTTTCCGGCAAAATTTTATAAAATTTTTGGGGCTTTGAAAATATGAAATTTTCACTTTTTATGGAATATATTCCAATTCAAAACTTATTGCTTATCGATCGACAGTTGAAACGTTTGATAGTAGTCATTTGGAACATAACGAGCTGTCTTATAACAATCAATACCGGTCGACACGTATAATTTGTAACTGAGGGATATATTTTCTGTGTTGTACTGTCGATGACTACCATTCACCATCAGTTTGATTCCAGGCAAGTATTAGCCTCCATAACATCCAAATCAAATGTATTTATCTTCCAGTATCTCAAAACGTTTATAAATAAAGCTCTCTAACGATATCCAATACGTGTTTATTGTGTAGGCGACAATCCGGCGACTGCCTTATAGAACGCATAGCCCAGTGGCTCTCAACGTTTCTGAAATTATATATATTTAAGCTACTAATATGAAATGTTAGACTTGATATCAATAGTTTACATGTATATGTGCATCAGCTAATCTTTACATATACTTATGTATAAGCTAATTTATAGCTACATTCAGAATTGATTGTAAGCCTCTTACTTGAACTATAAATAAGTCTATTGCGCGTGATGTTTTTCTAGTATTTAGAGAAAACAAATCAATAATTATACTCTGCTCAACTTACGAACCGAATCTGAGCTCTGATGATTATAGCAACTACTTTTTTACTAAAGGCTAACTAGACATTATACAGAAAAACATTTTTTATTAAGTACCATGAACCAAGAAAGTAAGAAGTTACCAATAATCCGACTCTTTGATAGTTGACGCCTTCAAGGTGGATCTTCTTCTTCTTCGTACGGGTGATTACACAACTCGACGACTGAGCGCCTATTTGTTTTGAGGGTGGAGGTAGGCCGGTTCCATCCAGCCATCCCAGCACCACCAGTAAGTCTCCCAGCCGCTTGATGTTGCCGAAGACCTCCCTGGAAGCAGGCAAGGAGAAGGCAACCTGGTGTGCCCGCCCCCGGGTGTGTCGCCCGGTAAGCTGCCAACCCGCGACAGTCAAGCAGCACGTGGGCAGCTGTTACTTCCTCCTCCATGCACGCTCTGCACAGTGGACTGTCAGTAATAATAATAATAATATCTTGATACAATCCACACACGGTCATCTGATCCCAAACTAGGCAGAGCCTGTACTATGGAAAGCAGACAACTGATACTAATACTTATATACATTTTCTTTTTTTTTTTGTAAATACATACTTAAATAGATAAATAACACCCAGACACTTGGTGGGTCACTAACCACTAGACCAACGGGCCCGTCAGTGATACCTAAATTAAATAGGTGTCTATTAAAGTTGCCATGACCCGTTAGTGCACCTGTTCCTAAGATCCGCCTGGTAACAGGGCTCTTGTTGTATAAACACCTGTAGTGGAGGGATGTTTAGCATGGCTTCTAAAGCGGCCGTAGGTGCCGTTTTCATCGCCCCGCATACTAATATCTGGGACGTCTGCAAACTTCCTATGCAGTTGGACTGTCTAGTTCTGTTCCACCAGACCAAGGCTCCATAGGTAAGCAAGGGACGTATCACGGTTGTGTAGAGCCATAAGAGTATTTTAGGAGTTAAGCCCCATCTGCTGCCCACCATTCTATGACATTGCCACAAAACAATCTCGGCAGTTTTGATCCTACTCTCTACATGGCTGCTCCAGTTCAATTCACTGTCCAGGATTACCCCCAGGTATTTAACTTCTTTTGATAGGCATAATGTAGTACGAAACAGCTTAGGTAAGTGGTAGTTACCCCCAGCTCTTTTGTTTGTGAACATGACCAGTTCAGTCTTCGCTGGGTTCACGGCCCATTCCTGTTCCTAACACCACTTCTCAACCGTACGCAGTGCTGCTTGCATTGTGTCGCAAACGGTACTCTCCTGACTACCTACAATACCTAAGTATGGATATCAAGGTGGATAAATACACGAGCATTGCAAGGTGTCAAGTTCCGGGTGTGAAATAAAGGACCTAGCTCAGTGGCGTACAATTTGGATGGCCTCAGTGAACAGTGCACAAACTTAAAATCATAAAATGTAAATCATTAAAATTTAAAACCTCAAGATGCTTGAAAAAGTGGGCGTAAAAAACTTTGAGAGCCATTGTCCTAAATCACTGACGTCACCGTGTCGAATGTCGAGCGTCTGACGGAAAGATAATGGGACAAAGGATCCTTTCTCGTAATTCAACGATCATTTTAGTTTAGAGAAAATTTTATACTTTTTATTTTTATCCGGCGAAACAAGATAAGATAATTTTAATTCTATAAGATTCTTGTTTATTTAGGTTTAACTACATTATCTTGGATCTTGTTATCTTAATGTTGGTCCTACACATTTAATATTTTGATTTTCTAGCTATTTGACAAGAAAACGTAGTCAAAGGGCCTCAATACGATGCTCAGCAACTTCGGTAGTGTTTCCTAACAGGTGGGGCTTAAAATGAACATGGACAAGACGAAGATCATATTCATGTTGCGTCTGTAGTTGTTGGGAACGATACACTCGAAGTTGTTAACCACTATGTATTCCTAGAACAAACTATCCAGTTAGGTCGGTCCAACTTCTCCTGGATCATAAATTCATTCAGCCGCTTTCGGAACCCGAAAAGCTTTCAGAAACTTACTCACAGAAACTTACTCGCTATTATGTCGGACGAATAAATAAATAAAAAATAATAATATAACCAGATCAAATATTAATATAACCCCACTTCTCGTTTTTCCCGCTTTTTCCGCTTTTGTAATGTTGGCCAATAAAACCGCGCCTCTCAGTGTCGTGATTGGTCGAGGCTGTATTATTGCGACGCGGTGACGCGTTCCTATTGGTCGATTCAATCGGGCAATGACCTCGCTCGGAATATTTTACCTTGAACTTTTGCATTGTGTGTCAAAAGGTCTTTATATCTGATATCTGTTAGATAGACCATTTGTATTATAATCTATGAGAGGGACCGTTTATGGCCCGTTTCTACCAATGATATTTATATTAAGCAATAAAAGGTACAAGTATAAATTACAAAAGCGCAAAAAGCCAGACTGCAACTTAATGGGTTGAAATCAACTACTTGTACGGATTTTATCGCGGTTTATTTAGGTTTAAATCTAAATAAACCGCGATAAAATCCGTACAAGTAGTTTAATTTCAATGTGTAATATTCGCGTAAGTAAAAGTCAAATCAAATCAAATCTTTTAATGCTTGCTAAGTGTACATTTAGATCTTAATAATAATACATTATACTTATGACTTTAACAGGTGTAGCAATTATTATGGTCTAGTTTCCCCTACTCATTTCATTAATTTTTAAGTAAGTATTTTATTAAGAATGTAATTTTATTAAATTTAAGGACATTGAGTTAAATTCTCCTGTCAAGTATTTCTACGTAAAGACAACATTATGTAACATAATGGGCTTAAATTACAGTATAAATAAGTACATTAAACCTTTCACATGTAAGTAGGTATATACATTTCAACTCTTCTCTTAAACACCTTTCATTTGATACCCATAATTTTTGATCTTAAAAAAAATACACACAGAACTTCTAATTATATTACTAATTTTAAAACGTACTAAATTATATTTAGTACCTACGTTTTAAAATTTAAAACCTGAAGTCATCACATGAGATGATTTCTGATATTTACGCGAATATTACACATTGAAATGAAACTAATTTTACGGATTATATCGCGGTTTATTTTTGATTTTAATTTCCCGACGTTTCGAATACATTACAGCATTCGTGGTCACGGGCGGACTGAGGTGGTAGCTGTCCATATGTTATAGTTGTCTTAGGGTACCCTCAGGTCTTCTAATTATCTTCTATTATTGTTAGTCCGATCTACGCAGAAAGAGCTTACAGTATCTTGAGGTCTTGCAGTGGAATGCTTGTCTTTGGATTTGACTATGTTTATCACGGGATCCCAAGCTGGTGGTAGCACCCAGCCATCTTCTCTATTGAAATTTGGATGCTTTTTAATTTCAATAGCCTCACAAATCATCCTTGGTAGGTAGCGCTGTTCTTTTGCGAGGATTTGTGGTTTGTCACATGAGTCTTCATGTTAATTATATAATATCCTGCCTGCCACAAATCCACATACGGACATCTGATCCTATACTATGGTAACAAGACAATGGACACAAATAATTAATACACTTGTTTTAATTTTTTTTTTTTTTTTTTTAAATATTTACAGTTTATTTACAAATATGTACACTTAAACTAGGTAAAAAACTTCCTCGAAGTTGTCGCCGCACTGGGAGGGAAGGGTACCTAAAAGACTGGCGGCATTACCCCTTTGTATGGCCAAGCTTATACGTTGGCAGAAAAAGCTACCAGCCCGGCGGTCTCCTGAGACTTCGACTTATTTTAATATACATAGGTAAATTAATAAATAATACCCAGATATACCCCTTCGTTCTAAGAGGCAGGTCTTTGTTCAGCTGTGGACATCTTTCGGCTACTAAAGTAAATGCAGACCAAGATATAGAGTGAGAATCGAACCTAGGATCTATTTGGGTATCGGCCAGGGTTAATTATATAAGACCAAGGTATGTGGGATTTTAATCCACTAAAATGGCTGTCGCGTCAGCACATGAGAGGGGGCTCCAGGGCTCTCCGGTTGGATCTGCACCTGGGGGCCCCTCCGTGCAATCTGCACTGAGGGCCCACCCAGTCACGGTGGTCAGGAGGACGGGGGTTGTAACCCTGCCCCCGTCCTCCTCGGATGGACGTCCTAGGGCCCATATCCTGAACGTCCAGCGACTCCGAAGGTGGCCCGTTTTTTATAGCCCCGGGCTCAGGGAATTATGTAATACCTAGGAAGAGCACCTGAGAACTATTCAAAACGAAAGACGAAAAAATAGACAATGACTGGCGGGAGCTGGATGAAACTAGATTAAACTGAATGAAGTTGTCCAGTTACGACACGTAATGCGGTAAAACAGAGTGGCGTAACTTTAAGTTTGATTGCACTTACCATCATAAAGTAAAGACAGAACTATAAAAGTACAAGTGGGATACCTACTTAAATAATCTGCTGAAAGGACTCTACAAGGAAGCTTTCGACCCTGTAGTCCAGTGGAAAACCTCCCTGCTTTACTGTAAGAATTGTCCTGGGATATCATTATTTAATTTTTGGCCGGCTTAAAAGCCGGAAGATGTCCACTGCCGAATATAGGCCTCCCCCTTCGAACGCCACAATGAACGACAATTGGCTATTGCGTCCACCGGTTACCTGCGACGCGCACAATGTCGTCTGTCCACCTTAGTGGGAGGCCTACCTACGCTGCGTCGACTCGAGAACCTTTCTTCTCCATCGGTTATCGGTTCTTCGAGCGATGTGGCCTGCACATTGCCACTTCAATTTGCAGATTTTGAAAAATAGATACCTAGCAAGTATAATGATTTTTTAAAAATTGGGTTTAATTAATAGATTATATACACTACAATCATCCTTTTAGTTAAAACCTTAGCCAAAGCCTTTGCATTTGCTTTTGCCTTTTTTTGGGAATATTGGCAACGTATTAAGCTACGTAGCCTTTTGGCATTCTGACAACAAACTTGGAGTTTCCCTTATCTCTTAATTCCATTGATTTACAAATGTAGTAAAACAGCGAGACTTTTGTAAATAACATTCAATGGTAGCAATCAAATCTCTAATACCCTGGGACACACACACCGTCACCCGATTACAACCTAGGCAGAGTCCCAATGGCCCAGCTGTATGACAGTGTGTGTATTCTGCCAGCAAGCAGCAATGTGTTGGGCACAGTAGCTGGTGGAATAGGCTAGATGACTAAAACATTCTATTCTGTCATAGATTATCAAAAATATTGGATACGTATTTTTTTCTTTTGTCAAACAATAAATGACGAAGATATAGTGCGTTGAAATTCCACGTGACGTCACGTCGGTATACAGCTTTTACTGAGGCGTGTCGTCACGAGCCCCCACTTTGACGCTCTATATCTTTGGCATTATCTATTAATTAGTTCAGTAAATATTACGTGTCCAATATTTTTGATAATCTAACTGACCGTCTAATTAAAATTATTATTTTAGGCCTATGGGCCCAGTAATGGCCCAGGCTTAATATCTAATATATCGGGGGATAAGCGGCAGTGCAATGCAGGAAGGAAGTGAATAGGCTTTTAATAGGCTAATGTGCTTTACCATCATCGATTGCATCGCCGCTCGCCACCAGGTGGGATTGCAGTCAAATACTAGCTTGTATTGATTAAAGCCTCCGTGATCCAGTGGGAAAAATGCTTGGTTTGCACACCGGAGGTCTCGGGTTACAACTTAGTAAAGTTGGGTTGCCTGGAAGAGATTGCTTTTTAGCGATAAGGCCGCCTTTGTACATTGAAGAAGTTTTCTTCCCCGCACTTTGAAGTTGTGGAATGAATTGCCTGCCGTGGTTTTCCCGCATAATTACAGCATGGGTTTTTTTTAAAAAGGGAGTTAACAATATTTTACGGGGTCGGCAACGCGCAGGTGATCCTGCTGGTGTTGCTAGCGTCCATAGGCTGCGGTGACTGCTTACCATCAGGCGGGCCGCATGCTTGTTTGCCACTTAGGTGGTATAAAAAAAATGATATCTTCAACGTATTGTTGAGTTAACATGTAACTTTTGGTTTACAATAAAGTGTATTTATTATTATTAAAGTTGTTCCTTACTGGCTAGGACAATACAGGCCGATCTGAGTGTCTAAAAAGTAAAATGATCCATGCGTTGGATAGACATGTAAAAAGTCGGTCCTGCGATGTCACCGCGGTCGTGTTGGTCTTCCATCCTATCCTATTAAGAGAGGTAAAGGAAGAGAGATAGCACTTGTGTCTATGCAAGCTCTTGTGCACTATAATATCTGCCGCGTATATGGCCAGGAGGACATTATTAATATTAAATCAAATCAAATCAAAAATCTTTATTTTCAAATAGGCTTAACTTTTGAATGGTAATTTTTTTAAAAGCTACCACCGGATCACAACGCGGCTTCAACTGAGAAGATCCGGCAAGAAACTCAGCGGGCTCGTCATTATTTCACTTTTTTTCTAAATTGTGTTACTATTGAATTGACATTAGCGATATTGTGTCCTGCCGTTCGAAACATAACGCAAGGGAGAAAAGAAGAAAACAATAAACTACGACAAAAAAAACTAAAAGGCCAAAGGGATAGTAGTCGGACCAGTCCCCCCAAGCAGCACCCGCGCACGAGTGGACTCGAGCATAAATAAAAATAATTGCCCGTGGGGAGTCCGGGTAAGAATAGCTCCCTCCCATCTCCTCCCGTTGGGTGTCCGTAAGAGACGACTAATGGAAAACAAGAAGCCGGGCAGTAGCGATTTTTCTATTGTATTACCTACCACCTATACTACGATCCCCAAGACGCCTGCCAAGCATGGGGATTATGGCAACCCCTCCCTTCAAAGAGAGGGGGGACATGTTTCTGTTGCTGATGTGATGTGTGATTAAATAAAAAAGCTGTTCATATTCAGGCATATGGCTTACCATCAAGCGAACGGCTTGCTTGTACTGTTACATCTCGCCACATCATAGTCCTCCTTATGGAGCAGTCGGGCAAAAAATAAAATTAAAGTATCCCTTTTGTTTTGAGGATAAGCATAAACAAAGGCTCTCTATGTGGGCACTTGCGAATAATGTAGAGCGCGGGAAACAATGGAGAGCGCATCCGCTGCTTCCGGTTTGGAAAAAGAGAAATGCAAAGAAATTGTTTACAATTTATAATCGCGCCCAAAGCTCGCGTAGTTATAGTCTATTTGCACATGGCTTTTATGTAATATCTATAAATACAACTACAACCGAGCCGCCGTTGTTTGTCCTGGCTTTTTAAGGTTTAATAATACTTAAAAGATTTTGTTTCTTTCTTTGTTTGCAAGCTCCTTCTGATCCTGTAGTCATGAGTTCGAATACAGTTAGGAAAAATCTGTATTTGGGTCCTGCCATCAAGAAATGATGTGTTTAGCATTTTCTTCTACGAAGACTGTGAGATGGTAGATTTATTTTACAAATTTACTGTCTACGACCAGATATTCTGCAACCACGATGATACAAGACGAGCTGCAGAAATATCTTGATTAAAACCTAATGCCTCAGGTTATAATAAACTGTGAAATATAACTTTACTGTCCATGGATGCCCAAACCAGTTCTTTTTTGGTTTTTTAACTACGAAGCTGAGCCGTAAGTTTAAGGTAACTCTATAGAATCATGAAATACCTTACTATCTGCTGTAAATATCAATATATTGGTATAAATTATAGTTCGATTGCCGTAGACCTCTATATTTTCTTGATTTGTTATACCACCCAATAGATGGCGACACATGTAGAGATAAAAGTAGAGGCTGGAGAAGTGTTTTAGTGGCCACCCTTAGCTTTCTTTTTTTAAATCGTTATCAAGCATACAAAAATATCAAATTATTTTTGTTCAACAGTTTTACACTGTAACACAGATTACTAAAAATACACCACACTAGGCGATCATTTTTACAGATGTAATCTGTAACTCATTCATAACGGAAACATAAATTTATTTTATACTAGCTGACCCACGCAGCTCCGCCTGCGCTATTTTTACGTTAACTAAACTTTGAATAACATACATTCGCATCGAATACATAACCTCATTTTTTATAGTCTGTTAAAAACTGGAACCCACATTTTACTTGCTCTCCGAAGCACGGACCCGTTTAGTTCAAATGGCGTTAAGCGGTCACCCATCTATTTAATGACCTTACCTAACGTTTGTTACGTTGTAACAACGTATAATCATCAAAATAGTAAAATAAAAAACTTTAAGAACAAACAACTGCAATAAATATTTTTATTATCGTACGGAACCCGCGCGACGCAACTAGTATTAGCGCTCACAGCGCTATTCAGTGTCAACATCGGGAACAGTCTAGAAATCATGTCTACAATTCTCACACCTTCACCGTCGAGATTCTTCTATGTATGCTCCTTCTCGCTCGGAAGCATTAGTGTTTTTTATTTCGTATCTCTGTCGCACTCGTTTTGTTGGCGGAAAGAAGGGATGAATTCGGAACTTCATTCTAGTCGCCTCGTCCGCGCCGTAAGTTATCGTCTGAATATATATTCGGGTAGTTGACCCGGGAAGTGGTCATTATCATGTTTATTCTTTATTCAGTGTAGTGCTGCAAAATATATATAAAACAATGTAATATAATTGTGATAGTGTTGTGATTAGGCGGTTGGAACCCCCTGGTAAGTTTATACAATTATCCAAATTAATTAATTTTCATGTTAGGTAATCCTATTACAGTCTAGCAAGTAATATCTCAATCTTTTTATAGTATTATTAACGTCGCTATGGCTATTTTATTTCTTAATTTCATTTCTTCTAGGTAGTGAATGTGACAGGATGTTTTAATGTCAATCAGTTATAACCTCATTTATCTTTTCATTCCAATAACTTTTATATATGTTTTGACACGGTATTTTCCTTATAAAATTCCTATATCTTAATATTTTAGCCCAATCAGTTTTAGCCATCACAAGAATCAGGTGAAATATAGTCTCAATAACTAATTCCATTGTGTAGTCTATACCAGTAATTTTAACCTATATTCTAATGAGTAATTGTTATTTTAGAATGTCCAGATAGTTTAAACTCCATAATATCAGTTCATACTTGCAAGGAATAATCATTGTGTTTTTCATAATTAGTAGTCTAATAGAATTTTCCAGAGTAAAAATTGTTTACAAGTTTGTCATTGTAAATTAAACTTATAGTCTTGTATGAGTACATTGTTGTATAAGAATGTCTTAATTTCCTTTAAGTGTTAAAGCCAACTGTAATGTAGTTGTTTACATAAATTATTCTTTATTCTATTAGCTCATCACATAGCTGAGAGATATATTTAGTTTTGGTTATTATAAGGGAAGGTACCGGGGAAACAAATATTAAAAGTCTTTGTTCCTTCAATATGTTTTATTATAATTGTTAATGTAATATGTAATATTTTCTTTGTTCTGCATGGCGTTGTGGAATGGTGATTATCCGGCATATAAAACATTGGGAATTTGATTCTGGGTTGAGTAAAAATATTACATTTAAATATTTAATTTTCTTTAAATTACATTTCAACCGGAAATGCATTTCACCACTCCATTCCGCATTATATTTAATTGTTTTGCGAAAGATACCGACGCCCATATCTGGTCACACTAGTGCCAGGGCATCGGATCTTTCGCGCTACAGAAGATGTTTCGACGCGTTCCAGGATTGGGAGTTCACCGCTAGGATTGCACCGCTAGGAGTGCACCGCTAGGGTTGTACCGCTAGGGGTTCACCGTTCCCCGTTGGAATTCACTGTTGGGACTGCACCGTGCCCGCTTGGAGTTCCCCGTTACACCGATTGGGACTCCACCGTTCATCGTACAGATTGACTGTACAAGCGGCGGCGCTTCAGGCTGCACTGTAACACCCGAGCCACCGGTGCCCTTCAAGAAACAGAGTGTCGGCTGAAGGCACTACCGAAGACCCCCAAGCGTCGAGGACTCGGACGGCCAAAAGTTAAGCCCCAGCACTTTTTATTATTCCGACCAGATAACTTCCCTGTGCCGCGAATCCACACCCGTGTGTTTTGACTTTATTTAGAGACATTAGAGTTTGGTTCCAGTGCAATTTTTAGAGACTTTAGAGTTTTAATTTTATTAGTGGAAATTTAATTCCTGCCGGGTTAACGTATATGTTTTTATTTTCGATTCAATAAACAACTTGTAATTTTACTTGTTGTTTTTATTCTTGTACCTAGCCGTCAGGCGAACGTAACAGTAACGTCCAACGTACTGTCTACGTAACACGTTGCTTAACCAGATCGATTACAAAACCTTGATAACAACTCTCTATGAGTGTTCCCTTACTAATATTTATTATATTATAAAGAAAAATTTATAAAATCGGACCAAGCGTATAACCAAGTACCCGTTTTGACTTTAATCCCCTCTCCCAAATGAACCGTGCTAGATTACGGGATAAAAAGTATCCTATGTCCTACCTCGTAGTAAGATCTCAAATCATGCCAAGTTTCATTTGAATCCATTCAGTAGTTTCGGCGTGATGCTCAGCCGTGATACAGACAGACAGACAGACAGACAGACAAAAATTAAAAAAATTACATTTTCGGCCTCAGTCTCGGTTATAGAATGCCCTCCAAATATAATTTTCAAAATATCTTCAATGTACAGAATTGGACCTGTTACAGTTTTATTATAAGTATAGATTCCGATGCGCTATTTTATCTGTTTTATTTGAACTACCAATTTCACCATAGACAAACCCATATATTTT
Source organism: Furcula furcula (assembly GCA_911728495.1). Lineage (NCBI taxonomy): Eukaryota > Metazoa > Arthropoda > Insecta > Lepidoptera > Notodontidae > Furcula > Furcula furcula. The sequence goes on along the minus strand of OU452267.1, from coordinate 13,297,114 downwards.
TATTAGTAGTCAAAATAATCCACACCCATGGTTATTCTATATTCCAAATATAAACTGCTTCAAAGCGGCCGCCACGCGAACGGTCAGTGCGTGCGCCCCAGACTGTGGTATTGATCCCACCACCACCTGCCGTCCACCACTCCCACTCGATCCACTTACTTCTTCTAGTCGGCCATCGCCCCGCGACACGATACTACATTGAAATAAAAACAATACAAAAATAAAAAGAAAAAAGTTAATTAGCTGTCAAAATTGGCGCCTTTTGCCGCCTGTGTCAAATTTTCCCGCGAAAAAGTGTGTTCGAATCGCCAATTTTTTAAAATTTTATTTCGTCTAAAGCACGTGTTCTATTCAGTATCGTGACTTGTAACTGTGTTTGAGTGTAGAAAAAAAGTGTTGTAGCGTTTTGCATTTGCACTCGCAATGAGGTGATTCACGGTCGACCCGTTTCTGTATGTCTGTTGTCTCAATTTGCGGCATTCAATTTTCATAATTGCGCGGATGATCGTTTATACACAGGAATCTGTAAATTGTAGCTTTTATGCATAGCACTTTACTTTATACTAGCACATTAAAAAAAGAAAAAAGTAATTTGCTTTCACCGTGAGATGCTGTAGCGAAAAGGAAATAATTATCAGCGGTCTATCAGATGCAAATTATTACACCGCCACTTATCTAGTCCCCTCTGGACGGAAAGAGAGTAGAGATATCCCTGTCTCGGATGGCATACTAACCTGATCGAGCGTATAACAGATTTTTCTTGTACCTATGTCAGCTGTTAGCGTTCTAGTCGGTCGTCCGTGTTTTTCTATCGAGCGGGGAGGAAAAATGCTGAAAAATTTGCATATTTACCAGTCGTAGTAGTTAGTGAGGAGGTATAGTGAGTCAGAAACGGTCGCCGGCGCATGCGCGACGCGGACGTGGTCAATTACTCTTCTTACGCGAACAAATTTTCTAAATTCAAAACAGATAACGTGTTCTGTAAATCGAAACGAACCGATGATATTTTTTATAATCGATATCTTTGCAATCGAGTGAATCGGATATTTTTTTATCGTGTTGTGTTATTGAATCGATTGTTATTGTGAGATGGTGTGAATCAGTATCTTTTTTACAATTGTTATAATGGAAAAAAGTGTGCTGGCGGAGTCAAGGCACGTTCAGTGGGCATCTGAAGTAAGTATCTTACAATTTTGTTTTAAATAAATAAGAATAAGGACAGAGCAAATTTTAGCGTGATACGTTTAATTGTTCCCCTTCGCCAGGAAGTAGACTTCTAACAACAATTAATATTGTTATTATAGCAAAATATATGACACTTAAATTTAATTGGGGGGCCTATAAATCGGTTTAGATTTTTCTTTAAGTTATTTGGCATATCAAAGACACTAAACAAGATCTTTAGTGGCATAAAGAAAAACTGATCCGGTCATAAAATCCAAAAAAATATATTTAATAACCCGTTTCTTGATTTTGTTTTTTTTCAGCATAATAACTTATGCTGAAAATAAAAACAATAGAGTCGCCTCCTATTTACGGGGATTCTAAAAGCCGGCGAAACACGTCTCATAAGTAAAGGAGTCATACTATTTGCCATCGTATTTCATGCAAGTATTTTGTATAATTAGTTAACTATTTGAGTAATATGCCCAAGAAATTCAGTCACATTTACAAAAACGTTGACAATCGATAAGCACGTTTGCTAATCGTCGAGGCTTGAAATCGATTCTTGAATCGAGTGTGGTAGTATTTTTTTTAATGATGAATACTGTTGGTTGTAAAACTGAGACCTGAGAATCTAACCCTGGAACTCGTACAAGACAAGAGTAAATTCAGTCTTTAGCCTGTTGGTCTAGTGGTTAGAGTCCCTGGCCTCTACCAAATACGTCGTCGGTTCCATTCCGACCTCGTATCTGGGTGTTGTTTATGTATCTATGTAAGTCTGTACTTATAAAAAAGTGTATCAGTTGTCTGGCTACCAGTACAGGCTCTCCCTAGTTTGGAATCAGATGACCGTGTGTGGTTTGACCCAATATATTATTATTATTGCTGGCTGTAAAACTTAGCGTTCTCCATGAGAATCGAACCCTGGAGCTCGTACAAGGCGAAATAATATTCACTCTTTATTATAATTCCTTTTAATTTTTTTCCCTAACTGCGATCGTCTGACCTCTGCAACGCTTTGCGTGTAAAAACGCGGCACGACTGTGTGAATAAGTAATATGAATGAGTTTTTTTTTATGAACGGTGTTACCCACACAGATAAACTTATGAATTTATTATCTGTGGAGCGCCACAGACAGACGACCCATTGTTTTTTTTTTTCTGTAATAATCTATATAACAATGGAATGATCTCGGTACGGTTACTGGTGAAGTAAACTACAAATAATCATTTTGACCAATTTTTTTAATATTAGCCTTGTTATCTTGGGTTCATCGTCATCCACTCCGAACAAAGGCCTTTCCCTTAGGAGGGAGAGGTTGCCATAATCCCCACGCTTGGCAGGCGGCTTGGGGATCGTAGTATACGTGGTGGGTAATCCAATAATAAGACGCTGCTGTCCGTCTTCTTGTTTTCCATTACGCCTCTTACGGATACCCAACGGGAGGTGATGGGTGGGTGCTATTCTTACCCGGACACCCCACGGGGAACCTTGGGTTCACTCATAGCCAATTGTAATAAATTTTCGGTAAACTATCAAGTGGTTAAACCAATAATATTAGGTTAAACAAAATCAGGGAGTGTCATGCCCGTTTGCACCAGCGATCCCCTAACTAAGGGAACCCGCAAAGTCACTCTTAAAGAGCCCTTTACCAAAAAATCGATTTCACCAACGCTTAGGTGTCACCTAAGGCGTTAGGAGTCCACTTATTTTTAGAAGCCCGATTGTTCTCCCCATAACTGATCCCTAACGCTAGGTGGCAGCCATTAAGTGTAATTTTTTGGATGAAGTACATGTATAATTTGAGAACGGAGAACTATGAATTTTTAGAAAGTTCAAAATCTATTGAAATGAGATAGTTTAGCTTAGAAAAATATTGAACGTCATGTTTATAAAATACTTAAATAAAATTAACATATTTTTATTTTTCAAAAAGATCAAATATTATGGGTAAATAAAAATCTATGATGCCAATATTATAATTACCGCTGTTTAGCACAAAACTAATACAACCAACTACAAACTATAAAAATCAACATGAAGAAACAAGAAAACAAGAAAGTCGTCCCTTAATTTTATTGGCCCCAGATGTGTCGGCTTTAAAATACAAAGGAATCGTCACTTATCTAGGAGACCCCTGTAAAAGTGACACCCAGCATGGTGAAAATAAATTTATGTAAGAATCCGATTTAGCGGTCACTTATCCTAAGGAGCTCCTACGTAAGAAACTTTTAGGGGATTGTTTGAATTGAAGCGTCTCGTACTTTAGGGGGCTCAAAAAAAATCGATCCTGGTTGTCATGCAGGCAGCAGCACCTGTAGCCAAGTTTTTATTCTACAATACGAAACGCTAGCTTGACCTAATAATACTATAGACATTTACTAGTATCAGTTGCGCATACCTACTCAATTCAATAGTCAGGAGTCACACATCATTTCATCATTCATTCATCAGTCATTTTGGAGAGTGTGCACAGGAACTGCATGACTTGATTCCACCATCCCCCTTCTATCATCGGACGTCGAGATGCACTGCGCATACACACCCTTATGTGGTGAAAGTGCCTTCAGTCTGGACTAAACGATTTGCCTCTTCGTTTATATTGAGGACAGCTAAGGATTGGAACAGTTTGCCTGCGTCGGTTTTCCCGCCCGAATATAATGTGGGTGTCTTCAAGGCTAGAGTGAATAGGCTTTTAATAAGCTAGTGCGCTTTACCATCTTCGATTGCGTCGCCACTTTCCATCAGGTGGCTCTGCAGTCAAGCACTAGCTTATGTTGAATAAAAAAAAAAACACAACTATAATTCTCACTGATGCATATTCTCACTTTTAAATGCATATAAACTAAATTCTACATTATGGAAATGTTCCCACCAAACAACATACAAAAGCAATTGAGCACAGCCATTATTTTAAGCAATAACGTACAAGATAATACACTTCTCTTTACGAAACACGATCAACTCTTTCACAATTCGGCTCATAGCTGTACTTAAGAGAGTTCTTGGAGTTTGTTGCACAAAAATAATCCGATTTGAAAGAGAATTATAACATTTACGTTTATATACCCGTGGGGTGCGGGGTTAGAATTGCATCCCTCATCTCTTCTCACCTCTCTCTTCTCTGTTGGGTGTCGTAAGAGGCGACTAAGCGAGAACGGGAAGACGGGCAGCAGCGTCTTGCTTTTAGATTTATCTTCCACCTATACTGCGATCCTCAAGCAAAGATTATGGCAACCCCTCCCTTCTAAGGGACGCCTTAGTTCAGCGCAGCAGTGGGCGTATTTCGGCTGATGATGATGATGATGAGAATTATCTGACACTGCGGTGGTATAATAAATCTATGGGAGATTTAGATTTTTTTTTCATTATTTGGTGGTACCTACCTGGGGGTCTAGTTCGAGTTCTGATAGACTTAGGCCGCGCGCACTTTGGACACGTTTTCGTACGAATTTTACTCGTGCGGACACATACGAACACGTACGAACGATCCCGACATTCCAAGTACTATGGGAGCGCGCAGACTGGGTGCGGTTAATCGTGCGTATACGTACGTGAAGTTCAGACGTCCGAATACAATCCGAACTTGTTGGGATTTCAAACACGTTCGTACGTTAAAAATTAAAAGTGGATGGAGAAAAAATTATTAACTTGGTTTACGAACGTGAAACAGTATGTGGTCATTATATATCTTTCATAATATGATGGTATTCACTGAATTCACGTCTTTTTAAATATATTTCATGCACCGATAGATATATTTTTCTACGACAGCGATGACGCTGCCGCATTCTGCGAGTTATAAGAGAATTACCAGATACAGGTTATTCATGGCGCTCCAAAGAGGACTTCACGAGTACGATATAACCGGAAAAAAATCAATTCAATTTATTTGCATAAATGTGGTACGTACGTACGTAAACGTATTCAATGTGCGCATCTAATTCGTACGACCACGATCATACGTTTACGTACGATACAAATTCGTGTCCAAAGTGCGCGCGGCCTTACGAGCTTGATCAAACTGTCAGTTCTTTTTCTGTATATTTTACTAGTTTTTTTATAGTTACCGCTAGGGGCGCTGGTGTAGAATGTACATACATACATACATATAATCACGCCTTTTCCCCGTAGGTGTAGGCAGAGCCCAAGGGCCGCTTTTCGCCTCCGTGAGAAACGAGACGTGATGGGTGGCGAATCACATCGCCGCCATTTTGGTTAATTAAATTATATATATGATTGACCATTGTGTGTAGAATGTATGGAGAATATTACCACAAAATATGGATATATTGTGATATTACGGTTTGATCCAGCTCGCAAACTTTCAGAACTCATACTAGAACCCCTGGATGGTCTCTTGCATAAGGAACCAGACTCCTGTTATATAATTATTCGAATAATCGTTAAGAACGCGCAATTGTAGTTTAAATCGAGTTAACACATCATTTAATATTAGGTAGGGTCATGGTATTTCATGTTGTTTGTTGGTTTAATTACTGGTGGATGACACACCAATCCGCATTGTGGCGAATGATTAATGATCTTGAGGAGGTTACCTTGCTGTGACAGGAAAATGGATTAGGAGATCCCTTACTGCGCGTTGTGGTATTTTATGGAGCCTTAATAACTTAGAATAACAGCAACTGAAAAGATAATAATTAACAAAATGTAAAATATCAAAACAAAAACCCAAAAAAAAACCTATAAATAATTAAACACCTTTATAATAACCCTGCTAGAAAACCCGATATAGAACTTTAGAAAACTATACTAAACAGACGACTAGAAGAGAAATATCGTCAATAATTAATAACCCTCAAAAAAGGTCTACGTCTTTATTCGGAAGAACAAAAGGCAATTAAAAAAAAATAACTTACAATATACAGATTAACATTTTTTGTCATGCGTAAATATTGAAAAATGAAGATGCGTCATTTTTTTGGTTTTTCCAACCTTGGTAAAAAAATAGAAAGTATCCACATCAAGCGCAATGTTGATGTTCACGGACGTGCAGACGTTTGCCGTTGCAGAGGTCGCGCGGGGACATCGTGCGTGAACTCACCTGCGCCCTATAACTGCCATGCGGTGAATACATTTTCCGTAATTTTGTGGTTAATAATTGCAAAAAAAAAAACTATTGTTTAAATATGATCTGTTAACGATACTGATTTTGATTACGTGACAAAAACGCACTTAAGAAAAAAATTACCTGTATTATAAACGTTTAGGAAAAAAAAACGACGTAAGATTCGACGTAAGAGACTTTGGTGGTGGTGATGGTGGTAACTGGAACTTAACATTATTGAACGTAGGAACCACCGTCTGAAACAAGGAATGATGATAAAAAAATAAGATTGTCAGGAACTCCTTTTCTATTTTATTCTATCTATTTTTTTATTAATTTTTATTTAAACTTTAAACTTGCAACTATGGCTCATAGAAACAAATACCTTAAATACTAACATACACATTATTATATACATAGGTAGGTATCTAATTATAACATTACATGACACGCAAAACAGCCTACGCGTCGTGCGTAGTGTTAGGTATCCCACCTCGAAAGCGTCGGCTTTTTTTTTTTAAATGATAGACGCTGTTGGCCGCAGATGGCCATTACAGCTTCACCGGACAATAGGAGGCGAGCGCTTATAGCACTCTAGCCTTAATGGCATGAAGGAGCGATGATCTCCAGGGCACCTCAGGGAGGCACGGCCTCGGCTTGGGCTGTCGCTTAAGAGAGGGCTGGTTCACAATGCGCCCCCAATGAGAAGAACCGGCAAGAAACTCAGTGGGGTGATGCACGTCGTTGAGGTCGCATGCTTACGACCCTTCGGCCTCGCCGGCGAGACCGGTGTCTGATAGCTAGTGTAGCCTACGGTTGCTCGGCGCATCGTGGTCCAATAGGACCGTCATTGGGTCAGGAGGGTCGAGCAATACGTGCCGTAGTCTGCGGCGTGAGTCTGAAGGACTAGCAGCGTAATCGGCGGCGGCGCGGATTAAACTGTTCGCGTGACGGGACGCGGCTTCAAAGTAGCGTTTCGACGCTTCTTTTACTAATCTGCGAAGGGGATCTAACTTAAAGTCGGAATGTAAATCTACATTCCGCATGTACCACGGGGCAGCGACGGCACGTCTGAGAAAACGATTTTGGATAACCTGGAGGCTATCGATACGGGTGCGGGCGGCGTGTGCGAAAACAACACTGGTGTAAGTCATGATTGAGGAAACGTCGGAACAAGACACCCTCAGCCAAAACTCTTTATTTGTGAAAGTCGACAGTTGTTCGGTCGGCCGCCTCACCACAAAGGAATTAAAATTCACTCTGTAGCGGGACTCCAATCATTCGCCCTTCAGGTTGATGGCCCCTTTTGGTCTTGACCCGCACGGACTCTAAAATTTCCTCGACCTTCGTAGAGTAGAGTAATGTAATCTGGACACATACAGCAGCGTTGCCAAGACAGCTGGACGCAGCAGATGGTCAGGTCCTGACGGTACGATGCCACAGTTGGTGCGGTTGACTGGCTTCCTCCTTTTTCTCTCCACCTTAACGAAGCCTTTCTCGTCGCACTGCTCTCTCGTTGTGGACCCGTTGACGCATATTATATATGTTGATATGGTAGACCCATTGTCTTTAGAAGTTTAGACTCGTTGGATTTTTGTTGTCGACGATTAGTTTTCTGAATATATAAGCCCTACTCAATTTGGACTCTCCGGGTAAGAAGAGCACTCTCATATTTCCTCCTGTTGGGTTTCAGTATGCGACTAAGGGAGATCAAGAAGACGGGCAGCAGCCAATTTCTATTGGATTAAAGAAGAAGAAGAAATAAATTTTATTTTTCTCACAACATTACCTATCATCTATACTGCGATGTTGTTTCAACAAGACATATCTCCATGACATTTCTGTCTTATCTACATCCACTTAATTGCTTATCTATTTAATAATCGGTTAATTACTGTTTATTAATAGCATGCAGACAGAACAATGGGCATTCAACCATGGGAACGACCGATGGTGGCTATGTGAAAGCTGTGTGAATAGCTGCTTGAGGCGCCAAGAGAAAGTGGCTTTTGTAATAAAAAAAAGGAGGAGGAGGAGGTACTCCTTTGGAGGAGTGTAGGATATCCTCATCGGCAGCCGGAAGACATCCACTGCTGAATAAAAGCCTCGCCCTTAGAAGGGAGGGGTTGCTATTATCTCCACGCTTGGCAAGCGTCTTGGGGATTCAAATTAAAAAATCTTTATTAGGCATAAGTCTCACGGGGGCTCTTACATATTGTATTTTTTTACAACTACCACCTGATCGTAACGCGGTCTCCACTGAGAAGATCCGGCTTGAAACTCAGCTGGCTTGTTTTATTTTTAACCGACTTCAAAAAAGGAGGAGGTTCTCAATTCGTCTGTATATATATTTTTTTTTTTTCTATGTATGTTCGCGCATAACTCTGGCAATTATGAACCGATTTGAAAAAATGTTTCTTCCATCCATTCTTTAATCCGTTAATTGGGTCCCATAAAAAATTATTGCTTAGTAATAAGTAGTTCCTGAAAAAACAAGAATGGTGACTGCGCACTGAGAGCTGCAAGAAAGCCTATATAGATGACGTTTTAGTCGCTCGGACTCGCTCGGTCGGACAAAAATAGTCATAACTCTGGCAAATATTTACCAATTTCAATGATTCTTTTTTTATTCGAAAGAAGAAACCACTGTATTGAATCTGTATGAATTTTATTACAACCGGATAAGAACTTCCTGGAGGACCATGAACGTTGTGGAGGAATTTATCTGGTAAAAACCATAAAACTGATGTTCTCCATTACATTGCTCTGACAATTATGAACCGATTTCGATGATTCTTTTTTTATTCGAGAGAGTAAACTACTAAGATGTTTCCATGCAAATTTCATTACGACCGGATATTTTTTTCTGAAGAAACATGAATTATGTAAAACTATGTAGACGATAATGTGATCATAACCTACCTAGATAGTTTTACTGTTTTCGATGGTTCAATCTTTATATATGAAAATATCACTAAAAAGTTTAAAATAAAGTCTTTTTAAAAAAAAATTGAACCGACTTCAATATCACTGAAAAGTATAAAATAATTTAAATATTATTGAAGTTGGTGCCAAATATACACAGCAGGTACGCTAACACCAACTTCAATAATATTTAAATTATTTTATACTTTCCAGTGATATTGAAGTCGGTTCAATTTTTTTTTTAAAAGATTTTATTCAATATATATACCTAATATGTATTTTTTGATAATTTTACAATAAATATACTTATCTTAAAATACAAGCTTGTAAGAGTAGCAGTTCAAGACCACGCAGCTTTATCCTCCAGATAATCTGAGATTATATAATAGCCCTTATTAGACAAATGACTCTTAATGGTAGTTTTAAATTTGTTTATTGGTAGATCTCGTATATTCTGGGGCAGTTTATTATAAAAACGTAAACCTTGGCCCATAAAAGAATTGCTAATTCTGTGGAGACGCGTGGATAGTACAGCAAGATTGTGTTTGTTCCGAGTGTTTATATTATGTTGGTCACTAATCTTTGTGAAAGCACTTATATTCAGAATATATACATCAAATTTTCAGAAATGTATTGTGATATAACCGTTAGAATGTTTATTTCTATAAATTTTTGTCTTACTGTATCCGTAGGAGCTAGATCCCAGTATAGGTGGTAGGTAATCCTATAGAAGATTACTACTGCTCTGTAGGAGCAGTCTGCTGCTACTGAGACTACTACTGCTAAGTGCTACTGTCCGTCCCCCTGTTTTACCTTAGTCGCCTCTTATGAAGACCCAACGGGAATAGATGGAAGGGCCCTATTCTTACCCAGACACTCCACGGGAAATACGACAAGTACGACCTATACTAAACTCATAATACCGTTGCACGGTCAAACCGACCCCATTCGATTTGCAGAGGCTGTCCGATTTCCGAGAATCGGATCGAATTCGTCATAGTCACGCGACGCCGAGCTGTTCGTTTGGTGTCTAGAAGAAAGTTTCTAAAAGTATTTTAATTCTAGACTGTCGGTGTTCCGGTTGCTTAAATAAATACTTTGTAGGGTAAAAGTGGGATAGTTGCCACACTTTTTGAAATTGCTTTATATCTCTCAGAGAAAAAAGCAAAATTCTTTATTTTTAATACGGGTAGGTACTTTGATTTATTATCTTCAAACTTATGAAAGGAAAAACCATCATCTTTGATATTTCCAGAGTATTAGCGATTTTTGCGGACCTCTAAATTTTGGGGCATCTATCCCATATAGGGGATAATTGCCTAATCTATGTAAATTACGTATAGGATAGATGCCCCACTGAAAAAGAGGCCATCTATCCCGAAAAAACTTTGATTTCACCTTGCCCTACCATGCAATCGCACAAAGACATGCAACACGGTCAACTTAGTGGTAGTTGTAGAGTCTCTGGAAAGATAAATAAAATAACATGTGATCATCCGCCAAACTAGAGTAATTACAATCGAGGCAACTATACCCCTAGGGCAACTATCCCACATTTACCCTATAGCTACCCACCGAACTATGGCCCGGAATTTGTAGTCTTAAACTTTTCAGAAGAAGATCTCTACATGATGCAAAACGAAGGGTGCGGGCTCAAATATCGCGGGGAAAATAATTAGTCCTCGTTATAGAGATACAGAGGAATTTGCGACTTTGTTTTGTACTATTAACATGAATCTTTCGGTTCTCTAATAAACCTATAACCTTTGCCTTTATCTGAGCTTAAGTATAAAATCACTGGCATTCATTGAGGCTCCACTTTGCCATTTCTATAGGTGTTCTACTGGGATAAAATTGACTCGATTGAATTTCATGTTTTTTTAAATCCATTTAATTATGAAAGAAGTAAAACATTCACCTAATGGTTATGCCATATACGGCCGTGCTGCAGTGTCGCTCTAAGTCGCTTGTACTACAGTATCAAGCATCGTTTTAACCCCAAAAGTTAATAATAATAATAATACCAGCCCTTGTTTATGTCCCACTGCTGGGCACGGGCCTCCCCTCAAGATGAGGGGGCTTAGGCCATAGTCCACGCAGGCCAAGTGCGGGTTGGCGGACTTCATACGTCATTCGAGGGCTAGTTTGGCTTTCTCAGACATGCAGGTTTCCTCACGATGTTTTCCTTCACCAAAAGCTAGTAACAATCGCACAAAGACGATTCGCACATGATTCATTGAAGAAATCAGAGGTGCGAGAGTCGAACCTGCGCACCTTGTTTCCAAGGCAAGCGCTCGCCCACTGAGCTGTTACAGCTTACAAGAGCAATTTAATTAAACAAAATTATTAAAATTTACGTATAAAGTCAAGTCAACTTTTGTAACTATAAAAAGCACAAAGAACACCATTAGCCAGCTCTAGCGACACTTTACTCCGGCTGCCGGCTCTAGGAGAGCACTCTACGACATTCTAGACATGCTAATGTGACACTCTAGCCGACCCAATTCTCGGGGAGGCATTCCGTTAGTTGGGTAAACGAGATAAATTGCTAATTTAAAGTATTATAACACAGCCGTCCGGGAATTAGGTATATGCAGAGATAGGTAATCCCTGTCCTTCGGAGTCGCTAACGCTTAGGGTATAGGCCCTTAGGCATCCACCGAGTATGGAGGCGACTCCGAGGAAAATGGCGGCGGGTGAGTACCGTGTCGGTACCCGTGGGACTACAATGCGTCCCCCGGTGGCGGGCTCAAACCCAAGGCACTGAGGGGCTCCTGGTGCAGAGCCCACCGGAGGGCCCAGGGCCCCCCGTCGTCCATGTGCCGATACGACATCCGCGGAGGTTTAAATGGGTAAGAATCCCATATACCCCGGTTGAGCCCCACAGCTCCAGGGGACATTTTGAAGATTTGACCCCCGAAAAAAATAAAGTAGATAGATAGATAAGGTTTTTATTTGCATCAGAAGACACACAAACATACATGATAATAAAAAAAGAATAAAATACTGTGAAAAAAGAACATACATACAATAAGCAAACAATAACTTGAATTGTCATACTTTCGACAAGGTGTGTGTCACAGTGATGCAAACGGGCAGTAGCTCAACGATGTATTTGCTCAAAGAGCAAAGCGCTGATTTTCAGCCACAGCCCAGAGGATAGTCGGGATCGCGCTCAGCGATACAGACGTGAGTCGAACAGATGTCTAATGTAATATCATGTTTATCGTTTGGAGAAGTATGTAATATGTAAGTATGTAATAAAAATAAAATAGAATAAATAATTTAAGGTAATATTATTAATAATGTCCAGAAGCAGAATTAGAAGAGATAATTAATATTAAAGTATTTGGCTCATTAATGGGAAACCACTACCAAGACGACCAAACCTTGTGTACAGTTTTTGATGTTCCAATAGTGCTAATTTTAATTGCTTTTTAAAGGTAAACTTTGAACTAGCATTTCTTATAGGAGGCGGCAAGTTATTCCAACACTTGGTCGCCTGGTAGCGAAAACTACCATTGAACGCCACCGTCTTGTGTATATGGGCAGCTAACGGAGCCCGCGTTGACCGAGCTACACCTGCACCGTATTGATGGTGAAAAGAAGAGAATTTCAGTTTACTATATAGATATTCCGGGTTTTTATATTTTATTAGGTCAAACATTAGAGATGCAAGATGTAGTCGCCTTCGAGATTCCATATTTAGCATAGATGCATTATTAATAAACGGGGAAATATGGAGTAATCCCATGAATCCCTAACACATACGATTCCATTAAAAATATATTTAAATTACAGTTCAGATTTGCTACAAACTAAACTATAACTTACATCACATCATCAGCAGACAAAATACGTCCACTGCTGAACAAAAGACCTCCCCTTTAAAGGGAGGGGTTGTTATAATCACCACGCTTGGCAAGCGCCTTGAGGTTCGCAGTATAGGTGGTAGGTAATCCAATAGAAAGACGCTGTTGTCAGTCTTCTTGTTTTCCCTTAGTCGCCTCTTACGTACACCCAACGGGAGGAGATGGGAGGGTGCTATTCTTACCCGAACACCCCACGGGTATAAAACTATAAATTATAAAATAAAAAAATATTTGGAAGGTAACCAAAAGGAGTTAACGAAAACATGGAAGAACGATGATACCCTCAGAAGTATATACCATCTGGGGTGGATAATTCGACAATAAATTAAACACCATGTGCGTAATGACGTTCCTAGTCGAATGCCTAATAAGAGATTTAAAAAAGTGATCGTAATTAATCTAATAAATAATTACTAGAGAGGTGACTATTTGGTGTGATTGTGTCGAAACATAAGAAGAAGTAGATATTTCCGTCCGCGCTGTTGCTGCCCGTACCAGATGTTAATGGTCCAATAGTTACAAATGGTGTTTATTTTTGATTACGTCTTTCTGCAGTATATTTTGTTCAAAAGTAACATTTTTTGATTTCTTTGCATTGGATTTATTTGACGGTTCCAAAATACTCCTGTGTAGTGGTATTACCAGATATTTCATTAATTGTCGTATCGTCGTCCCCACATTGTATACTTATAGTATTATATATAATACTATGTCGCAAATATCAGTGCCCCACGCCGTAACAATATATATATACAAAAATAAAGAAAAATCTGACATGGTATACAAATCCAGAAGAATATTAAAATCAAAATTAAATAGGTACCTACACAAAATAATATGAACCATAACAAGAAATAGAAAAATTAAATTTCACAACAGAGTTGTGTGCGTATGTGTGGGAGGGTGTGTGTAAGTAATAATAAGGTATAGGTTATTCATTTAGAGATTGCACATAAAGAAATATTGTATTTAACAGAAATATTTTCAAAACAAGGGAAAAGTTCCCTTCCGTTGCTCTCAAAATCCAATGGGACGGAAGACCGACATGACCGAGAAGAGGTTGAGTGCAGGACCGACTTTACATGCCCATCCGATGCATGGATCCTCTTATTTTTCAGAAAATCAGATCGTCGGCATGTATTGTCTACTTTCTCAAAGTAGTTGCTTTCCGCGGAATTTGTACCCGCGACCTACGGCTTGCAAACCAAGCGCTTTTCCGCTGCACCATTATACCATATGGTGCCAAGTCACTGTCCTCGCACGTTTGCCTAACCTTAATACGACTGGGTTCATCATAATCCAACTATGTCAGTAATTATGCTATTAATTTAGCAGTAACGAACCATGGTCATACCAAATGACATCACCTAGTAACACATGTACAGCTAGCAACAAAAGTAACGTTATGAATTTAAAATACTAATTACTAGGTACAACAAGGTGTTCGGAATCGCTAGACGTGCGGGGTGTTGGCTCTAGAAGGTCCATTGAGTACTGTGGCGGGGTTGCAACCCCTGTTCTCGTGAGCACCGTGTCTGGTACAAGCTACAAGAGGACGCCTTGAGACAGCGGGCTTAAACTGAGGGGCTATTGGTGCAAATCGCACTAAAGAGCTAGAGTGTCCCGTCTCAAGTGCCGATGCGACAGCCGCGGGGGTTTAAGTGGGTATGAATCCCACATACCCCGGTCGAGACCCACAGCTCCCGGGCACATTTTGAACTCTCGAGGTTCAAACGGAGTGCCCAAAATATCTCCATAGCCTCGATGAAGGTCAATGGCGAGGTTTTAGTGGTTAAAAACCAAACCAAACCATGTCTGACTCCCCACCGGGTCTTGTGGTCCCAAGATTTTATCAGTATTTGCATTAAACAAAATAAATCAGAGAACGCTACTGGTCGTCTTCTTGTTTTCACTTAGTCGCCGCTTACGGACACCCAAGGGCTGGTTATGGCGGGGTGCTGTTCTTCACCGGACACCCCACGGGTAACCGTGCAAGCGTGCAAAGCCACCATGAAAAATATATTTCTACTTTCTTTGCTATCCGTGCAGCTGCGCTAAAATTGAAAGTTTATCACACGTACGTGAACTGTTTATTGAATCGGAATTGAACCCGCGAACTCTCACTACGCTTCTCGGTAGCAGCAGCAACCTTGTATATTTTATTAAGCGGAAAAGTGCTTTATTTTTAAACGACTTCAAAAAAGGAGGAGGTTCTCAATTCGTCTGTATATATATTTTTTTCTATGTATGTTCGCGCATAACTCTGGCAATTTGAAAAAATCTTTCTTCCATCCATTCTTTAATCCGTTAATTGGGTCCCATAAAAAAATTATTGCTTAGTAATAAGTAGTTCCTGAAAAAACAAGAATGTTGACTGTGCAGGAAAGCTGCAGGAAAGCCTATATAGATGACTTTATGTCGCTTTTAAGGACAAAAATGGTTATAACTCTGGCAAATATTTACCAATTTCAATGATTATTTTTTTATTCGAAAGAAGAAACCACTGTATGAATTTTATCACAACCAGATAAGAACTTCCTGGAGGACCATGAATGATGTGGAGGAATTTATCTGGTAAAAACCATAAAACTGAAGTTCTCCTTTACATTTCTCTGACAAATATGAACCGATTTCGATGATTCTTTTTTTATTCGAGAGAGTAAACTACTATGATGATTCCATGCAAATTTCATTACGATCGGATAAATTGTTTCTGAGTTTCTGAAGAAACATGAATTATGTAAAAGTATGTAGACGATAATGTGAAATCATAATGATGTCATAACCTTTTTTTTTTTTTTTTTTTTTTTACCTAGATCATTTTACCGTCTTCGATGGTTCAATCTTTATGTATGAAAATATCACTAAAAAGTATAAAATAAAATATTATTTAAAAAAATTGAACCTACTTCAATAACACTAAAAAGTATAAAATAATTTTAATATTATTGAAGTTGGTGCCAAATATGCACAGCAGGTACGCTAACACCAACTTAAATTAAATAAAAAAAATCACTAGCAACTTAGTAAGAGTATATTAATATTTGGGCAAGCCAAGCATCATCATCATCAGTCGAAAGACGTCTTTCGCTGAATAAAGCCTCCCCCCCTCCCTCTTAGAAGGGAGAGGTTCCATAATCCCCACGATTGGGCAGACGTCTTGGGGATCGCAGTATTATATATGTAGGTGGTAGGTAATCACGGTGCTGAGACGTGGTCACTTACGGTACGACTAGTCCACCAACTGAAGGTCGCTCAGCGAGCTATGGAGAGAGCTATGTTTGGCGTTTCTCTGAGGGATCGAATAAGAAACTAAGTAATTCGCCAGAGAACCAAAGTTACTGACATAGCACAACGGATTAGCAAGCTGAAGTGGCAGTGGGCTGGTCATATTTGCCGCAGAACCGATGCTCATCATCATCATCATCAACACCAGCCGGAAGACGTCCACTGCTGAACAAAGGCCTCCCCCTTAGACCGCCACAATGAACGACAATTTGCTATTTGCATCCACCGGTTTCCTGCGACGCGAACAATGTCGTCGGTCCACCTAGTGGGAGGCCTGCCTACGCTGCGTCTTCCGGTTCGTGGTCGCCACTCGAGAACCTTTCTTCCCCAACGGTTATCGGTTCTTCGGTTCTAGAGTGGAGACCACGAACCGGGAAACGTAGCGTGGGACGTGTGACCAGGTGGAGTGACGACATACGAAAAGCATTTGGCAGCGACTGGATGAGGAGAGCCGAAGACCGGTCTCAATGGCGTGTATTAGGGGAGACCTATGTCCAGCAGTGGACTGATGTGGGCTGATAATGATGATGATGATGAAGTAATCCATTAGAAAGACTGCTGCCCATGCCTCTTAGGCCACCTAACGGGAGGAGATGGATGGATGCTTTTGACCGGCCAAACAGCAATGTGTAAACATCGCTACGTTCTGATGTGAAGGGCACTTTAGCTGGTGAGATTAGGGCTCAAGAGACTTAATAACTAATAGTGCAGCTGGTACAGCCCGTCGTCTGTTGATGGGTCCGTTGGTCTAGTAGTTAGACACCCTGGCCGTTATGCGTCGTGGGTTCGATTCCCACCAAGTGTCTGGGTGTTTGATCTTTATGTATATGTATGTGCTATATTTACAAAAAAATATATATAAGTATTAGTATCAGTGATCTGGTTTCCATAGTACAGGCTTTGCCTAGTTTGGGATCAGATGACCGTGATCCGTGACCGTGTGGATTGTCCCAGAATATTATTATTATTATAACTAGCAGCCAAGCCAAGATGCAACTAAGATACTAAGAGTAGGGATTATTGGGGATTATGGCACTAAGAACCCCCCCCCCCTGAAAGCGACAGAGGGGGGCCTCTGTCGCCTAATTTAGGATCAGATAACCGTGTTTTTTCTTTTTTGGGAATGATAGACGCTGTTGGCCGCAGATGGCCATTACAGCTTCACCGGACAATAGGAGGCGAGCGCTTGAAGCGCTCTAGCCTTTACGGCAGAAGTAGCGACGAGCTCAAGGGCACCTCAGGGAGGCACGGCCTCGGCTTGGGGCGTCGCTTAAGAGAATGCTGAGTTTACCTCCAGTTCACAACGCGCCCCCACTGAGAAGAACCGGCAAGAAACTCAGTGGGGTGATGCACGTCGTTGAGGTCGCATACGTACGACCCTTCGGCCTCGCCGGCGAGACCGGTGTCTGATAGCTAGTGTAGCATACGGTTGTCGGGGAGGGTTCGGCGCATCCCGATCCAACAGGATCGGTGGATTGTCCCAAGATATTATGATAAGCAAACTAGTCAGTTGGATTACCATCATCCGATCGTCTAGCTCTAGTCACCAAGCTAATTAAAAATCTAGTATGATCAATTATCCCGCTACTTGAACCGCAATATTCGTCTCGGTAGCTGCGAGATTGCGTCATCTCAAGCAAACGCGGGCACCACTTAGTTGGATTATACCTCCATACCTATAAACAGTTCACATCGCACGCTGCTACCGTTACGCCCCTTGCCTCTGTAAACCGAGTGCAGTATGACTTGACAGACAGTGCAAAATACAATATATCAAGCAACTACAAATCTTAAGCTGGTTATAATAGCACATAGTATACAGAGTGTAAAAAAACACGTGTCCGATCCGTGAGGGTCTTATTCAGTGTATCAATACAAACACATGTATATAACTCATTTGTTGAATATCTCATATTTTTTTTCCTACTTTGTTCCAGAAAAACGAACCTGATCTTGTATTGTTGGTACAAATTAGAAAAAAAAAATTGGCATAATTAACAAATGAGTTATATACATGTGTTTGTATTGATACACTGAATAATACCCTCGTGGATCAGACACGTGTTTTTTTACATTCTGTATAGCTCGCACAACAATATCGCTCACCACACATTGTTATGGAAACGTTCACACTGACTGTACTGTACTATATGTTATTGGCTTACTACATGCTATAAATTGGTGCGATGTGCTAAGTTCATGCTGTGCTGTATCACGTGCCGCCCTCTTCTTCCTCCCTCACCCCCGGCCGATCTGCAAGCGAAACGAGCGAAATGCTATAAATGCTTGCGATAATATCGCGTAATGTGAACGCCATGTTATATAGTATAGGTCATTAGGTCCTTCTTTGCTATACTATATAGCTCAATAGTATAGCGTAGTCTGAAACCAGCTTTAGTAAATCTCTGTCCTCTCCCCCTCTCACTTTCCTCTCGCACACACACAAACGCGTGCACATACACATACAAGCACGCACACGCATGCAAGTTCCCACACACACGTACACACACATCCACAAGTCGATCAGAGTTCGTGAACCTAAAAACCAACACAATTTACACGCATTTTACCCGCACTATTAAACCTATTTTTTTTCACCAAAGCATACCTAGCCTCCTAGATTCACGAATGACCTATATGAAAGTCTAACAGACTGGATCAATGACGCACATCTAGGTATGTAGGTATGTTTTATTGGCAATACCTCGGGAACGGGGTTATTAGCTCACGCTGCGCTGGACAGACTTTCAATATTGTTCGCTTGAAGATTTTTAAAACGTACGCCAGGAGAAAACTGTTTCATTGTTTTAGAATGATTTTAGATGTATTGTATAAAGATTTCAATTCGTCTCGTTATGACCTTTCATTTGATGCCCTAATCTATGTTTTTGGTCCAAAAAAAAATACTAAATAATATGTTTTTTTTTTTTTGAAAAAGATACATGTCACTCACACAACTAAAACGAAGCTAACACCATATTATAAGTCACTGTCCATTAAGCCGTTTAAGCCGTGCCAAAGAAATAGATATACACACATACATATTTACATACTTACAAACAAACATATATACATACAGAATTATGTTTATACTCTCGAACACATAAACCTCCGCCACCAGGCGGAAATTTTCAAAAAGGAATTCGTATTTTGAATTCCCAACAGATTCTTCGCAATTTCTGTATTTTTTGTAAAATGATTACATATTTTAGGTCAATCATACTCAATTTATTTATTAGCACCATAGAGTTAAGTATTAAGAATACAGTACGCGTTTGGCTATGGTCCCATTACACAAAGCGTAGGTAGATTTTCCTCTACGGGGCAGGTGAATTGAACTATTTAAAGTTATATTACAAGAGTTATATTGATATGTAAGTGATAAATAGTAATAGGTTTGATCTGTTACGAGCGCAAATGTCGATAAATACAGCTATCGGTATAGTACCTATTGTCATGTACCTGTTATTTATGTATTTTGATGTTCTTACCTGTGCCTACGGTTCTTACTTGCATTTAAGCATTCTATAGTACTTGTACTGATTATTGTTCTGTGATTAGCACTAATTAGCAGACTCATGTTTGGTCTTAATGCTGCCATACGAATAAAAATCAAACCGTAACTAACTTACTCATATGATTCACCGAAAGTGGTCTCATTTAGACCCACAGCAAACATATTAAAATAATATAGCCTACCCATACTGCGGGTTTTGGCAACTTGGATAACTAGGTTATTATATTGGTACGTCCCCTGAGCTACCCCGGGGCGTGCTCTAGCGAGCGTCTGGCGCTGGAGAAACTTTGGCGAAGATCCGAACGGAGAGCTCAAAATCTCCTCATCATTATTTTCATTAGCAGCCGATAGACGTCCACTGCTGAACAAAGGTCTCCCCCTTAGAAGGGAGGGGTTGCCATAATCCCTACGCTTGTCAGGCGGCTTGGGGATCGCAGTATAGGTGGAAGATAAATCCAAAAGTAAGCCGCTGCTGCCCGTCTTCCCGTTCTCGCTTAGTCGCCTCTTACGACACCCAACAAGAGGAGATGGGGGATTCAATTGTAACCCGGCAACCCACGGGGCGAGTCTCCCCATAGCGTGGATGAAGGCCACCTGGGAGGTTTTGGTGGGTAAAAATCCCACATATCCTGCGCTCCGCCACCTTGGGGCTCGGGTACCTTTTGAAGGTCCCCTGTGCTAGTGACCGTCCAGGGCCCTAAGTCTGCTAATTTTAAAAATGGCTCCAATTCAGCTACTTAAAAAAAATACACACTGTACTATCTCAAAAGTGAAGCGCTGGAATGGCTCCTGCGCCACACTTTTGAGACTTTATTAACATTGTGAGAAATTCGGTATTCCGCTAAAATAAACATAAGCAGTGGTGTCACACCACTGACACGCCATTATGGTTTTAGGTCTAAAAATACTATGTCGCTGGAATAGCGATTGTACGTCATTTTATTAAAATTATCAGCCTTGGGGCCCAGGTCAGTGACAAGCCACTGACTCGCCACTGGTCTTGTAAAATTAATAGACTACCAAATGTGTAAAATCATCATCACAGGGGCAGACAGAGGCAGTGCTATCAGCCATCTACAGGCATGCGTGTGTACTATCAGGCAAACGTCTGGCTCGTCTCGCCAATAAGATGATTGGACAACATTTGTATCCATCGTTCCGACACTTCCGATGTTCCATGCGTCGGATGGGCATGTAAAAAGTCGGACCTGAGCCTGACCTCTCCCCGGTCGTGCTGGTCCCATCCGTTTGTGAGAGTTAAGGAAGAGAATGCACTTGTGCACTATAATATCTCCCGCGTAGATGGCTGATCTTGAGAAAGATTGGCTGCTGTGGTCGTATCGGCCAGGAGGACATTATTATGCTTTGTATGAAAATACTTAAAATATTCTTATTTATTATTTTTATTTTTATTGTCAGCTGAAATATTTATACTTACAGAACCTTGTGCTAAAAATCAATCGCTCGGCAAACTTAGCTATTGTTATTACAAACAATATTTTTTTCAGTTCGTGAAGTGAAGGCCTGCGTCCATTATACCTTTCGTTCAACCTTGAGTGTTCTAAACGACATTTATTTTGTTACGACACACTTATCTCAAAAGTGGTTTTATCACGCATTGCGAACAGATACATGACAGTGTTTTGTAATTATTAACCGCGAAATAAAAGCAGCGTGAGAAAAAAGGTCAATTTTTGGCTTAAAATTATACTGCTTTACATATGAATTTATCAGGGGCCTTACCTTGAACCTTCTTAGAGCAGGGCAGTTTAACACGAAAAGTGGCAAGTGTACATACAACGACGCACGCTATAAGATTTCATGGTAAAAGACCCCAAATAGTAAAAATATCAAACCTCGTATTTAACTTTCTTTGCAATAGTTTTATGAAAATTTCAAAAAAAAAAAAACTGATATTTTATTCGTTTTATTTTTCCTATCTATACTTATAATAAAACTGTAACTGGTCCAATTCTGTACATTGAAGATATTTTAAAAATTATATTTGGAGGGCATTCTATAACCGATACTGAGGCCGAAAATGTATTTTTTTTAATTTTTGTCTGTCTGTCTGTCTGTCTGTCTGTCTGTCTGTCTGTCTGTATCACGGCTGAGCATCACGCCGAAACTACTGAATGGATTGAAACGAAACTTGGCATGATTTGAGATCTTACTACGAGGTAGGACATAGGATACTTTTTATCCCGTAATCTAGCACGGTTCTTTTGGGAGAGGGGATTAAAGTCAAAATGGGTACTTGGTTATACGCTTGGTACGATTTTATCAATTTTTCTTTATAATATAATAAATATTAGAAAGGGAACACTCATAGAGAGTTGTTATCAAGGTTTTGTAATCGATCGGGTTAAGCAACGTTCGGTAAGGTCAATAAATAGATGGGTGACAGTTTAACGCCATTTGAACTAAACGGGTCCGTGCTTCGGAGAGCAAGTAAAAAGTGGGTCCCAGTTTTTAACCGACTATAAAAAAGGAGGTTATGTATTCAATGCGAATATCTGTTATTAAAAGTTTAGTTAAAGTAAAAATAGCGCAGGCGGAGCTGCCTGGGTCAGCTAGTAATAAATAAGTACAACTATGACTATAAATAACCGTAATGTATAAATGAGGGAATATATAAAAAAATTCTTAATTTATTTGTCCCCATAATAGGTACAGGCTCTCCCTGCTTAGTTTGGCAACAGATGGCCGTGTGTTGTATCCCAGGATATTATTATAGACCCGTACTCGATTACCCGTTCCGGTTGCGAATAGCAAGCTCCCATCTTCTCCCGTTCTGTATCCGTATGAAGCGAATTAGGGAAAACAAGAAGACGGGCAGCAACGTCTTTTCTATTGTATTACCCTACTGCCATCCCAAGTATCATTGGAAGTAGACGAATAGATAAGATTTCAAATAAGGACTGGAACTTTGGATGTTATACGACAGGCGAAGAAACGTAAGTGGGATTGGGCGGGTCATGTTATGAGACAGTCAGACGAGCGATGGACCCAGGTAACAACAACATGGTGCCCACGTTACCTCGTGAGACCAGTTGGAAGACCACGAATACGCTGGAAAGATGAATTAAATAAATTCAAAAAGTCATGGATGAGACTAAGTACCAACCGCAAAACAACAGATGGGGGAGGCCTTTGCCCAACAATGGGATGAACTGTAATATGAAAAATAATAATAATAATTTTTTTTTTTTTTTTTTTTGAATGATAGACGCTGTTAACCGCAGATGGCTATTGCAGCTTCACCGGACAATAGGAGGCGAGCGCTTGAAGCGCTCTAGCCTTTACGGCAGAAGTAGCGACGAGCACAAGGGCACCTCAGGGAGGCACGGCCTCGGCTTGGGCTGTCGCTTAAGAGAGGGCTGAGTTTACCACCGGTTCACAACGCGCCCCCACTGAGAAGAACCGGCAAGAAACTCAGTGGGGTGATGCACGTCGTTGCGGTCGCATACGTACGACCCTTCGGCCTCGCCGGCGAGACCGGTGTCTGATAGCTAGTGTAGCATACGGTTGTCGGGGAGGGGTCGGCGCATCCCGGTCCAATAGGACCGTCATGGGGTCAGGAGGGTCGAGCAGTACGTGCCGTGGTCTGCGGCGCGAGTCAGAAGGACTAGCGGCGTAATCGGCGGCGGCGCGGATTAAACTGTTCGCGTGACGGGACGCGGATTCAAAGTAGCGTTTCGACGCTTCTTTGAGGAACTTACGAAGGGGATCTAATTTGAAATCGGAATGCAGATCTACGTTCCGCATGTACCACGGGGCACCGACGGCGCGACGGAGGAAACGATTCTGGATAACCTGGAGGCTATCGATACGGGTGCGGGCGGCGTGCGCGAAAACTACACTCGCGTAAGTCATGATAGGGCGAATGCAAGCTTTGTATAATGTCAACTTATTTCTAAGCGACATTTTACTCCGCTTGCAGAGAAGGGGATACAGGCGACCTAATACGAAAGCCGCTCGATTGCGGACGGACCTAATGTGCGGGCCGAAAGTCATGCGGGAGTCCAAGGTGACTCCGAGGTACTTAACCTTCCTAGTCCAAGGGATAGGGCGATTGAATAGGGATATTGGGACTAGTCGTCTGTTGGGCCGAAGGCTCCGCGCGGAGAACATATTGGCGGGTCCCCGGGAGAAGACCACCGCGGCACTCTTCTCCGGGTTCACCTCTATGCGCCACGTACGGAACCATTGACCCAGGGCGTCGACTGCGGCTTGAAGAGCACGCGTCAAATAGGACATGTTCCTATGGGAATAATAGAGAGCGGTGGCATCCGCGTAAAGGGCGAGTTGGACTCTGCTCGAACGAGGAATGTCGTTCGTGAACAGGCTGAACAAGAGGGGAGAGAGCACGGAGCCCTGAGGGACTCCGGCCTGTATAGGATGGGGTGAAGAAAACGTACCTTCGACCCGGTATCGAAAGGTACGATTCGAGAGAAAGTCTCGTATGATGAGTACGAGCCTATCGGGGACTCCTAACTGGAAGAGCTTGTATATCAAGCCGTTGTGCCAGACCTTGTCGAAGGCCTTGGCAACATCGATGAATAGGGCGCCTGTGTAGACGGGCTTGGGCTGGTTGAGCCCGGTCAGGATGTGCTCCGTGAGGCGGTGCACCTGGTGGACGCAAGAGTGTCTGGTTCGAAAGCCAAACTGCTCGTCAATAAGGATATTATTAGAACTGACAAAGTCTTTG
Source organism: Furcula furcula (assembly GCA_911728495.1). NCBI lineage: Eukaryota > Metazoa > Arthropoda > Insecta > Lepidoptera > Notodontidae > Furcula > Furcula furcula. The sequence goes on along the minus strand of OU452267.1, from coordinate 13,272,568 downwards.
AGTCTCGCTAATAGCAAGCGCTCATAGAGTTTGCCGAGAGACTTGAGAAGACTGATAGGCCGGTAGCTCGCAGGGCTGCTGCGAGGCTTGCCCGGCTTAGGGATACCTACTACATCCGCGTCTTTCCATTCGGCAGGAAAGACGCAGTGGGACATGGCTGCGTTGAAGATAGTCACTAAAAGACATATCAGATGGACAGGGAGAACCTTGAGAACGCGATTGGAGATGCCGTCGGAGCCCGGTGCTTTCTTCGGCTTAAGGCCTTTGATCAGGTCTTCCACCTCGGTTTGCGTGACCGGGGAGAGGGATTCGGTGGGAGGGAGTGAGGACCTGCGCTCTACTTCCCTATCCACAAGATCGAGGTGCGCCGGATCGACGGGAGCGGAGCTGGGTGTGCACTGACTCTCTAGAGAGTCAGCGAGAACCTCAGCCTTATACTTACATTAATTGTGCAGGACGGGCGGACCCGAATGCACGAGCCACTGACGTCCTGTGTGTCTGTAGCTATCGCTGGTACGGTATGAACCCGCCGAAGAGTGTTGACGCTGTTGGTTACAATGTAGGTTGGTTACAAGGTGTCCGTGAAATAAGAACTCCCAATTTGATAGCAAGCTTGATAGTGGCTACGACGGTGGCGCTCTTCGTACTGAATATTCTTTTCTTCTATTTATATCTTGCTTTTAGTTCCCGCGTCGACCGCTTGCTTGTTCACCGACAGTGGCGCTTTTTTTTTTTTTTTTTTTTTTTTTTTTTTTTTTTTTTTTTTTTTTTTTTGCTTTTTTTTTTTGGGAATGATAGACGCTGTTAACCGCAGATGGCTATTGCAGCTTCACCGGACAATAGGAGGCGAGCGCTTGAAGCGCTCTAGCCTTTACGGCAGAAGTAGCGACGAGCACAAGGGCACCTCAGGGAGGCACGGCCTCGGCTTGGGCTGTCGCTTAAGAGAGGGCTGAGTTTACCACCGGTTCACAACGCGCCCCCACTGAGAAGAACCGGCAAGAAACTCAGTGGGGTGATGCACGTCGTTGCGGTCGCATACGTACGACCCTTCGGCCTCGCCGGCGAGACCGGTGTCTGATAGCTAGTGTAGCATACGGTTGTCGGGGAGGGGTCGGCGCATCCCGGTCCAATAGGACCGTCATGGGGTCAGGAGGGTCGAGCAGTACGTGCCGTGGTCTGCGGCGCGAGTCAGAAGGACTAGCGGCGCAATCGGCGGCGGCGCGGATTAAACTGTTCGCGTGACGGGACGCGGATTCAAAGTAGCGTTTCGACGCTTCTTTGAGGAACTTACGAAGGGGATCTAATTTGAAATCGGAATGCAGATCTACGTTCCGCATGTACCACGGGGCACCGACGGCGCGACGGAGGAAACGATTCTGGATAACCTGGAGGCTATCTATATGGGTGCGGGCGGCGTGCGCGAAAACTACACTCGCGTAAGTCATGATAGGGCGAATGCAAGCTTTGTATAATGTCAACTTATTTCTAAGCGACATTTTACTCCGCTTGCAGAGAAGGGGATACAGGCGACCTAATACGAAAGCCGCTCGATTGCGGACGGACCTAATGTGCGGGCCGAAAGTCATGCGGGAGTCCAAGGTGACTCCGAGGTACTTAACCTTCCTAGTCCAGGGGATAGGGCGATTGAATAGGGATATTGGAGCTAGTCGTCTGTTGGGCCGAAGGCTCCGCGCGGAGAACATATTGGCGGGTCCCCGGGAGAAGACCACCGCGGCACTCTTCTCCGGGTTCACCTCTATGCGCCACGTACGGAACCATTGACCCAGGGCGTCGACTGCGGCTTGAAGAGCACGCGTTAAAAAGGACATGTTCCTATGGGAATAGTAGAGAGCGGTGTCATCCGCGTAAAGGGCGAGTTGGACTCTGCTCGAACGAGGAATGTCGTTCGTGAACAGGCTGAACAAGAGGGGAGAGAGCACGGAGCCCTGAGGGACTCCGGCCTGTATAGGATGGGGCGAAGAAAACGTACCTTCGACCCGGTATCGAAAGGTACGATTCGAGAGAAAGTCTCGTATGATGAGTACGAGCCTATCGGGGACTCCTAACTGGAAGAGCTTGTATATCAAGCCGTTGTGCCAGACCTTGTCGAAGGCCTTGGCAACATCGAAGAATAGGGCGCCTGTGTAGACGGGCTTGGGCTGGTTGAGCCCGGTCAGGATGTGCTCCGTGAGGCGGTGCACCTGGTGGACGCAAGAGTGTCTGGTTCGAAAGCCAAACTGCTCGTCAATAAGGATATTATTAGAACTGACAAAGTCTTTGAGTCTCGCTAATAGCAAGCGCTCATAGAGTTTGCCGAGAGACTTGAGAAGACTGATAGGCCGGCGAATGCGCATTTACTATCCTTGCAGGGAACTTTACCGTAACGAGAGCCCCACCGAGGCAGCCACTAACGTTTAATTTTTATTATCAAAACTGTACATTTTTACTTATTCTACTTAGGCTATTCTAGACACATACATGATACCTATACCGTTAGAAAGTGCGTGTAAGCAGCTTTCTAACGGTGTACATATGGTTTATCTATCTATTTCTGTTAGGGAACTACAGGCCGATAAATACTGTAATAGGGGCGCGACAACTATGCTTTGGCCGCTTGTCACTTCGCCGGCGCCCTGCCCGTAGCATCCACATGCCCACAAATAGTACCGATAGGTAGCCTGCGATGGGTACTATCTGTATATCTATGATCTAGACCACCTAGGGGCCTAGGTCATAGCAAAAACCCTAGAAAACATGATATGCGATAGAACAACTGCCTATAACTATGGAAATATGTACAGCAGTGCTGTTTAGGTACTTAGGCCCACCAAGGCGGACCCAGATCTAGGTCCAGAGTTGGTTCCTAGATTTGGGACCTAGCTGCAAATAGCTATTTGCCGTTCACATATGTGCTTAGCACATCTAGGGCATGTGGGTACTTCTATCATACTATTACCCTACGCTAATTACAAATAGCAAGTACTATGAGACCTAGGCTAGGCTATCTATAACTGATTCAGCTCACCCCTCCTCGGGATAGTGAGCTTATACACAAAACTATATTATAATTTATTAGGAAATTAAATCTAGGCTCTTAACTATCGCAGAGTTATAAAACTTAACTATATATTACTATAAAACACAACACTCTGTAACACAAACACTATTTTGTCCTTCCGTCGTATTATAGTCGTCCTGAACATTAATGAAACTAAAATTAATTTATAACAATTTAATGTAATGCATGTTTTATAATAATTTAATGAAATTGTATGAATTTTAATTTAATGAAATATATATAATTTTAATGTAGAATATTACAGAAGGCTAAATAAATAAATAAACTGCCATCCCAAAAACACCTGCGTGGGGATGATGCCAACCTCTCCCTTCTAAGAGAGAGGCCTTTGTTCAGCAGTGGCTTCTTGCGGCTGATGATGATGATGAATGCTTATACCCTATCTCACTCCCACAAATAAGACAAATCTAACGACATATTATAAATTAAAATATATCAAGCCGTTTAGTCTAAGAAATAAGACATACCTAGGTACTCTAGGAAAACGTAGCGTTATTTCTAGGGCTGTCGCCCAAAAACGCACTACCTCTAAAAGTAGGGAAACACATTGAAATAGTGAAATCTTCACTTTTCAGCCGACCCACTGTCCGACTGATCGCGATGCGAATAATTTATGAGACATCGACGTGTTGATGGGTTCCACGTGCTAGGCATCATTATACGTACAGTCGGCTACATAAACTTTTTATTTGCTCAATCAAATCAAATCAAATATTTACTCGTATTTATCAAGAATCATCCGGGCAAGAATAGCACCCTCACATATTCTCGTCACGTTGGGTGTCGTAGGAAGGAAAACCAAAAAACGGGCAGCAACGTCTTCTGGTTAATATTCATCCCTAAGGTGGATAATATAGCACCGTCACCACCACTGAAAGTGGGATGTCTATGTTGAGCAGTGGACGTTTTCCGGCAGACAACGACCAAGAATCGTTTATGTTCTTAGAATGACAATAAGTACATAATTTTAAGACCGAACAAACCGCCTTTTATAAACAAGTTCTTTGTAATTAAACTAATTTTACGGATTATATCGCGGTTAACTTTTACTTAAACTTTTAAAAGTGCAAAGAATTTCGGTCGAGCACTGAGTTACATAATATTATGTTATCTTAACGTATTACCCCACTGCTGGGCTTGTTTGTTCTCTCTTTGTGACGGATGAGAGGAGTTAGGCCATACCTACTCCACCTCGCGGGCTGAGTGCGGGATCGCTAAATGAAGGTTATAGTAGATCAACCAAGATCTAACATCCTTTGAATAATTTACTTTTCTGGGTTATACTAGAATTCCTCGCGATCTTCGGAGTCGCTGGACTTTCGGGGTGTGGGCCCTTAGGACGTCCATTGAGTACGGCGACGACTCCGAGGAGGACGGCGGCAGGGTCGAGAACCCCGTCCCGACTGGTTCCCGGGGGGCTACAATGCGCACCCAGGCGACGGGCTCAAAGGCAAGGCACTGAGGGGCCTTGGTGCAGATCCCACCGGAGAGACCTGGGTCCCCTCTCATGTGCCGATGCGACAGCCTCGGGGGTTTTAGTGGGTAAGAATCCCACATAGCCCGGTCGAGCCTCACAGCTCCCGGGGATCTTTTGAAGATTTCCCCCACGTTAAAAAAAAGGATTCCTCGCGATGTTTTTCTTCACCGTTAAAGAATTAACATTGGGCCTGCCATGGTTGGGGTGGGGTTCAAACCCCTAAACGACTAGGCGTCCATCACACTTTACATATAGTAAAAGTATCATTAGCAGCCAAAAGCCGCCCACGGCTGAACAATGCCCATTCTTGTCAGGTAGCTCAGAGATCAGAGTATAGATAAGGACCCTGCTGCCAGTCTTCTTGGTTTCCCTTAGTCGCCTCTTACGGACACCCTACGGGATGGCAGGGTATTATTCTTACCCGGATATCCCACGGGTAAAAGTAAAAATATGTTACAGTAAAAAAAACTTTCTATGTGTTCTCGTAATTTCTAACGCGACTGTACATAAGTCACATTTTACGAGCGATCGATAGCGAACGGTCTCAATGGCTATTTTCGGAGAATCTGTTGAAATGTATCGCAGTTCTGTAGATGCTGATCCTTCGTTCAGATCCGGGTATTTTTTCGGGTAATAATCAGACTGCCGGGTATATTTTAAATTAGTAGTCTTATAAAGATTAAAATTTAAGTTAGTGAAGAGACAAGCCAGTAATACGCATGATGGTAAGTAGACTCTATTTACAACTGTTACTAACTGCTGAACCTACAAACGTCAATTAAAGTTAATGGTGATTAATCCATTTTTCGAAATCAGATTTTATCGGCACTCGAAGCCAATTAATACTTAATACACTGATAGTGAGTAGAGATAACATCATTAATCATAAATGGCTCCAACAGTCGAAATAAATAGATTTTAAAAAATTACTTAATAGGATTAAAGTTAATCGGGGTTCGTGAGTGCGGCAGTAAGTCCGTTACGCCCAGTTATGTTATCAGCCGCAGTGCTCACATCGAACGTAAAATCACACTACTGCTTTGTGTAACGAGAGCCCTAGTGTAGGGCTATATAATAAATCAAATTTGACATCTGTCAGTTTCTTTGTACTGTCTGTTTCTTTTGGCATTATTACAATAAATATGAAATCAATCGTGTTGGGCCTAGACTCAATGGAATAAGGGCAAAAAAAAAGTTCTAACTTCGAAGAAATTAATAATATTTGATGCCCGCCGTTAAAAGGTTACGTTGTTAAATTTTAATGAAGTGTTAAATGTGATCTTTAAATTGGCCCTACTTTATTTATTTTATTTTATTTATTCTGTACACACTAGTAACATAGAGAGTTTTACAATAGAATAAAAAACATATGTACAATGGCGTGCTTAACCCAATATGGGTATTCGCCCACTAGGGAGAAAAAAAAGAAAAAACAAAACAACAACAAAAGAAAATACGTACTTACATATAATAATAACAATTAGTAATACTTTATAACACAATTTAAATCCTACCTTAGATACCAGTGGTCAACAAAGGCCTCCCCTTTCAGAAGGGAGGGGTTACCATAATCCCCAAGCTTAGCAGGCATTTCGGGTTTCCATTTTATATTTGGTCAAAAATCTCATACTTAGATGGTATCTGCGTGGATAGTCTTTGGACTACCACCTATTTGCTGGTTCAAGGTGGGTAAGCAGTGGGACGACTTTTATTTAAACATTAAGATCAAATTCATCAGGCCCGTTAGTCAAGTGGAGACACCCTGGCGGATCAACCAGGAATTCAGTTGGTTAAGCAACGTCCGGCCAGGTCAATCTTTGGATGGGTGACCGTTTAGTGGTGTTAAAACTGAGTGACTCCGTGCTTAGGAAAGCACATAAAAACGGTCCCGATTGTTGTCATCTAGACCGCAGTCGTTTAGCCAAGTCAGAGGCCTAAAGGCAGCTACGAACTACTCTGACACCAGGGGCCTTACCATGAATTCTTATAGCAGTGCAGTTTAACACGAAAAGTGTCCTGTGTACTTAACATGAGCGGACTAATTAGCAGGCCACCTGCAGCTATTACGTCACGCAAACAGGTTAGTGGTCACGTGACAATATTATTGTCTCGCTAATTAGAATAGAATAGAATAGAATACTCTTTATTGTCACACCAAAGAAAAACATACAGAAAAACTTACAAAACTTACTTATTAGCGCGCTCATGGTACAATAAGACAATTCACTTTTCGTGTTAAACTGCCCTGCTATAACAGTTCATGGTAAGGCCCTAGCTTGGTTGGACACAAGACATAATGGCTGCTGCTCGAGTCAACTCGTGCGCGGGTGCTGCTTGGGGGGACTGGTCCGACTACTATCCCTTTGGCTTTTTAGTTTGTTGTACTTTCGTCGTATTTTATTATTATTTTCTGTCTTATTTGATCTTTTGAACGGTAAGACACACTGTCGCTCTGATCTAACTGTATGTAACATGACACACTGTTTAAAAAAAAGAGAATAAATGACAAGCCCGCTGAGTTTCTTGCCGGATCTTCTCAGTTGAGGCCGCGTTGTGATCCGGTGGTAGCTTTTTTTTTAAATAAAACATGACCTTTCAAAAGTGCTAGCGTTAAGCCTATTTGAAATAAACTCTTTTGAGTTTTTTGAGTTTTTAAAAAAATACTGAAATAGCAAACAATAACCATACAATGATTTTAAAATACTGTTTCGTAACAAAAGAAAACATTGTCTAGACTGTTATTGACTTAACATAAAAATAACAAATACATTGTTGCCAGTAAAATCGAGGGTATCGAGAGAATACGAATATCGATAACATGTAATCACATCACTACATAACCATATTATATAGTTGCAACCGAGTTTTGGATTGAAATCGATATCTAGATTGGTGAGATGAGACTATCGCAAGCGTATACATACGAATGTGGAATTAATACTCTAATGCAGAATCGATTAAAATAAGGTGCGTCGTATCGGTTTATAATATTAAACAAAAGGAAATTTCGTTGATTAAAACATAGATAGCGATGAATTTTACCAGCGGAACATAATGATGCAACTCACTTACTGCTCTGAGCCTAAACCCAAATTCCCCATTTTGGTGTACCATTCGTGTAAAATTAGGCAAAATTTTATTAGATTATTATGTAGTAGGAATTAAGTTATGGTTATTCACGGACCTTTTCTATGAAGTACAGCAATGACTGCGAGGGTTTTGGACAAATCTGGTTAAAATCTCATTTTCAAAATGTTGTACTTTCAGAACCATTTCTTATGCACTTACGATTACTATGGACATTGAGCGTAAGTAAGCTACATTCGATATTGCGTGTTCAGCAGGGCTTTGCAAGTAGTAAAATATGAAGCACCTGTTTTTAGTGTTCCATACCTAAAAGGTAAAAAAGGAACCCTTATGGTGAGACTTCGTTTGTCTGTCACACCAATATATTTCAGGAACCACTGACGCTATCGATTTGAAACTTGGAATCGTTTTAGATCTTACTTACCCAACTTAAAAGCAAATGAAAAATATATTTTTGTATTTCTTTTTTTAATGGGGGTAAAAAAATTCAAAGTGAGACTACTATACTTGCTCCACCCTTCAACCTGACTTGAAGCAATTCTTACAACCTAGTTAAATGATTCATTCTGTTAATCTGTAATTTGTTTGTTACAGCTGCACTCTGAGTACCGCAGCACTTACAAATGGCACGAGTACAAGGAGCAGCAACAGCAGCAGCAGGGGGTGGTGAAGCAGCCAGCCCGAACCCCACCCTCCGTGCTGCCCATACAAAGGGGTGAGTCGGCCAACAACACTCACTCATTTTCATTTGGTTGAGGGGATTTCTTCATAGATATATAGATTGTCCGTAAGGCAAGAATATAATGCCAGTGATGACATATGGTATAGAGACGTGGTCTTTAACAGCTGGCCTTTTAGAGAAGCTCAGAGTCACACAACGAGCTGTGGAGAGAGCTATGCTCGGAGTTTCTTTGCGCGACAGATTCCGCAATGAGGAGATTCGCCGAAGAAACAACGTCACAGACATAGCTCTCAGAATCTGCAAGTCGAAGTGGTAATGGGCAGGCCACATCGCTCGAAGAACCGATAACCGTTGGGGAAGAATAGTTCTCGAGTGGAGACCACGAACCGGAAGACACAGCGTAGGTAGGCGGACATTGCGCGCGTCGCAGGTAACCGGTGGATGCAAATAGCCAATTGTCATTCATTGTGACGTTCCAAGGGGGAGGCCTATGTTCAGCAGTGGACGTCTTCCGGCTGGTGATGAAGGCAAGAATAGTAATAGTTTTAGATCTTTTTTACCCAACCTCATCGCAAATGAAAAAAAAATATATTTTTCCTTTAATTTTTTTTTAATGGGAGTCGAAATGGGTCATCAAAATTTCAAGGTGAGACTACTATATCGAGTGGGATATATATCATATGAAAGGGCTTCATTTGTACATCTCAAAACAGATATTTATTTTGGTTTATGTCACGTAGTTTTTGGCTGATAATCAAAAATACCGTCCCCCCCTTATCTCCGAAATTTGTGGAGGGAAAGATCTGAAATAATTATGGGTAATACATGTCCATCTATATTTTACAGGAAAAATAAAATGATATCTCTAAATAGTGCAGTTTTTTAGTAATCCTAAAAAAACCTTGACAAATAAACTTAGTTTTGCGGGTTGGTTTTATTGCCACCTGAAGTGTTACATTAGTAGTAAAATTACTTATACTTACCTCCAAAGATAGTATGGAACCCGCGGTGTGCGAGTCCGACTCGCACTTGATCGGTATTTTACTAAGGGGAGGTCTTTTTTCAACGTCTTTCGGCTGCTGATGATGATGATGATGATGGATGGCTGGGACTCGCACAATGTCGTCAGTCCACCTAGTGGGAGCTGCGTCTTCCGGTTCGTGGTTGCCACTTCTTTATTCCCCATCGGTTCTTCGAGCGATGTGGCCTGACCATTGCCACATCAACTTGCAAGTTCTGAGAGCTACCTAAGTCAGTGAATTTAGTTCTACAGCGAATTTTCTCATTCCGTATTCTGTCGCGCAAAGAAACTCCAAGCATAGCTCTCGTGTGACTAAACTTCCCTAATAGGCCATCAGTTAAGCACCATATCTCAGTACCACACGTCATTCTTTCTCTCTCCAATTTAGGAGCTGTGCTCTTGTCTGTGAATTTCCAATCCGATCTATTATATGCCTTTATTTTGACCTCTTGACACGACATTCCTCCCACTTTTTCTACTACCTGTTTTATGAAACTTCGCCTTGGTCTTCCTCTTCCCCTTTTCTCTTTTATTATATCTTCATCTATCGTTTTAAAGAAGGTGTCGTGTCGTATCAAGGGGCCAATCATCTTTCCTCTCCTATTTCAATAGATCTTAAAATTTGTCTTTGATCTAACCATTTCCAAAACTTCCTCATTCGTCTTTCTTTCTATCCAACTTATTCCCCCCATTCTTCTCCAACACCACATCGCAAATACTCCCTCTGTGGTAAGGTCCATGTCTCACTGCCATAAAGCGATGCTCCAAATATAGTTAAAATAAACTATATTTGGAGCATAATAACCAAAGCAAAATGCGTAGGTAACGAATTTAATTTACATCATTTTTTTTTCCAAAACAAACGCATTATAACCTTTCTTTAGACAATAATCACAAACTTCAAATTGCCAAATATTTTGGCGAACCATTTACTAGTTTCTCAATGATAATTTGATTTCCTCACCAATTTCCACACAAACCGATCCACGGTCTCAGTGTTGCGGCCAACTCTCTGATATTGTGACGTGCTTTATATATAAGCACGAACTTATAGCGTGATTGAGTGATTAGTGTTAAAAAAACTTAAGTTGCGCAAAACCGTTATAACAGCAGTACCTAAGTTCGTTTGACTACGTCAGAGGTAGGTTATTGAAGTATAACTTCTTTACGGACGCTTGACTTAGGGAGTAAGCAGAGAGACGAACGGAAGTAGAGAGGGAGAAGTTAGTGAAGACAAAAAGAGAGAGTTACGTTTCGTATATTACTGTAGGGGCAAGAGAGAGAGGTGCGAGCACACATTTGTTTTATTTCTCTCTTTCTCTCATAGCCAGTTACGTTTCGTAACTCAGCCCTCTCTTAAGCGACAGCCCAAGCCGAGGCCGTGCCTCCCTGAGGTGCCCTTGTGCTCGTCGCTACTTCTGCCGTAAAGTTGTTGTCCGGTGAAGCTGCAATGGCCATCTGCGGCTAACAGCGTCTATCATTCCCAAAAAAAAAAAAATTTATATATATATATACTTAAGACAAAGTAAAAATATTAATTTGACAATAAAAACCCATAATAAATTTAAATACTTGTAGAATATTAATATAGGTATGGTATATGTATATATTATATAAAAATACGGGGTCGCACTCCTAGAACTTTTCTTCCCCATTAGCTATCGGTTCTTCGAGCGAACTTGCAGATTTTGAGAGCTATGTCGGTGACCGTGGTTCTTCGGCGAATCTCCTCATTACGGATTCGATCGCGTAAAGAAACTCTGAGCACAGCTCTCTCCATAGCTCTTGTGTGACTCTGAGCTTATCTAAAAGGCCAGCCGTTAGGGAGGGAAATACCACATAACGCGGCGTCCCCTGGCCCTAAGGAAACTGGGCACGTTTTGAAGGTTTGTACCTCGACGGCGAGAAAAATGTTTTTGGGCGTCGACTAATGATAAGCCACAGCTGAACTGAACTGCCAATCGTCACCCGAGATAAGTAAGGCGCTACGTGGCGTGGGTCTGTGCAGTCAAGTTATGTTATGTCTGTGGTTTATGTTGAGTAATGATTCGCGCACCGAGGGTTCCACCTTCTTTGAAAGTTAATTTACTATTCGTCTAACGCCTCAGATAACAAATAAACCAAACAATCATCAAACATAATGTTATACTTTATAAATTTATTTAAAAAAAAATACAAAACTGGAGTAACAAGGGAATAATAAATACAATAAAATCAATTTTACAATATATACAAATCGTCCTCACTCTTTGGTGGCAAAGTCCCCTGAACGCTGGCAGCATTGCCACGCTGGATGGCAATGCTAATCTGCTGACCGAAATAAAAGCCAGCGTTCCGGTCTCCAGATGTTAATGTTATTATTCCTGTAAAATGTAGATAGACGTTCAATACTTGTAATATTTCACATATTTTCCCTCCACAAACCTCGGAGATAAAGGGGTTTGGGTATGGTGTGTAATTTTTTTTCCATTTTTATAAGCCAAAAACTATGTAACATAAACCAAAATAAAAACCTGTATTGAAATGTGCAAATGAACCCCTTTCATATGATATCCCACTCGATATAATAGTCTCAATTCTCAACCTCTATTAGAAAGAAAATAAAACAAAAAATATTTTTCATGGTATCGGAATAATTTGGAATAGTAAAAGAAGAAGAAGAAGAAGAAGAAAAACATTTATTTGACCACACAACTTAATTAAAAACAAAGCTAAGAATATCTAAGCTAATAGCTTACACAAAACTGTGTGGGGCCAAAAAGGGCTCTGTCTCAGCATTTTGCTGCGCCATAAAAACTATGAGGCAGCGCTGTTATTCTGACAGCACCTAAAAAAGAGGTGACGTCACGTATATCTAGTACATAAATACATAACAACTAAACTAAGCTCACATTACAAACATTTTCATAGAATTTAAAATAAAATTTACGTTAAATTTAGTGACTTTATATAATAATAATTACTTAATATAAAATTCAGATTATACATTATTTTGTGTACGTAGTATCTGATACTTAAAAGTAGTACGAGTATGGTTCCTGAAATATATAGGTGTGACAGACAAACAGACAAACGAAGGGCACCATTAGGGTTTCTTTTTTCATCATCATTCATCATTACCAGCCGAAAGACGTCTACTGCTAAACAAAGGCCTCCCCCCTTAGAGGTGAGGGGTTGCCATTAATCCCCACGCTTGGCAGGCAGCCTGGGGATCGCAGTATAGGTGGAAGATAAATCCAAAAGAAAGACGCTACTGCCCGTCTTTCTGTTCTCGCTTAGTCGCCTCTTACGACACTCAACGAGAGGAGATGGGGTGATGCAATTCTAACCCGGTACCCCACGAGCCTTCTTTTTTACCTTTTACGTATAAAACCCTAATAAATACCTGTCCCTGCGGTGGTGGTACAGACCTCTACCAAAATAATCTCTTGCAAAAGGCACAAAGGTAAAGGGACAGAAGGGCCAAGGTGACGAGGAGGGCTTCATCAAGGTGGTGAGAAGGAAGAAGAAGCCCGCGAATCGCAACAAGTGCGGCGTCGCCCCGACGGGACCGAACCACCTGCTCCGTCCGGCTGAACTCACGACGCTGCTTTATGTGTCCAGGCTTCATTATTCTACGAAGGCCGAGGAGATCGTAGAATACATGAGAGTGAAGACCAAGTTCTTATTGAAGGTCGAACGGTTGGAGTCCCGCCATAGGGTGAATTTTAATTTCTTTGTGGTGAGAATACCGACCACCCATCTATCGACCTTCACGAAGGAGGAATTTTGGCCGAAGGGTGTCTTGTTTCGCCGCTTCAGAGGTCGGCTACATGACACCGCGCGCGACACGAAGACGACGTGTTAATTTATATGTATAACTTTTATATTGTATTTAATATGTATGTTAGTTTAAGGTATTTATCTATGGGCCTATGTAGCCTGAAATAAAAAGTTATTATTATTCCATTTATTTATTTTCTTATACTATTCTTTACATTTTTAAATATAAATATAAAACACAAATACATTTAAAAATATAAAAAACACCTTCCAATCGGCTGCGGGAACAGGGTCCTAGCAGGCAGTGGTTAAGGCTCCAGACAGAGGAACTTCCTCACAATGCGTGAGGAAGTTCCTCACAATGCGTGAGGCAGACAGAGGAATCTGTCTTCCTCATTATTATTATTATTAATAGGGACCTATTATACTGTATTTATCCTAACCGTTGCTTCCATTACCAGGTCCCATGGAGCCCGCAATGCCACGCCGCAAGAAGTACCCGGGGGTTGCATACAAAACCAATGAGTTCTTCGATCCGGCTCCCATCGACGACATCCGGCCACAGCAGAGCTCGGCCTTCGACCGTGCTAGAGTGAGTTCATATCTAATCTGGATAACCGGGTATAACCGGACTTCTTCCAGCAGGAGGTTGGATATCTTTAATAAAGATTTTCCCTGCTATCATCAAAAAAAGGGTAGTGTTCGCAGAATGAAAATACCTACTGTACCGATATGGTGGGGTATAGTGGAACCTGAACATATTTAATATCTTTTTTATTACCTACTAGCGGCCCGCCCCGGCTTCGCACGGGTGGAAAAAAAATGTATTTATACTTAATTGGATAAGGATTAATGCTGTATTGCTTAAAATCGCTTCGTAAATAAGCCATTATTTCTCATAAAAAGTAAAAGAAAAAAAATGGTTATTGTGGATTATCCCTAAGAGTTAACATACTTTTCGGACTTTTTTGTAGACCTCGTTAAGGTGTACAATATTGTAGTACATTATTTTGATCTATCTCGTAGGGTTCAGCCAGCGTCATGCATTCGTTCCTAGTGTATTCATAGTAGTGACAAGTTTAGTTAATTAGCAAAACCTTTCAAACCTAATTAATTATCCAGGAAACAGATTTCTTTGCCATTCGAGGCTGTTTCCACGTACTTAAAAGCGACTTTTAGAGGGTTGAGAAGACCAGCAGGTCTAAAAAAGCCACTTTTGGTGAATCATATAATATGAATAAGTTACGGGTCATCTTTTCTTCGTTGGCAGCATTAACACCAAATATGAATCTGCCAATAAACGAATTCAGTATGATTCACCGAAAATGTATGGCCATATAAAAGTAGTAAAGTAGTGTTAAGGATCTGCATGCAATACAAAACATGAATTGCTTTTGCTTGACGGGCCTGTTGGTCTAGTGTTTAAACACCTTGACTGCTGCCCAATAGGCCGTTGGTTCGATTCCCGCCAAGTATCTGGTTGTTATTTATCTATTTAAGAATGTATTTACAAAAAAAAAATATTTGTATTAGTATCGGATATCTGGTTTCCATAGTGGCTCTGCCTAGTTTGGGATCAGATAACTGTGTGTATATTGTCCTAGCATATTATTATTATAGCAAATAATAGTACAGAGGCACTGCTTATTTGTAAAGACATATTCCAGCAAGCCTTCGATATTGTCCCAGAATATTGTTATTATTTTAGGTGAATTGTTTAATGTGGCATTTTTAGTCCCGCAGAAGAAATCAAGGTGAAATATTTAATTATTTATGTCCAGAGTGCACAAAGGAATGACGCTGATCGTGCTGGGCGGCGCAGCAAGTCTGAAGGGCCACGGCAGCCGCGGTGGACTGACACAGTCGAGCCTAAGGTAAGACTAAAATTTTTATTTAAAATCAGTAACAGCTCAGTGGGCGAGCGCTGGTCTTGCAAACAAGGTGCGCAGGTTCGAACTCCGGCTCGCACCACTGATTTCTTTCATTAATCATGTGCAAATCGTCTTTATACGATTATTACCCACTTTCGGTGAAGGAAAACATCGTGAGTTACCTGCATGTCACCTGCATGTCACCTGCATGTCTGAGAAGTCTAATGAGCTTTGGAATGACGTGTTGTGTCCGCCAACCCGCACTTGGCCAGCGTGGTGGTCGGTGGACTATGGCCTAAGCCCCTTCATCTTGTGGCGATGCCCGCCACAAGATCTATAGATATCTTGTGGTTAGTGTAAAAGAGTATTTAGATGAGAAATTGTAAAATAATATAATAAATGATCTTAAACCTGAATATAATTATTTATTTATATGACAAATTGTAACTGACCTATAATTAAAATAAATTGTTCGTTCCTAATGATGACATTCTTAACATTAATATTATACAAATTTTTATGTTTTTAATTTATTAAGGATTGCAGGATGCATACCGCAAGGTCAAATATGATGGTACTATATTTTTATATAACACCTGTAATCAACTACATACTCATATTTTGCAATAAATAAATTGAAATTGAAAGCTTAGTAACTAGTAACAATCGCACAGAGACGATTCGCACATGATTAATTAAAGAAAACAGAGGTGCGAGCCGGGGTTCGAACTTTGTTTCCAGGGCAAGAGCTCGCCCACTGAGCTGTTGCTGCATCAGGCGAACATCTTTCTTCAAAAAATAGTCATATCTAAAAATAATGTAATGTTTACAAACAGTGTCATATCTAATCTCCACACACATACTCATCGCATTATCATGATGGTATCATTATTTTTAGCAAGTGAAAATCAGTGTTCATACACCATTCGAAACGAGAACTCACCGCGAACGTCTCACAAATTAATTGACTAACAAATTTATTAATTAGAAATTTAGTGAATAGTTAATTCAATTGACATAGCAAAGGACGGGGCGGATAGATTTGCAAATTCCTGTTATTCATTTGTTGACACGGACGGACCGTATCAGACTTCTATTTCATAGTTTTAACTGGTTTTAGAACTGGAAAAAATTGTGTTTATTCTAAGTCAACCGGATCCAAAAACATCCTTATATATCTGTCAGTGTGAGGTCAACATTGTTACGTCATGAGTCGCAGGATATACCCATATCATCAGGCGTGTTGGCCTGTTATCATTTGAGTGATTTGTTTGTGGTTTTGTTAATAATCTCTAATCGAACCACTCGTCATTACTGTGAGTTATAAATAAGTATGATTTAACTTTGTCTTTCTTTATAGGGAATTACAACAGCGGGCCTGAAAAGGACGCTTTAAGCATTTCATCTAAAAGGAATTCGTATTCTACATTCCCAGCAGATCCGTCGCAATTCCGATCACGCATTTAGGTCAATCATACTCAATTCCTTTATCAGCACTGATTAGCAGACTCATAATTGTGTTAATTCTGCCATACGAATAATCATTCAACCGTGACTTACTCATAATTATTCAAGGAAAGTTAAAACCTTTTTAGTCCCGCAGATCATCTATCTTAGTTCTTATTCTTTATTACACACAATAAAATTATCTATATATATAAAAGGATAAGTCCTGACTGACTGATTGACAGACAACGCACAGCCTAAACCGCTTGCCCTAGAGACTTGAAATTTGGAGAGTAGATTCTTCACAATACGTAACCGCACACTAAGAACGGAATTTTCAAAATTCACATCGGTAGGGGTCCAAAAAGGGGGTTTTATGGTTTATAAAAACAGGTGGCACCAGAACCTTGAAATGGAACACGTAGATTCCTTAAAGAAAATAAAGAGTTACCTGTCTTAGCATTTTTCAAAACAAAATATATAGAAGAAGATACAGGACCACAAACTTACAAAAAATATTATTTGGATTTTTTTTTCATAATTCTCACTGTTTTTCGACACAAAATGTAAGAGTATTAATAGGACGAAGTTGAGTTTGAGAAATTTTGAGGGTCTCAAGGTCAAAATGGGACCCAAAGTCAAATTCTCGAGTATGATGTCTTTTAAAAGGTAAATGAAATACGTTTTTCATGATAAATATGTGGGATATTTCAGGGACAAGAAATGGGTTACTATAAAAATAACGTTATCATCATCATCAATCAAATATATATAAAAGGATAAGTCCTGAAAAAAACTGATTGACAGACAACGCACAGCCTAAACCGGTGGCCCTAGAGACTTGAAATTTGGGAGGTGTATAAATTCTTCACAATACGTAAACGTACACTAAGAACGGAATTTTCAAAATTCGCATCCTAAGGGGTTTAGGGGGGTAATAGGGGGTTTTATAAAAAAATCGTTATAATTCATGAATGGTTGGTACTAGAGCCTTGAATTTTCACACGCATACACCTCAAATAAAATAAACAATTACGTATTTTTGCATTTCTCGAAAGTCACAGGACCTCAATTTCGGTAATAAAAAAAAATACCATTTCTTAACACCTATCACTGTTTTCCGATACAATATGAAAGAGTATTATTAGGACGAAGTCAGATTTAAGAAATTATGAGAGTCTTAAGGTCAAAATAGGACCCCTAAGTTAAAAATCTCGCGTATGGTGTCTTTTAAAAGGTAATTGAAAACCGTTTTTAGGGTTTCATACCTAAAAGGTAAAAAAGGAACCCTTATGTTCTGAATTCGTCTGTCTGTCTGTCTGTCACACCTATAAATTTCAGGATCAGCTGACGCTACCGATTTGAAACTTGGTACATTTTTCGATCTTTCTTACCCAACCTCATCACAAATGAAAAAAAAATATTTTTTGTTTTAGTTTTTTTTAAGTTGAAATGGATCATCAAAATTTCAAAGTGTGACTACTATATCGAGTGGGATATCATATGAAAGAGCTTCATTCGCACATCTCAAAACACATTTTTATTTTGGTTTATATTACGTAGTTTCTGGCTGATAATCAAAAATGTAAAAAAATACCACCAAAAATACCCCCCTTATCTCCGAAGTTTGTGGAGGGAAAAATCTGAAATAATTATGGGTAATAATTATAATATGTATATCTATATTTTAAAGGAAAAATAAAATGATCATTCTGAATAGTACAGTTTTATAGTAATACTAAAAAAACTCGACAAACAAACTTAGTTTTGTGGTTTGTTTTTTTTTTTTTGCTATCTGAGATGTTAATTACATTAATAGTAAAATAACTTTAATACATCCAAAGATGGTATGGAACCCTCGGTGCGCGAGTCCAACTCGCACTTGACTGGTATTTATTTATGATATAAACGGCAGGTATGCGTTATATCATGGGTTTTAAAACTAAAATACGACATCGATGTTTAACATTTGAATTTGATATGATTTTAAAAGTGATGGGAAAAGATTATATTAGTTATTTAAACTATTATGCTAACTGCTGCGTTAGCGCGAGTGTGGCTTCTAAATGCACGCAAGGTTTCAATTCAATACGAGGCTGTCGAGAGTGTTCGCAAACGCGCGTATCCTGCACCGCGTGCACACGCGTCAAGCTGCTGCCTAAAAAAAAAAAGCTGCCGCCTTTCTCCTCAGACATAAGCCTGGACAAATAACGGGCAACCTTTGGAGTTGTCGGTTGGACGTTTAGGTTGTGGGCCCTAGATGTCCATTGAGTACGGGGCGTTTTAGTAGGTAAGATACTCCGGTTCGGAGCTAGGTACCGAATAGAACCAAAAAACAAAAGCCGGTCAAGTGCGAGTCGGACTCGCGCACCGAGGGTTCTACACCTGCTTTGCACATATTATAAATGTTATTTTCCTATTCTTTTAATACCTCAGATAGTAAAAATCCGAACTGAACCCAACCAAATTTATCGAAATTAACAGTTTTAAAGAGTTTAACAAAAACTAATTTATTTTATGACTCTGAAGCTAGGTACCGAATCTAAGCATACCACCGCAGAGCCCGGGGTTCCCTCTCTTGTGTCGATGCGACAGCCGCGGGGGTTTTAGTAGGTAAGAATCCCACATACCCCGGTCGATCCCTACAGCTCCCGGAAACCTTTTGAAGGTTTCCCCCGTGAAAAAAAAAGTACCGAATCGAACCAAAAAAAAAACTAAAAAAAAACGGTGAAGTGCGAGTCTGACTCGCGCATCGAGGGTTCCATACCTTCTTTGCACGTATTAAAGTTATTTTAAAACGTGCAAAGAAGTATGGAACCCTCGATGCGTTGTCTGTCAATCAGTCAGTCAGTCAGTCAGTCAGGACTTATCCTTTTATATATATTGATTGATGATGATGATAACGTTTTTTTATAGTAACCCATTTTTTGTCCCTGAAATATCCCACATATTTATCATGAAAATCGTAAGACACCACACTCGAGATTTTGACTTTGGGTCCCACTTTGACCTAGAGACCCTCAAAATTTCTCAAACTCAACTTCATAAGTCATAAGTCATTTATTCATTTGTATAACATAGGTATAAATATGATGCAGGTCTTCATGAATGCAAGTGAAACGCTATGTTATGCCAGACGTCGTACAAAAGTGTTGTTAGTAACTAATTAATTAAATATTATTATTATTAGGTTAGAAAATTGATTAAAATAATTGAAATTTAATATTACAAATGTTGCTGCTTTAAATGTCAAAGAATAATAATATAGATTAATTGTAAATATGGAAAATTTATACATTAAAAATAGACATGTCAAAGGAAATAATGTCTACGTTACAATTTATATTAGGTATTTAGGAATTCTTCAACTGTGTAATAACATTTTTCAACTAAAAATAATTTAAATTGTTTTTTAAATTGTGCTACATTGAGGTATTTTAAGGCATCAGGTATTTTATTAAATACTCGCGGTGCCATGTTTAATATACTTTTCCTCAATAATGCAGTTTTACATTTGCAATTGCACAAGGCGTTTCTGTATTGACTGCGTAATGGAACATCTCGTGCCGATGACATTTTTTCAAATAAATGTAAATTCGTTTTAACAAATAATGAAACTTCTAGAATATAAAGGCATGGAACAGTTAAAATTTTTAGTTCTTTAAATAATGGCACACAACTACTTCGTCCTATTAATACTCTTACATTTTTAGTAGTGCCGCCTAAAAAAAAAATACTGCCGCCTTTCTCCTCAGCCATAAGCCCGGACAAATAACGGGCAACCTTTGGAGTTGTCGGTTGGACGTTTGGGTTGTGGGTGCTAGATGTCCATTGAGTACTGGGCGTTTTAGTAGGGAAGATACTCCGGTTCGAAGCTAGGCACCGAATCGAGATACCACCGGAGAGCCCGGGATTCTCTCTCATGTGCCGCGGGGGTTTTAGTAGGTAAGAATCCCACATACCCCGGTCGAGCTCTACAGCTCCCGGAAACCCTTTGAAGGTTTCCCCCGCGAAACAAAAAAGTACCGAATCGAACCAAAAAAAATCTAAAAAAAAACCGGTCATGTGCGAGTCTGACCCGCGCATCGAGGGTTCCCTACCTTCTTTGCACGTATTAAAGTTCTTTTAATATTCCTCTTATAGCAAAAACCCAACCGCAAAACTAAGTTTGTTTCTAGAGGTTTTTAGGATTACTAAAAAACTGTACCACTTTATTTTTTCTTCATTTTATTTTTTCTTTAAAATATAGATAGACCTCTATTACCTATAATTATTTCAGATTTTTCCCTTCACAAACTTCGGAGATAAGGAGGGAACGGTATTTTTTGTGACATTTTTTGTTATAAGCCAAAAAAACACGAGACATAAACAAAAAAAAAAACTGTTTTGAAATTTGCAAATGAAGCCCTTTCATATGATACCCCACTTGATATAGTAGCCTCTTTGAAATTTTGACACCGGCCCCCATTAAAATAACAGTAAAAGTGATAAAATATTTTTTAATTTGCGATAAGTATTCTTATCCAACAAGTAAGATCTAAAACTGTTCTAAATATCAAATCGATAGCGCCAGTGGTTCTTGAAATATATACATGTGACAGACAGACAGACAGACGAAGTACCGCCATAAGGGTTCCTTTTTTACCTTTTAGGTATGGAAACCTAAAAACATGCTGAGTGGATTATGGTGTCATTCGGCATAGTGTTCTTGGATGCTTTAAAAAGACAACTACGTGTATTTTAGTTTATTATTTGGAAGAATATTCCCGTTGTATTAACAAATTTCACTGTTTGACCTTAAGTTTCCTCCCAAGTTTATTGTCATTTAAAACTTCATGGGAAAATATTTTGTATTTAATTTTAGATTTTTATTTGGACTGCCTCGGTGACGATGGGCGCGAGTATGACCTTTGATCGCTTGGACCTGATTTTGATTCCCAAGTCGTGCAAAATGTTATCGGGTTGAGTTTATTTTGTCGGTATTTCTTCATTAACTACCTTTGCGCGAACGAAGTCGCGGGGGACTGCTAGTACTATATAAAAATACAGTAAATTAATGCACAAAGGCGTGCGTAACCCAAACGCAGTATTTTTCTATTAAAATAAACAATTGATAAAGATTTATCTATACAAGTATTGATCCTCTCCATCCAAAGGTTAGATGGTAAAAGCGATCACTATTAACGCCGCCCATTTACATTAGACTGAATTGAAACTTCTTGATTTTGGTATGTTATAATAATAATATAAATGGAGCATTATAGAGTTATCTTTCTATTCATATCTTCTCGTCCAGGCGACTACGGCTCTAGGCGACGTGATGGCTGCTAAGGAACCGGAAGTGGTCAGTACCGAATACCGGAATCAGTTCGCGTGGCCTAAGGACGCTACTGACTCTGTGCCTCGGAAGAGTATTTCTATGGGAGCCCTGAAGAAGGCGGCGGTCGCTGAAGGTATATCTTCCTTTTATTTAATAATAATAATGTCCTCCTGGCCGATACGGCCACTGCGGCTATTTTTTTCAAGATCAGTTAACTACACGGAAGATATTATACGAGAGCATGCGTTGACCACATGTATAGTACACTTTTAGACTTTCGCATTCCATCACCAAACATTATTCTGATCAGGAATTAACGCGATTAAAATTTTATATTTTTTACAAAATTTGTATTGAAATCTACACAGTGACGAGTTAATGATTCATTAAGGACTCTGAATGCGGTAGCAAGATGAAAAAAAGGGAGTACTATTAGCAGCGAGATAGGTATTACAAGAATTGAGTAGATTGGTATTACATTAGCTAGTGTGAATAAATAGATCAATGCACGTGATCAAAAAGGAAGGAAGTATTCTTCAAAGAAAGACTCTTATAAGACATAGGTTTAATGGTCAGATGCATCAACAGTGCTCCAAGCTAGCTCTGTCGCGGCGTACCTTAGAGAACTCTAAGATCCGTCAGCAGCAAAGTAAGGGCTACGGCTAGGGCAGAATAGATCCCACTGAATCGAAGTCCGTTCCAGAGTTTACCGGGTCCAATTTAAAGCCGACAAGAATGTATAGACAGAATCTTCGAAAAAGACGTATTGTATCTCCTAAACCAAATAGTAACTAAAAACACGTTGGAATCATTTTTTTACATCCAATATAACAATAACAAAATTCTAGTTAACATTGACAGAAGCTAAACGCGGCGTGAACAAAAAGTGTATTCAGTTTTTGTAACGTAGGTTCCGTTCGCGATGTAATAAAAACCAATGTCAAAGACCCACTGCGACACGTTGCGTCATTGGCTGAGGTTTTATTCGTAAAACCATGTCTTAATACTTTTATGTTACTCTACTGCTTACCTCTTGATTGATGTAGTTTCTTAAAACCCCAATCTCAATTGAGACTAATAAGTTTCACGTCATTATGTTTTAAAGCCGATTAAGTCCTCTATGAACCATAACTAATACAGGATAAACAAAAAATAAAAACGAATATTAAAAAATATTAAGGATATGATTCCTTAAATAATGTTTATTGAAAGGTTGGTAAAACAGATGAGAAAAGTGGAATGACACATGTAAGAAGACTTAGTTAAAACATGACTATAAGAATTCATGCTAATACGAAGATTTTCTGTCAGAAGCTCTAATTCAAGAGGCCAATGGGTATTCGCGAGACGAATTTAAAGCGTATATAATTCCATTATGGGCTTTTTTTAATATTCGGCATATAAATGCAAACCCTTACTGGCACTCATTTTCCAGTTATCATGAGGCTATCGACACGTAAATGTGACTTTATTAAAAGAAATAGATGTAATTACAGTGCTATAACTAGTATCCAAAAAACTTCCAGGTTCAGTGGAAGCCGAACCACTGATGAATCACGTCGATGGTGACCATGACGAAGGTCATAAGCGGTACATTGAAGACTACCTCTGGAATGGGCAGAAGCCAGGAGTTCAGAGGTAAGATGAAGAGATCACTACTACAGATCGTATAGATGGTCTGCTTCTGGTAATTGATTTATCAAATCTTTTTGACTTATAAGATCATTCCGAATTTGTAGAAATTAAGTTGATTGGAGAGGAAACAATATCTAAGATAAATCAATTACAAGTTTGAAGATGACGATCTATTTTAGAGTTATATACTTAATTCAAAATATTTTTACAAATAAATTAATTCCATAACATCTGTAAAACCATTTATCAACCAGCTTAAGCTTATCACAACTTCCATAACAAATAATGCTTCCCATGTCTTTTAGATATTTATAGATTGTTCCGTACTTTGATTACTTTTATCTTTTTAATAGCATGTTTTTATTTAATTTTAACACTAGAAAATTTTATTCATATATCAAGAAACAGTCTATAATCATAATTGACAATACTAACAGTAATCACTGCTGCAAAATGCTTTGCTTTCGCTGAGGCAGCTTCTTAGCAAAAAACATTTGTATGATTGAAATTACATTTCACATATTTACCACTAACATATATTTCTAAATTCTAAAACTTACACAAATTTACACATTAAAAACTTTTATTAATAAAATCCGTGAAAATCCGGACTTGTTTACACATAAAATAATTATGTTTGTATACCAATACTAAGAACCATCGAGACCTTGCACATATTTATGTAAAATCTAAAAATGAAATAATCCCGAAACTTTTTCAGGTGAAGACAATTTTTACTTTTTCTTAAAGTTACATGCTATAGCTTTTGAATTTTCTCTGTGTTTAGCTTTGTGTACCTACTAATCTGGCTGTGGAGAAAATTTTTGGCACTTGAAACAACTCTTGCAAAGGGCTGAAACTGTATGCTGATTCTTTTTCCTCTACTTATTTTTTCCAAGCATTGAATACATAAGTGTCTCGTCTATATGGCCTAAGTGATAAATTCTTCTAAATCAGAGTCTTTATAAAGATGCTTGCTTCCTGTACTTTAGAGACAATCGTATCTGTGCGTTTCGATCACTTTATGCACACCAACGTCTCTCTATGGTTCCCACTAGCATCTGTGTTTCATTTGTCCACTACAGCACTATATTTTTCTTGTTCTATACGCTGAATCAACACCCTCTACAACGTACAGTTGAAAGCCCATTAGTTTCAGTTACATCGTGAGTTTAGATGAAAATGTCAAAGGTTTCCTCCACAATCGTGTTCTGCCCCCAACTGTCTAATCAAAGCCTTCCAATGCAGAACAAAGTCTAAATTTCGTTTTTGATATTTGCTTTGACATCTAACTCTCCACGGTGGCGGTGCCTAGGTCGAGTAGTATTAGTTCAACAATACAATATTAGTACGGAATGACAGCTAGATTTTTTAATTATTCAATGTGTCCTGCACTTATCGATGTGAACGTTCATTGATTAGATCTTGTTTGTCAATGTTTCACCACACTTGAACACGAGTTTGCAAGAGTCACCGGGTCTCAGCCCGCACTGTCTGTCGGTCCTTCTAGACTCTTCTAGGTTTCGACATCCTAACCTCACCATTGCGAGCTTAACAATTATTTGAAGCATGTCTGTACTAACATGGCTCGGCGCGAGCCGTTTCTGTTGCCACATCATCATTGCAGACGTAACCACCAGGCGTCTAAGACTTGAAATGGAATTTTCCAGAAAATCGACGTTCCGTAACGCGCTATCGGCCCTCATATCCAACGGGGAGGATCGTTCCAAAGATAATAGGAAACGTTACAAAAGCGAGTACAAAAAGAAATTTAGACCGTTCTCTCAATACGTGTACGAGGCGTCTAAAGGGACATTTACAAAATGCAGGGGTAAAGGGAAGTCGAAAGAGGAGGCGAGCGAGAGGATGCTGGGGGAGTCGGGGCACGGGGCGGGTGCAGGTACAGGGGCTGGGGAGAGCGGGGGCGTAGGAGGGGGCGAAGGGGAGGACAGCGTCAGCACGCTGCGCGCGGCCGGTCTGCAGCCACTGGGGCTGGCCCAGGGCGACTCCTGGTACCGCGAGGTGCTGGATCTCCGCAAGCGCGCCGGCGAGTACAAGGTCTGCGCACTCTTCTAACAGAAACTATATTGACAGCTACTCTGTTGTACATAAAATAACTAAATTAAATTTGATAGAACTGTATACTACAGACTTATCTTGCGCTCACTAATCGTGCGTGTGTGTAAGGTACATTATTTGTAGTAGTTTTATCAAATTAAATTTAATATTACGTTTGTACATTAGAGCTAGTCACTAAATATAATATAAGAAATAATTAAAATTGAGATAACAAGAACAAAACTTTATGATATCGAACCGTTGATAAATTGTTCAGAGCAGACCAATAATTTATAAAACTATCTCTCAAAACCCTTTGTCCAAAGAAATGACAGGTGTTGGTTTGCTATAATAATCGTAATATTAAATCTCGAAAGCTACTTTGAACCTGCTTGGAAAATTTTACTATTCAGTCAGCCTGCATCCAAAAAAAATATTTAATCATAGAGTTTATTAAATTTAATTATATATTATTTGACCCATGCAAATACCTAATTAGTAGTAAAGAATATAAAAAACTAACAAATAATTCACAAAAACTTAGATTATATTTAAGATTTATTTGCTAGAGATCAAAGTAAATACTGTACAAAAACAACGTAAAATTAGAGATCCAATCAAGAATAGGGACAGGCATCATCTCAATTCTTTGCTGCACTGAATCAAACGCTTCACCATTATCATGCTTGGTATTGAATATTGGCATTTATCGACAGTACCGCGGCTGGGGGACAGAACTGGCGCCAGAACATATCACACAGCTTTACAATAAGCAGATCGAGCTCTGGTACCAAGTGTCCCGACGATCCTCGCTGTCAGCATTATCACTAGCTTCCACCAATCACAAGTAAGTGATGCACATGCCGATTTCACTATCTAGTTCTAAGGACTACGGTCCTTATTACTATTTATTTTTTTAAAATTAAATATATTTGGGCTGGGGTTGGTGGATTTTAAATATTTTTCTTTTAAACTCGTATAAGTTCAATGTCCTTACAGTTTTGTAGTTTACCTTGATGATGTTCTAGATTTAACTAAATTTATATCTTAATGTTCATATTTAAATATCTTGCCATTTTTTTTTGTGTTAGACGTCCAAGCAATCCAGGTCTGGTTGAGATTTTCATAATGCAAGCTCCAATACGCTCTTCATCCTAAGAGATATGCCAGATCACTCCTCGTCTTGTCTTAAGATCCTAAAAAACAAGTATTGCCAACCGAACAAATATTAATATTTTTATTTCAAGTAACTTTGACTCAATACCACAGATACATATTATGAAATTAAAAAAAAACCTGAAAACAAATAATTTGAATCATCATAACAAAGGTCTAATTCAATATTTCACATGCGTAACAAACCTTTCAAATGCTGATTTCAATGGACTTGATTGGAGCAGATTGCTGCTTTTTGTTTTTATTCCAATAAAAAATATTGATAAAAAAATACACTTTTTGAGTTTATACACAAGTATAAATGTGTGGTCCTTCGAACCGGATCTTTAAGTTCCTTGTTTTATAGTCATATAAGATATATAGTAGGTGTCAATATGTTCCGCAAACGAAGAATCACTTATATAAACAGTTAGTTGCTTTATTATAAGCAAGCTTAGCGGTGTTGCACAGCAGTTTGCCGCCTATTTAATACACTTTACGCATTAAGGCTGGTGCGATCAAAGAATGGCTTGTATGGCGGGAGACCGTAGCATACTTGCTAATCTGTAGTTTAGCCATCATCAGCTCTTAATTTTACAATATTTTTTAACAGACTTTGTTCAAGACTTTGTACTTCAGAATTTAATAAATGTAACAAACCTTGTCTTTTACTTTATAAGTGAATTTTGTTATAGTTCTATGTATATAATACGTATAGTGAAAAGACACTATTAGGTAGTGACATTGTGAATAAATCAAGTTTAAGCGAAGACTACAATCCTCCTTTTCATCAAAAAGCGAGGTACCAGTGGATGTGTATTTCTACAACTAGTTTCGGAAATTTATATGTTAAGTGTACTAGTACTATTCTTTCCAGATTTTCTTTAATTTTCCCCGCATAACACTTATGGAGATGAAGTTTTCAAAATAAAGTTTTAAAGATATAGTGATAACGACATCGATCCACTAGTGTTTTAGAAGAATTATGTGAAGAAGCAGATAGATAAACGTAGAAAAATAAATTATTTTAAACTATTTAGGGATAAGCTTAATCGCTGTTTTGCTTGATGACAAGCGGTGACAGTCGTGGACGGTAACGCGGAAAAGCTTATAAGAGGCAGAGGAATCGCAGCGCTGGTTGTAGCTACGGATGAATCAGATGCCCTTTAGCTGCTAGAACATCACCTCCTAAGATCACTGCCAACATTACGGACTGCAGAAACAATGTCACATGATGGTGGCAGTATTGTTCTGTGCACTTCTGTAGCCAGTCGATTTCCTCCAAATTTTTGAGCAGAAGATTCCATGTATTCATCTTTGTCACTAGTTTAAAAACGACGAGTGACATCAGATCCACAAGTCCCATTTTAAACTGTTAAATTAATCTATATTTTGTTTTAAAGACAACACATCAACACAAAAATCCAGACAGTAATTATGGCAGAAATATTACTTCTAAATACCTACAATTATCTTTTACATTATTTTAGTGGTCTAGCTACATATCAGCTTCGCTGTATATCTTTGGCTGCAATTAAAGCTTGCCGTTTGGATTCTTCCTGAAATTAAAAATACCGCTAAAAAATTGGTTGTATTAAAAAATATTTTCAATATCAGCCAGACAATGCAGTGTGATTGCAGTGCTTTTTTTTTTGTTAAATAAAAAGGAAATGAAGACTGAAACAAGGTCCTAACTTAGCTTAGCTAACATTTTTATTTTAGTTATCTTAATAGGTGTATTGATTTGTGGCTGCTTGCCACAAACTCTACTCTGAGTCTACTCTGAGTTCCGAGTCTGTCTATTGGTAACCGTTGTATTCTGGTAGAATTCCGGGTAAATATTAAACCGAAATTTATATAAATGAATAACCCTGTCTTTCCCAGAAGTACTAATAACTTAAAACGAGCATCAGATCGTTCGAACATAACTAAAATTACCAAAAACCAACTAATGGCAACTGGAATATAATTACGTTACGTCTTCAGGGCGCTGCCTCGTGACGAGAAAGATGGAAAGGAGTCCAAAAACCACTCGCCGAAGAAGTTCAGGTCGTTTAGGTCAGCGCCACACCAATCCATCCACGCTAAACTGCAGGAAACTAAGGCGCTAGAGCGCTCCCCGCACAAGACCTCCCCACAGAAGCAAAGGAAGAAACTGCAAGGACACAGCTTCGATGAGGGCGCTGCCCAAGATGGTAAGAATATTTTATTATGAACTGCATTTGACTTGATGCCCCAGAATTACCACGCAATGAGCTCTATACAATAGGACACGATATTGTAGTATGCCTAGATAATAATGATGAGATGAACTGGGTGCTTGATGAAGTCAGTTACCTAATTAACGAAAATGAAACTTTCGACGTCTTGTGAGCAACAAAAGCTCTGATGACACTTCTCCTATTACAGTTCTAAACGAGTGACCGTAATATAAATTTTACTTGCACCAATGTGAAAGATGTTATTACTGCAGAGAATACTGGGCTCAAGAAACTTAGGCCCAAGTGTACCGACATTTAAACGTCCGTTATCTATTTTTCAGAATCGATTAAGTATCTATTTTTCACCACTACCATAAACTATGGTAGTGGTGAAACCCCGGTTATGGACCCATAACAGTCCATTATCTTAACCTGTTTTTTTCTTTTTTGACGCGGGGGAAATCTTCCAAAGATCCCCGGGAGCTGTGGGGCTCGACCGGGGTATGTGGGATTCTTACCCACTAAAACCCCCGCGGCTGTCGCATCGGCACATGAGAGGGGAGACCCCAGGGCTCTCCGGTGGGATCTGCACCAGGGCCCCTCAGTGCCTTGCCTTTGAACCCGCCGCCGGGGGGCGCATTGTAGCCCCCCGGGAACCAGTCACGCAACCCCGCCGCCGTCCTCCTCGGAGTCACCGCCGTACTCAATGGACGTTCAAAGGGCCGACACCCCGAACGTCCAGCGACTCCGAAGCCTTTGTCTTAACCTAGCTCGACGCCCGGTCACCGTTAAGGACTGTTAAGTAGTTAAATAGATAATCAATTCTGAAAAATAGATAACGGATGTTTAAATGTCGGTGCACTTGGGCCTTAATAAACTAATGTCTCAGTAGACGATTGGTGCAACGCAACTGTCCATGTACAGGCGAGTTGGTTAACTTACTTAACATCTGGCGGACGTCCTGCTCGTTTCTTCACTTCTTTAAGTGTCGTCGTCGAATGAAAGGAGGCTATTTCACGCATTCTACTTCTGGTTCCAATAAAATAAATGTTTGAAAATATTCTTACTGGGTAGAATTAAAAAAAAATGAATTTATTCTGACTTTATCTGTACCATACTGACTGTACACTCACTGTCCATGCCCATTGGGAGGTTGAAGATTTGAGATGTGTAGTTCCTGATACATTGGCTCAGGGGCGAAGACCGCTGATAACGCAGCGTTCAGGTCTCCGCGGAGGCGGCCAAGGTCGGCGGACCCCGCGCCTGTGGGGGCGCATGCCAAGTTACTGCCCAACGGCCATGAGCCGCATCCCGCACCTCTTAAGCCGACCGGTAAGACTTCCAATGATCTTTAGTAGCCCTGTTATCTTTTATAGTGAAGCTAGAAACTTATCCGACATGACCAATGTGTGATTCCAGAAATCTCGTTTTGTTGCTACCACTAGCGACGTCTGTTGAGGAATTGTGAACTAAATAATTTACTAGGGACATCTATTGGAGAATGGTGTACTAATTAAGCAAAATAATATTTAAACACCATTCGTCTTCTTTCGATTGATGACCCCTGACGACGAGTTAAAAGTATATGTATAAACCTTTTTTTTTTGTGTAGGAGTAGTGTTGTTGGCCGCAGATGGCCATTACAGCTTCACCGGACAAGAGTTGTATAAACCAAAACTATACCTAATGACGATTACTTCTTTTTTAAAAACCTTTACTATAGTAATAGTAGTCAAGTATAGTAATTGTTACTTTAAATTTGTTATTATTTAAATGATTTATTTATTTTACTATGGCTTATGACCTAACGACCCCAAGAATAAATATTTTAGGTAGAGATGGGAATCCTGGGCGATTCTCAGTTTATTTAAAGTATTTCATGACAAATAAGTACAATACTAAATATCTAATCTCGTCCAAGGTAAAGTGTTTAGCAAAATGTTATAACTTGAGGCAGAGAAGGCCTCATACGCCATCAGTGGTAACTATGCACTATCATCCATAAATTCATGATATAAGCGGAAAATATTCTATCAGCAATATTTAAAGTGGTCATAAAATTTGTTAGTTTTGTTACATGATTTATCCAACTTTATTTTGTTAGTCCAATGTTTCTTTGGTCTCGTCGGATAAGTTAGAAAGAAAGACTAAATAACTAGATGTGTGTCTCTGATGCTAGTTTTCATCTGTTCTCATCTAATGATAATTGTTTTATATGAAAAAAAAAGACCAGCCCGCTGAGTTTCTTGCCGGATCTTCTCAGTAGCGGGCCGCTACGATCCGTGGGTAGTTTGCAAAAACAAATATTTTTGTGTAGGAGGCATCCATGTGGCCAGTATATAATAAATATATTTTGACTGACTTTGGACTCACATTCCAGCCATACAGAAGTATCTTAAAATGTAAAAATTGTGTTATTTTATTATATACAGGATGTTTGGTTAGCTATGTCCAAACATATTAAAGGACGTTAAGAAATTTAAAAATAAACGATTTCTGTTAAGGTGGCTATGTTAAACTTTCAAAACATTATTATTTTTTACACAAAATGTTTTGTTTACAATTTAAAATTCTTAGTACAACTAGTAGGTCTTTGTATGTAGTTGCATCGCGTTATATGTACTTACTTATAAACATATATTCTTACTTATTTCTACTCCCTATTAGATTAAATGTCTCTAACTAGATTATGAATTTGTAAGTGTATAGATGGAATATTTAACTGTTGTCATCCTGCCTGTGCTTGCCCCCATCCTTTGTGGCTAAATAGTGAGAATTAGGCTCTGTTTCTAAGTATTGCAAATTTAACTTAGTGTTACCAAGAAAAAAATAAAAAACGGTAGGATTCCTTTTAACGATTTCTTTATTTTACTGTAGGTATTTTAAGACTGGTTAACAGTAAGAAATTGTTATAAATAAATCATGATTAATTTGTTACTAGGTATGATCACAAATTCATTGTACCTATTTGTTAATTGTCAAGTGCCAGGCTGATGTAACAAAAATGCCAGCTTTCAAACCCAATGAGCCAATTCTCAATAGCCAAAAAACAGCCAGAACAATTTCTTCTGTAGGTTTGCCGTTGGGTAGAGCGGGTAGTTGTAGAGCTAGGTCGACGTCACGGGGAGGTCGATCGCCTTCAGCACCGAGCAAGGCGGGGGCAGTTGGTACAACGGGGGCAGTTGGTACAACGGGGGCAGTTGGTACAACGGGGGCAGTTGGTACGACGGGGGCAGTTGGGTCACCGGTCCCTGCCCGAGGGCGCCGCAGCCGCAGTGTATCCAAAGTCGGAATAAAGTTGGGTGCGTAACTTAACCAAGTGACGGTTGCGCAGACGCTCTATGTCATGTGATGCTTTTGGCTTATGTTCGGTCTCGCTCAGTGACAGTCGATGTGTTGGTAGCCTGATGTGGCTTTTGATATTGTTATTTCATGTAAAATGTTCTTACTACCTTAAATTAAAGAAGAATACTATATGATAAGATACTTTATTACGGATAACTCAACAGAAAAGTAAATTAGAATTAGAATTTTTATGTTAAATAGTATTTTATTTATTAAATAGCAGACATCAAAGTCTATAAAGAGTCACCAGCATTAGCAGCCGATATGCTTCCACTGTTGAACAAAAGTGGGGATAGGGATGGGGTTGCCATAATGCCCACGCTAAAAAGATCGTTAAGATGTAATGAAGTGTCGTTTGGTCATTTCACTAGAATAAAAATAGTTTTTTTTTAATCCTGTGACTAGTCCAACCAATATGAAGAATTTTATATCTATGAGTCCAACACAATAAAATTAAATGAGGTAGTAAGAACTAAAACCTATGAAAACGTGATTTAAAATATGTTTCATAAACAAAAAAAACTCCTTCGTAAATATTTGGCATACGTGCCCAATTTGTTTTTTAGTAGTATTTCTGAATGAAACATATTTGTAATGGTTTTCTCGTGATGTTCAAGCTTCGTGTTGTGTTTTTTTGTATTTTAATCTTGTTAGTGCGTCTACGCAACGTCCGGTCACCGAGGTACGGTTGGCACCGACATTGGCAGCAGCTTACACCCCACGGCCAAAATGGTGTGATTATATGTGTACACCTGCACAACACACTGTAGCTGTGAACGTATTGACAGTAGTTTATGAAACTGTTGCATAATAGGGGTTATTAAAACATGAGTGTGTGTTTATAAACCGAGCTGAAGGCGAGTTTTATACGTATCACACGAGTGTTCATTTACTAGTGTATTTACCGTTTACATAGGTCTAATTGAGAATAAATTCTCGTTTGATCCTGGTTCACAGGAGTCATAGTGGTGGGAACAACTGGCGGGATTAGTGTCATAAAAACATCAACGATATAACGAATCCTAAAAATAGTAACTTAAAATGTAGGGGTTCTATTTAATTAGATGATTAAAAGATACGATTAGACACGTTCAATTAGTAAATAAAAATGAAATTAATTGATTAAAATAGTACGTAAGTACTTTTAGTACTTATATTTAATTACAGGATTTTGACGTTGACATGAGTGATTTTAGGCTAATCAAAATATACTTAGGTCTTTATTTAATGTACAAAAAATAAAGTTAGCCATTTTAATGTTTATATAACTTATGTAGAAGATATGTTCCTGTAGTACATTCAGTGTGTGTCTAGATATTAGAAAACCACTTTTATTAGTTCTACTATAGATATAAATGTTTTTGCATGCAATATTGTTTTATGGTGCGTTGATTGTATTTCTGTTAGTCTTTTCAGTTTGTTAGTCTAGTCTACTAGTGTTTATTGTGGAATGTACCTTACTAGCCCTTTTAGCAAAATATTAATAGGTTTCGTCCCTTTAGTTTTATTATTATGTTTGATAAACCAATATGACAGTGTTAATTTTGTCAATTTATATTTCTTTTATATGACTCTAATGGACTTTTTGTGGGCATTTAGATTTCACGTTCAAAATAAGAAAATGTACCTTTTTGTTTATGTTGGGGAGGAAAACTTAAAAAGTTAACTAGTCTCACGCGAGTCTCTCCAGAAGAAAATATACCTCCTTGAAAATATTAGTTGTCCAGTATTTAAATTCAAACTAACCCACCAATAAACGAGTAATCTACTTAAACATTTGGAAAATATCTAATTTAGGTAGGTACTTTTTAATTATACTCTCGCTAATCGTTCTATTTTTATACCCAATCATACAAAAAAACAATTAATCCTTCAATGTAATCCTTTTTGGCAGCAATAAAAATCCCGTAACTCCCAATTCTCGAAACCCTATTGCGAAAACCCATCATGTTTGTTGCGATTTCTGTGTATTCCCCATATTTTTATTCGATTTAAACTTCCAGACGACGAAATACCATCGCTCCGCAGCGCATCCGTCGCGAAGGACCATTTCTTCGACGACTCCCCCGTCGTTAAATCGCCCCCGGAGCCGACCAGGGTTAAATCCCCTGAGCAAATGAATATGCGGTCACCTGACCCGGTCAACTGGACTGTGCCCCTGGACACCGGGAAAACCTTCACTGTGACTCAGAACGTTAAAAGCGGTGAGTTTAGGACCCTTGGTCGGTTGAGCGGTAAATGTAGTTAGATTTAAGTTGCTCGTGGAACTGATTTTACGTATTCAAATAGGGTTTTTATGTGAGGGGTTTTTTAAGTGCGGCGTTTTTTTAGGTTTGGATACATTAAACTTCTTAATTAGACAAGTTCAAATCAATATTTTCACCATAAGTCTTTTTGCTAAATTTTACTGATAAAATTACGTGAAATGTATTGTCTTGGTAAATAATTTAAATGTAAATATTTTAAAAAAAAATGTAGAGTTTGACAAAATTGCTATAAAATCAAAGTAATAGAAGTATTATCAATTTTCAATTATAAATAAAAGTGTTAGCCAAAAATAGACATAGCAGTAAATTATAAGGCCACTTCAAAAAATAATATTGGGTAATATATTCATAAAATTGATTAGGTAAGTAGGTAGGTAAAAATTAGTTTCACTTCTAAGTGAATGTGCAAAGGAGTATCTTTTTCTTATTCCTATTTAAAATAGTAAGTACCTACTTATAAACTTTCAAATATCGTTCGGTGGTGGTGTTATCATGTAAACATTTGCTCTTTATTCTAGTCTAGCAACATTTAATGAAATAGATACTCTTTGGATTAACAGTATTAACCTTAAAAGACCATGTCTTCTAGTAGATAAGCGAATAGGTTGTAAAGTCCAAAATATTGTGTAAGCCATCACACTGTCATCCCACAGACACGGTAGAAAGAAATCATCTCATACAATCTTGAATGTCCAAGTGTGACTGACCACCTTAGCCCAAAAATTAGCGCTTGCAACACAAACTAATACCGAACACAATAAAATCATGTAAATCACGAGAAAATTATATTTTTTAAGGGTAACACTCATTAAAATTTTACCATCAAACATTCCATTTTGTGTTTGTAGCCGTTTGAGAGTGTTTTATTTGATAATGTTCTAAATTCACGGAAATAATTAACTGCAAATGTAATAAAAACTATATTATCCTTGATAATATTTAAAACCAATCAATAATTAATCTACTTAGTTTTCTCGTTCCGTATTCAAAACCTTTTGCTTTTTTAAAATAATTAATGTTGCCAGTTTTAGAGGCAGAATTTCCCGTGAACATAGAACGTAACGTTACACACGTCATGCGACCATACAACTCGCTCACCATTTCAGATGAGAGCATTAAGCGCCCTAGCTCTGAGTTTAAGGGTGGCTCCGTAGCTGAGGACGCCGCGAAGACGGCAGGTACGACGAACTCCACCACCGCCTAGACCATCGGCCATACACACGTTTTAATGAGTGTGACAGATCATGCGACAGTGACCTCTACGCCTTAAACGAATAGAGTCCACTATCCCATAAGCACGACACACGATCGACATCAGAAAAAATAATATATAATCTGTTTTATATATCTATTATATTTAATAGTTCATGATTAAATTGTGTTACTCCAATAATTGAGATGCTTTTATTTATTTTGACCGTACTCCGCTGAGGCGTCGACCACGTATGTATACACTTGTCTGTGTGTCCGTTTCGATGTTTGAGTACACTGTCACTGTTTGGCACCAGAATTCTATTTGTTTTCCCATCTCATTAAAATCGTTCACCTTTGCATGCTGCCTGTCCTTCTGTTTATGGGAAGTTGTTTCGGTGTATGCTTCTATAATTATACTAGTAGAGTATCGGTGATAGGCATTCTATAAAGTTAATTAACTAAATAAACTTCTAGGACTATTTCGATTAATGTTTTCAAATTATAACGCTACCTATATTAATCATATTCTCATGAAAATTTTCTGAATCAATAGTTTGCATGACTTCTTCGTATACAAAAAAATAGCCCAGATAGATAGTTAAAATAGACAAGTTTAAGCATGGACTCTTGATAGGGTATTTAAAAGCTAGAAGGTAGCATGTAAAGTGGAACAAAAATCGAGCTTTAATATGAACAGTACTAGAAAGAACTGATTCTTTGCCTAATAGAATAGGTGTTTAAATTGCTGTCCCTTATGGAATATTAGGTAAGTGATTTTGAATAGATGCCAAGGAGCAAAAACTTGAGCTCCTTACAATAGGTACAGGCTAGGAAAGATTCTCAACCTGTACTCTTTTATTATCCTTTTAACAATCAAACAACTGTATCTTCTGTAATTTCAACATTTCTAAAGCTTTTTTAATGCCATTCAAACTAACTTTCAGTTTTAATTTTCCAAAAGGACAGTAAAAGATAAAATTAATGTGCTTCGATTGATGTTAATTTGAGAGTTTCAAAGGATATCGTATTCAGTTACAATTTTATTAGCATAAAACAAAGCAAAATCACTTTACTATTAGCATAACACATTCAAGAAAGATGTACAGCGCTGTATATAACTTTTGAAACTCCCAATAACCGGAGACCAAAAAACAACATCAGTAAATATATATAATACTATTTCAGAAATCGCTCCAATCCACCACCAGCAAATGTCACCGATACGTTCACTGAAAAAGAGTGAATCGCCGACGAGCCTGAGCAAACGTACCGACAAAACTCCAACTACACCAATCAGCCTTACACCAATTGACGAGACTAAAGCCTTAGACATGAACAAGGTAAACGGGATAAACGGTGTTAACAGCAACGAGTTGACCCCAGAAACTCCAACCCAGGAGTTAATTAAGGAAAAAGAAGTCATCAAGAAGTCAACTGAAGCGACTCAGATCGCGCCTGGAGTCGTTGACACTAATGTTGTGAATGAACCACCAACAGGTGGCCTAACTGCCTCGGAGATATTGGATAGAGCTCGTACGAGGTTTGATAAATTCTGGGGAAAGAAGGAAGAAGATAACGTTTAATCGTTCAGAATTTAGAAAAACTTTTTACTGTAAATTATTGACGTCGGTTGTAGAAATTAATGAAAACATACATTATATTCTGCTGAAGTCATGGTTTGCAGTAGAAAGCATTAAAATCAATGAAAAACATGTAGGGAAAATTAAAGCAGTGTTAAATGATAAATATGAAAAGCTTCGCTTATAATGACGAACGTAATATATATTTATTATTTTATAATGTATTTATCATAAAATCACTGTCTATTAAATAGGAGTGTGGTGGCTTGTGATAGTAGTCGATGAGGAGTAGACATTTAATTAATATTATTTATTTAATGATTATTAAGTAATTTATTTTATTATTCGTACTTATTTGTAATATATACGACAGATTTTCGACTCAAATGCAATTCAAAATTATGCTGTTGTATTTTACAACTTAATAAAAACTGGTAAGTACGAGTACTTCTGTTTTGGTGTCTTGTTTAAAAATATTTAAATATGTTAAAAATGTAGGTAAATATTAAATACAGTTATTTGTAAGTACTAGTGTACTACAATTTATTTTAATAAGTAAATTATTTTTTTATTTATGCTTTACATGCTATACTTAGCCTCGAGATGTTAATATAATTTATTAAATGATGTTATATTTATTGCAAATGTAACAAAATATACACAACTGATGTTAAAATTTTACTTTAATAATTCTATACATATAACAAAACTGATTTATATCACCATTATAAACAAATATTATTGTTAAAATTAAACTGAAACTAAGCAATGTACACTTAAGTCTATCACTTTTTCATTCAGTGGTATAAATAACCGTTCTAGCTAAATACTCAATAGGGTTTTTTTATCTTATTTTATTTCTCTTGATAAAATAAAACAGAAAGCAACTAACAAGGGGAATGTATACATGCATAATAAAAGCCGTCCATTGTAGTGTTTGTTGACCAAAAACCCTTTAGTTCCATGCAAGATTTAAAATTTCCCTATTAGACGGGTACTAGCCATTTTTTGGCAACATCAAGGCAGTCCTGTCATTCAACTGTAATTACATAGCGCGGGAAAAGTTAAAAAAAAAATCCAAGGTATTGCAATGTAGACGAGGCTGTATGAGCTAAAACCCTTCGCCGTCCCAATAAGGATAAATAGAAGAAAAACATCAGGGTATGTATTCAGCGCGGGAAAACAAAATACCTAAATTAACTTGTTGAATGATACACACAAAATTAAAATGGAATTATCACGAATGTCGTGTCGGCTGTGTTTATCGGAGACGGAATTTAACGTATCGCTATTCGGCCATCACAGTCGTAAAACTAACATGGTGGATAAGATATTAGTATGTTTGAAAATTGTCATAGAAGAAGGTGATCCATTGGATACGATATGCTACAAATGCGCCGAGAACGTCGAAAGGTATTACGATTTTATTATGTTCGTTAAAAAATCGCAAACGAAATTCGTGAAAGTCGAGCAAAAAGCGGAAAACACGGTAAACAGGCGTTTAGTGACGTCGTACTTTCGCGAACAGATTTATGACGCCGACTATACCTTCTCGTTCCTCGAAATCCCTGAGGAGAAGAAGGAACAGAAGGTTTCCAGTCCTTTCTTTTCGTATTTCTCTCCACCTAATATGCTGGTGAAGCAGACAGACGGTGAGCCTTTGTGGAAAACTCCAAAAACGCGGGAAGAAAAGCAAAATGATAAACAAAAGAGGCCTTACAAAGCTGCAACGCCTCGTCATCATTCGAGAGACCTGTTCGAGTCTCAAGATGAAGCTGATCCAAAAAGTTTAGATTGGAAATTAACACCAGACGATAACATCATAAAAAGAGTTCGTGACAAATGTTTTGGGCGGTCAGATTTTTAGGTGTTTTTCGACACTTTTCGTAAATTGAATCACTGAAGTAGCAATTAGGTTCTGTTCAGCTTAAAGCCCGTCACACTCCTGGCTATAATATATATTAATATAAATTATAGCCAGGCATATTACGATATATTTTCTATATTTAGTCATTTTCGAGCGACCGCACACGCATCTATAATATTTAATTTTATGATTTATGTCTTAATACGATATATAAATATTATAGCTAGGTGTGTAACGGGCTTTATTGCCCTCATTCAGAAACTAATGTAAAACTATAAGACCCAAATAAAGAACTTCGTTATATTGTCAATTCTGTTTTTATATTAAAAATGTGGATATTGACAGTGAGAAGTAAGTTTCAAGTCTTATCTTTGTCTTCATCCCATTAAGCCAAGGACTTTATTGAATTTTCTTAAAAGATTTGTCTTATAATATTACTAGCAACCCGGCCCGGCCTCGTAAGTTATATAAATATAATATAATTTAGAAGACTGTTGCAAAAAATATTGTTTTTTTTTCACTTACTTAAAAACGTAATTAGGTTTTATACATATATAAAATTTCAGTGACAAATTATTTTATGGTGAAAACCGCTTAAAAATCCGTTGCGTGGTTTAGGAGGAGTTAGCGGATATACAGACAGACAGATAGACGCGAAAAGCGACTGTATGATACTATGTAACGATACCTAACGATGTATAAACGATATATAAAACATCTCTTATACCTAATTTAGTTTTGCCTAAGTTGAGTTAAATATAGCTGTTTAATATAGGTCCAAAACTGTTAACTACAAATTGTTAAGTTTGTTATATTAATTTATTTAAATATTTTAACATTTAACTATTTATTTATTTATTATTATTTTAGGATCCCATAGAGACAGGGTATATATGGAGATTGATTTGAATAGCTTAGAATGTGAGCTTGTTTCTCCAACGAAAA
Source organism: Furcula furcula (assembly GCA_911728495.1). Lineage (NCBI taxonomy): Eukaryota > Metazoa > Arthropoda > Insecta > Lepidoptera > Notodontidae > Furcula > Furcula furcula. Next base: position 13,232,576 of record OU452267.1, on the reverse strand, counting down.
CTATAATTTGGAAAGCATTTGTGCTTAAATTTAAACTAAGTATATATTTTAATTTAAAAACTGTGTCTTATGTGTCCTTAGCTGTATATCTATAGATTGTGTATGTATATATATATATGTGTGTGTACAATTTATGTTTTAAAGTAGATAGATAGGTACCTAATTTATTTTATGTAACTAATTCCGCTCTTGTAAAGTGTATTCAAGAAACAAATGCCCAGTTAGTTTAATTGCTCATATTAAACCAATATTTCTGGATTTTATATTGGATGTCTAGGAGGTAATATTACCATCATTTTGTAAGCGAAAATGTATTGAAATGTAACTGTGGAGGAGTACTTAGTGGGGTATTTTATAATTTAGTTCCTATCAAAGTCCATTCTCGCATCCATTCGCATTAATGTCGAAATTATTTATTTATTTTTATTAAAGCTTTAATTCCCGTGTTGGTAGTTGATACTAATACACTCTGAGTCAGTTAATGGGTCCTTATATCATGACATAGATTTTCTAATAAAACCTACACCTAAGTGATGGGATAATGATTAACTAACGGACTATAACTGTGGCGATAAAACAGCAATCTAAAGATCGAGCGGCGACGGTACTAACATCCTTGATACAACAACTAGAAGTGTGGGGATTATTATATATGTACCTAACTATAATATAGAAATGTGAGTAACATGAATGTAACGAGGTATTTACTTTATAATAGTCTATTTTTCAACTCATTGGTATATTTAGTACCTACAACGACTCTGATACTGATACCAATTCTTTAAGTGGCAGTTACACCCCCTTAATTTATACTAAGAATACCTATGTTTTATATTTTGACTTATATTATTATATTAAATGACTTAGATACTGAATACGCCTATGAGTTGCAAACATACGAATAAAATTTATGTAAATACCTAACTATACTACAATCCAAAATATGAAAACTTGTACAACATAACATAAGGAAGGACATAATCAAATATAGATATGGTAGTCAGTACTGGTTAGGCTGGTTAAGTCTAGGAGGTCATAATATCCGGCCAGCAGTTTATCAGTTTAGAAATTGCGTATGCAAGCAAGTTACTCGGAAGACAGCTAACTCGGTACGGGTTACCGCCTTTATAACAGCTCTGTGTGTATTTTCGATTGGATTGGCTTATGCTTCCGCCAACACGAAACGACAATTGTGTTTCCGAAACAATATTAAAGTAGTTCCATGTTTCGATATAAAAACCTCGGTTTCTAGTTTCCTTATCGTCCGATTCGCAGTCACTTTGCCCTCGTGTCTGGCTGAAGCTGCCATGCCTTATGTAAAAACGATATTTTAGTTCATTTGTTTTATTTAAGTTCCTATCGAAACGTGTTTTCGCACAACCTATTTCGTACCCGGATAAGCCCTGCCTGAATAAATATTTATATAGACTCCTCGAAAAGCCGATAAAATACTGAAATTTTTAGCTTTGCTACGGGTTTATAATAGCGTGCGTTGTTTTTCAGTTGTTAACATCAAAATGGACACCTAAATAAAAATAAAATTTTAAAATGGTTATTTTATTATACCTAGAAAAGTCCTTAGAATCTAAGTATTAGTGTTTCTTGTTAAGATATCGTCTCAGGTTTCAGGGCCTCAAGTTTTTCCCAGAATATTATTATTATTACTGATCTGGGCCTCAAGGCTGCTAATTTGAATGAAATAACATATAATTGTCATTCCATCGACAAACTATTGAGACATAAACGACATATACATATGACGGGCCCGTTGGTCTAGTGGTCAGTCACCCTGCCTGCCAACCGATGGGTCGTGGGTTCGATTCCCGCCTGGGTGTTGTTGAAGTGTCTGGGTGTTGTTTATCTATTTAAGTATGTATTTACAAAAAAAAAGTATATAAGTATTAGTATCAGTTGTCTGGTTTCCATAGTACAGGCTCTGCCTAGTTTGGGATCGGATGACCGTGTGTGGATTGTCCCAAGATATTATTTTATTATTATTTTTTATAAAACCATATTGGCGTTCTCAGTGGTGAGACACCACTTTTTACTGTTATTTTAGAAGAATACTGAATTTGTCACAATCGTACTGGAACCTCAATAGTGTCGCCATATTATTAAAATTAGCGGCCTTGGAGCCCAGTGCAGTGTCAGATATTCTGCTTTCGCAAACTGGGGCACCCGCCCCGGCGGCAGTTTCAGAGGGCGCCAGAATCGGAATTTCATATGATCAAAAAAATAAACTTGCTCCACAAGCCTAATAGATAATAAAGAGTACAAATTCATTAAAGGGTTCTCTTAACGTCCCATTAATGAATATAATTGCCCTTAGAATGGAGGGGTTGCCATAACCCTCTCGCTTGCCCTCCCACCGAATCCCTCTCCCCGGTCACGCAAACCGAGGTGGAAGACCTGATCAAAGGCCTTAAGCCGAAGAAAGCACCGGGCTCCGACGGCATCTCCAATCGCGTTCTCAAGGTTCTCCCTGTCCATCAGATATGTCTTTTAGTGACTATCTTCAACGCAGCCATGTCCCACTGCGTCTTTCCTGCCGAATGGAAAGACGCGGATGTAGTAGGAATCCCTAAGCCGGGTAAGCCTCGCAGCAGCCCTGCGAGCTCGGTAGCTCGCAGCGCTCATAGAGTTTGCCGAGAGACTTGAGAAGACTGATAGGCACCGGCCTATCAGTCTTCTCAAGTCTCTCGGCAAACTCTATGAGCGCTTGCTATTAGCGAGACTCAAAGACTTTTTCAGTTCTAATAATATCCTTATTGACGAGCAGTTTGGCTTTCGAACCAGATACTCTTGCGTCCACCAGGTGCACCGCCTCACGGAGCACATCCTGACCGGGCTCAACCAGCCCAAGCCCGTCTACACAGGCGCCCTATTCTTCGATGTTGCCAAGGCCTTCGACAAGGTCTGGCACAACGGCTTGATATACAAGCTCTTCCAGTTAGGAGTCCCCGATAGGCTCGTACTCATCATACGAGACTTTCTCTCGAATCGTACCTTTCGATACCGGGTCGAAGGTACGTTTTCTTCGCCCCATCCTTTACAGGCCGGAGTCCCTCAGGGCTCCGTGCTCTCTCCCCTCTTGTTCAGCCTGTTCACGAACGACATTCCTCGTTCGAGCAGAGTCCAACTCGCCCTTTACGCGGATGACACCGCTCTCTATTATTCCCATAGGAACAAGTCCTATTTGACGCGTGCTCTTCAAGCCGCAGTCGACGCCCTGGGTCAATGGTTCCGTACGTGGCACATAGAGGTGAACCCGGAGAAGAGTGCCGCGGTGGTCTTCTCCCGGGGACCCGCCAATATGTTCTCCGCGCGGAGCCTTCGGCCCAACAGACGACTAGCCCCAATATCCCTATTCAATCGCCCTATCCCCTGGACTAGGAAGGTTAAGTACCTCGGAGTCACCTTGGACTCCCGCATGACTTTCGGCCCGCACATTAGGTCCGTCCGCAATCGAGCGGCTTTCGTATTAGGTCGCCTGTCGCCTTCTCTGCAAGCGGAGTAAAATGTCGCTTAGAAATAAGTTGACATTATACAAAGCTTGCATTCGCCCTATCATGACTTACGCGAGTGTAGTTTTCGCGCACGCCGCCCGCATCCATATCGATAGCCTCCAGGTTATCCAGAATCGTTTCCTCCGTCGCGCCGTCGGTGCCCCGTGGTACATGCGGAACGTAGATCTGCATTCCGATTTCAAATTAGATCCCCTTCGTAAGTTCCTCAAAGAAGCGTCGAAACGCTACTTTGAATCCGCGTCCCGTCACGCGAACAGTTTAATCCGCGCCGTCGCCGATTACGCCGCTAGTCCTTCTGACTCGCGCCGCAGACCACGGCACGTACTGCTCGACCCTCCTGACCCCATGACGGTCCTATTGGACCGGGATGCGCCGACCCCTCCCCGACAACCGTATGCTACACTAGCTATCAGACACCGGTCTCGCCGGCGAGGCCGAAGGGTCGTACGTATGCGACCGCAACGACGTGCATCACCCCACTGAGTTTCTTGCCGGTTCTTCTCAGTGGGGGCGCGTTGTGAACCGGTGGTAAACTCAGCCCTCTCTTAAGCGACAGCCCAAGCCGAGGCCGTGCCTCCCTGAGGTGCCCTTGTGCTCGTCGCTACTTCTGCCGTAAAGGCTAGAGCGCTTCAAGCGCTCGCCTCCTATTGTCCGGTGAAGCTGCAATGGCCATCTGCGGCTAACAGCATCTATCATTCCCAAAAAAAAAAACAAAAAAAAAACCCTCTCGCTTGGCAGGCGGCATGGGGATCACAGTGGCCTATTCCCAGTAGTTCTACATTTTGTTCTACATGTATGACTACTAAGAAAAAAAAAACCTACTAGTTCTACAGTCATGTAGAACTAGCAGGAATGCATTGAATAATATTTTTTCATTCCTAGTAGTTCTACGCGATGACGTATTACAAAATTAGAACTTTATTAGTGAGCAGAATATTTTTTGTTTGTTCACGTGGGAGAAACCTTCGATATATAGGTTCACCCGGTGGCGGTCAACCAGGGTATTTCAGATTAGTATCCACTAAAACTTCTGCGGCTGTTGCATCGGCAGCTGAGATGCCATTATTCATGAGGCTTGCTTATGTCCTATGCTACCCTGGTACTTCTGGTATAAATTGAAGGTCATTGAGATTGAGAGAGCGGCAAACGACAATGCAGAAGCTGTCTATTGGCAGGCTAGTTGCTTACCATCAGGCAATTATTTTAATTAACTTAATGACGAGACAAGCAAGACTGTCTCGTCATTAAGTTAATTAAAATAAAGTCTGACGTTGGGGAAGTACCTACGTACAATACATAAATGTCACAGTAAATGTCGAATATTCTGCCGCCAAGCAGCAGTGTGTAAACATTGCTGTGTTCCGGTGTGAAGGGCACTGTAGCCCGTGAAATAGGCTAGATGCAATGATATTTTAAACAATAGATATGCCATTGGCGCTCGTCAGACGTTCAGCGAGTATCCCCCAACTGGGTTTTGTAGCAGTTAGTCGCACGCCGTCCCGCGTAGTTAATGCGACATCGTGACGTCTATCATTAAAGATTGAAAATGCCGTCCTGCGTATTTATAATGTGCACAAATTACCAGGCAAAAGTAAATAAACAGTCAGGAATAATATAGCACATGTAACTTTGAAAAAATAATTTGATTTTCAATTTGTATTTCAATTTTCATAATAATATTGTAGGAAATAATTGTAAAATTGAATGTGTCAGTTGACAAGATGACACTGACAGGTGTTTAACCAACGCTGACAACGGAACGCACAAAATATAGCCATCTCGTTTTCTCTTACTTTTCTCGTTATGTATCTGTCCTTGTCAGACTATATGTAGGAAAATGTATAGCTAGGTATAGCTAACTACAAGTGAGACAACTTTTATCGTGCGTTAGTAGGGATATAACATATCTTTAGTAAAATATCATTGGCTAGATGCCAAAAAAACATTTTTAGTCCGTCATTTTGATTATAAAAAAATATTGGACATGTATTTTTTCTTTTTTGTAACAAAAAATTACGACGATATAGTTCTTTGAAATGCCGCGAGATGTCACGCTAGTATACAATTTTTACTGAGCCGTGACGTCACGATCCCCGACTCCCAAACTTTGACGCTCTATATCTTTGGCAATTTTTATTGATTTGTTAATAAAAAAATACGTTTCTAATATTTTTTGATAATCTAACTGACGGACTAATTAGAGTTTCATTTCATTTCATTTATTCTTATTGTACACAAAGAAACACAGATACAGTAATTAAAAGATAGTAAATGCATGTACATTGGCGAGCTTAACTCAAACATGAGTTTTCTAACAGCAAACCAATTTACAAAGAGAGATTTGTAAATGGGGTACAATTAGTGTACAACATACCTTAATATTAAGTTAAAAATACAATACATACCTACTTAATAATATACTTAATATATAAATATATACTATAAACTATGCTATTATTAGAGTTATTATTTTTTACCGAGTCATCATCCCCATTACCGGACACAAGAGTCTCAATAACTAATTTCTCGTCTGACGAGTTATGAGTACTGTGGGCCACAGATGGCCATGACAGCTTCACCGGGCAAGAGGGCGAGCACTTAAAGCGCTCCAGCCAGAAGGGCCCAACCCTAAGGCTAGAGTGTAGCGACTAGCTCAAGGGCACCTCAGGGAGGCACGGCCTGCTCAGCTGTTGTCTATAGGCAGGCGAGTCGCTTTATCTTGTCTCGTCAATACGATGAATAAAAGAAAATACTATTCAGAACATCGTCGCAGTCAGATATCGCCAACTTCGGGTAAGATTGACAATGCTCTTTGTTAAATGGCTTTGTTTAATGGCTCTACTGGCGGTTCAGGGACTATCGTTGGCCCTTAGCTGCCGACCAGGGCCGTCTTTACCCGGGGGTGCAAGGGGTGCGGTGCACCCGGGCGCGGAGCGCCCGGGGGCGCCTGCCGAGCGCTGAATGTTTAGATATTGCACAGTTTCATATATTTGTTACGTATGCGCAAAATAAAATATTAAAAAAAATAGTCAACAACAATAATCTTTGTTTTACCACAGATTAGGTATTAGGTTTTACTTTTATTACGCTTATTAGTACACAAATAATATTATTTAATACAACACGCGCGCGGCAAAATCTCTAATCCAAAGAGAGTGGATAACCTTTGACATATTGCCGCCCGGTCGCCCGCACTTGAAGCAAAATGACCTCTAAGTCAATAAAGTGTAAGTTCAATTGAAATGGGCGCGCGACGCGGCACCTGTGCGTCTGTCATAGACGAGTAATTGCGTCCTTTGACATAGCCGTCCGGGCGCTCGCACTTAAAGAGAAATGATCTCTAAAAAAATAATACAATTAGGTGTAAGTTCATTTGAATATACAGCGCGGCGCGCGGCGCCTATGTAAGTGTCGGTCAGTGATTGATCTGATTTCTTCTTTTTAAGTAATTAAATTCGTTAGCTCATTTCATTTGCGACGACCGCCAAATTAGTCTAGTTAAAAAATATTTAGAGCAATACCGCACCGATAGTGCGTTTGAACAGTTGTTATCTGAAGCAAAATTAATTGCTGATGAATTAAAATGCGAAACAGAATTTAAAGAAACTGCTCGTCCACGTCCCCGAAAGACATTTTGATCACGAGGCTGCAGATGAGCCCAGTTTAGACCCAACCAACAAATTTAAAGTATGTTTCTACTGGATGCTGCTATCTCGAAATTAAATGAGAGATTCGATTTGCTGACGGAAAACAATTCAGTTTTTTCATTCTTCCAAAACATTGAATGCTGGAGGAAATTAGAGATGCATGAAAAAAAATCTCAATGTTCTCAGCTCCAAGAAAAAATAACATTTAAAAATAGATTTGATATTGGCGGGGAGGATTTATATAATAAATTAGAATTGTTGCCAATATTTTTTCCCAATGTATCAACAAGTACTCCCACTGATATTTTAATCTATATATATTCTAATAATTTAATCTCCTCATTTCCTAAAATCTCAACATCTCTACGTGTATATTTAACACTGCCTGTACAGTAGCTGAAGGTGAACGAAACCCAAGACAGACTGACAAACTTAGCTATTATAAGTAGTATAGAATCCAAAATCGATGTAAAAATAAATGATTTACTTAATTAAAATCTTTGCCAACTCAAAAGCAAGAAAAATTGAGTTTGTTTGATGTATATACATGCAATAAATAGATATTTAGCAATTAAATAATAATATAAACGAGAGTTGGATTGTTGGTGTTTTTCGCCATTACAATCATCATCTCAGTATAATTCGTTCTTATTCTTTTGGCTTGGCACCGACTCCAAACAATTCAGTAAGTACCAAGATAAGTTAGAAAAAGTCAAACATTTTCGACCTTTGAATTATAAATTCTAATTATTTTTTTCGTTTTTTAGTGTTTGTTAATTTTTGTTTGAAGATTATTTTTGAAGCCGGTTGAATATATTTTTAAAAACGTTTTTTTATTTGTATTATAATTGGATTTAATTTGTATAATTTAAGTTTAATTTTAGTTTTGTATTTTAAAGAATAAATAAATAAATTATCAAAATTACGTGTATTGTGTTTTCTTGGTTGACTAGGACCCCTTTCATACTGCAGTGTGTCGTCGGTCGCGAGCCACGCTGCAGTGTAAAAGAAAACGAGGGCGCAGGCTGAGCCCCGCACCCCGGCGTCGAATAGACTTAAGACGGCCCTGCTGCCGACAAAAATATCTCAGACACAAGAACCTTTTTCTGCCTTGTTAATGAGCTAGGATACTTCCGTCTACGGTTGAGACCTCATTTATAATATTCTGGGACAGTCCACACATGGTCATCTGATCCCAAAGTAGGCAGAACCTTTTTTTTTCAAAAGGTCCCAGGGAGCTGCCCGGGATTCTTACCCATTAAAACCCCTATGGCTGTCGCATCGGCACATGAGACCCCAGCTTAGAGGAGATACCACTGGAGAGAGCATGATGCGCTAACCCCCTCTGCCAAATTTTTGTTCATATGGTCAGGTTATTCTTTATCTGTGTGCGTATATTTTTGAATGTGTTGCGAGTTTACTATAGTGTGGGTATGCGTGAAAGTGTATCTGTGTGTGTTTACTTCGCCTCCCGCACCCCGCAAAAGTGCCACGAAAAATTTGTTCGGGGAATCGACGCGATACTAACTCCTTTGGTACTTTCTCTGAGGACCCCAGGGCTCCCAGGGCTCTCCGGTGGGATCTGCACCAGGGCTTCAGTGGCTTGCCTTTGAGCCCGCCGCCGGAGGGCGCACTGTAACCCCCAGAAACCAGTCACGGTACTCACGGGGACGGGGATCGCAACCCCGCTACCGTCCTCCTCGGAGTCACCGTACTCAATGGACATCCCCCTAGGATGCCCCACACTCCGAAAAACTAGGCAGAACCTGTATTAAGGTAACCATACAACTGATACTAATCGAACTAACGAAAATAAACGACTAACGAAAATATACAACTATGACCATAGTTGGCCGCATTGCTTGTGTCCCGCTTTGCCAAGGAGGGAATTGGAATTTGTCTTTTGCAGTGAGTGTTCACCACTGGTGGTTTTGTAATTGGGTAGGGCAAGTTATCAAGATTACAATTTTTTGTTAAAAGTATCTCCCAGGTTTTGAAATTGGACAGCCGAAGTCCTCATAACTAACTTTCAAATATGACTGTCTGTTTCTCCGAGACTCACCGGGAATCAAACTGGTGTATCTTGACTTACGGGATTTGAAATAAAGTGATGAGAAAGAGTGTCGGAATTAGCCCCAAAGTAAATGTGTCTGTTGACATGCGGCAGTGCGTTGATGATCTACATGGGCAAGGTAAGTCGCTTACCATCAGGCGAAAGACCTGTTTTATCATTAAATGAATGGAGTGTTGCTTATTTTCTGATATACGTTCATAGGGGGCAATACTTGTACCGTGAAATTTAATACAGGTACTCTCGATAGATGACGCTACTGTAGTTTTAAATGGCGCTATGGTTTCATTCTAGTGTATTAGTTATAATACCTTCCACGTACTATTAGTACTTGAATTTATTTCATACATACATACATACATACTCATTTTTTGTCGAGCAACCCAAAGTCTCGGTGGCTTTGGGACATCTGCTCTCTCATATTAACGGATCCCAAATCAGTGCGCAGCGAAGCTAAGTGCGTGCTAGCTCTCTGTAGGGATGTGAGATTAATGGAAAAGAATCGATTAAATAAAAATCGATTTTTCTTTATTCAAAATAAATCAATTTGCCAAAAATCGATTATAATAAAAATAAATAATCGATTTCTTCGAAAAAATCGATTTTTTTTGTATTATTAAAAAGTACATGCTATATGCAAAAAATCTGGATGTTATTCATCTATTTATGCACATATCCATTTTCAAAAACAAGTTTATAAATATTAGTATCCGTTTTATTTATAAATTAGATAGGTATTAGCCCGTGATACTAAATCAGGTTTACTCATAATCGTAATGGCTAAAGTTGAATCTATAACAAGAAATTGAGGTAAGCGCAGTTTTAGATTAACACGAAGTTTAATAACGTAATAAGTTTTAAAAACAAAAACCCAACTACGGATAAAATCGCAGTCTAATAATGTGATATTATATAGCCAGCGGACAATCAAGACGCTTCTAACGACACCATACTTGTCAAATTATGTTAAATAGATTAGAAGATATGCGGGAACAGATGAACATGTATTCATACATACATACATTCTTGCTTAAATCATAACCCTCCTTCCGTTCCGTAGTCGGGTAAATACAAATTAGAATGGAATGGAATATTTGTTTACGTGTTTTGAGCAACTATTCAAATAAAACCCTGTTAATTATTATTTAACTACCGTATTCTGTTAAATTTCTGCTGAAGTTTATTAGATTCTGCTAAAAACTGCTAAGATTTTCTATTCTGCGACACAATCGGCTAAACCCTAAAATGAGGGGCAGAATTCTGCTAAATCTGGTCACACTGCACTGAAACTACTTTATACGCATACATACCTACAGATGGTGCTGTTTTTATTTGATGAACTTATACGTATGAACTTAATTCGAGATTTTTCACCCAACGCATAGATGGCCCTGTTTATAAAATTGAAACTTACAGCAAGATTTTTTCATCCGTCGCATAGATCCGAGCTGTTTCTAAAAATCGATTTAAACACGTAAATTATATAATCGATTTTCTAAAAATCGATTAATATTATTATATAAATCAACAAAAAAAATCGATTATTAGAAAATAATAATCGATTTAAATAAAAATCGATTATTTTTTAACATCCCTAGCTCTCTGACAGTTCAGACCAGGGCTGCCAGATTAGGCGATTTATCGCCATTTAGGCTACCTTGGGGGGTCAAATGGCGACCAAAAAATCCAATCGGCTACCAGTAGCCATTTAGGCTACCTAACAGAAAAGGAACGGGCGCTTTAGGCTACTTCAGGATTACCTCAAAATTAACTAATTTTTTGTTAATTGCATGCTTCGACGAAACGTAACATGCACATCCAACGTTCTTTCGTCACTGAGGAATCCTCAGGTTCTTTCGATGCTACTTGCTTTATCCTATCCAGTTGACAGGCCTGTTGGTCTAGTGGTTAGACAGCCTGGCGTCGTGGGTTTGATTCCCACCAAGTGTCTGGGTATTTTATGTACTTAAATAAGTATGTAAGTAGGATTTACAAAAAAAAAGTAAGTATATAAGTATTATAATAAGTTGTCTGGTGTCCATAGTACAGGTTCTGCCTTGTTTGAGATTAGATGACTGTGTGTAGATTGTCCTGAACAAAACCTATCCCTGCCTAGAACTGCCGCAATGAGACGTCACGAGTCGGGCCTGCATTCAAAAACCTCGGAAACGTTTCGATCCCAAAAATATCTACTACCGAGTGAGTGAACTTGCACCTTGCGGCCAACACGTTCAAAACTAGCGAGGTGCGAAGTTCCCGAAAAACTCGAAATAGCGAGTTTGTGTCAATTTAAGTTACTCATTCAAACTCTCTGTATGAAAAAGACGGTTACGTGTTTTTTTAGCGTGTTTTCTTTTTCGACTTAATATACTTAGCTCAAAATGTTAGGCGAATTAGGCTATTTGTCAAGAAAAAATATATTAGGCGATTTAGGCTACTCGGTAGGCAAAATTAGGCGAATTGAGTTAACAGATATCTGGCAACCCTGGTTCAGACACTGGTCTCGCTCGCTGGCACGCTTCTTCGGCCGTCTACAGAACCGGAGTTTCGGAACTGGTTCCGATCGAAGCTTTTTATTTCCTTGTATGGAACTGGTTCCGATCGAGGCTTTTTATTTACTTGTATGGAACTGGTTCCGATCAAGTAACTATCGTATTCAACCAGCCGTGATCATAACTGAAGTAGAGACACAGACAGGTCTATAACAGAAGGTATAATCCTACTCCTACTAATATAATAAACGTTAAAGTTTGGATAAATGGATGTTTAAGCTTGTTTCGCGCAAAAACTATAAAACGGATTTAACCAATAACTAGGTAGGTACTTAACCCCATTGTATATTAGAAATAATCATACAACTATAAAGTAAACATGAACATTTATTTCTGTTTTAACATTTGGTCTTATCAAGTTATTAACCAGGAAATCAAATCTTCTAATCTATATCTTATATTTAAATATAAAGGAGGATTCCATGAGTGACGTGATTTTTGGAAATTTAATCCTTAAGTGGGTTAAATAGGGTGTCATCGTATACGAAACTTTACGAGTCGATTGAATCGAAGCTCACTGAAAATATTTTCCGAACAAAATAAAGAAAGATATCCCGCGCGCGGTTGCGCTAGAGGTTAGTCAAGTTTGTATGGAAAAAATTATTACACTATTTGCACGCATCATCAAAAACAATGGAAGTCAAAGTTACGAGCATAGATGGGGACAGGAATAGAGAGAGAAGAGGGGGGAGAAGAATATATAAAAAAATACCAGAAACTTCCAATTACTTCCAATTAGCAATTACCTACTTAGTACCACATTAAAAAAAGGTGAAAAGAAACAAATGAATCCTATTAATTCAAATTTTGCTAATTAACAAAAAATATCCATTTTTGGGTGAACTGGGTCCACTGGTTACGTAAAAGTAAATAGAAAGCCTCGATCGGAACCAGTTCCATACAAGTAAATAAAAAGCCTCGATCGGAACCAGTTCCATACAAGGAAATAAAAAGCCTCGATCGGAACCAGTTCCGAAACTCCGGTTCTGTAGACGGCCGAAGCGCGCTGGCAAGGCCGAAGGGGGCTCAACGACGAGCAATGAGCATCACCCCACGTGAGTTTTTTACGGGCTCTTCTCAGTGGGGGCGCAATCATTATGGACCGATGGTAGAATCTGCCCTCTCTAAGCGACAGCCCAAGCCGTGGCCGTGCCTCTCGGAGGTGTCCTTGACCTTTTTTTTTTTGGTATGATAAACGCTATAGGCCGCAGATAGCCATTACAGCTTCACCGGACAATAGGAGGCGAGCGCTTATAGCACTCTAGCCGGAGCGACGAGCTCAAGGGCACCTCAGGGAGGCACGGCCTCGGCTTGGGCTGTCGCTTAAGAGAGGGCTGATTCTACCAACGGTTCACATCGCGCCCCCACTGAGAAGAACCCGCAAGAAACTCAGTGACGTCACGTTTTTCTTTCTTTTCATCCGCGAGTTCTCGACTTGCGTTGTGTTTGCGAATTTCGACTGAGACTAGAGTCCGAGTCGACCTTTTATTACGATATTGGCGCATGTCGCCTTCTTTCGTGAGTTCTGTCACGATCTCGCCATGTACATCGGCTCAATGCATACAATAGACTGGCAGAAAGAGACGAATTCAGCCGACACGCGAGAGCGAACGGTCGAGTAGGTACTCAATGAACCGTGCGATGCTGCTGACTCGAAACTATAGACAAAAATCTCGATTGTTTCGTAGAACGCCATTATCCCATAATCCAGGCTCGTTTTCTTAGCAATAGTCGTCCCGGACACCCCATGGCCGACTTATAATGTTGCATTATAAGTCGGCCATGGGGTCTCCGGGATAGAATAACAACCACCTGTCCCTCCTACGGTTGGGTGTAGTAAGAGGTGAGCAAGAGAAGATAGAAGACGGGCAGCAGTATCTTTCTATCGGATTGACTACCACCTATACTGCGATCCCAAGACACCAGCCAAGCGTGGGGATTATGGCAACCCCTCCATTCTAAGGGGAGGATTCTATTCAGCAGTGGATTTCGGCTGATGCTGACATAATAAAGTTATCAATTTATCAATAAATAAAACAACATACATAAGAACAGTTAATGCCATGACTTTATTTTCACTATCCATATCAATTCGTACATTAATCATTACACTAGAGAAAATATTTCCTCGATCACTATGCTTTATTAACCATAAATCACATTTAACATTTTAAACGCTAATCAAATATTATCAAAGTACATTTTTGTATGGCAAACACAATACATGAAATACAAATGTGAGAGCCTTACTTAAACTTTTGAGCGAAGCTCGGATGCATACATACTAATATAAGCAAATATAATTCAAATCTAAAGTATTATATTATATACCAATAGATCTGAAAAAGGTGCTAAATTCAATTTGTGTAATCGAATATTCGTGAAACAATGTATTAAGATTTATAACATAACGGTCATGGTCCCAGAAGCAATCAACTTTTATATTATGTTCAAATAATATCTATCTACATTCAATCCATTGCAAATTTTGGTCAATTATATTATTTACTTGCAGTGCGTGGAAAAAAAATAACGGGCAATTAAAACTCCACCCTGTGCTACCAAGAAATCTAATACTTAATTCATAATTATGCCAATGAGTATTACAAACAAACTTAAGTTATTAAATTTTGTACAAGCAAAATAACAACTCAAAAATACAGCACAAACTTTTTGAATCTATGTCTTCCTTGATATCAACATCGTTTTTTTTTAATTTATTAATACATTAAAATTAATGTATGTATAACTTTCAAGCTTAACTAATTCTTAGCCTACATCTTCAAGTTTGATGCTTCACCGTTTTGTTAATAGAAAATATGTTACCTTTGACGTATTATGTAATATTTTCAAAACGCCACTTTTGACAATGAAGGAACTCCATAGGAGAAGCACATACCCAATGCAGTTAGATACATAACAAGTATTTGTACAATTTAGTAAGCCTAATATAAATATATTAAAATAAATAGAACACTTATTCATTCTTACAAAACGTGCAAGAAACAGACAAGTAGTCTATTTATAGAAATTAGAATGATTTAAAAAATATAACAACCGAATTTATCATTGAAAAAATTGGCAGTATCGATCAATTCCTTCGCCTGACGATCAAACAAAAAAGTCTATGGCGCGCAATACTTTTAAAATCTAACAATAGTTACAATCATTAGTTCAGCGTTGGTTATAATAAGTAAGTAAACACTGTTTCTATTGTATTTTTACTAATAATAAATATTAAACAAACAAAGATTGTATTTCATAAAGATGATAAAAAGACACGTAGATATTTTGAAATCGGAAACATTTACTTCTTAATCATAAATTTAGTTTCGCGTGCGATAATTTCATAAATCCATAAACAACGAATTTATCCAATTGTGTGGAAGACATAAATGAGACCACCTGTAAGTAATTGAGATCGTTCGTTTCCTTGGTTGAAAACATCGATATACTATACCAACTAGATTAGCTGTCACGAACAAAATGACATCGAAAATGTGGTCGTGGTTACATATACTTACACAACTATACACGTAGCTAGAAATTGTAGAAAATAGTTTTAAATAATTCGGAACGTCGGACTAATAGCAGCCTTCACATGTAGTAACAAAGTCTAATTCTGTATGCAGTAATGATGGCACATAAAACCTTTACATCGGAGACAAAGAAAAATCAATAAAACCGCCAAAATTATACGAAAAAAAGTAGTTGTTTTGACTGTACTCATTTAAAAGAAAATCTTAACCACTATAAAATAAGGTTCAAAACAGGTGTGTTTCCATTGTGTGTGTACTGACTTACAAACTTATCCGTGCTGGTGGCAAAAATGAGAACTAACTTTTTTATTATAGTAATGACGTGTAGTTTAACAGTTTCGTATAGACAGTGGCGACACGCCTATCGGCAACATTAATTTTGTCAGTCTCTAGCGGAGAAAATATCAAATAAATAATTTTTATTTCGTATTATAATGATATCTTACTTATATTTATTATTTAAACTAGTAGTAATAAGAAAACGAAACGAAAAAAAAATTCCCCATCTGCAATTTTAGTATTACGATAAGTATTATATTATTTGGACAGTTTATAAACGCGCAATAAGGAATTTCGATACATCCTGTTGTCGGCTCGTACTAATTTGAAATAAGCGACAGCCTCTATTTTCGTGACCACTTTTCGGGCCGTGACAGCTAATCTTGTTTAGATAGTATATCGATGGTTGAAAAGTTAAAATCAGAATTAGTCATCACCCGACTGACTGTATGACTGAAAGGATGTTTTGTTTTTTTTTTCTATGGATGACCAGATATTGTGAAGACTGCTAGAAGATCATTTATCTACTATGCGTTTCAACTAATAAGGTGGCCGCCATCTTGCCATTTGAAATATATAATTAATAAAAATGATGTTTCAACAAAAATAGACAGTAAATGTCTTGTACATTACAATAAATAATCAAAACCGGGGCGAATTTTGAATTTTGTGTTTACTCTGCTGCCGGTACAAAAATCGTAAAAAAATAGTGAAGTTCCGCAGTCGCGATCATCATGGCGGCCACCTTCTTATTTGAAACGCATAGTAATTATATTTTAATGATCTACTTTACTATGAGCCTCCAAAGAAACTATGTCAAAACTTAGTATACACAGAAAATAGTTTTCCGAGAGGATAATTCATATTCGGTCATATTCATATTCTGGCATTCATAAAAGTATCGACAGTAAATCGTCGATCTAAAATATGTAAAAAGAAAAACAGATAATAAACAAGGTTCTGTATGTAATACAAAAACACACAGAGAAAAAAAAATAACTTTAATGCTGGTAGAAAAATACCGAATATTCCCGATAACTGTAGTTTTAATAATTAATGACTTCGATTTGAGTTTGAAATTTCCCATCCTGCCACTTTACGATTGTTCGCTACCTATCCTTAGTACGAGTTTTAAGAGTCTTAGGTTAAAGAAAACTGTCATGCATTCAGTTTGGTTCCATAGCTGAAACTGACCTAGAAAAATGTATTAAAGAAAATTTTCAGATTTATCTTAATGAACGTTTGCATTAGAATGAACTAAACCTTCTCAGTTGTAAGGCTGCGTTTTGATCCGGTAGTATTTTATTAAAAAAAATACATTTAGAAAGTACCATTTTTGCTAATAAAATAATGCCTTTAGTATTAAGGTTTCTGATATAAACTAGATAAATGACTATATTATTACGCTTACGTTAATATGAAAATAACAGAACATACATCTAGAAAACGAAAAAAAAACCGGATTTAAATCTAAAATATTGCATTCATTGCTACTACGAGGCATATGTTATTAAAAATTATATCACATTACGTCACCAGTGCCATTTGAATGAGGACTTGGCATTTGTCTTTAAAACAATGATTTTTGCACACAACTGTCTCAGGAGGTACAGGATTCACCAGTAAATAAATCTAATAAAATATGTACTACCAATAAGATCCGCATATCTAAAAAATTTATTATAAAATCTCTCATTACCTGGATAAAGATGCGTGGGCTTAAGCTGCAGTACAAGTAAGCTTAGTTTAAAATATATTTACTGTAGAATTATTTTAAAAAAAAAACATTTATTGAAAAAAAAACCCGCTGAGTTTCTTGCCGGATCTTCTCAGTGGAGGCCGAGTTACGATCCGGTGATAGTTGTAAAAATTATGAAACTATGTCACTCTGACATCGTTTCATGTCCGCGTGAGGCCTATGGATAATAATGAATTTTGAATTACACATTTTACAAGTATCTAGATGATATATTTTTTTGAATTTTTTTGAGGTCTAATTTAATATACCGCAAACCGGTATATTAAAGTAGACCTCAAAAAAATTGTGAAGAAAATTTCTAAATACATTTTATCATAGCATTATGTGACGATTATTATGTCGAATTTTAATTGTAAACAATAATTAAAAATTATAAGCCACATTCAAATAGCACTAAAATCCTTATCCAAATAGTATACAACAATACGAGTTACAAATAAAAGTTACGCTAAAAATTGAGATTTAGTAGAAATAAAAGTACAATTGTAGGAAATTAAAAGAAGAATAAAATTACACTTATATACGCGCGCTGAAGGTTAGTTAAGAGCTTTTATGCAATAATCTATCAACCTTGTCTACATTTTTATGTAAATTGAGGCTTACTCTGTTGATATACAGATCAAGTCCCTTTGCATTTGCAAAAAACATACAGTTTTTTAAATAACGATACTCCGTTGTAATAAATATGTGCGCCTCGTTAAGATTGTAATACTGTGAAGTAGTATATTTTATTGAAAACATAATTATTTGCCAGTTTTCTATGAGACCACTATGAATCTATGTATACAAGTATTTAGTCTCAATCTTGGTTATCATACCAACATTAAGGAAAAAGAGAATTCTTCTAACTACAGTATTACGCTGAGTACCTATTCAATACATTGCCAGTCAGGCTCGTTGGTTTCCGAAATCTACGCATACATGTCACTCAATGTATAGCTAGACATTCAGAATAACAAAATTGGTGAATGTTAAAATTACTTTAAAAAGAGGGATTTTTATTTTATACTATGCAACTTCACTAAAACTATAAACAGCCTAGGCGAAGCATAAATTACGTTATTTTTTTTACAATAATTTTATTATTTTTCGTACACGACATTTACCGACTAATATTTCAAAAGAGAACTTTTAAAGAAATCGGAAGAGGCCGTGGCTTTGTAGTTAGCTTTAGTCGAGCATAATTAAATTTTTACATTTTTTGTAATAAGCAAAAGTGTAATTAGTTACAAAACTTAGAGTACTTTTTGACGGCACATCATATAAAAAAAATATTGTTACCTTGAAATATGTATCTGGGTTTTTAATATTAAACAACAGATTTGTACTAAACAGCCTATTCACGCTGCCACCCATCTCTATTATAGACAGTGCAACTAACGCTTAACATAACTTAAAACCACGACCCTCATCAGATTTTATACAAATAGACAAATATATCTCACACATCTTTTACAAATAATTTTCTGAACACTGGACACACCATTTGCACACCTTCATTTAACTATATCTGTCCCTTTCATATTTTGAAATAAAACGCGGTATGAAGCTTGAGAAATATGTCCATCGCACTCGCACATTTCATATTCACATAATATCAATGTTTCGTTACGACTTGGGAACTCACTGGCTTGCCGGATCTTATCAGTCCATGTTAAAATCCGGTAAGTATGATAATTGAATGTTTTCATAAAAATATTTATGCAATAAAACCACTGAGTTCCACTTCCGGATGGTATCACTTGATGCAGCCTTAAAATCCGATAAACTTTAATACACGACAAGAATCACAAATGCTTTTAAAATTATTTTATTAGACACATTTAGATTACAGAGTTTTCCGGATCTTATCTAAATCCGTTTTAGAAAAAAGTTAAAATCTTTTTAGGAGCTACAAAGCTTTAAAAAAGTACGTACGGAGCTTTGAAACATGTTTATCTCACTCGCACGTCCTTCATGGGTGTATGCATGTCTCGCTCTCACTTCTCTCCTGAGGATGAGCTCGAAGCTCTCCCCCGACCCTTCTTGGCCCTTTTATCTTCAGAGTCAGGTTTTTCGGTAGTTTTCTCCTGTGTGGTTGTGGGCTCGGGTTTTAGAGGTTGCTGGGGCGTTTGAGGTTGATTCCCGCCCTAAGTGGAAGGGAAAAATGTAAAAATCATTTGAGGGTAAACCATAAAAATAAATCCCGTGCCCGTTGGGTTTCCGGGTAAGAATAGTAACCACCCATCTCGTCCCGTTACGTGTATTAAGAGGTGACTAAGGGAAAACAGGAAGACGGGCAGCAGACGCCTTTCTATTGGTATACCTACCACCTATACTGCGATCCCCAAGACGCCTCCCAACTCTCCCTTCTAAGGGGGAGGTGTTTGTTTAGCAGTGGACTTCGATAGGCTGATGATGATGCACCAATAAAATCAGCAAAGTCATTAAATCAAAAATAACTATCATTTTCTTGATTTGGATGCGATTTATTGAAATGTGTGAAATTAAGACTATAGATAATAGAAGAGGAATAGAAGTTGACCGCTACCCCGCCGACATCCTCCTCGAAGTCACCCCCGTATTTAATGGACGTCCTGAGGCCCAAACACTGAACGTCCAACGACTCCGACGGGACCATCGTCGTGTCTCATGCTAACCGCTAGCAAAAACAGTTTTGCTGTGATCGATATAAAGGCTCAGTAATTAACAGGTCTGACCTTCTTTCTGCCATGTTTGTCCGCCTTCTTGCTGGCTCTGTGGTCATCCTCGTGGTCGCGAGCCGGCTTCCGTCCCATGACGCCGAGCAGTTTGCTCACCATACTGTTCTTGCTGCGGCCTTCCTGCGCCTCCGCGCCCTCTGGTGACTGCAAAGGAAGATATACGACATACAGACGCCACTGTGACTCCTGTTAGTCAGGATCTACAGTGAAGACACCGTGGTTTGGCCCTCGGCGAGTGCCGGGGAAACTGTAAATTGTCTTGGAACCCGCAACAAAGTTAATTAGAAAAGTATATAGAAGGTCTAAAATAAACCGCGATAAAATCCGTAAAAGTAGTTTGATTTCAATATATAGGAGTTAGAAAAATCTAAAGAGTGAGTTCATTTACAATAATAAATGCCATTGCGTTATAGGACATGACGTGGTAATTGCTTTGAGTCGAGCGAGATCTTCGGTTGATGGTAAGCGACACGCTCGCCCTTGGACAGTAATCCTCTTTGACTCTTTGAGCTCGATAATGACAAGGAGTCTTAGTAGAAATATTGAAACATTAAGTTTTCTCTTCTACATTTAACTCTGGATTGAAACTGCGCGTGTGTGGAGAAAAACTAAGTTTAAATGATTTTGGTTAGCAATCCAACTCATACTGCCGAACTCAAAAACATCAATTAACTTTAATTACAATTAAATCATTTTTAGTAATCTATTTATTTCGACTCGCCGAGTCTCGAATAATTATCTTTTAGTATTAATTACGAGATTATTGATATATCTAACTCACTATCCTCGTATTAAGTATTAATTGGCTCCGAAAGCCGAAATAATCCATTTTTAAAATATGACAATGAAAATTCTATAATAATAATAGAATAACATTCTATATTATATAATGATAATTATATAATAATTATTCTTTAAATAAATTTATTCTTAAATTAACTATAATTGAAGTTAGTAGGTACGGCAGTTACTGTTACTGCACCCCCAGTGCCCTTCACATCGGAACAAATTAGTGTTTACAAATTGCTGACCGAATGCAGAATATCTAATAGTGCCGTGGTATCTAACACCTGGACGGTATATTGCAATGAAAAGTCTACCAACTAAGTGAAGAACATCCTTTGAAATGAAATTTACATCAAAAGATTATGAGAAGAAGAATAACATTTATTCGTAGACGATACAAGAAAAAACAAACAAAAATGTATGTTTAGAGATGTATGTTTAATTTAAATTTTCCTTTTTCCCAATGCAACAACGAAAGGCTTCCTTCAAATAAGCATTTATAAGAGTACATATTATCCCTGTATAACATTGATATAATATATAAACTAGATTTGGTGTCACGGTTCAAAAAGTGGTAGCGAGAAATAGCGCCCTTGTGTCGCTATTTCTTTACAAGCCACATCCTGACAATATTATTTTTGCCGATAGGAGTGTCGCTACTGTCTATATGAAACTGTCAAACTACAAGTCATTATCATTATAAAATCGTTAGTTCATGTTTCCGCCACCAGCACAGATAAGTTTGCAAGTCATTTTGTTAGTAAATGTTTATCTAGTTTATATATTATATCGATGCTGTATAAGGTTCATAGTCTACGTAATCATAAATAATATTATTTTTATTATTACCTTCATAGTGTCAACAGACTCCTGCCTCTTCAGTCCTTCAATCTTCTTCATTGACTCTGTCCTCTTTGCTTCCAGTTTCTCTTGTTTCTTTTCCTTCTCCTGTTTCTTCGCTTCTTGCTTCTCTTGCTTCTCACTCTTCTTTATAGACCCACTCCTCTCCATCAATTTCTCTACCTTGGATTTATCTTCTGATTTCTCTTCAGTTCTAGATAGAGAATCTTGTCTTTTCAGTTCTGCTTTCTCTTGCTTCGCTTTGGGTTTCTCTTTTGATTTAACATCTTCGTCTTTTAGACTAGAGTCTGATTTCTTTCGAGTCTTCTGGCTTGGTTCTGGCGGAGTTGGGTCTTTTATTGGTGGTCTGTTGGACTTGTCTTCTAGTGGGAGACTTGTCTCCGCGCTTGTTCTTGTATCATCTGTGTTGAAAGAAAAAAATGTATGCAAAACAGCCTCCAAGGCATGGTCATATCCAGCATGCGCTTGGAGGTGGGGCAGAAGTAAGGAACCTCAATAAGCAGTAGGAATTTAATACGCTTTTTCTAAATCGAACTTCCGAATGAGATGATCATAGAAAAAGTCTGTTCTGAGCTTAAACTTTCCCCGATCTGACTGGTCGCTGAGGCGGAATTGGACAGGACGACATTATATTATTATTATTGTGTCGTCTCAGTGACGCAGGAAACGGGAGGTCGCAGGTTCTAATCAAATTTCTATTTGAGCAACAATTTTAATTGTTCCACACTGGCTAGGACAATGCAGGCCGATCACTTGATTGTAAAGTAAGATGATCCATGCGTCGTATGACCATATATAAAGTCGGTCTTGCGCCTGACCTCACCCCGTTGATCACCCCCTGACATCCGATGGGACGGAAGACCCACATGGTCTTCCGTCCCATCGGTATTGTGAGAGGAAAGTAAGAGAGAGAGAGCACTTCTGTTTACGCAAGTACTTCTACACTGTAATATCTCCCACGCTGTTGGCTGATCTCGTGGAAGATTGGCCGCTGTTAATGTGCTACAACTGAGCATGTTACTCACCAATGAACAGCTCCCGCGACGTGTCCAAGTGAGACATGTCCGCGGACGTGTCGGCGACGAACGAGTCGTCCGACAGCGAGAGGGACGCGAACGATGCCGACGCGTCGAACGTCGACTTGTCGAGGCTTGTCTTTGGCGAGGACGTGAAGATGCTCGGCGTAGATTGTTTTGCAGGAGTCCTAGGAAGATAATTATATATACACGTGAATACGGGAACGAAATATAGAAAGGAGACGTGGATGAGAGAAAGTGTGGCGAACTTCATTATCAGCCGGAATTTGTCCACAGCTCAACATGGTCCATAAAGGGAGGTCATAAAACACCATCATGAGCAGCAGCGGCCAAAATACGTCCACTACTGAACAAAGGCCTCCCCCTTAGAAAGGAGGGGTTGCCATAATCACCACGCTTGGCAGGCGGCTTGGGGATCGCAGTATAGGTGGTAGTTTAATCCAATACGAAGACGCTGCTGCACGTCTTCTTGTTTTCCCTTAGTCGCCTCTTACGGACACAAAACGGGTGGAGATGGGAGGTTGCTATTCTTAACCGGACACCACACGGTGATTCATGACAGTAGTTATACAGAATAACGTTTTTGTACCGCGTAAATTACTAAACTACTACTAATACTAAGAGATACTACTAGAGAGAGGTAATACTTAGAGATTGTTAAAAAAAGTTATACCCACCTTGGTACAATAATTCCAAAATAACTTCACTTGAAAGTATCCAGAACAAGCGCAATGATCATGGTCACGGGCGTACTTTGTCACGGGCATAATTTTGTGGTGGATAATTTATTAAGATAGGTTGTATGTATGATAATAAATGAATAATTCACCTGTTGGGCAAGTTCCTGGCGTGATGTGTGGGCGAGTCCTTCTCCTCGGCGATGCGGGGCAGCGGCGCGGGCGAGTCCTCCAGCTTGTCGGGCGCGGGGGGCGGCGTGGGGGGCGCGGCGGGGGACGGGGCCCCGCGCCACACGGCTCCTCGACGGGCCCCCGCCGTGGACACGCCCACACCGCCCCCGGACCCGCCGCAGCACAACGGAGAGATAGAACACTTCGATTCTGCTGACCGCGGATGTAGCCTACGCAGATATCATTATTATAGCGTATGCCCAGTAAACCGGACCATTTTTTTTTTATTTGACGCGGGGTAAATCTTCCAAAGATCCCCGATATCCGGGAGCTGTGGGGCTCGACCGGGCTATGTGGGATTCTTACCCACTAAAACCCCCGCGACTGTCGCATCAGCACATGAGAGGGGGGACCCCAGGGCTCTCCGGTGGGATCTGCACCAGGGCCCCTCAGTGCCTTGACTTTGAGCCCGCCGCCGGGGGGCGCATTTTGGCCCCCCGGGAACCAGTCACGGTGCTCACGGGGACGGGGGTCGCAACCCCGCCGCCGTCCTCCTCGGAGTCGCCGCCGACCGGACCATACCGTAACCGTATTATAAACGAATGAAGCAAAAGAATGTGCTTTGTATCAACTAATAAAAACCAAGGCCCCAACCAAGGTTTATTTCGTTCTCGCGTCGGAAACATAGGTCCGCGGGATTCGTCCACTGGGATATGTAGGATTCTAACCCACTAAAACCATCTCTAACCCACTAAAACCCACAGCTTTCGCATCGGCACATGAAGGGGACCAAGGTTCTCGGGTGGGATCTTGCCATTTTTGCCCACAGCCGGCACCCTATAGCCACCAGGAACATGTCACTGTTCACGGGTTAAATACGGGCCACAGGGTTGCGGGCGCAGGCCCATTTTCAGCCAATCCCGTAGCATTCTATTCTCGATCAGACTAGTACGTCTTGTGTAAAGTACGCGTTTGTGGCACGGTTATTAAAAATAATGGTACAATATTATGCATACTGAATGTAACATAAACTCATTAGAATTTATCCGTACATCCGCCGTCGTCATCTATGTTAGTCTATGTTTTAAAATTTACATATTTTCATAATGCTATTAACAGTACGAAAACAGATAGAAGTGGAATCATCAATCATCGTAATAATTATATCGATGAGTTGAATAAACAATATAATTATTATAATGAAGGTAGTCACAAACAATTAGTTAAAAATTATACATGGAAATTCATAATAACTAATTATATTAATTAATAACGTTTAAAATTATTTCTGCTGAAAATGTATCCTTCCAGTGTCAGTAAGTGGGAGATAGAGCGGACGTATGGAGTTATCGAATAGTTTACGTTTAAATTGGTGGTAATGAAAAACAATAAGATTGAATTTAAATACACATGCGTTTAGAACAAATAATGGCGGCGAGCGAAAATGAAATGTTTAAATAATGTCTTAAGGCGTAAACAAACAAATATGAGTGATACAATTAATATAAACACAGTTCCACAGTTAAATAACCTATGGTATGGGAGTGCCATGTTAGGAGTATACTTGGGGCCAAGGCCATAAATTTTAACCACATGTATTTCTTTTTTATACTACCACGGTGGCAAGCATGCGGCCTTCTGTTGTTAAGCAGTCACCACAGCCTATAGTTATTGACGCTAGCAACACCAGAAGAATCACTAGCACTTTGCTGACCTTTACATTAGATATTAACGGTCTTATTCATAAAAAAAGCTTATCAAAGGTTTTAAGCACTGATTAGTTATAGTGTTCTATAAGGTTATAAAACGTTCTATAAAGTTGCTTATTCATAAACGTTTCATAAACCATCTATAACTAATACGTCTCTATAGAACGTTTTTCAATCAAAGTATTGCCATTATAATGAAGTTGGTCAACAAATTGACGGAATACACCCTATCGCCCACAGATAACATGTGTCTACACACCACCTAGGTGTGATCATAGACATTATTACAGATTATAAAACATTTTATTGTCTACGTAACGATGGCGACTGTCGATTTGACGGGCGTGTTGGTCTAGTGGCTGGACACCCTGGCTGCTACCCAATAGGTCGTGGGTTCGATTCCCGCTAAGTGTCTGGGTGTTATTTATCTATTTAATTATGTATTTACAGTAAAAAAAGTACTTAAATAAGTATAAGCATCAATTATCAGGTTTCCATAGTACAGGCTGTGCCTAGTTTGGGAATAGATGACCATGTGTGTATTGTCTCAGAATATTTATTTATTTATTGTATTTATGACGCCCATGCGGAATTCGTCATACATCCATCGACCATTGTCATTGTTATTTGATTGTTAATGTTTGTTTGGTAATGTTGTAACAAGCGCGTAATAATAACTAACCTAAAATAAACTAACTTATATTAAAATATATTAAATTGTATAATAATAATAATAAAATAAACGTTAAGTACTGAATAAAATAATAAATCGTAATAGTTTTTAGTGTGTATACTGCTATTTTGATTTCTTACGAAATTGAACGGATATGAAACCTGTATGGGCTAGAACTCTTTGCCTTCCTAATGAGGCTCAACTAAAGAAAAAAATTGAACTGATGGATGGGACACTGCCACAAATGTCATTTTCTTAATAATTAATAATCAGCTGTTGAAAGTCGGCCATTTTTTACCTTATATCACGCTTATAGCACTGTTATAGTAGGGGTCTGCCCTCTATAACTTTATAACATAGCTAAAGAACGTTTTAGTGCTAAAATGCGTTTATGAATAATACTTTTTGAAAATCATACTATAGCGAGCCTATAAGTGTGTGATAACTTTTTATGAATAAGACCGTAAGTCTTTTGTGTCTAGTAAATAATTTCACCAGCTACAGTGCCCTTCACATTGGTACACAGCAATGTTTACACACTGATGTTTAGCGGTATAATATCTGACACTGCGGTGGTACCTACCCCGTACACTGTACACCCGTACACTGGGTGTGGTACATAGTTAATGGACCATTATCGTAATAAGTATTGTCAGGTACGGTACATAAGGTTACCGTATTATATTTTTGTCATTTTTGCCTAAAAGCCAAAACTATAATGCTTCGTCTTTCAGTCATGTTACTATGTATTTCAAGGCCCTCATTGTCTATGATCTTTTTTAGGTTCTACACTTAAATCGTGTGTACTAATTTTAATCTTTTTTGTTTATTTGGTTCACAACTCGAAATATACACTTAATTATCTTTTATAGCTAGCAGAAACGAGAACTTTAACGTTGTAATTTCTAATATGTGCGAACACATCACGCAAAAGATAAATCTTCAACAGTGCTCGGAAAACATAAATAATGTAACAAAAATAGAAACATTTTAAAACAATGGATGCAAAAAAATCATGTATATCGTTATAATGAAGTTATTTTGCTATGGATGTACAATCACTTTCGTACTTTTTGTAGATTGTCATAGATAAAACCGAATAATGTAAGCAAAAAAATGATGTGTCAAAAAAGGATGTATTTTTGGTTCAAAAAGAAAATAAATTTAATATTTACAGCAACCTCCGTATTTGCTTTATACAATGGATTTGTGTGTGACGTGTAGGATTACTGGTTTTTAATAGAAAAAACATTAAAGATTACTCTGTTAGGCAATATTTACTTTGTTTTAGCAAGACGAAACTTAAGCGCGGAATGTAAGTGATCATAGAGAATTAGGCCCCACAACGTCAAAATATTTGTTTTAATTAAGTCACAAAACAATAGATGGCGTTAGTAAAAGAGGTACGCTAAACGCTAAAATATTCTTGAGGGTTCTATCTACAGAGATCGGTGGGTACCTGTCCGGCGAGAGTGCTCGTCGCAGCAGCGGCGAGGCGGGGTCCCGGCGGGGCCACGCGCGGCGGCCCCCCGGCACCGTGACGGCGACCCCCCCGCACTCGCGCACCGCCAGCGGCGACGGACTGCGCGCCTCGCACCGACTACACCCCGACCCGATACCACGGACAAATGTTATTTACATCGGACGTTTGTTATCATAGCTCGCATTTTTCACGGGGGAACACATAATCTACCCAGATCCCCGGGACCTGTGGAGGTCAACCGGGGTATGTGGGATTCTTACTGCGGATGTCGCTTCGACACATGAGACCTGAGTTCTCCGGTGGGATCTCTACCAGGTGCCTCAGTGCCTCGCTTCTAAGCCTACTGCCGCCGGGAGAGCGCATTATAGCCCCCCCAGGAACCTCCCACGGTGCTCACGGAGATCTCCTCGGCATCTCCGCGGTACTCGATGAACATATAGGCCCCACACCCCGTACGTCCAGCGACTCCGAAGAAATTACTAACCTAATGCGAAATAGACAGTATATCCTAATTTCACACGTAAAATGAGAGCTATGACAACAATTTCTTTCTAATGACGCACACATGCGAAATAGTTATTAATCACAAGAATGACATGACACCATCGATATACTAATACATGACACGATGTGCACATGACAGTGGGTGTATTGACATACAAACATTTGCGATGAAAAAGCTCTCGCAAAGCACGAGCAATGTTTATGCCAATCATACGTAGTCAATGTAAAAAAATATTATTAATATATTTTATTATTATATTTTATATTGAGATGTAATATCTCATCAGAATATTCGGAATTTTGTATAAGTACTAGTGGAAAAGAATAAGTAAAATCATCGGTACTTCCGTACAGAGAGCTGCGCCGCACCTGGGAGTGCGGGGGGCGGGGGGCGGGGGGCGCTGTCACCTGGTGGGCGAGGCGGGTTGCGGCTGCGGCGAGGGCGAGGGCGTGCGGGCCAGCGGCGACAACGGCATGTGCTGCAGCGAGCCGCGCCGCACCTGGGAGTGCGGGGGGCGGGGGGCGGGGGGCGCTGTCACCTGGTGGGCGAGGCGGGTTGCGGCTGCGGCGAGGGTGAGGGCGTGCGGGTTAGCGGCGACAACGGCATGTGCTGCAGCGAGCCGCGCCGCACCTGGGAGTGCGGGGGGCGGGGGGCGGGGGGCGCTGTCACCTGGTGGGCGAGGCGGGTTGCGGCTGCGGCGAGGGTGAGGGCGTGCGGGTTAGCGGCGACAACGGCATGTGCTGCAGCGAGCCGCGCCGCACCTGGGAGTGCGGGGGGCGGGGGGCGGGGGGCGCTGTCACCTGGTGGGCGAGGCGGGTTGCGGCTGCGGCGAGGGTGAGGGCGTGCGGGTTAGCGGCGACAACGGCATGTGCTGCAGCGAGCCGCGCCGCACCTGGGAGTGCGAGGGGCGGGGGGGAGGCGGCGCTGTCACCTGGTGGGTGAGGCGGGTTGCGGCTGCGGCGAGGGCGAGGGCGTGCAGGCCAGCGGCGACAGCGGCATGTGCTGCAGCGAGCGACGCCGCACCTGGGAGTGCGGGGGGCGGGGGGCGCTGTCACCTGGTGAGCGAGGCGGGCTGCGGCTGCGGCGAGGGCGAGGGCGTGCGGGTTAGCGGCGACAACGGCATGTGCTGCAGCGAGCCGCGCCGCACCTGGGAGTGCGGGGGGCGGGGGGGAGGGGGCGCTGTCACCTGGTGGGCGAGGCGGGTTGCGGCTGCGGCGAGGACCGCTGTCACCTGGTGGGCGAGGCGGGTTGCGGCTGCGGCGAGGGCGAGGGCGTGCGGGCCAGCGGCGACAGCGGCATGTGCTGCAGCGAGCCGCGCCGCACCTGGGAGTGCGGGGGGCGGGGGGCGCTGTCACCTGGTGGGCGAGGCGGGCTGCGGCTGCGGCGAGGGCGAGGGCGTGCGGGCCAGCGGCGACAGCGGCATGTGCTGCAGCGAGCCGCGCCGCACCTGGGAGTGCGGGGGGCGGGGGGCGCTGTCACCTGGTGGGCGAGGCGGGCTGCGGCTGCGGCGAGGGCGAGGGCGTGCGGGCCAGCGGCGACAGCGGCATGTGCTGCAGCGAGCCGCGCCGCACCTGGGAGTGCGGGGGGCGGGGGGCGCTGTCACCTGGTGGGCGAGGCGGGCTGCGGCTGCGGCGAGGGCGAGGGCGTGCGGGCCAGCGGCGACAGCGGCATGTGCTGCAGCGAGCCGCGCCGCACCTGGGAGTGCGGGGGGCGGGGGGCGCTGTCACCTGGTGGGCGAGGCGGGCTGCGGCTGCGGCGAGGGCGAGGGCGTGCGGGCCAGCGGCGACAGCGGCATGTGCTGCAGCGAGCCGCGCCGCACCTGGGAGTGCGGGGGGCGGGGGGCGCTGTCACCTGGTGGGCGAGGCGGGCTGCGGCTGCGGCGAGGGCGAGGGCGTGCGGGCCAGCGGCGACAGCGGCATGTGCTGCAGCGAGCCGCGCCGCACCTGGGAGTGCGGGGGGCGGGGGGCGCTGTCACCTGGTGGGCGAGGCGGGCTGCGGCTGCGGCGAGGGCGAGGGCGTGCGGGCCAGCGGCGACAGCGGCATGTGCTGCAGCGAGCCGCGCCGCACCTGGGAGTGCGGGGGGCGGGGGGCGCTGTCACCTGGTGGGCGAGGCGGGCTGCGGCTGCGGCGAGGGCGAGGGCGTGCGGGCCAGCGGCGACAGCGGCATGTGCTGCAGCGAGCCGCGGCGCACCTCGGCCGCACTCCCCACGGACCCCACTCCGGCGACCAGCTTGTGCTTCAATCCGTGCAGGGATGACGGCCTATCCCACACAAGAAACAACGTTCAAAAATATGCGTAAGCTACTTTTGAGTATCGCGCGAACGACTTATGTGCCACACGTAATGTACAGGTTATACGAAGTGAACGTTATGCGAAATATACTTTATTTGAATTGAAAGTTATACGAAGTGGACTTAAATAAAATGGAAGTGTAATCAATCATTATATCAATCATCATTATATTTTATTTAACGAATTTTAGAAACTATCATATTTTATATTATTGTTATTATTTACAACAGTTTATGCAACAAACTTCAATACGTAAAAACACACATGGCTCTAATAATTGTTTGTACAAAATATCTCGTAGAAAGAATAGCACACATACACACATTTACACTACAATGCTATTAAAACACATCCACTTCCAAATCAAAATATTACCTTTCACACAATTACACTTCAGTCAGGCTCGAAATTAATATAAACATTTAAAAGTACAGCGTTTAACCAGACGATCAGGTGCTAATTCACTAATAGTCGTACGTCACGATTTTATTACTTTTATTTTTACAAAGTGGATTACTTAACGGAAACCACAAATACACTGCAAATCAACTGTAACGCGCTTGATAGTCTGGAAAAATGTAATGAAGTGCTTACGGAACAAAGCTATAAGTTTAAAATCCTGACTTTTAACATAAGGAGTATATATAAAAAATTTGATGACTTCTTGGTAGTTTTGGGAAGACTGCAAGTAGTATTTGATGCAATTATTCTAACGGAATGCTGGCTTAACAAAGATATGCTCTTGCCGCAAATAACAGGTTATCACAGTTATCGCACTTATAACTATATCAACAAAAGCAGCGGTGTTGCGGCTTATATTTGGAACACTTGGAATGCTACAGTATCTGAACCTGATGTAATAGATTGTAACTGCTTAGAACTTAACCTTGCTCCCGATATAACCATACTTGGAGTTTACCGCTCCCCATCTTTTAATTCAATTGATGGCTTTTTAGACTCTTTAGATGTGACCCTTCGAAAAGTAAGCAACAAAAAGATTGTTATTCTAGCAGGTGATATAAACATTGATATCTGCGGCTCCCCTCTTTCTGGACAATGTGCCCAATATCTATGTCTTTTGACAGAACATAAATTACTACCTGCTATCACATTGCCAACTAGGGGTAACGCTTGCCTAGACCACATCTTTGTAAGGAATGGCACCTCCAGTATAGGACTAGTAACACACCCTGATGTTACTGATCATGATATATGTGTGTTAGCAATGTCAAGTATGTACATAAATAAAATAAACGTTTTAAAACGAAAATCGATTATAATGCGGTTGCAACAACTCTTGAGTCTGTTGATTGGGAACCGGTATTTAATAGCGATAATCCTGACACTGCTGCAAATTATTTTGTTAACACCTTGACTAACATTATCTCCAATAATACCACGGAATTTGTCGTATCTCGTTCCAAATTTAATTTAAAACCCTGGATTACGACGGGATTAATGCGATGCCAAAAAAAATGTGATCAGCTACATCTTCAAGCTAGAAAAAATCCATCAAACCTTATAGTACAAAGAACTTATAAAAGATACCGTATTTTTTTAAGAAAACTACTTAACAAACTTAAATCTGATTTTGAAAGTAATCAGCTTAATGAGAATTTATCCTGTCCCAAGAAACTCTGGCAAACCATCAAAGATATTTGTAGCATTCCACCTTTGATTATATATACGTCTAGATAGCATGTTCGATGTTCAAACACTTGACAATATCAGGTACACCAAAACATCAAATTGGTCGACTTGGTTGTTTAGTGTCACTTGAACTGTACCAATGGTTTGTGCTCGCAAAAAAAAAAACATTATGCCGAATTGTGTAATCAAATCGAGAAAATATTAACTAAGTAAAATTAATAAAGATCCTAACTTAATTTTCCATTGATAAGTCTTAAGATTCTGTGAAGGATTATTATAAAAACTCGATTGTTTTTTACGACTATTTGTACATTGTCCGACTAGACTGGTGTTGCTAGGTAATAATGGGGGAATATATCTTAAGTCTGGGGTAATTTTTCTTTTAGCAAAAATGAATTCAATTAAATGTAATACGTAGATAGTGACCAAAACTTTAAATAAATTAATTAAAATAATTTAATTTTTTTTTTTATAAATTAATTACTTTTATATAGGTAAGTACTTAATTAGAGGTATATTTTTTCTTCCTGGTCATGAGGCAAATAAGACGTTCACCTGATCGTAAGGGACACGCCATTTAATGTAATTTAATTTAATATTCTATTCTATTGTATTCCATTGTATTCCAATGTATTCCATTGTATTCCATTGTATTCCTTTTTATTCCATTGTATTCCATTCTATTCCGTTCTATTCCATTCTATTCCATTTTATTCCATTTTATTCTATTCTATTCCATTCTATTCCTTTCTATTCCAGTCTATTCCAGTCTATTTCAGCCTATTCCAGTCTATTCCAGAATATTCCAGTCTATTCCAGTCTATTCCAGTCTATGCCAGTCTATTCCAGTCTATTCCAGTCTAGTCCAGTCTATTCCAGTCTATTCCAGTGTATTCCAGTGTATTCCAGTGTATTCCAGTCTATTCCAGTCTATTCCAGTCTATTCCAGTCTATTCCAGTCTAGTCCAGTCTAGTCCAGTCTAGTCCAGTCTATTCCAGTCTATTCCAGTCTATGCCAGTATATTCCAGTCTATTTCAGTCTATTTCAGTCTATTCCAGTCTATTCCAGTCTATTCCAGTCTATTCCAGTCTATCCCAGTCTATTCCAGTCTAGTCCAGTCTAGTCCAGTCTATTCCAGTCTATTCCAGTCTTTTCCCGTCTATTCCAGTCTATTCCATTCTATTCCAGTCTATTCCATTCTATTCCATTCTATTCCATTCTATTCCATTATATTCCATTCTATTCTATTTACACAGTATATATCAATGCATAGCCCACAACGCTATCGCTATTTATGGGAAAAATATTTATAACTGGAGATCCCCAAACACGCACACAGCCACAGATAACGCTAGTGTAGTACGAGGCCTGCACGCACACGCGGATAATGGAGTAGTGATTCAGTGTGAACGTCACTTTTAAGACGACTTACTATCTAGACGTATATATAATCAAAGCATTCCACATTCACAAAATGATTGTACACAACTCATAAACCCGGAAGATCCCATTAATTCTTTAAATAATTGCAATACGTATTTCTCAACAATTGGTAAAAAACTAGCTACCGAAACACTCTTAAAATTAAATACAACAGAAAATACTCTCGCTTCGGATATTAGTTCTTTGGACGGTCCTAGTCACTCACTGTTTTTATATCCCACGAATGAAGACGAAGTTACTAGTCTTATAAGTGAGCTCAAGATTGGCAGCGCGCCAGGGTATGATCAATGTACTCCATCAATGATAAAACTCGTTCAACCATCTATTACTAAACCGTTAACACATATTTTTAACCTGAGTATATCTACAGGTGTATTTCCTGATATATGGAAGTTAGGAGTAGTAACCCCAATTCACAAAGATGGTAATAAATCCCTACCCGATAATTACAGACCATTCACTTTGTTAAGTATATTTTCCAAATTGCTCGAAAAGATAGTTAATAAACGGTTGCTGAACTTCCTTGAAGATAATTCCCTCATATCGAAAAATCAATTTGGCTTTAGACGTAATAAATCAACTGAGGACGCCGTAGTTCTACTGACTAGTTTAATTGCTAAGTATCTTGATAATAAAAAGTGTTGCCTGGGCGTTTTCTTAGATCTTGCGAAGGCGTTCGATACAATTTCAATACAAATTCTGCTAAAAAAACTTAGTAAACTGGGTGTTAGAGGTACAACTCATGACTGGTTTCGTAGTTACCTTGCAAACCGTCGGCAATGTGTTAAGGTTGCCTCTATGATTAGTGACCAAATCCCTTTAAACTACGGAGTCCCGCAAGGCAGTATACTCGGCCCGACCCTGTTCTTAATATACATGAACGATTTACTTAACATCCCGCTACAAGGAGCTGACTTAATTTGCTATGCTGATGACACAGTCGTACTTTTTCATGGCGACTCCTGGGAGAGTGCCGTAAAAACAGCAGAAAAGGGTTTATCGGCGCTTTCACACTGCTTGAGTAAAAATTTATTGACGCTCAATGCACAGAAAACCAAATATCTAACCTTTCATAAGACACGTGCTTCCCGTCCACACTTTTCTGGTCAAATTTTTATTCACTCTTGTACTCCTTACTTTGGCAGCCATCCTATATCAAACGCCTGCGGATGTCCCTATATTGACTCAGCTATTAAATATTTGGGTATTATATTAGATGAGAATTTATCTTTTAGAAATCATATTGCTACATTGTCAGATAAAGTTAGAAAATCTATATATCTAATGAAATCTTTACGCAATTCTGCACCAAAACAAGTACTAATATTAGTGTATAAGGCCATTTGCCAATCCAATATCTTATATTGTTTATCAACTTGGGGCGGGGCTGCCAAATCTATTCTTATAGAACTCGAGCGAGCTCAGCGGGCTGTACTTAAGGTTATGTTGCATAAACCTTTCAGATTCCCTACAGACATTCTTTATAAAGAAACCAGCGTACTAAGAGTCCGCCAGCTGTACATTTCCAAAGTAGCCACTGCAATGCATAAGCACGTTATTAACTCTGACGATTTCACTTCTATAAATGCACGTCGTATATACAAAATATCCCTCCCAACAATACGATCAAGTTTTGCCAGACGCTTGCCACCGTATATGCATTCTTTCGTATATAACAAAGTTTGTAGATTTAATAATACTTTGAGATACTTACCAACTCGTAAAGCCAAACATCACATTTTTAAGTGGTTGCAAACCCTAAACTATCAAGAAACTGAAGAGATTCTCGAAGTCTGTCGCTGAGAGAATCGTCACATAACATTATTTAATACACATTCATTCTACACTTTTGCACACTCCACACACTCATACACACCCGAACTCATACACATGTAATGTACTGAGTAAAGTATGTATATTTTCTGCGCATTGAACATGTCGCCAATTTAATTATCTCATGTAATTGTTTTTTGGTTGCTGCGATACAGACCTAGAGTCTAGTGCAGTAGCCGCTGTTAAACCAATACATATGTCTGTAAGTTATAGTTATTTCATTGTTTCGTTCTCTGTAAAATACTTGTAAGACTAAGTTTTGTGGCACTTAATAAACATTATGATTATGATTATAATTTGGGGAAGCGGCGGCGGTGCTACAGGGAGGATCCTCCGACCGAGCGAGGTGTGATGCTCGATCAGGGCCGATGCCTCCGACAGTTGTTGTCGGGATGTTGTATATATTCTCCAAGTTAAAGAAGCTTCGCTTGCGACATTCAGATCGGAGTTGGCGCCACCTGTTATCTTGTATGCGGTACTGCACTTTCATCGATACATCATCAGACTACATGTAGCGCCAGTGTGTCTGGTTGTATGTGAAGTGGCCACAAAATTTATCAGTTGAAAGGTATATACAGTAGATGCGATGCGATATATTATGCGAACTGAACTTATGCGAAGTAGACGTTATGCGGTTTGAACAATATGCCAGTGAATGGTTATATCAAACTTCGCTTATTTTGCGATGTGACGCTTCTTACATAGTCTCAGCTAATAATATAATTTCAACGAAGCTACTTGATTACGGTGTTGGACGAGAATCTGGCAAGAAATGTTAGTATTTTACCTCTGGTAGTGCGTAGTAGTGGTGGAGTGCAGCGGGCTGTCCGCCGCCGGAGACGCCGGCGCCGGGGAGGGGGACGACGCGCACTCCCCCGACGACACCATCTGACCACAACACTAGCGTTACACCTAGTGGTGCTCAATGGCTGAAGACTCTCGATTCTCAAACTCATTGACGCTCGATCTAAGATTATCCTCGAGCCTTAAATCGAGATTTAGATTCAAGCAACCCCTATATCCAAGGCTCAAGCCGTGACTCCATGCAAAGCTTGAGTTAAAGATCGATTTATGCCTTCCGAAAGAGTAAACCTTTTATTCCTAGAGCAAAATATGCCTGTGCTCTGGTACGCTACAATGACGGACTTTTTGAGAAATCATTGTGAAAAACGTATTTATAAACTTGATTTATCAGCATTAGTTGCTAACGTAATGTGGATAACAGTAGTACATTGCAGCTGTACATTGGCAAACGTTTCTGCCTTGTCCTGTTGCTAAGTTACTTAAAAAAACCACCAACTACATATTTTACCTGATGCATCTCTTGGGAGGCTCGCTTGGTGGAGATCCGGCGGAACAACGAGCTCCGGCGCCGAGGCCGCGGTCGCGGCGGGGCCGAAGCCCGGCGGCCACAGGTAGCCCTGCGACGACCGCCCGCCTGACACACAGCAATCATTTAGGGGAACTTTATTTAAATGTGTAGTATTCACGTAAATAAAATACACACATCAAAAGTGTCTAGGGATCAACATATATTTTTGCAATAACTTTTCTCCTGATTGATATTAATTAAAATTTTCTTTAAGGATTCATCAAATAAAGTGTTTTCGTTTGTCACAGTAACGATAAACCAAGTCACCTTTGCATTAATAAAGAAATTTGCCATTTTCCTAATAAAGGGATTTTTGACATTTGAACCACTAACACAAAAGTTCGAAAAAAAGACTGAAATAACAGTTTTCTTTAAAATTTTATTGGGTAACTTAAACAATTAATAATCCGTGTTTCTACCGCGAACACTAACAACACAAGAACATCGGTTTGGCATACTCAAAATGAGTTCATCCAAATCACGCTGTGGAATGGCCGCCCATGTTCGTTGCAACAACAAAAAAAGGTCTTCTTGCGACTGGATACCCTCCATATTCGGCAGAGCTCTTCTCTGTAGCATATCCCATGCATGCTCAATCGGGTTCAAGTCTGGCGACTGAGCAGGCCAGGGCAGGACATTGATGTTAGCTGCGGCGAGAGTCTGTCTTACAACTCTTGCGGTGTGCGGTCGTGCATTATCATGCATTAACTGAAATAAGGGACCGATTTGCACTTGTAGAGGAACGATGACGTCTGATACAATCGTCTCAGCATAAATTTGAGCGTTGAGGTTGCCTCTGATCCAAATCAACTCAGTTCTTCCGCCGATCCAAATACCCGCCCATACCATGATGGTTCCACCACTATAAGGATGGACTTCCTGGCAGGATTTTAATCGCTGTTGGCGTCCAGGGGTTCGCCAGTGTCGTATACGTCTTGTATCCGGTCTCATACCAAAACGAGACTCATCAGAAAAGCACACGAAACGCCATTGTTCTTCTGCCCAATTTCTGTGTTCAAGAGCCCATTGATATCGAATCCTACGATTGTGCATTGCTATAGGTGGTACCCGTAGCGGTCTTCGGGAATGAAGTTTCACTTCATGCAAGCGGTTTCTGACTGTTTGGTCGCTAATTAAGTTCCCTGAAGAGTGATGAAGCCTCACGGCTAACATCATGGCAGTTATTGTTGGAGCTCTTCGAGTTAAGATTTGAATATATCGGTCTTGTCTCCGTGTGGTGCAGCGATACCGTCCTCCATGGCGTTTAGCCACGGTACCAGTGCTTCGGTAACGTGTCCAAAGTCGACTGATAACACTCTGACTTGTATTCAGAGCTAAAGCCACAGTACGTTGCCGGGAACCAGCTTCTATCATTCCCACGGCTCTGAGCATTTCTTCCCTGCTTAAATGACGTCGCCGCTCCATAATAACGTTGGTTTTAATCAGTAGTAGGGAAACAGTAGCACTAATAATGTCTTCAATGCGTTGTATGTTTTTATAGGGAAAATATTGACAGCTGATTTTCATATTTTACTCGAATTTGATTCACAGTTCCTGATTCAAATTATGAAATGCACCAAAAAGGATCCATATAAATTTATAAAATCATAAATTTATTACAAAGCCACATCTCAATCTCAAGAAATCCGCTTAAAAATGCTTGATCCCTAGACACTTTTGATGTGTGTATAACATTATGAATTAGTCATGGGTTCCTTGTGTAAGTATTAGTATCAGTTGCCATATGTCCATAGTACAGTCTTCCAACCACTTACGGGCCCACAAACCAAATGACGTAATTTAAGCTGACTTGTATTTGGAACTACGTCCCATTTTTGAGTCTCTGAAGTTAGGTTTTGCGAACCATTGCGCAAAAACACAAAAATAGCTACTGCGCAGCGTCTTGCAGCCAACTTCAGACACACAAAGATCCGCTGTGTACGTAACCAGCGTGCTGTTTTTCATAAAGTTCCCTTTACATCATCATCATTATCAGCAAGCGTAAGACGTCCACTGCTGAACCAAGGCCTCCCCCTAAGAAGGGAGGGGTTGCCATAATCCCTACGCTTGGCACCGTCTTGGTACTTGCAGTTTAAGTAAGTAATCCAATAGAAAGACGCTGCTGCCCGTCTTCTTGTTTTCCCTTAGTCGCCTCCTACGGACAGCCAACGGGAGGAGATGGGTGGTTGCTATTCTTATCCGGACACCCCACGGGCTACTAAGTTTAATGAAGGAAAATATTAACAAACTCGCCCTGGTCTTAAATGTAGATGATTAAATCTCACCTGTATGGTAGTTTGGTCCAACGGCGTCGCTCTCAGTGTCGCGTGCGGCGCTGCTAACAGTAGCCTTAGTACCTGATTTAAGAAACATTCCGCTGGTAATACTTATTTACACAATACACATTTATTTAGCAATCTATACTTTAAGTTACTTTACTCAATGCACAATACAGTAGTTTCTGTTAGGTGTATAATTGCGGACCGAAATAGTTTTATCTGATTTCAAATTCGAATCCATTTTAAATTTATTTATTTATTTATTTGAGATATGGAAGACTTACTGCAAAAAAACTTAACATAGTATTATTTTAGTTGTCAGAAAGCTGATAACAAGTCTTCGCTGATAGCGACAGAATATAATAATATAATTGAGTACATTTCCATCAAAAAGTGTTTATATTTTTTTTCTATTTTTTTCATTCGTACTACCGGCATAGAAAGTGTTAACAAACAACTTTTTAATGATATATATAAATAAATTAAATTGATTAATGGTATCTAACCTGCGTGTGTAATAGTCCCTGCACGGACTCGCCGTTGAGCTGCGTGATGAGGTCCCCGGCGCGCAGCCCGGCCGCCCACGCCGCGCCTTGCTCGTTCACCGCCTGCACACGGGAACAACTCATTGCGACGTCGCTCATTATGACGTCACACACTATGACGGCTGCCACTGTCACATCAGACACTGTAACGTCAGTCACTTAGTCACTGTGACGTGTCACTGACATGTCTCAACGTGTCACTGTCATCAGTTACTCTGACTGACTCCTGTCACTGTCGCATCGGTCACTGTAACGTCAGTCACTGTCATCAGTCACTGTCATCAGTCACTGTGACGTCTATCTCTGTCACAAAAGTCAATACGACATCAGCATTACGACATGAGGCAATTTAAAAATCAGTCACACGTTTTCGTCGTATAGGGTTATTATTACGCTGAAATTGGCAGAATCCTAGAGGTCTAATTCCAAGTGTTAGCCAGCATATACATCCCAATGTTAACCTAGAACAAAGATATAAACTCACCGAGACAAGATGGTGCATAGTGTAGTAGTCCGTATCTCCATAGTACACCCGCACCGTGTGTATGGTGAATCCGAACCCGCGCGGTCCGCGACGCACCACGATAGGTGGCTTCGAAGATTGGATCAAACTGAAATTATAGACAAATAATATCAATCGACCGATACGGCCACAGCGGCCGATCTTTCACAAGATCAGCCTACTACGCTAGAGATATTATAGTGCACAACTGCCTCACAAGAAGGGACTTTGTTATGTTGACGTGGGAGAATCAGGGGGGTTCAAACAAGGTATGTGGGGAGATTACCCACTAAAATCCCCGACTCATGTGTCGACACCCGAGGGCCTAGACAAGATGCAATCGCTTCATAGCGAATCTATTTCTTCATTCGCTAATGGTGTCAATTCCCTACAATATATCACGTGATTTTTCGATGACTTATGTCATTCTCATACATTTTTAAACTTTCTATTAGCGATAACGCTTGTAGAATGTTACATTGTCTAGGGGGACTGGGAACCTGGGCCCTCCGGTGGGATCTGCACCAGGAACGCCTCAGCGCCTTGAATTGGCGATATAAAGTCAACGAGGATTCTAAAAGATTCCTTGACCTTCGGTGTCTTGGGGATCACAGTATAGGCGGTAGGTAGTCCAATAGAAAAACGCTGCTGCTCGTCTTCTTTATTTCCCTTAGTCGCCTCTTACACCACCTAACAGGAGGATATAGGCGGGTGCTATTATTACCAGGACACCCTATAGGTAATCTATAAATCTGTCTATCTGCACGCTCAGAGTAATTAGAATGGAGCTAGTATCGCGTCGATTCCCCGAACAAATGTTTCGTGGCACTTTTGCGGGGTGCGGGAGGCGAAGTAAACACACACAGATACAATTTCACGCATACTCTTGCAAATGTCTAATGCAAACTCTTCATGTTTCTATGAACCCACACTATAATAAACTCGTAACACATTCAAAAAGATACGCACACAAATAAAGAATGACCTGAATATATGAACAATAATTTAGCAGAGGGGTTAGCGCATCATGCTCTCTCCAGTGGTATCTCCTCTAAGATCTGCACGTTATAAGTTTTACACTCACGAGTGGTTGGGTAGCGCGAAGGGCGAGGGCGGGTCCCTGCAGGGCGACGAGTCGCGCGACGAATTAGTTGACGACGTGTTGCCCGCGCACGGAGACCCCGCACTCACGCTCAGTGTGCTGTCGTCTGCTGGAAGTTTATCACATACTTTAAAAAAAAAAATACCATGTGTGTGGAAGACGATACGACAATTAATAAAAAATACCGTACATAGGGGTATTTTGAAACCGTCAAATAAATACTAGATACTATAGAAATTTAAATAAAATGAAGTCTGTTAAAAACAATCAAACTATATTGCCGAAAAACGTAAAAAATCACCATTTGTAAAATATTGGGTCACTAACCTCTAGTGCGAGCGGCAACGTTTTTAATGTACCGAGTTAGCTACAAATGTATATTATTATGTTACCGGCAATCTGTATAATTCAGTTATTCTATACAATGCCTAGGTAATGTATGGAATACCTAAAACGTTAAGGTAATGTATAAAATATTATGAATATTATTTTCCATTTAATTGTATACTTTACCTAGGTAATGTATACAATTCCTAGGTATTGTATAGAGTACCTGCTGGACCATGTTATGTAAGTAAGTAGAAGGGTATAAAACTACAGACAAAAATAACACATTAGACTTGCTTTTGCATTAGATGAAGCAACCTAACACGAATGGTACGGGCGGGCCCGTGCCCACACATTGCCGGCAGCGCATTCGGTATTGTATAGAATGCTAGGCATTATATACAATACCAAAGTATAAAATGAAAAATATTTCATACATTACCTTAACGTTTTAGGTATTCTATACATTGCCTAGGTATTGTATAGAATACCTTATTATACAGATTGCCGATAACATATATATACCGATGTGTCGGTCATTCACCGTCGTTTAGTTCGAGTAGTTACATTATACATCATGTAGAAAATGTGAAAAATGGAAAATAGTGCCCTGTGACTAAACTATTGTATATATTTGATGGATTTTTTTGTATGTAGACTGGGAACGTCATTACGCACACTAGATTTAATTTATTCTCGTATTATCCATCCATCAAAGTTTAGTCTATTCTCACCTGGATGTATGACCAATGATAGACCCGAAGTGCTGGCGGACCGACGCATGGACTTGGCCACGACACTAGTCGGCTTCGTGGTCTTCTCGACCCTGTCCGGCTTGTCCAAGCCGACCGGCTTATCGTCCTTCTTCGGTAAATCCGATGTGTTGACGGATAAATTCATTAGGAGAGAGCTGGGGAGGAAAAAATTATTTATAAATAATAATAATTACCATAAATAATAAATACCAGCCCTGTTGGGCACGGGCCTCCCCTCATGATGAGGGGGCTTAGGCCATAGTCCACCACGCTGGCCAAGTGCGGGTTGACGGACTTCACACGCCATTCGAAAGCTAGTTAAGCTTTCTCAGACATGCAGGTTTCCTCACGGTGTTGTACTTCACCGAAATCTAGTAACAATCGCACATGATTAATTAAAGAAATACGTGGTGCGAGCCGGGGTTCGAACCTGCGCACCTTGTTTCCAAGGCAAGCACTCGCCCACTGCGCTGTCACTGCTTGTAATAACCATATTGTAATCCAATTCCGGACTAAGGGCTCCCACAGATAACTGCGATGCGATGCGATGCGGTACCGGAACTTGTATCGAAAATTCATTTGTTTCTCGCCG
This sequence comes from Furcula furcula, assembly GCA_911728495.1. Classification (NCBI taxonomy): domain Eukaryota; kingdom Metazoa; phylum Arthropoda; class Insecta; order Lepidoptera; family Notodontidae; genus Furcula; species Furcula furcula. Next base: position 13,189,904 of record OU452267.1, on the reverse strand, counting down.
CATCGCATCGCATCGCAGTTATGTGTGGGAGCCCTAAGTCTGTGTAGACATGCTCTGGCTACCATATTTCTTTGGTTCCGCCTATATAGCATAAGCGGCTTATGGATTGGGACTGTGACGTTATTTGACTTGATTGTGAGTGACGTGAAGTCGGTAAGAGATCGCTATTAAGGCAACCATTTGTATTTAAATTATTCTCTAAGCATTCTATTTGCTATATTTGGCGATGTGTAGCCTCCTACGCCCATTGGGAAACCGCTTGCATTGCAAACCGGAGGCCACGGGTTTGAATCCTACGGGGTGGTAGGTAGTCTTCCTGTTTTCCCTTAGCCCCCTCTTACGGACACCCAACGGGATATGGGGGTGCTATTCTTACCCGGACACCCCACGGGTAAATCAAGAGTATTTCATTCTAATCTACCCTGTCGTAAGTGTGTGTTACAGCCGCACTCATAAATCCCAATTAACTTTCACTTTAATTAGGTCACTTAGCATTAACACTAGTATTAAGTATTAATTGGATTCGAGTATCGTAACATTCCGATTTCAAAAAACAGGTTAATAATCATTAACTATAATTGCCGTTTGTAGGTTCGGCAGTTAGTGATGTAGTTACTTACAGGCGGGAGGCGGGCGCGGGCGCGGGCGCGGGCGCGGGCGCTGGTGGTGGATGCGGGTGGTGGTGCACCAGCTGCGAGGGCAGCAGTGGATGCGGGTGGGGGTGGGGGTGCGGCCGCAGCCCCGCGCGACGTCTGGCCGCCGGGGATACGTCGTCGCTGTCCGTCTGCGAGGACTCACTGCCGTACACCATCTGTGCGGAATGTATATCACAATGTTTATATCTAAGACCCTCTGTATCTACCGATATTTCTGCAATAATAAACTAACTGAATTGTATACATCGCTTCGTTATTTACAAATAGAGAATTTATGACCAAAGAGAATAGTCGCCGCACTCATTAGAGTGTAACGCTGATGCAATTCTTGAAATCGTATTGTTTCATTGAAATCAAACTACTTTTGCGAATGGGTATGATGACTGGGTAAAAAAATAATAATTTTAATTAGTCACTTAGATTATCAAAAAATATTGGACACGAATTTTTTTATGTAACAAATCAATGGAAATTGCTAAAGAAATAGAGCGTCAAAGTTCAGGAGTGGGGGTTCGTGACGTCACGCCTCAGTAAAAATTGTATACGACGCGCGGAATTGCAACGCACTATATCATCATTTTTTGACAAAAGAAAAAATATGTGTCAATAGTTTTTGAAATCTAAATGACTGACAAAATATTATTTATTTACTCATCTAGCCTATTGTATTTATTTTTATTATTTTCCAACGTTTTCATTCCTTAAGTCCTCCCTTGACCATGGGTTCTGCAGAGCATTCGAATAGGTCGGGTGAGCAAAAATTTAAGGGGGTAACATGCGCCAATGACCTTGAGAATCTGGCCGCTCCGGCCGAGAGTTGTCATCGTAGAGGGCGCTACCAGCAAATATGAATATTACATTTGAAAAATTATAGACTAAAATATGCAGATGTGTCAAATGGAGCTTTATTAATTTTGCCTATTCCGTTATGGAAGGAAATTTCAATATAGTTACATTTACTGCAAATATACTTAACGATATCACTTTTGAATATTTTATTGATTATGTATACATAAAAGGAAAAGAACCTGATGAAATATAATATAAATAAAATAAAATTTATTGGGGACTTAAAATAATACATGATAAAAAATGCATGATAAAAAAAATATATTAGTTCATAGTGACGCGAAAAGAACAAGACTGATGCAGTATAAGAACGGTCCCCGCCAGCTCAACTCGTCGTTCACTGGAACATGTTCTGTTACGTCAGTCGAAAGACGGGGAAATTTACATTGCCGATAAATCTTACTTAGCTTGTTGATCTACCAACACGAACACCGGATACCGAGAACCACACTGCATACTGCTGGGACCTTCTGCTGGTGACTGATCTAAACAAATGTCTAAATACGAAGTCATTTTACCCTCCATATTCACTCTCTGGGGAAATCTGTATCTCACTTTTTTATACCTTGATTTTGATGTATACTTTGGCGTGCCGCCTAATTACAATCTGATAACGCATCAACTTACAGTGGTAACGTAATTGCGTGTTGCGTCAGGATATGGATTATTGCATTTCATATTCCAAACTTCATATCAAAGGTTCTCTCCGTCTATTATAGAAGGGTCAATGCCTAAATAGTGAGACTTTTACATACTTCTATTCTATTGTTGGTGGCTATTAGTTGGGCCCGGTAACCACCGGGACGCAAATCGACCCAGCTGGATCCATTGTGCCTGCCCTAGCCCTTACTCTGTTGCTGACTTATCGAAGAGTTTGTTTAGGTACCCCAAGATTGCACCAGCTTGGAGCTGTACATAATTATTTGGTGTAGGATAGGCTACTCCCAGTTGACTCAATCTACGTCCTGCTAGAGCGTCGCAGCGACACAGTATCTATACACTCTCATCGACTCTTTTTCATCTTCACAGAAACTACAAGTATCTACGGTACTTCGGCTCATTTAGTATAGGTGCTTCTTGGTGCACCCAGTAGGTGCCTGATTTGTGATCTGTTTAGATTTAATAATTTAAGCTCACATCCACCCTTGTGCTGGGGAAAGTTCTAGAGTGAATTAGGCCAATCGCTGCCCTCCATGCTTTCGTTTGTTCCTTCCTAGCGTTTGCATATAATGCTGGTAGTTCCATTCGGAATCGCTATACCTATGTACTTTATAATTTACAGTAGTCACAGCGGATCTATGTATGAAGTTAGGTTTAGCGAACCATTGCGCAAGTATAGTTGTGAGTTGTGAATTCAAAAATACAAAAAATAGCTTCTGCACTGTGTCTTGCAGCCAACTTCAGACACACGAAGATCCGCTGTGACTACTGTAAGCGTACTTGAAATGGAACTATGCACAAAATTCTAATGTTTTTGTTATGCACGTCAAAACGAAAGCGCTTAATAGAGCCGCTAAAATATAGAAAAAATATCAGAAAAAGGATATTTTGAACATAATATGTTCAAAATATCCTTTTTCTTTATTGGAACTAATTCAGGAAATATTATTTCCTGAATTAGTTCCAATTCTTCCAACCATCCATCTGATAGTAAGGCTTTTTGGTACGTGGAAAAATGAATTGAAACGAACTGTATTTAAGATGTTCGCATTTGCCAACGACAGGGACTTAAAATGGCCCTGATGAAATGTCAACGTTATTATTAAAGACGCGTCTAACTGTATTGTTTCCTATTCCCACTAGTACCCAAATAACCTAACTCCCACCTATACTTAAACCCATACTTACTAGATACCCATCGTAGACCCAAGTCGTGCAGACCCATAAAACCGTATATTATTATTATTATGGCAATTAGTTTCGTGATCGACTCCGTGATGGCCATCGAATATAAACAATGATAAGATACTTAACTTTTTTACATAGTAATGTACAAGTCAAAACCACCCAGACCCAAGACAAATAGATTATGTTCATGCACATGAGTGTGGGAATCGACTCCAAGATCTTATGGGTAGCGGCCAAGGTAGCAAACTACTAAATCAACGGGCATGTGTTGTTAATCAATACGTGGATGCCAAAGTAATCCGTAGTACTGTTTGTTTGAACGCACGAATTTAGTAGAAGAAGAAGAAAGAAGAAGAAGAAGAGTTTTTAGTTTAACGTCATATGTACGTAACGTAACTGCGTCTTAAATTCTGTACCGATGGCGGGGTTTGAACTACGCGGAGCAGTAGACATCGATTTTAATAAGCAAACAGGTTTTAGAGTAACTAAAATTTTAACGTGGTGGTACTTAGTTTCACCAGTTTTGTTACTTAGCGGCAGAAATCTAAGATTGCGGTGGCACCACCTAGATAGCACACAAGTACCCTTCCAACCTAACCAACCCAGATATCTCAAAAGACGAGCAACTGTCCGTTGGTAAGCGTGTCACTCACCACCAAGCAAACCACCTGGGTACTATACTCGTTGCTAAGTTGAAAAAACCAACATGATAATAATAATAACACCATTCATGTTTTGACAAAAAGAAGGCATTGTCAAGTATATCATAATGTATGTCATTTTGTCGACCTACTCAGTATTAAATACGATCTAAATTAGTAAGATCGTATATGACTCTGATACGCTTTAAAAGTTAGGCATTATACACGGCAACGATACTTTCGCATACTCTATGATGAACCACAAAAGTGGTAGTAACATAAAAATATATTTAATTAAATAAACAAGTATAAATTCCATTTGCAATTATTTATAGTGTTATAATTATAAAATTTTTAACATATTTTAATTAAAAATATGTTTAAAATCATTTAAATTAAATCCAACTTGTCAAAAAAAAATCGGGCATGTCCACTCGCCGTCACAGTCCACGAAGGCCCTTGCAGCGCCCCCGCGATCACCATATATCAGTTATATGGTGATCGCGGGGGCGCTGCAAGGGGAAATGCATCGCGTACATGGTTTTTCTATAATTTCTTGTAAATCATGTATGAAATTAAGAAATGTAATCAATACAAATTGTAGAATAGATTATATGCTTTTTAATAGTCCAAGTTTGACGTCTATCCGATGAACGGATGTTGAACGCTAGCACAATTCATATCCAACGTAGTACATTTTTTAAATATATATTGCTTGAAAACATTATATTTAATCCAATATCTAATCAATAAAACTATTTGCTGAAGATCTGAGGTATAAGTACATATAATTTTCATTGCCAATGCAATAGCGGATTGATCCATCGAACTCTTTAAACTAAGGCTATTTTTGCAATTTTACCGTTGTTACCCCCTTAAGTTAAAAAATAAGTTGCGATATAATAGTAGAAATGATGAATTTGATTTCATTGTGGAGTAATCTCGGAAATAAAAATAAACCTCGTTTATTTCAAGTGATTTTATTCCCAACCCAAAACTCACTCTGGAACCAATTACGCATCCTTACGTATGCGCTATACACAACAAGAACATGAATTAACCTACTCTTAATTTTACGCCACGAATTAAAACAAAATTCTCAGTCTCGAATCAGAAGTGGGATCCACCAATCCCACTTCTGATTCTAAATCGACCAAACAATAACGTCCACTTACCGGACACTTGGGATGATGATGCAGAGGTGCAGTGGGCGTGGTCGGAGGACCAGCACTGTCCGGAGTGCCCGGCCAACTGTCCGTACTCTGCACACAAAAATTTGAACTCACATTAAAATCAGAGGGCCTAGACAAGATGCAATCGCTTCATAGCGAATTTATTTCTTCATTCGCTAACGGTGTCAATTCCCTACAAATTGTCACGTGATTTTTCGATGACATATGTCATTCTCATACATTTTTATACTTTCTATTAGCGATAGCGATTGTAGAATGTTACATTGTCTAGGGGGTCTGAATGTTTACTAGGTGTAAGGTCCCCAGTGCAAGGAACCGATCAAGTAGGTGCTATCGCAGTATCATAGATATTTTGCCGCCAAACAGCAGTGTGTAAACTGTTGCGTTCCGGTGTGAAGGGCACTGCAGCTGGTGAAATAACCGAACACAAATAACTTAATATCTAATCTCTTAAGGGTCAGCCACGCGCTAGTGACTCTTCTGGTGCTGCTACCGTCTATAGGCCGCGGTAACTGCTTACCATCAGGCGGGCCGCATGCTTTTTTCCCACCTTGGTACTATGAAAAGTTTTGTTTTACTTCTTATGAGTTAGTGCTTGACTGCAAGTGCCACCTGATGGAAAGCAGCAACGCAATCAAGGATGGTAAAGCACACTAGCTTAGCGAAACAACTTTGTATCGATTGCAAAATAAGTGACGTCACTTTATGGGGGTTGTTGCACAAATATGACCACCTGTGACGAGGAGGGCTCCAGAGATAATTATCATGTGATTTAATTAAAAGATGATCCCAAGGCGCCTGCCAAGCGTTGGGATTGTGGCAACCGATCCCTTCGTAAGAGCAGAAGAGGCCTTTGTTCGGCAGTGGACATCTTCGGCTGCTAATGATGAAATTAAGGATGCGCCAACCCCCGTCCCACCTCACCCTGGTCCTCGTGATGCGCGTGCGCGTGGTGTCGGCGCCACTGCGGCGAGGTGCTACAGAAGGCGGCGACCAGTTCCCCCCCCAGGACCCCCGTCCCCCCTCACCCTGGAGTCGTCGTGGGGCGCGTGCGCGTGGTGTCGGCGCCACTGCGGCGAGGTGCTACAGAAGGCGGCGACCAGTTCCCCCCCCAGGACCCCCGTCCCCCCTCACCCTGGAGTCGTCGTGGGGCGCGTGCGCGTGGTGTCGGCGCCACTGCGGCGAGGTGCTACAGAAGGCGGCGACCAGTTCCCCCCCCCAGGACCCCCGTCCCCCCTCACCCTGGAGTCGTCGTGGGGCGCGTGCGCGTGGTGTCGGCGCCACTGCGGCGAGGTGCTACAGAAGGCGGCGACCAGTTCCCTCCCCAGGACCCCCGTCCCCCCTCACCCTGGAGTCGTCGTGGGGCGCGTGCGCGTGGTGTCGGCGCCACTGCGGCGAGGTGCTACAGAAGGCGGCGACCAGTTCCCCCCCCAGGACCCCCGTCCCCCCTCACCCTGGAGTCGTCGTGGGGCGCGTGCGCGTGGTGTCGGCGCCACTGCGGCGAGGTGCTACAGAAGGCGGCAACCAGTTCCCCCCCCAGGACCCCCGACCCCCCTCACCCTGGAGTCGTCGTGGGGCGCGTGCGCGTGGTGTCGGCGCCACTGCGGCGAGGTGCTACAGAAGGCGGCAACCAGTTCCCCCCCCAGGACCCCCGACCCCCCTCACCCTGGAGTCGTCGTGGGGCGCGTGCGCGTGGTGTCGGCGCCACTGCGGCGAGGTGCTACAGAAGGCGGCAACCAGTTCCCCCCCCAGGACCCCCGACCCCCCCCCCCCCGGAGGCGTCGTGGGGCGCGTGCGCGTGGTGTCGGCGCCACTGCGGCGAGGTGCTACAGAAGGCGGCAACCAGTTCCCCCCCCAGGACCCCCGACCCCCCTCACCCTGGAGTCGTCGTGGTGCGCGTGCGCGTGGTGTCGGCGCCACTGCGGCGAGGTGCTACAGAAGGCGGCGAACAGCCCCCCCTCCTCGCCCGCCTCCGCCGCCTCGTCCGTGTCCACCTCGCTGTGGTTGTACCGGTCGCAACGAGCTGGCGGGACACCGTAACAAAAGTGAACATCTACACTCACGAATATTCTTTATTGAAGCAAGACTAAAATACCAGCCCTTGTTTTTGTCACACTATTGGGCGCGGGCCTCCCCTCAAGATGAAGGGGCTCAAGCCATAGTACACCACGCTGGCCGAGTGCGGGTTGGCGGACTTTATAAGTCATTCGAAAGCTAGTTATGCTTTCTCAGGTTTCCTCACGATGTTTTCCTTCACCGAAAGCTAGTAACAATCGCAATAATACGATTCGCACATAATTAATTACAGAAATCAGAAGTGCGAGCCGGGGTTCGAACCTTGTTTTCAAGGCAAGCGTTCGCCCACTGAGCTGTTACTCGAGAAAACAAGCAAACAAGACTAAAGACTACGTCAGGCGGAGTCCCCATTCCTCCGTTTAGTGGCATTTGAACTGAGCGTCTCCGTTCGGAGGGCACGTTAAAAGTCGGTCCCGGCTATAGTCATCTAGACAGTAGTCGTTAAGCTAAGTCAGGAGCCTAAGGGCAGCTTGAGCAACTCAGCAGGCTTAGCATGATGTGCAAATCTTGACAGACGAGAGTGAGTATGACGTCACTATGACGTAGTATTTGACATTTTTGTATGGAGAATTGACGTTTCGGTGTTGAAAACTACGTCATACTCCACACCGAGCTGTCAAGATTGCAAATCGTGCTAGGCCTGCAGCTTGGCCACTAACCATACGACAAAAAGAAACTGTAACATTTATGATAAAACTTCAATTTAAAATTCTGTGTGTATTGCGTCCTTGTTGGTGACCGGTCACTTTCTTCCCTAGGACCATCGATATACTATCTAAACAAGATTAGCTGTCACGGCCCGAAAAGTGGTCACGAAAATAGAGGCTGTCGCTTATTTCAAATTAGTACGAGCCGACAACAGGATGTATCGAAATTCCTTATTGCGCGTTTATAAACTGTCCAAATAATATAATACTTATCGTAATACTAAAATTGCAGATGGGGAATTTTTTTTTCGTTTCGTTTTCTTATTACTACTAGTTTAAATAATAAATATAAGTAAGATATCATTATAATACGAAATAAAAATTATTTATTTGATATTTTCTCCGCTAGAGACTGACAAAATTAATGTTGCCGATAGGCGTGTCGCCACTGTCTATACGAAACTGTTAAACTACACGTCATTACCATAATAAAAAAGTTAGTTCTCATTTTTGCCACCAGCACGGATAAGTTTGTAAGTCAGTACACATACAATGGAAACACACCTGTTTTGAACCTTATTTTATAGTGGTTAAGATTTTCTTTTAAATGAGTACAGTCAAAACAACTACTTTTTTTCGTATAATTTTGCCGGTTTTATTGATTTTTCTTTGTCTCCGATGTAAAGGTTTTATGTGCCAACATTACTGCATACAGAATTAGACTTTATTACTACATGTGAAGGCTGCTATTAGTCCGACGTTCCGAATTATTTAAAACTATTTTCTACAATTTCTAGCTACGTGTATAGTTGTGTAAATAAATGTAACCGCGACCACATTTTCGATGTCATTTTGTTCTTGACAGCTAATCTAGTTGGTATAGTATATCGATGCCTAGGACCGTAGTTAAACAATAAACTATTTAATAATAACTTACTATCAAAATAACTGGTGTCCTCGTCGTTTTCAAGTTGCGGTATGAACTCTGCCTTCCTTCTCAGCAGGTTGTTCCAATCTAACCCGTAGAAGTAAATGTGTTCCTGTAGAAAATATTATGGCATTAAGCTTGATACATCTTGTCTATGAAAGGGAAGACTATATGTATATCTGCTCGGTACGCTATGATGGCTGCCCTTACGTACTTCTCGTCTTGGTTCCATTATAACTACGTTCGAAGCATTGATTTATTATTTATAGTTGATTAAGTGCACCCCGCGGGGTGCCGGGTTAGAATTGCATCCCCCCATCTCCTCTCGTTGGGTGTCGTAAGAGGCGACTAAGCGAGAACAGGAAGACGGGCAGCAGCGTCTTTCTTTTTAAATTTATCTGTCACCTATACTGCGATCCCCAAGCCGCCTGCCAAGCGTGGGGATTATGGCAACCCCTCCCTTTTAAGGGAGAGGCCTCTGTTCAGTAGTGGACGTATTTTCGGCTGCTGATGCAGTGCCATCATCATCAGTCAGAAGACGAAGCAGTGGACGCTGAACAAAAGCCTCCTCCACCTTAGACCGCCGCAATGAACCGACAGTTAGCCATTTGTATCCACCGCTTACCTGCAACGCGAACAGTATCGTCTGTCCACCTATAATTATAGTGGGAGGCCTGCCTCCGCTGCGTCTTCCGGTTCGCGGTCGCCACTCGAGAACCTTCTTCCTCATCGGCTATCGGTTCTTTGTGCTTGCCATTTCCACTTAAAAATTCTGAGAGCTATGTCGATTTAGTTCTTCGGCGAATCTGCTAATTCCGGGTTTTATCCCGCAAAGAATCTCCGAGCATAGCTCTCTGCCTACCCCGTCGCTCCTAGCCGTGATATTACCTTGACTTGATGCGTTCCTCCCGTGCCGAGCCTGTCCCTTGGGTTCCGGGCCAGTAGCTCCGTGATGATGGCCCTCGCTTCCACCGCGATAGGGAAGTCCTCTTCCGAAGGCCATTCGATATCATCTGCCAAATATAAGGCTCAGAATTAAGCAGTACACTTTCGCTAGGGTGATTTAAAAATAATATTCTGGGACAATCCAAACACAGTCATGTGATCTCAAACTAGGCAGAGCCTGTACTGTGGAAACTAGATAACTGATACTAATGTTTATATTTTTTTTTTGTAAATTCATTTGATTGCATTCGCAAACCGCAACACGGATGGTACGTACCATTGACTGTATGAGCGAACAACTCCTCAGGAGTGTCTCCGAAGAACGGCACGCAGCCCACCAGGAATTCATAGAGGATCACCCCCATGGACCACCAATCGACAGGCTTACCGTAGCCCTGGGCGGAAAATAATGTACAAGGTTTGTTTAAAAAAATAACATAATGTAAAAAACCTGTCTACCTTTTGTACAGATTCAAACGGATTTGATCTGTATTTCAATACAATCATCATCATCAACCGTCCACTGCTGATCAAAGGTCTCCCCCTTAGAAGCCTTATACCCACGATTGGCAGGCGTCTTGGCAATCGCAGTTTAGGTGGTAGATAGTCCAATAGAAAGATGCTACTGAACGTCTTCTTGTTTTCCCTTACGTCCGTAAAAGGCGAAGAATAGTACCCTCCCATCTCATTGGGTAACGGGAGATAGGATGGTGTTATTCTTACCCGGATACCCCCCGGGTATCACGGTATTCTTTACAAGATCACACACAAATGTATGAAGACAGAAGTGATGGCTAACCGATGGCCAGCCAAAGATCGATGCCACTAGCGGCGTTCCAGTATATTCTACGAATAATATGTAAGTCCTTATATATATAACGATTAATTTATTGTATGCTGGAATTAAAATGCCAAAAATAAAAAAAAGGTTATAGCCGTTTGTACCTGTCTCAGTATGACCTCTGGTGCGATGTACTCGGGGGTACCGCACACTTGTTTATCAGAGAACTGCCTCGCTTCGCTGTCCGCGTACTCCTCGTATAAATTGGTCGCCACTGAAATAGAGTTAAAAGTTTATACAAACAGGTTATTTTGTCTTATATTTACATTTTTATTTGAAATAAAACTACTTTTATCTATACTTATATCGTAATATTCAAATTATGAACTCAAAACTTGTACTCTTATTACACACTTTATTCACACGCCTCTTTAAAAAGGTTTTTTAACGAACAAAATGATGCCGGTAAAACTTTTTTCTATTACAATATATTTTTATGCAGATCTAGTTGGCCGCTATGCCATCTAGTAGGCCGCGATGTAGTTCAGTAGGCCACGATACTTTCGTCTTTGGTGGGACGCAGTTGTACGCCTGCGCATAGGATAACAGATAATATTATGGCGCTCAATTCATTTGAATGAATTGAGCGCCATAATATTATCTGTTTTATACAGTTGTTTGGTGGTTTAAAATTAAGTTTAGATAAAGTAGTGTATGAAACTCCACATAATTAGGTATTGATACACTCGTGTGATACTATTATAAATACACACTCGTGTATTAATAAACTCTATTATTTTAAATTTTAAAGAGAGAAATATGTTCTGACTAATATCTCTTTGGCCTTTTAGTTTTTGGATTGTTGTACTTCCTCGTATGTTTTTCCTCTATATTTTATATTACGTACGGCAGGACACACTGTCGTGAATGTAATTTGTAACAAAAATAAAACACGGTATAAAAAAAATTACAAGCTCAGTTACAGACAAGTTAGCTTTAAAAAAATCTTGACCGTTCAAAAGCGTAAATCCTATTTGAAATAAATAATTTGAATTTAAATATTTAATGTTTATGTTAACAGTTGACTTACACGACATGAGCCCCATCTTGCTGAGACCAAAGTCCGTCAACTTAATATGACCCGTCGCTGTGATGAGGAGGCTGGAACAACCATACGATTTTGTTGAAACATCTGTCCGTAGGGATTTATCGGGTCAGTTATGTCTCAGACACAGTCAGAGGGGGTGGACTCAAGTGGATTCCTCTAGTTAATTTTTTTTTTGGGTCAAGGGTGATGGGGTGTGCCCTCCAAGTGAAAGTGCCTTCCAAACATGACTCCTCGATGTTTACCTTCACCGAAAACTAGTAACAATCGCACAAAGACTATTCGAACATGATTGATTACAGAAGTCAGAGGTGCGAGCCGGGGTTCGAAACTGCGCACCTTGTTTGCAAGTCAAGTGCACACCCACTGAGCTATTACTGATTATTGCGAGTGTAGGTACTCTACTCCAATTATATTTTATCAACATTGGTTTGTCATGAGGCCGTGGAGTGTGCCCCCATCAATGGACGACTCCCTAAGTTCATACACCTTTCAAACGATTACCCCTGTAATACCGAGACCCCTCTCACACCATGACCCCTTCGTGCCATGACCTCCACATACCATGACCTCTCATATTACTCACTTACTTAAAATCGCGATACACGATGCCATAAGTGCAGGTACTCAACGAGCACTGCCTTGGCGAAGTAGTGGTACACCATGTCCGCGAGTTTAAATGAACCATTGTTTTTAGGGACCATGGCGGTGTGTACCCCGTGCAAAAAAAGACCCCCTAGATTCGTGACCCCCTCATAACATGACCCCTAGAGTAATGCCCCCTCATAACATGACCTCTCTCATTCCACGGCCACACAACCATGATGACCCCCTCGTACCATGGCCTCCACATACCATGACCCCCACATAACATGACCCCCACATACCGTGACCCCCTCCTAATACTCACTTGTCAGGCTTAAGGTCGCGGTGCACGATGCCGTAAGAGTGCAGGTACTCAACAGCGAGCACGGCCTCAGCGAAGTAATGCCGCGCCATGTCGGCGGGCAGCGGGCCCGCCCTCAACAAAGTGGCGCAGTCGCCGCCCTCCACGAACTCCAGGATCAGGCACAGGTGACGCTTCGTCTCGAACGAGCAGTACATCGTTACCTGACATAGTGAACACACACCTTTAGGATTATATTTTTATCCGATTGCCTTAGGAGATACGGTGAGAGACATCTCCGGTGGATCACGACTTGCACACGGCCGGGCCAAAATACGTGCGGGCGAAGTAAGCAGACACACGCCCGTAATGACGTTCAAGCGACGTTGTGTTTAGTGTTCAAGCGTTCATAACGTTCCTAGTAGACCATTCATAACTTTTTGAGATATTATGATTCACATATTTTGGAAAAACGTACAGTCAGCAAAAAAAAGTTACAAAAAAGGTTTTTTTTTACGACAATCGATCTTACTTCATGCAGGGATTGTAAGACTGAACGTTAAGCACCACTTAAGGTATGAGTTCTAGAAATTATAGAAATCGCCAAAAACGTTTCCTTTACATTTCGGTAAGAGTTAAACTTCTACATTGGCCAAACTTTTTGTACCGTATTCAGTATAGCCCCGGGAATCTGTCACTGTGCTCACAGGGACGGGGTTCGGAACCCCGCTACCATCCTCCTCGGAGTCGCCGCTGCACTCAATAGAGGTCCCAGGGCCCACACCCGAAACGTCAAGGGACTCGAAAGCTGCACGAAAGACCTACTTAGTACTATGAAAATTATATAATGAACTTATTAACTCACCACAAAAGGGTTATCGGCAAAGCTGAGTATATCCCTCTCGGCGAAGGCTTGCTCGACTTGATTCCTTAGTATTAAATTGTTTTTACTTATCTTCTTCATAGCGTACCTGCGAAACGATAATTAAATCGTTAAAACTACTGCATATTGGCACCTATACATATTGTTACGATTGCGACATTAAGTGTTAATTACACAGTTAATTATTACTTATTGTGCATTGTTAGTCTATAAGTCTACTATCTATCCGTATAGAAAAATCTGGAATTGTCAATAGAAAGTTGTTCCCTCAAATTCGGCAAGTACTTAGGTGGTATTGTACCTACCTATAGCTCGCTCACGGTTCACTGCCCCGCCTATTGTTCGTTTATTTCTCGAACTGTTGCCTCTATTGTGTTGGCTCGCGAATATTCTAGACAAAGTACATACTACCAAGCTCTCGCAATTTCCACCCCTCTATTAATTTAGGCGTCCACATAGTTTGTGTTTACAAGCGATAGTGAAAACATCTATAGGAAGCGATCGAAGAGAATTGTACCGGCGACCTTTGCGACGACTTTGGACTTTTGTGACGTACTGAGCGATTCGGACTATTGTACCTTGTGTGTATACAGTGTGAGTGTACGTGGAATAAAATCTTCTTTTACGTTGATCGGCATTTTAATCGCCACGTAACAATATTAAACAAATACCACAGTAGCTGGTGAAATTACCGGACACAAAAGACTTAATATCTTATGTCTTAAAGGTAGGCAACGCGCTAGTAATTCTTCTGGTGTTGCTAGCATGTATATGCTGCGGTGGCCACTTGCGCAGGCTTGCTTGCCGCCTTGGCAGTATAAATCGATTTAGCTGTCACTTTTGATTCACTATAAATTTGGGATTTAAAAACTAGACTACTGACCTCTGTCGGGTCTGCTTATGTTTGACGAGGTAGACGGCCCCGTAGGCGCCGTTGGAGATGAGCTTGATGACCTGGTAGTCGCTCTCGCTGGGAGCCGCGCCCGAGTGAGGAGGCGATAGGCGACCACGACTCCTGACATACAACGATAGCGAATCGTTACTCCGACGTCCGATGCAGGTTTAGCGATGCATCGGCGGTGCTAAAGGGAGGATCCTCCGACCAAGCGAGGTGTGATGCTCGGCCAGGGCCGAAGCCCCCGACAGTTGTTGTCGGGATGTTGTATATATTCTCCGAGTTGGAGAAACTTCGTTTGCGCGATTCAGAAATCGGTGGCGCCATCTGTCTTGTAGTATGTGGTACTTCGCTTCATCGCAACACTGTGGCGTCATCTTGTGTCGAGTCGCCACACAGGCATCGTTATTTCGACATCCAATTTAGGCTACTTGTACACGCTAACAAACACTGTGTCTGCTGCAGATAGGACCTAACTCTGTCGGATCTAGGCACCACACAAACCACAAAACCCTCGCGCCTCGGTTCTAGCGCGGACAAGATTTTTATCTTGGCCAGCGCCGAAGCAGTGTACACAGTTTGTGTGTAGAAGACACGAAGTCTTTCATAGGTCCGGCGACATTCCTTAAAAGCCCTAGACCAGTCATACTAAACCTGCGGCCCAAAGTCTATAAATGTACAAAACTAATGCAAAAAATGTCATTCGATTAAGGTTCGAATGAATAAATGTTCATTTCACTCGCTCTCATATAATAGCGCGCACACATAATTTAAGTAAGTAAATGTCTTCGTTTAGTGGAAAATCCTTATCTTTATATATATATCCTTAATTTTTAAATAAATGCTATAGTTCAACTATGCGATTTATTGTAATTTAATATACTTAGGGTAGTTATAATTAGACGTACAAGTACGTACGGCTAGATTATTGCGGCCCGCGGGGTAAAGCAGAAACGACTATGCGGCCCGCAGGATAAACCAAAAACCCAATGGGAAAAAAAGGTTGAGCCTTAGACATACTCGTAATACATTGGATGTCGAAATAAATATATAATAATAAAATATCATTGACTCTTAATAAAACATATCGGATGACGTTGGGATCAGCAGATGTCATTAACTGCCGCACTTACAAACATCAATTAAAGTTAATGATCATTAATCGATTTTTTTGAAAACGGTTTATTTCGATGATCGAAGCCCATTAATACTTTTATTCATTATATATCAATTATTTCGTGTTCAATAATCGAAATTAATCATAAATGGCTTCGACAGTCTAAACAAATATATTACAAAAAGTGATTTAATTAGAATTAAAGTTAATTGGCGTTTGTGAGTGCGGCAGTAAGGTTTAAAAAAATGAGACTAATAAATCATCAGGGTTCCTCATACGAGTATTACAAAGTATGACTTACTTAGACGGCGAGGAGTTCTGCGGAGGAGGCGGCGGAGGAGGTGCGTGCAGTTCCGCGAGCGGGTCCCTCGACAGGCCCAACTTGTGGATTATGTACTGCGGTATATCAGTCGTTATGCCCTGCGACATAAAGTTCACATTTCAATAACGATACCCATCATTTTACACAACTTAATACATCTTGCATGTGAAAGTTTTACCACAAAAAAAATATTGTCGTGTACACATGACAATAGGAATTACATGACTTGATTCCACCATCCCCCTTCTATTATAGGAATTGTAACAACACAAACACTGTTTAAAAAAAAAAGTGAAAAAATGATAAGCCCACTGAGTTTCTTGCCGGATCTTCTCAGTTGAGGCGTTGTGATCCGGTGGTAGCTTTTAAAAAACGCACGTAACATCGTTCAAACTATTTTGATTGAAAACTGGTACACAGTTCGTGTCCGCGATGGTACCTGTTGATGTTTAGCGTGTCCCTCAGCCGCCTCCAGCAGCCGGTAGAACCGCTCGGGATCGAACTCCAGGCACTCGAGCAGCCGCGCCGGCCGGGCCATCGCGAGGATCAGCCTCGTCACCAGTGGCGCCACCTGTGCGCCCGCCTCCGCGGATTTCTCGCGAGTCTGTCAATGTTTTCTTTTATTAAACTTTTAACGTAAGAATAGCACCCACCCATCTCCTCCCGTCGGGCGTCCGTAAGAGGCGAGTAAGGGAAAACAAGAAGACGGGCATTTTTTTTTATATGGGACTAATCCCACCACTGTGACTCCTGTCAGCCAGGATCTACAGTGGAACCAGTGAAGACACCAAAGTTTGACCCTCGGCAAGTCTCGGGGACACGCTTAATTGTCTTGGAACCCACAACAAATTTAATTAGAAAACTATACAACGTGTTACAAAATACCCCGTGAAAAAGAAATAAAATAATATTATTATTTTCACTGATGTGCAAACCCTATTTCAGTATAATTAAAAAATAAACTACTCAGAATGTACCTACATTTCTACCTAATTCGCGAAACCACAAAAATTTTAAAAGACCTAACCTTACTAGCGTTGACAAAATTTTTGGCTTTGATAATTAATTATATTTTTTTACGGGGTATTTTGTAACACGTTGTATAGGAGGAGTTAGAAAAATATAAATTCCACTTCCCTCCTTTGCAAAGCGGGAAACAAGTAAAAATCGCACAGGTCTATAACCTCAGAACGAAAGATTCATACAGGTGCACCAACTAGATTCAGTCCACCTATAAGGCACCACGGAAGTTACTAGACTAGAAGAAGACGGGCAGCAGTATATTTCTATTGCTAAGCTCGGGGATTAAGACAACCTCTTCCTTCTAAGGGGAAGCCTTTGTTCAGGCGTGGATGTCATTCGACTGCTAATTTGACGTAGCAGGCAGCCAGACGAATGGCACATGGCACATGATCGTGTTAAATGTAAATCCAAGATAAACGCCCAGCAGAGGGTAAGAGAAATAGAGAGAGAGATATATATATACAACGTGTTACAAAATACCCCGTAAAAAATATAATTAATTATCAAAGCCAAAAATTTTGTCAACCCTAGTAAGCTGTCATGTCAGGGAACCAGATTATTTAACAGAAAGGCCTACGTACCTTTTTTACCTAATAATTGTATACTTTAATCGTTTTTCTATTATTCATTCATATAATATTATATAGATGTGCTATCTCAATACAATGATGTCGTTATACACAAGTACTGGCTTCAAAAAAGGTCATGTTGAAAAAAAAAATATGTTGCCAATTTCAAATCTTCTAATCGATATCCTACAACTGTTTCGAGTTTTTTTTCCCACATTTGGACCTTTCCACCAGTTTTTTAGGTTGTTTCGTTAGGTTAGGTCTTTTAAATTTTTTGTCGTTCCGCGAATTAGGTAGAAATGTAGTACATTCTGCGTAGTTTTACTCTTTATTTTTACTGAATAGGGTTTGCAGATCAGTGAAAATAACAATATTTTTTTACTTTTTTGGGGTATATTTTTACGGGGTATTTTGTAACACCCTGTATATATAGAGAGATAGAGAGTGCTTAAACTTAGTGAAGAACTGATGGTAAGCATTACTATTCGTCAGACATAAGTTAAGTCTTAAAGCATAATTGATTAATTAACAAGTATAAAATATAAAAGCACAAAAAAGCCCGACTGCGACCGACCAAACTGGTCTTAAATTACATTACGCACACACGTAACATATACACATGTTTATATATTTCAACTCATTTTATTATGACCTTTCATTGGATACCCATATCGATGTTTTAGAAGAAAAAAAAATGGCGGCTGGCGGACGCCAAGTTTTTTTTCTTCTAAAACATTTTTTCTTCTAAAAGCCTTTTTTTTATAGTCAATAGATGTGCGCTTGACCACAATCTCTCATGATGGTAAGTGAAGATGTGGTCCAGGAGTCTAGGATGGACCGCGCTCACTCATACGATGCCTGTTCACTCCCACAACTTAGACGAATCTAACGACATGTTACAATCCATATAGCCATTTAGGCTGTAGGCTATGCCAAAGAAATAGGCATACATACACATAGACATAGATACACATACATACTCTTGGAAAACTTAACCCTCCTCAGGGGCATTTGGGAAAAACAATTTCGTTTGTCATTTTCATAGTGTATGTATATTACCTCAGCGAGAAGCCTGTCCAAACTGTCCGCCATATCGTAGAAGTAACTGCTAGTCACTTGCTTCGACTCCGATTTGTGTAGACAATCCCTCGCCATCTCCAAAACCTGGATATACAAAATACAACTCTATTGCCGTAGTATTAACGACTATCTTAATACTATATATATAATTTATTTTTAAAACTTAAGAGTGATGTGCAATCTATACGTGCAAAAAGACTGCCTACGCTACGACATCTCTGCATAATTATAATATTAATCTAATAGTATTTTTTTTATTTCAAATAGGCTTAACGCTAACACTTTTGAACGGTCAATTTTTTAAAAGCTACCACCGGATCACAACGCGGCCTCAACTGAGAAGATCCGGCAAGAAACTCAGCGGGCTTGTCATTTTTTCCCTTTTTTTTAAACAAAGTTTGTCTTGTTACAATTAGATCAGCACCAGATAAGACTTAGTCTAATGGTTAGACACCACGGTCGGTACCCAATAGGCCGTAGGTTCGATTCCCATCAAGTGTCTGGGTGTTATAATATCTATTTAGGTATGTATTTACAAAAAGTATATAAGTACGAGTATCAGTTGTCTGGTTTTTATATTACAATCTCTGCCCTGTTTGGGATCAGATTACCGTGTGTGGATTGTCCTAGAATTTTATTATTACTATCATGCATACCTGTCTCTGTACAAATCGCTCGATTGGTGGGCGGTCTGGTTTTTTGTCGAGTTCCGTCAGTTCATCGATTAATGCTCTTAACCTGAAAGAAATAATTTTTTTACACCTCTATGAACGATAGGATGGGACGGAAGATCGACGCGACCGGGAAGAGGTTAGGCGCAGGACCGACTTTTTACATGCCCATCCAACGCATGGATCATTATACTTTACAGACAATCAGGTGATCGGCCTGCATCATCCTAGCCTGTAAAGAACAACTACACAAAGTTGTTGCCCCCCGCAGGATTGGAACCCGCAACCTCCGGTTTGCAAAGCAAGCGGTTTCCCACTGCGCCACGGAGGCTACTATCTATCCATATAAGTATGTACTTACAAAAAAGTATAATATTATTTGTATCAGTTGTCTGGTTACCATAATACAGGCTTTGCCTAGTTCGGAGTCAGATAACCGTGTCTATATTGCCTCTGCATATTGACTTTTAATCGCAGATCAGAAGTGGGATAATGAGATCAGAAATGGGATTATCGAAAGTAAAGGAGGCGTACTTGTCATCCATGGCTCGTTGCGCCGCGGGGAAGCGCGCCGCGAACAGCGCGGACATGGCGGACACAGCGTCGTCCCGGGAGCTGCCCCCGGAGCCGCCGCCGCTGCCGCGCGATGGTGAACTGCAAATCGAACTTGCGTTGCCAACAAAAACGCGCGTTTTATTATCCGCCCGTGTACTGTGTGATAGCTGTATGGTAGGCACGGTCAGAGAGATGTTGTGAGTTAAAAATGTAATACACGAACTTTATGTATTAGACATTACAATTAAATTTTTTTAAACAAGTTCTGGCGCCCATTTTTGTTAGTCTATAGACATTTGAAAACTAGCCCCCCAAACGTCAAAGCTTGTTTGGAATTGTAGTGTGTAATCTATAGCTATGTAATATATGTAAAGGCGAGCATAAAAATAACTACATTTCAAAACCAACTGTTTATGAAAAAAAAATATGTCTAAAGGTTGGTTGAGATGAAATCAAACGATCAAACTGTTGGATAGTATCTGCTCTTGATTATTAATTTACCGCACACAAGAACTTACACTTATAAACTCATCATCATAGTCAGCCTACATAGGTATACTGCTGGACTGGACATGGCCTCTCCCAAGGCACGCTCTCGAGCCTCGTCAACCAGTCAACCAACTGTGTGTATATCTTTGTTACACTGTGCCCCGTATGTAAGTAGCGCCCGTGCTGACGACACTGAACGCTTGGCCTGGCATTCTGGCGGAAGACTTTCCTTCACTTCCATTGGTCCTATCGCAAGATTCAGTGTACTTCTGTACAAAGTACCTATCTAATATGCATTGTTACTGTGTGTGTTGACACTCTCTTATGTGTCTGTTGGCGTTGGTGTGGTTATTAGGGGTGGGTGGAGGACACCGTAGAGTGAGTACTCTATTTTTAGTATGTTTGCCGACAGTATTGGATTGATCTAATGCAAATAATATAATGTACCTGAGGCTGCGGCTGCGCAATCGTCGCGCAGGACTCTGCGGTGACGGTGCTCTCGCGGCCGTATGGCCGCTGCCTCCGCTGTCCGACAACGAGGCCCACTGGTTCATGCCGCTGCCTTGCGAGCTGCTGTTCAGTCGAGACACAGCCTTATTAAGCAACATAGTCATTAAGATTTTCGCATAGTTCGTTGACTATCGAAGTTTGATCAGACCCCGTGAGATATTGTAAGCTCTTAAGCATTTTGCCTTGAGCAATGTTTACATACTGCTACTTGACGGCGGAATATTTATACTGCAATATATTACCTACCACCTAATAGCTATATTAATGTGTAACATAATTGTATCGCGAATCGGCATGCCATCGATATACTATACCAACTAGATTAGCTGTCACGAACAAACAAACAACATGTAGTAATAAAGTCTAATTCTGTATGCAGTAATGTTGGCACATAAAACCTTTACATCGGAGACAAAGAAAAATCAATAAAATCGCCAACGCTAACGAAAAAAAGTAGTTGTTTTGACTTAAACAAAAATGTACTCATTTAAAAGAAAATCTTAACCACTATAAAATAAGGTTCTAAACAGGTGTGCTTCCATTGTGTGTGTACTGACTTACAAACTTATCCGTGCTGGTGGCAAAAATGAGAACTAACTTTTTTATTATGGTAATGACGTGTAGTTTGACAGTTTCGTATAGACAGTGGCGACACGCCTATCGGCAACATTAATTTTGTCAGTCTCGGCATGGCAGTTGCGAACTACTAGCGGAGAAAATATCAAATAAATAATTTTTATTTCGTATATAATGATATCTTACTTATATTTATTATTTAAACTAGTAGTAATAAGAACACGAAAGGAAAAAAAAAATCTCCATCTGCAATTTTAGTATTACGATAAGTATTTGGACAGTTTATAAACGCGCAATAAGGAATTTCGATAGGTCCTTACGCTAGCTGTTGTCGGCTCGTACTAATTTGAAATAGAGCGACAGCCGTCTCCGTAGCTCTATTTTCGTGACCACTTTTCGGGTCGTGACAGCTAATCTAGTTGGTATAGTATATCGATGCGGCATGCACTCCATGATTGACAGAACCCTGTCTTTATACTCTACGTTGGAACTTATTATTAGGGGCCGAGGATATAACAGACTTGTAACTGGATATAGTCGACCTTGGCTCCACTTTGGCACTTATTAAAGGCCGAAAATAGAGTTGTGTGCAGCTTTGGCTAATGATGGCACTTACTTGAGCGAGTTCTGATGCTGACAGTGGGGACACGGCGCTCGCGGCTGCGCCTCGCACACCGCCTGCACGGCGAGCAATCGCTCCTGGGACGAGCATTGTGACTGCAACAGGTGGATATGGGAGGCACATTATTTTTAAGTACAGAGAGTACGGGAACTCGGGTAGCCCGACTTGGGGAGTCGTACATCCTTATAGAAATAAGGAACCGAAAAAGAAATTTCTTTATTCTATGAAGAGGCGTTATGCTGATGTCCGAATTAAAAATCCGTTCGTCCTTTCTTATGCTGGGATAGCGAAACATCTGTACAAGAGTATTTGACAATAAACTATTTAAAAAAAAATTAAACCGACTTCAAAGTAAGTTATCTAATAAAAAGCATAAAATAACGAAAATATATTGAAGTCGGTGCTAGCACATCATGTTAACTAAGACTAGCGCGAGCTGAGCTTTTTTTAAATAGTTTATTTTAAATTTTTTAGTGACTTTTATTTTAGCAAAATAGGTATCAGCACTATCACGCAACTCGAACGTCTACGTTATAGTAACTTACTGAAAACATAAAAAGTTTATATCTCTTAAACTACTGGACCGATTTTGATGAAACTTGTACTCCACCCTAAGTTGAAAAATAATCTTACTATTGCAAAAAAAATTTTTGAAATCGGCCGGCCGAACCTGTAGTTTCTGAGAAATCCGCGAACAAACCTACATACAAACATATACGTACATACATACATATAAAATTAATATATATAAAATAAAATTTGGTAAATTTGTTTAGAAGCTTACATAGACTAACATATATTAAAATTACGTATTTTTATTAATATTACATACATACGCGTCGAATAGAGAACCTTCTTTTTGAAGCCGGTTAAAAATAGTATTAGTCTTTCTGCCGCAAAGAGAAGTATGTATTTCTGTGTTCAGATGTAAAGGGCACTGTATCAGAAGAACTTACTGGATCGAGCCCAGTAATTTTTGTAGCGACTATAATCAAAATCTCTGATGACGATGGGCGGAATGGTCCGACTACTATCCCTTTGGCCTTTTAGTTTCTTGTATCTTCTCAGTTGAGGCCGCGTTGTGATCTAGCAGCTTTTTAAAAATAATTTACCGTTCAAAGTGCTAGTTAGGCTTAAGCCTGTTTGAAATAAGTAATTTGTATTTGCATCCGTCTACGAATAAGCGTGTGGCTTACGTCGCCATTATTGCCCTGACGCCAAGTTGAAATAATCCAAATAATACTTAAACACGCACGCCTGCCTGCCACCTTGGTAGTATATAAAAAAAAAAAAAAAAAAAAAAAAAAAAAAAAAAAAAAAAAAAAAAAAAAAAAAAAAAAAAAAAAAAACAAGCAAACTGAAAATCCTACTGTGTTGGATTATTCACTTTGGTGTGGCTATTAAGGACATCACATCATAGTTCCGGGGTTCTAAGCCATTAAATATAACATGGCGTTCGTATGCATACCAGAGCGCCTAGACAAGATGCAATCGCTTCATAGCGAATCTATTTCTTCATTCGCTAACGGTGTCAATTCCCTACAATTTGTCACGTGATTTTTCGATGACTTATGTCATTCTCATACATTTTTATACTTTCTATTAGCGATAACGATTGTAGAATGTTACATTGTCTAGGGGGGCAGGTGCTTTCCTTATTCGTACGTTGAATATGATGAAACGTAATCGATTACGCACTTACAAAATTCGTTATCACAAGAGTTGGGTTGCATTCAAATGGAATGACATCTATCAGCAGCCACTTACCCTGCCCGTGCATAATGTGTTGTATAGAATTAAAGTTTATTTCATAGTTTCATAGAGCTCAAAATGCAAGAACCTGATGGCAAGGCCGAAAAACACTAATATACAGGTTGGAATCATCACGAATATCATTTATTTATATATTTAACACTTTGTGTACACACAAATACAGGACAGAGAAAATAAACCTTATAACTACGAAAGCACTGCTCATTATTACGCGTCAACAAATTTTTGTGAATATTAGTAAGAATACAAAAAAAATATATGATATCGTAACTAAGGTGTCCTGATGATTAATATAAAATTTATAACTTGTTAATAATTTATCTAAGTTTATAATAAAGACTCAGAAAATTATGAGTTAGTTTGTACAGACGACTTTAACTCATTTTAAACAATGCACGATAAAGAAAATAAAATAAATTAACAAAACCAATAAAACTTACAACAATGGATGCAAAAAATGACAAAAAATCTGCAAAACAAATAAATAAAAACCAAAATATATAAGAGTACGTATCACTAATAATTTGGAAAACATTGGCCCTTTACGAGTAGTATGGTATTTATTAAGAGAAATTAAATATTGTATGAAAAAAATTCTAAAAGAGCGGTTCTCAGTAGAATGAATCACGAACATGTGTGCAGATCCGAAACTAATTACCCTCGGCACAGTGACACACACACGTGCGCGATCTATTGTCTGCTGCTCTACCGTATAAACAATACGATTACGAAATATATCTTGCCTCCAGAACATGGCTACCAAATCATACATTTTTAACGCGTGGCATATCCGAGATTCAGATTCCATATCAGTATTTTTTTATAAGCTACGAAGGTGACAAGTAAGCATGCGGCCCGCCTGATGGTAAGCAGTCACCGCAGTGTATAGATGCTAGCAACACCAGTAGAATTTCTAGCGCGTTGCTGGCCTAGGACCTAGTGCCCAATGCCACCTAATACCAGTATGCTGTTATTTTAGACATTTATACTCAACCTAAAGCGACTAGCATTGTGTTATTGCCGTATGTATAAGGTTTGAAGTCGTAGCGCTGTATGTGCGGCTGAGAGACCATCGTTCGTTAGGCTTTTACAAATTTCGTTGTAGATTGAAATTCGTAGTAAGGAAGCGAAGCGGTGCGAGTGAGTAATTCGGAGCAGTGTTGCCGTAGACAGAATATAACAAGACGTCTAGCAAGCGTGCCGCCGATAAGGACAGAAAATAATCATTCGTACACATAACACACGTTATGGATTTTTATTCAAATGCGCCTATGATGTAGTATAAACGATATTTCATAATGCAATTCAATTTAAAACTCCAAAGCTAGATCGTGAACTAGAAAATTTCATGAGTACTCGAAGAAAACGCACCGTCGGTGCGCCAGATTTTGAACACACGCTGAGGGACAAAAAATCATATGCTCTGTTTCTTTCTATCACATATAATATATATAAATGCATTATTTACTTGCGCGAATGAGAAAGAAAGTGCCAGCTCTCTATTGGTTTCTTTCTCTAAGAGTGTTGCGGACTTTGTTTGTCCACTGAAACGGAGCGGAGCTATGCAATATAATATTATTATGTTACTCTGTTCTGTCTCACTTCACTGCTAGGCCCTCCTTACCTCCATCCATGAATGTTGCGCGCCTCTATTGGCTAATGATAAATGTTTCATTTTCTTTTTTCGTCGTTTTTCCGCTCTGCTTCTCCGCTACGCGTTTAAAATGTATGCATTTTCAATCTAGCTGTAACAGCTCAGTGAGCGCTTGCCTTAGAAACAAGGTGCGCAGGTTCGAACCCCGGCTCACACCTCTGATTTCTTTAATTAATCATAAAATATGCGAATCGTCTTTGTGCGATTGTTACTAGCTTTCGGTGAAGGAAAACATCGTTAGGAAACCTGCATGTCTGAGAAAGCCTAACTAGCTTTCAAATGACGTGTAAAGTCCGCCAACCCGCACTTGGCCAGCGTGGTGGACTATGGCCTAAGCCCCTTCATCTTGAAGGGAGGCCCGTGTCCAACAGTGGGACATTAACAAGGGCTGGTATTATTATTTTATTATTTTGAATCTACTTTCATACAGTTTCATTGATCAACATTTGCACAGCTTTGTCCTCTCTTCTCTTCTCCGGCTTAGTGGACATTGAGCCAATAAGCTATTTTTTTTATTTGCTATCGGATAGACCACCAAATATTTCGGCTCAAAACACTTTGCCAATGTGAATCACCCATTCGGCAACTAATTACAATCTCATCTGACACAATGACACACAAGCCGGGCGTTAGTTACGCGCGCACGTGTCTACGTAAACAATTCAAAGAAAACTAGTAACGTTTATTTATGAATTAGCAATTTAGCAGACGTTATTAGATTAGTTAGATTAGTGACGAGGCGGCGGCGTGACGGTAAGGGATATGCCTGTTCAACACTGACGTAAGATATTAGTTAAGCGGGTGTGAATGGTTGTGAACATTTACATGCCGCTTGGCGGAAAAGGACCCACCCTACCGTGGTATTTGAACAATTTCCTAGTTAACGAGCATCTAATCAGGGGCGTAGCTACCGCCGTATCAATGATACGGGGCCCCCGGGCAAAAATTCGTAAAACGTCATTACGTTACCCTTCATTATGGGCCCCCGCCAGATTTTTATACAGGGCCCTGCTAAGGCAAGCTACGCCATTGCACCTAATAATTTTTCTTTAAACAACATAATGATGAGACAAGCGAGACGTTCGCCTGAGATGGTAAGAGACACGCCCACTTGTTGACAGCTCCATTTCACACATTAGTTATTAAGTCTCTCGATATCATTAATTTCACCAGCTACAGTGCGTGGCAGAATCTGACACTGCAGTGGTACTAACCTGGATTGGTCTCTTGCAAAAATTACCCAGTAAATTGAGAGCATTTAGGTACCAATGAGCACCTCCACAGAATGAGGCTAAGTACTGTTGATACTTGCAGATTCTGAGAAGGTGAAAAAGAGTCAATGCGACACATAATATTGTGCGGCTGCGACGCTCTTGCGAGACGTAGGTTGACTCATCTGGGAATAGGCTATGATTATGTACAGCTCCAAGCTGGCGCAAATTCCGCGCAATCGTTACGTACCTAAGGGCACTCTTCGACACGTCAGCAACAGAGTAAGTGCTAGGGCATGCATAATGGATCCAACTGGGTCGAAGTGCGTTCCGGTGGTTACCGGGCCTGATTTTATAGCCACCGAGAATAGAATAGAAAGTGAGACACAAAAAACGCTATTGTATACTTACTGATAGACTAGAGCTGCCCGGGGTGGTGCCGTAGCCGGAGGAGGGGAGCGACGCCACGGACCACCTGCGACCATCGCTGAAAACAAACAAACACTGTATAAAGACAGACAAATTGATGATGGAACTGAAAAAACAGTACTAGATTAACCCTTTTTGCCCGAATGCCCCAGGAGAAGAGCTATGTTTTTATGTATACAGGGTGTACGACTACATACCGAAAACTTTTTTATTAGATTTCTCATATTGTCCGTTACAACATTACAGAAACCATTTATATGGAAAATGACAAATGACTAACTTGTTAATTTTTGAGCATGTAATGAATACGTGCGGAATAATATTTATTTTTCAAATTACATTGCTAATTTCAATCAAGCAGCCTGCCAAACCTTTGTGCAGCGGTGGACTTTTCGGCTGCTGATGATTACTAATTTTGCACAAATAAGTAATTTATTGTTTTTAAATTTAAATTAGGCTTTATTATTATACCAATAATGACGTTATCCTAATTTTATAAAAAGCTATTTTTTTTTTAATTCATATATACTTACGCCGATGAAAATTTTCAGCACTGAATGTTCAGAATCATGTACTGGATCTCTGGTATCGATTTTCGGTACGATGTCCCTTACACCCCGTATATGTTTATGGGCGATTCTCTGTAAGCTCGCAATGGCCCATACAAACACTGTCCTGGCATATTTTTTTAGCATTTTCGCAGAAATATAATACCATTGCTTAGGAAAGTAACTATTATTGTTAATACATAAGAGGGCCAATTGAATTTATTGGAGTTTTTCAAGTTATTTGTCATTTTCTGAAAATCCATGACAGGGGGGGGGACACTGTTAGGTGCAACAGGGGACTGTTTTATATAGAAGTAAGACATATCATTAGTATCAATCATATTACTTCTATGCCATATTTATGCATCAACATACCGCTTAGTCTGGACTGAAGGCACGTTCAACACATAAGTACGTGTACGTGCCGTGCTTCTCGTCATCTGATGATGGTAGAGGGATGGTGGAATCAAGCCATGCAATTCCTGCGCACAATCTTTAAAATGCATCCTGTGAATACTAAGAGACTGGCTACTCTGCGCCTGTGCTCTAAGCTTTGTAAATTGGCCGCTACTAACCCTGCGTGACCAATAAATATCTTAGCACGACTCTCCACCGAGTTCAAAGCTGCAAGATGGCATTTTGCGGCACCAGCCTATATATGACTACAGTACTTCACACACGACCGGACTTGTGCTTTATATAGCATCAAAAGCTGCCGAAGTGTGTAGTACCGGCAGACCTTTGCAAGGACACCTAGCTTCCTTGCAGATTCCTTGGCCTTGGACTCAATGAACCGCCCAAAGTTGAGGCTTGAGGAAATTTCAACTCCCAACAACTGAAGGCGGTTGGTGTATTCCAAGGGTACATTCTGAAAAGGAGCCGAGGTGAACGGACTCCTTTTAGCGGTGAACAGACACGCTTGAGTTTTGGTGGCATTGAATCTCACAAGAGTGGCATCACTCTATTGAGAGATGGCTGCAATTTCAGACTGGATAACATCCTTACTGGCCCGAGCACTCGGCATATATCTCTCCACAACAGTGCTGTCATCTTCTGTCATCTCCACCTGTCATCCAGGGAAACAGCAAACGCTTCCCCACTAGAATGTCCCCCGTTAACCGATTTCGGCGAAATCCGTAGATACTAGAAACGTGTTGTACTTTGTTTGTTTGATTTTTGACTTTTCATTGTTAGGGGTTTACATTTAGCTGGGAAATTAAGGATGAATCTGAAATAATCACCCGCAACCTGATGCACATTCGAGGTGCCTTTGAAAAGCTTCTGATTGGACGCTTCCATTTCTAACTTATCAATCATCGACACTTAGACTGTTGATATCACCCCCAGAATTAACAACAAAATCAGCTGTTCTTTTGCACGTTGCTTCGAAGCCGTCTGGTGCGCCTTTACCGTGATCACTTTATGTGTAGTTCCACGGACATTTTTCAACATCTGGAATTTCTTCAGCGAGTAGTTGCCGTTACAAAAAACATCGTTCTATTACGGTACTGTGTGACAGGGCCATCTCTCAAGAAATGTACGCGTTTTATGCCATGTGGAAGAGTCCTGAAAATTGGTTGTACATGTGTCCAAATGGCAGCAGGTGAATGCGATATGTTTTCAGCGACTGTGAAAAAAGAATGGATTGAATCCCGTAGGTAAACTACGACTTCCTCTCGTGATACCTTAATTTTTTTAGGAGGCATCTTAAATGTATGTTAACATCCTGTAACGTAATTTACGTTCAGTAAGATTAATAACGTGAAACATATAATTTTTTATACTTAGACGAGTGACGAATTTACACCAATAAAACTTATAAACATTGACCAATACATGAAATCTACAGTCCCCTGGCGCGGTTCACAGTCCCCTGCCACATTTTCTGCCAGGGGACTGTAGCCGGGGGACTGTGTTTTTCAGATTACTTCCATAATATTTGCAACACTATTGAAAAATAGTTTGTTACGAAGCAACCACTACATTTGGACATAAATCATACATATAATCAATATTATACACACACAATAACACTAACTAACATCAGTAAAATCACTCATCAGAGGACTGTGTGTCGAAGTGACCAAGACGCATTTACCCTCACAGATGACGCTCGGACACTGAACAAAATGGCGTCCCGCCGCCATTCTCGACAATGTTACTTACTTCAGAATGATTGCGTTTCATTTCACTCCAAATTACGTTTGTAGACATAACAGATTTATTCTATTGCGTCTTTAAATTTTTGGCAGGGGACTGTTTCAAAAAACTCCGGACAAAATTTACATGGCATTATCAAATCGAAAAAATACATTACTAGACCATGTTTTATGAACAAATTATAACTTAAATATTCTATTTTTAGATATTAATTGCCAAATTTATGCAGTCTTGCTCACTGACTTTTAAATATTACTTCTAAGTGGGAATTCTTAGAATGGGACAGCCAGGGGACTGTATTTTTACAGCTTTGATAATTTCTAGAAAAATTGTTAAACTTGTTATGGTTCTAAATACAACTGCGCTGTAAAGTTTCAGTCTTTTATTTAATTATAGATTGATAGTTATTTTATTTTATTGTATTATTTAAAACAAAAATCGGTTCGGACAGCGATTTACGAGCTTACAGAGAATCGCCCTTATTTCTTTGGTACGGCTTACAGCCTCAACGACTCGATGGATTTTGACTTATAATATGTCGTTAGATTACTTTTAGCAGTGGGAGTGACATAGGCTATATATTAATCAAGAAAAATTCAAATTACGTCTTTTCTTTCTACTTACAACATCATTATGGGAGTCAAATTAAAGGTCTTAACGAGAGAAGTGAAAATATCAGTGGGTCTAAAATGGCCGCTTTGGTGAACCATAATATGAGTATGTTACGATTTAATTTTACTTCGTATGGTAGAATTAACACCAAATATGAATCTGTTAATAAATGAACTGAATTATGATTCACCTAAAATGTGTGAGCATTTTTCAAAAACTAGTAGAATTATTAAGGAACAACTTGAAATTCAAAACATGAATTAGTTTTAGGTGAATTGCTAATGTGGCCTTTTTAGACCCGCAGGTGTGTAGGTTTCATGTATGTATAATGTAAAATACCATTTCGTTAGTTGGCAGTCGGGCTTTTTGTGCTTTTTATATTTTATACTTGTGGACAAAGGCTTCCACTTAGTAGGGAGGGGTTGCCATATTCCTAAGTGGTCGGCCACACTGCAGGCCTAGCGCGGCGGCGGCGGCGGGCGCGAAATATCAAACATATGAAACCGCCGCTTGCGGCCACACTGAAGTGACTTAGGCGGGAGCCTAGCGCGACCGGCTTGAGCGAGTTAGCGGACGTACTTTTCAAACGTTCCTATCCGCTCGTTCTGGCCACACTGCGGGCCTAGTCAACAAGCGACCGATCGCGCGGCTGGCGGGGTATGAAACCATTTCGGTCTTGTCACTCGTTTTAAGTATTTTTTTATTATTAAATAACTTTAAATACATGGATAAAAAAGGTTTTTTTGGACATTTGAAATTGTAAGTGTATAATATGTATATTGTTGATGTTCCTTAATAAACAAAATAAACTTTTTTGACTACAATTTCAATTCTTTATATATTTTTTTTTTAAAATCTCCGTTCAAATAACTGTTTTTAGTTATTTCGTGCGCACCCAGCACACCATCTCTTATGATCAACGCCTCCCATCTCAGGATTGGCCTATCCAGTAAAAAATACAGAATCCTCATAAAAGGTTTGCGACACCTGCAATAAGTGTTATCGCCACAACAGCCCGCGCGTCACTGTGGCCACCCTGCGCGCCCGCCGCCGCGCCCGCGCTAGGCTCAAGTTACCGCGCGTTCACTATGGCCAACCACTTACGCTGGCAGGCGGTCTTGGGGATCGGAGTTAGGGTTGCCAACTTTTTTTGATAAAAAAAAAGTATAAAATGGTTTGGATAGGAAAAAAATAAAGTATTTGGAAGAAAAAAAGTATTTTTCAAATTTTATGTTTTTATTGCTTTAAAAAAGTATTTTTCTGTGCTTTTAGCACATGCTATCAATTTTTTGTTATCTTTTGAAACATTTATGTTTCAAAGCTAGTTTGACAATTAATATTTAAATTTAAATAAATAAACAATTCCTTTTTAATTTCTCTCTTCTCGCCACTTTAGATTAATTACTTACTGAAAAATCTCTTACTTACTTAACTATTTAACGGTACACTGTGTACCGTTAAATAGTTAACTACCCATAATGAGTAGGTACTTTGTTTTACGCATCACAGTAAAGGTTGAAAATAAAGTATTTTCACATACTTTATTTGTATGCAAAAGTATAAAGTATAATTACCAAAAATAAAGTAGGATACGTTATTATAAAGTATGGTTGGCAACCCTAATCGGAGTATAGGTGGTTGGTAATCCAATAGAAATAAGCTGCTGTCCGTATTTCCTTTAGTCGAACGTCAAACGGGACGAGATGGGTGGGTGCTATTCTTATCCGGACTATCCGGAATATGCATTAGATACTCACACATCCTTAGTTCTGATTCGGTTAGACATGTAGACAATACGAGAGGGACATTAGACAATTCTGCGGGTACGCTACGTTATATCATAGTATAATCGTCCAATTTCTCTTGATTAGATTCTTACCACTTCACTAACAGGTCTTTTGCATATACAACTTGATTTTGAGCATACCCTAAAGCAGAGAGGCTTGTTCAGTATCAGCAAAAGAACAGATTTCAATGGTTTGCAATGGTACACATTATTCAAACTGAATATATATTATTATTATTACATAAATCAAGTGTACTTTATTGCCTTCCCGTAGGTAAAAAAAAATCAAAGTTCAAAAATATTTATTTCAAATAAGCTTAACGCTACACTTTTGGATGGTCAATTTTTTTAAAAGCTACCACTGGATCACAACACGGCCTCAACTGAGAAGATCCGGCAATAAATTCAGCGGGCTTGTCAATTTTTTACTTATTTTTCAAACAGTTTTTGTCTTGTTACAATTTGATCATCATCAGCGACAGTGCCCTGCCGTAGGAAAGATAAAACGAGAGTAAGAAACAAAATACGACGAAAATAGATCAAACTAAAAGGCCAAAGGGATAGTAGTCGGACCAGTCCCCCCAAGCAGCACCCGCGCACGAGTTGACACGAGCAGCAGCCATGACTCCCCTCAACCATATTGGAGGGAAGGGGGTGACCCGCCACAAACAGACTTTTCGATGGCGAGCATGACCGATCCACAATCACAGTGGCTCACGTTTAACATTTAACGTCTGCTGTTAAGCATTGCCTCGTAAGGCAAGATACAAAGCACTTTAACATACATGTATGTTAAAGTGCTTTGTAATATATACATAGTCATAAATTAATTGACTTGTGCAGCAGCTAACAGTTATCCACCAGTTTATGTGGTGTTACAGATTGTGAACCTTAAAATTCTAAGCCGGTACGCCTGCACTATCTGTTTGTTGCACGCATTCTCCGTGCACACAGCCCGCTGTGCGCTCTCCTACTTTCATAGCCTATCAACGGGTGAGTTTTCACTACTACTGTTTTAAAGCTATTTCGCCTTTAGGGTATATAAGATCAATGGTGTGATCACTATGATACTTCATGAAACAACGTCCTAGAATCAGTCTTACTACGAAAAGCAGTTTAACGAAAAACCTAGGTTTAGGCCCAGGTTTAAGGAACAATTTCCTGTGTTTAAACCCAGGTTAATCGTTAAACTGCTTGTTTTAATAAGACGATATAAGTTAGATACACTGTAGATACTCACAGCTCCTTGCCGCGCTTCACGCTGGATGAGAGCAGGGCATGGTGCAGAGGGTGCGGGTGGTGCACGTGAGGCCACCGGGGCCCCTCCGCTGGAGACAGGGGCCCCGTGCCTGGGGAGCTGCATCTGCCCGACCCGACCTGATTACAACAAAATTAAAGTAAATATTCAGCAGCGGCCGAAAACACGTCCAATACTGAACAAAGGCCTCTCCCTTAAAAGGAAGGGATTGCCATAATCCCTACGCTTGGCAGGCGTCATACCGTCTTATTACGAAAAGCAGTTTAACGAAAAACCTAGGTTTAGACTCAAGTTTAAGGAACAATTTGCTGAGTTTAAACCCAGGTTTATAGTTAAACTGCTTTTTTTAATAAGACGGTTGGAGATCGCAGTATTGGTGACAGATAAATTTAAAAGCAAGACGCTGCTGCCCGTCTTCCTGTTCTTGCTTAGTCAACTCTTACGACACCCAACGATAAGAGATTGGGGGATGCAATTGTAACCCGGCACCCCGTGGGGGCAAGTGAATATTTGAGATCATATATGCTCTGCTGTAACTTCGAAGGATAAAAAAGTAGTATCAACCAGTTAACCTAATAAAAAAATTCATATCATTCAATTTTAGATCAGACAAACAGAGATGTGGCTTTACGGTTCACAATAGTTACTTGAAGTTGCCACATTGCATTGTTATTTAGTGACTAGCTGACCCACGCAGCTCCGCATGCGCTATTTTTACGTTAACTAAACTTTTAATAACAGACATTCGCATCGAATACATAACCTCCTTTTTTATAGTTGGTTAAAAACGGGGATCCACTTTTTACTTGCTCTCCGAAGCACGGATCCGTTTAGTTCAAATGACATTAAATGGTTACCCATCTATTTAATGACCTTACCTAACGTTGCTTAACCCGATCGATTACAAAACCTTGATAACAACTCTCTATGAGTGTTCCCTTACTAATATTTATTATAATTATGAAGAAAAATTTATAAAATCAGACCAAGCGTATAACCAAGTACCCATTTTGACTTTAATCCCCTCTTCCAAAAGAACCGTGCTAGATTACGGGATCAAAAGTATCCTATGTCCTACCTCGTAGTAAGATCTCAAATCATGCCAAGTTTCATTTGAATCCATTTAGTAGTTTCAGCGTGATGCGCTGCCGTGATACAGACAGACAGACAGACAGACAAAAATTTTAAAAAATACATTTTCGGCCTCAGTATCGGTTATAGAATGCCCTCCAAATATAATTTTCAAAATATCTTCAATGTACAGAATTGGACCTGTTACAGTTTTATTATAAGTATAGATAATGAAGTCTATAGTCGCCCAACAAGATTTGAAAATAGTATTATTTTTTCAGAATTTCAAGAATAATTCCGAGTAACAAAATGAAACGAGTTAAGCGACAGAGGTTTTCATACATTTGGGTTTCGAGGCCGCTTCTCATTTTCATTATTCTGTTAAATCATGTTTTTTCACCCTATTGTTATAGAAGACAAAACACACTGTATATATTTAAAAAAATCATATCAAAATGTTACGGTGCCTTTAAAAAAAGCTGTTAACTTCTTTTTCTATTACTATGCTCTTACGAACATAACGGACCGAAGAAAAAGGCGCGTCTGCGCAAGTACAAAATATTTTAAATGATTTTTTTATTGGTCGTTCGAACCATCATCGGCGGTCGATTCATCTGGTCAGCTACGTGTAAGTCGTTAAATGAAATGATTGAAACGTGTTTTGATTGAACAAGCACAATAGCATTGGTTGACTTTGAACGATTGAACTCAAGTGTACAAAAACATTTTTTTTTGTTGGAAGATCAGCATTAAGTGTGCCATTAAAACCTTTATTTGCAACACAGCTATCTCGTCACCATATTTGGTAAAAAGTCTATAAACCTGGGTTAGTAGAGGCCAGCCAGGGGTGGTAGCCTCCGTGGTATAGTGGGAAACCGCTTGCTTTGGCAACCGAAGGTCCCGAGTTCAAATCCCGCGGGGACCAACAACTTTGTGTAGCTGTTCCTTGCAGGCTTGGACAATGCAGTCGGTAGTTTCTAGACTAGTCAAATGCTTAGCTCTATAACAATAAATATGGTCATTCTTGCACGTTCGTAAATGTAAAAAAAAGTGTAACAGCCAGTATAAATTAACTTTTATCTCGTGAATCTAAGCAACTCACTTCATTTTCCAGCCCAAATACAATAGTTACTATCTGACGTGACTACACAACGTTAAGCTGCACACAACATTATAAGCGTGGCGATATCAGAAACGCGTTTTTTTTTGCATGTATAAATAAAAATGTTACAAAAACGGCGACAAAATTGGGGCAATTTAGGGTAGTATTGGCAGCACTGGTTCTTTAACACGTGAAAGTTTCAAAACAATTTAAAAAAATATAAAAACCGACTTCAAAGTAAATTATCTAAAAAGCTTAAAATAACGAAAATATATTGAAGTCGGTGCTAGCACATCATGTTAACTAAGACTAGCACGAGCTGACACCGACTTCAATATATTTTCGTTATTTTAAGCTTTTTAGATAATTTATTTACTTTGAAGTCGGTTTTTATTTTTTTTAAATAGTTTATTTAACCCTTTTTAGTGACTTTTATTTTAGTAAAATAGGTATCAGCACTGTCAAGCAACTCGAACGTCTACGTTACAGTAACTTACTAAAAACATAAAAAGTTTATATCTCTTAAACTACTGGACCGATTTTGATGAAACTTGTACTCTACCCTAAGTTGAGAAATACTCTAACTATTGCAAAACGAATTTTCGAAATCGGACCTGTAGTTTCTGAGAAATCCGCGGACAAACCTACATACATACATACACTCATAAAATTTGGTAAATTGGTTTAGAAGCCCACATAGACTAACATATATTAATATTACGCATTTTTATTAATATTACATACATACGCGTCGAATAGAGAACCTTCTTTTTGAAGCCGGTTAAAAATATTATTCGACACAGAGAGAACCCGGAATAAACAACAGGTAATAACATTAAAACAATTACATAAGAAATATTTTAAATAAAACAAATAAATTCAAAACAAAAATACTTTTATTGAAAAAAGAAAACAATAAGAATACAACAGCAAAGATTTAACGAGTTGGACAGATCGAGATCGAGTTAGTTGATTAATCGACTCGTCACATAAGATGAAATTAAAAAAGTCGCGGATATTCCATTATTGAATCCGCTATACCCGCTAACATAACCGCACCTTTATAATACTGTGGAGCATTGGGACCAAGTTTTTACTGCGTCGGTTTCACCTTGGCGTGGATCTTTGACTTTGTGAGTCACAGCCATCCGCAATCTGGCCATAACAGTGGTTTGTTATTGTTTTTATGTGGGAAACGGACCTGCACTGTAGCACAATGTTAGATGTGACCGCACGCAACTATAAGGATTTTGTAGCATTTTTACGCCACACTCACATCCATCAATGCAGTACCTATCCGCGAATGAGAGACGTAACGTCGCAGTGAACGTCGTAGAAATCTTATTCACACGAGCGACAAATCATTTTCTAATATTTAAGA
Source organism: Furcula furcula (assembly GCA_911728495.1). Classification (NCBI taxonomy): domain Eukaryota; kingdom Metazoa; phylum Arthropoda; class Insecta; order Lepidoptera; family Notodontidae; genus Furcula; species Furcula furcula. The sequence goes on along the minus strand of OU452267.1, from coordinate 13,153,052 downwards.
TCAAGTTTTAAAAGAACCGATGTTTCTAAAAATACCCTTTAATAGCAGTCATCACCACTTTCACGGTAATAAACCAAAAACAAGTTTCAAAAACCTGACAATCGATGATCGATTGACAAAAAAAATACATCAGTCCCAATAGCACTTAACGTAACCATTGAACAAGAAGACACTATTAAAATAGGGGCTGCCACATTAAGGCTATACTCTCTCTCTCTCTCTCTCGCCTCCCCTATCTCTCTCTATCCCTCCTCCTCCCCTTTCAACTGGGCACTTTTGTATGAAGTCGGGGCACATTCTTTTAAAAATTGTGCAATAGTAATTAATCTCTTCTTACGGATTATATCGCGATTTATTTTAATTTTCCCGACGTTTCGAATGCTTTTCAGCACCCATGGTCATGGGTGGAACGTTGGGAAAATTAAAATAAATCGCGATATAATCCGTAAGAAGAGATTAATTACAATGTCTAGTATTCGCGTAAATAAAAGACAACATTTTGTGCAATAGTGATGAAACCTATGTCATATGTAAACTCCTGGCGTGTACTTTCTTTCATTCTGTGGCAGTTACGATCAAATCCAGTGCGAAAATGGTGTTTAAGTTTAAGAGTTTTCATATGACATATAATTCATCACTGCTGAACAATGTTGAAAAAGCGGGCCCAAAATGACGCATGGTTCTTTCCGATGATTGTGAATAGCTCTACTAATCTGGTAACTTGCGGTGCCTAAGTCGCCGAAGACTGTACCCGATCGCAAAAGCTCCAGCTACTTACTAAATGTACCCTGTTCTGTGTAGCTCAATCTATTAAAACAATCGAGACGACAATCTGTCTCCGTTGGCTAAGATTGTTATTCAAAGTATTCGCCGATAAGAATTTATGGAACCGAGCCATGCTGGACACAATAGGGACACCAAATATGTATATCTACTGCTTGTCTATTTAAATATCATCATGTGTAGGTACTAGGTAAGTCCCGGTGCCAGTGACGACCTGTGTCAGATTTGGTGCCGCAAAGCAGCAAGGTGTAAACACTGCTGTGTTTTTGTATGAAGGACACTAGATGATAAAATTACTGAACTAATTTCTCGGGTAACAAGCTCAGTGCACGGCTATGGGTGGGCTACACTATCAATCAGCCACCGGTTTCGCCGGCGAGGGCGAAGGGTCGTACATATGCGACCTCAACGACGAGCATCACCCCACTCAGATTCTTGCCGCCTCTTCTCAGTGTGTTGTGAACCAGTGGTAAAATCAGCCCTCTCTTAAGCCACAGCCTAAGCCGAGGCCGTGCCTCCCGGAGGTGCCCTTGAGCTCTTTGCTCCCCTGCCGTTCTGGCTGGAGTGCTACAAGCGCTCACCCTCAGCCAACAGCGACTATCCTACCAAAAAATTGGGTCGCTTACTAGTAGGAAAACTTAAAAAAGACCCTTACGAACAGTCAACTTCTACAACTACCACCGTATCACTACGGGTTTCAACTGAGAAGATCTAATTGAAGATTTTTTCTTTGAAAAATACTATTTTTTCTTTTAAATTGTAGGAATGGTTCTTCAAAAACTGACCACTGCCTCGAGCACATGAGGAACTAGCTAGAACTACGGGTCTATTTGGTGTGACAACGTTCTAAGTTTTACTATGACACAGCCAGCATGTTACAAGAAGACATTTGCAAATTCCTCGGTTACACGTGACGTCTAGCCTTAAAACTGAAAACTGAATTCTTGTAATACCGTCTACTACCACGCAAACATATTAATAGTGTATATTTTTGTTTACTAGACTAGATTTTGGAGCTATATTGAAACTCTGATAATTTTTTTATAAAATCAGAGTTTGCATTTAATAAGATGTTGATACATCACGAAGCCTCTCCTAATACCATGCCATCGACTTTAGTCTTCGGCTATCCTCACCTAGTTATTACCACTCTACTTAAATCGTCAAATCGTGGGATGTAAAGCGAAGCAGAAATTCTAATGGATATCCGGATGGAATCGTCGAACTCTTACCAACAAAATCTCTATCAGGCATTTCAGTGCCTTCGGTACAAGAGCGGGCTCCCGGAACGTACCTAAGTCCGCGTCACCATCGCTCCACTTAGCTGTCTCAATTACGTTTCCCGATTCGCGATCTCCAATCGAGAACTCGTTTACTTCATCGGTTATCAGTTTTCAGTTCTAGACAAACATAGTCAGCCAAATGTTAATTGAAATCGATTAAAATCTTGAAAAAAAAAAGTCGTTACGCATTCGAATTACTTAATTTGAAAAAAGAAGCTGTTATAATGTTGCCAGCTATGTCCGTTTCCTTAAACGTATCACGCTTGACCTTAGCCTTAATTAGTGGTTACGTAACTTGCATAACACAGTACAGTGTGATGTGAGTTTATGAGCAGCAGTCTGCAATTTAACCTACATCAATGAACGACTGTAAGATTATAGTCAGGTCTTAGATGAGCAAGACAAGTTATGTGTCATCAGAGATATTATACATATTTTCTGACTTACTACACTTACTTTATACTACTCACAAAATCAGCAGTGGATATTATAGTGTATTGATACACTCTTATAATCCGATGGGACGGAAGACCGACACGACCGTGGAGAGGTCAGAAGTCAGAACAGACTTTTTACATACGTATAATCTCACTTTTTAGACAATCAGGCCATCGGCCCGTATTATCCTGAACAGAAAGTGGTTGAGGGACAATGACTCAGTAAGGATTACTGGTTAGGTTAGACAAAGTTGTTCCCCGCAAAATTTTACCACGCAATCTCCGGTTTGCAAAGTTGTTTTCCACTGCACCGTGAAGGCTACAATAAGAAGTCAATGGAGTTAGCATAAACGCGGCAGACATTAAAACTAGCAGAGCTGTACCTAAAGTGTACTGTACATATTTTACGATAAATAGTACGTAATTACCTAGTCATAACATAATATATTATCATTACATACATCCTCAGACAATAGTAACTGCTAAGATTGTGATAACGCGTACAAACAAAGTATTAATTAGAAACAAGAGTTTATGTCTTAATATGAGAATCACTGAGCAACAAATTACTTACATAAACTAGCTTTCACAGGCGGCAAGTAACGTTATGAAGTCGTAAAATAACTCATAACTAAGTCCTAACTAGCATTATAAGTTCCAGGCTCTAATTGGCTGGCAAAATAACTGAAACAAGTAATGGTGCTGTCAGAATACCAAGTCTATTATATATTATTCTGGTATTCTGGCATTAAAGACGGCACGGCAAAAATGACGGAAACAGCTTCTTTTAGACCCCACACAATATGAAAATTATTTTGTTTCTAAACAAATAGACAGACAAAGTTATTTTACGTTCATATTTGCCTCTTTTACCTTTTCGATATTCTTAGTTTTGGTTTCGACAACTCCAGGATTTAAATTAGTAACAAAGTTTCCCCGAAGGGGTTGTAATTTGCTACACCAAAATTTTAAATTTACTTATTTTACTAATTGGTTACGTGTTGCTGATACCGGGTACAGAGTTACTGATTTCGAATTTCCTGAAAATAAACTCAACATATATTTGCAATGAAACGAACCATATAATTGAGACAGTCTCGTACACGTATTTTCTGCATATTTGAAGTATATTCCAGTTGGGTAGAGCCTCACCGGACCGGAATGCAGGTTTTCACACGACTATTTCCGTCACGAGTGAAATTCATGATTAAATATCTGTAGCTTTGAACTGGATTCAACTGCTGATTTCGGCATAGGTCCGAAGGACCACATCTGATTGCAAATAAATTTTAATCGTACTACTGAAAGAGTTTTTAATCATGTCAAACATCTAAATATGTCCAAAATCTATTAGAGTTTGATTGTGTCTTCATGCTTAAGCACTGTGCTTGTCCTTGCTTAAATACACAATATTGTAATCACAATAATAAAGCCAGCATCAAATGATATGACATGTTTGATCTGTAACAATGCGGTTATTCGAAGGACTTCTTTGTGGTGTGTGGTAACGCTTTTGATTTGGTTTCATAACGAGTGGTTGCATAATTAGATTATGATAGGTACTTTATTTAGGCGGCCATGCTTATATCAGTAAAACTAGTGTCAGTTTCAATCAGAACAGTACTAGGGTACTGTTCTTAGATAAATTTTCAATTTTAGCTGTGTTTGCACGAATTCTCCAAGTCATATTATTGAGTTCTGATTGTTACTTATTTTGCTGTCTTTGAATGAGGTTTACGAGTGAAACGTGACGGTAATCGTATACTTCTAAATATTTAGAAAACATCCAACTCTGGCTGCATTAGAATCGAATTGTTGGTACACTTTAAAACTGTTGATGTTAGATACGGACTTATGCAAATGCAGACTGCAATCAGGAGGTCTTCGTTAAGGTAAAGCTACGTACTTAATTGGTTACGTGCTGATCTTAAAACGTGACTGGCTGGATTGGTTGGTGCAATTGCAATTAAGTTACTGGGTTAATTTACTTCGTAGTCAAATACACGTAAATATATCCAATGTACTCGGTATTAGACGATTACTTTATAACGCATCTCATATATGTTCATCATGCAATTCGCTGTAATATTATAGTAAAATTTCCGTTTGGCAGTTAACTGCGTTCAACTACTTACGCAGTAAAGTAAGATCATGCCAGAACCCATAAGTACTACGTAGGCAGTAGCTGATTACAGCAACGATTGTTTAAGTATGTTTATATAGGTGTAAAACTTGGCTTGTCTTCTTAGAAAAACTTCCATCAGTCAGATAAATCTTAAGTTCTTAGCCAAAAAGGTAAGTTTTGAATGTATTTCATCATCCTCGCCCAAACCACATACGGGTTCGGCTATATCATATTCCACCACTTTCTATTCGTAAATCTAACGAGATTTATACTTCACCGGTTCAGAACTGTTGGTACCCAGTCATTATTTTACTTATTCATGTAACTAATCAAATAATATGTGTATTTTCCTAGACTTAACTAGACTATTTGGCGTTTTTCCTGGTCTTGCCAAGGATCTTATCTCCGTATCTTCTTTACTGTAGATTATTGAAAGTCTAGGCCTTCACGAGCCATATCTGTGGTAAAGAATGGTGGAAATACTTCAAACAGAACAGAACTCGAAAATTAGATTACGTCGACACTCTGAAATGTAATATTATCTACCTCGCTTAACTGAAAAGATGAGTACTATGATACTGAAGTTACGCAAGACGAATGATCGGTATCACATAACCGCGGTAACATGAAGGACGATAGGAAATCTCAGAGAATGGCCTCATATTACATAAAAATTATATTATAACTGTTCTAGATCTTTTTGATCACTTATATTTCCCGAACTTATACGTATAAAGGTTGAAGAGTACAATACATGAACTGTAAATGAGTAAGTACGCTATTTAAGAAGCTCAAAAACTAAGGCATCAATTCCCACCATGGGAACCAAATCTCCCTTATTTCTCCTTCATTTGACAAATATGACATTTTCAATTATTCAATGATTATATTTTGCATGCCAAAAGGTAGAATGTCGTGTTCAAATTTTATATTGCCTACAACACCTTTATTTGTTACCTACATTCATTGCAAATCAACGATTCTGATTCTTTTAGGAACTTCTTTTTAATAAATTAAATTAGATTAGAAAATGTTCCTACCTGAAATTCTCTGCCAGCATCAAAGGGATGAGAAATTTAAAAGGGTCGTGTCAAGGTAATAAAAATTTATGTGCGTCTCCGAGTTACGCGACCCCCAGTGGACCACGGCAGTAGGTAAGTACCTCGTAAAGTTTTGTGGGCACGTCTTAGTGTCCTTTAGTTCGCGTACACTCCGCTTCAAATTAATCTGTAAACGATTACAAATTCGTTTGCGTCTCAATAACTACATACCGCCTACATTGTTAACTTGGCGCAGCAGCAAAAATAACTTTGTATTACCAAGCCGTTTTTGCTGCCGCGTTGCATTGTGGAATCTCTAACTACTATCCTTCTTTTTTTATCTTTCGAACGGCAGGACACACTATCGCGGAATACTGATCCTATTGTAACAAGACAAACACTGTTAAAAAAAAGTGAGAAAATGACAAGCCCGCTGAGTTTCTTACTGGATCTTCTCAGTTGAGGCCGCGTTGTGATCCAGTGGTAGTTTTTGAAGGAAATGACTATTCAAAAATGTCAACGTTAAGCCTATTTGAAAATATATTTGAATTGGTATATAAAGCGAGCGAGTTTTAAAATCGCATAATAAAGTTGTAATCATTTTCAAGTTTATTTGAAATGGTATACAGGGCGGATGGTGCAAGCAAGCTCTGTAAGACATAAATATGAACTCTTAAATAATAGTGCAGGCAAAGGTAAGTTGTACACCACGATTCAAAGCAAGTAGACAAAGTAATCTGCTTGAATACAGGTAATAACTTCCATTGTTGCTTAGGCTATAGCGAAAGTGAATATTACTCCCATGTAAGTTAGTAGTAAGTTTTCTCCACATAGTCATTTGAAATGTTAGTAACAACTTGATTGAATTTGAGGATTTATATTATTATAAAGGTTAGGTATAAAGAAGAGATAGTTAATCAACTTAAAGATAGAACAGAAGCATTTAATGAGCACTGAATTCCTATTTCCACAGATCCATGTTTGTTCTGTTACGAATTATAATATTCAAAACTTCCTTAAGATCTCACTGCTAAGGAGATCTTAACATTACAACCTAATTCCCCAGACATAAAAACAGTAGTATAATTATGTTTGTTCTTCTTTTCGAGTCGACAAGATAAAAATAATTGTTCATGTCATAATGGAAATATTAGCCAAGATTTTTTGGACCTGATTGTCCTGGGTACGCACATCGAATATTATTACGACATTTGAAGAGACTATCAACGTTACCCTAAATCAATTATTTCACAAGCATCATAATGATTATCACCACATCTCTCTTACTCACACACAAGAAGACAAAGACAGCCGTAGTCGAGATCATGCTATTGGCAGGCACCCATGTCTAACAAATTCAAACGGTACTCACAACGAGTGAAAGCCTGTGGTGTGGTGGCGGGGGAGGCAATCTCGACGCTCTCCGGGACACAGCACATGGCTCCTTCTGCAGACAAAAGACAGTATTAAACCTGGGTCTTTTGACAGGAACGCGCCACACTGTGGGCTGCGTGTTTATCGAGTGGAAGCTTCCAGCTGCAAGACCGTCCGGATGAAAATGAAATGGTTTATTACATCGATTTATTACCTATTTTAAATCGATAATTTAACTTTGCAATCCACTTGCCATTGGCAGGCCGTATCGCTTAGGGGTCGTCCATTAATCACGTGATGTTTTTTAGCAAGTTTTTAAACCCACCCCCCCCCCCCTCCTGGTGATATGTGGTGAGGTTTTAAACTACCCCCTATCCAAAATCACGTGTATTTCTTTGTACAAAACAATTTTCGGAATATTATCTTTAAATACAGGTACTTAACTGATTAAATGTTGAAGGGGAAGTCGTTGCCGGCAACGGTGAGTCAAGGCCACGTGCCGCTGTTTGGTTTAGAAATCGTGCATTCAACGAAAAATAAATACACGTGATGTTTCATTATACCCCTCCCCCCTCTTGGTGATATTTCGTGATTTTTCGGAACCCCCCCCCCCTTTCGAGCCTCACGTGATTAATGGACGACCCCTTAGCATCGAGCAAACTTGCTGCTAGACACATTAATAAATTTCATTAAAGCAAAAAATAAGTCGCTTAAGCCCAGTAATTTCAACAGATCGGCATCGAAACACAAATGTTTACACATTGCTTTACAGGTGATGTCTACCCGGACAGTTTATTTATTTATTTAGGACAACCAGTAATTGTTACATTAGCACACATAATAGGCAAACGAAATGGCGTGCGTAAGTTGATAGATTGCAGTAAAGCCGGGCAGTCAATCTGATTCCTTAACAATTTATATAGAAATAACATATCAGTAACCTTTCTCCGAACGTTAAGACTGTCTATATTAAAATGTTTAAGTTTATCTTTATACGAAAGCAGTTGCCTATGGAGTTTACAAGAGAAGGTGAGGTGTCTCAAAAATCGCTTTTGGACATGCTCTATTCTCAGATGATGTACACTGTAATGTGGTGACCATATAATACTGCAATATTCCAAAATATTTCTAACATAAGTATTATATGTATATAGTTATTTTTGTTGCAGGATTATGAAAGAATTTACCTTAGTTCCTTACATAAGGGCTCTCATCAGAAGCCGAAAGCCGTCCACTGCTTAGCAAAGGTATCTCCCTTAGAAGGGAGGGATTGTCATATCTCCACGCTTGGCAGGCGTCTTGGGGATCGCAGTATAGGTGGTAGGTAATCCAATAGAATGATGCTGCTGCCCGTCTTGTTTTCACTTAGTCGCCTCTTACGGACTTCCAACGGGAGGAGATGAGGGTGCTATTCTTACCCGGACGACTCACGGGGACGGGCATAAGGGCCCTACCAGACAGCAGTTTTGAGTTCGATCCTTTCAAAGTCGATCAATCTTAGCTGTTCCTTAAAATGTGTTACCTACCAGATGCACGGATAGTGTTGGCGCCGATTTCCCGAGAGCAGACCGGCGCATGCGCACCAGATTTGTCTGACGCGAACTTTTACTCGCATCTGTAACAACGAATATAAACATTAATGACTAATAACTTGAAATATGTTTGCATGTCGTGTTCGGCACTTCTAGCAGTAGGTATAAAATATAATTTTTTTTTTCATTGAACCGTCTTCAATAACACTAAAAAGTATAAAATAATTTAAATATTATTAAAGTTGGTGTGCTCGACGGAGAACTGGACGGCGAGCTCGACGTCGAGCCAGCCTTGAATACGACGTCGAGCTTAACGCTGTTAATATTCTTATTCACTGTTGCTTTTCGCCTCGACGCCGTCTCGAACTGAATGTCAAGCTATTCGAGCATAGGTAGTTCCACTGAAAACCGGTCGTGGCGCTAGTGATACGTAAGCCAAGTTAGTGAATCATCATCATCAGCCGTAAGTGCCCACGGTTGGCAGGCGTCTTGGGGATCGCAGTATACATGGTAGGTAATCCAATAGAAAGACGCTGCTGTCCTTATTTTTATTTTTCCTTAGTCGTCTCTTAGGGACCCCCCACGGATAAGTTAAAATAAGCCCTTATTGCTGTTTTTATTTTTTACAATATTCCAGTGAACCAGTCGATTCTTAATTTTTCACATATTCAGTTTGTTATTGGCGGTCGATATGTTTTACAACAGCTAGTCCTTTTTTTTTTGGACTGATAGACGCTGTTGGCCGCAGATGGCCATTACAGCTTCACCGGACAATAGGAAGCGAGCGCTTATAGCTCTCTAGCCTTAACGGCAGAAGTAGCGACGAGCTCAAGGGCACCTCAGGGAGGCACGGCCTCGGCTTGGGCTGTCGCTTAAGAGTGGGCTGAATTTACCACCGGTTCACAACGCGCCCCCCACTGAGAAGAACCGGCAAGAAACTCAACAACAACAACAACTCTTGTGGGGTGAATCAGCTTGTCCTTCGACATAGGCCTCCTCAAAAGCTTTCTCTGTCTTTAGCCATCCGAATCCACTCTGGACCGGCTACTCTTTTGAGAACATCTTCCCAAACGTTTTGTTTGTCACCCGTTCTTTTTGTCCACGGATAAGTTAGTGAATAAGAAAACACAACTCGCCGCTGCCGCAGCGTCGAGTTCGAGGTTACGCTTAGAGAATAGCACTACTGTATCGTAAATTTAATTCACGGATGCACTTACCGTCAACTGACGAATGCATTATGTACATAAATTAAAAGTAAACACAAAGTGAAAACTGTTAAAGATCGCATGAATAATCGAGGCCAAAAGTGTTACAATATTTATATGTATTTTAAACAGTGCCCCACAAACCATCCGATAGCTGCTTTAACACAATACTGTCTTTCAGCATGAATACTACGTTTTTCAACATACAGTTTCGTCAATTCGAACCGAAACACTTCGAGCCTCTTAGGCATGTTTTAGAGTCACGCTGACAGTCGCGGCGTCAGCGCTGACAGCCGAATGTATGAACTTCTAGCAACTATTTTAGAATAAAGCGTCAGCGCTGATGCACTGATGGGTTAGCGGCCATAATAATCGTAGATGTTCAATATTCTAATGAAACGGTTTTGGCAATTGTCTAGACATCTCATACGAAATAATAGGAGTATCAATTGAGCTAACAAAGCGTCTAGATTGTTATCTAAGAAGTTATTATATTGCTTCTTATGTACATAGCATGAGCTGGGGGCCTTACCATGAATGCTTAATACGAAACGTGACCTGTCTTACAAATTCGTACCATGAGCGCACTAATAGTGTGACAATAATATTGTCACGTGACCACTCATCTGTATGCGTGACGTAACAGCTAGGTGGGCTGCTAATTAGTGCGCTCATGGTAATTACACAAGACACTTTTCGTGTTAAACTGCCCTGCAATGAGAGCCCCAGGATATATGACTTTTTAGGTCACATTGCGAGAAAAACCGTTAAAACCTCAAACAGTTCATGAATAGGCATGATGACTGAAAAAATACTCTATAATGTGCTTACGGGTCTACTATTGCCGAAAATAATCATATTTTTGTATTAAATTTACAATTAATAGCAATATTTTCAATTTTTAAAATAGAGTTTGAATTTCGTTCCAAAACGATGGCCGGTGCATGGCACCATGTTGTGACGTCACTACGGCGGTGTAAATAAACATCTGTCTATGTATAAAAGTTAAAAGTGAATCATTGTATGAAAGAAAAAGTTGAGATGACAGTTTGACAGTTGTTTATTTACACAGGATTGACGTCATTCACTCTGAGCAGCGTTTATTACAAAATGGCGATTAGCTGTATTTGAGTAATTTATTTTCTTAAATATCACGAAAATCTCTCTATTATTATGAAAATGAGATGCATTTTTGGAATCAGTGCAATCTGTTCTAATATTTAAAACCACAGATTTATTGGTATTGTGTTACAGTCATCATGTCTATTGTAGTAAGGGCCGAAGTCCAAGTGGTAGTAGCCCTACAAGGTGGATTGACCAAAATCGCTCATCCCCGGAGACCAGACTTCACGACGCCTTCTGCGATGCCAAAGAAAGGAATAAATTTAATTTATTTACTAAATGGTAGGTTCCTTGTCCAATTAACCTGTGTCAGGTAGGTATTAACTCAGTGTCAGATATTCTGCCGCCAAGCAGCAGTGTGTAAGCATTTCAGTGTTCCGGTGTAAAGGGCACTGTAGCTGGTGAAATTACCGGACACAAAGACTTAATATGTAATGTCTTAAGGGTCGGCAACGCGCTAGTAATTATTCCGGTGTTGCTAGCGTCTATTGACTGCTTACCATCAGGCGGACCGCACGCTTGCTTGGTAGTATAAAAGAAATGCGGAATATTATCAGGTAGTAATAGTGTGATGAGGAAAACGTGGCGTAAGGAGGATGATTTAAAAAGCAAAATCCGCATTAAAATCCGTCCACTCCTTACTGCCGGTCCCAATATCCTATCGATCCTTAACTATAAGTTAAAATCATCGATCAATTCATCGATGTCCCGCGATTATCCTCCGAAATGGAGCGATAACTAACCCTGACAGACTGTCATTTGAACAACCAACAGTTACCACCTTTTTGCTGATCATCAGACCCTGGCAAAGGTTATTATTTTATTTAGTATCATCGGATTTACATATGTTCTAAATTTCAGATCTTTCGGACTAATAGAAGTAATGAAAAATGTCTATTGTACACAAAATATCCCTACCGCGTCTCGGAAAAGAGCGCTTCAAACGGCTGGACCGATTATCATGAACCATCTCGCTTAAACTAGCTTTCAAATAAAAAAACTGCATTCAAATCCGTCCACTGGTTGGAGCGCTACGATGCCACAAACAGACAGACAGGCCTCTGGACATAGGCGTCAAACTTATAACTTCCCTCGTTTTTGGTTGGGGGTTAAAAAATGTAAACAAAATACCGTACCCACCCACGCCACACTCCCAGATAACAAAATCAGCGTCTTGCAAAAGCGTCGCAGCCACACAATATTATGTTATGTGTAACATTGAAAATATAATATCGTTAACCCGTTACCGTTACAGACATAACTCGTTTAATTAGAACATTAAACTATAGTTTATCTGGTTAATTACTTTATTATTCAGATTTTATCTTGGTTACCGTAGTCGGAGTGTTTGTATTCTAGAATTGAGATACTTTATGTTAGTGGGTCAAGCGGTGTTTTATGAGGTTATTTTTCGCATCAATTTTCAACTTGTATAGAAAGCAGATCGAAGTTTATGTGACAATCGAAATTTGTATAAGTTATCTAAAATCAAGAATAGCACCCTCCCATCTCCTCTCGTAAGAGGCGACTAAGGCAATACAAGAAGACTTGCAGCAGCGTCTTTCGATTGGATTACCTATCCCCAAGACGTTGCGAGTCAGCCAAGCGCGGGGATTATAGCAACCCGTTACTTCTAAGTCTGTGAATGACTTATTGTTCCTTAATTTAGTATAGTGCTCAAGTCAACTCGTGCGCGGGTGCTGCTTGGGAGGACTGGTCCGGCCGCTGTCCTTTTGTCCTTTTTTTTATTTTATTTTTTTCTTTTGTAGTCTAGCAGCAAAATTGATTGTTGCTTTATTTTCGTTCTGAAGGCAATTCACTTGAGCTTGTAAATTATTCTTGATGTGTATCTAACTTAGACGACTTGTGATAAAAGTTGGTAATATGTTAAAGTGCGTTGTGTCTTGCCTGACGAGGCACTGCTTAACAGCAGAAGGTAAATGTTAAACGTGAGCCACTGTGATTTTGGATCGGTCATGCTCGCCATCGAAAAGTCTTTGCTTGTGGCGGCTTCGTGTGGCGGGTCACCCCCTTCCCTCCAATATGGTTGAGGGGAGTGATGGCTGCTGCTCGAGTCAACTCGTGCGCGGTTGCTCCTTGGGGGGACTGGTCCGACTACTATCCCTTTGGCATTTTAGTTTGTTGTATTTTCGTCGTATTTTTTATTTTATTTGATTTTTTGAACGGCAGGACACACTGTCGCTGGTGCTGATCTAATTGTAAAAAGACAAACTTTGTTTTTAAAAAAATGAGAAAAAATTACAAGCCCGCTGTGTTTCTTGCCGGATCTTCTCAGTTGAGGCCGCGTTGTGATCCGGTGGTAGCTTGGCATTTTGTATTGTTCTTCAGAGTCACTGAAAGGCAAGACACGGAGGTGCGGATCCCACCACCCGTGAGCTCAGGTGCTCCCTCTCAATGTGGTGGTGCGACAGCCGCTGGGGTAAGAATCCCATATACCACGCACGGTTGACCACTCAGAGCTCTGGGGACCTTTTGAAGGTAGCCACGGCGAGAAAAAATAACTTCTAAGGGCTCCCACACATAACTGCGATGCGATGCGATGCGGCGCCGCATCGCAGGAATTTGTATGGAAATATTCATTTGTATGGAAGTTTTGGTTGTCTGGAAGAAATCGCTATTAGCGATAAGACCGCCATTTGTACCTAATTTGTTATTTTTGTAAGTTTTTCTGTATGTTTTTCTTTGGTGTGCAAATAAAGAGTATTCGATTCTATTCTATTCATTTGTTTCTCGCAGATATTTGCGATGCGATGCGAATTCGCAGTTATGTGTGGGAGCCCTAAGACTATGAAAACATCACAATAATCCATTATGCAGTTTAGAAGACGCGAATAAATAGACAGAAGCAAAACAATTAAACATCATCATCAGCCTATACATATATGTACGTCCACAGCTGACCAAAGGCCTGTCCCTTAGAAGGGAGGGGTTTGGGTTGGTCCACACTGGGCAGTCTCGTTATGGGGATCGCAGTATAGATGGTAGGTAATGCAATAGAAAGACACTGCTGCCCGTCTTCTTGTTTTCTTTTAGTTACTTACGACATCCAATGGGAGGAGATGCGTGCTATTCTGACCCGGCTACCCCACAGACAAACAGCATTTGTTTTATACAAATTAAATACGAGAGATACCGGTAAAGCAGCCTGTAAAGCAGCACCTCGCAGGCAATTCTAAAAGTTAGTACCTATAAAGTCTTCTAATTATATTCCGATTATTATCACGCTAATAATTACGTTAACTCAATCAAAACGCGTATAGTATTTAGAGCAATTAATAAAAGTTCTTACAAAACAGCTGAACGCTGATTTATGAAGGTATAAATCTTTAAATTTTGTTAAGGAAGGGAGTTTTCAACTTATGGATTTGTTTGGGAGTAATTTGGTTAGTAGCCAACCTGGCGATGTCAGAGTAGCAAACAGCCCTCAGGTCTCTAACTTAGCTTAAGAACCTGATGTGTATGTGTTTGAAGTGTCTAGTGATAACAACAGGGGTTGTTTTTTTTTTGGGAATGATAGACGCTGTTGGCCGCAGATGGCCATTACAGCTTCACCGGACAATACAACAGGGGTTGATTTTTAAAGTGCCCTTCGGAGCACGGAGACGCAAACTGCTAATGCCACTAAACGGTCACCCATCTATGGACGGACCGTAGCTGACGTTGCTTAACTAACAGATCTTTTAATCACTGTGCGGCAATGAATTAGCGCCGCGACGACGCAAACCAGAAATACGAAAGTGTTAGAAAGTCGGAGAGACATCACTGTCAATACACACAATCTTACTTAATAATACTAGAAACATTGTGTTTGAAGACTCTGTGAAAAGACTTGAGGCTATAAGTCTTTAGAAGCTGCCGTGAGAAGACCCGCCTGCCTGCCATACGAATGAATTAAACCACAAGTATAAGGAGAGGGATTACCATAAAGACTGGCTATAGTTACCATGTACAGACTAATCACCTGATTTTCTGGAAAGTAAGATGATCCATGCGTCGGATGAGCATGTAAAAAGCCGCTCCTTAGCTTTACCTCTCCCTGGTGGTCCTCTCTTTCGTCCCATCGAATTATGAGAGTAAAAGAAACACATATAAATTATAAAAGCATAAAAAGCCAAAACAAAATGAGACTTAAATTAACAGGACGGCTGACGGACGCCATTTTTGAAAAAATAATACCCATAGCCTATGTCACTCGAAAGAGACATACATACATACTCACGAAAAACATAACCCTCTTCGGGGCATTCGGGCAAAAAGTGTGCAGTTGTGTCTAAGCAAGCACTTGTGCAACTATACTTAGTACCCACGTAGATGATTGATATTTGATTTGCCGCTGTGATTAGTCAGGAGGACGTTATTAACTTCTTATTTGAGGTCGTATACACTTATTTACTTATAATTTAAAATAAACACCTCATACGTTGACAAGCCCAAACTGTAAAAGCAATCGTCTAATGGATAAACAAATACGCCTACTCAATAAAGATATCAAAAGGCGACATTAAACTCCATGACCTTAAACAACCTCAGATACGCGGATTAACACATTACAAGGCAATTGATTTTACATTCGCTTTGAGTAACAATGTGACCTGCTATTATAAAAACAATTATAATTACTGTTAAGAAAACAATCAATAATAAAACGTGCGTAATATTATATCATGTTTTAGTACGTTGCCATTATAGCTCCCGGGACCTCACTGTGGCGGTGACCGGGATTCCGCCCAGCATACGCCCCAGGAGTGTCCTGCGTGGGCAGTCCTCGGGGCGGCGGATCCTGTTCAGCCGGATCGGACACGACCTCTCTCTACCGGCAGTAGTGTCGGCTATGTTGGTGGAAGAATCGGCGTGGTGGACTGTAGCCTCCTTCTGTGTGACAGTCATGTCCCGGAAGGAGGCCGCGGAGCGGGATCGGGAGAGGGCCGATCCCGCTCGGCGGAGGCGACAACGTCGGGGCGGCGACCCTATTTAAATGTGAAGGGGGCTCGTGGGTCGCGGACGCATAGGGTGGGGGCTCTGTGCGTCCCTACTAAATGCGGCCCCGAGGCGGACGATGACGCGGTGTAGGCCCTGCGTCATCGCGAGCACCGCGAGGGTGCCGGGGGGAGTGTGCGTTTCTGCGTCTGGCGCTGGAGATACCTTGGCGAAGGTCCGAACGGAGAGCTCAGTCTCCCAATAAGCGTCGATGAAGGCCACCGGGGAGGTTTTGGTGGGTACAATTCCCACATAACCCGGCCTGGGGCGGCCCTATGGAGACCGGGTACCTTTTGAAGGTTTCCTCCTCAAAAAAAAGAAAAGGTCCCGGGACCTATCACGATGCTCATGAGGAGGGGGCTTACAACCCCAACACCGTCCTCCTCGGAGTTGCCGCCGTACTCGATGGACGTCTAGGGCCCACAGCCCAAACGTCCAGCGACTCCTATGAATTATGACCTATTATGAATTATGGGCTTAACGATTTTATTTCTCATGACAAAGAAGAAAATTCTGACATACAGTAACCATTTTTTTACACGATATACCTAAGTAATTGCTTGACTGCAATCCCACTGATAGAAAGCGATGCAACCGATGACAAACATACTAGCTTATTAAAGGCATATTCACTCTTTCTCTTGAAGAGACCCACGTTCTAATCGGGCGGAAAACTGACAAAGGCAAACTATTCCTATTCTTAGCTGTGCGTTTCATAGATGACGATACAAATCGCTTTGTCCGAACTGATGTAACGCTCACTAAGTATTCGCCGTGCTTCTTGTCTTCCGATGATACAAGGATGATGGATTTATGTCTACTATCAAACAGAAACCGGTCTCGCCGGCGAGGCCGAAGGGTCGTACGCATGCGAGCTCAACGACGAGCATCACCTCACTGAGTTTCTTGCCGGCTCTTCTTAGTGGGGGCGCGTTGTGAACCGGTGGTGGAATCAACCCTCTGTAAGCGACAGGCCAAGCCGAGGCCGTGCCTCCCTGAGGTGCCCTTGTTCTCGTAGCTCTCCAGCCTTTCTGGCTAGAGCGCTTTAAGCGCTCGCCCTCTTGCCCGATGAAGCTGTAATGGCCATCTGCGGCCAACAGCGACTGTTCTCCCACAAAAAAAAGATGGATTCATGTCATGCGATTTCTGAGCACCCTCTCCAAAATCTAGTCTGTAGAATACTTAGCGGTCTGCTACTCTGCCTCTTGGCTTTATTATCAAAAAAGATGTTCTTATTCCACAGCTTCATAACACGACTGATCCATCTGTATTGGCTTCTTTGTTCGCCAGTTACGCAAATTTCACGCAAGAATTTTAAGAGCCGCGACCTAATCAACGCGGCACTAAAACTGTCCCTGCTGAATAATTCGCATTGTTTACGACAGCAACAAAACATGGGCTCTTGTTCCCGCCAAGAAAAACTGGGAGTACACGTGAAATATTTCGACGTTATTCCAACACGACGACGACGAATTTATAAATATTCATCGAGTGCGTAATGCTTGCTCCATAATTATGTTTAGTTCTGGGTACCAGTCTCTGAAAGCACCAGATCGCTCAGACAATGTATCGACAACAATATAGACGGGTAATATGTAAAAGAAGACAGTTATAACTCGCATAGCAAAAAAGAATAATAGCATTGATATTAAAAAGAAATTGAAAACCAAATAAAGAAGGTCATTGGTAATGAAGCAAGCCCACAACTAAATATAAGTTTTTAAGCTAACTGTGAGGCTTTGGAATTGTCTGATACCAGATAGAATTTCAGAATAAAACTAGTTTTTAACATTCTGACATTCTTGTTATTTTTATCTTGTTTGGACAAATGTGTTAAATCTGGCCATCGATCTCATATTATCTAATCTAGTCGATAATGCTAAGTCAGGCCAAAAATAGGCTCATATAAACAGTAATACTTTCTAGTACAGGATGCTGTTTAGCTAGAGTCTACTTAGATTTTATAAACATAAATATTGTAGTCATCTTACCACATTGCTTTTCTAGTCACAGGTTTTCCCCTGTACTATGTATTATGTAGACAAGCTTTGTAGAAACATTGCTCGCCCCGAGGAAATACAGAGAATCAAACTATATAGCCTTTCGATGGAAGTATAGCATACGATTTACTATAGCGTATAGCTTCTTCCCAACATTTATCTAAACAACTAAACTGTATCATAACGTTTATTCCAACGAGGCGTGACGACGCTTGGTCTAAAGTCAAAATACAGATGTGCTTAGACAATTGTTTGTTGGAATCAACACAGAACACGCAGAAATTCTACGGAGATACGGCTCAGTGGATGGAAGGGCATGGAACCAAAAACACAATACTGATATAATATCCATCTTCTTGTTCAGGATCATTAAATATTTAGGCATATGTTTTTGAAGGTCGTGTCAGAATACTGTGGGGCAAGCAAAACTAACTTCGCATTTCGAGAAAATGTCATTTACTGCCGAACCTACAAACGTCAATTATAGTTAATTGTGATTAAGTCATATTTTTTAAATGAATTATTTCGACTTTCGAAGCCTTCTAATACTTAATACGCGAATAGTGAGTAGATATATTATCAATAATCTTGTAATTAATACTAAAAGATAATCTTAGGAGACGCGGAGATTCGAAAAAAATAGATTACAAGAAATTACTTAAATGCGATTAAAGTTAATTGATGTCTGTGAGTGCGGCAGAGAATCTTGTCCTTGGCTATTGCTCATTTTCATTGTTTGAGATACGATCAGTTGGTTAAGTCAATCGTTAGATGGTTTGGGGCTGAAAGAGGCCAATGCTCGTATTTTCCGACAAGTACTTAGTAGGACATCGATAAGATATCTCGCAGTTTTTATCAACACATTAGACGTCCGAGTACGGCGGCGACGCCGAGAAGGACGGGCGGCGGGGTTACGTTACGACCCCCGTCCCCCTGAACATGTAGTCCAATCAACGAGGAAATCATTTGTATGGAGACCCTGACAATAATTCCTCTGTCGCTGAAACTTTGCAATGTGATAAAGTAACGTTTATAGATTACAGTTGACAAATTATCTAGGTTTTTTTTTTATTTGGAAGATAGGTATTTATACCTATACATGAAAATCACTTCTAGCTCTCGGCGGATAATTGCTCAGTCCAAAATTCCTTCAGTATATGCCAATATATATTAATATGTATAGGTATGTATCGGTATCCAGGAATATTTAGATTTGGGAGAGGCAGGAATTTGAAAATACCTACTTTTTATCATAACTTATCCCGGAAAATTTCTCCGTCTATATATTTTTTTTTATACGTTTTAATTTCTTAAAATATATCGGTATGCACAATTATCCAGAAGATTTTACTTTTCTATCACATCATTATGAATTTTTGGCAATAACTTACTGCGGAAAATTACTCCGGCTTGTTTTATTAATTTAGTACTTACATTTCATTAAGATAAAACAGTTTTTTCAACTATCCAATAAAATTCCGACGTCGCACATTCATTTTGGAATAGTTAACTAACGTAATAGGTATCTAGCGCGCGCGCTACGGGCGCGGGCGCATAGGCGATATTTGCAATTTTGTATTGTGATAGATATACAGGATGTAATCGTACATCGTACCGAAAAAAAAAATTATAAGACGTCAAATAATGTCCGTTACAACATTACAGTAACCATTTATATGGTAAATGACAAATGACTAACTTATTAATTTTCGAGCATGTAATGAATATATGCGGAATACTGTTTATTTTTCAACTTACATTGCTAATTTTCTAAAATAATAATAGTTAATTGCCTATTAATTAATTGCCTATGCACTGTTTTTGTGAATAAAGAATAAATAAATAAATAAAAATAAAATAAAAACACAAATAATTAATTAATTGTCATTATCTGCATAAGATCGGACGTGAAGCGACGACGAGATGCTTCCACTGCGACCAGTCTGACTCCGCCCAACACACGCTGGAGGCTTGCCCCGCGTGGTCGTTGGAGCGTCGAGACCTGGTCGCAGTCATCGGATCGGACCTCTCCCTGGGCAGCGTAGTGTCGGCTATGCTGTCCGGGGATGCGGCGTGGGGAGCGATGGCCGCCTTCTGCGAGACTGTCATGTCCCAGAAGGAGGCCGCCGAGCGGGAACGCGAACGCGCTGATCCCGCTCGGCGACGAAGGCGCAGGCCGCCACAAGCGGCCGCCCAACGTCTCGCCCCCCAGCCCTGAGCCCGGGGCTATAAACAACGAGCAACCTTCGGAGTCGCTGGACGCTCGGGGTGTGGGCCCTTTGAGCGTCCATTGAGTACGGCGGCGACTCCGAGGAGGACGGCGGCGGGGTTGCGACCCCCGTCCCCGTGAGCACCGTGACTGGTTCCCGGGGGGCTACAATGCGCCCCCCGGCGGCGGGCTCATAGGCAAGGCACTGAGGGGCCCCTGGTGGTCAAAAAAATAAAGGCATATATTCGTGTATTCCCCCACTCACTCGAAGAACCGATAACCGTTGGGGAAGAAAGGTTCTCGAGTGGCGACCACGAACCGGAAGACGCAGCGTAGGCAGGCCTCCCACTAGGTGGACCGCCGACATTGTTCGCGTCGCAGGTAACCGATGGATGCAAATAGCAAATTGTCGTTCATTGTGCCGTTCTAAGCCGTTCGCCTTTGTTCAGCAGTGGACGTCTTCCGGCTGGTGATGTTGATGATAATCATTCCCCCACTCACCTAGTAATATTTTGAAGGACTCTCTGGTTTGTTCGTGCTTCAAAGTTAGTTATTGCATGACTGCCCCAGATGGAGGGCTATGTTTTACGATTTCGATTCAATTTTTAATTAATAAATTGTAGAATTGACACTGCTTCCTCGTAGGAAATGGTATTAAGCCTTCACCTCTATTTTACAATCCCTATTATTTAATTGATTTATATTTAGCTTTCTGTTAAGTGTATTATAAATGTGTATGGACTGTCTTAAATACTGATGAGTGGCAAAGGCAGTTTTTGTTAATACGTTTTTAGATACATCACACACATTTAGATATCTTTTCTTCTTCTGTTCAGCCTCAAGATCTATGTATTTTCAATGTGATATTTGTAGAATATACAATTTTCTAACCGATAACGTTTCACGCATCTCATATAGCCTATGAGTTGGGAAGCGATACGGTTTTGATACATAACCTTCAATAGGAGTCGCTGTGATCTTTCTACTTCCAAGAATTTGGTTTTTGTGGCAGCCCCCCAAATCGGTATGCAATAAACTAAAATAGACGAGCAAGAGCTAGAATAGTCAATTTTTTAAAAGCTTTTTTTATTGCAACATGCCTCAAAATGTTATATATCCAAATAAGTTTTCTAATCCTGTTTGTGATTATTTCAATGTGCGCATGCCATGAAAGTCTCTGGTCTAACATAACTCCAAGATATTTATAAGTCGATACTTTGCTAAATACAGGACATTTACTACAGTATTTATTGCTTATATCTCTACAGTTTAGGATTTTAATATTAAAGTCGCTACCTGGTTGAGTTCTATTACTGAGTGAAAAACAAATATAGTTTGTTTTTAGTGTATTTAATGTTAGAAGATTAGAATTCAACTAACTATCTACTACTCTTAGCCCTTGCTCAGTGTTTCCACGTACCTCACTCCATGTACTACCATAAAAAACAATGGCAGTATCATCAGCATACGACATTATTTTGCCGTTATTTAAATTAGAGTTACATAAATCATTAATATACGAGGGATGCCTTTTAAGTTTTGTCGTTTGAAGAAAAAAACACAACTAGAACCTTATAGTACTTTTTATTGTTTTTCAAAGTATTCACCACGTAGCTTAATACACTTTTCCATTCGCTCAAACCAGTATTATAACATTTATTCCACTCTAAAGTGGGGGTGTTCAAAATGGCTAACTTGAAAGCGTCGACTGCTTCAACACCGGACTAAAACCTTTGACCACGACGACTTTTCTTAATTTTAGGAAATGTAAAGAAATCGTTAGGGCTTACGTTAGGACTGTATGGAGGATGGTCAAGAATTTCTACTTTTTCCTGCTTCAAATACTCAATCGTTTGACGAGCGCTGTGTGAGCTTGCGTTGTCGTGGTGCAGGATGGCTTTGAGTTAGATTTTCGTAGTTCGGCGATGGCTTGTGGTAAACAAACTGTGGTATACCACTTTGCGTTAACCGTTCTACGATCTTCAAGTGCAATAGTCGCAACATGGCCGGTTTTTCAAACGAACGTGGCCACCCTCTCCTTTGAAGTGCTTCGAGAACGAACAACTTTAGTCGGCTTTGGCTCGTCTTGAAAGACCCAGATTGTAGATTGTTGTTTGGAATCAGGATCGTAGGCATAGATCCATGATTCGTCACCACTGATGATGTCGTAGACGTGATTTGACTCTCCTCGGTTGAACCTTTGCAGAGTTCTGTTACACCATCTGACGCGGGCCGCCTTGTGATCGTCGGAAAGCAGATGCGGTATCCAACGGCAAACTAGCTTTCTCACACCAAGCGCTTCATGCAAGATCTTCTGAATGGTTGTCCCTGAGATGCCTAATAGAGCCTCTATCTCTCGATACGTCACATGACGATCTTCGAGAATTAGTTGTCTCACAGCAATGATGCTATCTTCAGTGAAGGCGGATTTTGGGCGTCCTTCGCGAGATTTGTCACTAACACCATACTAGTGTCCAATCGACGCTGCGACTAAACAATAGCATTAATCCTAATAATTTCAACTGTTTTGAGATTCAATATTTAAACACAATTTGAATATAGAACAGTTCCAAATTCGAAATTGCCGGGAAATATGGAAACGACAGAACTTAAAAGGCAGGCCTCGTAAAGAAGAAACAAGGTTGGGCCAAGTACCCTGGGGAACACCAAATGTAGTTTTAGTGACAGCACTAATGTATTCTCCAATTTTGAGTCTTTGTTTACGATTTTTTAGATATTTTTTTAATAAATTGGTGGTAAATAAATAAAGTGGTACCACCCGTAATACCTAATCTTTCGATTTTTTCTACAAGGATGGGTACAGAGACGGTCTTAAACGCCTTTTTGAGGTCTAGAAATACAGTGAAACATTTTTCTCCATGGTCTAGTTTGTCAGCTATTAACGAAGTTTGCGTTTTCACTGCATCTTCAGTGGATTTGCCTCTCCTGAATCCAAATTCTGCATTGGACAATAATTCATATTTATCTAGGTAGTTTAAGTCTCACATTTATCAATTTTTTTATAATTTTAGAGATGGCTCGCAGTACTGATATAGGCCTGTAATCACTAACATTGGGTCTGTCACCACCCTTGTATACTGGCGTAATAATGGATTCTTTAAAAGGAAGTGGGAATATTCCATCCCTAAAAGATAAGTTTACTAAATGACTAATGATCGGCACCACCTCATACCCAGCCAATTTCAAAAACTTAGTAGATATATTATCCCAACCGGGGGAACTATCGGATCTGAGATTCAAAAGTACACTGTTTACCATATTTTCCACCTATACACCGATCCCCAAGCTTGGCAGGCGGCTTGGGGATTATGGCAATCCTTCCTAAGGAGGTCTTTTGTACAACAGTGGACGTGTTTCAACTGCTGATGATGATGATGAGGGTAATAGTATGTATGTATGTCTATTTATTGGGCACCGCCTACAGCCTAAACTGCTTGATAGATTGTGACTCTTATGTCGTTCGATTCGTCTTAGTTGTGGGAGTGACATATGCTATAATTTAAAACAATACATTTATAAAAATACAATAAATCAAGGATATCACGAGCAGAGTTTTTTTCCATCGGTCAGTAATATAATATCAATTAATCGTTAGATTTTAGGCTACCGTAACTGGGACATCCAGCTGAACCTTCTGTATAATAATCTGACACGCTCGAGTATTTCAATATGACGATTTTTTTTTGCATTTCCAGAAGTTCACTACAAGCTTGCGTCATTACCGGATCGTCAGTCTTTTGAATGGGAGCATTTTAAGGGTCCACTTAACATCCCCTCTGAATATCTGACGCGCCAGTTATTTTTTTATTTTTATCTACCCTTCATCTGCCCACTTGCCCACCGCGGAAGTCGGCAGATGAATATACCTTTGGTATCAGAGATACGTTCCGGCATCTAAACTATCAATATCTGACACGCTAAAGTATGTCCATGTAACGATTTTTTTTACATTTTTGAAAGCTTGTAGTCGCTTTACCCTCCACTGAGAGGGGAACATTATTTAACATTTTATTCTTCTTATCAACTAATCTATAAAATCTATTAGGTCCTCACGACGCGCGACGCTCGAGTAAATCCACATTAAGCATCAATGCCTCCCCAGCTATAATAGTAAGTAAAGTAAACGAACGCGCGGCGCAGTCACAAAATATAATAATTAATATTTTGTGGCAGTCTCGGCGGCCGGCGAAAGAAACCCCCCCGCGTGCCCTCTTGCCATACCCCGCACCGCTCATTTCTCAATGCCGCGCCCGCGCGTAAAACGTTCATCATTTAATTATTGATATTCTTAAATTCCTACATACAACCGAAATTTTACTGGATTCTTTTAAAAACCTATTTATGTATGTGTACTGTAACAATTAAATTAATAAAAAGGGGCAGAGCAATTTTCCGCAGTAACTTATTGGCAAAAAACTGTAATGCTAAGATAAAATAGTTAAAACTTCTGGATAATTGTGCATACCAATACATTTTAAGAAATTAAAATGTATAAAAAAAGAAATATAGACGGAGCAATTTTCCGGAACAAGTTATGGTACAAAATAGGTATTTTCAAATTCCTGCCTCTCCCAAACCGAAATATTCCTGGATTCCGATGCATACCTATACATATTAATATATATTGGCATATACTGAAATAATTTTGGACTGAGCAATTATCCGCCGAGAGCTAGAAGTGATTTTCATGTTTAGGTATAAATACCTAACTTCCAAATTAAAAAAATCCGAGATAATTTGTCAACCGTAATCTATAAACATTACTTTATCACACTGCAAAGTTTCAACGACAGAGGAATTACTGTCAGGGTCAAACCCTTCATTGATTGGACTAATGATATAATATGCCACGGCGGCACTCTACACATGCTTTGCAAAAAATCTGTATTTCTTCACCCAGCATAGTTAGGATTTATTCATTATTATTTAATGATAGCTACCATTAGAATATACCTTATGTAGTTTTTGGCAAGTAGAAAACAAGTTATACTATAGGCACTCAAGAGATGTGTGTATAGAAACGCATTTTTTGTCTGGCAAATTCACACTATATTCCTGCCTCCACAGACGCAGAAGATCTACGTCTGTGCGTGTTTCTCATCCCACGTGCTCGTAGGCGTCTGGCGCATTCCTGATGATCTACGAGTAATCTCGCGAACTGACCAAAACAATCTCGCAATAAAAATTACGCAAGAACCGCGTCACGACATTGAAAACGTTGCCAGATCTCGTGAGCGCCTGCACTAACAATAGATCGCAGTTATTACTATTATAGAGGGTTCACACGGCACAAGTTTATTGATCAACTGATATATGCTATAGCGTGCTTTACTATCCCCGATCGCAGCTTTCACAGCTTTAACACTCAGCTTTAAGACTTGGAATTGGGATAGAGCCCTCGTTAACATTAAACAAAAAAATAAATCACACGCCATTTGCCACACTTGTGAACACACTTTCAACCGGATTGAACACACCTTGAACAAGTGTGCCACCATCTAATTTTGTTAATCAACTTGTTGAACACGATCAAATAGATTTCGCATTTATGTCGCATTCTAATTCTATGCAAACATTTGAACGAACAAGATTTATTTTAAGTTTTTAGTTGATCAACAATAGTCGATCAAGTAAAATCGACGGGTGTGAACCTGCTATTACTATTCCCGTTAGGCAGGCAAGGGTAAAGGTCATGGGGTAAGCTTTGTATGGGATTGTTCGAATTTCGCAATATTAAAGTATTATTATATTATATACCCAGTATTAATAATGTCTTTTTAATGGTTTGTGTGTTTTCATTACTCAATACAATATAATCTGACCCTTAACCACGATACCACTAATGTTAAAGGTCATGGGGTAAGCTTTGTATGGGATTGTTCGAATTTCGCAATATTAAAGTATTATTATATTATATACCCAGTATTAATAATGTCTTTTTAATGGTTTGTGTGTTTTCATTACTCAATACAATATAATCTGACCCTTAACCACGATACCACTAATGTATCTGCATCTAACCAAAAACCACAACACTCGAATGTAAAGTGTTCTGCAATCTGCTGGTCCAGTAGATCGATCAATACCCCATCGAAACCCGTACTGTTAGACCCTCTATAAAGTGCTTACTTACCCTCAGTCGAGCGGCTCTAATTTTGAGCACCGCTCTTAAGCTTAGTGCCAAGTGTTCACGCTTTTAACTGAAGGATGGAGCAGAACCACAAGAATTTACGTTAAATTCATTCAAGAAAGACTTAAGAAACCTTCCAGACGGAAAGGGACATTCGTGTGATGGAAAGCAAAGCGACATGCCGGGCTACCTCGTCACCAAGAGTCCAATAATTTCACCAGCTAAACATTTTTATTATACTACCAAGGTGGCAAGCAATCATGCGGCCCGGCTGATGGTAAGCAGTCACCGCAGCCTATAAACGCTAGCAACACCAGAACAATCACTAGCGCGTTGCCGGCCCTTAAGACATTAGATATTAAGTCTTTTATGTCCAGTAATTTCACCAGCTACAGTGCCCTTCATACCGGAACACAGCAATGTTAACACACTGCTGCTTGGCAGCAGAATATCTGACACTGCGGTGGTATCTACCTGGACGGTTCCTTTCACAAGGAACCTACCACCTAGTAACTGCTGCTCTACAGCATAATATTTCACTTAAATCACAATTTCTCCCCAATAATGCAATCTGAATACTACGAATTAGTTTAACCCTTCCAAATCCTTCAATATCAGTATCAGAATAATATCTATAAACCCAGTATAACATAAGTCTTATGTTATCCAAGGATTACTAACCCACAATATAGACCACAAACTCATCAAGTCAATATAAACCGACGCGAAGTTCCATAATACATCAACTCAGAGGACGCCAAGCTATTTCGAACCTAAAACCTACTGAACCAATGTCTAAAATGAAGTTGTGTAGGTGATATCGATTGGAGATGCAATCTGAGATACTTTGGAAGAGCTCTGAACTTATCTAGAAGTTGCCATCTCTGAAGATGCTGATTTAATGCTAAAAGTTTTTGGCCGATAATTGAATTCAGAAAATGTCACCTTGAAGACTTATTAAATTAGTACGGACATAGACATTATATTCTTGGTGGCTATAAATTTGGGCCTGGACGCCCATCCATCCACCGGATCGCACTTTGACCCAGTTGGATCCATTATGTATGCCCTAGCCCTTACTCTGTTGTTAGCGTATCGAAGAGCTCCCTCAGGTAGGCAATGATCGCGCCAGCTTGGAGCTGTGCATAATAATCTGGCGTAGGATAGGCTACTCCCAGATGACTCAACCTACGTCTCGCAAGAGCGTCGCAGGTACACAATATGTGTCGCATTGACTCTTTTTCACCTTCACAGAATCTGCAAATGTCAAACTTAGACATAATATTGATAAAATGTCCTTCTGACCGATACAGTCACAGCGGCCAATCTTTGAACAGATCAGCCAACTACACAAGAGATATGTTGATGTTATCGACTCAACATTGAAAATTTTCATAAAGTGTGTCTATTACAATAGTCATCATTCATCATTATCATTAGCAGCCGATGGACGTCCACTGCTGAACAAAGGCCTCCCCCTTAGAAGGGAGGGGTTGCCATAATCCCCACGCTTGGCAGGTGGCTTGGGGATCGCAGTATAGGTGGTAGATAAATCCAAAAGAAAGACGCTGCAGCCCGTCTTTCTCGCTTAGTCGCCTCTTACGACACCCAACGAGAGGAGATGGGGGGATGTAATTCTAACCCGGCACCCCCACGGGGAATTACAATAGTAAACATAGACTAAATAGTTGTTTTATTTAATTTAGTAAGGAGACAAACTTCAGCGACAGCGTTTAAAGTTTAAATGCTGGCGCTTTAGTTTGTGCAACTGTTTAAATTTTAAACTGTGCACCGCGTCAGCCGATATATTATTTACTAAGCCTATTGAGCCCGCTAATTTCTTCTACAGTCTTCCAGCCTTCGCACCGAAACACAGCAATCTTTACAAATTGCTGCTAGGATGGAAAAAATCTGACACAGCGGTGGCACCTACATAGACGACCTCTTGCTTATAGGTTCACCGCCTAGTAGACGAACGACTTAGTAGTAGGTACAAGCCCTTAGAAACTCATTTCAATGTCCTCAATAACGCCTTCACTCAAATCTTGCATCACAATAATATAAACTGTGTGCAATGGAAAAAAGGTTAAATTCGATTCAAAAGGAAGGCTCGTGAGATGAAAGTTGCCTGCGCCGACCCAGTTAGGCGATCACGATTGGAAACCATACCTTCCAATGCATCAATAGGGTTGGCGATTCGGTGCAGATTTGATTTTTAATGCTCCCAAATAAGACACAAGATGATAACATATAAGATGATGATATGATTTACGCAATAAAGCGTATTTTATTCTATGATATTTTTACTACATGGTAGACCTTTTATGAATAATCAATATTCCTAGCCAGGATTCGAACCTATTGTGTTTGGAAAAATTACACACACATACTGCATTATTAGTGTAATTTTTCCGATAGTGTGTAGTATGGGTCAAATTCTAGGAAGTAATAACATTAGGGCAAACTCAAGGAAAATTTAGAATTATAATAAACTGATTCATAATTTCAAGCAATGCTTTTGATTCATTCACCCATACCTTGTTCGAAATGATGCTCAAGTTTTGTTAGCACACACTTTATTATTTCGTCGTAGTTAAAGTAAAACAATGTCATCATGATCATCATCATCAGCAGCCGAAAGATGATGATGATGCACTGTTGAACAAAGGCCTCACCCTTAGGAGGGAATCCCCACGCTTGGCAGGCGGTTGGGGATCGCAGTGTAGGTGATAGGTAATCCAATAGAAAGACGCTGCTGCCCGTCTTCTTGTTTCCCTTAGTCGCCTCTTACGGACGGGCATCCAACAGTAAGAGACGGGTGGGTGCTGTTCTAACAATGTAAATAATTAAAATTAGAACTAAGATTAACATTATCTTGGTATGTAAGAAATATTTATATATATTTATATGTATACTAGCTGACCGGCGCAGCTCCGCTCGCGCAAGTGTGAATCTAAACCATTCTCGAATCCCCTTGAACACACACAAACAATTTCATCAATATCGGTCCAGCCGTTTAGGAGGAGTTCAGCGACATACACACGTACAGTAGAATTATATATATAAAGTTATATATTATATGTAAATAGGTACACTTATTATATGTATTTCTATTAGTGTATATTGTCTCACATATTAACTATCCCACTTTTCGTATACCATGCAATCTTTTTTCCATCCCAAGGTTGCCTGGAAGAAATTGCGGATAGCGATAAGGTCGCCGTTTGTACAAAGGAGTTGTTCCAGAAATGTATGGAGCCTGGGCCAACACCATGTACACTAAATGTATATATAACTATGCAATATAGTAACTGTTTCGTAATGTAGTCTTTTTTTAATATTGCTTCGTTTTATTGTACATTTAAGATATCTTGGTCAAGGAGAGCAACACCAAAGAGAATAAAATACTACTGTAGCAACACCACACAATAATATGATGGATCGGAAATACGTAACTAAAATGTCATTTTGACGGATTTTGATAATCAATACAGTAAAGCCCCGGGTCAAGAAAGAAACAGTCAATGAATGTCCGTAAACATAAATAATCACTAAAAACTACGAAATACAATAAATGTACTCCACGCGTAAACAATCTATTACGAAACGTCACCTATAGCATTAACTACCAAGTAGTAAACCAACGTCAAACGCACGCAACTGTCATGGCTGCCCTAAAAACAGGGTGGACATACTAAATAACTCCATAAGTAATCATTTATGTACAATTGTACTCTGCTTCAAATTAATTTATAAGTATTTTTATGAAACTCTCCTATGTTTTTCCTATTTTTCCATGTAGTGTACATAGTGTTGGCCCAAAATGGAACATCTCCTTTCTTCAAGTCTTTTTTATTGTATTTTTATGTGTGTACAATAGAGTATAAATAAAATAAGATTTTATTCAAAGTCTCAATGATAAAGTAACTAATCCTGGTTCGTAATTTGTAGAATAATTTATAAAAAAAAATTATAGGTACTTGAAACTGGAATTCGGTGTTTTAAAAATGGACTTGGATAGAAAATAATTCACCTGCATCTCAACTAGGTGATTCGAACATACGGTGACGGTAATGTAGATAAAATACCTTTACTTTTTGGAGTTCGGGCAATCATTACTTATTAATTGAAATGCGGCAATAAACAATTACTCTAAATATTTCTGCCAGCCCTAATAATGTATAGAGAGCGTTATCTCAAAGAAATCGAGGTCGCACGCCTACCCGACTATGATTTTGATGACTAATATGTCGATACGTATTTCACGCTTAGCTGCGAATGCATATTTACATATAAACTACAGATATATCAGCAGATCTATGAATAATAATGAGTGTGTATTTTCTTTGATACATTTTTTCTATATACATTTCTGAACATCGCTATTCAGAGGTTTTTTTTCAGGAAGGTAGACGCGTATATGTAATGGGGAACGATTCTTTTCCAAAAGCCTTTCAAACTAGACTATACTTTTATTCGGGGTGTCAAAGAAATAAAATATATAGAATTCTAATTAACCGGCTTCAAAAAGAAGGTTCTCTATTCGACGCGTATGTATGTAATATTGATAAAAATGCGTAATATTAATATATGTTAGTCTATGTGGGCTTCTAAACAAATTTACCAAATTTTATGAGTGTATGTATGTATGTTTGTATGTATGTAGGTATGTATGTATGCATGTAGGTTTGTCCACGGATTTCTCAGAAACTACAAGTCCGATTTTGAAAATTCTTTTTGCAATAGTTAGAGTATTTCTCAACTTA
This sequence comes from Furcula furcula, assembly GCA_911728495.1. Taxonomy (NCBI): domain Eukaryota; kingdom Metazoa; phylum Arthropoda; class Insecta; order Lepidoptera; family Notodontidae; genus Furcula; species Furcula furcula. The sequence continues at coordinate 13,122,027 of OU452267.1, read as the reverse complement.
GGGTAGAGTACAAGTTTCATCAAAATCAGTCCAGTAGTTTAAGAGATATAAACTTTTTATGTTTTCAGTAAGTTATTGTAACGTAGACGTTCGAGGTCACTAAAAAGTGTTAAATAAACTATTTAAAAAAAAATAAAAACCGACTTCAAAGTAAATTATCTAAAAAGCATAAAATAACGAAAATATATTGAAGTCGGTGTCAGCTGGTGCTAGTGTTAGTTAACATGATGTGCTAGCACCGACTTCAATATATTTTCGTTATTTTATGCTTTTTAGATAATTTACTCTGAAGTCGGTTTTTTTTTTTAAATAGTTTATTCAATACTCTATTATCTGATCCCCAAATGGGCAATACCTGTATCCAAAATATATGAATATAACCTTTTGCCCGAATGCTCCAGGAGGAGGGCTATGTTCTTGGAGAGTATGTATGTGTGTATGTCTATTCGTTTGGCACGGCCTACACCCTAAACGGCTAGATGGAGTGTGATTCATAATATATCGTTATATTAGTCTTAGTTGTGCGAGTGTCATAGACTATATATTTTTCCAAAAAAATTATATGGCGTCCGTCAGCCGCCATTTTTATTTTTTACTTCCAAAAACATCAATTTGGGTCAAATCAAATGAAAGGTCTTATTAACAAGTTGAAATACTTATAAAGGGTGTAAGGGACATCGTACCGAAAACCGATACCAGGGATCCGGTACACGATTCTAAACATTCTAGTGTTGAAATTTTTCATCGGCATTCTCATGAATTTCTAAAAAACTATTTTTGAAAAAATAAAAACCGACTTCAAAGTAAATTATCTAAAAAGCATAAAATAACGAAAATATTATTGAAGTTGGTGTTAGCGTACCTGCTGTGTATATTCTGCACCAACTTCAATAATATTTTCGTTATTTTATGCTTTTTAGATAATTTACTTTGAAGTCGGTTTTTATTTTTTCAAAAATAGTTTATTTAACACTTTTTAGTGACTTATTTTACCAAGATAGGTATCAGCACTATCACGCAACTCGAACGTCTACATTACAGTAACTTACTGAAAACATAAAAAGTTTATATCTCTTAAACTACTGGACCGATTTTGATGAAACTTATACTCTACCCTAAGTTGAAAAATACTCTAACTATTGCAAAAAGAATTTTTGAAATCGGACTCGTAGTTTCTGAGAAATCCGCGGACAAACCTACATACATACATACATACATACATACATACATACATACATACATACATACATACATACACTCGTGAAATTTGGTAAATTTGTTTAGAAGCCCACATAGAATAACATATATGAATATTACGCATTTCTGTTAATATTACATACATACGCGTCGAATACAGAACCTCCTTTTTTGAAGTCGGTTAAAAAAAAATGCCACCTGTTTAAATAAAATTAGTATAACATCATTATTAGTATAATAATAAAGCCTAATTTTAATTTAAAAACAATAAATTACTATTATTTATTTGTAAATTTATTTATTTATTCTTTATGCACAAAAACAGTACATAGGCAAATAATTAATAGGCAATTAATTATTATTATTTTAGAAAATAGCAATGTAATTTGAAAAATAAATTTTATTCCGCATATATTCATTACATGCTCGAAAATTAACAAGTCTTTAATTTGTCATTTGCCATACAAAAGGTTTCTGTAATGTTGTAGCGGACATTATTTGAAATCTTATAAAAATAAATTCGGTACGTGGTCCCTTACACCCTGTATATACGTTTTATGTATGTATAATGCATTTAAGCCCTTTTTTGTTAGTCGTTTTTGTGCTTTTATAATTAATTAAATTTATACGGTTTAGAACCTTAAAGAAGTCCAGCAAAGTCGCGGCAAATCCCATAGTTTATTTTGTACATTCGATTAGAACGTGTTCTATCTAAAAACACTATATCAAAGAAGAGGGAACGGAATTTAAAATCATCCTATATTCTTACTTCCGAAGTTCCGAACATTAAAACGAATTGACTACTATAGCTTCCGCAAATAACAAAACTTCTTTTGTTTATGGAAGCTACGTTTGTTTCCTGTACCGTTTGTACTGTATGACCCCAAGGCCTTTTCCGTCCAGTGTCAAGGTCCGCTTTATGGCAAGGACGTGTGGGGGCACTGTTGTGACTCATACAAGGACTGCGATATCACCAAATTGCCAATTTGGGAATGTAGGCGTATAGACACTTCAATAATAATAACCTTTCTGCATGACGGACCCGTTGATCTAGTGGTCAGACACTCTGGCCACTAACCAATAGGTCGTAGGTTCGATTCCCACCAAGAGTCAGTGCGTTATTTGTATGTATTTACATAAAAAAAAATACCTATATGTAAAAATTATCCTGTTAGTTAGTGTAACCATAGTAATGGTTTTGCCTAGTTTGGGATCTCAGATGATCGTGGGTGGTCGCACGATTTGTAGCGTTCAACTTCTAATAGTTCAAAGTCCATACAGTCTAGGTCGATGTGTCGCCGTGTGTACAAGCGCACGCGCAACCAGCGTCGATAGATCGTAATCACAACTCGCCCAATTACGCCATTAAGGGCACTGTGCTTAGAAACTGAGTCATGGCCGCGAAACTAAACATAAAGATACTGCTCGATGACTCTCTGTTTTGCTGCAGATTGTCATCAACAGATTTTTTTTGTATGATAAGTACTGTTGCTATTGCCACTGTTTCCATCATTTTTCATGAATTTCCAATACAAAACCGGCCGCTTTTTTAGTAAAATTAGAATATCATTATTGGTATAATAATAAAGCCTTTAAAAACAATAAATTACTTATTTGTGCAATATTTGCAATCATCAGCAGCCGAAAAGTCCACTGCTGAACAAAGGTCTCTCCCTTAGAAGGGAGGGGTTGCCATAATCTCCACGCTTGGCAGGCGGCTTGATTGAAATTAGCAATGTAATTTGAAAAATAAACAACATCCCGCACGCATTCATTACATGCTCAAAAATTAACAAGTTAGTCATTTGTGACTTTCCATATAAATGGTTTCTGTAATGTTTACAACATTAAGAGAAATATTATAAAAAAGTTTTCGGTACGGTAGTCCTTTACACCCTGTATATTGCAGCTCCTCTCATTTGATACCCACATTGGAGTTTTTAATAGTAAAAACAAAAAAATGGCGGCTGGCGGACGCCATTTCAATTATTCTGAAAAAAAAATATAGCCTATGTCACTACCACAATTAAGACGAATCTAACGACATATTATGTAAGTCAAAATACATTAAGCTGTAAGCCGTGCCAAAGGCAAAGAAATATGCGTACATATAAAACATAGCCCTCTTCTTGGGGTATTCGGGCAAAACTAAACAGAACATGATAATATAACATGGCGAGCAGAGTAGCCCACACGTGAACTTGTATGGTAGCGATCGAACGCAATCGGTAAATAACGTGAAGGGCACGATAGTTAGAACTAAGCCAAGGTCTCTTTGCTGGACCTTATGGTGCAAGAATGTTTGTATGGAAAATAAATTAGGTATTATGTTTGTGCAAGGGGCCGTCCATACTAAGTACATAGTATGCCCATGCCCGCTTACCATAAAGCGAGCTTTCTAGTTGTCAATTCAAAACTAAAAACAGTCTAGATACTCTGGAAACCAATCTATACTAATATTATAAAGAGGCAAAGTTTCTAAGTTTGTTAATATGTATTATAGGGTAATCTTCGGAACTACAGATCCGATTTAGACAATTATTTGATCAGTAGGAAACTACATTATTTCGTAGGCTATTTTGTAGTATACTATAAAAACTAATTTTACTAAAAAAATAAAAACTGAATTAAAAAGTAATAACGAAAATATATTTAATTTGATGCTTACCATAGCATGCTAACACCAGCAACAGCTGGCACAGACTAATATATTTTGCTGAAGAAGAAGCCTTAAAAAAACATAATAAAAAAAACTTGAATTTGAGAAATTGAATCTAGATGAGATGTCTTTCTTCTCTAGTACATATTACCCCCAATTATTATTGAGACTTGTAGATCTACTAGAATTAGCACTTAAATTGTAATAATACCAAATCAAATGAATAAATTTTCCTGTAAATGAGGTTAAACAAACTCTTCTAGCGTATTATATTTCTGCCGTCGTGTGCGTATCTGTCCCCCTAGACAATGTAACATTCTACAAGCGCTATCGCTAATAGAAAGTTTAAAAATGTATGAGAATGACATAAGTCATCGAAAAATCACGTGACAAATTGTAGGGAATTGACACCATTAGCGAATGAAGAAATAGATTCGCTATGAAGCGATTGCATCTTGTCTAGGCCCTCAGTTCCTTTTTCTCTAAATTTGGAAAAAGTCCAAGAACGGATGGAATATTTTTATTATTTTGTCAATTCAATACCGTATCTGGATCTATCAATAATAATGGAAATTACCACAGTGCAGTACCATTTTATACGGGGCAAAGCAATCCAACCGGCCGTGAACTAAATATTACAATACCAAATTCATTACTCTGTAATCAGCATATAAATTTCATAACAATTTGTTATAAGCGAGTAAGTAGTCGGTCTATGTGGTTACAATTTCAATAACAGCACGGCTAGACAAGTGGCACAAACGCTAATAGAATAGAATACTGAATGTATGGGAATGACATAAACATACGATAAGTAATTTGATCTAACGAATAGAATAGAAAATTGGTAGCCAAATGTCATTCTAATCTATTCGATGAAACGAAACGTCGGAATAGTACATTAATTCCCATCGAAACCGTAGCCAAGTGGCAGGTTTGACATTCTACTTCGAATCAAAGCGTACGAAACGAAGCGATCGCCAAACACTTGTAGATAACGCTACAAAATGGCGCATATTTGACCTATTATTAGATATATTACGGAGATATTTTTTTTTGTAGGTGCTATGTACGCTAAGCTTCTTAGCTACAGGGTCCTATCAGAGGATTGTGGGTGTCACGCAACATTTGCCGCTAATGATTGTCGATATGGAATAGATACAAAGCGTTTGCCACTTGTCTAGCCCTGCAATGCCCAAGTGACAGATACTTGGATGACATTTAAGAACGAAACCATAGACTATATTTGTTATTTTTCGTAGCGATCGAATAGAATAAGCGTTCGATAACTCCTAGTACATTTGGCTACCAAACGAAGAACGATATCGCTAAAGCGTTTATGATTGTCGATATGGAATAGATACAAAGCGTTTGCCACTTGTCTAGCCCTGCAGGGCAGTAATAGCGGTTTCACATGAGTCGACTAGTTATCTATACAAAGTCGCTTTCGGCGTCTGTCTGTCCGTATATACGCTAACTTCGAAGTGAGGTTTGGGACCTCACAACGTATCTTCAAGCGGTTTTCACCATCATCGGTTAGGTAATTTTTCACTAAAGGTTTATGTATTTAAAAAACTAATTAAGTTTTATGTTAGTAGAAAAACAAAAACAATATTTTGCAACAGTCTTCTAAATTACACCCGTGCTTAGCGGGTGCGAGTCGCTAGTTCAACCAGTGTTGCCAGATCGGCCCCTGGGGGGCCGATTCTCGGCCTTTTCGAATCTATGTCGGTCTTTGGCTGCCATTGGCCCTTCATCGCCCTATAAGCCTTCGACAGCCAATCCATCGAAATCATTGGTTCGGTTGGCCAATTCCTCTTGTATAAGCATAGTACATAATATATAAAAAGAAATAGACATAAATACGTTCATAATTCACAACACATTTTTTTTCTATTTCGGCCTTTATTGCCTAAAATCGGCCCCTGCCAGCACTGCTTTCGGCCCATATTTAAATTATCTGCCGGCAACACTGAGTTCAATATAAAATAGAAAACGTACACCTAAGAACCATCGTGATTAAACCAGGTTACAAAACGCATTCAGATTCGTTTTTTTTTATTTTGAGAGCTACGTTGCCAAAGGTAGAGATACAGCAAATATTACTTCCCTCCTATTTGCAGCTGAGTTAAAAACGCCAAAATATATTGCCCTAAACAAGCTTCTTTATCAGCCTAAAATATAAAAGATCTTTGTTATTAGCACACGATGAGTAATGAATAATTCTTTACTGGATACAGAGGCTTTATCATCTGATGGTCAGAAAATAAAGATTTAGACAGTCCTACGCCTAATCTCTCTCCGGCCTTCCCCCCTAGACAATATAACATTCTACAATCGCTATCGCTAATAGAAAGTATAAAAATGTACGAGAATGACATATATGTCATCGAAAAATCACGTGACAAATTATAGGGAATTGACACAGTTAGCGAATGAAGAAATAGATTCGCTATGAAGCGATTGCATGTTGTCTAGGCCCTCTTGTCGGACATATGTGCGATAGCAGTTCATCGAAATACGAGAAGGTAAAGGAAAAAAATGGAAAGAAGTGGTCTCTGCCTACCCCTACGGGAAAGAGGCGTGATTATATGTATGTATGTATGTAAAGGAAAAAATAATACATCTGCGTAGTTGACTTTTTTACGGTTGTTACCTACCACCAGTGGTACCACGGACAATTTTTTTGTCCGTGGTACCGCTGCGCTGGGGTACTATGGACAACTCCGTGGTACCACTAAAGATGAATTACTACGATTATTAGTATGATATTTAAGTTTTTGATTATATTTGTTCATTTTGTAACCGTTCAATATTCTGGGACAATCCACATTCGGTCATCTGATAGCAGCTAACGGCGGAAACAGCTCAGTGGGCGAGCGCTTGCCTTGGAAACAAGGTGCGCAGGTTTGAACCCCGGCTCGCACCTCTGATTTCTTTAATTTATCATTTGCGAATCGTCTTTGTGCGATTGTTACTAGCTTTCGGTGAAGGAAAACATCGTGAGGAAACCTGCATGTCTGAGAAAGCCTAAACAGCTTACGAATAACGAGTGAAGTCTGCCAACCCACACTTGGCCAGCGTGGTGGACTACGGCCTAAGCCCCCTCATCTTGAGGGGAGGCCCGTGCCCAACAGTGGGGCATATTCTTAACACCGCCAGACCCCACAAGTACGAGATAATAGATATGAAATAGATCACTAATATAATAGATTTATTAGCTTCGCGTGTCGAAATAATCCGATTTCAAGAACTAGATTAACCCAACTTGATTAGCTGCATAATCGTTAATTAACCCTAATTAACGATTATGCAGCAGTAAGTCCCTTGAGCCTTGTAATTTATCAAGCTACGTAGCTGCACACTTTACAGCAATGTTTACATATTCCTGCCTGGCGGCAGCATTTTGGCCGCTGCTCTGAGGCCGTATCGGTCAAAAGGGCAAATTATACCTATTACATAAAATTAGGCTACACTGAAACTAGCCGTAATAAATTATTTGGCAACACTAACACAAAAAATTATGTACGACAGATAATATTTGGCACGGGTGAGATTCAGTCCACATTTGAACTTCGTTTGTGGCGATAGACAGCGCACCTATTTACCCTGTTTGCTGTTTTTCCTCGGAATTAGCTGTCGAAATGCGTTTACCGCATTTTTGACCAAATTGGATCCACTTTCTCATTAGTCCTCTTTAGTGAAGGAAATGGAAGAAAGTCACACTAGCCTTATTGTCGGCAGGCCCAATGACCTAGTGGCTAAACATTCTGGCCGCTACCCAACAGATGTGTTCAAATAAAAACCAATGCTCGTTTACAATGTTTGAACTCAGATATAGCATAAATACATTCATCATCATCTTGATCAGCGTACATCAGTCCACTGCCTGACATAGGCCTGCACCAAAGCACGCCACTGAGCCCAATGTTGGGCTCTCCTCACCCAGTTACTGCCAAATGCTTTGCGAATATCGTCGCTCCCTCCACGTCACAGGGCGTCCTACACTACGCTAGTTCCGCGGTCTCCACTCCAAAACCAGCTTATCCCAACGGTCATCCTGCAGTCTTAGCACGATTTGCCAAGATTTCCTAATCTTGACAGTTCGGTGTGGAGTATGACGTAGTTATCGACATAGAAACGTCATTTTCGGTATTAGCTAGGTCGATAACTACGTCATACTCCACACCGAACTGTCAAGATTACGAAGTCTTGGCAAATCGTGCTAAACCTGCTGATGACAATTGGGATACATAGTACCCCAAAGTTGGGATACACTGAAAAATAGTAATTGCGAAAGAGCGTATGAATCGTCGAGATAATATACTACTGTAAACCAATGATATTACAAAGTAAAAGGAGGTAGACAGGTTATGGGCGATCCGAAAGTGACTGAAAAAAGGTGAGCTAATCCACACCATAATATTCTAATCACTAACCAGTATACATTATCCAAATACACAAACAAATTTACTTTAATAGAGGCATTAGTGTGATGTTGCAATATGTATGAGTGCTGTGCCACTTGTTATCGATTGCTTAGTAGGTAACGTATCTATTACTATCTTTTAAAATCATTGCTGTAAACTATATAACATCATTGGTATGAATGGTGGAATTGTAAAGTTTAAACATTTAACCGACTAGAAAATTCTTAGTGTTAAAAGTGGACAGTAGGCTAATAAGTTTGAGAACCTGTGGTCTATCTATAGGTACTGTACGAAGAAAATAACTCATCACAGTTTATCAACTAATCCTACCTCCAAGGTGAGGCCAGACTACCTAGCGATTATTGCCGAGCTCCTGCGAAGGTCCACCTTAATATGACAGAATTACACACAGGAAATTGCATTTACATGATAAGAAAGTGCCTTGATGTTGATAAGAGAAATATTCAAGGGTCATTACAATCCTGGGGGGGGTTTTATACGTGTCTACAAGAAGAGAGTCAGAAGAAAGTGTGTCGAGAAGACCTAGAGGAGACAAGAAAGTCGTGTGCCTGATGGTAAGCGCTTAGCCTGCCTATTGACAGATGAACTGCACTGCCGGTCGTTACACAAGACCTATTAAGTCTCTTGTGTCCGGTAATTTAACTTTTTGTTTTATTTCGGAACACAAAAATGTATTACTCTGCGGCATAATAGTAGTAGCCTCACGGCCGTAATCGGCTAAAACGACTGCGTCATAAAAATATCTAACACTACGGTGTTATTTACCTGGATGGACCTTCACCCAAGGAACCTACCACCTAAAAAAAATTATAATCCGATATAAATTAAATCATGAAAAACATACGCTAAATATACTAGTAAACAAACATACCATTTGCGCACGCGCTTCGTAGCACTAAGCGTCGTAAAATAAAAACGTTGACGTGTACTTTTAAGTCCCATAAGCCCGGTAATTTAAACAGGATTGGAAATGTTTACACATTGTTGCTTGTCTATTTATATAGTTTACATTAATATATATATTAGTTTTTATGTGTTAATGTTACATATATATCTATATAGTGCGCGCACCCTCCGCTCTTTGTAACTTCTTTATTTCCCTCTCCATCCAAAGGTTGCCTGGATGAGATCGCTTTTAGCGATGCGATATTGTTGAATGTCTTAATAATTTGTACCTTTTCTTTTAGTATCTGTTTTTGTGCGCAATAAATTATTGTCTATCTATCTTGTCGGCAGAATATCTGACACTGCGGTGGTCGTAATTCTGACAAACACCTAGTTTATGATAACACTGTTTTGTGGGTCATCTCCTCTCGTAAACAATGGAAGATTCCATTCTTCCTGGTCAGCGAGGGTGTGTTCACCTCAGCGATAGCGGAGCGGGCGCCGATAGCATTATCGGCAACACGATTCGCAGGTTATATTCATTTATTATCGATATTTATCTTTGTGTGTGCACTCGAGCTAACAATCATCGACACTGTGTTATCGTTGTCATGTGATAAGATTTAATGCATCCGAATAAAATTGATTTTATAAATATACAATGTGCATAAAAATTGAAATCGTTTCAAATAACTAACTAGCACTTTTTAATATTTGATTTTATTTTGGTTTATGTCACGTAGTTTTTGGCTGATAATCACAAATTACAAAAAAATACCGTTCCCCTCCTTATCTCCGAAGTTTGTCGAGGGAAAAATCTGAAATAATTACGGGTAATACATGTCTATCTATATTTTACAGGAAAAATAAAATGATCTTTCTAAGTAGTACAGTTTTTTAGTAATCCAAAAAAAACTCGACATTACAAACTTAGTTTTGCGGTTTGGTTTTTTTGGTATCTGAGGTGTTACAGGAATAGTAAAATTACTTTAATACGTCCAAAGATGGTATGGAACCCTCAGTGCGCGAGTCCAGCTCGCACTTGACCGGTATTTCTTTTCTAAGTAGTACTATGTACATCTGGTTTTCACAAACATAATGATTTGATCAGTGCCAATGTGTTGCTATCGGAATTTAAAATGTGGACCAGGGTTGCATATAAACAGATTAAATAGAAAATATCAAATGATTTGGATTTGTAGAAGTGGGTGAAAATTGTATAACATGCATACAGCAGGCTTAGCACGATTTGCCAAGACTTCGTAATCTTGACAGTTCGGTGTGGAGTATGACGTAGTTATCGACCTAGCTAATACCGAAAATGACGTTTCTACGTCGATAACTACGTCATACTCCACACCGAACTGTCAAGATTACGAAGTCTTGGCAAATCGTGCTAAGACTGCTGGTCAAGCTAATAAAAGCGTGATAGTAAAATAGTCATAGCGACAAAATCATCGTCAATATTATTGTAATATGGCATGCTGCCCTTGACTATCGATAAGATTACCACCTGTACCTACTCAAAACCATGAAACAGCAACTATGATGTCAGAATTATATATAGAGTAGCACTTGTGCAATTGACGCATATGTCTGTCTGCGGCCTTACCAGTGTTAACAGACTTGGTATTGGGCCACCCTAAGCGGTTAATAGTGATGTCAATTTATCGATACTCCTTTTGGCACCGAAGTGAGTGTAATATTGCCAAATAAATACACCAATGGACGACTATTTCTAATATCATCATCAGCCCACTGCTGAACATAGGCCTCCCCCCCCCCCCCTCCAAGGCACGCCACTGAGCCCGATCTTCGGCTCTTCTCATCCAGTTTCTGCCAACCACTCTGCGAATATCGTCGCTCCACCTGGGCGTCCCACACTATATCGTCCCACATCGATATACTATACCAACTAGATTTGCTGTCATGACCCGAAAAGTGGTCACGAAAATAAGAGCTACGGAGACGGCTGTCGCTCAATTGTCTGCAATTATTATTGAACCTTATTTTATAGTATGTAAGTTATCTTTTTATATGAACATATTATTGTTTTGCGTGTACGTGTATGTGTATAGTTGTGTAAGTATATGTAACCGCGACCACATTTTCGATGTCATTTTGTTCGTGACAGCTAATCTAGTTGGTATAGTATATCGATGTTCTTATATGATCCTTCTGACAGGACTCCTAATCTGACAATATTCGGGCAAATAAATAATTTGAATTTGCTTTAGGCTAACTTGAGTTGTAATCACTGTTCGGTAAACGATCAGTTAGTTAAGTAACGTCACGCAAGGTTAGTCCGTGGATGGGTGAACATTCAGTGGCATTTGAACTGAGCGTCACCGTTCTTCAGAGGACAGGTGAAATTCAGTACCGGTTGTTATCTTATATACCACAGTCGCCAAACCAAGTCAGATGCCTAAGGCCGCGCGCACTTTGGACACGAATTTGTATCGTACGTAAACGTAACATACGTTCGTACGAATTAGATGCGCACATTGAATACGTTTACGTACGTACGTACCACATTTATGCAAATAAATTGAATTGATTTTTTCCGGTTATATCGTACTCGTGAAGTCCTCTTTGGAGCGCCATGAATAACCTGTATCTGGTAATTCTCTTATAACTCGCAGAATGCGGCAGCGTCATCGCTGTCGTAGAAAAATATATCTATCGGTGCATGAAATATATTTAAAAAGACGTGAATTCAGTGAATACCATCATATAATAATAATAATAATATCCTGGGACAATTCACACACGGTCATCTGATCCCAAACAAGGCAGAGCCTGTACTATGGAAACCAGACAACTGATACTAATACTTATATACTTTTTTTTTTGTAAATACATACTTATATAGATAAAACACCCAGACACTTGGTGGGAATCGAACCCACGACCTGTTGGTTAGCAGACAGGGTCACTAACCACTAGACCAACGAAAGTAGAAGACTTTTATGAAAGATATATAATGACCACATACTGTTTCACGTTCGTAAACCAAGTTAATAATTTTTTCTCCATTCACTTTTAATTTTTAACGTACGAACGTGTTTGAAATCCCAACAAGTTCGGATTGTATTCGGACGTCTGAACTACACGTACGTATACGCACGATTAACTCGCACCCAGTCTGCGCGCTCCCATAGTACTTGGAATGTCGGGATCGTTCGTACGTGTTCGTATGTGTTCGCACGAGTAAAATTCGTACGAAAACGTGTCCAAAGTGCGCGCGGCCTTAAGCTTGAACAACACTGACACCAGGTTGGCCAATAAGAAACCAAACGATAAACGAACAACTGGGTTGTAGTTTCATAAACGATTTAACGTCTAAGTTCAAATCTACAGGCTAAACTTCAAATATGTATAAATGACTAGTTTTTTAAAATCTAAACATGTTAATTCATCTATATAAGGGGCCGCAATGTTAAACAAAACAATCGATACATGATACTGATATCTATCGACTTACGTTGAGGGTACAAAATTGAATACTTTATACGGCATTATAATATTTAAAATGGGGGTAGTTACATCACAGCACGGAGGTGGCAGTGGCGTGCAGTCCATATAGGCAAAAAGTGTTTGCCTACCCTGTGATTTCCCCAATCAGACATATCAATATAAAGTGTGCATAATAATATTTCGTTTTCTTTTCTATTATTTCACCATTGTAAATAAACAAAAGCACGCAAAATGTTTGCGCGACGAACTTCACTGTACATAAATTCACTGTACTATATCTACTCATAAATGTAAAGATAGATTTCGCGCGCGGGCCACGCAAAGACACGACACGGCGGGGCCTGGATTTTCACACATTCAAAGAGATTTATTGCACACAGACTCACACCGATACACGCACCCATAAATAATGTGACTTGTATAATAGAAGAAATATCACGCACACAGACAAAGGACAGAGACACAAAGAGACACTGCCTACCAAAAGTGACATTTCAATATAGTTTAATCCCGATAGATATTTATGTTACGACATGAATGCTAATTTTACACGCTCAGTTGTTGCAATCGTAGAATATTTGGTAAGGCCTTCGGAAGCAATTCGCGAGACGCGAGTTCGTATCCTCTTAGAATCGAAGTTTCTTTTTGTAATGTTTTTTTAAATTATGCGGTGCGGGTATGTACGTACTTTGCGAGAGGTCGTATTTTGCGAGAGATAATAATTTAGCTAATATATAGCTATTGTGCACAAAGGGGGTGAGTTGTATTGATTCAAAACAAACAAGTCGTAATCATTTAGTCAATAAAATATACCTACTCATTTGCTTTTCCTTTGTCTTCCAGACTAAGGATATGCCCCTTTTTGGATTTGTATAACTAAAAGAGAAAGTTCCTGTATATTTCCTGAGAGACCTAGCTGGTCGGGATTTTGGTTTTGGAAGAGTTCAAACAATAAAAAATCTCTCCTGGCGTCCACACTTATTATAGTTTAATTTATAGGTACATGTTGTATCTTAGCCGTAAACATACATATCTTTCTACTGTTGCATGTTGTAATGTGTTTTAATCATCTTAGTACGTATCTACAAGACAAGCAACTTGCACTCATATTGATAGGTAAGTTTATTTCTCTTCGACTATCCAAGTAGGATTATATTTTTCGATAGTAGGTATGTTTATTTCTTTAACACGGTCTGTGGCATAAATGGCTGCATGGATTTTAATTTAATATACTTAGGTACTTCTTACATAATAATATCGTTTTAGTTGTGGGAGTGAAATAAAATATAGTCAGGAATATTTGAGCAATTATAAGCAATAACGTCAACACACAAAAATATAAATAATTCTGTGTTAACGCCATCTATCTCTTGTTATAGGCGCAGGCGACGTTTAAAATAATGCGCATGTCGGTAGTATGTAGTAAAGCTTTATCTAACAAATAAAAATCTTAATGCAGTTTGTCGCCTATAACAAGAGATAGATGGCGTTAACACAGAATTATTTTTATTTTTGTTGACACATTTTTGCATAACAGTGCTCATTTATACAAAAAAACATCAGTAAGTACAAATAAATATACTTACTTATGTTACAGTGGCAATACATACAAACAAAAAGACTGTTACCCTACGACTCTAGAGATCTAAGATATTTGCTTTTTTGCCTACCCTGATCAAAAAGTCTGTGCACGCCACTGGGAGGTGGTACCCGCGTGAGTCGCTGTAAGCTATACTAACCGAATACAAATGAATGTTTAATACCACTTACTATTCTATACAAATCTCCCTGAACGTACGTAACGTTTAGGGAGATTTCACAAAACTATAACTATAATTAGAACTTTCACAAGTACAGTTAGCCAAGGACGTCTTTATTCACTTTAATATATTGTTCAGACTATATTTTGTAGCAGTTTTAGGGAGTGATAGCCACTTACATTATACAGTGTTATTAAACCCCTCTCCGTTTCATAAGGGGACTATTTGCGTTGCTGATACATTTCAGGAAAAATACTTATGAGATATTCAATTAAAGACGAATAAAAGTTTAATTGTATTGCAACACCTAATAACACTGTCACTGATCGGACTGGGATGGGGATCTATAAATGTGATCGGCAACCGTAGGGTGGCCGGGTAAGAAAAGCACTCTCCCATCTCTCGTTGGGTGTCCGTAAAAGGCGACTTAGTGTAAATGAGAAGACGGGCAGTAGTACCTTTCTATTGGATTACCTACCACCAATACTGCGATCCCCAAGACGCCTGCCAAGCGTGGGGATTATGGCAACCCCTCCCCTCTAAGGTGGAGGCCTTTTGTTCAGCATTTGACGTGTATCGGCTGATGATGATGGGTAATAACAATGACAATAACATGGAAATAGTAATTCTACTGTTTCTACGATTTTGTGATTAGACTGTTCAGTCTCGTCACGTTCCAGGGGGAGCAAAAATACACGCTTCCCCCAGCACCCTCGCAATTAGTAGGGACGCACAGAGATACCCCTCACCCTCCCTGTGCGTCCGCGACCCACGAGCCCCCTATAAGGAAGAGAACTCGTCACATTTCTATTAGGCCCCTGATGATGGGGCCTTGCGCAAGGGACCTAGTAGCAGTAAGTAAGTAGGTTAGTTGGAAAGAACACCGTTGAACAATGCAGGTCGACAGAGGAGTATATAATTCGAGTTCCACAGTTCAAGTCATCGTTGGAGACAATCAGAGCGTGTGCCAGCGTCAGCCGCCGCTCGCATTGTCTCAAATCTCATTGTTACGTGAACGTACGTATTTTGTTTGAATAAACTTTATCTGCCTTTCTATAACTACGGCCACGGCTCGGAAGAAAAAAATCGCTGGCAAGAAATGATTTCCAACCATCGCTAATTAACTTTTAATTGAAACCGACTCAATATTTTTTGCGGGGGATGTAATCAGTTTCTTATGGTTTTGCGGTATTTATCTATGGCTTACTGCCGAACCTACAGACGTCAATTATAGTTAATGATCATTAATCCATTTTTTTACATACATACATATATTCACGCCTTTTTCCCATAAGGGGTAGGCAGAGCCCATGGGCCGCTTTTCGCCTCCGTGAGAAACGAGATGTGATGGGTGGCGAACCACATCGCCGCCATTTTGGTTAATTAAATTATTTTATGATTCACCATTGCGTTCTCACGAATAACGAGGGAGAGGGAAGGATAGGTGGTGTAAAAAGGAAATAAGAAAAGTAGGATATTACCACCCATTTTTTTTAAATCGGATTATTTCGACACTCGAAGCCAATTAATACTTAATACTCTGATTGTGAGTAGAGATATAAATTCCTCCTCCTTAGTCGGTCCCCCATTGCTGAGGATCGTGACTCCTAACGACTGCCGTCTCTGTCGAGGTCCTCCACTGTTGTCGGTCTTCGGCTGTGTGGATCGCTGTACTCAAGGGAATGAGAGAAGAGATATCAATTATCTCGTATTCAATAATCGAAAATTATCATAAACGGCTCTGACAGTCGAAATAAAAAGATTTTAAAAAGTGACTTAATTACAATTAAAGTTAATTGGCATTTGTGAGTGCGGCAGTTCATGTTGAATGTTGTTTGTTTTAATCCAGTCTAATGGCAACTAAGACGCTGGCTTGATTATTAGTGTTTTGAATCCGGTAATTTTCATATTCATATTCATATTCATTTATTCACTTTTCCATAATGTATAATTAGGTGACAATGCAAAGTTGAGTAACAATTATGGACCCTGTTGGTTGTTGTTTTACCAGCTACATTATACCCTTCAGACCGGAACACAGTAATGTGCATATTGCTTCTTGGCCGCAAAATATCTGGTGATACGGTTTTTCCATTAGAATAAAGTTACAAATTACAGGTGAATCCAAAGCTTTTGGACCCGAACGATTATTAACTTGAGCCCTTAGAGGAGATACCACGAGATACCACTGGAGAGATCATGATGCGCTAACCCCTCTGCCAAATATTTGTTCATATGTTCAGGTCATTCTTTATTTATGTGCGTATCTTTTTGAATGTGTTGCGAGTTTATTATAGTGTAGTGTGTGTAGTGTAGTGTAGGTTCATAGAAACTTGAAGAGTTTGCATTAGACATTTGCAAGAGAATGCGTGAAATTGTATCTGTGTGTGTTTACTTCGCCTCCCGCATCCCGCAAAAGTGCCACGAAAAATTTGTTCGGGGAATCGACGCGATTCTAGCTCCATTCTAATTACTCTGAGCTTGAGCCTAGACGTCTACGCATGTGGTGTGGTAAACAGTATAATCGGGTACAATGAGTATATAATCACTACGTTTTAATCGGGTATATAAACACACATAGTATAACCCGAATCCAGAAATAAAGTCTTTTTTTGTAAACAAACCGGGCACTTCCAAACAAACTTAAATTTCTTCACCAAAACAACATGAAATCTTTCCATTTATCACCACACACACGTAAAACATCCAACTGATTCGGAAAACTAGTTAAACTACTGAAAATATAATTAAAATCTTAAGATATACGAATAAATAAAATATTTTTGACATGAGAATGCCACAGATAAAATATGTCAATATATAGAACACACACTTTGTCTATGGAAATTAGTGATGTCCAATATTTAAAGATCTAAATCTCTATATTGAATGATTTCAAATTGATCCACAACCAATCATTTTATAAAATAAAAAGTATTATATTAAACTCGGACTAAACTGAGGTAGATTCAACATAAACAGTAGGTCCGCCGTCTCAGAGTAATTAGTGTTAGTGGTATCTCCTCTAAGTCCGCCGTCCGTATTTCAAAGTAAATCGCTACTCTGCCCACGTCTACACGGATTATATTATGTTGATTGTAAGATAATATTTTGTATTACGTATTTAATTATTTATTTAAATAAATATCAATAAAATTGAGTCCCGAATATGAAAATGTATGCGGTTTGACAGGTTCCGGGACTTACGCCTTAGTGCTGCCACCTGGTGCACGTCGTTTTTGAACACCCTCATTGTGTTATTCATAGTCATTCATTCGTCGATGTCGTACATACTGAATGGTCTCTGGTGTCTTTTCTTTAACGACTTTGCTTTCGATTTTTGGGTTTGTGTTTGCTTTGTGATTTGGACCGTTTGGCCGATGATATATTCACTAATTTCACTATGGCAAAGTCGCTGGAGGACCTTAATACGATGCTCAGCGCCCTCAGTGGCATTTCCCAACAGGTGTGTATTAGTATGAACATGAACAAGACGAAGATCATGTCTAATGTCCGAACCGGTAGTTGTTGGGAACGATACACTCGAAGTTGTTGACCACTACGTATAACTAGGACAAACTATCCAGTTAGGTCGGTCCAACTTCGACAGAGGTCACCCGAAGAATCCAACTCGGATAGGCAGCGTTTGGGGAACTACGCGAAATCTTCTCATCCGAAATATCGCAGTGCCTTAAGACGAAGGTTTTTAACCAGTGTGTTGCCAGTGATGGCATATGGTACTGAGACGTGGTCCCTAACTGTTGGACTTTCAGATAAGCGCAGAGTCACACCACGAGCTATTGAGAGAACTATGCTCGGAGTTTCTTTGCGCGATAGAATCCAGAATGAGCACATTCGCCGAAGAACTAGTCACCGACATAGCTCTTAAAATCTGTAAGTTAAAGTGGCAATGGCCGGCCACATCGCTCGGAGAACCTATAACCGTTCGGGAAGAAAGGTTCTCGAGTGGCGACCACGAACTGGACGCAGTGTGGGTAGATGGATCTTCCACTGGGTGGATGGATGACATTGTGCGCGTCGCAGGTAACCGGCGGGTGCTAATAGCCAATTGTCGTTCATTGTGGCGTTTTCTTAGGGAAAAGTTTAAGTTTCATAAAAAACTTTTATATTTTTACGCACGCTTTTCCATCAGAGTTAGTTTGTAGCTTGTGGCCAAAAAAGATGGAAGTTACAAAATGGTTCGCAAAAATCCCAAATGCTGCCCTTTGACGTATTATATTCAATCTTCTAGAGAATAAGTAAAATTGCTGTACACTCAAATTAACATTTTAATACTGACGCATTTGTTAATTATTTTGAATTAAAGGGTTTCGAGGTGTTATTTGTTTAAATAAAGGTGAAATTATCAATAAAAATAATTGACAGTAATAATGTATTCTTTTTAATCCTACCGTTGCTGACATAAATATCGATACTGTAATGGATTTATCAAACATCTATGATGTGGTCAGATTCACTCGTTCATGAGGCGTCACCTCCCTAATATTGTCGATGGTTGCAATACCGCCATGTTTATTTACTTTTTACGACGGAATTCTTGAATTCGAGTATAGTTACGTCAAAATGTTGACTGCGCCCAGTGTGGCCGCGCCTCGCTCGCACTTAATCTACTTAATTATCATACTAATTATTCATGTTGTATTCGTGTGAAATGTGTAACGAAACATTATTTTAGTTACCGATTGTCACGCGTGGCGCATGTTATTGATATTACAAAAATTATAAGTTTTTATATTCATTTACTACATTTATTAAAGGCGGACGGACTCTGAGTGGCGGGTTAGTCGGGGAATAATTAACGTGACCATACATTCCGTTTTGAGCGGGACAGTCCCCAAGGAAAGCTTTGAGACGCAATTTCTCCCGTTTCAGAAAAACTATCAATTATAACACCAATATGGCGTTAAATGGCATTCAAATACAAAATTATGTTATTTCATATATAAAAACTAATTTTTTATACATATAAATTGAAAAATAAATGAGGAGCGAACTTCTGAATTAATTTTTAGCTCTGTAGGCATTATACTTGTCGCAGGTAACTGGTGGTGGATGCAAACAGCCAATTGTCATTCATTGTGGCATTCTAAGGGGGAGGCCAATATCATGGGACAATCCATACACGGTCATCCGATCGCAAACTATGCAGAGCCTGTACTATGGAAACCAGACAACTGACACTAATACTTATATACTTTTTTTTGTAAATACATACTTAAATAGATAAATAACACCCAGACATTGGTGAGATTCGAACCCACAACCCATCGGATAATCAGGATAGTGTTTGGGCTGGTCAACACGGTGACCAGGGATGCCGCGCACTTACGTATTATTGTGTCAAAGCAGTCGACAAGCACCGCTGCTAATATGCATGATGCGTTACACCACTAGCGGGGTAGACATGGAAGGGCCCTGTACATTCACTGAGTGTAACTCTGCCACAGGCTACATGTATAAAATATAGAGCTATATACAGGGAATAGGGTGATTTTTGCCTGAATACTGCAACATGCAAACCTGTGGGAAATCATTATGATTGTATAAGTCCATTAGCAGTAGATCTAGCTATCTAGTAACTAAGATAAAACAACTAAAAATATTGTTAAATTAAACATACAAAACCATATCACACTTATCATAGATAAACATTTTTATCTAAGATAAATGTTAGATCTGTACTTTAATAAGACATTGCGAAAGTGATGTCAAATAAAAATACACTTATTTATTTTTCTGAGTAATTAAATGGAAGTAATAAAGATATTGTTAAGATTATGGAAAGCAGAACATAATATTAAATAATATTGAATTTATTATTTAGCAATTAGTGACAATTATGTTATTAATATGTATCCATGGTTACCAAAAATATATTGCTATAGAGGTAGTCTACTTAACATCCACTCTTCTTTTAAAGACTCATACCGAGGCTTGTAGTCAGTTTTTCAAACCTGGGTCCATAAAGGGGCTTCGTTAAACAGTCAGCCAATTGGGCTTCAGTCGTAACTTGTTTAACTTCAACAAGTCCATCTGATACACACTCTCTAACAAAGAGATTTCTTCTATGTATGTGTTTTGTACGGTTATGTTGCTCATATGGTGGATTGTATGCCAATCTTATGGTAGACTCATTGTCGATGTAAAGACACGGAGGCTTTTCAATCTCAGTAATTTCTTCTAGCATCTTCTCTAGCCACACTATCTCACGTGTAGCTTCTGAGGCGGCTACTACTTCCGCTTCTGTTGAAGATAAAGCAATGGTCTTTTGTTTTTGGCTTTGCCAGCTTATTGGACCATAATAACGGCATAATATTCCAGATGTTGAATGGGAAGCTGCAAAATCTGCATCACTGTAACAAATCAACTTATTTATTGCATTTTGCTTACTGAATACAAGGCCTTTGTTCATAGTGCCTTTTAAATACCGTAATATTCTTTTTACAGCCATAACATCTGCTTTACATGGATTATCTAAATTTCTCGAAGCAGAGCTGACTGCAAAATTAATGTCTGCTCTTGTAGCAACCATTAAATATGCTAAAGATCCTACAGCTTGTCTATAAGGAAACTTTTCTTTTTCATTTGACGAGTCTTCTGTCCCAGGGATCTCTTTTATGATTGGAGTTTTCACTGGTTTACATTCAATCATATTATATTTTTCCAAAACTTTCTTTGTATAAGCTTTCTGACTTAGTGTAATATTCCCATTATTAGACTTTTCAATTTCCAAACCAAGAAAATATGATGCAGGCTTCGTCACAATTTTAAAACGATTTTGGAGTTCCTGGATAAACCTTTCTCCTTCAGTTTCTGTCGTTGACGCCACTAGTCCATCATCAACGTAAAGTGCAATCAGCACTTTAGACTTTCCATTTTCTCGAATGTACAGGCATGGATCAGTAGAACTTTGCTTAAAGTTTGAACTTACTAGAAATTCATGTATACTGGCGTTCCAGCATCTAGGGGCTTGTTTAAGCCCATATAAACTCCTTTTTAGGCGTTCCATCGCTGTATCCCTCTGGCTGTTTCATGTATATTTCTTCCTCAACTTTACCATTTAAAAAGGCTGTAGTCACATCAAACTGGCAAAGGGATAAGTTCTCCTTTACCGCTATAGCTAGTAGTGCACGGACGGTAGTAAGGCGTACTACAGGACTAAATGTTTTATCATAGTCTACGCCTGGCTTCTGAGAAAATCCTTTTACTACTAATCTTGCCTTATATCTTTCGATGCTACCGTCTGGATAGGTCTTTACCTTATATACCCACTTGCACGGTAATGCTTTCCTATTCTCTGGTAGACGAACAAGTTCCCATGTCTGGTTCTCGTTTAGGGAATTGATTTCACATAACATTGCTTCTAACCATTTCTCTTTATCATTTCTTTCCAATACTTCTCGAAATGTTTCAGGTTCTTTGTAATCGCGGAATTCTTCTCCTGCAATATTTACAAATTCATCAAACCTGACAGGCTTTTTGAGACAGCTACGATCACGAAGTATTCGCTGTTCATTAGAGGGTTCAGTCGGAATATTGTCTCTTGTATTTACTTCTTCAATAACTTCAATAACATTTGTATCTGGGATAGATATTTGATCGTTTTCATCTTGTATTGACTCATAATCACTACCATCATCTTCTTCAAAGAAACTTATTTCTGCATAGCATTTAGCGTTATTTTCGTTTGAAGATTCAGCAGTATTAATGGTTGATTTTGTAGTCTCAGTGTAAAATAATTTGTTAGTAAACTTAACATCTTTAGCAGTTATTATTTTCTGCTTAGTAGGTACCCAAATCCTGTAGGCTTTTGAGGTATCTGAGTAGCCAACAAACATCCCAGGTATAGCTTTTGATTGAAATTTATGTTGCTTTTTATCTTTAAGAAGAATAAATACCTTTAATCCAAATTGATGCAAGTGGAAGACGCAAGGTTTTCTTTGAACCCATTTTTCAAAAGGTGTCGTAATTGTACCAAAATGTGTAGAAATAGTTTTGTTGACACTACGATTGGAAAGGTAGTTAGCAGTTTGGATAGCTTCTCCCCATTGGTTCTGAGGTGCTTTCGATTCAACCATCATGCTTCTAGCCTTTTCCAGCAAGGTACGATTTTTACGTTCTGCTATTCCATTTTGATGTGGAGTATATGGCGCTGTTAAGCGTCTAGTAATACCACTGTCTTTTAGGAATTTATCAAAATCTCGGTTGCAATATTCCAAACCATTGTCTGTTTGGAGACTGATTATTGTATCGCCCGTGAAATTTTCCATTTCTGCCTTATACAGCTTGAACTTTTCTAGTACATCGTTCTTATTTTTCATGCAGTATACGCGACTATATCTACTGAAGTCGTCAATAAAAGTCACAAAATATTTATTACCATAATGGGTTTGTGTCTTCATTGGACCACAGACGTCGCTATGTACTATTTCCAGTCTTTTTGTAGTTCTTGGTGAAGTTTTGAATTTACTAGGCAGTCTTTTTATCTTTGCTTGAATACATATTTCACAATCTCCAAGACTCTCTTTTGGATTAAAATCCAAACCAACTAGGGTCTCATTCTTTAAGGCAAGCTTCATATCAGACTCATTCATATGCCCTAAGCGTTTATGCCATTTTTGTATATTGGTTTCTTCTTCTACTAAATTACACCTATGCTTGTTTCGCCTATATGATGCTGGATTTATATAGTACAGACCATCTTCGTCCCTTGACGCATTAAGAATAATACCTTCTTTATGATGTCTCACTGTAGCTTTTTTGTTATTAAATAATACAGTACATCCAGATTCTGTAGCTTTACCAACAGATAGTAAATTTGAACACAGGCTTGGTACATATAGAGTGTCTTTTAGAGTAATTTCTCCACTCTTGTTAGCACCACTGTCGTTAGCATTTACGTTGAGAGTGATTTTACCTTTACCTTTAATTTCAGCCGTTGCTTCTGTTGATGCTAATCTCAGCGACTGATGGTTCGGTTTACCGAGTTCTTCAAAATATTCCTTATTATGTGACATGTGCGATGTACAACCGCTATCAAGAATCCACTTGTTATTTTCTTCGTGTGGGTTCTTGTTCTTAGAATACATACATACACCATACGAATTTTTAGGTTCTTGCCATATGGGCTTATTCTTCTTTTTGTATTCTAATTTTCTGCATTCTTTAATAACATGTCCTTTTTTTTTACAAAATTTACATATTTTTACATAGTAAGACTCTTCTTCTTGTTCTTTAATGTTTGAATTATTGTTTACTTGTCTTGCTTCTGCCTCTTCCAAAATTTTTATTTTCAATTCTTCGGGTGTGGGAAGTGTGTCTCTGGACTCAATCGCTACCCGGAAGTTGTCATATTCTGATGGAAGACTGTAGAGCATCATGACTGATAGTAGATCATCATGAATATGAATATCCATATCTTGCAATTTGTCTACTATGTCCATAAATTTATTTAGGTGATCTCTGACATTTCCATCCTGCATTTTGGAGAGTATCAACTGCTTAAGAAGGGTTGCCTTTCTAGCAGGCCCCTTACTAGCATATATTGCTTCTAGTTTTGACCAAATATCATATGCAGTTTTACAGTTTTTAATTTGCTTAAGTTCGCAAGGCGAGATTAAAAGTACTAACTCTGATTGAGCAAGGAGGTCTTTTTCTTTCGTCTGCTCGTCGGCTTTTTCAAGATCTACTGGCTTCTGAATACAAGTCCATAATTTATTTTTAATAAGTATGGCTCTTGCTTGAATTTTCCATGTCTCGAAATTTTCTTTGTTTAGTGACTCAATTTTAGTGCTTGAGCCTGAAGCCATTATTATCATATACTATTTTGTTTTACTCTGCTACCATGTTAAGATTATGGAAAGCAGAACATAATATTAAATAATATTGAATTTATTATTTAGCAATTAGTGACAATTATGTTATTAATATGTATCCATGGTTACCAAAAATATATTGCTATAGAGGTAGTCTACTTAACAGATATTGATATAGTTGCAGTGTCATAGCTATAGCTTATAAAACTAACAGCACAGTGGACAACCTTCTCTCACAGAACACAACATACTCTGATATTTTTTTCCATTCATCAGCAAACACATCATATTCAGGATTGGCAATCAAAAGGGTCTTTAAGACCTCTATGGTATGACACACTGGGGACTTTGCTCTGGCAACAGTATGACATATAGGTGGTGTAAACAATCTGTACCTGTGGTTAGGAGGATGTACTAAGTAGTTTCCAGGAACATATATATAAACAATAAACATCAATACTTTTCGGCTCTCGGACAACTCTAAAGTGTGATCATTAGATACATATTTACTCTAGCCTAGAAGAAACCCACAACACACAGGCAAATCATTCCAGTTCTGCATTATAAAGGCTTGCTGTAAGAGAACTCATCATTGAGTTAAGCTCGCCTTTGTACATAGATTCTCTGTACTTTTGTTTTAATGTATTGTTTTTTTATGTGTACAATAAAGTATTAAATGAAATTAAATAACAAAGCAAACTATTTTATCCTGAAAAGAAGAAGAGGAAATAAATTTTATTTTTTCGCAAAATAACATAAAATACCTGGCTTTGTATGAAAATGAAATCATTTATTTCAAATATGCCAAATTAGCAATATCAAACTGTCATATTTTATGGCCTTAACTGAGATGATAATTTTCTTTTCTTTTCAATGTAGTATGTACATCTGGTCATCTGGTTCTCACAAACATAATTATTTTGTCAGTGTCAATGTGCTGCTATCAGAATTTAAAACAAATCAAAAGAGAATAAATAAAAATGAAACAAAAAGGATGATGGGAGGACCTGTCTCTCCCAAGCAGCACCCATGCACGTCTATGAATTGAACAGTTTAAAGCAGTTATTAGAAAAGGAAATAATAAAACTGTTTCCTAACTATACAAATAATTACTTTACATAGCATTAAATACTATCATTCAAATCATGCATTATTTATTTTCAATCAGCGAAAACGGCTATCTGGGTCATAGTAATGCAATTATATGTTTCGCAACCGCGGCATACGGTCGCAAATGAGATGTAAATAATAAAATAGATTTAAATTGCCGCTCAATCGCGGTCCACCAATGACCTGGCGCCGTCATTCACGCCCTCAAAATTTAATTGACAGCTGATAAACCTTGAAAACACTACAAACATAACCCACCGTGGCCTACCTACCGTTGTTACGATCGCATGCAGATCATAATATTGATAACTATACCGACCTTCGGTGCTCTGGTTCAACGACTGTGGTGCTCCGGTCGTCGGCAGATCCTTTTTCTGCCCAGCTTTGGGCAGATCAGAGTCCGAATCGTCGAAGACGAGCGTCCGGACCGACTGGGAACATCGGCGGTCCATCTTAACTCGCACTACACCACATTACACATCACAAAACGCACTGATATTTCTCCCATTTACCACCAGAGACAACTAACGATCACGGTCTTTTTTACATGACACTGTTATGCTTGTGTAAACATGTCACAAAATCAAGGTGCTCCTGATTATTTATTTATTGTATTGCAAATATTTTTATGCCATGATTAACGCGACCGACACAGACGGCTTCGCTCGCAAATCGTAAAATGACACTTCAAAACGGGGCTGCCAACTATTAAAAAAGATTTTCCCTCCAAAGTCAAATTACCCCTAAAAACCTCAATAAAACTATGCGAGGTTAGCGTAGAAAGGGTCTGCTTGCTTAGCACACTGCCTGCTGTTTCAAATTCTACGCTACCTTTGACAGACTAATATAATTTCCAAATGTGTGAATCATTTATGTATTCTATTCTACTAAAGCTTTATCTTTCGCTAACGATTATGAAATTATCACATCTGCAGCGTGAGGAAACTTATACCATAACCGATAATTTGTAGGAATAGTGTGCCTGATCCGCCAATCAGGGATCAAGGGTGTGGCGACTAGAACCTCTTTGCCACTTGGAATTGTGTGAACGTATTTTATATGTATTTTGAATGCCGAACAGCGCGGCTTTTGAACGGTGCTGTCTCTAGTGTTTGACACATTCATTGTATATATTTAGTTGAGTAAAGTCGTGGATATAGTAACATATTATAATAGTCAAACCAACAATGTATTTTATACCTAAGTAATCGTGGAATCACGAGTCGTATTGTAAACGTCACACCAGTGCTTTGCAGGTTAATAAATGTTTGGAACCTCGTCTGACATTATCATTTGGAGCAGATAATTTACGTAAGGTCAACGGACCTTCAAGGGGAAAAGAACCACTTGCCCTGAAGGTGCAGGTTTAAAAAGTATGTATTCTGCCATGAAATCAGTTATGAAATTGTGAACAATTTTTGTTTGGTGAAGGTATAAATAAAATTTGTTAAACCCTATCCAAAAGCTAAGGTATAATTCACATCACTCATTTGTTTTTACATCACTCCTATGTTGCATATCTCATAAAATATTGTTCCAGATTTGTATGTATGTTGGAGGATATTCGCAATGCGATGCGAATATCCTGCTTACAAATTGGACAGGAGTTTTTTAACACTGTATGTACACGATCTGCCATTAACTTGGCAAGAATATCAAACAAACAATCATAACTGCATTGCATAATAACATTTAATAAAATACAACTGACAGACTACTAGTGTGCACTACATTCAGCCGGGTCCAATTGCGTTTAACATTAAGGCCTTGATTATTGTCATCCCTAATTTCAATGTGCTTTTAATAAAAATACTTATATGGGTTAATTAATCAAGTTTAAATGAATTAATAGAAATCCTCTCATATATTTTTTTTACCCTAAGTACAGGTGGGAAACCCTAAGTTGGGAACCCTACTTCTGAAAGTTTGTTGTTGCCATAATATTATTAAATAATAAATGTTGCCATAAAAATCGTGCCATGCCAGACTGACCCCGACCAAGAAAAGAAGTTTTATAGTTTCCCTCGTTTCCATTCTTTTACTCTACGGCAGCATTTCCTCTACTTTTTAAAATTATCCCAAATAATCTCAATTCAGCTTGAAAATCAGATACAACAATTAGATAGAATAATTAGATATAATCATTATAGTAATTCTTTAAGTGACTATCAATCAAGGGTGGAGTACTAACGGACTATCGGGCACGTCTGTCCCAACCTCAGAGTAATTAATTCCCCTCTAAGGTCCCAACGTAGTGAAAAAAATCTTAAATCTATGGTCCCAACCGCCGCCACCCAGCTTCGAGTTAAAATGGTCTAAGTATAACAAAATTATTCATTTAGATTTCCACCAGATTTTGATAAGACCCTCGCAGGTTATTAATATAACAAGAAAGGAAAGGTCAGGCAAATTCCTAACCACAGAACACTATTACTCAAGAGTTCCTAACACCATGACGTTTGCACTACCTAGACTTTTTTTTTTTGTTGACGGGGAGGAAACTACCAAAGGTAATCCAGTCTCCGTAGGGACAGAGGGCGGGTTAAGTAAGGTTATGTAGGATTTTTACCCAATCATCGAGATCTAACCAACGAGTTCAAATACAGTTGTTTTACATTATTGGACCATATTTATTGGCTCCATCATCAGACCCTAATCACAGTCTTTTAACCACTCTTTGAGACCTATCCAATATGTTAAAATTTGATAGGTCTACATTTAATTGAGCTGAGCTCCTGTGACCGCCATCGAGACTTTCCAACGAGTCCACTTGCAGAGATCAGAGATGAGAGAGTGCAGAGATCCTGTCCTTCCTGCTCCATCATCAGACCTTGATCGCCATTTTTCTAGCAACTATTCATCGAGACCTACCCTACAAATTCGGTGGGTTTCCGTTTATTAAGGCCGAGATCCTGTAACCATCTTGCTGATCATCAGACCCTCGTGAAGGTTACTATTTACTTTTGTATCATCGAATTTACATATATACTTATAGATCCTGGCTTACAGGAGTAACAGTGGTGGGAATGAGTGGTGGGATATGTACTTACTAAATTTCAGATCTTTCGGTTGGGACTTATGGAAGTGAAAATCCATTGTAAGTACACATAATATGATTAGTATCCTTCCTTGAGTCTGAAAAGAGCTAATGGTTTGTAATAACTACATTTACGGATTATATCGCAGTTCATTTTAGGTTCAACTTTCCCTCAGAGTAAATAGAAAACTTTCCCAACGTTTTGAATGTCTTGCAGCATGGTCACACACAGGCGGACGACGGGTGGACAGAAAGAATCTAAAATGAACCCCCTCGTTTTTGGTCGGGGGTTAAAAAATACTACACCTACACAAAATACGTCCAAAGCATCCAGTGGATGGTTTTGGTCAGGTATAAATTATAATAGAAATCATGAATATTCCTTCTAATAAAATCAGGCGTAAGTCCGCTCCATATTCGCAAGCGAATCACGCACGAGCGTACAAAGGCCCGCGGACTTTTCATCAAAAAGTTCATGTCATGAACTTCATGGCATATAAAATTCTAAGGCTAGCCACACACTGTCAATAATATTGTCAACATTCTACAACCCGTCCAACTTAACTGTGCACATCGCTGGATTGCTACTTCACATCGCCAGGTGCACACTTAAATTGTATGGGTTATAGAATATTGACAATATTATTGACAGTATGTGGGCTACCTAAGTACAATACCTACGTCACAGAGTGCTATACACGGTAGACACAAGTTTCTTGGGTGGACGCCTAAGCTGGACACGGGTCTTAGACACGGGTAGACACATGGTAGACACGAAGGGTAGACATTAGTATCATCTATGGTGGTAGAGTAGAGGAGGAGGAGTAGAGAGTGGTAGGCTTGGTGCATAGATATATTGGTTTGGTGCAAGGCTTGGTTGGTGGCTTTTCGTCTCTGAGGAGATACCACTGGAGATAGCATGATGCGCTAACCCCTCTGCCAAATTTTGTTCATATGGTCAGGTCATTCTTTATTTGTGTGCGTATCTTTTTGAATGTGTTGCGAGTTTATTATAGTGTGGGTATGCGTGAAATTGTATCTGTGTGTGTTTACTTCGCCTCCCGCACCCCGCAAAAGTGCCACGAAAAATATGTTCGGCGAATCGACGCGATACTAGCTCTATTCTAATTACTCTGAGCTTTTCGTGGTAGGTAGTGGTAAGTATATACGTTATATTTTTCATCTGGCAACTGTCGTTAATGCCAAAAGAGAAAGAGATAGAAATATTACTCATCTCTATTCATACAATTTTGTAAAATAGCGCCATCTATTGGTAATTCGAATAAAAACAGATTGCCAGAATAAAAATGTATTCATAAAGTTGTATTTATGTTGCCACTGTAGCAATAATCATAATGCGCTAACTTGGTTTTGATAATATTTAATAGGCATACAATTATGTAGAACAAAATAATTTAAAGTTCTGATATCAACAATTTCATTTAATCAATTAAAAACACAAGTAATATTCATCCAAATCATAAATATAAGATCGCCATCTAGCGACAGCAGTAGTCAAAATAAAGTTGTTCCGTCAAAAGAAACGGAAAAACACGAGTGTGCGTCGCCTCCGTAGATATCAGCTGAATTATTCGGCTAAAATGCCCTGGCACGGGCATACGTAGTCGTCGGTCCGCCATTACGACGCAGCCGAAGACACGTTCGTCGTATTTAGTTAAATATTTTGGTTTATAAATGAGTAATAACGCTCATGAACTAAGTAATCGACTTCTGAATGCGTTGGATAACAATTACAATGTAAGTTTCAGAGTTTTGATGACCGTAAGACCGATAAACCAGTCGAGATACGAAACGGTCCACGAGCCCGTGACACCCGATTCGATGTTGCGATTCGTCCACTCGGGAGGTTGCCTCGGAAGTGCCTTGTGCTGTGCGATATTATCGAGATGTGGCGATAGCAGTCAAAGCGTTCGGTTGAATAACAGTGCGGGTCGCGGAAACGAAGCGTGTTGATACGTGAGCGAGTTAGAGGGCCCACTGACGTCGCCAGTCCGCCGCCCGTCCCTCCAACCCCAGTGCCAAAAATTTTGCAATGTGAAAGTATGGAATTGTGCCACGCGCGACCTTTCGCGTTTATCTTCTGTGTTGCGGTGACGATGCTCCTGGGCCGCTGCGGAAATGCGTTTTTTGTGCATATTGACCTTACGTGAGTACGAACGTAGACATAGACGGTGTGGCGGACGCCTGGGGGCCACGCGTGCAGTATGCTGGCTCCCACTTCGCCCCCGAACTTACTTTAGCCTCTGATCGTCACCGTGTTCCCGTTAACTGATTGTGCAATAAGTAATCTGTCGAAATTCACCACCATTTTTTAGCAATAGTGTGTGATTTTTTGACTCGACTGTTGCTAGGGGCTGGATAGCATTCCTACTTGTTGGTAGGAATAGTGGTCTAATGTTTTGATGATTGTATTCTTTTTCATACATCATGGTGTTATCATTGTTATTCTTATCAAGGTTATGATAAATATTATGCTTGATATCAATGAAATTGAGGTACTATTCATTCCTCATTTGTTAACGGCCTGAGTTGCCATATCTTTTCCTTATATGTTGGAGTATTATATCCCATGGGAGATTGTTTAAAAGCCATAACTGTTACTAACTCCCTATGGGTCAATGGGCCCATGGCTATCGAGCCATGTGGTCAGTCAGGTGATATTAATTTTACAAAACTTACCCAATACATTTGATTAAATTGTAGAAAATACCCTAACGAATCATGTAATCAGTTACTTAATTAGAAGTCCCATGGGGCTTAATAAGTATTATATTGAAATCCATAATACTCATAGTGTTTGTAGCCTTTAAATGCTTTCAGGCTTTTAGAAGATTTACGTAACTCAAAATAAGGCTAAGGCTAGATTTGCATATACATGAATACTATGGATGTATTCATGTTGGAAGATTGGTTAGTCAGAATCTTCTAGAACTGATTGTCAAGGGTGCGTCAGATGTACAATATTATTACACTATAATATTTAGTTTCTTTCCTAACACCCTAGTGTAGATGAGTCTATACTCTGTTGATGAATCTAGGAAAACAGGGCCTGTACAACTACCTCTAATATTAGTATTATTATTATCTCATTTGAGACAAGGTAGGAGACGATAATACATACAGTAGATAATACATACAGTATGCGACAAGTCCATATATCCATTGGGGAGGTAACACCCCGCACAAACTCACATGCATCTCAACTCATACCACAATTACCATGTCAACCTGTTCTGTACTGTAAGTTTATAGCTCTTCTGTCATGTACGTAAGGTGAAAATAATATTGCTCTAAGAGGTAGAGTGTCAGCGCTTGCCTTTTAAACAAGGTATGCAGGTTTGAACCCGGTGTCCACTTCTGATTTCTTTAATTAATCATGTGCAAATCGTCTTTGTGTGATTGTGATGAAACCTCCATGTCTGAGAAAGCCTAACTAGCTTTAATGTAATTTATTTTTTCTCTCTCTTTTATTTTTCACTGCCATTTGAAACACTATCACCAATGCTAATCTATTGTAATGAGTTTCTTGCTGGATTTTCTCAGTTGAGGCTGAGTTGTGGTAGCTTTTAAAAAATTGACCATTCAAAAGTGCTAGCGTTAAACCTATTTGAAATAAATATTTTCTGAATTTGTATATCAAATAATATGCTCAAAAATTAGAAAAAATTTTCCCAACACAATATTTTCTTAACTTTTTTTTGCTAGTTAGGCAAAGGTAACTAAAAGTGATATGGCCAATTGGTACACAAATTACGCACTTTGTTATGGAGTTGCTGAAACCAACCTGTTATAACAATAGTGCCAATTTACATCCTTTCTGGCCTGTTCTACATAAATGCTTATCTATGATTTGTATTGCAAAAAATTATATTTTATACAATCAAGGAATTTTGCTATTTAATAGTATGGACACTTTTTAATAAAAAGTTTCTAAAAGCAGTATGATTAGGTATGTCGTAATATTCATCGTAATAAGTTTGAACACTAGATAGAAAAGACTGTAGAACACATTTTTATTCCTTTAAGGTTACTTACACAAGGCCAAACCATGATTAAATTAGAAAATATTATCTAATTTGTAGAGAAGGTTATGTTGTTAGATAGATAGAGCTCATTATAAATGTATGGGAGACATGAATATGAAGCTGCTCTGTCTTCCAATAAATATTTTTTGTAAATACATACTTAAATAGATAAATAACACTCAGACACTTGGTGGGAATCGAACCCATCGGTTAGCAGCCAGGGTCTAACCACTAGACCAATGGGCCCGTCAACTGACACATTATTATAACACTAGAGAATTAATTTCTTGAGCTTGTTTATCAACATCCAGATTAGGCAGAAATTATTTCCTAGTTTGATTAATTGTTAAAAGCCTCAAATCCTGTAATGGAATTTCTATTTTTTTGAAAGTACCTATAATTTTAGTCCAGTATTACTTGAGACTATATCATATTGAGAATATATCATTGATGATTGGGAGATATTTTTCCAGTGTTTCTTCTAGATCTGTGTGATGCGAGAACGAGCTTAGATTTTGATAGACTCCAGGGAGTAGGGGTTCAATCATGCCTGCACTCATCTGTCCTATAGAACATAGTTATATAGTTGCAGGTACTGATAGGTCTTCCTACTAATACAACATTCAGTCCCTGTGCACGCTTCATACTTTTTCTTCTAATTGGCTTTGACTTTGGAACCAGTCTAGTCTAGGCCATTCTTAATCACAATCCTTTCCCTACTAGCACACCATCCATATATTGGCTTTTTACTTCATATAAACTGATGGTGCCATGCACCATTATAAGCCTATTTTGACAAATAAACAATATCTTATCTTTCAATCCAATCCTTCTACTTAACTAATATCAAAACTCCCTTGCTTATAAAAAGGTGCAAAAAAGGCATTTAATATTAAAATTTCTTTAATATTATTATATCTAAAAAGTTCAAAACTGGACCTCCGACTGTCTGTCTTGGGACTAATCCCACCACCCATTCCCACCACTGTGACTCCTGTCAGCCAGGATCTACAGCGGTCACCAGCGAAGACACCGAGGTTTGACCCTCGGCGAGTCCCAGGGAAAAGCTAAATTGTCTTGGAACCCGCAACAAATTTAATATAGGAGTTAGAAAAATACAAATTCCACTTCCCTCCTCCCAAAGCGGGAGACAAGTGTGTAAACGGCCGAAAATATTATCATCAAACACCACTAGGTGGTAGGTCCTAGGTCCCTTGTGCAAGGGACCATCCATGTAAGTAGACAGTGTCAGACATTCTACCATCAAGCAGCAGTCTGTAAACATTGTGGTGTGAAGAGCACTGTAGCTGGGGATATTACCACAAAAAAACTATTAAAAAAAAATAACGACTTCAAAGTAAATTATCTAAAAAGCATAAAATAACGAAAATATGTTTAAGTCGGTGCTAGCTAATCATGTTAACTAACACTATCACCAGCTGACACCGACTTCAATATATTTTCGTTATTTTATGCTTTTTAGATAATTTACTTTGAAGTCGGTTTTTATTTTTTTTTAAATAGTTTATTTAACACTTTTTAGTGACTTATTTTACCAAGATAGGTATCAGCACTATCACGCAACTCGAGCGTCTACGTTACAGTAACTTACTGAAAACATAAAAAGTTTATATCTCTTAAACTACTGGACCGATTTTGATGAAACTTGTACTCTACCCTAAGTTGAAAAATACTCTAACTATTGCAAAAAGAATTTTCGAAATCGGATTTGTAGTTTCTGAGAAATCGGTGGACAAACCTACATACATACATACACTCATAAAATTTAGTAAATTTGTTTAGAAGCCCACATAGACTAACATATATTAATATTACGCATTTTTATCAATATTACATACAATACGCGTCGAATAGAGAACCTTCTTTTTGAAGCCGGTTAATGAAGCCGGTTAAAAATTAATAACTAATCTTTTGGGTGATGAGTGCAGTGCAATGCAGCTGTCTATAGGCAGGCGTGTCGCTTACCATCAGGCGACTGGCTTGCTCATCTCATTGCTATGGCGAATAAAAAACATTCATTTGGGAGCTACAATGACAGACACACACAAACACAGTATACAAACTCTTAACACCCCACTTTTGGCGTTAAGAATTTATAAGAAAAAATGTGATACTACCTGTACTTTACTGTTGCCTGTGGGTTATCCGGGTAATAATGGCACCCTCCTCCCATTGGGTGTCGGTAAGAGGTGATTAAGGTAAAATAAGAAAACGTCCAGCAGCATCTTACTATTGGAAAGACTTTTGGCCATCATCATCATCAGCCGAAACGACAGGCGTCCTCATTAGAAGGGAGGGGTTGCCTATCCCTTCGCTTGGCAGGTGTCTTGGGGATCGCAGTACAGGTGGTAGTAATCCAATAGAAAGATGCTGCTGCCCGTCTTCTTTGTCCCTTAGTCGCCTTTTACGGAAACCCAACTGGAGGAGATGGGAGGGTGCTATATTTACACGGACCCTCCACGAATTTGATACTAAACAGCTAGGTATAGATAGATAGACAATTCTTTATTAAAAACAGATATTAAAAGAAAAGGATACAAATTAATAAGACGTGCAACAATGGGCTGCCTTATCGCTAAATGCCATCTTCCAGGCAAACTTAGGATGGAGAGGAAAATAAAGAAGTTACAAAGAGCGGAGGGTGCGCGCACTAGATATACCTATGTAACATTAACACATAAAACAAATATATATTAATGTATACTATATTAATATATACATCAAATAATACTATTATAAATATACATAAAACTATGACTATCAAAATTATAAAAATACCGATTAACTTATTCCGCCAAATAAAACTTCTTTAGAGTAAGCATGCCTTAAAGAAACGGGCAAAGAATTCCACAGGCAATCAACATTTCCAAAGGTATATGCAATCATGTGAACATTGGTCACAATAGTAGGAAACTGTTAATAGTTATACCTATGTAACAATAACACATAAAAACAAATATATATTAATGTAAACTATATTAATATATATAAACATACATCAAATAATACTATTATAAATATACATAAAACTGTACGTACTACTAACAAAATTAGAAGAATACCGATTAACTTATTCCGCCAAATAAAACTTCTTTAGAGTAAGCATGTCTTAAAGAAACGGGCAAAGAATTCCACAGGCAATCAACATTTCCAAAGGTATATGCAATCATGTGAACATTGGTCACAATAGTAGGAAACTGTTGATAGTTATTTTTTACTTGCCGATTGCGGAACGTCGTTAATCTGAAAATATCATAAAAGAAACTGAAAAAATACATCATACTTACCGCGTATTTCAAGTTTGGTAAAATCGTGATTTTAGGTTTTCTTGAAGTCTTATAAAGTAATCCAAAGTTACTGGGCATTCATTGTTCAAATAACTTTCCCTTATTTAGTACCTTTAATTAAGAAGCAAGCCTACGGCGGCTTCGCGTGACGACTGCGTGCACGTGGAAAAGTTGCGCGACAGTTTTGTTTTTAACCGACTTTAAAAACGGAGGTGGTCGTTTCTTTGTTCGACGCAGGGATGTGCTAAATTAATGTTATTTATTTTTAAATATTTTTATGAAGACTGCATTCTAGGTATGAAATACATTTTTGCAAATTCTTTGGTATCATTCGTCGCTTACTTTTAATTTTTTTGTCAGTTTATCTGTCTCTCTGTAACACCTATATATTTCAGGAATCACAAACGCTATCGATTTGAAACTTGGAATAGTTTTAGGTCTTACTTACCCAACCTCGTCGCAAATGAAAGTATATATTTTTTTCATTTTTTTATGGGGTTCAAAATGGGTCATCAAAATTTCAAAGTGAGACCACTGTATGAAGTTATCTCAAAACAGATTTTTATTTTGGTTTATGTCACGTAGTTTTTGGCTGATAATCAAAAATACAAAAATACCGTTCCCCCCATATCTCCGAAGTTAGTAGAGGGAAAAATCAGGAATAATGATGGGTATTACATGTCTATTTATATTTTACAGAAAAAATAAAATGATCTTTCTTAATAGTACATTTTTTTAGTAATCCTAAAAAAAACCGCGACAAATAAATTTAGTTTTGCGGTTTGTTGTTTTGCTATCTGAGGTGTACATTATTAGTAAAAGAACTTTAATAAGTACGTCCAAAGATGGTATGGAACCCTCGGTGCGCGAGTCCGACTCGCACTTGGCCGGTATTTTTAAAACTGGGAGTCGAGACCCCCGTTGTCGTTTGGTAATTAAAGGGGTTTCCATTATGTCTCAAAATAAGACCTGTGTACAAAACATGCTTTTATTAGAAGGTGAAGCCAAAAAGTTTTGTAAAGAACCTTGGGGTCGCAAGGATCTCAACTTTTTGGCTTTTTACAATAATGTACATTTTTTATACTACCAAGGTGGCATGCAAGCATGCGGCCGCCTAATGTTAAGCAGTCACCGCAACCCGCTAGCAAACACAAGAAGAATCACTAGCGCGTTGTCGACCTTTAAGACATTAGATATTAAGTCTTTTGTGTCCAGTAATTTCACCAGCTACAGTGCCCTTCACACCGGAATACAGCAATGTTTACACTGCCGCTTGGCGGCAGAATATCTGACACTGCGGTGGTACCTACCTGGACGGTTCCTTGCACAAGGAACCTGCCACCTAGTAAATACATAAGTAGTAGTACTTTATAGTGCAGTACTATTTTGTGATAACAATACTTTACTATTAAGTTCTTGGAAAAATTTAATCATATACATACATATTATCGGATCGGTCATGCTCGCCATCGAAAAGTCTTTGCTTGTGGCGGCTTCGTGTGGCGGGTCACCCCCTTCCCTCCAATATGGTTGAAGGGAGTGATGGCTGCTGCTCGAGTCAACTCGTGCGCGGGTGCTGCTTGGGGGGGGGGGGGGACTGGTCCGACTACTATCCCTTTGGCATTTTAGTTTTTAGTTTGTTGTATTTTCGTCGTATTTTTTATTTTTATTTGATATTTTGAACGGCAGGACACACTGTCGCTGGTGCTGATTTAATTGTAAAAAGACAAACTTTGTTTAAAAAAAATATGTGAAAAAATGACAAGCCCGCTGAGTTTCTTGCCGGATCTTCTCAGTTGAGGCCGCGTTGTGATCCGGTGGTAGCTTTTAAAAAGTTGTCCGTTCAAAAGTGCTAGCGTTAAGCCTTTTTGAAATAAAAATTTTGAATCTTTGAATCTTACTTAATTATAAGCTGTGACCCATTGCCATTATCAATGGGCCTGTTACACCCTGGCCAGAATTTTTTTATTATTCATACTCTAGAACAGAGGTTCCCAGACTTTTTTCTCATAGACCACTTTCAAAATTACCTGGTTCCGGTGGACCCCCTGCAGCTACGTCTCTACCCTATTCCCAAAACTCGACAAAAAATGTGAAGATCAGATCAAAATATGGAAATTAGCGTTGCGCCAGCTTAGATCCCGTCGGGTTTCCCGTGGACCACAGAGTCTTTACCACTGGGAACTAAGGCTCTAGAAGCTAGCGCTTGTCCGCGATCCTACCGAATGGTAGTTGGAGATTCAGCCGTGGCTGAGGAAGCACTAGATATTTTTCTGCAGGGTGAAACCTAAAAAAGGTACCTCGTCACCATGGAGGACCAGCTATGTGGTATCTTTACCCACTAAAACCTTCATCAGAGCAGCAAGGTGCACAGGTTCGCACCCCGGCTCGCACGTCTGATGAATTAATCATGTGCGAATCGTCTTTACCCGATTGTTACTAGCTTTTGGCGAAGGAAAATATCGTCAGGAATCCTGCATCTCTGAAAAAGCCTAATGACGTGCAAAGTCCGCAAACCTGCACCTTGCCAACGTCACCACGTTGGCAAGGTGCAGGTTTGCGGACCACCGACTATGGCCTGAGCCCCTTTATCTTGATAGAAGGTCCGTTCCCAACAGTGTGATAACACGTAGGGCTGTTAAAAAACATGCCTCGTGGTCTTCATCGGCGCTATGGATAGCCTGAGCACTCCGTTCGGAGCTCGCCAGTCTCCAACACCGGACGACCCTTGCTATAGCACGTCCAGGGGGGAGGAGAAAAGCACGCTCCCCCCGGCACCCTCACGGTGCTTGCAACGACGCAGGGCCTAAACTGCGTCGTCGCCCACCTCGTGGTTAGCTTATTAACTACATAAGGGAATGAGCCCTGAGTCAGAGCTATCGCTTTGCCGGCAGCAGAAGAAAATAACTATCGATGGTCTTACAGCAGCTGGCATAGCACTCTTTATAGACCAATGGCATCCTTTTTCACTTCTGGAACACAACGTCACTCGATTAGGGCGTAATCTTGATGCGATCTTCTGTGGTACTCCTGTAATAGTAGTACCAGTACCGTAATACTAGTACTGTAGTAATACTTCTAAATTAGTACTTCTGTAGTACTAGTAGTTCTAAAGGAGTATTTACCCAGTCGGTCTGTTCAGGAATTTCCACTGCCCTCGCAAGAGATACGTTTACAGGCAATAACTGTTGGTTTCTTCCAACTTCGATTTTGGAAACCCCTGATTTCACCAAAGAATATAACCAGTTGTGGTTCACCATAAATTTCGTTTTGCTTGACATGTCGCAGTCTTAGCCATTGAGGTATTATGTCCTAGAGGAGTCATCACAACTATATTATTTCAAACTAGCTTTGAGTTTATGTGACATAGACTAATATTTTACAACTGAGTTTGCGCAAACTTTAAAGCTTGTTTGAAATTATTTAGCACCGATATCTCCTTCAATACCTTAGTACTTAATAATTCAATGGTCTTAGCGATGTGTCTTCCCGCTAACATCAGTAAATTAGGATACTCACACCAAAAAGAGTGTTCCAAGGCATGCCAAACCAAGTTTTTTTTTCTGGCCGAATGCCAGCTCGTTCACAAAATTCGACATTAGTTAAATACGACTTGTCATTGTATGACGTCATTTCAGAACTAATCAGATTCTTAGTTTAGTTTGGAGTTTTAGGATATCTCAGGACTTCTAGGACTCTTCAAAGATTCGCGTAGTGTAGGTCGATATTGTTGCGTGTACTCGATTAGGCTATGTCCTGCTGTAAAACAAACACTTGGTCAGAAACAGTCTTGGATAATTGACTTCTTTTTCGCCTTGGCGTGGTCTTAGTTACAACGCATATAAGATTATATAATCCAAATATGTACTCACTTGAATGGGTTGTCCCCAAGGATCTGTATTGGGGCCCTCTTTGATTCTATGATTTATTAGTAATATCTTTTGATTTACAACAGCTTTATGGACATGGATTCTTAACCAAATTATGGTCTCTTAACTTCTAGTATAATCGAAAATTAGGGCTGCGTAGAAAATCACCGTATTTAAGTTAGTTACTCTCTTCGCGTTACTTTTTGGCATGAGCCTTCCAGCGAAGCTTTGCGTTAAGAACTTATACTGCCTAAGACCTGGCATTGATTGATTAATTAATTTAATGAATGGTATCAAACCCGCTTCAGATCATCTACTAGAAGACTATTCTGGTTTTCTTTTCTATCACATACTTTTTGAAATCAAAATTATAATCAACAAAAACTTTTGCTGCGCATGAGTATTATCCAGGGAGCGATAGGGTAATATACTATTTGAGGAACTTCTTTCTTAGCACTGTTTGCTTATAAGTGGAAGCTGGATAGGGCAGTTTCAGTTTGGGGCTAGTGTGGAAGGGTTGCCGTGTCGACGCTTGTAGGTATAGAGTATATTTCAGATATGAAGCCAATAATGATATGAATGTAGGTTAGGGCCACTCAATTGGTGGAATTTAAAATTGATTTACATTTGACAGAAAATTTACAGTGGTTTTCAGAATAACCTGCTGTTCTGGGATCACATAAAGTCCAAAGAAAAACGTTGCTTAGTTATTGAATATCGAGGCATTGAATGATAAGTTCTGTCTAGGGGTGTTCAAATCATTTTAAGTTTAACAATACCTATAAATAAAATAAGTTAAAATAAAATGGCAAGAACAGTATAAACCAGTTTTAATATTATTGTAAATATTCTCTTATAAATAAATTCATGACTGGTATTCGCCTGGCCATATTTATTTAGCTTGTGTGTTTTTTTATGCGCCGAAACATAATAGACCACTTCATATTATAAATGCATGTATCAAGCTATGCAAATCGACAGAACGGACACAAAAGTAGGTAAAATGGGTTCTCTGACAATACTTGTGACATCTTTCGCTACCCTATCACCATAAAAAAAAACATTATTTTTTTTTGGAGACGGAGCACCTTGTATCTGATCTTTGAATGATTTGTCGACACATTTCACGTGTTTCCGATAGATTTCGTTACTGGCGCGCTGGGGTACTACGGAGACTCGTACTAAAGCTTTAGGACCATTCCGTTCAAAGCCGTATACTTTGGATATGTCGTCCGTTTTCTGTCTGTCTGTTTGTCTACTATTTGAATGGGAGTATCGTAGGTTCCGAGAGATAGCGACGGGCCGGCGGATCAGAGGAAAACTTCTTTCCAACATAACGTGGCGTTGATCGGCGGAACGCTCGTGTTGTGACCTCTGACACCTTAAAGTCTGACATAAGACGACGTACAGAGCTGGTAGACTCTTTTGCATGGGACCGTCCAGGTATTAGTGTCTGGTATTCTGCCACTTGGCGACATTTATTGATCCCGTTAACTTACCAGCTACAGTGTTCTTCATAAAGTAACTCACCAAAATCTACTCACTGCTGCTGTCCTGCAGAGTCCTACAGTACCTACAGTCTTGCACTAAGGAACTAACGAACTATCATCTAGCAAATAACGTTATCTTTGGTATAATATCCTAACATGGTTTATTATTTATGTTTCCAGGTTGTCGACATGCATACTGTCAACGAAATTATATCCCTTTTGGAGAGAATCAATATCACAAAAGAGCTGTTGGAGGTAAGCAGACCAAAAACTGTACAAAAACCAGAGAGAAAGTTCCTAGGGATTCGACTGGCCGATTCAAAGTTAACCGGTTTCGGTTTCTGGTGTATGCGTCGGTCTTGCGCGATGATAGGAAGCTTTTTCTCTGGTTCAAAAAGTTACTTATGCGACTACCTTTTTCTTTCGCGGGGAATCGTTCAAAAGGTCTCCGGGAGCTGTGGGGCTCGACCGGGGTATGTGGGATTCTTACTCACTAAAACCCCCGCGGCTATCGCATCGGCACATGAGAGGAGACCCCAGGGCTCTCTGGAGGGATCTGCACCAGGGGCCCCTTAGTGCCTTGCCTTTGAGACCGCCGCCGGGGATCGCAACCCTGCGGACGTCCTCCTCGGAGTCGCCGCCGTATTCAATGGACGTCCTAGGGCTCACACCCAGAACGTCCAGCGACTCCGAAGAACTTATGCGACTATCTACCGGTACCTCCCTGGTAACTACCACCTAGTTGTGCGATTTTTAACCAAATTTAGTATATAGTCCATTCGTTTTACCTTTGTAAAAGAACCATTTGTATGTGTCCAGACCACCCGACTCGGTAAACACGTGAATGAGCTTCGACGGAAGACTTCGGATCCGTCGCTGGCTCGCCGCGCCAAGGTGCTCGTCAAGCGATGGAGGGACCTCGTCATACCTACCGTCGCGTCCCCTGGACATACCGGTAAATACTACATGACTACTCACCCTCCAAATTGCGAAGTGGGAGGTTTTTTCTTTGAGTTGATGGTTTGTTTGCGTGGCAAGCGCTTAAAAATCTATAGCCTTAAGGGGAGAGACGAGCTCCGATGTTGGTGATCAAGAGATAGATGGTAATGGGTGATCAAGTCTAAAAACTCAATGGAAGTCAAACATTGAAATACCTCTTTAATCTGTCAGCGTGAAGGTATCATGCGGTTTCCGGGTTCGAATGAATTGTACACTAATCGAAAGATCACCAATCCGCTCTTGCTCCGAATAGTCGATTATGTGCTAAACCTCATGGTAGAGCGGAGAAAATCAGAAGTGGGATGATGGTAGGCTTTGCAAGAAATTTATGTTAATAAATTCTATAAGTATTGTAGATTATTGTTTTTAGATTTGTAATAAGGACAGCTAAGGACTGGAACAGTTTGCCTGCGTCGGTTTCCCCGCCCGACTATAATGTGGGTGTTTTCAAGACTAGAGTGAATAGGCTTTTAATAAGCTAGTGTGCTTTACTGGCCTCGATTGCGTCGCCGCTTTCCATCAGGTGGGACTTCCGTCAAGCACTAGCTTATAAGCAGTAAAAAAAAGTATCTGGTGCCTCTTCCATGACGCAATGATGAAATTTGCATGCAGGTTCGAACCGGTCGTCAGCAGAGAGGCAAGTGAGGCAGCGGCTTGGTGGCACTCCTCTGACCTCACCAGCACTCTCGCGGGTCAGTACTGTTCCACTTCCACATACAATTATAAATACTTCACAGATTTTCAAAATATGTCCGGACATGGACCTGTCATCGTAGGTCAGACTTGTAAGACATCCTCAGGCTAGGTGGAGCGAACTCTTCACAAGGTGACTGGAACTGTATAAAACAAGATTAGGATTAAACTTTGTACTTTAGGGTGTTCTCAACCTTTAAAGAGCCAAGATATTGGCAGGAGCTGCATTACAGAAGTGGAGAATAGAAATTAGGAGCATATGACGTTACACTAGCAGAAATGGTGATCATTGCAAGGTAGAACTGGGTAAGAAAGCCGAAGATCAACTTCGGTAATGTCAGATACCCTCTGGATACATATGGGAGTGGATTTGAGAAGCCGTAGATCGAGTTCATTAGTGCGTGACGCCGCGCCGCGCCGCCACGTGCCTGGCAACCTACAGAGCTTTGTGTGTTTGAAGTTAGGTTTGGCGAACCATTGCGCAAGTACAGTCGGGAGTTAATACAAAAACACAAAAATAGCTACTGCGCAGCGTCTTGCAGCCAACCTCAGGCACACACAGATCCGTTGTGAC
This sequence comes from Furcula furcula, assembly GCA_911728495.1. Classification (NCBI taxonomy): domain Eukaryota; kingdom Metazoa; phylum Arthropoda; class Insecta; order Lepidoptera; family Notodontidae; genus Furcula; species Furcula furcula. The sequence continues at coordinate 13,078,636 of OU452267.1, read as the reverse complement.
TTCTGTAAGTGGAGCGAGACCTCCCGGAGGCTACCCGATGTACCCAGGTGCAGCACATGGGCAGCCGTTTCTACTTCCTCATAAGCGACACGCCCGCCTATAGACAGCTACACTGAACTGTTACTCATGACCCAAGACATTCGGAGTAACGTTATTCAAAAAACTGTACCGTTTATACATATTCAAACTGACGATCTGTATTTCGACAGCATAAGGTCACAATTCTCTTAAAAATCTAGACATGGTTGACGGATTCTTGCATAACAGACCTCTGTATTAAATTTTCTAAGTGGTAAGTTCATTGTGCAAGGAATCGCCCAGGTACCACCGCAGTGTCAGATATTCTGCCGCCAAGCAGCAGTGTGTAAACATTGCTGTGTTCCGGTGTGAAAGGCACTGTAGCTGGTGAAATTACCGGACACAAAGACTTTAAATCTAATGTCTTAAGGGTCGGCAACGCGCTAGTGATTCGCTATCGTCTATAGGCTGCGGTGATTGCTTACCATCAGGCGGGCCGCATGCTTGCTTACCACCTTGGTAGTATTTAAAAAAAGTCTCTTGGGTCCGTTAATTTCACTAGCAGTGCCCTTCACACCGGAACATAGCAATTCATTGCTGTTTACCAACTGACACTGCGGTGGTACCTACCTGAACGGTTCCATAATATTAATAATTCATATTGGTCTTATGTTAGCCCAGAACCAGATGTATATTATACTGTCTTTCAATTCACTGCAGGTCGTGAGTCCAGCGGTGGTCAGCCCACGCCCACCGTCCCGACCGGGTGAGAGGTTTTGTGTTACTTACTTTTATCGGGAGTGATGTCCTATCACTACTGTCATTATTTGTTTGCGACGTTCAGCTTTAAAAAGTAGCGATAGCTAGGTAAGTCTTGAGGTAGAAATCAATTATCAATTAAAATGGAGTGTGTTTTTACGAACCTTATTTGATTGCTTCTTGTTCGTGCAATCAATAATCGCATACTTAAATGACGCACTCACAAACGTCATTTAGATTGAATTCTAAATAAAATAAAATAAAAATAAATAATAATAATAGATTGAAATAAATATAATTTCATTTCATTTATAATTTCATTTCATTCATTTTTTTTCTAATTAAGCTATTTTGCTTTAGTCTAATTATTTCGACGTCAGAGCAGTTTACGCTTCCATTGTTGAGTACGCATGCATATATAAAAAAAAACATATTAAAGGGACTTATTTGAGTACATCCCAAAACAGATTTTTATTTTGAGTTGTCACATAGTTTTTGGCTGATAATCAAAAATGACAAAAAAAATACCGTTCTCCCCCCTTATGGCCGAAGTTTGTGGAGGGAAAAATCTGAAATAATTATGGGTAGTACATATCTATCTATATTTTACAGGAAAAATAAAATGATGTTTCTGAATTGTACAGTTTTTTAGTAATCCTAAAAAAAACCTCGACAAACAAACTTAGTTTTGCGGTTTTTTTTTGCTATCTGAGGTGTTACATGAATAGTAAAATTACTTTAATACGTGGACGTATTAAAGTAATTTTAGTAGTTGTTATTAAGATAATATGGAACCCTCGGTGCGCGAGACCGACTCGCGCTTGACAGGTATTTTTTTTTTATTTTCTAACGAAAAATAAGAGAGGTTTAAAAAACTACCGGACGTATAAGACAATAATAATGCTTTAACAGTCGATGGTAAAAAAATATATTCACACTTTTATCGCAATTTATGTTGTGATTTATTGTGTTCCAGCGTGGGGTGGGTACGAGTCAGACTCGCAGGACGTGATCCTTGTTGACGACGACCCGCCGCCGCCGCCCGCTCCCGCCTCCGCTCCCGCTCCCGCGTCGCTCAACACACACAAACCGCTCACGCCACGTAAGTACGCAGTCCTTTCGGAGTGATGGCTGCTGCTCGAGTCAACTCATGCGCGGGTGCTGCGCGCACGAGTTGACTTGTCCGACTACTATCCCTTTGGCCGCCTAGTTTGTTGTAATTTCGTCGTAATTATATATTCTTCCTTGTTTTACGTTTCGAACGACAGGACACACTATCGCTGATGCTGATCCAATTGTAACAATACAAATACTGTTTAAAAAATGACAAGCCCGCTGAGTTTCTTTCCGGATCTTCTCAGTTGAGGCCGCGTTGTGTTACGGTGGTAGCTTTTAAAAAATTGACTATTCAAGACGTTAAGCCTATTTGAAATAAATATTTTTGAATTTGAATTTCAAGGGAATATCAAAGACCCACAGGTCTCCTCCCACTGGGTATCGTAAGACTAAGGGAAAACAAGAAGACGGGCAGCGGTGTCTTTCTATTGGATTACCTACCACCTATACTGCGATCCTCAACACGCCTGCCAAGCGTGAAGATTATGGCGACCCCTCCCTTCTAAGAGGGAGTCCTTTGTGGACGCAAAGGCAGTCCAGGGGCAAATGCGCGATGTATAGTACATATAATTATATCAGCACAATATATACGCTTATAAAAATTGTTTTCTTTTTCAGCTGTGAAAAGGCCACCGTCCTCGGAGCCTCTTTCCGATGACAAGAAGGCGAAAAGAGATAAAAAACCTAAGAAAAGAAGGTTAGTACATTGTTCTGTAAGGTAGTCCGCACACTGTCAATAATATCTATACATATTAAATTACTTGTCTTGACTGATACATCAACGCACAGGCCAAACCGCTGGACATAGAAAGATGAATTTTGGACAGTAGATTCTTTTTTTGATGTAAGCATTCACTAAGAAAGGGTTTTTGAAAATTCCGCTCCTAAAGGGGTTAAATGGGGTGGAAAAAGAATTGCTAGTTGTCAATATATTACAACCCGTACGAATTAACTGTGCACCTAGCGCTATGAGGTCACAATCCAGCGAGGTACTATCGCGGTCACAAGCGGTGTATCACCTCTAGGACGATACTCGCTTGTACGTGCCGGCCCAAAATACGTGCGGACGAGGTAAGCTCACGTAACGTCGTTCAAACGATTTTGATTGAAAACTGGTACACTGTTCGTGTCCTCGATAGTACACAGTTAAGTCGGGGCGGGTTGTAGGATATTATTGACCGTGTGCGGCTAGCCTAAAAGGTTGCCTTTTGGCTTTAATAAAGCTTTTATTTTTCATGTGTAGTGTAAGATACCCCGTGGGGTCCGGGTTAGAATTGCATCCCCCATCTCCTCTGGTTGGGTGTCGTAAGAGGCGACTAAGCGAGATCAGGAAGACAGGCAGCAGCGTCTTTCTTTTATAATTATCTTCCACCTATACTGCGATCCCCAAGCCACCTGCCAAGCGTGGGGATTATGGCAACCACTCAAACTCAAAAATCTTTATTTCAAATAGGCTTAACGCTAGCACTTTTGAATGGTCATTTTTTTAAAAGCTACCACCGGATCACAACGCGGCCTCAACTGAGAAGATCCGGCAAGAAACTCAGCGGGCTTGTCATTATTTCACTTTTTTTTTTAAACATTGTTTTGTTACAAATGAATCGACATTAGCGATATTGTGTCTTGCCGTTCGAAACATAAAGCAAGGGAGAAAAGAAGAAAACAATAAATTACGACAAAAATTTCAACAAACTAAAAGGCCAAAGGGATAGTAGTCGGACCAGTCCCCCCAAGCAGCACCCGCGCACGAGTTGACTCGAGCAGCAGCCATCACTCCCCTCAACCATATTGGAGGGAAGGGGGTGACCCGACACACGAAGCCGCCACAAGCAAAGACTTTTCGATGGCGAGCATGACCGAACCAAAATCACCCGTGGCTCCCACTCCCTTCTAAGGGCCTTTTTAAGAGGCCTTTTGTTCAGCAGTGGACATATTTTGGCTGGTGATGATGAGTGTAAGATATGGGTCGCAGGATGAAAGAAAAACTTGTGCGTACTACACTCCGATATAATATATAGACTAGATAAACATTCACGAACAAAATGACATCTAAAATGTGGTCGCGGAGGTTGCAAACTTATCTGTGCTGGTGGCGGAAACGTGAACTAACGATTTTATAATGATAATGACTTGTAGTTTGACAGTTTCATATAGATAGTTGCGACACTGCTATCGGCAAAAATAAATTTGTCAGGATGTGGCTTGTAAATAAATAGCGACCCAAGGGCGCTATTTCTCGCTACCACTTTTTGAACCGTGACACCAAATCTAGTTTATATATTATATCGATGGTACTACAACTAATAAATCGAGAAAAACATTCGATAGAATGAGAGGTGATTGAATGAGCTTTGGACTGAAATTCAACTTATATTTTTATATTCCCACACATTGTAAATTAATTTATAATTATGTGCTAATGGCAGCTTCTTTGTCTGATATTCTTGATAACCTGCAGTGCAGTGCTGACAATATCATCATTCCATATTTTGTTATGTGCAGTATTTTCTGAGACCATTCTCATCATTTGGATTCTAGATCCCACTCATTTCAATTTTGAACTTAAAACGCGATTTGGGTTTGGTAAACAAAACCCAAATCACGTTTTTTAAAAAAAACCACATTTTTTTTTTACGAATTAAACTAAAAATATTTCTATACTTCAAAAAAACTGTTTAACTTGATTTTTCCTTTTAGTTTGTTGTATTATCCTCGTATTTTTTTCTTTCCCTTTCTTGTTTTATTTTTCGAACGGCAGCATACACTGTCGCTGATGCTGATCAAATTGTAACAAAAAAAAAAAACGACAAGTCCGCTATGAGATCAGGTGGTAGCTTTTAAAAAAAATAACCGTTCATAAGAGCGTTAAGCCTAATTGAAATAAATAATTTGAATTTCGTTTCTCGTTCACACAGGGGTCACAGTCGCGCCGGCACCGGTACAGAGGCGACAGCGGGCGCGGGCCCACCTGCTTCCGCCTCCGCTCCCGCTCCGCCCGCGGCCGTTACCGCCGCTCCAGGAGCGGGGGCGGGGGCGGGAGCGGGCGCGTGGGCGGCTCGCAACGGCAGCTCGCACGAGCGGCGGCGGAACGGATGCCGCCGGGATCCGCTCGACCCTTACGACGCACTTGTCAATAAGATGCCGCCAGTCGGCGCCAAGAAGGTAATCTATAAATTCCTTTCCTTATCATTTAACGGACCTGGTGGTCTAGTGGTTAGATAGATAGATAGATATACTCTTTATTGTACACAAACTCACCTACACATAAAATAAAACACATAAAAACACTTAAAAACTGAAATATGTACAAAGGGCGGCCTTATCGCTATTCGCAATTTCTTCCAGGCAACCTTGGGATGGAAAAAAGAGAGAATGAAACATAAAAGTGGGGTAGTTAGCTAGTGCAACAATTACGATATTTAGAAAACAAAAAAAAAAAAAGAAACTAAAGAGAATATAACAGAAAAACATAGCTATAAATTATAAATACCAATATTAAAACCAATATAATCATATATACATATTTATATATATATATATATCTTAAATTTATACGTACACTATGTACTACAAAATATATAAGGACCTAAATATAATAATAAATAGCAATATAATTATAGTAAAATATATAATAATAATAAAAACAATAACAATAAAGACAGCAATTAAAAAGCATAAAACAATGACTATAAAGAAAGATAGTAACTTTTCAAAAGATTTTTAAATATATGTGGGGATTGGGCTTGCCTTATCGAGATTGGTAAGTCATTCCATAAGCGCACAGCCTGTACAGAAAAAGATTTTCCATAAAATCTAAGGCATATTTAATTTAAGGTTTTCTGATGACCTTAGAGCTCGCGAATGCGTCTCGTGAAGGAACTGGAAGCGTGCTTTGAGATATGCTGGGGTAGTTGGACTAAAAAGAATATTATAAAGGAGATGAAGAGTGTGTGTGTCGAAGTCAGAGCGGCGAAGTCGAATTGGTAACCACTTGAGCTTTAATTAATTTTTTTCTCGACGCGGGGAAACCTTCCAAAGGTCTCTGGGAGCTGTGGGGCTCGACTGGGGTATGTAGAATTTTTACCCATTACAACCCCCGCGGCTGTCGCATCGGCACATAAGAGGGCACCCCAGGGCTCTCTGGTAGGATCTGCACCAAGGGCCCCTCAGTGCCTTGCCTTTGGGCCCGTCGCCGGGGGGCGCATTTTAGCCCCCGGGAACCAGTCACGGTGCTCACGGGGACGGGTCGCCACCCCGCCGCCGTACACAATGGATGTCCTAGGGCCCGCACCCGAAGGTAGTGGACCTTCGGAGTAGCTTGACGTTCGGGGTGCGGGGTGCGTTGTGGTTAGACACCCTGACCCAAGAAGCTTATAGCTAAAATTGGAATCAACACACTTTTTTTTCTCTTTCTGAATACATATATAAGATAAAGACAACCCGTGTCATTGTCTCAGTCTTATGTGTGTATTTAGAAAGAGAAAGTGAGACCACAGATGTCTTTACTTAGATATTTAGAGTGTTGTTCTTGCCCTGACCGCTACCTAATAGGTAGTGGGTTCTATTCCTACTTCTGTCATCGCTTTCTATATTAAATTCTTTAGTATATATGAAAATAAACAGTAGTGTCGAGTCATTTTATGATAGTGAGATTTACAATTTCGCAACATCAAATTAGTTATAACCCGGCCGCCGATAGAATGCGTTCCTGACAGGTCATGATAAACGGACGATGTAACTTTGACGTGGCGTTGCATTTACAATAAAAAAATGTTATTGTTTATTTGCCCTGCTAATGAACAAATATCATAAGAAAATAAATTATTATGTCAACTAAAAATAAATGTTATTGCTTTGCACTAAATTTCATGTTAAAAAAAAAGATAACTATATTGTTATGTGTAGGTTAAATCCATACTACGCTTTTACAGGGATACACCCCGTGTGCTTATGAAGTGCAGCGCCAAAAATATTGGGCAGTTGTAACGTTATTTGTAGTTATGCTGTAAATAAGTAGAATACTTTTTCTTTCTTATTTTTAATTATAATAGAATGCAATAATAAAGTGAATGATATTAAACCTCCGCACGAAACGAACGCGCAAAGGTAAGTAGCGTAAATATATAGTAGTTATTTTATATTTCTGGTATCAGAATGGATACTATCTTTGATAATAATATAATAATACATGTAGGCGAAGATGAGGACGAAGACGGCACCTCCTCAAGCGAATCGGAATCAGATTAAAGTTTGTTTGCCAGTCACAAATATTTTTCCTGATATAGTAATCAATATTGCATTTTTAATTTCTTTGTTACATTCACAAATTAGAATCCAAATAAACAATTCTTGAAACTTATGTTACTTTTTTCTTAGATCAGGTAATAACAGTGTTAATTATTTCCCATCACTAGTCATGACCAACTGACAGACGTCAGGAACGCATTCTCTCGGCGGCTGGACTGTAAGTAGGCATATTTTTTTCAGAAATATTGTATTTGTCTGTTTAGAGGACTTTCTAACAGGGGGGCACGACCCCCTCTTGGGTGTAGAGAGATCGCAGAGGTCGACGACGACGAAACGATACAAGTAAGGATGGTCTGTTGACATTATCTGGTATTGTGTTCAGGTGAAAACGACAGCGGAGCTTCTGGAACAGATCCAGTCGCGGGGCACTAAGCGGGGCGCGTCCCCCGCCTCCCCGCGCTCCCCCGCGCCCGCTTCCCCCGATGTACTACTCATCGAGCCCGAAGGTGATACTAACAACCAATTTTTTTTTATACTACCAAGGTGGCAAGCAAGCAAGTGGCTCGCCTGATGGTAAGCAGTCACCGCAGCCTATAGGCGCTAGTAATACCAGAAGAATCTAGCGCGTTGCCGACCCTTAAGTTATTAGATATTAAGTATTTGTGTCCGGTAATTTCACCAGCTACAGTGCCCTTCACGCTGGAACACAGCAATGTTTACACACTGCTGCTTGGCGGCAGAATATCTGACACTGCGGTGGTACCAACCTAGACGGGTCCTTGCATCTTACCACCTCCTACCACCTAGTAGTATTATGGTATTTTAGGGACCAAAGCCCTAAGGACAAATAAATATACTATAGTGTGTAAATGCTTGCGCACAGACAGGTGCACCTTATGTCTTACAATTCGATCGACACAAATTGAGAGAGACCCATCCCCCTTTAGCCAAGTTGTATTGACAGATCTCTAAACTGTCACATGAAGAGATATGTCATTCCCATACATTTGTTTCTGTGAATTCGAGATTAATGTTTAAAATCTTATTTTTGCTCTCGAGAAAGGCTATGCAAATCAAGATTTGTGTTGATCCCCAATTGAATTGTGTACAATTTTTTTCAGTTCGTTAATTCCGTATCTTATGTTTGACTGGTGCATTATTTATTTATTTATCAACCTTTAGGAGATACTCGATATCAATGCAATTATCGATCTTTGTCTCCAGTGAAAGCGGAGTCACCGCTACGCAACGGCGACGGGTCCCCCCGGGCCCCGTCCCCGCCGCTACCCCCGCTAGAGGACCCCCGGGACCGCCCCGACTGCACCTGCGACGACGAGCCGCAAGCTTGCTGTCCCGGGGCGTCCCGGGGTTGCATCCAACCGCTACACGTCCGAGCACTCCACCACGTGTACCTACCCGGGGTCAATGGCACCCGCGCGCCCCGCGCCCCTCACCGCTTCGCCGTCCGCAAGGCCGTCGACCCCGACCGCCCCGGCCTCTTCGCCAGCGTCGTACCTCTATACAAATATTCCGACTACGCGGACGACTACTGTGCGAAGAACATGGCCCGGGTGCCGTTGTGTGAACATCTACCTTGGACGGAGTTCGCACCGTCTCCCCCGGAACCACCTCCCCCGCCGTCGCCGCCGCCGATCCGGCCTTACCCGATCGACCCGGACCCGCCGAAGGCCGAGGCCGAGGAAGATTCGGAGTCAGAGACGCCGCCGATCAAAGCGGAAATCAAATCGGAGCTTATGGAGGAAGTGAAAAGCGAGCCGGAGGAAGTGAAAAGCGAGCCAGAGGAGATGAAAAGCGAGCCCGAGACGGTCGATGTGCCGATGCTCGAGCCGGACGAGAGACTGAAAGCGCCGTCGCCGACCGTCGAGGACGAGACGCCGACGGGATGCGGGGAGGCGGACGCGAAGGCGGACGTCGAGCGAGACGTCATCGCGGAACAACGGGACCACCGGACCGTGGAGCGGACGAAAGAGGAGCCGATAGACGGACGGGCGTTGTACGCGTTGTGTCGACGAGCCATCGAATCGGTGCCGTACGACTACTCGCAGGTGGACTCGACGCCCGTTCTCACGTTGCCCGAGGAACCGGACGTCGCCGCGGAGGCGTTAGACGCCGCGTTAGCGCGCGCGACGAGCGAGACCGAGCGGGACGAGTTGAGTCGACCGACTCGTCCCGAACGCTTCGCGGAGTGGCACGAGTGCGTCCAGCTCGGCTCGCTACTCGCTCTGCCGTACGTCGTGATAGACTGACGACCGAACTCGCTCCCACGAGCCCCAAGTGTCCTTACGTTAGTTGCTAAGCGTAGCCCGTCGCCGTACTCATGTATTTATTGTGTAGCGTGACGATTAACAAATGTTGTGTCGGGCGTGTCGACTGTGCGTTGTGATATTGTGAGAGTGCGTTCTCCGTGTTAACGGCTAGATAGTGATGTGCGCGTCTCTAGGTGGACCCCCCTATGGAACACGTATTGAACAGGTATATATTTGTTTATTTTTTGTCTTCTGTTTGCTAGGATACAACTGGTCAAACATATTTCATATTCAGTTTACGACTGAATTAATAATGAGCTATTTGCAGCATTGAATGCTTTATTCTCTTGCTAAATAATATCACATTCACAATAATTAAGTACAATTGTATTGAATGAGACCCTCGCATCACTAATTAGATGTTAAAGCCAAACTTTATTTTTAATTACATTACCAAAATGGACCCCTTGGATTAGTAAGAGTTATTTTTCTATATGGTTGCAAATATTTCTAAAATACGAATTGTAATCACATTCCGGCTACCAAAGACATTTTAAACTGGAATTAAAATATAAGAATAACTTGAGCTTTGATTGTATAGATTTGCAAGTGTCAAGAAAATATAAATACTAGAACATATGTGGTTAATTCTCAATTTTTCATTCACCAGCTGTTCCCCACAATTTCAGTCAGATTTTTTTATGATTTAAACAAAATAGTCTAATATTGTAGGTATATAAATAATGTCCTTCCTGATCAAGGAAAGTCAATAAATAATTCGTGATTTTTTAATCCCAGTATGGAAATATCCTTATAATTATTCTGGAATTTTATAGAGGGGGTATTATCTACTCTGTTACTTCGTTCCTCAAAGTTTAGGTATATACACTACCAATTCCAATCTCTGATCATCATCTACTCTATTTTTCATTCATTGATGCATGTCATATGCACTTATTGATCACACCATTTGAACTTTTAGACTGGGCATGATAAATAAACAGAATAATATTCAAAATTAACCTATATTTAAAAGTAGTGTACACTACTTTGATCTTTGATTAATGGTGTGATCAATAAGTGCAAATGAACACAAAACCTGAAACTAATTTGTTTAGTATCTAGAACAGAATTGATTCTGTTCTAGATACTAAACAAATTAGTTTCAGGTTTTGTGTTCATTTATTACCATGTTGTATAATAATTAACTTTAAAGTTAATTGTAACTAGTCTGTGCTTACAGAAGCTTGATTGGCCCTAAATGGAGATTCGCCGTCGACTTATAAGTCCCGGCGCTCATAGGAGCTGGCAAGTTGGAATCTGAATGCACTAGTCCTAAAAAAAGTAGACTAGACAGATAACAGACTTCATAACGCTTTTAAAACACTCCTTATGGATATCTATGTAATCTAAGCTCTTGTTACTGTAACCATAAATTCCACATAACTTATTGAACTGAGATCTAAGTTCCGATGTCATTGGTAGCTTATTTCTGATGTCAGACCCAGTGACTCGAAGATTAGATAATGGGATATTATATGTTCACAAGTTAGCCTTTCCTGCTTAACCAAATGATGACCCAGTTGATATAATTAGATACCTTTCTACCCGAAAGTTCTGGACTTGTTTCCAACCCAAGGCAAATATAGGCACTGTCTGTTTTGTGTCTGGGTGTTGAATTATCTACAATAATGAGTGTAACAGTCATCTGATTTTCATGATACAGGCTCTGCCTAGTTGGAGATTATTATAATTAATTTAAATGTTATTTTGCTGAATGTTAGTTTATTTTCTGTAAGGGAAAGCTTCTTACAATAGTAATTTTGTATGAGCTAAATAGGAAACTAATTTAATCACTAGCAATTATTCAATGCGGCGGAATATTGTTCATATTAAAATTTAATAAATCTGAAACCTATAAAGAAACTGCTGTAAGATGATTAGTAAAAACCATTTTGAATTGTGATTTGTGCGTCGGGAGGCTTTGTTATAGTCTGTGCGATGTTGTTATTGGCGAATGCGGCAGCGGTACGCCTTTGATACTTACCGCACGAATAGGTGATTAGCGAGCGAGATGGGTAATTGACGCGCGTAAACAGTTTGTAGGTTATGTTCGAAAATTTTATATTTTCGATAAAAAAAAAAAGTATATTTTGTTAGAGTGTGTGTGGGCTAATTCATCCTGTTAAAGTTTGCCAGTGATTAAATTAACACCCTGTATAGATCAGTCCCTTAGGGTCTGACATCGAAGTAAAACGCCTCTTCAAAAAATACTATAGTTATAGAATACCCAAATTAAACTTATGATTATTAAAAATCTCACGACTGTTTATCATTGCGTTGTTACCTTATGTGATTTATAAAAAGAAAGAAAGAAAAAAAATTAGGTAATTAATAATTAAATAGGAGTTCCAATTGTATATTAAAATACATGATTATCGCGTTTATCATGCGTCGACGGTATCAATAAATAAGTGAAGAAGTGTTAAATTTTATATATAGATACATATGCGTGGAAAGTTGTACCAAATTGTTGAAGTATTTTGAAGAAGAAAGTGTAAACACATCTGTGAACCACCATAAATATTAACTGACCATTTTATTTTCATCAAATGATCTGATAATATTTGAAATTCTCAACTGTGTGTAAAGTCCAAATCTTTTGCCATAGTAGATGTCATTAGCTTTATCAAAAAAAAAACTGAATTTTTGTCTTTGCATTATGTTGGAATTTACTCATTCATAGGATATGTACTTCCTGTGACAACAATTTGGTACCACTTTCTATAGAATGGTCCTTATGGAAATGTAATTGAATAATGAGAAAATTACTTAATGTATGTATGGTCGCGGTCACGAAGCTTTATCGCCTATAGGACGATAATCGCTTACACGAGCCAGCCGAAAATACGTGCGGTCGGGGCAAGCGCGCCTGACGTCGTTCAAACGATTTTAATTGAAAACTAGTAGTGTTTCTTACCATGATAGTCTTATTTATATCCCACTGTTGGTGTCTCCTTACTATTTTAGTTATGGGGAAATATATGACAGTAATTGAAAAAAAAAGCACAAAACCAAAATTTATATTATACAGTGTGTCTTTATAAAGTACACATATTAAAAAGGGTGAAAATATACCCAATTTTACAGACTGAAAAATTATTAAAAAAAATCTAAAAACATCCCTGTTAAGTTTTTTTGTAAAAAGTAGTAAAAGAATCTGTTTTCTCGAAAAAAAAAACATTACTTTCATGGTGCTTATTTTTTGGATTTTTAGTTAAGAATTACGGCCTATTATTGGAAAACATAATGAACTTTGATTCATTGAGACAATATGACATTTAGTTCAAAAATAATTACTGTTTGCTTTGCGTTCACAGCCATTAAAAAAATTATAAGTCCAAAAAAATTAAAGATTTAAGAATTTTTAATAATTTTCCGGTTGACAAAATGGGGTATCCATTTTGTCAATTGTCTGTGCAATGCAAACAGTAATTATTTTTCCCGAACTATAAATCCAAATAATAAGCATCGTGAAATTAATTATTGTTTTTTTTTTTTGGAGAAAACATATTCTTTTACTACTTTTTACAAAAAAAATAACAAGGATGTTTTTAGATTTTTTTAAATAATTTTCCTGTCTGTTAAATTGGGTATATTTTCACCCCTTTTAATATGTTGACTCATAAAGACACACTGTATATTAAAAACATATTTGCTTTGTATAACCTATGTATGTATTTTCAAACTAATTTCTCTGGATAATTACAGCAAGGGGTTATTTAAACAGGGAGTTAACAAATTTCTACGGGGTCGGCAACGCGCTAGATACCATCTGGCGGGCCGCATGCTTGTTTGCCACCTAGGTGGTATAAAAAAGATTATACTTGCGTACTTTAAGATGAAATTCTGTTTTTTTTTTAACTCAACCAACTTTAAAAATGTTGTTCTTACCATATCATTAAATTATTTTGTTGTACTAAATAACAATTATTATAGTAAATGTTGTCAATTGATTCCAGATAAATTCAGGTCTTGTGCTTTTTCTGTTGAAGGTTAAAATATATTTTCTCAAATTCAATTACAATTACATAAACCATTGTATTTGTATTGGTTATTTTGATGGAATTTTTATAGATACTATTGGAAGCAATATGACAGATCAGTTACAATCATATCGCAGGTTCGCGACATGATAAGAAAGTCGTGTTTGCCCACTAAATGGCAGATGATTCCGATCCGTATCATGCTACACGCGAAGTGCGCACGCGTGATATCGCGTCTATCGCGGACAGGCTAAAGAAATCCACAGTAAGAAACCATTGTTATATTAAAAGGTAAAACACATAGAGAATACCTTTAAGACAATTGTCTTGAACTACCTCGATGATAAAGAAGACGTCGATTGTATGGTCATTACATATTGTTTGGTTTGTGGCCAACCTCATGATGAGAGTCATTCAAGCTCTGACTTGGCTTAACAACAGCTGTCTGGATGGCAACAGTCGGGACTCACTTTTTATGTTTCAAATGCTACTAAAATGTAGACAAGTATTAGTAAAAATCTGTTAAATCTTTATATCTCAAGTATTTCAGTTAATACTTATTTGAGGAAGTGGTGATATAGGGAGTGAGTGGCTGTTTTCCAATGTAACATATCTTTTTTCTATACCTATCATTCATGAGTTACACACCTTTACTAAATCGTCGCTCATCTTTGGACTTATCTTGCCTGACGCAGAAACTGATTGTTTACAACAGCCTACTAGGCATGTTGGAATGGCTAAAAATATTGATATCCAAGATCGGATTCATATTGCTAGTAAAAATTAGGAAAAAAATATGAGTTAATCAACAATTAGGTTTTTTTTACATACTGTATAATTATTGTATCAATATTTTTAAATTATTTCAATCCAAGCTTACAGACCTACCGTATTTAGATTATTGTCATATTGATTCCATTAATATACATAAGAATCGATCAAAATTATTCCAAATTATCCAACTAAATGCTAGGGTTTTATAGCAAGCGGAGTGGGTGACGAGTGACTTATCCCACCCAAAAACAGCTTATAGCCCTAACTTCTGAGCTCTAATCTGATATTACACGCTGTGTCCTCTGTTTGTTGCAACACAAGTTAATATAAACTTTATATATATATACTAAAAGTAGTTTTTGATAAACACAGCCAATCATTATGATTATTTTTTTTTCTCAATCTCGGTGCTAATTCTTTTATTTCTGGACTAATTTGGAAATACTAAAAAGGTATTTTTGGAGTAGCTTCGTGAAACAGAATTAACTCTGTAATCTGATTTCTTAGTTGCTAAGTGTAAATGGGGGCCACAGGTAGATATTTCGACAGTATTGTACAGGATAATAATATATATATATATATACTCTTTCAAATATAATATTAATATGTCAAAATTAGAAACAGTTATACAGATTAAATATCTTGGATTTAATATGTATGTGTTTCGTTAGCTATTTGTATTATACATTGTGATGGTGTGTTTACAAATCAAATGATTGTAATACATGTTATATATCATTATATATCAAATTAAAAAGAAATCTAATTATTTTATGGTATTGTCAAATAATGTGTATTACGAATATTGTATTGTTACGTATGAGTGGTCGATTGATCATCTTTTCCTATTAATTATAGTTGATTTAACCAATTTTGACTTCCATTGTGTTGGTGATATCACTAATCAACTGAAGTAAGCAGTTCATAACATCCATATTAAGTATACTGTAAATGGTTTTGTTAAAATGTCTGATGTTATTTCGAATGGAGTACAGTCTTGATCAGTTCATGGTATGGAAATTGGCTGCGTCTACTGTGTTTCTCTCTAAACGCGCCTTACAGCTTGTGCAATCTTGTGTCATTAGGAGAACCAAATAGTCTACATTTAATAATTTCCTATTAATATATAGTAATGCACAGATTTCTACTGAATACTTTTTCTAATTGTATGTCTATCGATTTCGGTATACTAAGAATAGATGTTTCTATACCCTGATTTTCTTTACAAGCTCAAAACCGGAGCACTAAATGTGTGAACACAGTAGTTATGGCTAACTGGTGGCCAGCCAAAGACTTAGGAATTGGTAGGGTTCAATATGTGATATTTAACTCTCCTCCTCCTCCCTCCTTCTTCCTCCTCCCACCTCCTCTTTCTCCTTCTCTTTCTCCGTCTCCTCCTCCTCCATTTATCGTTGCGATTTTGATCTTGTAAAAAAAGACAGTGTAGTATGTAAGCATAACAAGCTTTACTTCACTTCGTTTCGTTAAACAAAGTAATTCGTGTCGTGATAGTTGTGCCGGGTTTTTCTTAAAACAGAGTGGTTAATATCTGTATCTATCTGTAGAGTTAGTGCAAATTGTCACTATTAGTTTACTGTGATTAAAAATAAACATGTCATATTTAGGATCAAAATTCAATATTCGTCTTGAACCAATCATGGTCTGAAATAATGTTCAACATGATCCAAAGTCTTTGGAATTTATCGTATTAAGTATTTTCCTTTGAGCGAATGTCAGATTTTAAATCAAATTCAGTCTTTGCGCGTATTTTTGTATGTATTATTTATACTACTTGCGAAGGTAGCTATATCCTTTTTCATTTATAAATGCTTAATTTTTGAAATTATTAATAAACGTTTTTGTTTTTTTTTTCAAATATCACTATGATAGAAGTAACAACAAATTGAACTAAAAGATAAACCCAAAGATTTTGGATCCTATAATATTCTGGCCGTACATAAAAAAATAGCGTTACTTGACAAGTGTTGCAACAAACAAAATATCATATATTAATATATATCATTAAACGCACGTTCCAAGATGAAATTATGGAAGTATAATAATGATGAACCGCCGCGAGGGGGCCCCGCCTCGTCTGGTTGTTTTTGTTGTTCGTGAATGGTTTTGTTATGTTTGGCGACGGGTGGCGGGGCCCCGGGCCGTGTCACCGACTTCGGATCTGTCTTACCGCTAATATGCTAGCGTGGAGATAAATTAACATTACATAGTACATCAAACTACATAGTATTTAAAAAAATCAAATTATGGACATTCGATATTTTCGCGCGGTACCAACTGTTTTCTTTTGGCTAAAATTTGGAATTAGAATTATTAATAATTTTGTTTTTTTTTGTTATATGGTGCCAAGCAACCTGTGTCTGTCCTTATTTAATTTAAAACTATGTAGGTACCAATCAGATAGTACTCCTACTAATTAATAAACATTCTCAGTTAAATGATTACAACCCTTTGTTAATAATCCATCAATCCTTCGAATTTATGTCGTTTGTATTACAAGAAAGTTTCATAGGTGTTGGATTAGATCATTAAGTAACCGACTTCAAAAAAAAGGAAGAGGTTCTTAATTCAACTGTATATATTTTTTTTATACTGATTGGCCCATAGACCCACCAAAGCAGAAAGATCTCAATGTTTCCCAAGCTCCTGCATTAAACTCATAATCACTTGCTCTCTTTAAATATCAGCAATAAGACAGATCCCAGGTCGGTCGGCACAGAACCGAAGGCCTTACGTGTGCGCGGGCGCCGGCCGCAAATCTTGTACAGTGCGCCAGCGTTGGCCCGCCAAATGCCTTGTTGGACTAGATCCAAGATTTTGGTAAAATATAAAAACGAAAATATATGTGTTTTTATTACGACAACATGTTTTATTTCATCGATTTTGAAAGAGCTAGGTCCCTTGTAAGACTATTATACGATAACGGCTCATAAGGCCTTTCCACCAGGAAAGGTATAGTAGAGTAACTTAATAAACTATTGAAGTAGTGATTATTTTAGGTTGTGGGAAATATGTATATATAGGTCACACAAAAAAAAAGTATCCGGAACTGGCCACTTACATAAACAATATTTCAAAAGTAATCAACATTTTAAAATGGAACTGTTTGGCTGTAGAATGCAGTTTGTTTCATCTGACTGTCAATTGTTTTTAAATTGTGGCGCCATTTTAAAAATTGCGTGTCTGTACATTAACATGGATTTAACTCGGTAATTTTTTTGTATTATGATTTTCTACGATTTTAAGTGTAATTTGACAGTTCAACAGCACATCGCTCGGCTTGCTTTTGGCGATGAAGCACCATGCAAAACGACTATTTATAGCTGGTTTGCAGAATTCAATGAATGCGCGGTCGTGTCAATCTCTCGTGATGGTCGCTCGTCCACCGCTGTGAACAACAAAAACATCGATGTTGTGCGCCGTATGATTGAAACAGACAGGCATGTGACCTACCATGAGATTCGCAGTGCTCTTCATATGAAATTTCTTTTGGAGTATGGGGAGTGTATGCTTTAAAGCACGAATAGTACATAGTAGATCCTTCAATAAAAATCAATAATCAGTTAATAAAATTTATTAATAATAAAAATTACAATATCAATTTATACAAGACAACATAAGCACACGCAAATATGAATGCGGTTCTAAACCTCGCCATTGCTTTGCCTGGCAGTCACTGGGTTTTTTAATGTTATTTTTTGAAGTTTTACAATAGATGGCAGCACAATAGCTTGGGTCTGTGAACCAATTCCAATCTTCGCATTGTGCTCATCTTTCAAGTTTATTCTTATAGTTAAAATATCAATATTGGCATCTTGTTAATTCTTATTGTAGGCCACAATAAACTTAACAATTGTTGGATTTTTAATTAATTTTACATAGAACACTAATAGTCAAATAACGTATTAATGCATAAAAGTTCAAAAGGGACTATTTATTTACAATACTTATTGAACATGATGAAGTTCAATCAATTCAAAGGTTAATATAATAATTTTTGTTAAATTACATTAAGCATATTTCTCTTGAGATTCGTTAGAGATGTATTTGCAATACTTGCAAGCTCTGAGACACTTATTTTAAAGTGTCGAGACTCTTAAAAAGACTTAATTATATCGACAACGATTATAAATACAAGATTTTGCAGTTTTGACTATGTTTTACTTTACATATATTCATGTAAGTATGCCTTGGGGGAAACTATTTATAATATAACCAGAAAATTAAACATTTGCGCCAGGCGGCGCCACTAGTATTATAACCTTAGTTTTTGCTTGAAAAACCTATGGCAAATATATTTTACTATACATTTTAATTTTCTAGTCCTATAGAATTGTTATCTAACCACATCCATAAAGCTGTCAAAATTTACATATTTTAGCTGCAAAGATGTTATTAACTGACCTTAACCTTGACCTTGAGGTCAGGGTCGAGTGACGTGTAAAAAAAAATTCTTGGAGAAAGTCAAAACTACAATTTCACGGCTTAAAGCTAAATAACCTTGGCATTGAAGGTCAAGGTCACATTTACATGATGACGCAGGGCATCGCGCAGCAGAGCGGCAAGCAGATCGGGACGGCGGTCTTCTTCTCGGAGTGGGACTCCTTCATTCTGGAGCCAGACTCGTACTCATACATGCCGCGGCCACCGGCGTAGGCGCCGCCGCCTTGCATCGCCTGAACAAATATCATCACGCTTATACCCTGAAGAAGTCGGCAGAGGTGTACCAAAACACAGCCTTCCATCTGGTGCATTCGATGCAAATTAGCTGAACGTATTAGCAAGCTGAAGTGGCAGTGGGCTGGGCATATTTGCCGCAGAACCGATGATTATTGAGGAAGACTGGTTCTAGAGTGGAGACCGCGAACCGGAAAACGTAGTGTAGGACGCCCTGTGACCTGGTGGAGTGACGATATACGAAAAGCAGTTGGCAGTGACTGGATGAGGAGAGCCGAAGACCGGGATCAATGGCGTGTATTGGGGGAGGCCTATGTCCAGCAGTGGGCTGATTATGATGACAAACAGATGCACACATGTGTCTGTCCTGGGTGGGAATCAAACCTACGGCATTATGTTACAAAATTTTAGCTATGTTTAGAATTTTGATTTCTTTCTTTCTGGTTAACAGCCAGGGTCTAGCAACTATATTAATGGATCTAAGAACTCACGCTGGCCTGGTATCCACTACCGCCTCCGGCAACAATGGGGGCATCTTTCTTAGCGAAGGGTGTGTGTCCCGGGGGGTAGTAGACGGCCGGTCCGGCCACGTTCCTGCTCCCCCCGATGGGGTGGGACGGCTTCACTGCGGGCGGGATGTCTCTTTGACCACTTTGGGTTGAACTCTCGTGGCTCACTTCCACCTTCCGACGTATAACGCCGTCAGGTTGGGTCGGGAACCGCTGTAAATAATGAAAAGTATTATTAATTAGGTGCAAGGCGCGCAGGTTCGAAGCCCGGCTCGCACCTCTGATTTCTTCAATGAATCATGTGCGAATCGTCTTCGTGCGATTATTACTAGCTTGCGGTGAAGGAAAACGTCGTGAGGAAACCTGCATGTCTGAGAAAGCCTAACTAGCTCTCGAATGACGTGTGAAGTCCGCCAACCCGTACTTCGCCAGCGTGGTGGACTATGGCCTAAGCCCCCTCATCTTGAGGGGAGGCCCGTGCCCAGCAGTGGGACATAATTATTATTATTAATTAGGTACCTATTATTATTATTAGAACGCAGAAGTGCTTGCGTAAATGGTAAATTTTGGTGACCGCGGCATTACATGAAGGTGGTATTTTCTGCTATTTGAGTTACAGTATTTGAGGTCCACTTACCGCTTCAGGGAAGTCGGCGAGCAGGTCGTCGAGCTTCTTGGGCGGCTGCTGCGTGCCGGCCGAGGGCGTGGAGGGGCGCGGGAAGGGCCCCGGGGACGGGGACGGGGAGGGTCCCCGCGCAGGGTACCGCTGCGATGAGTTCTGCGACGAGTACGTCGTTTCCGAGTACTTGTAGCTTGTTGGACTCTGGAATTATATCAGTTTTCGGTACCTAAACAATGTGTTCGTTATGTAACAACAGCCAAGGTCAGTCCTTAGACAGTAGGGTCCGTGTTAGCCATCTGTCCGTGTTTCCCCGGATTTGTCCTAGTTTAGAGGGTACCCAAGGACCATATTTACCCAGCAGTCCAGCTGTATTGCACTGTCGATTTTTAGTTTTAAGCTGGTCTGCAAACATGGGGATTATGGCAACCCCTCCCTTCTAAGAGAGAGGGCTGTTAATGACTTAGAGGAGATATCACTGGAGAGAGCAGATGCGCTAACCCCCTCTGCCAAATTTTTGGTCATATGGTCAGGTCATTCTTTATTTGTGTGCGTGTATTTTTGAATGTGTTGCGAGTTTACTATAGTGTGGGTATGCGTGAAAGTGTATCTGTGTGTGTTTACTTCGCCTCCCGCACCCCGCAAAAGTGCCACGAAAAATTTGTTCGGGGAATCGACGCGATACTAACTCCTTTGGTACTTTCTCTGAGGTTAATGATGATTGAAAATGATGATGTTTTTTTTTTCCTTTATTAATCATAGACTCAACAGCACATTGTGTTATTTTAAAATGTATATAGGTATCCTATCATATTGCCAGTAATTGATTCTTACTATTTAGAACCTGTAGTTATAATTTCGCTTGAAGAGCTCGACTCTCATACAGAAATTAAAAATAACATACATACATAACATCACGCCTTTTTCCCGTAGGGGTAGGCAGAGCCCAAGGGCCGCTTTTCGCCTCCGTGAGAAACGAGACGTGATGGGACATGGGTGGCGAACCACATCGCCGCCATTTTGGTTAATTAAATTATTCATATGATTGACCATTGCGTTCTCACGAATAAGGAGGGAAAGGGGAGGATATGTGTTGTAAAAAGGAAGATGGCAATTTAGAGTGGGAAATAGGAAAAGTAGGATATTACCGCCCAGGAGGGCAAAGAATGAGACAGTAATAGCTAGGGAAGCCGGGGTCGCATACCCGTATACTATACCACAACTACCGGACAGGTAAGTTGGGATGAAAATCCCATGACAACAAAAAAAATAATAATAATAACATTTGAATAACTTTAACAGAAATATTTAGTTTTTAAGGTACGCATCTGAAAAGGTGCAAGCATTGTGTGTGTGTGTCGTATGTGTAAGACTAGGAAGTGTGTACGTGTGTGCGGTAACATAGTTAACAATGATGTTATATGGACATGGTTAGTTTTAAGTCTCTTGAGGTCAGCCCTTTTCACCAGCTACAGTGCCCTTCACAACAGAACACCATAACGCTTACAAACTGCTGCATTACGGTGGTACCTAGCTGGACGAAGGATCCCTTGCACAAAGGTCTACCGTCTATAATATACCTTACATTTAGACTGGCGACACTGTCTTATGATATTATATCGAAGTATGATACTCGCCACGTAGGGTGTTCCCATCTCCTTCCGTTGGGGTGGGTGTTCGTAAGAGGCGACTAAGAGAATACAAGAAGACGGGCAACAGCTTTCTATTGGATTACCTACCACCTATACTGCGAGCCCCAAGACGCCTACCAAGCGTGGGGATTATGGCAACCCCTCCTTTCTAAGGGGCCTCCCCCTCTGTGGACCAAAACTCTGCTGTTAATACAGCAATATGCTGAAGCGCAGAAACCTCGAAGCTGTAGACTACTAATGCACTCACTGAATCTACACTTCACTGGTTTAAGGATGTTATTGTTAAGTAATGTTAAATACTATCACTAATTACACACAAATGTACGATGTGCGATACTGTATAAAACGTAAAAATAATGTAAAAAAAATATGTTTGTAAAATACTGTTCCTCGATAGTTGACTGGTTTTGTAAACTTCACAAACGCGACGCGAACGCGAAGTCCCTAGATTCTAGGGACTTCGCTTTTTCGCTTTTTTTCTAGGGCCTAGAAGGACCAAAACTGTAGGGACCTCCCCCTTAGAAAGGAGGGGTTGCCATAATCCCCACGCTTGGCAGGCGTCTTGGGGATCGCAGTATCTATAGGTGGTAGGTAATCCAATAGATAGCTGTTGCCCGTCTTCTTGTATTCTCTTAGTCCAGCTGTGGACATCTTTCGACTGTTGTTGATGTATGATAGGTACTTTATTTAATCTAGAGCCACCATTGTAAACGAAGGTGAAGATAATCTAGCTAACTAACATATGGGCTATGTCCGTTGTGCGGCTCCGCGGGAATCAATTTGATCTCGTTCGCTGGGTTCGGGTAGACCATCCTTTCGCTGCTGCGGTCTGGAACACAGGACATGAGACCATGAGATATGCTTTGGTCTCAAAATCGGATCATGCAGTCTTATGGCCTTTTAGTTTGTTGTAATCTTGTTGTAATTTATTGTTTTCTTCTTTTCTCTCTTGTTTTATGTTTCGAACGGCAGGATACACTATCGCTAATGTCGATTCAATTGTAACAAGACAAACAATGTTTAAAAAAAGTGAAAAAATGACAAGCCCGCTGAGTTTCTTTCCGGATCTTCTCAGTTGAGGCCGCGTTGTGATCCGGTGGTAGCTTTTAAAAAAAAATACCATTCAAAAGTGCTAGCGCTAAGCCTAAGTACTTGAAATAAATATTATGACTTTGACTTTGACTATGGTTCAACAGGTCTATGTATGAGACATTCATAGGTTGTAACTTATATGTATGTAACTTTGATTATTTGGATTAAAAATATATGTAAATAAAGTAAGTACATAATATTACGTGTTGTTTTGATTTGAAACTTGTTTTAATTGAAATGCCTCTAGCTCTGTTTGTTAAAAATCTGTTCAGCCGTTTACTCCTTATTCGACTTCTTTTAGCGTTTCGGTTTTAAATTTACACTTGTTATTAACAACAGATATATAAAAAAAAATTATACAGGGTGTCCCATAAATGGAGTATCAAGCCGGTAATGACGCATTGTGTAACACAAAAATAATAAATTTTTGAAAGAAAATAATGAAAATTGTCAACAGTTTTAGTACAGTGAGCTCAAAATTTTGCTCATTATTTTACCTGAAATGGATGAAATTCTAATTAAACAAGGCAGACACGTAATTAATAACACCCAGTGGCTCCATATGAGTAGACAGGATGACACAGATTGCTTATAAACAGTTTTAAGACGATATAAATTAATATGCATTTTTTTTGTGTTTTTGGCTTTTGGCTTGATATGACCTTTCCGGGACACGCAGTATACAGACGATTGGAGAACCGCCTCCTTCTTTGAAGTCGGTTAATTATATAGATCATTAACACTTAGAGACAACCAATAGTCCTCGTGTAGAATCGAACCCACGAACATCTCGACCACGACGAATTCAGCCATCCATCATTTCAATGATGATAATACTATATACTCACCATCTGAGGTGGTGACGGTCCTGTACTCCCGCATGTGGGAGTTGCAGTGCGAGCAGTACTGGCAGCCGGCGCCAGGCGACGAGCACGCCGGGGCGGCGGCGGCGGTGGGCACGGGACTCGTGGTGCTGCTAAACACGGATAAACAGTCGTGTAAATAAAGATATCCATGATGAAAGAAGAAAGAAGGAGGAGTTATGCAACTTGCGTTTAGAAATCGATTCAATGCGTCATCGCGTTATTAACATAAATAATAACTAATAATAATAACATTAAACACACACCATTTAATTCTAAAAAGGGCCTCTACGTGTTGGATTCGTCCCCACACAAGCCTCTAAAAAGACCGGGTAAATACAGTGAAATAAACTCAAACTCAAAAATAGTTTAATTCAAATAGGCTTAACGGTAGCACATTTGAGTCATGTATTTAAAAAAAAAAAAAAAAGCTACCACCGTATCACAACGCGGCCTCAACTGAGAAGATCCGGCAAGAAACTCAGCGGGCTTGTCATTTTAACACTTTAAAATAAAAAACATTAATGGATCTCACAACCGTAGTTTGAAAAAAATCACAACATCAATGTCATCATGGGCCCCCTGGGGGGCGCAGAGACAGTAAGAACCGTTCGGGCAGGTACCAACGCAGGGTTAGATATTTTGCTAGCAGCAATATGTAAATTTGTGTTCCAGTTTTTTTTTATTACTATCAATAGGTGGTGCTTACCACCTTGATAGTAATAAAATAATAATCAGGCGGGCCGCATGCTTGCTTAAGCATGCGGCCCGCCTGATTGTATGCAGTCATCGCAGCCTAGAGACGCAAGCAATACCAGAAGAATCACTGGCGCGTTGCGGACTCTTAAGACATTGGATATTTAATCTATTATGCCCGGTAAATTTACCAGCTACAGTGCCCTTGCCCCACAACTGGGCGCTCCGGTGGCAACAGGAACCCCTCAGTGGCTTGCTGTTTAGCCCGCCGCCGGGGGGCGCCTTGTAGCCCTCCAAGAACTAGACATGGTGCTCACGGGGAGGGGGGTCACAACCCCGCCGCCGTACTCGATGGACGTCAAGGGCCGAAAGCACCGACAGGTAGACGAGCGTATGCCTTTTTTTTTGACGCGGGGTAACCTTCAAAACCGGGAGCTGTGGGGCTCGACCTCGACGTATGTGGGATCTTACCCACTAAAACCCCGCGGCTGTCGCATCGGCACATGAGAGGGGTGGTCCAACCTGGTCTCTCCAGTGGGATCTGCACCAGGGGCCCCTTAGTGCCTTGCCTCTGAGCCCGCCGCCGGGGGGCACTGTAGCCCCCCGGGAACCTGACAACGTGCTCACGGGGACGGGGGTCGCAACCCCACCGCCGTTCTCCTCGGGAGTCACCGCCGTACTCAATGGACGTCCTTGGGCCCACACCCCGGACGTCCAGAGACTCCGAAGAGCAACGTATGCCTACTTTAACTTTGGTGTCGTGAGTAGGGTTGCCACCCGTACTTTATAATAAAGTATTGTACGTTATTTCAGGTAATTGTACTCTATACTTTATAGGAATAATAAAGTACACGAAAATACTTTATTTCGCATGATTTGGTTTCTTTGGGATTTTGAATAGTATTTAAATTTATATAGATTTATCCTATAGTAAAGTAAGCGAGACGAAAGAAACAACGGGTCTCTGAATATGATAAAAAAATGAATTACTATTTACATTAATTTAAATATAGACTGTAAAGATGTTGTGTAATTGTTTAGTAAGAGATACTAATTTGATACTAACTGCAAAAAGCAATAAAAAATTAGGTTCTAAACATAATAATAAAGGAAAATAAGTTGTAATTTATTTTGCTACTGTGCACTTTTTTTTCTTACCTATAATAACCAAAGTACTTTATCTGCACAAAAAAAAGGTGGCAACCCTAGTCGTGAGTCCTGTAGGTGCTCACCTGCGGATGTTCTCGGCGGAGCTGATGTAGGTGTGGTGGTGGTCCGCGTGGGTGGGCAGGGGCACGGTGGTGGGGTCCTGGTCCGCCGGCACCTCGTATGTGTAGGTCTTCACAGTGGTCGTCACTTTGTTCATCGGGGTACCAGTGCGGGGAAGCTGGGGAGATAAATAATCTTTCACAGAGCCATCTACGTTATAATGGGGGACGAAATGGGTGGTCCCCTTATCTCCGAATTTGTGGAGGGAAAAATCTGTAATAATTATGAGTAATACATGTCTATCTATATTTTACAGGAAAAATAAAACAATTCCATACGAAACTAATTTTTGTCGTGGTCTTGGTCAGTTGATGGCGTGAATCACAATTCATTGCAATTGTTGGAGCTTCGAGGGAGTAATAAAGTTAGAAAGAGGGTAATTTTTAACAAAGAAAGGAACTCTGTACTAAGCGGGTGTCCATAAGACACCTCTAAATTTTTTTGTTTATATTTTGATTTTCTTATTTAATCTAAGTAAGCAAGAAATAAAAGTCTATTTCTTTTATTATTTTTTATAAGTATACTCACAGTGCCGGTGCTCGGTGTCTGGTGGCAGTTGTGGCACACCGCTGGTGGCACCACCAGTGGCACTGCTGGTGATATCTGCGCAGGCACCACGCGGGACTCTGTGAATAGATTACACTTTTTTTTAAAACTTTCTAAAGATTTCTGATACTTACGCGAATATTACACATTGAAATGAAACTAATTTTACCGCCCGCCCGTGACCATGAATGTTGTAAAGTATTCGAAACGTCGGGAAATTAAAATCAAAAATAAACCGCGATATAATCCGTAAAATTAGTTTCATTTCAACTTTCTAAAGGTCCCGGGACCTGTGGCGGTCAACCGAAGTATGTAAAACCCCTACTACAACCCCTGCGGCTGTCGCATCGGCTCGCATCAACACCAGGCTCTCCGAAGGGATCTGCACCAGAATCCCTTCCACCAGGGAACCAGACACGGTGCTCACGAGGACGGGGGTCGGAACGGAACCACACCGCTGCTCGGAATCGCCGGGACCGATCACACTTGTATCGAACAACTTTACTAAGCTTTGTTTATATTTTTCGTTTGTAAATGGTCAACCTGATGTCAGAGATGAGCCGTTAGCGCTTGGCTTAACGACTGCTGACAACTGGGACCGGCATTTTACGTACCCCATCCTAAGTCACCCTCCTTTGTATTTGTTACTTCCCAGCACCATACTCTCCGCTCTTCATGTGAACTATTACTTCTTACTCCTGCTCATACTTCTCATGCTTTCAAAGTCTTTTACTGTGCTAGCGGGACGACTTTGGAACTCACTACCGCAACATAATAAGACGAGCTCAGAGTGTACTATCCTTTAAAACTCAAGTTACATCGCACTATCTCTCCCTTCAATAATGGTTTATAGCTATTGATCATCTCTCACTTTCTTGGTAACAGATATGTATTAGTCTATCCTGTTATATTATAATATGTAGTTTATTTATTTATTTATTTTAAATCCACTTAATTTATTCATATAATTGCACCTGCCCATAAGAATGCTCTGTCCTGTAACCCAAGGTTGACTGGAAGAGATCGCTTTAGCGATAAGCCCACCTTGTTGTTCACAGTTATTAATTGTTTTAATTTCAAATGTATCTTTCTTTTGTGTGCAATAAAGAGTATTTGTATTGTATTGTACCCTCCAAATCACGGAGACGCTCACTTCAAGTGCCAGTAAACGGTTACCCATCTATGGAGCGACCTTGCCTGACTGTGCTTCACCAAGTAATTACAACTAGCTGTGACACTATCGATATACTATCTAAACTATGTGACACGCTCTTTAATAGGTTCTAGGTCAAGTTACCATCCAGGTACTGCAGTGTCAGATATTGCAGTAGGCATTGTAGCTGGTGAAATTACCGGGCTCAAATGTGTTATTATCTAATGTATCTTAATGTGTGTTGCTTACCAGTTACCATAATACTGGTCATGTTTGTCTCACCAAGAAATATCATTATTATAAAAAAGGGATATTTATTACCACCTATTTGAATGCTTGTACTATACCTGTCTTTTGACTTCAAAAATGGACTTGGACAGGCCACATCGTAAGAGGTAAGTATAGACAAATGGAATAAAAGTATTATATTCTGGTACCCTAGGAAACGGGGAAGACAAGTTCAAAGGTGGGAAGATGGAATAAAGGCAATAGCAGGAAACACGTGGACGAGGACAGCGCTAAATAGATCAGAATGGAGAGAAATGGAGGAGGCCTTTGCCAAAATTGGGCAAACTAAGTTGTCGATGTCCACTTACTGTAATTATATCAACATTGTATATTATATTGTACTTATTAGTCTGAATAAAAGCTTATATTATTATTATACCTGTCTTTTCCTCCCTATAAACCTCCTGGCGGACCTCTGCAGCTCTGGTCAGTGTGGAGGGGGGAGGGCTGGAGCCCCAGGATGAGGACTCCAGCCGTTCTTCGCGCTTCAGCGTCGAGTACCCACTAGATGGAGCCTTCATTGGGGTGCTGCAACATGCAAGGTCAGGTACTGGATAGTAGCGATGCTAGTACAGGCTTGCTTATAAGAAAGTCGAGGATACTGGATTAAGAACTAATTACCTAACTTTAATTCTAATTAAATTACTATTTTAAAGTTAATTACTTCTTGTCTTAATTCTTCATTCAAACTGGTCTAGAACAAGCAAATCGCTTAGTCCGGACTGAAGGCACGTTTACCACATAAGGGTGTGAAAGCGCTATGCGTCTCATCGTCCGATTAAGAAAGGCGGTGTTGGAATCAAGTCATGTAATTCCTGCACACACGCACCGTGTCCGCAATAAATACCTACTACAAGTGGTAGAACTTTAACATTACCAAATCAATGTGACCCCCTTAGTTAACTCTGAATCTTGGTGGTCCCCTAAGCTTGGAGGGTCAGCAAGACCCTCCAAATCGTGGTGAACCCCAATCTTGGTGACACCTAAAGCTCGTTGATTTCCTATAATTTTGCACAGATGGCAGATTTAATCACCTAACTGTAGTACACACAGCGACACCTCAACCTAGACCAAGACTGTTAGGACTTTGAACTATTACAGTTAAACGCTGCGAATCGTGCGAGAGGGTGCGATATGTAGTTGTTATTTCGTCCAACACGGCGCGTGCAAGCCGCACTCCGGCCGCCCCATGTTAAGTCCTTTTCAACAATTCTCGTAGTTGTATGTTATCGTTATATAGGGTGTGTAACTTGATGTGTAGCCGTATGTACGAGTATGAAATTAATAAATAATAATTTACCCTCTCTTGTAATCAAAGGACATGCTCTCCGCCGTGTCGGAGCTGTAGCCGTCTGTAATAAAATAAGAAACTCATTTAATGTTTATTTTGTATATACATGGCTGTAAATTTTGAGAAAATATATTTTAAGTTGAAGATCCGGTTGATTGTATTTATTAAAGTCAAAGTAAAAAATATTTATTTCAAATAGGCTTAACGCTTTTGAATGGTCAATTTTTTAAAAGCTACCACCGGATCACAACGCGGCCTCAACTGACAAGATCCGGAAAGAAACTCAGCGAGCTTGTCAATTTTTACTTTTTTTAAACATGATTCTCTTGTTACAATTGGATCAACGTTAGCGATAGGTGTTATTAAAATACTCTCATATAAGTATGTCGAATAGAGAAGAAGATTATAAAATAATATCTTTACTTTTATAGAGCTGCCTTTCTTGGTCTTTCTGCAGATCGTCCAGCAACG
The DNA here is from genome assembly GCA_911728495.1 of Furcula furcula. Classification (NCBI taxonomy): domain Eukaryota; kingdom Metazoa; phylum Arthropoda; class Insecta; order Lepidoptera; family Notodontidae; genus Furcula; species Furcula furcula. The sequence continues at coordinate 13,049,265 of OU452267.1, read as the reverse complement.
AGTCCAGCTCTTCAACATTGTGAGATAGTTCCTTTGTCGCCTTCGAACTCTTCACTTTGGAGTACCCTGGATTACAAACACTGTATGAATTTTGTATAATGACTAGGTGCTGTTGTCTGGGGTAAAGAGCGGCAGTGCGTTGCAGTTGGGGTGACCGGGTAAGATCACCCTCTCATCTCCTCCCGTCGAGTGTCCGTAAGTCGCCTCTTACGGACACTCGACGGGACGGGACGGTAAGGGAAAACAAGAAGACGGGCAGCAGTATTTTTTTTTTTTGGGAATGATAGACGCTGTTAGCCGCAGATGGCCATTGCAGCTTCACCGGACAATAGGAGGCGAGCGCTTGAAGCGCTCTAGCCTTTACGGCAGAAGTAGCAACAAGCTCAAGGGCACCTCAGGGAGGCACGGCCTCGGCTTGGGCTGTCGCTTAAGAGAGGGCTGAGTTTACCACCGGTTCACAACGCGCCCCCACTGAGAAGAACAGCTTTTTTCTATTGGATTACTTACCACCTATAGCCTGCCTGCCAAGCGATTATGGCAACCCCTCCCTTCTAAGGGAGGCCTTTGTTCAGCAGTGGACGTATATCAGCAGAGACTCTTGGCACTCCGTGCATAAGAGACAGTGGCGTAGCTTGCCTTAGACGGGCCCCCTATCAAAATTTTTTGGGGGGCCCAAATGATGGTACTGCCTACGAGATTATATGAGAACATGGATTTTACGAATTGTTGCTTACATATGTTCGGGGCCCCTGTTGCCCGGGGGCCCCGATCATTGCTACGGCTGATACGGCGGTAGCTACGCCCCTCACAAGAGACATAGTAGCACCTAACCTACCACCTAAGGCAGTAAGGTAGGGCGCAGTGTAGACATAGATTGGGTGTTACCTGGTGTAGAGCTGGTGGTCTCGTAGTTGTAGGTCCGGACGCCGGAGTTGGACAAGGCGGGCAGCTCCCGCTCCTCCCGCTCGTAGTAATACGAGCTGGTCTCCGCAGACTTCGGGATGGTTTTCGGAGGGATTGTGTACTCCTGTGGACAAAGCTTTAGTAAGTGGTGTGACAGAATATCCAACCAGGTACCACCACAGGGTCAGATATTCAGTAATCAGCAGTGTGTAATAAGGACCTTGAGAATGTTGGAAGCATTGCTGTGGCCACGCGCGAATGGTACTGGGGAAATATAGGCTCAAGAGACCAGAGATATTATTAGGTGACGAGCGGCTCCACATAACCCTGCCTACTGCCGACCCTACGGAGACTTGTTACCATGTTGAATTTTCCTGGTTTCCTGCCCGACAGGAAGAAAAAATGAGAGGTGTCTTATGGACATTGGACACCAGCTTGGATCCGAGTTCTTGTCGTTTGTTTAGCCAGAGATGGCGCTGGTATTTCAGGTTAAGTAAACAATTCACTAGATGGCACTGAATAAAATGTAGTCACAGAGCTTATTGTATCTTTAGCATGTTATTGTATTTTCAGTAGACCCCTTCGTTGCCAAACCGGTGCGATAAGATAGGTACATGATAGATTGCGAAAAACATACTATGCAAAAAGACGCCGTTCGGTTTTTGGGGTCGTTTTAAATTGTGACAGATATTTCGGTCTAGCCCCTCAGGACTCCAAATTAGAACGGGAATTCCGTTCCAAAAAGGTGAATTATCATCAGATGAACTTTTTGCTCATCTAGTCACCAGTTTCCGCACTGAGCGACCTACCACACTAGAGTAACGACTGCTGGTCTAATTGACTTCTGATCGTGCCCTGCGAAGCACGGAGACTGAGTTTAAATACTGCTAAACGGGCACCCATCTTTAGACTGACTTTGCCTGACGGTGCTTAACTAACCGATCGTTTGCCGTACAGTGATTACAACTGGCTACGACCGCTAATGAATAATTTTCTTGTCACTCTTCAAGAGATTCTGTTCATTCAGAGAACAAGTTTATAAATAAGTATTGTTTATTGAAATTTATCTTATGAGCCATAAAGCTCACGACATTCGAAGTTAGCAATAAAAATGCACATGGTGACCTCACCGCTGCATTAGTCAACTAGCTAGATGATGAAATAACACGTCTTTGTCGACTTGAGAGGTGGTTTCTGTGTTAAATATTAATTGTACGTTTTATATGTACTACATATCATCTTTACGAGGTAGTGTTAAGTCGCTATATATATATATATACCTTCGGAGTCGCTAGACGTTCAGGGTGTGGGCCCCTTGAACGTCCATTGAGTACGGCGGCGACTCCGAAGAGGATGGCAGCGGGGTCGTAAGCACCGTCTTCGTGAGCACGGTGTCAGGTTCCCGGGGCTACAATGCGCCTTCTGGCGGCAGGCTCTAAGCAAAGGTACTGAGGGGCTCCTGTGCAGATCCAATTTGAGAACCACCCTCTCAATAGGTAGCCGAGAGGCGCATAATAGACGTCTTGGGACCAAGACTTCCATCGACTCCAAAATAAACGCCGCATGACTTAGAAAGACGCGCACACCGTGGAGGCAGTTAGTCAGTTCAGGCCACGTTCAGACAATAACCACGAAGTTATAACCTATTTGATAATTTCTTGTACTCACCTCGACTGTATGAAAGTCCTTCCTGTCGTACTTGCCGGTGGGAAGTTTCTCTTCCTTGTACTCGTAGTGGTACTCCCGATGACCAGCACCGTTGCGGCCCAGGGAGTCCAGTTTGCTGCCTTTCGGTAGCAGATCGGATTTTATCATATCTGGAAGTTGGAGAACATATTTTCTTATTGTAGGTATTTTTACACCGAAACAGACTATGATCCTGATGGTTAGTAGAAGAATAGAGAGGTAAAGATGATCAATGAGTGGGTGGATAGGTATGTGAAAAGTCAGTTCTGCTCCAAAAATCTCCCCGGTCGCGGTGATCTTTCGTTCCATCGGATTGTTGAAGGACGACAGAGTACACCTGTGTTTTCGCAAGCAAATTGTGCACTAATATCTCATGTGTACTTGGCAACATCCTGACGAAGTGCCATTAGCGCAGGTCGTCCGTTGGGATCTTCTTGGTGACGTCGCGTGATAGTCGACTTGTCGTTCATAAGCACCCAAGCACACTAACAAAGTAATCAAGTATTACATCGCAACTAGATTTACTACCAAGGAGGCAAGCAAGCGTACGGCCCGCCTGATGGTAAGCAGTCACCGCAGCCTATGGACGCTAGCAACACCAGAAGAATCACTAGTGCGTTGACGACTCTTAAGACATTAGATATTAAGTGTTTGTGTCCGGTAATTTCACCAGCTTCAGGGCCCTTCACGCTGGAACACAGCAATGCTTACATACTGTTGCTTAGTGCCCAAATATACCTAGACGTTTCCTTGCACGAGGAAACTAACACCTAGTAAAGAAGATGAAGAAACGTATTTCCTTTGCGTTGCGAAAGCTGGGCAGACGTTATTTCAGTCAAAGGATGCTCTGACTTGCTTAGTTTAAGAGTCTAGTTGTTTTAGGTTTCACATGGCTGGTGTATAGGTACTTAATTGAGATCAGATAAATACTTACCGTATTGTTCGCCGGTATATGGAACAGTGCCGCTGCTAGAATACTCTTTGTATTCTTTATGTTTGCTGTAAGATTTCGTCGCCATGGTGCCGACACTGTGCTATCTGAAACAATAAGATATACGGTTTTACTGTTGTGGCAAATCAATAAAAAAGGTAAAAATTACTACTGGTTTGTAAAATAAAGGTGTTGACACCATATCTGTTGAGTTTGAAGTCTGCTTAGTTCCGCTTATTACTTAATGGGAATTTTTGGGGCCGCCACTATTTCCACTAGTTTGCCAGAATCAATTGGAGCAATATATGGTGTCCGGTACCTCGGTACCCCGTGGGGTGTCTGAGTAAGAATAGCACCCACCCATCTACTCCCGTTGGGTGTCTGTAAGAGGCGACTAAGGGAAAACAAGAAGACGGGCAGCTGCGTCTCTCTATTGGAATACCTTCCACCGATACTGCGATCCCCAAGACGCCTGCCAATCGTATGGATTATGGCAGTTCCGTCCTTCTAAGGGGGAGTCCTTTGTTCAGCAGTGGACGTCTTTGGCTGCTGCTGATGATGAATATATGGTGACGATCGCAGAGCAGTACTGCTCTGTAGTTATAGTACCTACTACTGAAGACTCCATTCATAATATAACTTAAAAAGTCCGGGAAATAGGAAGATCTCGTGGTTTAAAAAGAAAATTGCAGGATTTTGAAGACATAAATTATACTTTCATTGTTTGCGAAGCGGTAGACGCCAAATACTTAAAAAAATAATTAAATAATTATAGGATAGCAAAGTGTCTTTATCTTATAATAACTTAATACCTGTTAAGTGTGACTTTCGCCTGATAGTAAGTACCGCGATTACCCATAATCCAATATCTTATTAAACTGCGTCTAATTAACTTTAAATACGATCTAAGTCTGCCCGTATTGGGTGGTGAAACCGAGGCGCGCGCGCAGGTGCGTGGGAAGTAGTGCAAATAGTGCCTTTCGCTTCTTAAATGTCAAGTGTTAAAATTTTAATAGATTTAATACTCCAGTCAACGAGCTATTGAGGAGCTATGCTCGGAGTTTCTTTGCGCGATAACATCCGACGAGGAGGAGATTCGCTTAAGAACTAAAATCACCGACATAGTTCTCAGGATCTGCAAGTTGAAGTGGCAATGGGCAGACCACATCGCTCTAAGAACCGATATATTTTTAACCGACTTCAAAAAAGGAGGAGGTTCTCAATTCATCGTGTATGTATTTTTTTTATTCTCTGGACTGTACTGCCACTGTCATACGAGACATTGTAAGTCTCATAGCCCGGTGCCCTTAACACCGGAACACAGTAATATAGCCGCCAAGCAGCAGTGTGCGTGAAGGGCACTGTACCTGGTGATATTACCGGATACAAAGACTCAATAATGTTTCTAGAGTTACTAGCGTGTATAGGCTGCGGTAACTGCTTACCATCAGGCGGGCCTTACGTCTGCTTGCCACCTTGGTAGTATAAAAAACCTACCACGCCTACCATATAATATAACTCCCTTTCCTCTCTCGTCTGGCTTCGATGTATTCGATCGGATTGTACATCACTGAAATGTAATTTATGTAAATCCATTGCCGATTTTTCACTACACTAGGTACACTGTTTTTTTTTTAAACTGGTTTTATATTTCTCGTTATTACTTTTGCTATACGTATAGCTATGCACATTCTTATTATAATCATTATTGATAGCAAGAAATGTTGCGCGTAAATGCGGGTAGATGTTTAAAGGTTACTGATAAAGTGTACTCAACTTGACAGTGTCGCCACTGTCTACGCAAATACGTCAAACTTATCGTAATATTGTACGAGAACATTTTAGTTCCTATTTTCTCCACCCATACAGATAAGTTGGTCGATCAGTAATTATTTTACATCGCTAGCGTATTAATAAATTTGATTACAAAACCACTGTTGTTAATGAATTCTAGGTAGATCCAAAACCATGCTGATACATAGCTTATAAGATAAATACCTAAGTAATTCATATAGGTCCACCAATTAAAAAAAAAATATATTAATTCTGAATCGCGCTATGACAATTTTTACGCAAGTTTACACAAATACTAGGATTCAAATTAACGTGTCAGGGGTCAGTCGCCTCAAGGGAAACCAGTTTCCACCAAGCTGGCCAAAGTTGGTGGACGCTCAGATGTACTCTAATGTCATTGAAGTAAAATGGTCAAGCAAAGATACTCGTTTACGCATAAATTACCCTAAGAGGAACGGCGTCACAACCTTCGTGGTTTCCGCGACCCCATTTTTGTTCTTTTTTAAACCAAATTGTCCTGAAAGGCCCTTTTTTTGTTTTCGCGGAGAACCTTCAATAGGTCCCGGAGACCTGTGGCGGTAAACCGGGGTATGTGGAATTCTTACCCCCTAAAACCCCCGCGGCTGTCATATCGGCACATGGGAGGGGAAATCAAGGCTCCCTGGACCTGGTCTGCACCAGGAACCACTCAAGGCCTTGCCTTTAAGTCCGCTACCAGGGGCGCATTATAGGAAGCAGACACGGTGTTCACTGGGATGGGGGTCGCAACCCCGCCGCTGAAGCCCCGAAAGGCCTCTAAACCCTTCATGTTTTCCCAACTGCTCAATAAGAAGGCTAATGGACTTAGGAACACATAAAGACGATATTATTCCAGCAACAGTGCTGTTTATACCATAGATTTAAGATTTTTTTCACTACTATACCGAATCACAGTAAAGCGAACGAATCACTATTAATTACGCCATTTTGGCGATTATCTCTTGAGATTTTGCTCGACCAACCCCCATCTCAATCCTAAACTCACGGTATAGATCTTTAAAAATGTGCGTGTTTAATTAAAATAAATTAATCTATTATAGGTTATCTTGATTGCGTTGGATTTAACAGGCAAAACCAGGGCCAACAGACAACTGATCAAATAGGTTTTTTTAATATAATTAGTTACATACTTTTGAACCGACTTCAAAAAAGGAGCCTCCTCCTTTTTTGAAGTCGGTTCTCAATTCGTCTGTCTTTATATATATTTTTAGATAAATAATATCAAGACAAAAAGACATGTTCATTAATGAGTTTATGTAGGTTCTTATCAAATGACCTAGGTACTTAGGTCCGAGTTCGCATCCCATCGCTGACATTGTATTTTTGTAACCTTGCAAAGCAAAAGTATTTTTTTGCACTTCAGACCTCATGAATTCCTTAGATTTTTTTGTACATACAAATATGTTCTGTTTCAATTAATTTGTTAGTCTCGGCTTTTTTCTTTACATATTATTAAACTTTTATGTACAGTAATTTTTTCCAAAAAAATATATTATGTGCTTTAAATCCCCACGTCTGTACTCTATTTACACTAATGCAAGTTTAGATTACATAATTTATCGATGCCTGCCTGTCATTAATTCATATTTATTTTCAAACGTGGAATATAATATGTCAGTCTAAATCGCGCTAACAGAATTTTTTCTCAACTTTGCTTAAATACAAGTTTCAACCCTAAGTATTTCGGGGGTCAATCGCCTCAAGGGAAGCCAGTCTCACCAAGCTGGTCTAAATTGGTGAACATTCAGATGTACTCAGTATCCACTGAAGTAGAACCGCAGTCCAAGGCAGTATAATAGATGTCCAAGTCAATGCGATACTCGTAAGAGTTTAATATACCTTAGAGGAGGATGCATAACCTCAGGGTTAACTCGACCCCCATTTTTGAAGAAATAATTACTGATATTTTTTTTCCAAAATTGAACCGAATGGGATGTGATTTGGGATCATGGTCATTCGTGATAATCGACAAATAAAAAATTCTTTAAAATAAGAATAGTAAGTAAAGTTTTTCCTTTTCGACCCGCTCGGCTGTGACTAAGGTAACTAGAATATATAAAAAAAAAAAAATATTTCAGTAATATCGGAACTTAATCCGGCAAAATAGCAAAAATTTCACCCCTCATTGCAAGGGCGCTATTGTTGCGGACGGGAGTAGTGTTAAATGAATTAAAGTAAAGTACCTTGCTTCAACTTATCATTTCCTAGTAACTTATTCCTTTTAGTCATGGTTTAGTCATCGAGATGTCAGCACGCACTCATCTCCCGTCACTCCCGGTTTGGCAGCATGGTAGAATGACGTCATTACATACCTACTTGAAGAATGTTTATCCTTAGTGCACGAAGTAGAAATTGGAATTTATAGCGGTGAATCATCAAACATTTATTGAGTAAGTAAGTAATTTTTTGTTTTATTAAGCACAGTGGGTAACCGCTTGCTTTGCAAACCGGAGGTCGCCGGTTTGAATCCCGCGGGGGTAACAACTTTTTTTAGTTGGTTATGACAATGCAGGCCGATTACCTGATTGTCTATAAAGATGATCCATACGTCGGACATGTCAAAATTTGGTCTTGTGCCTGAACTCTCCCTGGTCAATCTCCCGCGTAGATACCTGATCATGTAAAAGATTGACCGCAGCTGTGGTCGTATCGACCAGGCGATATCAATAGGCTTAAACCCAGTTCGTGGCATCAATCAATCGGCGGCTCAAAAGGCTAGTCACCATGACTTTGACTTTGTTCTTTTTAGCTAGGATTCATGAGGACACCGCGACAGTGTCAAGTTGACCCTGATTTGAATCCTGATCACTCCATCAGCAGTCTACACATCAGTTAGCATGACACATGTCTCTTAATGTAACGATACTGCATGCCGATTGCCGAATGAATTAATTCAATACATGTATTGAATTAACGATAAGCTTGCGCTTTATTTAAAAAAAATAGCGCTCAAAATTGAAATATCAGGTGCAAGGAACCTTCCAGGTAGGTACCACCGCAGAGTTCGATATTTTGCCGTCAAACAGCAGTGTGTAAACTTTGCTGTATTCCAGTGTGAAGAGCACTGTAGCTGGTGCAATTACCGGACCCAAGACACAGAATATCTAATGTCTATAAGTCAGCAACGTGTTAGTGATTCTTGTAGTGTTGTTGCGGTGACTGCTTACTATCAGGCGGGCCGCATGCTTTTTTGGTGGTATGGTAGTATTAAAAAAGTTGGAAGACTAGGGAAGTAGCTGTTTTAGAAAATATCAGCCAAATAACACCATTATCCTGTGACGTTGTGTTCCTGCAGTGCGTAGAGTTGCACAATGCCCTGCGGAATCCACAATACTGGCAGACATCGATCCCTAATTTATACTGGATTGACACTATATTAACTCGAAAAGTATATATAGACTTTTCTAATTTTTGTTGCGGGTTCCAAGACAATAATTTAGCGTTTCCCCGGGACTCGCCAAGGGCACAAAATACTCGGTATTTTGTGCCAACGGTCAAACCTCGGTGTCTTCACTGGTGACCACTGTAGTTCCTGGCTTACAGAAGTCGCAGTGGTGGGGATGAGTGGTGGGAATAATCCCATATTTAAAAAATACATGATCTTCGATGATATCATACCGACGACATCCATTTCACACCTTTGACTGACCAAATAAATTAGTTAATCAAATGCCACACGATGGTAAATGTACCTTATTTTATTAGCGTTAAAGTACATTTTTCTCTGTAATTTTATTACTACTATTGTATTACTATGTTTATTGCCAAAGAAAAATGTGTTCTATCGCAAGAGTTTAGGCTAGAATATCGCATAAATACTATCAGAATTAGGTAATCAAAATCGCTGCAGTAAAATGCACTTAAAAATTGTTACGTTAAGGATGAATTTTAATCGAATTGTCTATATTATTTGGAGATTATTATGGATCGATTATGTACATAGTAGTTGAAATAATTATTATTATGTTAGTGCACCAAAATAGACCATAGCTAAAGGACTGGCCACATTGCCACACATCAAAGGATTGCTCAAGTCGCGCGCAGATGAACACGCCCTAATTCCTCTCATTATAGGTACTCGTTCAGCTCTTTAGACGTAGTCAAAATTTAATTTAAACATAATATATTGTTAAATTTAGCCGGGATTATGAATAGGATAACAGTAAGTAATATAACTAACTTTATTACAAACTAGCTGACCCGTGCAGCTCCGCCCGCGCTTTTATTACATTTTGCTCCCCTTTTCTCCCTCCTCCCTAGATTTATCTCTCTCCATATCTCTCTCTCTTATAAAAAAAATCTAATTATATGCTCTTTCTCTCCTCTCTCTTTCCCCCTCCCGCTTCGGTTTCCGTCACACTCCCCCTCTTCCTACCCTGTTATCCCCTCTCTGAACCCTCTCCCCCTCTCTCTTCTACGAACTGGCTCCTTCTCAATCCCCCCTTACTCCACCTAACTCCCCCGATCCCTCACCCCATCGCCCCCTTCTCGAATCCCCTCTCCCTCTTTCTCCTCTCGTGCACCCTCCTCTCGTTCTATATATCCTCGTCAATCATGGTATCAGCGGCATTAAATATACTTTATGACCTATTCTCAGACCTCCCCGATATGCACACATAATTTCATACATATCGGTTCACCCATCTATTTAATGACCTTGCCTTATGTAGCTTAACCTTAACCTAGCGGTATGAAATATACTGTATGACCTATTCTCAGACCTAACCGATATGCACACTTTCATGCAAATCGGTTCACCCATCTTTTTTTTTTTTTTTTTTTTTATACAACCAAGGTGGCAAGCAAGCGTGCGGCCCGCCTGATGGTAAGCAGTCACCGCAGCCTATAGACGCTAACAATACTAGAAGAATCACTAGCGCGTTGCCGACCCTTAAGACATTAGATATTAAGTCTTTGTGTCCAGTAATTTCACCAGCTACAGTGCCCTTCACGCCGGAACACAGCAATGCTTACACACTGCTGCTTGGCGGCAGAATATCTGACACTGCGGTGGTACCTACCTGGACGGTTCCTTGCACAAGGAACCTACCACCTAGTAAATATCTATTTAATGACCTTACCTAACGTTGCTTAACCTTAACCTACCGGGATAAAAAGTATCCTATGTCTGTTTACTGGTTCTAAGCTACCTCCCCACCAATTTTCAGCCGAATCGGTTAGGCCGTTCTTGAGTTATAAATAGTGTAACTAACACGACTTTCTTTGATATAATAAATAGATTAAAGTTCTATATTTATTGTATGTTCAATTTCACCGATAGATGGCGCTGTTCATAATGTAAATCACGCTAACATCGTAAATTACTGTCTAATGATATTCGATAATGAAAGTTTAAAGTTTTCCGCATCTTTTATTGTTGCGACTGTAATACATACATAATCTAGTTTGGATCCGCTCGGGATTTACAGATTTTAACTTTTCAAAGATACAATGTCATATTGCTATCAGCAAAGTACTTAGAACAATACAGAAATCTAATGAAAATGTCCTGGGTGTACCGGACCGGCTTACCCCTTACAAAAATTAACCCTTCGCCAATGCCATATCTTATGCAAACTAAATGTCTGCTCAGTCCCTATTGTATATAGCGTAATAATACATATCTTAATGATTAACTGATCAGTCTATAATTACCCTATTCACATACAAAGGAAATTACGTGGTAATATGTGCAAGTAATGTTTCACTGCTTAGCCCCTATGAAACATAGCGTGATGTTTTATATACCAACTTACACCTTGACTTCTACACAACACATCAGTGAAAGTCCTATCAAAATCCATCCACGGGTTTTCAAATGATACCTGGACGAACAGAACGACAGACAGACAGACAGACAATAATTCCAAAAAAAATTGTTTTGGCCTCTATGTCGATAGTATAGTATCCCCACATAGAAATTTTGGAAAAATATTCAATGTACAGAAAAAGTTCTCTTTGAGTTTTATTATAGTATAGAAGATAGATAGATATCTGTCTGCGCGCGCAGTGGCTTTACAGACAAATTCAAAATCGTTATAAAATTTATTTTATTATTTATTTTAATATTTATTCTAATGTAAAAATATACAGGTTACAAGAAGTTCATACACCTAATAGTTAATATACAATCTATACAAAAGTTTAAACATTCTATTTACATATAATCAAATAAATCATGACCGCGCGGAATGGTGGCAAGAACGCTGGCTGCATTTCCTCGCTGAATTGCAATGCTGATTCTTTGAGCGAGAAAAGAGCCAGCCCTCTTGTCACCAGTGGAGGCGATCAATCGTGGAGAAATCTGTTGAAAGAAGTTTTTTGTGCTCGAGCTCCATGGACCAAACGTTTCCACAGCAAGCGGCACAAATATATGTGTATTTGCAAGAGAGAAGTATTTGCGCCGCTTGCCCAGATCAGCCTTCTCCGCCACAGCGCCCGCTTTAGACACCGCGTCCCTGAGATGGGAGGGGGCCAGTGTATCGACACACGTGGCATCCCAAACAAGAGCCCGTCCCCTCTCCCAGGGAATCAGTGTCATGCCATCCGGTCTCTTGCCATCATCGCGAAAAACTCCTAGCGGCTCCAAGAGTGAAGCTTATAAAATTTGAGACCTTAAATTATGGACAATTTTTTGGTGTTACTAATACATTGCAAAAATAGTACCACCTAGCCCGATCTTCGACTGCTCTCGTGCAGTCCCTGACCCATTTGAAGATGTCGCTGCATCTAACAGCGGATGTCCTTAACCATTAATCTCGACGTCCAATTCCACCTTATTGGCAACCTTTATAACGAACTCATCGTGTTAATCCTTCACTAATGAGCTCGATGCTCGGCTTCTCTCATCCAGTTTCTGTCATTTTACATAGATCCTCGCTCCAGTACTGTCCGAACACTTCTGAGTTCGATCCTCCCTCAGCTCTCATCCATCCAGTTTGTGCCACCTTTCAAAGATGTCATTCCACCTAGCCGACAATCTCGCAGTCTACATTTTCTTTTATTCCAAAGTGGTAAGCATGAGCCCCGCTTGATGGTGAGCAGTCTCCGCAGCCTATAGACGCTAGCAACACCAGAAGAATCACTAGCGCGTTGACATTAGATGTCAAGTCTTTTGTGACCGGTAATTTCACCAGCTACAGTGGCCTTCACACCGGTTCACAGCAATGATTACAGACTGCTGCTTGGCGGCAGAATACCTGACACTGCGTTGGTACCCACCTAGACGGTTCCTTGCACAAGGAACCTACCACCTAGTATAACATTACATTACATTCAAGAAAACGTCGGACAGTGGTCGCCATTTGATTCTGTGGGCGTAACATCGATAGTAGGTATACATCCATATTTCTCGTTAAGTCCATACCGCAAGTTGTTATTGTATAAAAATGCGTCACAAATAAGGCTTAGACCGGTCGGGTTGCGTGTCGCAAGCAGCGTAGGCGCCGGTTACGTCAACCATTCACTGAGCAACCGTATCACCCACGTACTACGACATAGGGTTGTACAAAGCTCGTATAATTATGGAAATACAAACGTACCCATCATATGATTTACCACTTCCACCTTACCAAACCTCGAAGAACCAAACCACTGAACCACACCGCGCGAGCTCGAAAAACCGATAGCCGTTTGGGGAGGAAAGGTTCTCGAGTAACGACCACGAACTGGGCAGACAAATCGCCAATTATTGTTCATTGCGGCGTTCTAAGGGGAAGTCTAAGTTTAGCTGTTGATGATGCAGAGAAAACAGAGTGTCAGTCAGTCAATAAGCTTGGGCAGACCATTGATATAATAAGTAACTATATCGATGAGGCAGACAAAAAGCAAATTCTCGTTCATTGTGGTGTTCTAAGGGCAAGTCTATGTCCAGCACTGGACGACTAACTGGTGATGAATGATGTAGAGAATACAGAGTGTCAGTCAATAAGCTTTTCATACCAAATCAATTTGATCATGAACGAAGCACACGCTTATTGGTTAGCTTACTTCTGCAATAGGAACTTCGCAATTGGCCGCTGATAAAAGAATACCTGTGGGGTGCCGGATTAGAATTGCGGCCCCCTTCTCCTCTCGTTGGGTGTCGTAAGAGGCGACTAAGCGAGAACAGGAAGATGGGCAGCAGCGTCTTTCTTTTAGATTTATCTTCCACCTATACTGCGATCCCCAAGCCGCCGGCCAAGCGTGGGGATTATGGCAACCCCTCCCTTCTAAGGAGGGGTCCTTTGTTCAGCAGTGGACGTCTATTGGCTGCTAATGATAACGATGAAAAGAACCACCACTATTAATGGACTACATTTATTTTCAGCGCGTGCAAACCATTCGAGAGACATATAAAATCTTGATGCTACCATACAGAATTAAATCAGTCTCCGGGCACCAAATCATCGACACCTATATCGAATTCATTAAAATCGATTTAAAACGAATCGAGTAATCCAACTCAAGACATCGAGACTGTTATCTCGCGAACTGCTCGTACCCTTGACCGCTATTCGCCTTTACAAGAATGACATCACCAGTCGTTTGCCTTTTATTTTTGCTAAACATCCCCACTCGCTCACTCCTGCACATGTTATATTATATCCAGCCCGCTCTAAAGATGGTAATTTTATACGACTTTAGAATAAAGAGCTTTCTTTAGTCTTTTGTGGTTCGTTCATCTCTCGAAAAAGATTTCTATAATAAAATGAAGGCGTTTTACCAAATAAAAACTGTACCATAAAATTTGTTGGATTGCAGCGAGCTTTTTGTCAACTGTATGGTCTTAAGTCATTTATGTTGATCAGAGGCATTTATAGGCTGTGCATAGGTACAAACCGCAAAAAATTGATGTCACTAATGATTGTTTTTTTAGATCTTACTTTTTTAGATGTTATTTGTTAATGCCTTGCTACAACACAGACACAGCAGCAATTAACACACGATTTGATAAATGAATGACTAACTGCCGAACCTACAAACGTTACTTATAGTTAATGATCATTAATGCATTTTTTGGACTCAGATTTTCACAAATTCAGGGGAATGAATTTTTGAATATCATTCCTTTGTGTGACGAAACTAAACTTATGTGTTCCATCACTCATGTCTCTTTGAAGTGTGTTAACCAAAACCCAAGAGGTCAGTTCATTGATCGCGTAAGCAATTAACACGGTGCAGTTAGCACCCACAGTCCACCATCTTGCAATGAGTCATTCATCATTAGAGATTTGAAGGAAATTCGTTATACCAATTAAGATTATAACAGAGATTAGTTGGAATCTAATAAAAGATAAAAATATCATCTGACTAAGCACCCGTTATCCCATTGGCAACACAATTTGGAGTAACTTCTTATATAAAGATATCAGATCGTGGCGTTATAAAACTACCGACCAGCTTCAGTTTTACCCGACCGTAGGAATTGGTGGTGTGGCCCCTGGACGTTCTTGGAGTACGGTGGCTACTCCCAGGAGTACAGCACCAGAGTTCCTAACAATAATCCCAAATAACCCGTTGCCTTTTAGACAGTTTCCCGCCACGAGAGCAAATTCTCAAAATCACGATTTTTGCTGTCGTTTGTATGGTAAGTGGCTAACCAGGGGGTCTAGTACGAGTTCTGATTGTTTGCGAGCTCGACCAAACCGTCAGTTTTCTCCATACCCTTCACATCAGCGCCCCTAGCGGTAGCTATCAAAAACTAGACAGTTTGGTCGAGCTTGTAAACTATCAGAACTCGTACTAGACCCTGGTGTCAGAGTTATTCAGGCTGCCCTTTATGCCTCCCACTTACCTTAACAGCTGCTGTCTAGGAGACAACAACCTGGACCTATTTAGAGGGCACGTAGCTGCTGACTGAGACGCTCTGCTGAAATGCCACACACATCATGTAGTTTAGGAGATACCGAATTTGTTTTACACTATTATAGTATAGATCACAGTCATGCATATATTTGCAAGGAAAAGATAAAGTTGAGCGTGCAGATAAGCAATGATACAACTTCCTATATAAAGACTGAGGACGTGGACCGGTTCTGAATGCAAGGCTGAGTGGGTGTACTGAACGATACAGTGTTACGCAACAGTTACATATTTACACGATTACTAATCAGAAAAAGGGTAAGCAGAGCGCCGGATATCACCACGTCTGTGAACTTTGTGGCCACTCTTCAATACTCGATCAGCCTACAATTAAGAAAAATTGAATGATGTAGGCCCTACATCATTCAATTTTTCTTCAAGTCGTGTTTGATTCTTCTACGCTGAGATCACTTCCCAGACTTGTCGTAAAACTCAAACACCTATATCTACCGAACCGATATGCTCGTTGGGTTTGCAAACTGTCACTACTCGTTCTTGTTAGTCAATTTTACTTGTAATTGAGATGCACCTTTTTTTGTTGACGCGAGGGAAGCCTTCAAAAGTTCTCCGGACCTTGTGGGAAGTCAACCGGGGTTTGGGGATTTTTACACACTAAAACCCCTGAGGCTGTCCCATCGGCAAATAAGAAAGGTTCTCTGCTAAAATCAGCACCAGATGCCCCTCTGTTTCAGTCAGCCTTTAATTTTTACCTCACCACTGGGGCGCATTATCGCCCCTTGGGAACAAGTCTCGTTCCTTACGGGAATGGGGTTCACAACACCGCCGCCATCCTCCTCGAAGTTGACGCCGTAGACTACAGACGTCTAGTGCCCACACCCCAAACGTTTGGAGTCGCAACCCCAAAAGGGTCTTGTGTTCCTGCGGTGAGGTTGCAAGTGCCTTTGCTGGCGGTTAAGAAAGTCAGCTTCCAGCCTGCATACGCTTCATCAACGACAGCTGCCTCACCTCACGTCAATCATGTACGGTAATCTTCAACTATCTTAAAATACATACGCACATTTTCCAGGAGATAGCTTACGCTCAACGATTCAATATACCTACACAACACAGTCACATTCAAGCAACTTATAATCACGATTACAACAAGTCACGTACGATACATCCGGCAGGAAGATGGTATTTCCTCGTCGTTGATTACGATTATCTTGGAGTAAAGGTAAAAAAGGATTTAAATTCATGGTTCGTAATAAGATCCGAAGAAAACCAAGTTAGCCTTCAAAAAACGGAACTTTCAATTTCTTTAATCAAGTATTCGATCAGATTTATAAAAGAGACAAAGCAAAAACCGGAGAATAAAATAGATTTGGGTAAAAAAGACGACAACCGAGAAGAGGATTGTAACAGTGGTCTATCAAACCATAACAGAACCAAATTGGGAGAAGTTGATTCATAAATAACTAGGGGAGATCCCGTCAACAATCACGCTAAAATACTGGATCAGAATACAAAGTAACAAATATAAAAAAAATTGTATATTCTGAAAGCTGCATCGCCGTAATAAAAAGAATGGCAACATAAATTACAAATAACAAAGAAAAAAGGAATACGTAGGCGTAGGCTTGAATCCTGTAGTACGGAGCCATAAATTTGTGTAGTAATTCATAACTGGTTAAAACGATACAGGCTGATCGTCTGATAGTCGGAAAAATAAGATGACCCGTGCGTCCAGTGCGTCGGAGGGGCGTGTAAAACAGTTGATCTGCACATAACCTTGCTCCGGTCGTGTCATTCTCCCATCCCTTCTGATTACTAATAATCAGAAGATAGTAAGTAAAGATGAGAAGAGTACACCTATCCCTGCGCAAACACTTTCGTGCGAATTATAATTATGTCCAGCGAAATTATAGCTAATTTTGTCAAAGACTGCTGTAGCCATATCGGCCAGGAGGACATTATCTCATGTCAGAAGCCAGTAAAATACGAAAGTGGATTAGGGTAAGAAGAACCGACCGATGCGTTTCACTGTGTTCTCATAATTGAGAGATTAATATAGTGTATTATCTATGGAAAGATCTGTAATATACATAAAAATTCAATATAACTGTGACATCATACAGTTTATGTTCTGAGATAAAGCCAGAGGTCAGCCTCGACTCTCGACCTCACTGGATGTCTTTTAAATGGACTGGGTCAAGTTTGTACAGCAATTCCTTATTCGACAAATTAATAACCGTTCATAATAATAATTTATACTGATATTGAGTTACATTTATTGTAAAATGATGAATGAACAAAATTATAGAAGAAAATACCATATCTTTATTTATATATGGCATTCTGTAAAAGGATAGATGAATAATTAAGGCTATCATACTTTAATAATCTGTGTCATAGTTATGAAATAGTAGTCTCACATATCCGCGTAAAACAGAACCGAGTGAAAACCATAAACTACACTTAGGTTTTGTGGATCTATGATATCTATACTTATAATAAAACTGTGACAGGTCCAATTCTGTACATTGAAGATATTTTGAAAATTATTTTGGAGGGCATTCTATAACCGATACTAAAGCCAAAAACGTAATTTTTTTATTTTTGTCTGTCTGTCTGTATCTCGGCTGAGCATCACGCCGAAACTACTGGATGGATTGAAACGAAACTTGGCATGATTTGAGTTAATACTCCGGGGTAGGACATAGGATACTTTTTATCCGGACATTCGGTACGGTTCCCTTGACTTTAGTCCCCTTGGACTAAAGTCAAAATGTGTACTTGGTTATACGCTTGCTCCGATTTTAACAATTTTTCATTATAATTATAATAAATATTTGTAAGGGAACACTAATAGACAGTTGTTAACAATGTTTGGAAATCGATCAGGTTAAGCAACGTTAGGTAAGGTCATTAAATAGACACCTTCGGAGTCGCTGGACGTTCGGGGTGTGGGCCCTTTGAACGGGCGGCTTTGACGGGTTTGGAGTACGGCGGCGACTCCGAGGAGGACGGCGGCGGGGTTGCGACCCCCGTCCCCGTGAGTACCGTGTCAGGTTCCAGGGGGGCTACAATGCGCCCCCAGCGGCGGGCTCAAAGGCAAGGCACTGAGGGGCCCCTGGTGCAGATCCCACCGGAGAGCCCTGGGGTCCCCCCTCTCATGTGCCGATGCGACATCCGCGGGGGTTTTAGTGGGTAAGAATCCCACATACCCCGGTCGAGCCCCACAGCTCCAGGGGATCTTTCGAAGATTTCCCCCGCGTCAAAAAAAAAAAAAAGGTCTTTAAATAGATGGGTGACCGTTTAACGCCATTTGAACTAAGCATCTCCGTGCTTCGGAGGGCAAGTACAAAGTGGGTCCAAGTTTTTAACCGACTTTAAAAAAGGAGGTTTTGTATTCTTTGCGAATGTATATTATTGAAAGTTTAGTTAACGTAAACACAGCACGGGCGGAGCTGCGTGGGTCAGCTAGTTTGCAATATATCAGAACATATTTGAAAGAAGGTATTGGATGTCCCCGACTAGGTGAAGCGACGATGTTCTCAAGCCAAAGAGGACGTTGAGGGCAAGGTAGAGAGAAGATAGCAACACAGTAACAAGAACTAGAGAAGAAGATGAAGGTCGTGGAACTATACAGAATGCTCTCTGACTAGACTAGAGAGGTGAGGTCTCTTGTAGAATCGGATAAGAAAGAAGAAAGAAAGACGAAATAAAGATGTAAATCCTTAGCTCTAGTCCTGGAGGCCTGGAGGCTTCTGGCGAGATCCAAACGGAGTGAGAGTCTCTTCACAGAGTTGTTGAAGGGCACCGGGGAGGTTTTAAGAATCTCATATAACCCGTCCCGTCCCTTACAGAGACGGAATAGGTACGTTTTGAAGGTTTCCTCCCCAACAGCAAAAGAACGTAAGTAAGTAACGTGGAATGTGAACTACGATGTTTATGAGGAACTATATCAAGAGGAAGTCTAAGGTTGTGCTCAGTACTCGAGTACACCTTGGCTTACTCCTCCGAGGCTGATAGACATGCATGAAATTGTTACGTTTAAATGAAAATTGTTTTTGTTCATTCGCAGATTACGATTCTAGTGTTAACATTTTATTACCACGGCATGTTATTACCTGCCCACGAACACAGACCATGTGTCCTTGCCTACGTCAGACTTTATGATTATAGCAAGTCTGTCATCTGTAGGTGTACATCTACAGATGACAGACTTGCTATTAAATGCGTTTATCTTGCTCTGGACAGTGCCTAGTCTATTTGAAGTTGATTAATATTAATCAACTGAGTAGTAGCTAGGGTTAAGAACAAAGCTGTAGTTCTTTACAGTTGGTTACTACATTTAATGAAGTTTAATAAGTAACTAATCATCATATAGGACAGTAATAACAAGACCTCTTCATAAAGACTTTCAAAAATGTTGAGGGTTTTTGAACAGGATATATGAGAAACAGCACTGATAATAATTTTCACGTCTTTCTCTACAATGAATCAGTGTGTTTCCGGGGCAAGGGCTTTTACAATATTTGCAATTTACAAAGTCCTAATATTTCTTGCAGTAGACTTTTCCGTCATCCGAACCAGTTCCAGTTACACTTTAGTTCGACCTAGGTGTTTGAATACAGCTATGATATTCTCTAGCGTAACGTATCGTCGCTGTGTTCGACGGCGAGCTCAACTTCGAGCCCGCCTTGAATTCAACGTCGAGATTAACGCTGGTAAAGTTCGTCGCATCGCATCGTCGCATTTTGACTCCACGTTGAACTAACTGTTAAACTTAGATCATAGTCGTATACCTGATATTTATGTATTTTGATGTTCTTACTCGTGGCTCATGTTCTTACTTGAATTAAGCATTCTATAGTAAGTAGGTACTTGTACTAATTCATATTCTAAGCTATTCGACCTTATGTTATAGTTGTTAAGTAAGAAAAGTGAATCCAAATACGCAACTGAAAAGTGACTCCGAATACGCAACTTACCGCTGCCTGCAGTGTACAACTCGAGGTTCTGTTGTTTAGAGAAATAGCAGGGCAGAACCTCAGGGTTCGGTTCCTCATAGAAGCGTCGAAACGCTACTTTGAATCCGCGTCCCATCACGCGAACAGTTTAATCCGCGCCGCCGCCGATTACGCCCCTAGTCCTTCTGACTCGCGCCGCAGACCACGGCACGTACTGCTCGACCCTCCTGACCCCATGATGGTCCTATTAGACCGGGATGCGCCGAACCCTCCCCGACAACCGTATGCTACACTAGCTATCAGACACCGGTCTCGCCGGCGAGGCCGAAGGGTCGTACGTATGCGACCTCAACGACGTGCATCACCCCACTGAGTTTCTTGCCGGTTCTTCTCAGTGGGGGCGCGTTGTGAACCGGTGGTAAACTCAGCCCTCTCTTAAGCGACAGCCCAAGCCGAGGCCGTGCCTCCCTGAGGTGCCCTTGAGCTCGTCGTTACTTCTGCCGTAATGGCTAGAGCGCTTCAAGCGCTCGCCTCCTATTGTCCGGTGAAGCTGTAATGGCCATCTGCGGCCAACAGCGTCCATCATTCCCAAAAAAAAAAACCTCAGTGCTCAGGGTTCGGCGGTCACTCTGTGATTATCAAATAAAAATCTTTCCTCTTCAATAACTTTTGCCACTGGCCAATGTTATACCTACTATCATTGCCACTTGCGTTTTAATATCTTGTTTACTTTGACGTTGTAAAACAGGTTTCACCGACCTTCAGTGACATCTTTATTTACATTTAGGTATTATTCTTAATACTGTTAATGTACCGATGATTGTCAAATAAAGATGGTTATAATTTTGCACACCTGTGTTGGATCTTTACGTTATAAGATTACGATTCATAAGTTTCTTAGTAATGCAACAAATTCTCATCACTTCATAAGTCGAAATGTGTAGTTTTCTGTACCACCATATTACGTAAGACTCAGTAAGTATAGTTGGCGAGTGGCCGAGGTGTACTTGAGATTAAAGAAATACAAGTGGGCGGATGAGTATCAGAATGCCCCAGGTAATAGCCCACAGCCCTCCCACCGTAACTCATGTATTCTGTGCTCATTCCACTTAACTCGGATCTTAGTGAACGAGGTTATGTGATTGGATAGGAAATGGACAATTTCATTTGAGATAAGCCGATAAATATTGAAGCGGGGGAAGGTAAGCTTAAGATATTACGATGATGGTGATGTCCCCCTAAACGAGACGATTGAGAGGTCAGTCTATAAATTCTTGTTTACACTACCAAGGTGACAAACAAGCGTACGAACACCAGAAGAATCACTAGCGCGTTGCCTACCCTTAAGACATTAGATATTAAGTCTTCGTGTCCAGTAATTTCCCCAGCTACAGTGCCCTTCACGCCTAAACACAGCAATCTGCTGCTTGGCGGCAGAATATCTGACACTGCGGTGGTACCTACCTAGACGGTTCCTAAGGGGGGTAGGTATTATTAAAGGTCGGCAAGGCGCTAGAGATACTTCTGGTGTTGCTAGCTTTTTTTTTGTAGAAGTAGTACTGTTGGCCGCAGATGGCCATGACAGCTTCACCGGACAAGAAACCTGGTGTTGCTAGCGTCTTATGGGCTGCGGTGACTACTAACATCAGGTGGCCGCTTGCTTGCTGATAAATCGTACTTGGTACTTTTGTTTAGATACAAAGACTAACTAACATATACAAGATATTGCGTATTTTTATTAATATTACATGTAAGTAACTCTGATTATATACATAGGTACATACGCGTCGAATTCAGAACCTCCTTTAGAAGTTGGTTAAAATGTAATTAAAAGTTGTAAATTTTTCATTAGGTTTGGCATTGAAATTTATTTCCTTTACCGCTTTGCCAATGTCAAATATTTTAATAATTCCAATACACTTCTCGTACGAGTATGATTTTTCTAAGAAATGGGGCGCCTCCGCTGTATTCTTGAAGGTTGAATGTCGACCAGAAATAGATTTGTAATCGAGTAATCACCGCAGAATACATCGCGGGCCGTTACTCATATCTATGTTTTTAAGAAAATAGAAGACATATTGACCTCTCAATATTATTAGGGTCTTCTTACAGAAGACCGCAGAAGACTGCAAGCAAATAACGCCATTATAATCGGGCAGGAAAACCGACGCAGGCAAACTTCTTTCATGTACTAAAAATCCTTTATTGCGATTGTAAATTCAGCATTATTATCACCAGATGCTTTTTATTGGGTTAAGTATGTTATTTTAATAAGTTGATATGCTTATACATACAAACTGTGTTACTGCTGAATCTAGGTCTCCTTGTACTACACCCAAGAAGTTATTGCAGCAAATCGATGACTACGCTTCGCTTTCTGTCCAAGCTCGTGCGATTTTCAGCTGATTTCGATACATTTTCTGTTACTAAATTCTAATATTGTATTACATTCTCTTATAATTCCAAATGAGATAATGACTGTCTTGTCTTTTTAACTCATAATATTAAAAATAGTTGCTTTGTTGTATTACTAAGATCTTTAGCCGAAAAAATTGGTAAAGCAGAACCTTAAACTGGCTTTAAAAATCAACCATTGCCATTGATTAATTGATATCTACTATTTTGATCCTCTTAATTCCTTTATAGCTTTACGACTACCGAAATAAACTAATAAATATACCCAAATTTGACAATATACCATTATATCTTTCGAGATATACGATCGTTAAAACACAACTATATTTAGTTGCCATGGTACCGTTTTCGAGAAACAACGAAAATAGTTCTACGGATCTGCGAATGGTTTGCGCCTACGCATACACCTTTACAAATAATCTTCCGTCTCTTTCTAGTTAGGTATACCGCATATGCCTGTCTCATTTTTCGCACCTACACAGGTGATCTCAAGGAGATGTGGTTTGTAAAAACAGCTTATGAATGAGTTTTAGAATACAATCTAGGTTGTGTGTATGTAGGTGGTGGTACAAGATCGATTGACACTATTCTACACAGTATTAAAAGAAAAGCAAACAGTTTAATTTTCAGATAAGAGTCTAACAATGACTAAAACAACTTAGAAACTGTATCGAAGCTGCGGAATGTTGTGTTCAAGATTTTTAGAGAAGCAATAGAGAACTAGAGTACAAACAGTTTTTAAGTCCATTTAATTTATTTGCATGAATATGGTTTATGTAAAGATGGTAGGTATATTAAAAACATAGCGACCGATACACATTTACCATTAAATACCATGCAAAGTATTATCAAAACTATGTAATTAGATACTATAACAGTGTCAATCCAGTATTGATCTTGAACAGACTTATCTGGAGATGTTTTTCCAATCTTTCAATCAGACCAGCGTCAACCTCCAAGGTTTTTCAAGAAGCGCCACTATTTTATAAAACATCCCCCTGCACCTGAAGAGGCTACTGAACTTATAAAAAAATATGCAATCATACACAGACAGACAGAGACAGAGTTGCAAAGAGTATTGGCAATTCATCCAATCTCGTCCCGTTTGGTTTCCAATAAAAGAATTCATCAAGACAGGCAGCAGCGTCTGTCTATTGGATTACCTACCACCTATACTGCGATCCCTAAGACGCCTGCCAAGCCTGGGGATTATGAAAACCCCATCTTTCTAAGGGCTTTGTTTAGCAGTGGACATCTTTCTACTGATGATAATTGGCCACTGCCTGAGTTCAGGATATCTCGTACGAATGTGTTCTTTTTGTAAATACCCAAATCATAAACAAATCACCCCATCAGGAACTCCCTACGACCAGTCGGTTTCCCAACAAGGCATTCTAATTAGATAATGGTTGAATTCACAAGGAGCAATTCATAAAATAGTCTGACACTCTATCAAGTTGATTGATGGTCATTGCGACAAGGTAAGCAGTGATAAAGAGAGGTACTGTGATGATATCATTCTTCTTAGCTTTAAATGTTACCCGGTTTATCCATAATTCAGTTGGAATCCTCAAAAAATAATAATATTTGGATAATTGGAAAACAAAATTGTAATGCCTAACAATTCGTAATGTCTAGGGTGCCTCATGTGTTTTCTAGCAAAAGGAATTTGCATTTGTTTTACACATTTAAACGCCAAATTATGATAATTACTTTTAATGTCAATCAATGTCGGATATTGACGAAAGGATGTAGCTATACCCTCCCTCCGATGGTCCCATATTGGCGTCCCGCAAGGG
The DNA here is from genome assembly GCA_911728495.1 of Furcula furcula. Classification (NCBI taxonomy): domain Eukaryota; kingdom Metazoa; phylum Arthropoda; class Insecta; order Lepidoptera; family Notodontidae; genus Furcula; species Furcula furcula. The sequence goes on along the minus strand of OU452267.1, from coordinate 13,024,939 downwards.
AACAACAAGGAATAAGTTTACAGCAAAAATTCTTGGAAAGGATACAATTTAAAATGGAAAGGATTCCGAAAATAACTAATACAGCCATCATCAGGACTATAGAGGAAAAAGACACTAAAATAAAACAAAACATGCAAACTTCTCGGTAAAGAGACGCGGCGATCATAAATTTCACTGTGTCTGTAATCTCTACACACGAAGGAACCGGTTCAACTTGTTTTGCATGCACTAAATTTATTTTTTCGCGAGGCCGGCGATAACCTTGGTGTTCATTTCAAGCGAATAGGGAATTATCTTCTATTATACTGTTTACGACTCGTATTAATTGAGGTAGTGACGAACGATCACGTCACCACAATACGAGTATGAACGATTTTTGAAATTAATTTATTTTATTGGGACACTGGCAAGGCAAGTATTGATAGAGTCTATGTGATTTTTTACTCACTCTAAAACAGGAAACCAAGCATAAATGGCAACCAAATCTGAGTAGATTTGCTGTCTTAGCTTAGACCGAGAGTCAAGAACCCTAAAAAATAAAGCCTCTGTTTTCAGCATACTAAACTAATATCTTTCCTGTATGGTAGATAAAGTTATGCTCCAAAGGGTAGGAACAATATAATAGGAAGCATGGAATGAAAACCCTACTGATGCCATATCATCAAAGTAAGATATTTCACCGATACCGTTACCCGTGGGATGCTGGGTTAGAATTGCATCCCCCATCTCCTCTCTTTGAGTGTCGTAAGAGACGACTAAGCGCGAACAGGCAGACGCAGCAGCGTCTTTCTTTTGGATTTATCTTCCACCTATACTGCGATCCCCAAGCCGCCTGCCAATCGTGGGGATTATGGCAACCCCTCCCTTCTAAGGAGGTGGCCTTTGTTCAGCAGTGGACTTCTATCGGTTGCTAAAGATGATGATGAGGATGAAGACGTTTTACCAATTTTCAGTTCCTAGCTAGCCTTAATCTAACTACCATCTTTAAATATTATGGGCTATGTTAGTTACCTAAGTACCACCATTCCTGTAGGTAACTACAGAATGATTTCTCTACTTCCAAAATCTCCTGATCCTTCACCTCTGTACCGGGTATTTCAAATATGCTGTCATCTTTATTACAATAGTCTCCGACAATTGCTGGATGACCCTAAATTGTATTTAGCCAATTCAACTTGCGGGTCATTCTGATTAAAATTGGTACGATTGCTTCAATAGAATAACCTTCTGAATATTTAATTAAACACTTCCTGGGAATAGCTGAACAACGTTTAATTTTTGAGTAACAAAACTATTATATAGCGTTGCCTATGATTAGCAGAGGACTTCTCATGGCTGATGATGTTGACACATAGAGATTTAAGACCAATATAAGCGAATTGAAAACTGCTTTCAAAATTGCTGAATGATCGATAAATTCTCTCCGGTAAATTATGTCTGCGTAGTTTTAGGATTGAATTGCAACCCAAATCCCCTTAATAATACCTGGACCTCAATAGGTACGGAGTGTATTGAGTTCCAGGTCTTTGTCCTTTAAATTGGATTTGTTAATGTTTATTTTATTTATAAGAGTTTTGAGTTTTTAAACCCTGCTTGAAGAGTAATCACGATTCTGAACCGGATGACTTGACTGAACTTTGGGACAATAATATAAGTTCACATCAGCCTTCGTGGCGCAGTGAGTGGGGGCTCGCTTTACAATCTGGAGGTCGCAGTTTCGAATCATATGGGAAGCAACAATTTGCAGTGCAATTGTTCCTTACAGGATAGGACAATAGATTCCGATCATCTGATTGTCTGGAACATAAGATGCGTCGAATTGGCATTTACATATATATCCACTCTTGCGATCCTTTCCCCTGTCTTGTCGTGTTTCCGTCCTATTGAATTGTGAGAGTAAAGGAAGAGAGACTCCACCTGTGTCAACGCAAACACATGTGCATTATCTTCTGCATTGTTGACTGAACTATTGAAAGATCCACCGCTTGTGAGCGAATCGTTTAGAAAGACTTCATCACATTATTGGAACACTATAATATTAGTTACGTAGGACTAATATTATAATAATTAAGCCCAGAAATCTAGCTTACTATTACAGTTATGACGCAACTTCCTGATGAGACCACGGCTCGGATATGGGGAGGCCTAGTTGGCTCGGTGCACAGGTAACCGAAATAAACCAGTAGTAACATTCAAATATAACGGAACACGTCAGTTCAGGGAACACACATCAATCGGCAGCATTGTATTGTTGTCTACTTCTTCAGCTTGTTCTTTGAATCAGTTCTTTATTTTTATACTGTAACTTTCATACTTAGCATGTAGTAAGCACCGAAACAGACTAATTAGGTACCGACTATGCGTTTCAACTAAGAATATGGCCGCCATGATGATCGCGACTGCGGAACTTCACTCGTTTTTTACGATTTTTGTACCGGCAGCAGAGTAAACACAAAATGAAAAATTCGCCCCGGTTTTGATTATTTATTGTAATGTCTTATTTTGCTATCTATTTTTGTTAAAACATAATTTTTAGTAATTATATAGAATTGAATAGAATTGAATAAAATTTTTATAAAAAAAAATAAACCGACTTCAATGGACACCACACTAAAAAGTGAAAAATAACTTCAATATTATTGAAGTTGGTGCTGGTCAGTTGATTCTGGTGTTGGGGTAAGTATCGTGTTTATTTTAGCACCAACTTCAAGAATATTGAAGTTATTTTTCACTTTTTAGTGTGGTGTCCATTGAAGTCGGTTTATTTTTTTTTATAAAAATTTTATTTTATTCTTTTTAGTCATGTTCTCTTGAAAAGTCTTTATTCAACTATATACCGATTTGGATATAAAGCTTTAATACCAACAGGTATAAATTTATTTTAATTAAAATCTCCCAACCCAACCACAGATCTAAAATTCGGTGGGTCCTACATTTCATGTTGTTCATGTTCACCTGTTAACATCATACTGTTTGCTCCCATCACCAGACTCTGAACATCATAGTATCTGCTAATACTCGTCGAGACCTACACAACGAGCCCAAACTCAGTGGGTCTACGTTTATTGGTGCAGAAATCCTGTGACCACCTTCCTGCTCCATCATCAGACCCTGGTAAAGGTTACCATTTTCTTAGTACTAGTTTTTTAGTATCAACGGATTTACATATGTTCTAAATTTCAGATCTTTCGGAGTAATAGAAGTAATTAAAAATGTCTACGAAATATGTATACGAAAATGTATACGAAATATCCCTATCTCGACTTGGAAAAGAGCTGATGGTTTTCAAAGCTAAACCGATTTTCAAGAAACATCGCTAAGAACCATCTCCAATAAACCAGCATACGCCAATCTGTCCACTCGTTTGAGCGCTGCGATGCCACAGACAGTTATCAGACAGACAGACACGACCCCCCCCCCCCCAAACTAATAACACCTCGTTTTTGGTCGGGGGTCAAAAAGAAACCATCGAATTCGGTACGATGATCTGGATGGCGTATGACCATTTTGTAGACGAAGACATCATCTATTTTATGGTTTCTCCCAGTTATATCTCCTTCCCATCACTCATGTTCTTCGAAAAAGTTCTTATCCGGTCTTGATGAAATTCATACCGAACTATCCTTATGGTTCATGCTTTCGAATAAAAAAAGAATCACTGAAATTGGTAAATATTTGTATGAGATATAACCATTATTGATTAGAACATCATCTATATTTAGGCGTTTTACCAGATAATTCTAACATTCCATTCATGTTTTCTCAGGAACTACTGGTTCATAAGGAATAAAAATTTTATGGGACCAACTTGATGGAATGTCCATTAGGTACAAAAAAGAATCATCCAAATCGGTACATATTTGGCGGAATTATGAGTGAACATACATTAAAAAAAAAAAAAAAAAAAAAAATACATACACGATGAATTGAGAACCTCCTCCTTTTTTGAAGTCGGTTAATAAATACTTGATACTCCTTAAATAAGTAGAGATGAGAAACCTATGGATAAATGGATAAACGGAATGGTCCGTTTCTCTGACCTTACGGATGTTTTTCTGACTTCTTTGCTTTTATAAGTATATTTCATATACCTATTCCACAGTTAATTTTTGACATGGTCCTAATTTTCTTAAGTACCGTTCGGAGTAAGTTAAAAATTATGCTTAAGGATGTTTTTGGTGACAACTGGTTTTAATCTCAGACTCAACACTATCTATATTCCTTTTCAATCAATTAAAAAGCACTAAAATGTCTCGAATTTTGACATCTTGGTATGTAGGTTACTTAGCGAGACCGCTTTAATCATTACCACTATCAAATGACCACTAAAAGTTCCATTTTTATTCGAGTCCGAAGGTTAAACAACACTATGGAGTTTATTCTTGGTAACGCTGTGTTTTACAGAAATCCTCCATTTTATTAGAGTGCGTTCAATTTATATACTTACCATCAAATGCACTGGAGTTTTTAGTGCAGCGATATTCTTTGTTGTTACAGCTTTCACAAATTCCTTTGGGATTTGTCTTATTTTGGTAACATCAAAAGTGAGTTTATTATGTTGCCTCTCGTTGTAAACTTGAGGATTATCTTTTTTTAGTTAAACATTCTTTTTTATAGATATAACATCGTTAGTTTATAGGTCAATTTGTTGTCTTAGATGCGATAATTACGTCAGGCATGAATATATTTGCTTTTTTGTTCCGCGAAATTGTGTGTTTGATTCTGTATTTTTGGGGCAAAATGTCATTGAAGTTATTGAGCTCTGTTTTATTAGCTGGTAAATGGTCTTACGTCGTTGTTATTTAGTTGTCAATTTAATTCACTTTTTACACGGAGCTACCTTGTATATGGATGTATGTATATCATTTTATTCATCTACTTAATGCTAATGATTTGTAATTCCAGTTTTGCTTATAATCTTTTATAAGCTGTTCGATCGTTGCAAATCTCATATATAAAATCTTGTTTTTGCAATGTCTTGTTTTCATATGAGTATGTACATCAGTTTAGCGAGACCCTGACACAAAAAGCATTATGAGTAGCTGCAAACTGTTGTGACTAACATGTTCCTATCAAATGACCTTTTAGGTGGTCGAGGAAAAAACAGATCTATTCGCAAGGTCATTAATCTTTTCAACAGCTTATCTTTGGATGGAATACTAATCTAGCGTCGTGGAGAACTGTTGTCGTGAGGTGAATATTACTGAGTAACTGTGCCAACTGTTGGTGGTCCCGCGAAAGTTCCAATTTAAAAGTTCATTGTATTTGTAATGTTGTTTTAGTATGTATGTACTTATTTACGTTTATGTATTTAAGAGTGATCAGTAAGCTTTTCTGTTACATAGAAAGAAAAGAACATTTTAGAGCCTAAAAGCATCGATATAATATATAAACTAGATAAATATTCACGAACAAAATGACATCTAAAATGTGGTCGCCGAGGTTGCAAACTTATCTGTGCTGGTGGCGGAAACGTGAACTAACATTTCCATTATGTTAATTACGTGTAGTTTGACAGTTTCATATAGACAGTAGCGACACTCCTATCGGCAAAAATAAATTTGTCAGGATATGGCTTGTAAAGAAATAGTGACACAAGGGCGCTATTTCTCGCTACCACTTTTTGAACCGTGACACCAAATCTAGTTTATATATTATATCGATGCCTAAAAGGAAATAGAATTCTCTCTGAATTTCGTGGAGATCGAGGAACTTAAGCAAATCATAATACAACATTGCTAAAATATTGTTTGCTAATTTTACCATTGATTTTGACTGTGACTTCCGACTTGTAATTTGTTGCCCACTGCAGATTATTCACTGGTGAGTGATGAAAAGTCGAGTCGAAGTATCAAGAGTATTGTGATTCAGTTGTAATCAATCCTAGCGTAAATCAAATCTAGGCGCTCACACTGAAGTCTTCCTAGTAGCGTACCCTTAAAGTCTTTAGCTGGAACACTAGAAGCGTTTGCTAATCTTTTCCGAAGCTTTTCAGATTTCAGCAGTAGGTATTCTCCACTCAAATAAATTGGGTCGATTAAAATAAATTGGATTTATTTTACATTATGCATTAAGTATATGCATGAATACTGCCTAAAACAGATTCAGGGCTCCCACACATAACTGCGATGCCATGCGATGCGGCTCTGCATCGCAGGAATTTGTATCGAAAAATTCATTTGTTCTCGCTGATATTTGCGATGCGATGCGAATTCGCAGTTATGTGTGGGAGCCCTTAGAAGCAGAAAATCACAACATCAATGAACTATGCGACGACTATTCGATATTTAAATGAGCCGATATTCCAAAAACCTTACGATCTCTTCCGGATGACTACAGAGACCTATCTACCTAGAAATTTTTAAACAGTTGTAATTTTATATTATCATGGAGCTGTAAAGACCCATGTCTAAATGGATCATCTGGCGAGATATCAAACAAGTATTCTGGGCCTAATGCCAAACGTTTCCTAGAAATTAATCAATAACAATATTTGTCTCAATGTGTCATCTTATATTATTGTCTTTTAAAGTCGCTTGTTTAAAGGATTCATGTTTTACATGCGGCATACAACCTACCGGTGTGAAGGACACTGTACCTGAAATTATCGGATTTGAAAACAACTGTTTAGGCAAGTCTGTCGCTTACCTTCAGGTGAACATCTCGTTAATAAGAAAAGGCTTCTACCTGTCTTAAATTAATAATAATATCCTGGGACACTTCACACACGGTCATCTGATCCCAAACTAGGCAGAGCCTGTGCTATGGAAACCAGACAACTGATACTAATACATATATACTTTTTTCTTGTAAATACATACTTATATAGACAAAACACCCAGACACTTGGTGGGAATCGAACCCACGACCTGTTGGGTAGCAGACAGGGTCACTAACCACTAGACCAACAGGCCCGTCGAAATTCTTTACGTAATCTATATAATATATCGGATTCCGTTAAATGACGTCCAATTCAGACACATAGGAAGAGATTTATGTAATTGCATTGCTGTTATTCATAATAGTGATGAATGTATTGTGATATCTCTGAACTCTGAAATATGTTATATAAACATTGTCACTTTCTACTTTCGGAAACGATTCGTCAATATGTAAATTTATAAAACGTGACTTCGTATGACGCGATTGTGTGAATTTTTGTGCGAATGTGATGGAATGAGCTATAAGATGCTTCATCCTTGTTCGATTGCCTGTTCTCCTTTCTAAATTAAATCCTGTTACAGATTTGATGCGGCATGCTATTTCTGCTAAAAGCTATTCCAGCACTTTGAGTTCTGTAAAATACACCGAGACAAGATCGTTCAAACCAAGTATTTCCATATTGTTGTCTTTTATTTCCGCGAATACTACACATTGTAATCAAACTACTTTTATAGTATATCGATGACTTTTACGGATTAGTAAAATCAAAGTAGTTTGTTTTCAATCGCGATTTCCAGTTTTCCGCACAGTCTGAAATAATAATCATCATCATCATTCGAAAGACGTCCACTGCTGAATAAAGGCCTCTCCCGTAGTAACGTGGGGCTGCTATAAACCCATTGTTTGAAATAATGCTTAGAGCCAAATTCAGATTTCTTCCTTTGTAAGTATCATAATTCTCAATTAATTTTGTAGCCTCCGTGGCGCAGTGGGAAACCGCTTGCTTGGTAAACCGGAGGTCGCGGGTTCGAATCCCTTGGGAGAAACAACTTTGTGTAGTTGTTCCTTACTGGCTAGGACAATGCAGGCCGATCACCTGATTGTCTGTATAGTAAGATGATCCATGTAAAAAGTCGGGCCTGCGCCTTACCTCGCCCCGGTCGTGTCGGTCTCCCGTCCCATAGGATTATATTATATGAGAGGTATAAAGGAAGAGAGAGTGCACTTGTGTCTACGCAAACACTTGTGCACTATAATATCTCCTATATACATGGTTGTTCTTGTGAAAGGTTGGCCACTGTGGTTGTATCGGCCAGGAAGACATTATTATTTATCATAAATCTCTCGATCTACAATATTTCTGCCCTCATTTTATGTAAATAAAGAGTAAACATTCTTTGCAACACCACTATACTGCCATGCTGTAGAGCAGTGGATGTGTGCCAAGTTTTAATATTAGCGCGGCTTGCTGATGTCATCGCCGATACACTGTTTACACGCCGAATCGGCAACATATTGTTTTTCTTAAATTTTATGATTACACGCGGCGATTGAGTCGGGGTATCCAGGGCAATAACTTTGGGGTTCAGACTTTACCAAACACATTTACATATAACTGCTAATTTCACAACTTTCTTTTATAAAGTCAGTCTCTACATCTAACTTGGGCGTTGTTGATTGTATGATAATTACACAGTCGCATAAATAAATAAAAATATTCTGAGCCATAGTACCTAGCTGAAATAATCTGTAGCATAATGAACTTGTACTACGGTTTATTTCATATCAAAGTTGAACATCCCTATAATTACAATTGATTAATGAAAGACTTGTAAGTAGGTACTTCTGTTGTCAATCTAAAAACTTCCGTTGGGATTTCTATTTAAATTAAAGATTGATATTACAAAACATCATAACGTATTTTGCTATATCGCGAAATGGGTATGACTTGGAAACTCGAAAACAAGTGTTATGAGAGCTTTATCTTTAGCTTTAAATGTAAGGACATTAAATTGGATAATGCATTGTGGAACAGCATAAGAACATTAAAATATTATTGTAATTTAGTATGATTTTCTTATTCAGCTTTTATAGGTAGTTTTCCATAAATGTTATTGTATGAATAACTAATATTGCATTGTGCTTATAGCAAAGAAAACCCATAATGATTCATTGTTTTTTTTTTTTCAAATAAACAGTTCTTGTGGTCTTGAAACATAATAAATATCACCAGCATAGACGATTGATTTTCATGGTAGGTATAGCAAATAACACTATGGTTACGTCACAGAATGAGGTACCATGTACAGGCTGAGTCGTAATAGTACGTTTTTCCATAATACTTCTAAAGTCAAGAACAAAACACTTTTTGAGTCAGATGTTTCGATGTATTAGTGAGTACATAAATAAATACCCATAGTGTAAGTAAACATGAATGAACACAAAAGAGCTGATTCACGGCTGTTCAATGTTTTTGTGGTTTATTTCATACACAAGGTTGTCGAGGTAAAACCGCAGATAGCTGTTATGAATAAATTTAAGAAAAACTTATAGAAATACAAAATTGCACGTAAAATGACAGCATCATAATTTTCGATGATCAAGCTATGATGCATACGTAAGGCCAATTTGCGGTTTTGAATGACTTCTCTTACAGAATTCTGCAATCCACCGAAATAGCCAGTGAGTGAGCCAGAGATTGAGTAAATGGGAACAAGGTTTATTGGATCCTGGAATTGTTTATGACCTTATTTGCCTGGTATAAAAACATATTTTTAATCTCATGCCTCCGGATCAAACCCTAGGATCAACCCCTTCCAATTCCTTAAAAACGAAGGTAAAAGGATGTTCTCCTGAAGAACACGGCCTCAACAGGGACACGATCAGTTTAGGTACTACGCAAATTAAGTGGACAAGTGCTTGTAAATTACCAAGAGCGCTTTTTCTTCATTTATCATTACAATCCAATGTGACAGAATGAAAACGCGACTGACATCATATTTTGTATTCCCACTGCGCCATTTACATTTATGAGTATATCACAAAATTGTAATGATATAATTATATTATGGTCAATTATCAGCAGTAGCAGTCGAAAAATGTCCACTGCTGAACGAAGGCTTCCCCCTTAGAAGGGAGGAGTTGCCATAATCCTCACGCTTGGCAGGCGTCTTGGGAATCGCTGTATAGGTGGTAGGTTATCGATTAGAAATACGCTGCTGCCCGTCTTCTTGTTTTCCCTTAGTCGTCTCTTACGCACATCCAGTGGGAGGAGATGGGAAGGTGCTATTCTTACTCGGACATCCCACAGGTCATACAGTGTCTGCGTAATAGACATGGAGAAGCACCCACTTCACTCTGATGTTGATTCTAGAAAATCTTTAAGTTATATTGCAAGCATCATCTAAAGATAAAGTCTATAATAGATGAACAAAACATTCAGCTTCTTGTCTCATTAAACGGTCATTGAACCCATACGTCAGATTCTGATAATCTTGATGGTTATCTGAGATTGCAGTAGCTAGCAAAGCGTCTCGGAGCTAAAGTGAAACTTTAGAATTTTTTTTAATACTATAAGAGAACGCTAAAAATTGAAGGAAAATGACTAGGGAAGACCTACTGCGAAGCGTGGGGGTCATGTCAATCCCTTTCAAGGCTTCCCTTGGTCAACAGTGGAGTCTTTCGGCTCACGATGATGATGATGACAAGGGAACTACCTCCACCTTATAGATTGAATTTAAGAAAGATTAGTAAAGTTTAGTAAATCATCTTTCTTGAAATCATCATTTTGGATAATTTCAAAACTTTTCGATGATGGTTTTCATGCTAAAAGTGCGCCGTCTATTCTTGTAGTAGATTATGAAGGTTTCCAATACGCAATTCATAGTAAACTGTGTTAATAAATAATGTATTTTTTTACTGTAATTAGACCACTAATGGCCGTATGTTGTGGGAGTACGCTTAAATGTTGACCTCAAATTATTAATACCTACAATCCTACATTCTTTCAACAGCTGCCAGTGTAGGTGGTCGGATATGTGTGAATAATTGAATACATTTAAATACAATTAAACTTGTACACTCCAAACCAAATACCTAAGCTTGAAGGCGATTACAACTTTATTATGCAGTCATAAAACACCCCCGCTGTATAGTTGACCGTTAACGCGGCAGCAAAAAAAGGTTGGTAATACAAAGTTGTATTTGCTGACGCGCCTAGTTAACAATGTATGCGTTATGTAGTTATTGAGCCGCAAACGAACTTGTAATCGCCTTCAAGCTTATTTGGGATGGAGTATATACATAACATTAGGTATATACATGCAAATGTTTACGCCCTCTATCTGAAAAAGGAAAGGTAGAGACCACGATCAGTGATCTCCCAGATGCTGGTCTTAAACCCCAGTCATAACATGAGGGGGTATGACCCGTGGGGTGTCGGGGTAAGAATAGCACCCTCGCATCTCCTCCCGTTGGGAGTCCGTAAGAGGCGACTAAGGGAAAACAAGAAGACGGGCAGAAGCGTCTTTCAGTTGGATTACCTACCACCTATACTGCGATCCCCAAGACGCCTGCCAAGCGTGGGGATTATGGCAACCCCTCCCTTCTAAGCGGGAGGCCTCTGAACAGTGGAAGTCTGACGGCTGCTAATGATGATAATGGACATGAAGGATGGACAAAGAAGGAGGAGTTAAGTTGCTAACTATTCAGGCTTTTAGCAATGTATCCAATGAGTCATCTCTTTAAAATGTCTGGGTCTCACGACGCGAGATGTTACTAAAAAATAATTACAACAGTCTTAAAATAGTTTTATACTCTGTGGTGGGATCTATTGCAAGATAGAGATATTCCGTATCTTTAGCCACCCAAGTGACTATCAAGTTTCAGATGTCCACCGAACTTTGATGTCAACTGAAAGTGTATTATAATTGGTATTCATTGGTCACTCAAGTTAGGCAATACCAAATGAATCATTTGACAGTTATTTGATGGTCACTTGGCATAGCGATCATCACTTTAGTTGTAACTGATATACGTAATAGGGGGACAGTTCAGCACCACAGTGGTTCTTACTTATTCTGGCTGCAATTTCATAAACCTTTTGGTCCTGTTAACATTTCTGATGATTCTGGATTCCTTGGATTGATATCTAAATACAGTTACTAGTTCGCTACCCAAACAGAGTTATAAGGGTGTTCAGGAAATTCTTGGTTGCAGTATGTTAGTGTGCCAGAGGCCTTACCATAAGCTCTAAAGCAGGGCAATTTAAAACGAAATGTGCGCTCATTGTTTGTACACACGTTACTTTTCGTGTTAAACTGCCCTGCTATGTTCATGGTAAGGCCCCAGGCTTATGGCAGTAAACTTGCCCCATAATACACGTCACGGGGCAAAATAGAACTCGGCGACACGGCGAAATGTTCCAGGTTCTAATCCTTTTTCACAGACTTCAAAAAAAGGAGGTCAATCAATTCGGTTGTATGTTTGTATCAAAGACGGCGCCAAACTGTAAAACAATTAGGTACCTGCTGCCCTTGTAAGTCTTTGCTAGAGGTTAGGCGCCGACATCAATAATAATATGTCTTTATAATATGTCGTAGTTCACGCCCAACTATGTAGTTGTAAAAACCACTAACCCTTAAGAACTTTTTTCAATAACAGCTCACTGTAAAAAGCCTGAGGGTTACAGTGAGCTGTAATTACTGGCTTTTTAGTTACATTTTGAAGGCTGTTCTTTTTATTTGCGGAACCTATTTTCATTCAGGGTACCAGTTGTAATAAAAGCTAGTCCAATTTTCTTTAACTCCTCGCTCCATGCACATCTGAATAGATTAATTTTCAAAAACATTTTTTTGTTTACAAATCTGAAAACGGATATAGGTAAGCCACATAGATCACCGTACAAATACACCGCTTAGAAAGTTATCTCAGAATCAGGTGGTACTATACCGTACTTTCAAGCCCGCCTAGGGCAACTTGTAGCTAGATCCTTGTTAGGCTAGTATTTCTTAGTAAGTCTCCTTATTTGCTAAGATAACGGTGTATAACATAACCTTTAGTAGCTATACGAGTATTATTGAGAATACAACTAACTGCCGCACACACAAACGCCAATTATTGTTAATTGCTAGTAATACAAATTTTGAAATTGGATTATGTTGCCACTCGAATCTAATTTATACTTTATAATCTGTTGGTAAATAAAATTATCGATTATTTTGTTCTCGGCAAGGTAATATAACCGAAATATTTAAATTCATAAAAATGGCTTAATGAAAATTAACGCAAGTTGACGATTGTAAGCGCGTTAGTAACAGTAATAAACCTGAAGGTAATTTTTTTTTTTAATAAATTACGTTTATAAATCGCTACTTACCTATACTATAATAATCCTTATACTGTCACAACACTATCACACAGATAAAAATAAACACAGTAAAAAATTATAAATTCATCATTCAACACACAATTACTGCGGTTATTAATTTGGTTACGAATTTTATTATATTAATTTCGTTTCCAATTTTCGAACGTTCGTAAAACCTACGCGTGCGTTCGCGCGGGAATGAAGCTGCGCGCGCATACGTTGAACGTGGCGCGGGAAACGTGAAACGGAAATAAACATCTATGGTGTGAAGTCAGCCATTGACGCTAGCTAGCTTCGCCCTGGTGCTGAACTGCTGATGTAACGAGGACCCAGGATCCTTAACATGATTCACGGTATGAGCGTGCTTAATTAACAATTTATATTCTTAGTCCCTTAAGTAAGTATTGCGGGACTGTTGGTCTATCTATTGGCTAGCTAGACAGACACCCTGGCCGATACCCCGATGACCTGGTCGTGGGTTCGATTCCGAAGTGTCTGGGTGTTATTTATATAAGTATGTAGGTACTTATTGTATACGAAAATAAAATGACTGAGGTCGACGTGACGTTAATTTTTCACGTGACGTAAAAAATTAAAATAAATTATTAAATAATATTAATGTGTCTGTTGAGTGATAAAAACCAATGCACGTGTTTTCCTAAGGACCCTGTACGTGTGGGCATTTTGCGAAACAGTGGCTACACCCTGCTTTTCAAGTTTATTTACCTTGCGCATTTTGATGCCATTTTTGACGCCAGTTTTGGTTGCCCGGTGACCATTGCCTAGTAACTCGGACCCTCGTGCTGCGACGCAACACTTGCAGCAACGTCGTTTATTGGTAGAAATTGATGTGCTGCAATCTATACTACAGATTCCTCCAATAGGAGTACGGTAATCGCGCAGGCGGGTTACTGGAATGTCAGCCACCAAACAAACAGCGGGAAGAATTATTGTTTTAGTGAACATTTCTTCATGGTTTTATGTCCGTTGTTAAAGTATTACATGTATATACGTTAATGCTAATTGTTTATTAAATGTACATATTATTATTATAATAAGTAGGTAAGTATATATGTTCGTGTGTGTGGGTTTTTTATGCTTTTATTAGTTTTTATCTTTATTGTAATTTTAATTGTGTTTTATGTGTATATGCCGGCAAACAATAATGTATACCAAAGTGCAGTAGGACACGCAGCCGAGGAAAACCAGGTCCAGTGTCCCGAATGCTCCCAAGTTCGATACTTTAAAGGACTGAGAGGTTTGAAAATCCATAAAGCAAAAATTCACAATGCCCCGTTATCACTTTCGTGCCCAGTTTCAGCCTCATCAGATAATACTTCCACCAGGATTCCTACTTTTGATCCCTCTACGAGTCATATTCCTATTTGGCAAATACTTACTCAACTAAAATCATCAAAGTTTGTTATTAAGCGAATTCCTCGAGGAGCTCGTGTAACTATCGCTGAGGCTCTTACTTCAACCATCAATGCCGCCATAAAAGATAATTCAGAACGTGCTTGGGAGCATCTGCTGACTTTTCCCTTTAGGGTCCTCCATGTTCCGTATGACCCTACAAACACTGACTCATTGACGTTGCGCCTTAAACAAAATTGTAATACCCAATCACCTTTACATATACATACAAATAATGTTACAGGAACACGCAAAAATAATAAGATTCAGCCTGAATCTTCCTTCTTCCGTTCGGTGGAGAATAGAATTAGCGACGGTGATCTCAGAGGGGCTGCTCGTTTGATGTTTTCAAGTGATGGCATCGCACCGGACAGTCCAGATACATTGGCCGCCTTACGCAGTAAGCACCCTTCAGCTTCACATCACCACCTGCCCGACCCACCTTCTTCTACTTTTCCCACCAATCTTCACATTACCGCTGAGGATGTAGCAAGTGCTATTGTATCTTTTCCATCGGGTTCAGCAAGCGGCCTAGATGGTCTAAGCCCACAGCACTTAAAAGACCTTACAACTTTCGGAACTGGTGAAGCAGGTCGAAATCTCCTAAATGCGATTACAGCACTGGTCAGGTTTGTAATAACCCAAAGAGTTGAACCAAAAATAACGGACACGTTATTTGGGGGCAATTTATGTGCTTTTACAAAAAAAGATGGTGGAGTCCGTCCAATTGCTGTAGGCACGACCCTACGTCGCCTCTCTTCCAAAGTTTGTTGCAAAAAAGTTTTCAACTCGTTGAAGGAATATTTTCAACCACATCAGATAGGCTTTGGTTCGAGAGGCGGTTGTGAAGCAGCTGTACACGCTCTCCGTACCTTTACTCTCAATAAAGGTGGTGAAGTGCTGCTGAAGGTGGATATTAAGAATGCATTTAATTCTGTAGATAGATGTGCCCTGTTGACACAAACTAAACTAAAAGCACCTGAAATTTATAATTTTCTTTGGCAATCGTACAGCACATCATCTAACCTAATGTACAGAGGCAACCGCATTGTATCAGCTGTCGGTTGTCAGCAGGGTGATCCTCTCGGGCCGGCTATATTTAGTTTAGCAATTCACCCAATCATCACGCGTTTGGAATCAAAATTTAATGTATGGTATCTCGATGATGGGACTCTAGGTGGTGACGCAGACACTGTTTTGCGAGATCTCCGGCTGCTGATTTGTGAACTGAAATCTATTGGCCTAGAACTTAACTTTTCTAAATGCGAACTATTTATCTCCGAAATTTCTGCCACAACCAATTCTATTGTGAACGAATTTAATATATTAGCACCCGGTATCAAAATTATCACCAAAAGTTCTCTTCAGCTCTTAGGAACTCCTATTTTTGATGATGCCTTCGACAATTTTGTCGAAGATAAAATTGAATCATTTAAAACAGTTTTGGAACGTTTGCATAAAATAAATTCCCACATGGCTTATCACATAATTAAGTATTGTCTTTTCGTGCCAAAATTTACCTATACTCTTCGATGTTGTCCTCTTTGGAAACGTAATGATATTTTACAAAGACTGGACAACGTTATAAGAGATAGTATCACCTCCATTTTTAACATTCCTTTAGATGATCGCGCCTGGACACAAGCCACTCTTCCAATAAGGTTTGGTGGTTTGGGAGTCCGTAAAATTTCTAGTGTTGCACTGCCAGCTTTCTTGTCTTCGGTTCACGGCACTCATGGTCTTGTTAAAAAAATATTGTCTACAAGCTTCTCAGATTTTGAAGTGCCGTTCCGTACCGAAGCCTTGGATGCATGGTCCATAGCCTGCCCGAATGCGGTTTACCCCTCAGACATGATTTCTCAGAGCCAGTGGGACCGTCCGGCTTGCATCACCACACTAAAGAGTCTTGAAGATTCGGCTCTTAATTCCACAGACCGCGCACGCCTTCTCGCAGTGTCTAGATGGGAGTCAGGTTTATGGTTACAGGCCTTACCATCAACACACATCGGAACACTGTTAGATCCTACTGCATTTCGGATCGCTATTTGCCTTCGTTTAGGAACACCTTGCATCGCTCCTCACTCTTGTCGGTGTGGCCATAATGTTTGCCGGCTCGGACACCACGGACTGTCTTGCTGCAGAAGTGCGGGAAGAGCAGCACGCCACGCCAGTCTCAACCAACTAATATATCGGACTCTTGCCACTGTCAACATGGCCGCTGTTTTAGAGCCTTGTGGCCTACATCGCGACGATGGTAAGAGACCCGATGGAATGACTCTAGTTCCTTGGAAGATGGGACGGCCCCTTGTATGGGACGCAACTTGTGTCGATACACTCGCGCCGTCTCATCTTCCAGTAACGTCGACTGAGGCTGGTGCTGCTGCTCACAGCGCAGAGTACCTCAAACGCCGCAAATATGAATGTCTTGGAGTGGGTTACATATTTGAGGCGTTTGGGGTAGAGACGTTGGGTCCGTGGGGGCCGGGAGCCCACCAGGTGTTCCAAAAAATTTCCGAACTCCTCGTAGGAACATCTGGAGACCGGAACGCTGGCTTTTATTTCGGTCAGCAGATTAGCATTGCCATCCAGCGTGGCAATGCTGCCAGCGTTCTGGGGACTTTGCCACCAAAGAGTGAGGACGATTTGTATATATTGTAAAATTGATTTTATTGTATTTATTATTCCCTTGTTACTCCAGTTTAATCATATAAACTTATATCAAAAACACTTAAAAAGTATATTACAAGCGTATTTGTATCGGTTGTTTTGTTACCATAGTACAGGCTGACTCTGCCTAGTTTGGGATCGATGACCATTGTGTGGATTGTCCCAGGTTATTATTATTATTATGTAGGTATTTCCAAGCAACTTATATGGTAGGTACTTCAAAATTCAACATTCAAAATTTTTTTTCAAATAGGCTTAACGCTAGCACTTTTGAACGGTCAATTTTTTAAAAGCTACCACCGGATCACAACGCGGCCTCAACTGAGAAGATCCGGCAAGAAACTCAGTGGGCTTGTCATTTTTTCACATTTTTTCTTTTACATTTTTTTTTTTTGAAGTTTATCTCCTCTGTCCACAATCTGTAGAAGAGACAATTTATCAGAAAACCCACTAACAAAGATTTATTATATTTTATTCAAATTTTAGTATATTTGTATTGTGTGTGTAATACTATCTTAATAATATGGAGATTCATTAAGTTTATAATATCTGTAATAATAATATCTTGGGACAATCCACACACGGTCACCTGATCCCAAACTAGGCAGAGCCTGTACTATGGAAACCAGACAACTGATACTAATAGTTGTACGCATACATTTTTTTTTGTAATTACTTACATACTTAAATAGATAAATAACACCCAGACACTTGGTGGGAATCGAACCCACGACCCATCGGTTAGCGGACAGGGTGTCTAACTACTAGACCAACAGGCTCGTCATTAAAATCAATTTAATGAGCTCTCAAGTGCTCAAGTAAGTACGTATGAAACACAAATACTTACTTGAGAGTTTCTAAGTAATATACTCTTATCTATGCTTGAGAGTTCATTAAATAGATATGATTTAATTTTCAAAATTTACCTAAAGATGGCGCTGACACAAGCGGGGTGGGTGAATCGCATTGTTATCTTTCAGTGAACTAATTCCTTACAAAGTTTAGGTATAGGTGGCGCTGATACTAATATTACATTTTTTAGGGGTCCATTCCTTACAAACATCAATATACTTACTACCCGGTTAAAGGGCAGGCGCGGGACCGTTTTTTTACATTCCCATCCGACGCATGGATCATCTTACTTTACAGACAATCAGGTGATCGGCCTGCATTGTCCTAGCCAGTAAGGAACAACTACACAAAGTTGTTGCTCCCCGCGGGTTCGAACCCGCGATCTCCGGTTTGCAAAGCAAGCGGTTTCCCACTGCGCCACGGAGGCTACAAACGATATATGAGACAGACCAGTGAGACAGACAGTCTAGTAGTATAGTATCACCTGATTGTCTGTAAAGTACGATGATCAATGCGTCGAATGGGCATGTAAAAAGCTGCACCTGATCTCTCCCCGGTCGTGCCAGTTTTCCGGCTCATCGGAGAGGACACTTGTTATACGCAAGCATTTGTGCACTATAATCAGCTCACTGAGCTCACTGATTATAATAAATATCTCTAGGTCGGGTTTTATGATAGTTCACGGGCTCGATCAAACTGTCAGTTTTTGATAGTTACCGCTCTAGGGCGCTGGCGCGGCTGTGAAATGTATGGAGCAATTTTAGAAATTGTATGGAGTGGAGAACAATGAAAATATAATTGATGGAGAAAGACAGTTTGATCGAGTTCGGTAACTATCAAAACCCGTACTAGACTCCCTGAACGTGGAAGAAAGTGGAGTCCAAGAGAAGTCAGACTCCGGCTTGTCGACTCTTGGAGTAACTTTGGTAGACTCACGGACTCTTGGAAAGATATTAAACAGATGAAATAATTATACTTGCCTAAGTACTTATTAGTCATACTTTTGGCTTTGATTAAACTTTTTGCCTATTTTGTCCATCCAAGTCGGTCCAAAATATTGATCAGTCGCCGGGGCGCCGCCACGCGCCGCGCCGCCGCATCACTCTCTCTCGCTCTGTCTGCTATTCGTATAGTTTATTAATACGTACATAATGCACATGTGTGAGTAGGTAACCCTTTAATTACCGATTTACTATAAAACAGCCGAGAACGATGCGTTTTTAACATTATAATACGATAAAGTCTGCTCATTGTAGCAGATGGTCAAAGAATTTTGGAAAACTTTTGCCTTGGGTATTGTAAAACTAGGTAAAAAAAGTCCAGATTGTTGCACGCACACAGAAACAAGCTTGCGTATGTGTGCTTGTCGCCACCTGAACACATCTGCAATATGGAATTAACGATTTTTATAGTGTTGTACGTAATAAATATATCGATATTAATTTTTATTAATACTTTATTGTACACAGAACAACTGCAACAATATATAAAATGTTAATTTAATGCACAGAAGCGAGCTTAACTCAAAAATGAGTTTTATACCAGCAAACCCGCGCGATATAACTAGGTATTTAATCATACAAATTAATTATTTTTGAAATAAATAAATCATCAATTCATACCCAATGTATTCATGGACCGTAAAATAATAACTGGCGTCTAACTGAATGCTATAAACAGATTAGATCACAATAGTACAGACGGAACCGAGGGCTATATCATCTACCTTTTTAAATAAATCCGAAGAGCGCAAACGACTGATGACGTGGCTATCTTTTTAGTTTATAACAAAATAAGATAAGAACTCCTGTTCACCGTTGACGGGCCTGTTGGTCTAGTGACCCTGGTCACTACCCAATAGATCGTGGTTTCAATTCCCACCCACCCAGTGTCTGGATGTTATTTAACTTTATAAGTAAGTATGTATTTACAATAATAAAGTATTAGTATCAGTTGTCTGGTTACCATAGTACAGGCTCTGCCTAGTTTGAGATCAGATGTGTGTAGATTGTCGTACATCATCATCATCATTAGCAGCTGGAAGACGTCCACTGGTGAACAAACGCCTCTCCCTTAGAAGGGAGGGATTGCCATAATCCCCACGCTTGGCAGGCGGCTTGGGGATCGCAGTATAGGTGGAAGATAAATCCAAAAGATAGACGCTGCTGCCCGTCATTCCGTTCTCGCTTAGTCACCTCTTACGACACCTAACGAGAGGAGATGAGGGGATGCAATTCTAGCCCGGCACCCCATGGGTAAGATTGCCGTACAAGATTATTTTATTATTATTACCTATATAAAATATATTTTATCATCATAATAACGATTTAATAGCGGATAGTGAGTGTTATTGTGTATGTGCTTTTGTAATAATTTATTATAACCGTAATTATTTATTTTTAAAATGAGTTATAGCTTTGGGATAAAGTTTTGTTTTATTATTTTTATACTAGTATTATTTGACGTCGTTCTGCAACCGTTAGTTAGTCTTCTAATGAAAAAACAATATTGTTTTGATATATGTAATACAATTTCCAAGAGATTATTTGTTTCTGTAAAGTACTTTTTAATTATGTTCGACATAGTGAACTCTCGAATATCTTTAACTTTAAGACCAGGGTTACTGACCTATTTATTTATTTTATAAATCAGTTGCTTAATGCACTTACAGACTACAGTTAGAGAACTACTACTCTATCTATTATTTACGTGAAAGAATACACCGCCTTCTCAGGGCTCAGGGTAGAAGCGTGGGTTATGTCAGACTACTACTAACTAAAACGCCACGGTATCCTTACTTCAATAAAGTGTTGACCCTTTCGAATCCCATGAAGTAGTTGTTCACCTTGTGGCGGTTCCTACCTCGATGGCTCCTACGTTAAGTATCGTATGTGCAAAACCCGCACTTTACAGGAGAGCGAATTTAAGATATTTTTCTACGCTTGTTCTTTAAATTTGAAGCTATTTGGCTGAAATTTGTACCAAACATAGAAAATGCCTTATTTTACCGAATAGTATGAAAACAAACGTTTAATAATTATTCGTTTTAGAGATATTGTTGTTACGCTTTTATACGATGGAAATCTGCAGTATACAAATATCGTAAGTATTACTTACGATTACATACGCTGCAATTCAGTAAGCAGAAAATATCGTATATTTTACTTACGATGTTTTACATCGACATTAATTTGGCATTAAGAGACATACTATATTTTACTTTCTCCATATTAAATGAAATAGGTGATTAGGTCAGCAAAATATTTAAATAATAAATAAAACAACTGAACTGAATCTAAATTACTTTTTTAAAATATTTTATTTAGAGGTCTGACAACAAAGTAGGTAACACACTAGCTCTAACTCTCGCAGAAAAATCAACACAATTAAAACAATAATAAAACTTACAAACGTAATTACGATTGCCTGAAAATAATAATGCTCTTAATATTTCTTTGGTAAAATAAAATTTCTTACAAATACCTAAACAAACACTTTATTAGAGCGTATGATAAGCTTTATTATTGGACATAGAAAAACTTTTAAAATAGCTTTGACTATCATAAAATAATTACTTATAGTTAAAAAAAAAACAGAAACATCAACCTATAATACTGACATTATACCTTTAATAACAGTTAGACAACAAAAGTAAGAAATAAAAATGCCTACCGAAAAAAATAATAATAAAAAATTAACAGAATTAGTACAAACAAATCAACAGAACGGAACGAATTCTTTTTATGATATATAAATTCTTTTTAAGTAAGTTAAAACCTTATAATATAAATTCTAAAACAAAATCCTTAATCTGAATCATTCCGAGTCAATGTGTGCAGTTTGACTCCACCGGGAGGTTGGCGTAAAAATTGTGATGAATAGCTGGAATTACACCTCTTGTAACTCATTAAATCATCGTTTATTATTGAAATGAGTTGAACTAATTTTACGGATTATATCAACCTCAAGATACTGTAAGCTCTTTCTGTGTAGATCGACTAAGAATAATAATGATAAAACCTGAGGGTACCCTAAGACAATTATGACGTATAGGCAACTACCACCTCAGTCCACCCGCGACCATGAATGCTGTAAACTATTCAAAACGTCGGGATATTAAAATAAAAAATAAACTGGGATATAATACATAAAATTATGTTCTTTTCAACGTTTGTTTCAATTTAGATATATGCAGCTTATTGTAAAGTAGGCCCACAACAACATCGCTTTCATTTCGTTGTCATTCGTCTCGTATTAGCTTTCTGAGATCTGTTAGATCATACTATATTACATGAAGTCTATTTGGATCTACAGAAAGTACGTTTAATTTCTTTATTTTTGTCCTCTGAACAGTGAACACCATCACCATGTTACGAGTATGTTGAATAGTTTGGAAATAACATGCGGAGTTGTATACTCGGACCTTGTAGCGACTATGGAACATTTTCGTGCTTTGAAGCCTTTCCGCCATACTTATTATTGGAAACAAGTTTAATAGTAGAAAGCTTAATATAGATCTCTTCAAATCTCATAACTTTCGTGGTGCCTTACAGGTGGACTAACAAGGGTTCGTGCACCTGTAAGAATCTTTCGTTCTGAGGTTATATCAATCCGTGTGATTGTTATTTGTCTCCCGCTTTGCAAAGGAGGGAAGTAGAATTTATATTTCTTTTACTCCTCCTATATACTTTTATAATTATATTTGTTGCGGTTTCCAAGACAATTTTGCGTTTCCCCGGGACTCGCCGAGGGTCAAACCTCGGCGTCTTCACTGGTGACCACTGTAGATCCTGGCTGACATTCACAGTGGTGGGAATGAGTGGTGGGAGTAACCCCAAATTAAAATAAGTCCCACAACCGTCCTACATCTGTAGCAACTACTCCCACACTTTTCGACATAACATCTGAGAAACATTACATTATATAATATATAATACAGAAAATTACATTACCAACAAAAACATTCTCACAATCTGTGTCCAAAGGACTAACATTCACAGCCTGGATAAGGGATGAGGTGTTTGTATGATTCCCGGGTTATTTTTCTTAATAGAGTGGTCCTGAAATATATTTTCTGCACCATTGTCATTTCGTTCTGAATGAGGAGTGTTACTGTTTACGGTGGGTGGCGTGATAACTAGTACGGAACTATTAAAATCCAAGGTATAGGTCAAACTAGCTTCAAGTGTGGTTTTATTTAAATCTGGCATAAGCTGTGACTAAACTTGCATGGCACTTACTTCATCTTCTTCGAACTTCGATGGTTAAAAACTTCTAAATGTTATCAAATCTTCATCTGAAAAAAAAAACTTTATAAAGATGTTTATGTAAATCATACAGCAGTCATAGATCCTAGAAACTTAACACAAAGTATTTTAATAAGTAAATGTTTACCTACCAGAATTGTTATTTGGCAGTATTGGTAGTTTTTGAGAAATATCTTCTTCCGGCATCTAAGAAAGTGCTTCTATTTCCATTAAATGAGTCCCAGATGGTAATAGAGACTCTAAAATTTAAAAAAAAGTAACAAAAGATAGTACTTTTTTTGCAATTACCACGTAATTTATTGTATGTTAACCTTACCATATCCAATTCCGCAACGTAAATCAGCGTAAATAACACATACGATAAAAGTCAGATTTAAAAATACCACGTAAATAGTCGTACGTAGTACATACGATAAAATAATTGATTCGATTGACAGCGTATAAAATCGTAAGTACTACATACGATATAATTTGATGACCAAAAAGCAACGTACTAAATTGTATTTGTTATATACGATATTTTTGACATAGTTTCGTAAAAAACTTAAACACTTAACAACAACGATACAATACAACCCCAAAAGGAACATCACAGAGTCTTTGAGTTCTTGAATTATGTCTCAAATACGAACATGATTTATTTTTACTCATTATCAATCTTATATAGTGATTTAAATTAAGTAAATGGTAAAACGAATTCGTGCCGTGCGAGCGGAGCGTAATTCCCACGTACAAGCCGGTAAGTGATAGATACGATTCGCCGATCATCCGTACTCCCGTGCACCTTTACCCCGTATAATATAGCTAGAGTAAATACAATTATTTACGGCGCCCACAAAAATAACATACGCCTTTATACGGGAAAAAACTTTTTCATTTTTCACGTTTTGAAAATTCTGTTAATGGGATTAAAAAGTAAATAACACCTTAATTACGAATCAATGAAAACATGAAAATCATGTTTTTAGACATACGATACTTAACGTAGGAGCCATCGACCTCATGCTGGGTATTAGCACTGTCTGCAAGTGTAAATAGTTTACAGTCCACAGACATGCCCGGGATACCTTCTCCCGTTAATGCTGACTGCACTCCTTCGCTACAGGGGCATGAGGTCTACGACAAGAGGTAAAAGTAAGATATTTATATTCTGATTAAGTTCTAGATAATTGATTTATAAATCAAAAATATAAATCTTCTTTGTGATCTAACGTTGGATTAGTCTGGAACAAGTGTTTTAGATTATATTTTTTGTAGAGAACCGATATCGACATGATGTAAAAAAACTGAACTTACAACACTCAAATTGAAAAACTTGAATGATTCACCAACCCACATATTCCCGCAATGGTGATATAATGCTGCTTTGACCTTATTGGCTGAGCCGCCCATGCGGTACTTCAATTCACCAATCACAGACCAGCATCCGTAGCGTCGTTCCCCCGTAAACGCGCTCCTATAAAAGCATGACCAACGGAATTTTTCGTATTCATATTCGTTTGGCAAGCCTCTTAACCGGTCGCGCTGAACGACGACTGAATAATTTAATTAATTTATTAAATACATTAAGTTCAACAAAACTCAACACAAAATGGTGAGTCTTCTTTTATATTTTATAATCTTCCATTTTATTCCAGGAATCTGCATGTATTTCGATGATATTTTCCACATTTTTACGGTGCTAAGTGCCGGCTAGGCAATGCCACCATTTTGTCGGCGTATAACCCGACCAATTTGAATGTCCATTGCTACGAAGAGACTGTTCTCGAACAAACTACTTTTGACTTTGGCTTCATAATAATTGATAAGCGTTCTCAATTTCTATTTTCAAATTTCCTGTGTGAACTACGACTTCTATCACAGTTCTAGATTAGATCCTTATTGTTTTCTATTGCTGGTAGCAGCGATACTTACTATACACTTGATTGATTTTCTTTCAAGGTTGTCTTGCCGTGTCACCACGCCCATCCGTTTCTTTAAATTTGCAACTTTAGATTACCTAAAATATTCCTAGAAGTACTTACAGTATTTTTAACTAGCTCCCAATACCGATGTCTATTTTATAAAAAATCTATGTATTGTACTTATTAGGTACGTTTGTTGCTTTCATGTTCGATCGATGACGTGTCGATGACCTCATTCGAGGTTGCGACCGCCTGCCTGCCATATCACATGTTTTCAATATTCTTCGAAACCAACCGTTTTACATACGACCTTGCTTAAATGAACTTAATGAGTAATACATAGAGTAATCAGTTTAGCAGCGTTACTTAGTCACATTATCAGTTCAGTCTATTTAAAAGTTATTGTATTACCTAGGTAACCTTTGTCTTTAACTTAACGTTAACTTTCGTATTTGAGGTCATTGTCACTTAAAATAAGAAATAGGTATCAAAGTAGGCGACATCTAATTTTTCTTTCACAGTTCTAAAGTAGTAATACAATGATGATAGGTACTTTCTCTTTGCATTTATCATCCAGTAATAGGTAGGTACTTATAGTAAGCAAGTGCAAACGCGCTTATCAGCTTTCACCTTTCTCTCCGCTTTCGAACTTTTTTCGATGAATCGTTATGGTTCTTATCTCTAAAATAGTCTAGATTCTTGTTGATATTGAAATGCAACAAATATCGCATTCACTTGCTATGATAAGGCACACCTTATACAAGCTGAAACTTAAGATTTCAACATACAATTTTTTTTTTAATATCCATTCAACTAGAACCCACATTGATTGGAATGATGGCCAGAACACGTTTTTTTAATTCCTCTCAAATGATTTGTAAATACTCTACAATATAATGTTCTCATGTACTGTAGAGATAACATAGAAGACCTATGTCTGATGTATCTGTAATGGCCATCTGCAGCCAACCATGACTATTATTCCCAAAAATAAACCTAACTATAGTTGCCTACCTAATGCCATGAATATAGAACTTATCCTATAGTCAATTATCCCTTAGGATATCTCTTATTTGGTTATACCTTAGGTTCTCTTAGCATAACCCATGGGAATAATTAATATGTAGTACTTATGGGAAATTAATGGTGTATATTTGCTGTGGTATGCAGGTGACATTATTTATGACCTGATTTTTTTTATTTCTAAGCATTATGTTTATTCAATTAGGAGCTATATGACTAAATACAATTTTTCTTCCTACAGCGTGAGTGCATCTCAGTACACGTTGGCCAAGCCGGAGTCCAGATCGGTAATGCCTGCTGGGAGTTGTACTGCCTTGAGCATGGCATCCAGCCCGATGGCCAGATGCCCACAGACAAGACCGTGGGTGGTGGCGACGATTCCTTCAACACATTCTTCAGCGAGACCGGAGCTGGCAAGCATGTGCCCCGTGCTGTATTCGTCGATCTTGAACCTACTGTAGTTGGTAAGTTCACATGAAGACCATGAAATAATTCTCTAGAAGGACTTAATGTGGACAACTAAACCTAAAGATGGTTATTTTTCAAAACCACTGTCATGATTGAATTAGTGAAATGGCATTGTTAGTAAGAAACAAAACTAAATTAAAAAAGTTTTTTTTTGTTTATATCTTTTGACAATCCACATCCACACAGTCATTTGATCCCAAATTAGGCAGAACCTGTACTATGGAAACCTGACAACTGAAACTAATACTTATACACATTTTTCTTTCTAAATGCACACTTTAGATTAATAACACCAAGACACTTGGTGGAAAACAAACCTGACTCCCAGCCAGGATGTCTAACCACTAGACCAACGGGCCCTTCGAGTCTTTGAAGGCTTTAAACTAATTTTATTTTTCCTTTGTCAACAGATGAGGTCCGCACTGGCACATACAGACAGTTGTTTCATCCAGAACAACTTATCACTGGTAAAGAGGATGCCGCGAACAACTACGCCCGTGGCCACTACACCATCGGCAAGGAGATCGTAGACCTCGTCCTCGACCGCATCCGCAAGCTCGCCGACCAATGCACAGGCCTCCAGGGCTTCCTCATCTTCCACTCCTTCGGTGGCGGCACCGGCTCAGGGTTCACCTCCCTGCTTATGGAGCGACTCTCCGTGGACTACGGCAAGAAGTCCAAGTTGGAGTTCGCTATCTACCCCGCCCCCCAGGTCTCCACCGCTGTGGTCGAGCCATACAACTCTATCCTCACCACTCACACCACCCTCGAGCACTCAGACTGCGCGTTCATGGTCGACAACGAAGCCATCTACGACATCTGCCGCCGCAACCTGGACATCGAACGCCCCACCTACACAAACTTGAACAGGCTGATCGGTCAAATCGTATCTTCAATCACCGCCTCCCTGCGTTTCGACGGCGCCCTCAACGTCGACCTCACAGAGTTCCAGACTAACTTGGTGCCGTACCCGCGTATCCACTTCCCTCTGGTCACATACGCCCCGGTCATCTCCGCGGAGAAGGCGTACCATGAGCAGCTGTCTGTGGCGGAGATCACCAACGCCTGCTTCGAGCCCGCCAACCAGATGGTGAAATGCGACCCACGCCACGGCAAGTACATGGCCTGCTGCATGTTGTACCGTGGTGACGTGGTCCCGAAGGACGTGAACGCGGCCATCGCGACCATCAAGACCAAGCGCACCATCCAGTTCGTGGACTGGTGTCCGACCGGTTTCAAGGTGGGCATCAACTACCAGCCGCCCACCGTGGTGCCAGGAGGCGATTTGGCCAAGGTTCAGCGCGCCGTGTGCATGCTGTCCAACACCACCGCGATCGCAGAGGCTTGGGCGCGTCTCGACCATAAGTTTGACCTCATGTACGCCAAGCGCGCCTTCGTACACTGGTACGTCGGTGAGGGTATGGAGGAGGGAGAGTTCTCCGAGGCGCGTGAGGACTTGGCCGCTCTGGAGAAGGACTACGAAGAAGTCGGCATGGACTCCGCCGAGGGCGAGGGTGAGGGTGCCGAGGAGTACTAAGCCGCTAATATGTTCGACGGCTTGCACTTACACCGACACATTCCGGTGACAAACGAATAAAACTGAAATTATGTTGAACTTTGTCGTTTGATTCCTTGAATACCTTCTTAATTCTTAAAATGGAAGTCCTACCACTGTCCTAGTCGGTCATTCTAGCGTAGGATTGGTAGTTCTAGTGCTTGGGGTCTAGTCAGTATAGGCACGTTGTGTG
Source organism: Furcula furcula (assembly GCA_911728495.1). Taxonomy (NCBI): domain Eukaryota; kingdom Metazoa; phylum Arthropoda; class Insecta; order Lepidoptera; family Notodontidae; genus Furcula; species Furcula furcula. The sequence goes on along the minus strand of OU452267.1, from coordinate 12,996,567 downwards.
GTATAGGTACACATATATACACATTAAAGTACAATACGTACGTAGGCAAGATATATAAATTTACACTAAATTTTTACCTACATAGGATATCATATATGATATATTGTATCACTAGGCAGGCATCAATCTTTTAGGTGTCTTGTCTCAGTATTTCAGTACACTATACCACAGATTAAACTATACTATAAACAATAACATTGCATATAGTATCTACAATGATTTGCCTATGTTCTTGAAGAAAACAGAAGACACTTGTACAAACAGTTATGCAAGGAATATTGTATCGTCAGGTATATAGTAACCAGACAACTGAAACTATTAGGCCCAATTCACACCAGAAGAGCGGCGAACGGAAGCGGCGCGGCGCGCACTTTCACTGTGATAGAATTTTAGACTTTATCTACAATACGTAAAATACCAGTATCGCTTGAAAAGCTCAAAGAAGCTGCCCGCGCCTGCGCGAGCAGTCGCGGGCGGCCGCGCGACTCATCAAAGCGGCCGCTCGCGGCTGCGCGAGCGTCCGCGCGGCTGCGCGGGCATCCGCGCGACTGCGCGAGCGGCCGCGCGACTGCTCGAGCCGCCGCGCGACTGCGCGGGCATCCGTGCGGCTACGGGGACTCGCACCGCACAGTGGACGGAAAAGCGAGGTTCCCTTCCATAGGATTTTTGAAAAATTATAATAGTAGTGTATGATTTCTTGGTAAACCGTACGATATTAAAGTTTTGGAAATGATAAGCTTAGTTAAGATAACAACTGAATTTATTATATAACTTAACTAAATTAATGAATTGTATGAATAAAATGAAATAAATTTCTGCTTTGCTTTCTTTTTCTTTCTTCTTCTTGTTCAGAAAGAAGTGCTATGATAACCAATTCCATTTTAAAAAGTTTTTTACTTTTAGTTTATTTACTCCAAAACAAAAAAAAACACACAATGTGTCGAACGAATCTACAAACTAGACTGAGCCAGCGGCGGCCGGTAGCGGCGCGAGGCGGCTGCGAGCGGCGCGAGGCGGCTGCGAGCGGCCGGGCGCGGCCTCTTGCGCCTGCTCTGCCGGCCGCGCCGCGCCGCTGCCGGCCGCTTCGCGCCGCTTCTGGCCGCTTCCGTCCGCCGCTCTTCTGGTGTGAATTGGGCCTATACTAATTTTTTTTTGCAAATTACATACCTACTTAAGTAGATAAATAACACCCAGATATTCGTTTGGAATCGAACCCTACCTATTTTGTGGACAATAAATCATCCATGGATAGTTATTATAACTGGTAGCCTCGCTCTACTGAAAATTAAATTCACAGGGGGCGATACCTCATATAAAATCTATGGCGCTACATACCACAGAGAATATCTCAATACACATTAAACATGACTACACGGCTATGAAAGGCAAAAGATTTTGCATGTCGGGATAAATCGTGTCGATTCTTTTCTTTCGTTACCAAAATATGCGGATTGCGAAGTCTTTTGCCACTGCGCTGCGGTGGTGAATATTTATCACTGTAGTGGTGGTACATACCATGCTCATGAGAATTAGCTGCTTCAGGGTATAAGCGCACGGAGTCGCTGCTGTATTCGATGGACTTATTAATTAAAGGGGACCACACCCTAAACGTTGCCCGTTATTTAGAGCCCCGGCACAGATTAATAAAGAAGCCCCGGGCCCATGGTTGTACAAAATACCTACGTAATAATAATAGGTAGGTTTTTATCAGGGTTGTACCTCCGTATCAATGATCCATAACAACCTTTGGTCTACAAAGGTCCCACAGCATTTGTAAGCGAAAATTCGTAAAATGATATCCACAATCTCACTTCTCTCTCTATCACTTAGGGCCTAAGACTTAGGCCGTACATTAATTTGGGCCCCTAACAAGTTTTGATACTAGGCCCGTCTAAGGCAAGCTACGCTACTCGTCTTGATATCAAAATCAAGATACTAACTAATCCAATGAATCTAATAACGTCTATTCGCTCGGAAGTATATTTGAGGATGTTTCCTGTTTGTGAGCAAAATTACTAGATGACTTCGTACCAATCAATCACGTTTGAATCACACAAACGTAAGTTACAGATAGGGCTCAGCTGCACAGCAAGCGAATAATCTTTGTATGACTTATAAACCAAAGAAATGAAACTGTCAATAATAAAAACCAACAATGTTTGCAATTTAAGAAATAGGCTCTATCTAACTAATGACACTAAACCTAAGAGGTCTCTAAGCACTAAACACCAGAATTAGGTAGATTAAACATATCCTACAGGGGACAATAACTTGGTGAACAGTCCGATTACGTTAGATGATCCATACGCGTCGATGATATTATATCCCAGGAAGATGACTGATCTTGTGAAATATTGGATGCTGCTAAGGCCATATTAGTATGGTGGATATTATAATCATTAGATACCATTTTAGTGTGTGTGTCTGTGTGATATGTATTGGACTCCTGCCTCCATATGCCCATGGACGCAGGCATTACCTCACCTGAGACTTTCGAGTAGGTAAGAAGTCTTGAGTGCAATAATTCAGCAGTTACCTGATCAATAGCTATGTATCATCAACATCAGCCGAAAGAGGGCCACTCCTGAAAAAAGGCCTCTCCCGTGAGGCACCCGCCTTAATCACGCTTAACATGACTTGGAGATCGCAGTATAAGTGATTAGGTTATCTAATAGAAGGACGCTGCTGCCCGTCTTCTAGTTTTCCGTCACGACACTAAACAGGATGGGTGGGTGCTATTCTTACCCGGACACCCCACGGGACTGCTATGTTTACTCACCGATAAAGCGACTACTGTCCAAGGGACTTACCACCTGAATCAATAACGTGCAGTATTATTACATTTAATAGCATTGCAGTGTGCAATGACTTTATTATTCTTATCAACCCTACTGCCCACACAAGGCTCACGGTGTGTGACGTAACCCACGCAAACAAAATTGAAAGTAATGAGCCCAAGAACGGCTTGTTTGTTTGTTTGTTAGTGGGCGAGGTGACATCATGGCCTGCTACGCCTTATATGGATATGACAGTGTTCGGATTTTTATTCATAACGTTATTAACCTTGCTTATCTTTTAACCACGGTAACAGTGACGAATATTGCTATAAATAGACACGATGTCAGTTATGTATTTTATTTAAATTACTAGCAGCAGACCCACGCAGCTCCGCATGCGCTATTTTTACGTTAACTAAACTTTTAATAACAGACATTCGCATCGAATAAATAACCTCCTTTTTTATAGTCGGTTAAAAACTGGGACCCACGTTTTACTTGCTCTCCTAAGCACGGACCCGTTTAGTTCAAATTGTGTTAAACGGTCACCCATCTATTTAATGACCTTACCTAACGTTGCTTAACCCAATCTATTACAAAACCTTGATAACAACTCTCTATGAGTGTTCCCTTACTAATATTTATTATAATTATGAAGAAAAATTGATAAAATCGGACCAAGCGTATAACCCACGGAATAATAAATGTAAATTTTCATTTATTATTCCGTGGTATAACCAAATACCCATTTTGACTTTAATCCCCTCTCCCAAAAGAACCGTGCTAGATTACGGGATAAAAAGTATCCTATGTCCTACCTCGTAGTAAGATCTCAAATCATGCCAAGTTTCATTTGAATCCATTCAGTAGTTTTGGCGTGATGCGCAGCCGTGATACAGACAGACAGAAAGACAGACAAAAATTTAAAAAATTACATTTTCGGCCTCAGTATCGGTTATAGAATGCCCTCCAAATATGATTTTCAAAATATCTTCAATGTACAGAATTGGACCTGTTACAGTTTTATTATAAGTATAGATATTCGTAGCACATCGTGAGGAAACCTGCATGTCTGAGAAAGCCTAACTAGCTTTCGAATGACGTGTGAAGTCCGCCAACATGCACTTGGCCAGCGTGGTGGACTATATAGCCTAAGCTCCCTCATCTTGAAGGGAGGCCCGTGCCCAATAGTGGGACAAAAACAGGGGCTGGTATAATTATTATTTTCTTAGCCACCGTGGCGTAGCGTGCAACCGGTGGCCACGGGATCAAATCCCGGGGAGAGCAACAACATTGTGTAGTTATTCCTTACTGGCTAGGACAATGCAGGTCGATCACCTGATTGGAAAGTAAGATGGTCCATGCGTTGGATGGCCATGCAAAAAGTTGAGTGAGCATTACCCCAGCAAGAAAGATGGTCGTAGAGAAGATTGAGTTAAACGAATAATTAGAGCATAATCTGCTGTAAATGTGCGCGGAATAAAAAATTTGTGCATACTTTCGTTTTCGAGAAAAATCCGAAAAACGATTCTTGCTGGGGTAACGTTGTTCCAGCAAGAAGATTCTAAACCAATGATCGGAGAGAAACATAAACTTCAGGAAAGATAGCTTATATTTGTGCGTAATTGTGCGCTGAAAATGAAATTTGTGCGTCTTAAGATTTCAGAGTTATTACAATTCCTGCTGGGGTAACGTTTTGCAGAATCGTGTTTCTCGGAAACCAGTAATTGTGCACCTGTAGAATAAACGATTATCAGTAGCTCTTAATTTGTGCATTAATTAGATTTTCAAAAATATTTACCGTTTTAGCGTAATAATGGATTAATGAGAACATTAATTAGATTTTCAAAAATATTTACCGTTTTAGCGTAATAATGGATTAATGAGAACCAAAAAAAAAGGTCCTAGCGCTTAAACGAACAACAAACACACACACAATTCATCCACACACCCACACACACACACACACACAATTCATACACACACACACACACACACACAATTCATACACACTGAAAACGGTATTCGGTCCTTTTTAATACTCTTAACATCGATCCTGCGCCTAATCTCATATTCATATATATTTATTGCATTCCACAATGTTTGTAATTAGGTGGTAATAGATATAAAGGAGTCATTGTGGACCCTGCTGGGCACAACAAAATATACCTGGATTAGGAGGGAGGAGGATACTAATTATCAAAACAATAATTTATATCTCTCACCGGTCGTGTCAGTCTTCCGTTCCATCGGATTGTGAGGGTAAAGGAAGAGAGTGCCTTTTTGTCTTCTCAAGCACTAGACACTATAATATCTCCCGCGTAGATGACTGATCTTGTTAAAGAATGGCCGCTGTTGTCGTATCGGCCAGGAGGACATTATTTTAATTATTATTCTCATTCATTAGGTTCTCAATCTAAACTAAGCTTGTCCACCTATTAAGGCGCACCATTTTATTAACAACTAGCGTTACTAGCGGCCCATCGGCGATGCACAGGTGTAATTTTTTTTCTAGAAATAAATATAGCTTATATGTTAGTCAGAGATAATGTAGCATTCTAATGGTGATTTTTTTTTAAATCGTTCAAGTCAAGTTCATTATTTTAATTAAAATAGTTTGATAAATGTGCCATGTGTTTGAGGTAGGCCAAGTAAAATATTTATTAAGAAGACTAATCCCGCTGTATAACAAAACATTACTTATCGGTACTTACAGCGCAAAAATAAACAGTTATGTGCCCAAAATTGATTTAAAAAAATCTAGGGATCAAAAAAGAACAAAAGTCATATACTTACTTAATTCAATGTACTTATCTATATCCAGTTGAATTTTCTGCATAAGTTATTGAGTATTATGACTCGTTTGCGTAATAATCAGTTTTTGCTTCTCTTGAAAAGTTTGGTTTTTTAACATAGCGCATTTTTTGGATGGCAGCGACGAAATATAGCCTACATGTTAGTCAGGGATAATGTAGCATTCTATCTAATGGTGTTTTTTTTTAATCGGTCCAGTAGTGTGTGATTCTATTAGTTACAAAAATCCAAAAATACAAATCTTTTCTATTAAGTATAAATATTAGTGTGTGTGGATGAGATCCCGGATCAAAATAGTTTCCCAATTATTCCTCATAAGGACTTACTTTTCTCCTAAAGTTCTCACTGTCTGTGCCCTGCTTTTCATTACATTCGATGCATCGCGTCGCGTTCTATTTTAAAAGCATCGGGTATAAGGAAACGAAGCAGGAGAAATCTATTTCGAGCCGCGAGAGTAAGGTTAGGGTTCGATGAACCAAACGGTTAATTTTAACTGTGCCGGCGACGCGAGCTATTGTTTTTCTAACTTTTATCGGTTCAACATCCCATTTTGTTCAGATAAAATACCTACTTGCGATTCGCTGCGGCATCACTTTACGAGGCTAAATCTAAAACAATGTATTCATAAGTAAAATAAAAACTAATATTAGCAGATTTTTTTTTACTGTTTTGTTGAACTTGCAACAGTTAAGTGTGGTTGTAATGATTAAAATTCCATTATATTATAATAACGTTTATTTAACTCTTTATAACACAAAAGTCTCACAAAATTATATATACAGTTAATAAATCGACATGTCTAGACTGAAAAAACATACAAAAGCATAGGATAGCCATATAGGTAGTTTTACACTAACTTGAAACATGATAAGTAGAAGAGACCATAATTTAGTATAGATATTAAATTATATTTTTTGGTCAAAATACTGAGTTATATATATTCGGAAGACTAATTCATGATAAAAGCTAGAAGCTAAAATTAAATACAATTTCGATTTTGTTTGCCTATCTAATGTGAAAAATTATTACAACACCAATCTTGCAAATAATCTACTCATTAATACTATCTTAATACAACATTTATACAGTACTCACAAGGGATCTTTGTGTGTCTGAAGATAGGTTTTGCGCAATTTCAGTCGTGAGTTGTCAATACAAAAACACAAAAATAGCTACTGCGCAGTGTCTTGCAGCCAAATTCAGACACACAAAGATCTGTTGCGACTACTGTATGCTGGTATTCTATTGAAATTTTGGATTGAGAGTCAAGATAATAACAGCTTAGTGAGCGCGTAACTTCACGTCTACTATCCCTTGCGGGGTGTACAGACAGCATCTAGTAAATTATGCCTGATGCTACGATTACCAATATCCCCTCAGCGGTGCACGCGAGATCGCGTGTTAACGCGTGTGATGCGGATCAGAGTTATCCGCCGTGGAGAGCATATATATGTTCAGTCAACAAGAGTACATTCTAGAAGCACAAATGTACCTTGACTTGTGTAAAACGCAATGATATTTTATAACAATAGATATTTTATGGGACTTAACACACCACACATTCCCACCACTGTGCCTCCTGTAAGCCAGGATCTACAGCAGTCACCACTGAAGACACCGATGTTTGAACCTCAGCGAGTCCCGGGGAAACACCACATTTTTTTCTGAATCCGCAACAAATTTAATTAAAAGTAGACAGGAGGAGTTGGAAATACATAAATTCCACTTCCCTCCTTTGCAAGGCGGGAGACAAGCAATGAATTAACACACAATGGATACGCCATTAGCGCACGAAAAGTGAAGACACGAAATTCACCTAATTGGGTGAACAAGCAGTAAGTCCCGCGTCGGTGAAATGTTACAAACGTGACCTTTGAAAATCAAGTAAAATGCAGTCATACGTATATAGAAAATGCACAAAGTATTGCACAGAAGTACATAATAAGGAAGGGATATCATACCATAAACTCTGTCCATTTTATTATTGGTTTTTTGACAGGTGACGCCCATGAAGTTTCGTATTGTTAAAGTTACAAATTCACAGAAATAATATTGTACTTCATGGACGCGTACCGCACTTTAGTGAGTTGCCACACATAACGATTACTACGATTGTGCCACAGATTACAAAGAATCGATAGAAATAAATGCTAATATGTAAATAAGGTATCAAAAGTTCAAATTGCCACAATGATTGCCAACCTTCGGTAACGAAGATGGCACTACAAGAAGAAGAAGAAATAAGGTGTAATATGTTTTCATTACTTTCGTCTTATTTACATTATGTTCATTTTGTTTTTAGTGCCTCATGCATATTATAACAAAGAAAGACAACAAATTTTTAAGGTTGAAACATTAACATGAGTCGTCAGAATCAAAAAAATATTTAATCGAATGTACATTTTTCGATATCGATTATTTCGATCACTTACTGTGTTCACGTTCCTATAAACGCCAAACGTCGAGCTGTCAAAAAACCAATAATAAAATGGACAAAGCCAAAAAACTACACATAAAATAAGTCACATTTTTTGGCGCGCATTAGTAGGGATATAACATATCTATGGTTTATAATATCATTGGTAACACGTCTATATACCTCACTAAAAGAATGCGTAACTATGAGTCATAATCTTATCACTTAATATTACTTTATTAGTTCAAGCTGACCTTGGTAGCCATTCTGACTTGGTATAACGACTGCTGTCTAGAAGACAGTAAGGATCCCCCTTAGAAGGGAGGGGTTGCCATAATCCCCACGCTTGGCAGGCGTCTTGGGGACTGCAGTATAGTTACGTAATCCAATAGGAAGACGCTACTGTCCGTCTTCTTGTTTTCCCTTACTCGCCTTTTACGGACAACCAAAGGGAAGGAGGGAGGGGACTATGTTATGCCTTATCTTAATATGGACTATCAGTGAATTTCTAGCGAATGCTATAGCTAATTAACAACAATAGTTTGACTAAACAAAATGATCGTTGTCAGCAGAAAAATTCTTTCATAAACTATGGCAACTATCCTGACCAAAGTGTTGAGAAAACAGAAACTTGTAGAGCTCTGGCAAGCAAAGATAACCATACAAATAGTCAAATAACCAATGCTTGCGATTGCTTTTGACCTTTCTGAATTTTGCCAAATAAATGACAGTTCAACGTAAGTATATTAAAAAAAAATGGTGATATTAACACACCCGCCGCACTCACAAACGTCAATTAGCGTTAGCTCTAATTAAGACATCTAAGTATTTCGACTCTTGTTCAATTATAGATATCTGTACTCACTATCAGTATAACGTTTAATTGACTTCGCGTGTCAAGTGAATCAAGAACTAATAATAATAATATCCTGGGACAATTCACACACGGTCATCTGATCCCAAACTAGGCACAGCCTGTACTATGGAAACCAGACAACTGATACTAATACTTATATACTTTTTTTTGTAAATACATACTTATATAGATAAAACACCCAGACACTTGGTGGGAATCGAACCCACGACCTGTTGGGTAGCAGACAGGGTCACTAACCACTAGACCAACGGGCCCGTCGACGTCGACAACTGGATTAATGATCATTAACGTTAACTGACGTTTTTGTGTGCGATATTGAAATAGACAGATACATATGAATATAACCACTTAGGTTAAATACAGGGGCGTAGCTACCGCCGTATCAGCCGTATCAATGATACGGGGCCCCCGGACTACAGGGGTCCCGAACATGTGTAAACAACAATTCGTAAAATCCATGTTTTCACATAATCTCCTAGGCCGTACCATCATTTGGGGCCCCCAACAAATTTTGATACGGGGCCCATCTAAAGCAAGCTACGCCGCTGGTTAAATATAATATGTCACGCAGCGGTTTATGATATTAAAAAATACCGGTCAAGTGCGAGTCGGACTCGCGCACCGAGGGTTCCATACTATCTTTGGACGTATTAAAGTAATTTTACTATTCATGTAACACCTCAGATAGCAAAAAAAAAACAAACCGCATAACTAAGTTTGTTTGACGAGGTTTTTTTAGGATTACTAAAAAACTGTACTACTTCGATAGATCATTTTATTTTTCCTGCAAAATATAGATAGACATGCATTATCCATAATTATTTCAGATTTTTCCCTCCACAAACTTCGGAGATAAGGGGGGGGGGGGGGAACGGTATTTTTTTTGACATTTTTGGTTATTAGCCAAAAACTACGTCACATAAGCCAAAATAAAAATCTGTTTTGAGATGTGCAAATGAAGCCCTTTCATATGATACCCCACTCGATATAGTAGTCTCACTTTGAAATTTTGATGACCCATTTCGACCCCCATTATAAAAAAAGTAAAAGAAAAAATATATTTTTTTTATTTGCGATGAGGTTGGGTAAGTAAGATCTAAAACTATTCCAAGTTTCAAATCGATAGCATCAGTGGTTCCTGAAATATATAGGTGTGACAGACAGACAGACGAAGTCAGACCATAAGGGTTTCTTTTTTTACCTTTTAGGTATGGAACCCTAAAACATATTACTGAGCACAAATGCAAAATAAATTCATCTAAATAATTGCTGCATATTTCATAAGCATACCATAGCACTGTTACTCGTTATATACAAATCAATTATAAAACAACATTTTAACAATAAACGACACTAACAGGAATGCCTTAATAATTATCTTTTTACATAACGTAATATGGTCTTGCCTTATATTTAAATAAAATTAAAAAAAAATAACTCCACGCCATGTGATATATGAATTAATACATATATGTCAGCATACATAATTCACCTTAAAAACGATGGTACAATGTAGGTCTTTTCAAGTTTTAATAATCTGTGCACTTTATCATCTCCGATTACATCGCCGCTTTCCATCAGGTCTGCAATCAAGCAGTCGTTTCAATTGAGTAAAATAACAAAAAAACTTTTAGAGAAGCTCAGAGTCACACAACGAGCTATGGAGAGAGCTATGCTCGGAGTTTCTTTGCGCGACAGAATCCGGAATGAGGAGATTCGCCGAAGAACCAAGGTCACCGTATAGCTCTTAAAATCTGCAAGTTGAAGTGGCAATGGGCAGGCTATATCGCTCGGAGAACCGTTCACCGATGGGGAAGAAAGGTTCTCGAGTGGCGACCACGACCCGAAGATGAAGCGTAGGCAGGCCTCCCACTAGGTGAAGAGACGACATTGTGCGCGTCGCAGGTAACCGGTGGATGCAAATAGCCAATTGTCGTTCATTGTGGCGTTCGAAGGGGGAGGCCTATGTTAAGCTGTGGACGTCTTCCGGCTGGTGATGATGATGAAGAAGACAATCACCAGATGGTAAGCACTACGCCTGCCACAAAGGTGGCGGTAGCAGCTTCTGCTATGCCCAAGCTCTGCCCACCATTTTTAAGGTGATTACGCGTGATGGTATATATTTAACCATGGCAACAATTAGTGTTTAATAACACAGTCATCTAAGTCCATAATTTGGTGCAATGTGATTTTTTTTTGAACAGTGATCATTCTCCTTAGCTCGCCGGCACAACTTCTCGTTTGAATTCTGAAAACTTGTGTCACTGCAAATGATAAAATAAATTTTTCACCAACTAGCAGCTAGTTTCAATATTTATTACTAACTAGCTGACCCACGCAGCTCCGCCCGCGCTGTGTTTACGTTCACTAAACTTTCAATAATATACATTCGCATAGAATACAAAACCTCCTTTTTTAAAGTCGGTTAAAAACTTGGACCCACTTTCTACTTGCCCTCCAAAGCACGGAAACGTTTAGTTCAAATGGCGTTAAACGGTCACCCGGATCTATTTAATGATCTTAGCTAACGTTGCTTAACCTGATCGATTTCCAAAAATTGTTAACAACTGTCTATGAGTGTTCCCTTACAAATATTTATTATAATTATAAAGAAAAAATGATAAAATCGGACCAAGCGTATAACCAAGTACCCATTTTGACTTTAATCCTCTCTCCCAAAAGAACCGTGCTAGATTACGGGATAAAAAGTATCCTATGTCCTACCTCGTAGTAAGATCTCAAATCATGCCAAGTTTCATTTGAATCCATTCAGTAGTTTCGGCGTGATGCTCAGCCGTGATACAGACAGACAGACAAAAATTAAAAAAAATACATTTTCGTCCTCAGTATCGGTTTTAGAATGCCCTCCAAATATAATTTTCAAAATATCTTCAATGTACAGAATTGGACCTGTTACAGTTTTATTATAAGTATAGATGTTATAAAGCCTAAAGTAACATCTAACTAGGTGGTAGGTTCCTTGTGCATGGAACCGTCCAGGTAGGTACCACCGCAGTGTCAGATATTCTGCTGCCAAGCAGCAGTGTGTTAACATTGCTTGTTCCGGCGTGAAGGGCACTGTAGTTTGTGAAATTACCGGACACAAAGACTTAATATTTAATGTCTTAAGGGTTTCCACTGTCGCTGCATTATTATTGTATTACACCTGGTACATTCGTGCTGCGTAATTTAGAGGTCTATATTAATAATAGAAGATAGTAGGGGGTGATGATAAGATGGGGCGTATGTGTGATGATAGGATGGGGCGCATGTGTGATGATGGGATGGGCCGGCGGATATATGATGATAAGATACGATGTACATGTGTATAGTTACCGGCGGCTAGAGCCTCGTGCTCTATATGTGTATGGTGTAGAGCACGCGGCGCTATAGCGGCGGCGCCAGCAGGCCCGAGTACTGTAGCAGCGCCTCGCGCAGCGCGCCCCCCGCGCCCCCGGCACCCCCCGCGCGCCCGCCGGCCGCCAGCCGCACCAGCTCCGGGTACAGACCTGACACACATGCACATGTCAGACCAACACACACAATTAGGCCCGAACTAAAGAACCCTTATATTACATAGATAAAAGTACAATACAATGGCTTGGATGGCGAACTCTCTCTTTACTTTATTATTTTTTTACATAAATTATATGCTAGGATATTATTGTAATATGGGGCAAACCGGAGCACTTACCCCGAGCGGGAGTCTCAAGGGGCGCCAAACCGTAATTTATTATGATAATAAAAAATTGCTCCACAAAGCGTAAGTAATGGATAATAAAGAGAACATTTATTAAAGGGTTCTTAATGTCCCATTCACGAAAAACTCCAACCATTATGCTACCTGTATTTATGTTTTTTATCTAGTTTAAGTACTTTATCTCAAACGCTAGAGAGGGGCGCCACCATCAAGTTTCTGCCCCGGTTAAAAATACTAGATCCAGTGCTGCTATAGAAGAGGACGAAAGAGGAGAGGAAGGTAAACCTCTCACCTATTAACTTCTGCCACGCGACAGCGTCCGCTTTGCCTGGCGGCGCTTTCTTCATAGACTCGGTGAGCGTCGCTATTGCTTTCAATACAAATGAAATTTCTGACAACTGGTGCCTGCGGAACAAATAAATTGAAATGCGCTATCATGCGGATTTTAAGTGTTAAGCTCGACTCCGAATTCAAAGCTGGCTCGCAGAGCACAGCCACGTTAGAGACCTTCAGAGTCGCTGGAAGTTCGGAGTGTGGACCCTGAGACTTCCATTGAGTACGGTGGCGGGGTTGCGACCCTGTCTCCGTGAGCACCCTGGGTTATAATGCGCCCGCCGGCAGCGGGCCCAAAGCACTGAGGGGCAGGTGCAGATCACACCGGAGCCCTGGTCTCCCCTCTCACGTGCCGATGCCACAGGCGCAGGCGGGTTTTAGAGGGTAAGAATCCCACATACCCTGGTTGACTACCACAGGTTTTGAAGGTTTCTCCGCGATAAAAAACCGGTTAGGTTAGAGTAATATCATAGCCGATGTGAACGGTCGTCGTGGTGGGATATATTACCTGGGTAACGGGTCTGTGTTGTCCTCGTCTTGGGTATACCTGGATATGACCTCTTGGAACCGGTCCAGCAAGGCCACGATCGCCAGCGGATCTGTGTCATCTGTTAAAAATAAATCTCAATCTTTAATAATAATTTACAGCAAAGGCCCCAGAAGGAGGGCTATGACTTGACTGCTATCCGACATGATGAAACGGAGGGCTATGACTTGACTGCTATCCGACATGATGAAACGGAGGGCTATGACTTGACTGCTATCCGACATAATGAAACGGAGGGCTATGACTTGACTGCTATCAGACACGATGAAAAGGAGGGCTATGACTTGACTGCTATCCGACATGATGAAACGGAGGGCTATGACTTGACTGCTATCCGACATGATGAAACGGAGGGCTATGACTTGACTGCTATCCGACATAATGAAACGGAGGGCTATGACTTGACTGCTATCAGACATGATGAAACGGAGGGCTATGACTTGACGGCTATCTGACATGATGAAACGGAGGGCTATGACTTGAGTGCTATCAGACATGATGTTTAATTTCAATGCTATCAGACATGATGGAAAGCGGCGAAATAATCGAGGATGGTACCCACATTATATGATACACATTATATGAGGATGGTATCACCAAATGAACGAACCGAACGAATCAGCTTACTTTTTTTGTACTACACAACGTACCTCTTGGTTTTCACTATAATTTAGAGAACTTATTTTGATTTCTAACCTCGGTTGACAACCCGGGATCGAATAACTTTGGAGAAAATAACGCAATGTATTGTTACACCGTTCGATAGCGACACTAGTAAGAATCAAATACTGGGAAGTAATTAATTAAGAACGCAGCTGCAAGACGTCCACTACTGGATAAAGGCTTCCCCCCTTAGAAGGGAGGAGATGCGTTTGATTCATACATTACCTTCCTTGGTGTCTTCCGGACTAAATAATAAATACATTATACTTTTTGGTCTTCTTGAAATATTATGGTTGAGAATTTTCTGGGACATACTTTGTCGGCACGCTGTTGAACCTCTTGCTATAATATTCTTAAAATTAGAGACTGCGAACTTCAAATATTAATGTGTGTGAAATCTCACCTTCAACCCCCGTTAAGGGGTCAGCGTCCTCCAGCATGGAGAACTGCAATAGAGTCTCAAAGCAAGTGCGTGCGAACTCTTCTGTCTCTTTCAGTTCTTGTTCGTTTTCTGAAACAAAACATAAGATTAGAGTGATTCGGGGCGCGCTCAGGTCACTTACTTGAGTAATTGTGTGGTAATTGTTAGGTGTACTCACGGTTGGTGATGGTGTGCGGTGTACTCACAGTTGTAGTGATGGTGTGGGTTGTACTCACGACTGTGGTGACGGTGTGCGGTGTACTCACAGTTGTAGTGATGGTGTGGGTTGTACTCACGACTGTGGTGACGGTGTGCGGTGTACTCACAGTTGTAGTGATGGTGTGGGTTGTACTCACGACTGTGGTGACGGTGTGAAGTGTTCTCACGGTTGTAGTGTGGGTGTGGAGTGTACTCACGTATATGTTTGTGCGGCTGGTGGTGTAGTGCGGCGGCCCGCACGAGCGCCAGCAGAGGGCGCGAGTGTCGCGCGGGTAAGCGCGGGCGCGCCCCAAGCGCCTGCTCGCGCACGCATATCACTAGTGAACGCGCCGCACGACCACGACCCGCTCTAAATACACCACAATCTTTATGCATCTGCCCAGTACCCCAGTAATAGACCGGGAATAGTAGATTGTATCACAAGGGAGCTAAGTAATTATTTTTACAACGAGGGCACTATTTTGAATCCAGAGTGAAGGGAAGGATTCTAGAATAGAATCCTGAGCGCAGCGAGGGATTCTAAAGTACGTTGCCCGAGGTATAAATAATTTTGCTGCCGAGTGATACACTCTGCCTTACACTTTTCCCCTCTATGGAAATAATAAACACGAGATGCTTTTAGTAGTGACGAATATTTATATTGACATAACCAAATTAAATTTGTAATGTTGTAATAAGTTCCGGCGTATTTTTTTTTGGCGTCGACAGGCGCACTTTATCGATGTGACTTGCGTGCAAACTTGTTATTTTAATAGCGTTCTAAATTAATTTCGTCACTGTTATTAAGTGCTATCGATCGAGAAATAAGCATCACTTTCCGAATTAATGGGATAAAAAAGTAATTTTTAACCGACTACAAAAACGGAGGAGGGTTCTCAATTCGTCTGTATATATATTTTTTTAAGAGTTCAATTTCTCATGTGTCATGTGTCTCCCGGGGTGTTTAAAATAAAAATTAATATAAAAATGCACTCAACGTTCGTAAGTGGTGTATCAAAGCTTAAACAGATAAAAATAGTCAAGTGCGAATCGGACTCCGTACCTTCTATGGATGTCTAAATGTTGATTTGCTATTCATCTAACAACGGTAGCAAAATACCAAACCTCACAATAGGCATGATGACTGCAACACAATACCAATAAATCTGTGGTTTTAAATATTAGAACATATTGCACTGATTCCAAAAATGCATCTCATTTTCATAATAATAGAGAGATTTTCGTGATATTTAACCCTTCAGGCCCGGGTGATACGTATTTGTATCATGACATAACGCACCGCAATGACTCCCTCAGGCCCGGGTGATACGTATTTGTATCATCCGCCGTTGACGGAATTCACAATTTTTTTTTCATGGTAGAAATTTAATTTTTGTATGGGAACCCTATGCTTTATGGTTACATCATAGTATCATCTTTATAATAGACCCGTTATTCATTAGTTCTTTTGACATTTTAAGTCATAAATTCAGTTACGAAAGTCGGCTGGTCTCGGTCGGACGGAGTAAAAGTTGTGGTCACGGAATGTTACTTTTAAATCGTAAGTATTCTTTTATTTCAGGTGAAATGTTTTATTTTTTTATTTTAACGTAATAATAAAGCTGTGTAGAGGGTAGTTAGTGCGTATTTTGTGAAAATATTGTATATTTTCGAACTGAAAAAACAAAAAAAAATCACCATAGTGATTTTTTTGTTTGTTTGTTTACTTTTGGTATAATTCCGTTATTATTTGTAATGTACTTGTTTTAAATACATCGTAATTACATCATAACGATAATAACTCAAAGATAAAGTCATAAAATCTAATCTAACTATCGAAAATTTTGCATACCATGACGTCATATCGCGCAGTGACGTCATTTTTTTAAAAAATTGAGTTAATTTCGATTTTTTGGTAGTGCTTTGTTTAAAACTTGTAAAAAAGGAGTTTGGATGCAAAGAATGGATCTTTCTTAGTGCCTGAGTCAATATTCTACCCTCAAAATCGAATTCAAAAATAGGTAAAATCAGCTTTGCCAAAAAATCACCTATTTTAGACTTTCCCTTTAAAAAATCGATATTTATAACTCTAAAAAAGCATATACTGGATAGCTTATACTTGTCTCAGTAGAACTCTGTTTACAGAACGCAAATCGGTTAAGTGGTTGTGTTTATATAACGTTCGTAAGTTGAAACCACGGCGGGCCGCCGAATAACATAAACAATTACGTCATCACAAAACGTGCGCGCGCGAAAAGCGGCCGGGCCTTACCGGGCCCGAAGGGTAAGCAAATAAATTACTTAAATACAGCTAATCGCCATTTTGTAATAAACGCTGATCAGAGTGAATCCTGTGTAAATAAACAACTGTCAAACTGTCATCTCCACTTTTTCTTTCATACAATGATTCACTTTATACCTAGACAAATGTTTATTTACACCGTAGTGACGTCACAAAATGGCGCCATGCACCGGCCATCGTTTTGGAACGAAATTCAAACTCTATTTTAAAAATTGAAAAGATTGCTATTAATTGTAAATTTAATACAAAAATATGATTATTTTCGGCAATAGTAGCTAGTAATTTTGAAAAAATACTCTATAATGTACTTACGGGAAGTACATTATAGAGTATTTTTTCAAAATTAGTCATCATGGCTATTATGTCTCTCAAAGTTATTTGAAAATATCTGAAAAACTGTATCACTTTCTAGAAACATCGGTTTATTTTTCGAGTAAAATATACACACACCTTAATGACTTGTAATTATTTTAGGATTCCCCCTTCACAAACTACAGAGATAAGGGGGAGAGATAATACCACCCATTGTCTTCAATAAAATCTTATTTAGAAACATGTTTACTTTCTCGTAAATGTAAATAGGAATTTATACAGCGCTGACAAGTCAACAGGCGAGAAATTAGTTGTGACGTCATAGTACTCACGGTGGCTCAAACAGGAATGTCTCTAGGACCCTGGGCAGGGTCTCCCAGAAGTCCTTGTACACATCGGGCTGTTCCCGAGCCAATGGCAGCCCAGTGCCTAGGACCTGTCAATTAAACCATTACACAAAACTCTAGACTTTGATGTTCAGCGTTGTCAAGTCTCAAATTTTTTTTTAACTTAGCGATTTAATATGCAAGACATGTAATCTCGCGGTCACGAACGGTGCACCACTTTTAGAACGACAATCGCTTGCAAGAGCCGGCCCAAAATACGTGCGGGCGAGGTAATCGCACGTAACGTTGTTCAAACGGTTTTTATTGAAAACTGGTACACCGTTCGTGTCCACGATAGTACCTGATGGTCGCGCGCCCCGCCTGCCTATAGACAGCTGCATTGTACTGCCGCTCGTCACACGAGACATTATTAAGTCTCTTGTGTCATGCAACTTCATCAGCTACAGTGCCCTTCACGACGCAATACAGCAATGTTTACACACTGCTGCTTGGCGGCAGAATGTCTGACACTGCGGGGGTACCTACCTGGACAGTTTAGACTAAACTAACCACTAAGAAAGAACGACACAAAGCTATTGCTCCCTACAGGATTTGGATCCACTACCTCCGGTTAGTAAAACCGGAAGCTTTCCACGAAGAATACGAGTAGTAGTACATTACCTGTAGTAACAGCGCTGATATTTGCGCGCTCTCGTCCACTTGTTCGTTGGTCCGTCTCCGTTTATCCTGATTGCTTTTGAGTACTGATGAGTGTAATGCCTGAAGAAAATTCTAATATGAGCGGCTATTCAAATATAATTGAAGGCCCCGTTGGTCTAGTTAGACACCCTGGCTGTTACCCGATGGGTCGTGGGTTCGATTCCCACCAAGTGTCTAGGTGTTACTTATCTATTTAATTTATCGGCGGTCGACGCGTGATCGCGTTTATGCGGTTCCCGTGATAAACATGGCGCAGATCGGAATCACCGGCCGTTGAGAGCTGTATGTATTTACAAAAAAAAAAATGTATATAAGTATTAGTATCAGTTGTCTGGTTTCCATAGTACAGGCTCTGCCTAGTTTCGGATCGGATGACCGTGTGTGGATTGTCCCAAGATTTTGTTATTAATCTTAGAACTCCGTACCTGTTGGGTGTCCGGGTAAGAATGGTGTCGTGAAAAGGGAAATCGTAAAGACGGGCAGCAGCGTCTTTCTATTGGATTACCGACCACCTGTACTGCGATTCCCAAGACGCCTGCCAAGCGTGGGGATTATGGCAACCCCTCTCTTCTGAGAGAGAGGCCTCTATTCACCAATGACATCTGTCGGCTGCTGATATTGATACTTAGAAAACATTATTTATTAGACAAAATGTTCTACCCTTTTACGGTTAAACCATAGAGTTTATATATTATGAATAGAGTACGCGTTTGTCTATGGCCCCTTAAACAAACCGTAGGCAGATGTTCTTCTAAGAGGCATGTGAATTGAACTATTTAAAGTTATATTATAAAAGTTATATTGATATTTAAGTGATAAGTAGTGATGATAGTAGTACTGATTTGTGTTCTGTGGATTAAACTGACTTAAAAATGTCTTGCTTTCCAATGATGGAAGTGG
Source organism: Furcula furcula (assembly GCA_911728495.1). NCBI lineage: Eukaryota > Metazoa > Arthropoda > Insecta > Lepidoptera > Notodontidae > Furcula > Furcula furcula. The sequence continues at coordinate 12,977,261 of OU452267.1, read as the reverse complement.
GAATTGTCTCGCCTACTCATCCTGTTTACTTATCTTATAAATTCAATAAGAATTCAAAGAAGTTTTGGTGTGTCTCGGTGGCGCGATAGTGGCGAAGCTATTCGTCTCGTCAGCAGTTGCTGTTGAGTTGAGTTGAGTAAGGGCTAGGGCTTCCGGTGGTGGCTGGGCCTAACTCATAGCCAGTATCAATAGAATTCTTAATTTACTTTTAATTTATTTTTCTTTTTTGTATTGTAAATCAGCGCTCTCTAGCATCTGAAAATTTACTAAATTAATAAAGCGATTAGGCGTATATATCTGTGGATTATAATCTAGATCAATACCTTATTCATTGTATTATACCTTAAAGTGATTGTAATCTGTTTTATACGCTAATAAACAATAAAATAAAAATAAAATAGAAGGGCACGTGTTACCAGCAGCAGGTGTGGCAGTACGTCGCGGCAGTGCGCGGGCGCAGCGCTGTACAGGGCTGCAGCGGCTGACAGGCAGCGGGTGCTGGCCCCCCCCGGCTGCTCGCCGCAAGCGGCCGCCAGTGACGTCAGAGCGCTGAACAGCGCTGGCAGCAACTCGTGCCGGACTAGAGCCTCCTGTTTATATGGAGATCAGGGATTTGAACAATTCACTTTTAATCCGATTTTTACCGGACTACAGAGAAGAAAGAGTAATAATTTTGACAGTCAATTTATGTAAGCATGAAATTTCGGGGGGACAAATCTGAAAAGGAAAGTAAAATATGCAGGTCCTAATTACAAAATAATCCATCAAACAGACAGGGGCTTTAAAGATTAGATTTCTGTAGACTCAAAGGGAGAGTCAACTGCAGCCATTAGCTATCCTTATACCTCCTCCCTGTTTCTGCGACTGCTCGCTGAGTTTTTGAAGTGAAACTTCTCATGCGACTTCCAAAAATGTTATCACTTAACGCGTTAGATGTTAAGCGTTAGACGTTATGCGTTAAACGATAAGCGTCGCCAGTGAGTGAGCGAGTGAGTGGGCGAGAGGGTGAGTGGGCGAGTGGATTAGTGGGTGAGTGAGTGAGTGAGTGAGTGGGTGGGTGAGTGGGTGAGTGTGTGTGTGTGTGAGTGTCGTTGTGAGTGTGCGTGTGTGAGTGAGTGAGTGAGTGTGTGTGTGTATGTTTGAGCGTGTGTGCGTGTGTTTGAGTGTGTGTGCGAGTGAGTGGGTGAGTGTGTGTGTGGGTGAGTGAGTGGGTGAGTGAGTGAATGAGTAGGTGAGTGGGTGGGTGTGAGTGTGTGTGTGTGAGTGAGTGAGTGGGAGTGTGTGTGTGTTTGAGCGTGTGTGTGAGTGTGTGTGCGAGTGAGTGGGTGAGTGAGAGTGAGTGAGTGTGTGTGTGTGAGTGTGTGTTTGAGCGTGTGTGGTGTGTGTGTTTGAGCGTGTGTGTGAGTGTGCATGTGAGTGGGTGTGTGTTTGAGCGTGTGTGCGTGTGTGTGAGTGTGTGTGCGAGTGAGTGGGTGAGTGAGTGTGTGTGTGTGTGTGGGTGAGTGAGTGGGTGAATGAGTGAGTGTGTGTGTGTGTGTGTGTGTGTGTGTGGGTGAGTGAGTGGGTGAGTGGGTGAATGAGTGAGTGAGTGTGTGTGTGTGAGTGTGTGTTTGAGCGTGTGTGGTGTGTGTGTTTGAGCGTGTGTGAGTGTGCATGTGAGTGGGTGTGTGTTTGAGCGTGTGTGCGTGTGTGTGAGTGTGTGTGCGAGTGAGTGGGTGAGTGAGTGTGTGTGTGTGTGTGGGTGAGTGAGTGGGTGAATGAGTGAGTGAGTGAGTGTGTGTGTGTGTGTGTGTGTGAGTGATTGTGTGTGTGTGATTTTGTGTGTGCGTGCGTGTGTGAGTGGGTGAGTGTGTGTGAGATTGTGTGAGTGTGTGTGAGTGAATGAGTGAGGGACCGACCGACCGACCGAGTGATTAACTGACTGTAGAAAGAGACAGAACGAGAATAAAGTTTCACTTCTTCCGCGCGGAGGGACTCAAGTCCATCCATCCGTTTAAAGAGGTAAGCATACAAGCCGATAGACGTTACTAGCGACTATGTGTTTTAATCTAATTAGAGATAAAGTCTAAAGTCAGGTAAAAGCAAATTGTTAGATGCATCAAATAGTCCGCTACCTTATGTACAGTGTCGAGGCAGTGCAGTGCGTGAAGGCTGACGGGCGCTGCGGTGCCGAGCCCCTCCAGGGCGGAGGCGGAGGCGGAGGGCTCGATGCTACAGATGTGAGCCAAGCATGCGCCCAGCTTCTGGACGTCCGCTGACGTGAACCTACCATACAGTCACATACCGTATAGGCTGGCCTCGCCATTGGAAGACCACAATGAACGATATATGGTCTCATGAGTGAATTAAGTCTGTCAACAGGTGATTTTGGCCATAATCCCCACGTACTCACCAAAAGGAGAAGATGGGTGGTAGCCTAACCAAGCCTCCGTCACTCGCCAATACCTACAGCGATAAATGCCTACAGCGCTCGACGCCCCGAGGGTGTCTATCACTTGCGGCTGCCACGCGCTTGCGAGCACACGTTATTGAATAATTCGTGCAGAACAAAAATCAAAACGCGAAAGGATTTACGTATTTGTGTGTATATTGCATTAATATTACCGCATTATGTTAAAATAATTATAATGGAGAATCGTAACAATATAATTGTTGTGTGGACGGCTGTCGCAATAAACAACAGACTTCTAAACTGTATTTTTTACAACTTATTACCACAAAACCGGCAAATGTATTACTAAAGCTAAAAAAGCATTGAGTTCACTGCACCACGCTTATGTTTACCTTTTAAAACAATTATAATTTTTTTTGTGCGGTTTTGAATTTTCGCCATCCTAAAGTATATTAATAGATACTTCAGAGATGGTAAAATATATATAAAATGCTACATAAAAGTAAAACAATTGTAAATCTATTAAATGTTTCTAATATTTTCGTTGGTATTTTTTTTTACTTTGACAACCCTGACGCTCTAACGATCGTGTAAGTTCTGAACATAAAGAAATAGCGCTGTAGTGTACGTGGCAATAAGGTACAAATTAGAATGAACGCAGTGCTCTGTAAATTTTGTAGGATATTATAACGGCGGCATTCTCTTAACATCAAAGCAGAGCATCTTCTGTTACTTATGTTACTATATGTATTCTGTGGCCTAACCTATACTGCGATTCCCGAGAAGCGTTTGTCCAGCAGACATCCATGGACATCTTTCGCCTGGTGACAATGATGGCGGAAATACTCCTTAATATAGTTTATATATAAGTATTAGTATCAGTTGTCTGGTTTCCATAGTACAGGCTCTACTTAGTTTGGGATCGGATGACCGTGTGTGGATTGTCCCAAGATATAATAAAAAAGAAAGAAAAGAAGATAAGACATCTCTGAAATCATCGAGCTTGTACAAAGACAATTATGAGTGGCACACACGTGGCACTCAATGTCCAAAAAACTGGAACTGGTTCGCATAATCAAGCAGTGTAAAGTAGCGTACTTGGGTCACATCCTCAGGCATAACAAATATAACCTGCTACAGACCATTAGGATGGGGGAAAATAGCAGGAAAAAGAAAAGTTGGAAGACGAAAGATGTCCTGTCTACGTAACATCAGAGAATGGGCCGGAATCAAGTCTGTAGAACAGCTATTCAGACTAGCCATGGATAAAGTGAAGTTTCGGAATCTAACCGCCAACATTCAGTAATGGAGAGGCACTTAAAGAAGAAGAACTCACGTGTGTCGTATATGTTGGAATATGAGTGGGAATATCTGAACCAGGGTCGTGAGGAAGTTCAGCGATGGCGCGTACACCTCCACCGGTTTGCTGTCTTCGGGCGCTGGAACAAACAACACGAATTCAATTACAGAAGACCAGTGTGTGTTGCTTCTTGTAGGAGCAAGGGCATGTTGAATGAACAGCCTTTCAACATTATAGTTTAAGTAATCTATAAAAATATAAGTATACATTTCATAACAGCTACTAAACTACATAGATAGATAGATAAATTAATTATTGCACACATTATGTAGAACAATACATGGAACAGTAACATAATCATTAATGTGAGCAAAGGCGGTCTTATCGCTCAAAGCGGTCACTTCCAGACAACCTTTGTGGAAGGAGCTATACTAAAATAAAACTGCAGTGTAGTGCACAGTCATAATACAATGAGAAAACAATCTATACAAACAATAAATAATATAGTAACAATACTACCCGCATACATACTACCCCGTCGGTAGGAAGTGACTAACGGAAAACAAGAAGACAGAAAGCAGCGTCTTCCTACTGGATTACCTACCACCTGTACCGCGACGTACAATCCCCAAGATGCCTGCTAAGCGTAGGGTATTATCTTTTTTTTTTTTTTGGGAATGATAAACGCTGTTGGCCGCAGATGGCCATTACAGCTTCACCGGACAATAGGAGGCGAGCGCTTGAAGCGCTCTAGCCTTTACGGCAGAAGTAGCGACGAGCACAAGGGCACCTCAGGGAGGCACGGCCTCGGCTTGGGCTGTCGCTTAAGAGAGGGCTGAGTTTACCACCGGTTCACAACGCGCCCCCACTGAGAAGAACCGGCAAGAAACTCAGTGGGGATGGTATTATCTTATGTCAACCCCTCCCTCCTAAGGGGGAGACCTTTGTTCAGCAGTGGACCTCCTTCGGCTGGTGATGATGAAATACATACAGCTATAGAAATAACATTTATACACAATCACAGACCACCTACGACATAGAAACAGGTATAATACAGTAAGCGACAGGTCGACATGGCAATCGGGGAGGTAACACCCCGCACCCCGCACATCGTTCGCGTAAGACGGCGCGAGCGATGTGCGGGTATGCGGCGTGTCCCCTGCCTTTTTTTTTTGACACGGGGGAAATCTTCCAAAGATCCCCGGGAGCTGTGGAGCTCGACCGGGGTATGTGGGATTCTTACCCACTAAAACCCCCGCTGTCGCATCGGCACATGAGGGGAGACCCCAGGGCTCTCCAGTGGGATCTGCACCAGGGGCCCCTCAGTGCCTTGCCTTTGAGCCCGCCGCCGGGGGGCGCATTGTAGCCCCCCGGGAACCAGACACGGTACTCACGGGGACGGGGGTCGCAACCCCGCCGCCGTTCTCCTCGGAGTCACCGCCGAACTCAATGGAGGGGGTGTCCCCTGCCTGTCTCAACTCATACCCCGATTGCCATCTCAACTCTTATCTCTAAACCAGTCGTGCAAAAGAAAGTATATGCATACGTGTGGAGTCTCCAGGCGAGGCGGCCGCTATGCTAGTCCAGGCGGCCCACGCGGTGGCCCACACGCGCTTCTGCAGCGCCCCTCCCCCCGTGCCCCCCGCGCCTCCCCCCGCCCCCGCGCGACCCGCCGCCGACACCACCTCTTGGAAACACTTCAACGCGCCCACAGATACCTGCACAGCATGACTATTTTTACCTTGACCAGGCTAACACATAACACAAAGCAACGGCCACAACACAGTTCGGCCGAGACGTTAGAAATTAACTTTACATACAACTTTAAAGCTACCTCTCATAATTATATTAATTTAGAAACATTAAGCAAGGGATTTAGAATATTTAAGTTGAAAATGAAGGTTATATTTTTTATTGATTTGGATAAGTAAGGTCCACTTGTTGAAGCTTCTCAGGAGTTAAATCGGCACATAATTATCATTATCGCTAACCAGGAGACGTCTACTGGTAACGTAGACCTCCCCCTTTGAACGCCACAATGAACGGCTATTTGAATTCTGAGAACTATGTTTGTGGCTCTGGTTCTTCGGCGAATTTCCTCATTCTGGATTCTGTCGCACAAAGACACTCCGAGCATAGCTCTCTCAACAGCTCGTTGTGTGACTGAGAGTTTCTCTAAAAGGCCAGCTGTTAAAGACCACGTCTCAGTGCTAAAGTAATAACTTTAGAATAATACCTAAATAACTAATACTTTAAAGTAATACCAGAGAATACTCTGGTCAGTTAATCTGATTAAAGTTGATTCTTTTACATCTCCAAAGATTACATAGGCACCATTTATAAACTTAAATGCTCTTACCTCGTGACTCCGTCTAAGCGCGAAGTCCGTGATGTAGTCCAGCAACGCAGTCCAAGATCTATTGAAGTCTCCAACTGTGGTCAGGAGTTGAAACCGAGAGTGGAATACTCGCGACACGCCCGATAGCGTGAGGACCTGGTGTTAAGGAAATATTGATAAGCTCAAACACGGTTAAATGTCTGCTTGTTTAGGTACGTTGCGAGTATAATTTGTTGACCAATATCTAGCCAGGGTTCCAAGGTCAACGTGGGTTTTCCTAAGTTCGAAGACATTACAGATAGATTAAGTCAAACGAACTTAAGAGCTAACTCGCACAAACTCACAGACTAACAGAGTTTAAAATGAAATTGCTAATTTCAAGTAGGCAAAAAATAGCACCACGAAATATCACAACGCGGCCTCAACTCAGTCCTCTCGGACTAGATATTTTTTCTTTAATAAATTATACCTCTTTCGCCGCGTGACAGGTTCCCAGATGGCTACAATACGCCGGATGCGGCCTTAAAGGCAAGCAACTGAAGGGTACCTGGTGCAGATACCACGGGAGAACCCAGAAATTCCCCTCCCTTACCCCTTTTATGTGCCGATGCGACTGCTGCGAGATTTTAGAGGGGTAAGAACCTCATGTCCCAACTGACTTCCCCTGAAATATATAGGTGTGACAGACAGAAAGACGAAGTCTCATTATAAGGGTTCCTTTCTTCCTTTTAGGTATGGAACCCTAAATAGGATTGTGGTCAACTACTTGTTTATTAAGTTAAAAAAACAGTACCATAAACAAACTAAAGTGTAATGTTGTCACCTGTGTCTCTGCCCACTGCTTCTGCGCGGTGTTCCTGGTATGATGGATCAGGATGTGTTCCCCGGTGTCCACCTTCTCCGAGCTCGCTATGTTAGACTGCTTCTGAACCTATTAGTGCAACGACGAAGCGATACAATTAAGACAATGGTAGGCTGTAATTTTAAACTAAGTATAAGAATAGAAAGAAGGTTATTTGGAAAAAATATAGTACGCACTTCATTAGGAAGCAAGTCAATAAAAAGAGGTAGTTATAGGTTATAGGCGATCCAAACGTGGCTGGAAAAAGGCGAGTTAATTAACACCACTTGAATCAGTAGCCCACGTAGTCAATCACAAGCAAGTAGTCAATCTGCACGAACCCCCCCCCCCCCCCCCTTTACCTGCTCCAGCATGGGGAAGAGCACAGCCAGCAGCGCGCGCCAGGCGGGCTCGCTGAGCAGCGTGCCGTGGGCGCCGATGCAGCTGAACAGCGTCTGGCTGGCGGCGCGGCGGACCGGCGCTCGAGGCTCGGTGCACAACTCGCCTGATATAACCACACAGATATTAGAAGCTAACCAGATCTTCTCAGTAGAGGCCGCGTTTGAGTAACCACCCTGCATATGGAAACACCTAAGCAAATTCGCACTGTGATTCCCAACTAGGCCCTGACGTAATGAGGCAGTCTGGGGGTACACGGAAATCACCTTCTCGAACGGTAAAATAATATGATCGCCAGGCACGCTCAAGACAATCGGATCTAGAAGATATTGTGGACTGGCCAATCTTTCCATTATGATACAAATGATCCTGAAATATCAATGCGTCGGTCGTAGCAAAGGAAATCTTCCATTCCACAATGTTTTAGCATAACCAAAAAACGTATATCAGTTTCTTATCGGTTAAAGCGAACGTCGTAGCAGTGACAGAGATAGCAATACAGCTACACTGACAGACACTGCGCACTGACAGATGTAATAACATCTGTCAGTGCGCAGCGTCGAAATGATACCGTTTTTGCTGCACTGGCATCGTGCGTCAATAATGATGCATCGATATCTTTATTCATGTAATATACCACTTAAATTCCTGCAAGCGATAGCCGCACATTGCTAAGACATTTTTCTATGTTTACTACTTGAAAAAAACACCTCCCTATAGTTTTTTTAAAGAAATGTATAAAAAGCTAGTAATCAACCCTGTAGTAAAAATTTCAACAGGTGGTGAGCGCCATTTCAAGACTGTGAATGTTTATTCCTATCTCATGTTTATAATATAGACTAGCCAGGAAAACAAAAATCTTCACTATGTTGCGGATATAATCGGAACTAATTTCTTTTACTGGCAACAGCAGCCGCAAGCGCCATATTTAGTCGCAGTCATAGCAATTATTTGTCATTATAGTGCAGCCGAAGATTATTGGCTATTTTATTATAATTTTAAACTATATAGGAAGGTTTATTCTGTTGTAGGAAATTCTCGATATACTGTTAAAAAAAATAAGCAACCTCTGTTTCCGCTGTGTTTCAAATTCATTGATTAAAAAAAACTAAGGACTATTGTACTAAAACTGTTTAATAAATAATCACCAATTCTTGCTAGCAAGACTATAATATAAACTATATTTTAGTTGACATATAAAGTCCGAAAAAAGCTGGTTAGGCTTTACATGTATTAGTGAGAATAGTGACGTATGCAACGTGTTACAAAATACCCCGTAAAAAATATAATTAATTATCAAAGCCAAAAATTTTATCAACCCTAGTAAGGTTAGGTCTTTTAAATTTTTTTTCGTTCCGCTCATCGATATACTATACCAACTAGATTAACTGTCACGACCCGAAAAGTGGTCACGAAAATAGAGCTACGGAGACGGCTGTCGCTCTATTTCAAATTAGTACGAGCCGACAACAGGATGTATCGAAATTCCTTATTGCGCGTTTATAAACTGTCCAAATAATATAATACTTATCGTAATACTAAAATTGCAGATGGAGATTTTTTTTTTCGTTTCGTGTTCTTATTACTACTAGTTTAAATAATAAATATAAGTAAGATATCATTATAATACGAAATAAAAATTATTTATTTGATCGCAACTGCCATGCCGAGACTGACAAAATTAATGTTGCCGATAGGCGTGTCGCCACTGTCTATACGAAACTGTTAAACTACACGTCATTACCATAATAAAAAAGTTAGTTCTCATTTTTGCCACCAGCACGGATAAGTTTGTAAGTCAGTACACACACAATGGAAACACACCTGTTTTGAACCTTATTTTATAGTGGTTAAGATTTTCTTTTAAATGAGTACATTTTTGTTTAAGTCAAAACAACAACTTTTTTTCGTATAGCTTTGGCGGTTTTATTGATTTTTCTTTGTCTCCGATGTAAAGGTTTTATGTGCCAACATTACTGCATACAGAATTAGACTTTATTACTACATGTGAAGGCTTCTATTAGTCCGACGTTCCGAATTATTTAAAACTATTTTCTACAATTTCTAGCTACGTGTATAGATGTGTAAGTATATGTAACCGCGACCACATTTTCGATGTCATTTTGTTCGTGACAGCTAATCTAGTTGGTATAGTATATCGATGGTTCCGCTAATTAGGTAAAAATGTAGGTACATTCTGCGCAGTTTACTTTTTAATTTGACTGAAATAGGGTTGGCAAATCAGTGAAAATAATAATATGTTTTTATTGATTTTTACGGGGTATTTTGTAACACGTTGTATAGGTCTCCTACAACTCAATATCTATCGTCTGTATACATATAAATCTTTGAGTTAAACTCACTGAGTCTGATGTATAGACACATCCACAGCTTGTCCAGTGGAGGCAGCTCAGCATGGTTGGGGACCTCGGGACACACAGCCGTGTCGTTAGCCAGGGCTGCCACCAACTTGTCCCGGTTGTGGTACAGGTAGTCCGATATGTTCCACTGTTCAAATATAATAACATGATTGCGCGCATGATTGAAGCGGAGTTACTGACACTGCTGAAGAAAGGTCTCCCCTTACAAGTGAGGGCTTGCCATTATCCCCACGCTTGGCAAGCGTCTTGGGGACCGCAGTATAGGTGGAAGGTAATGCAATAGAAAGACGCTGCTGCCAGTCTTATTGTTTTCCTTTTGTCGCGTCTTACGGACACCCAACGGGAGGTGATGGGAGGGTGCTATTCTTACCCGGACTCCCCACGGGTTACTTGGGTCTTGAAAGCCACTGATAGACGTCGCGTGGAGTCGCATCGAGTGCTCGAAGCACAAACGTGTTCATTTTGAAAGAGCCCAGCTCTTTCAATGAACCTCGACTCTCAATAATATGCACAAACGGGGAAGCTGCTAGGGACAGGAAATATCATCATCATCACCACCAGCCGGAAGACGTCCACTGCACGTACAGGAAATATAGTGGGGGAGAAACCTTATGAGAAGAAGAAGAAATGACCTTATGAGATCTTAGAGGAGATACCACTGGAGAGAGCATGATGCGCTAACCCCATCTGCTAAATTTTGGTCATATGGTCAGGTCATTCTTTATTTGTGTGCGTGTATTTTTGAATGTGTTGCGAGTTTACTATAGTGTGGGTATGCGTGAAAGTGTATCTGTGTGTGTTTACTTCGCCTCCCGCACCCCGCAAAAGTGCCACGAAAAATTTGTTCGGGGAATCGACGCGATACTAACTCCTTTGGTACTTTCTCTGAGTATGAGATGGAAAGATCAAGTGTCTGAACATCAGAACATTCCTTTAAGTAAGGCGATCCACACAGCCGAAGATTGAAACCTGTGGTGGACCTCGACGGAGACGGCTGATGGCTGGAGTTACGATTCTTAGCAATGGATGTCTAGGTTTTTTTTATTTGTACCAAGGTGGCAAGCAAGTGTGGGGCCAATCTGATGGTGAGCAGTCACCGCAGCCTATAGACGCTAGCAACACCAGAAGAATCACTAGCGCGTTGCCGACCTTTAACTGCCGGTCCCAATATCCTATCGATCCCTAACTGTAAGTTAAAATCATCGTACAAGTCATCGATATCCCGCGATAAACCTGGAAAATGGAGCGATAACTTAAACCCTAACAAGTCTGGCATTTGAACAAACAACAGTAAGCTGCTAATATGTTATTATTGAGACGGAAATATGTCCTTATAGCTATCGATGGTAATTATTTTAACTTATAGTAAGGGATCGATAGGATATTGGGACCGGCAGTAAGACATTAGATATTAAATTTTTTGTGTCCGGTAATTTCACCATCTGCAGTGCCCTCTACACCGGAACACAATGTTTATACAACACACAATGGATATCTGACACTGCGGTGGACACCTGGACAGCACGAGGAACTTACCACCTAATAATGTAGTAGCTAAGGGAGTATTAGGCTATCGCGCCTCTATGAGAAGGCCACGTTACGAGTCGGTGGTAGTCTCACTAGCTCCTCAGGGCCTATGTTTGTTGGAAATGTTAGTGGCTCACCATGAGTCCGACGGCGGTGAGGCTGATGTTGAGCTCCTTGGTCTGGTTGGCGAAGGCCGCGGCCGCCGCCAGCACTTGCCGCAGGCAGCGAGGGCCCGCGCAGCCCAGCAGGTCGCCCGCCACCACTTGCGCGCATTGGAACGCCGAGCGGATCAGCTGCTCGCTGCGGACAATTATTACGCCTGATGGTAAGCGACACGCCGGCCTAAAGCAGCTGGCTGGACTGGCACTTGTCAACAAACTATTAGATACTAAAAATCTCTTGGGCCCGGTGATTTCACCAGCCACGGCGCCCTTCACACACGGCGGCGATATCACCCTCGTTTCTGTGACCATTGTGACCGGTTCCTGGGGGGATAATGCGCTTCCGAGGGCCGTCAGACACTGAAGGACACGTAATGTTTTCTGATATTAACGCAAAAATTACACATTGGAATGCATTCTATTCTAATTATTATTGTTAGTCCGAGCTTATATAGCAGTATTTTGGGGTCTTACAGTGGAATGCTTGTCTTTGGACTCCTAAGCTGGTGGTAGCCACCCATCTTAGCCATCTTCTCTATTGAAATTTGGATGTTTAATAATTTCAATAGCCTCACGAGGCCATCCTTGGTAGGAATCGCTGTTCTTTTGTGAGGATGCGAGGATTTGTGGTTTTTAAATATAATGTAACACACCCAAGGGACCCCTGATGCAGATCCCACCGGAGAGCCCTAGTCTCATCTCTCATGTGCCGACGCGACGGCTTCTGGGGTTTTAGTGGGTAATTATCCCACATGTATCCCCCTTGCAGGACCCCAGGGTCCAAAGTATGTGTACCTGTGGTGTGAGGATATGGCGGAGATGATCTCCATCATGAGCGGCCAGGCGGCGCCGAGCTGGTCTCCGCGCGAGTGCAGGAGCCTCGCGGCGCACTCCAGCTGGCGGGCTCTGACGTCACAGTATGTGTACCTGTGGTGCGAGGATATGGCGGAGATGATCTCCATCATGAGCGGCCAGGCGGCGCCGAGCTGGTCTCCGCGCGAGTGCAGGAGCCTCGCGGCGCACTCCAGCTGGCGGGCTCTGACGTCACAGTATGTGTACCTGTGGTGCGAGGATATGGCGGAGATGATCTCCATCATGAGCGGCCAGGCGGCGCCGAGCTGGTCTCCGCGCGAGTGCAGGAGCCTCGCGGCGCACTCCAGCTGGCGGGCTCTGACGTCACAGTATGTGTACCTGTGGTGCGAGGATATGGCGGAGATGATCTCCATCATGAGCGGCCAGGCGGCGCCGAGCTGGTCTCCGCGCGAGTGCAGGAGCCTCGCGGCGCACTCCAGCTGGCGGGCTCTGACGTCACAGTATGTGTACCTGTGGTGCGAGGATATGGCGGAGATGATCTCCATCATGAGCGGCCAGGCGGCGCCGAGCTGGTCTCCGCGCGAGTGCAGGAGCCTCGCGGCGCACTCCAGTTGGCGGGCTCTGACGTCACAGTGCCGCACGCCGCACAGCTCGGACAATGGTTCCAGCAGGAGTCTTTCACGGGCCTGCCGAATGCACATACCATGTTTAAACATTATTTTTTTTCGTGGGATTATTTCCGCAACTCATTCAAATCACTGTAACTCCTGTTGAAGATACCAAAGTTTGACTCTCGACGAGTCCTGAGGCTACGCTAGAAACTAGATTCCCTCACGATTAAAATGATGTTAATAACATTCTTTAGAAAGAATCGGGATATACCCAAAATCTTCGAGATAATATCGTCCCAATTATTCTAAATCCTACCATTATTATAAACGAAATACCAACATTTTAAACCAATATCGAAATTGAAATGAAACTAATTTTACGGATTATATCGCGGTTTAGTTTTGATTTTAATTTCCCGACGTTTCGAATACTTTACAGCATTCATGGTCACGGGCGGACTGAGGTGGTAGCTGTCCATATGTCATAGTTGTCTTAGGGTACCCTCAGGTCTTCTAATTATTATTGTTAGTCCGATCTACGCAGAAAGAGCTTACAGTATCTTGAGGTCTTGCAGTGGAATGCTTGTCTTTGGATTTGAAAAATGAATGCTGTAAAGTATTCGAAACGTCGGGAAATTAAAATCAAAAATAAACCGCGATATAATCCGTAAAATTAGTTTCATTTCAATGTGTAATATTCGCGTAAGTATCAGAAATCACAATATCGAAATATTATTTACGATATGCCTAATGTTATAAAAAACAAATAATCTTTATTTTTCGGCTTTTTCTTTATACTACCAAAATGATAAGCAGTCACCGCAGCCTATAGACGCTAGCAACACCAGAAGAATAACTAGCGTGTTGCCGACCCTTAAGCCATTAGATATCGTCCGTCAGATTAAGTTACTTACCTCAGTGGCGAGCATGGGGTTGTTATGGTGGTACTGGAACGCTGCTTGCACTAGATAGGTTATAGCTTCTACGCCCCACTCTCTCATTCTTATGTGAGGGTGTTGGCATACCTGTTGGAAAAATTTTAACATCAGTCCACTGCTGGGCATAGGCCCACGCCACTGAGCCTGATCTTCGGATCTCCTCATTCAATGTCTGCCAACCGCTCTGCGAATATCGTCGCTCCACCTGGTCACAGAGCCTCGTACACTACGCTTCCTGATTCGTGGTGTCCACTCCAGGACCAGTTTACCTCAACGGCCGTCGGTTCTGTGGCAAATGCCACTTCAGCTGGCTAATCCTTTGAGCGGTTTGGTTAGGTTTTGGTTTAATTTTTATATTAAACCAAATTTACCTAGCCAATGCTGTATAAGACGCTGTCCCCAATACAGCGTCTCATAAAACATTGGCTACCTTAGCTAGTTTATTTTGCTTGCTAGCGATATCTCTGACACAGGGTTCCATTCCTTGTTTTTTTTTGTCGTTTGGTTAGTGGCCAACCTGGTATCAGTTGATCAAGCTGCCTTTAGAACCCTGGCCCATGGAAACGATGATGCGTAAAAACGTCCCTCCAACCCTTACATCAACCAACAGATTTAATGTATCTTAGTAAAAGCCACCTATTAAAGTTGATATTTTTCCTATGGCAACTCTCAAAAGTGCGGGATATTTCGAGAAAAATCATAACTAACAGGACTATTTTCCGTTCTTTTAAAATATATAAGTAACCCAAGTCACACAATTGGGTTTCAAGTGTCGTGCGACGCGCGGCGTTCAGTGTGTACTTCGAAACAACTTTTAATATTGTCATTTTAATTTTTATAGTGAATAAGAAAAATAAATGAAATAATATTCTAATTTTATTTCTAAACCACATGGATTTTTAAGTTTACCCTGTTTGCAAGTCTTTTTATAGAGTTTGTGTACACATACAAAAGATCTGTTGGCGAGGGTGATTGTTGTTTCCATCGATATACTATACCAACTAGATTTGCTGTCACGAACAAAATGACATCGAAAATGTGGTCGCGGTTACAACTATACACGTACACGCAAAACAATAATATGTTCATATAAAAAGATAACTTACATACTATAAAATAAGGTTCAATAATAATTGCAGACAATTGAGCGACAGCCGTCTCCGTAGCTCTTATTTTCGTGACCACTTTTCGGGTCGTGACAGTAAATCTAGTTGGTATAGTATATCGATGGTTGTTCCACATACTTTGGTATGTCAATCGCAACATCTGAGATGTAGTCAAAAACACAAAATATATTATGTATTTTATGCGGCGCGGCACCGTATATTGTGTAGTTTTTTTTTATTTTTTTATTGTGTAGTATTAAGAAAAATGCACAAGGCAGTTTAATAAAGAATATATTACCTCCAATAAATGGTTAGTAATAGGCCTCCACATCACTTCTATCCGGTGCATGTTGGCCAGGCCGGTCTCCAGCAGTTTCGCGACAGCGAATAACGATGGCTCCTGTAACAGAAGGTTTTTAAAAACATTTCTGTAAATGAAAACCATTTTCGGAGAAAGGTTTTATTTTAAACTAGCTGACCCGCGCATCATCGCTCTTTTTACTCGGAAACCTTTTTGGGCTCATGCACAACACTTTGCTGAAGATCATGACATGATCAAATGCATAGTTTACGCTTTTATAAAGGACATACAGACAAACATTCATTTTTATATATATACAGGGTGTGGTTTTGCATTTTTGCCATATTTGTGGACCTAACAGTTAAGGACTATGTTAATTTATTTAAAATAGATTAATAATTCAGTGGCTAATAACTAAAAGATAATTAATGATTCATGATTAACGTTCAACCGGAATAAGAGCTCTCGAGCGCTCAGTGTAGGTCCCAAGGTTGGCAATTCCGCACGTGCTCTTCTTTACCTACTTTGCGCGAAGAGCGGTGCCAGACGGGGTTATTTTATAGTGACGGTTGCACACGAGATTTCTTTTCGTACCAAACATAAAAAATAATTCATAATTTTACGTCTATCATTTAATGATTGATTTAAAAGGTATATATCAACCTCCGTAAATATGGCAAGAATGCAGAACCACATCCTGTATATACCATCTGGGGTGGATAATGCGACAATAAATTAAACATCATGTGCGTAATGACGTTCCTAGTCGAATGCCTAATAAGAGATTAGAAAAAGTGATTGTAATTAAACTAATAAATAATTACTAGAGAGGTGACTATTCGGTGTAATCGTGTCGAAACATACGAAGAAGTAGATATTTCCGCACGCGCTGTTGCTGCCCGTACCAGAGGTTAATGGTCCAATATTTACAAATGGTGTTTTATTTTGATTACGTCTTTCTGCAGTATATTTTGTTCAAAAGTAACATTTTTTGATTTCTTTGCAAGGATTTATTTGACGGTTCGAAAATACTCCTGTGTAGTGGTATTACCAGATATTTCATTAATTGTCGTATCGTCTTCCCCACATTGTATATATAGATGACTCAATTTATTCTGGCGAAAATCATTTACTAATCCTACTCGCCTTACTCTATGTTTTTTGTGCAAATGACTACCCAGGTGGGTCAGGGGAGAGTGCATTACTTACCCTATTAGAATAGGCGAGTTCCATAGCCTCATTGGAAAGCTTGCAAAGAGCATCTATCAGGTGATGGAGCGCTATGTCATCCAAGTTCTTGGAAGATTCAAAGACACGCGACAGCATCGCTGACAAAGCTGAAAGCAACGATACGATTGTTAATCAAATTATGTAACAATCAGTTATAAAGATATGGCTATATTAATAATAATATATATTTATTTCAAGTAACTGACTCAATAGCACAGATAAATTGTTTAAATATATAAAAATAAAGACGAGATCGAATTACACCAAGTCTCCAAAGCAGGCAGCTTCCAGTAGCACAGCTTACTACGTTTACTCAACTTGTTTAATCTGTCTTTTAACCGACTTCATTTTCATGTTACATTGCTATGTCTTCGTTATAATTTTATAATTTTTCTTATAAGTTAAACTAAACAGTATGTAACACAACGAAATTCAAAACCGTAAAACTGGTATGGATGTATAAGTGGAGTATAATATCCAATATTGAAATTACAAATAAAGTGAATACCATGAATACTGATAAAAAGTGTAAGTATAATAATTAAATGTATCTGTCGAATTGGATCTTTTAATTAAATACGAGAGACATCATACTTTAAGCTTATGTAACAGGCTAATATGGGCTAAAAATATTAAAGAAATAAAAAGCAGTTCCCATGTGCGTAGCGAGTGAATAATATCGCGATAAAAACAACAAAAAAGTGCTAAAATCGACACAGAACCTGGTGCATAATAATACCAATACACACCGTACCTCGACATATAACATACAGGCAGATTAGACCAATCATCTGATTGACTGAAAATTAAGATGGGTCATCTTAACCCACGCGTTGGACGGACATGTAATAAGTCTGTCCTGCCCTGACCTCTCCCCGGCGTTGTCGGTCTTCCGTCCCACCAGATTGTGAGAGTAAAGGAAGGGAGGGTACACTGTGTCTGCGCAAGTACTTGTGCAATATAATACCTTCCGCGTAGATAAGTGATCTAGATAAGTTCAGCTGCTGTGGCCTTATCGGTCAGAAAGACGTTATTATTATACACTCCAAACCAAAATAAGCTTGAACGCGATTACAACTTTATTATGCAGTCATAGAACACCCCCGCTGTATAGTTGACCGTTAACGCGGCAGCTAAAAAGGTTGGTAATACGAAGTTGTTTTTGCTGATGCGCCTAGTTGACAATGTATGCGTTATGTAGTTATTGAGCCGCAAACGAACTTGTAATTCAAGCTTATTTGGGATGGAGTATAAATATGTAAGATATACGGACAGAACACGACATACAAAGGGCCAGCAAGCTCCATCCCAGTGCTTCGTGAGACAAACACAAGCTGTTATATATATTTGGAATTATTATTTTATATACTTTTGGATAATTATATAACATAAGTTTTTACCCGGAAAGAGGGTATTAAGTGGAAGGCAATCACAATAATGTTCGTGACATCCTGGAAAATTATGTCAAACAAAAGATAAGTATGTATTTAAAATATCATACTAAATAGGAAAAATAATACCAGCTGTTCAAACGGTTTTTTGTACTATGGACTTATTTTCCAAGTAGTAAATTAAGGCTGAAACTATCTTAGCTTTCATGATATCACCGTATCCTTGCCCAGTAGCTAGACACAATGGGATACAAAGAGATATATTATTATTACATTGTTTTATATAATAGTTCCAAATTTATATAAAATGTACTTATATATAATATACTTTTTGTACCGCTCATGACTCCGAGCGACTCTGCGACGGGAACTTGCTGACCTGTGAAACATTGTTAGCGTATAAATGCCATCGATCTATTTATTGGCACCATATCGCCGGATGATCTGTTAATCCCTCTTATTTAAATGTAAGATTTTTCAATGTTTATTCGAGAGATGTTATCCTTTTCATTTACCCTATCGATTAGTTCAATCAAATAATGGCTGTCTGTATGTAGTTGGTACGATTCCCGGCTCAGACAAGATACTATATTTTTTTTTAGAATGCGGTTATTATTATTTTTAATAATAAAAGATTGTTTCCCCTCTCCCATTATTATCATTATTTCTCATTATAATTTTTATTTAAGTTCCTAATCGTTGTCAATATGCCACAATGACGTAACATTTGAATAATAATAATATTCTGGGGCAACCAACCGCACATACATACATATTTAAATAGATAGTAACTTCCCGACACTTGGTGGAAATCGAACACACGACCCATTGGGTAGCGGCCAGGGTGTCTAACGGCACTTGACCACAGTGGCGTGCATAGGTAGGCAAAAATATCTGCGAGTTGTCTGCACTCTAAGCTAGTGTTATTTGTTAGTGTGCCACAACAAATATCCTTAAAAAAACGAACTATGTTATGCTTCGGTGTAACAGGCGGACCGTAAATGCATTTCGGCAGATTACCGGTATCGCAACGCCGAGTCCGGGAAAATTGATTGTGACATGCAACCGTCACCTGCCACCTGCATTCTTGCCACATCCATCGGGCAATTATCACCCATTTTTAGTTATAAATAATATTAAATTTAGTTAATGTATTTTTCCTAATCTATTTAGATTCTAATAAATTTGGTTTTTATGTTAATCCGGCTGTGGAAACCGTTATTACTAACATTACAGATGTATTAAAAACATTACGTTAATACCATGTCAGTCCAAAATATTTTTACATTAACATTATTTAGAGAAATCGTAGGGTAGGTAAAGTCTTTTTGTGTGTATGGGGACCCACTGAATAATCTTATTACAGTTTTTAAATGCAAATTAATATGTCTATAGAATCTGCTAACTTATGGATATTTAAAATGGTATACTAATACATATAATAGGTTAAACAAGCCGAATACGTTTCTTTGCCCCTGTGCATGCCACTGCACCGTCAAACTTTATATAATAAGATCCATTTAGAAATCTACAACTCATATCACATCTAACTACAACCAAACTGGTATAAAACTGATCTGAAAGCAATGGTGAATACTATAAAATAACCTTACCAGGTAAGTCCGCCATGACAGCCGATGTGCTCATAACGGCGTTGGCGTCAGCGCTGGCGCGACTCGCCTTCATACTGCCGCCGGTCGACGGCTTTAATCCTAAGATCCATACCTAGAAGTAAAATAATTATACATCTTCGGTATACCCTAAAGCAGGAAGTAGTGAATTTAGAATTAGTAACATAATTGATTACAATGGTTTCAAGCTCTGTTTTGTGTTTTCTAGACGGGTACCACTGCAATGTCAGATATTCTGCTGCCAAGCAGCTAGGTTTAAAACATTGCTGCATCCGGACACCAAGGACTTAATACATATCTAATGTCTTAAAGGTCTGTAACGCGCTAGTAAACGTTATTTGGCAAGTTTGTGGTATAAAAAATATATTTTATTCTATTCCCATTATAATGTTGATTACGTACACCAGCTGTCTTTGGGCGCGGTCTATGACCTATGCCTGATAGACCTGCGTCCGCGCAATCTCTAGCACTACTCTACACATTCTCCGTGCGTGCGTACAAGATTACCTACCTACGCGGGAGATATTATAGCGTACAAGTGCTTGCGTACATACAATTGCACTCACTCTTTCCTATCACAAACCGATGTGACGGAAGACCGACACGACCGGGGAGAGGTCAGACGCAGGACAGATTTTTTTACATGCCCATCCGACGCATGGATCATCTTACTTTCACACAGGTGATCGGCCTGCTTTATCGTAACCAGTAAAAGTTGTTGGTCCCCGCGGGATTGGAACCCGCAAGCATCACGTAGGCTACATAGTACTGACCAGATGTTGCAGTGTCGTGAGCACCGGTAGCCAGGCCTGCTGGATGGTGTCTCCGTCTCTCTGGGCAGCGCAGAGCAGCGCCTTCATGGCGGTCACGTGTCTCGAGGTCACCATCACGAACGATTGCTGTTGACCTGACAACATAAATTAAACAGAACTTTGTTTACTCTCTTCTTTTCTTACTTTCCGTGTCTGTCTGTATATCAATTAACGGTTTCTATACCGCGCAACGGATTCTTCAATGGTTTTTTTTCAACGGAACAGCACCACGAATTCCTCAGTGCCTTGTCTTTGAGCCCGCCGCCGGGGGGCGCATTGTAGCCCCCCGGGAACCAAACACGGTGCTCACGGGGACGGGGATCGCAAGCCTGCCGCCGTTCTCCTCGGAGTCGCTGCCTTACTCAACGGACGTCCTAGGGCCCACACCCCGAGCGTCCAGCGACTCCGAAGGTTGCCCGTTGTTTATAGCCCCGGGCTCAGGGCTGGGGAGCGAGACGTTGGGCGGCGCCTTCGTCGTCGAGCGGGATCAGCGCGTTCTCGTTCCCGCTCGGCGGCCTCCTTCTGGGACATGACAGTCTCACAGAAGGCGGCCATCGCTCCCCACACCGCATCCCCGGACAGCATAGCCGACACTACACTGCCCAGGGAGAGGTTCGATCCGATGACTGCTATCAGGTCTCGACGCTCCAACGACAAGCCTCTAGCGTGTGGGAACCCTACTCCTATGGGAACCTGTGACAGAAACATTATGATACGCGACCATCGATATAATATTTAAACTAGATTAGGTGTTACGGTCCGAAAAGTGGCACACAGAAATAGCGCCCTTGTGTCGCTATTTCTTTTCAAGCCACAGCCTGATAAAATTATTTTTGCCTATAGGATTGTCATTACTATCTATATGAACTGTCAAACTACACGTCATTATCATAGTAAAACAGTTAGTTCACGTTTCCGACACCAGCACAGATAACCTTGGGACCACATTTTAGATTTCAGTTTTGTTAGTGAATGTTTGTCTAGTTTATACTATACTCGTATCGATGTACGCGTCTGACAACTACGTTTATTGAAGTGAAACTACTTATGCGACTTCCAACAAGATTGTGTTGAACGGTTGCGTTAAACGTTTAACGCTACCATGGAGGGCGAGGGGGTATGAAAGCGCTCATGTGATGCAGTCATTAAGAGTCACATTCAGTGTCGATCAGTGGCATTCAGTGTCATTTAGTGTCGTTCAGTGTCGGTCAGTGTCGTTTAGTGACGTTCAGTGTCGGTCAGTGTTGTTTAGCATCGTTCAATGTCGTTCGGTGTTGTTCAGTGTCATTCAGTGTCGATCAATGTCGTTCAGTGTCGTTTAGTGACATTCAGTGTCGATCAATGTCGTTCAGTGTCGTTTAGTGACATTCAGTGTCGATCAATGTCGTTCAGTGTCGTTTAGTGACGTTCAGTGTCGTTCAGTGTCGATCAGTGGCATTCAGTGTCGATCAATGTCGTTCAGTGTCGTTTAATGACGTTCAGTGTCGTTCAGTGTCGATCAGTGGCATTCAGTGTCATTTAGTGTCGATCAATGTCGTTCAGTGTCATTCAATGTCAGTCAGTGTCCTTCAGTGACGTTCAGTATCGTTCAGTGTCACTCAGTGTCGTTCAGTATCGTTCAGTGTCGTTCAGTATCGTTCAGTGTCGTTCAGTGTCATTCAGTGTCGGTCAGTGTCGTTCAGTATCGTTCAGTGTCGTTCAGTGTCATTCAATGTCAGTCAGTGTCCTTCAGTGTAGTTCAGCATCGTTTAGTATCGTTCAGTGTCGTTCAGTATCGTTCAGTGTCATTCAGTGTCGGTCAGTGTCGTTCAGTATCGTTCAGTGTCGTTCAGTGTCATTCAATGTCAGTCAGTGTCCTTCAGTGTAGTTCAGCATCGTTCAGTATCGTTCAGTGTCGTTCAGTGTCGGTCAGTGTCGTTCAGTGTCATTCAGCGTCGTTCAGTCGCGGGGAGGGGGAATAGAAAGACAGAGCGAGAGTGAAGTTTCACTTCTTCCGCGCGGACTCCACGCACGCAGATTGTTAGTATGTACCTGTGGGCAGCGAGGCGGAGGGCAGTGGCGTGCCGACCCACACGACCTGGTGGCGGTAGTCGGGGTCGGGCGCGGCGGCGGGCTCGCGCCGCCACGGGCACGGCAGCGCGCCCAGCGCCGGCACGCAGTACTGCGCGGGCAGCGCCGCCCGGCAGAGGGCGCTGATGCACGCGTCGCGCCCCACCGTGTGGCCCACCTAGCCGGGCGAGGTGGATCAATCACTACATAGTATAAAACAAAGTCGCTTCCCGCCGTCTGTCTGTCCCTCTGGACGGGCCCGTTGGTCTAGTGGTTAGACACCCTGTCCGCTAACCGATGGGTCGTGGGTTCGATTCCCATCAAGTGTCTGGGTGTTATTTATCTATATATGTATGTATTTACAAAAAAAAAATGTATATAAGTATTAGTATCAGTTGTCTGGTTTCCATAGTACAGGCTCTGCCTAGTTTGGGATCAGATAACCGTGTGTGGATTGTCCCAAGATATTATTATTATTACCTATGTATGCTTAGATCTTTAAAACTACGCAAGATTTTGATGCGGTTTTTCTTAGTAGATAGAGTGATTCAAGAGGAAGGTTTATATGTATAATACATGCATAATATAGTAGAAAAACATTGATAATTTGAGAGGATTCTAATGTGATGTAAATAAACACATTTATTTTGCGCTTACATTGCAAACGCTGGCTGAACCCTACGAGATAGATCAAAATAATGTACTACAGTATTGTACACCTTAACAATGTCTATAAAAAAGTCTGGGGTGATATATGTTTATCTATAAGGGATAACCCACAATAACCATTTTTTATCCTTTACTTTTTATGAGAAATACTTATTTACCAAGCGATTTTAAGCAATACAGCATTAATCCTTCGTTGTTTCACTTTTCGTGCGCTAATAGCAAATCTATTGTATAAAATATCATTGCCACCGATATAATATTTAAACTAGATTAAGTGTTACGGCCCGAAATGTGGCACACGGAAATAGCACCCCCGAGACGGCTGTGTCGCTATTTATTGAAGAGCCTGTTACTCTAGCGGTTAGGCACCCTGACCACTACCCAATGGGTCGTGGGTTCGATTCCCACGAAGCATCTGGGTGTCCGGCGACCCGTGGGGTGTCCGTAAGACGACGAGGACTAAGGGAAAACAAGAAAGCTGGCAGCAGCGTGTTTCTATTGGATTACCTAACCACCTATACTGCGATCCCCAAGATGCCTGCCAAGCGCGGGGATTATGGCATCCCTTTAATTAGGTTAGGTAGTAATAAGGCCTTTCGTTCAGCGTTTTGGACGTGGCCATGGTCCACCATGGGTTACTGAAGCAGAATGGTTTAACTGTCAGATGACAAGCTCACCTTCCCGCTGACCCTGGCCAGGGTCTGTATGGCACGCAGTATATTCTCCAGCTCACCGATGCTTGCTTCAGCCAGCACCGACAGCCCCCACACTAAGCCGCACCAAGACGACTTTAATAACTGCGAATAAAAAAAAAAGTTATAAAGAGCACTTCAACAACACCGTTGGAATAGAGAGAAATACTATAATAAATATGTAATTAAATTTAATAATAATACCAGCTCTTGTTAATGTCCCACTGCTGGGCACGGGCCTCCCCTCAAGATGAAGGGGCTTAGGCCATAGTCCACCACGCTGGCCAAGTGTGGGTTGGCGGACTTCACACGTCAATCGAAAGCTAGTTAGGCTTTCTCAGACATGCTGGTTTCCTCACGATGTTTTCCTTCACCGAAAGCTAATAACAATCGCACAAAGACGATTCGCACATGATTAATTAAAGAAATCACAGGTGCGAGCCGGGGTTCGAACCTGCGTACCTTGTTTCCAAGGCAAGCGCTCGCCCACTGAGCTGTTACAGCTTAACATTAAATATATATATACATATCTAAATATATAATTAATTATTAGAGCAGCCCGTAGGGTAAGTATAGCACCCACCCATCTCCTCTCGATGGGTGCCTGTAAGAGACTACTAAGGCAAAACAAGAAGACGGGCAGCAGCGTGTTTCTATACCTATACTGCGATCCCAAAGACGCCAGCCAATTGTGGGGATTATGTCCCCCCCCCCCCCCACGGGGAAGCCTTTGTTCAGCAGTGGACGTCTTTTGGCAGCTAATAATGTGAACAAAATAGTCCAACATCACTGTCCACTCTAGGCATCACCTCTCAACCCGACTAAATTCTGGATCCGTTTTTGCAAAAAATAACTTTCAAAAATAGTTTAATTTTTTAACGCTGTGAGTTCATTGATGCATACAGTATCAGTTAAATAAATAAAAAAAAAATTATTGCCATTAACATTACAGTAACACAAAATTACAGATTTTTATTATTAATTTAGTACATGATGAGGCAATAGGGGTAGACTCAGCATCAATGATATTTTACTAAAGATATGTTACATCCCTACTAACGCACGATAAAAGTTGTCTCACATGTAGTTAGCTATTATACCTAGCTATACATTTTCCTACCTATAGTCTGACAAGGACAGATACATAACGAGAAAAGTAAGAGAAAACGAGATGGCTATATTTTGTGCGTTCCATTGTCAGCGTTGGTTAAACGCTTGTCAGTGTCATCTTGTCAACTGACACATTCAATTTTACAATTATTTCTTAAAATATTATTATGAAAATTGAAATACAAATTGAAAATCAAATTATTTTTTCAAAGTTACATGTGCTATATTATTCCTGACTGTTTATTTACTTTTGCCTGGTAATTTGTGCACATTATAAATACGCAGGACGGCATTTTAAATTTTTAATGATAGACGTCACGATGTCGCATTAACTACGCGGGACGGCGTGCGACTAACAGCTACAAAACCCAGTTGGGGTATACTCGCTGAACGTCTGGCGAGCGCTAATGGCATATCTATTGTTTAAAATATCATTGCTCAGCATATGTTGCCTGCACACTGACGTCTGCACACAACGCTGTTTTTCAGTTTACCTCTTTGCTCGGACTTAGTCGAGATAGAAAGAACAACAAGAAATGTTGTCTTTTAGATATCCGAAAATTACACATTGAAATCAAACTAATTTTACGAATTTTCTCGCGGAACACCGATTAATACCTATGATTCGTGAGGCTATTGAAATGAAGAAAACATCCTTATTTCAAAAGAGAAGATGGTTGGGTGTTACCACCAGCTTGGGATCCTGTGATAAATATAATTAAATCCAATATCAAGCAAAGCACTGCACGGTCTCAAGATACTGTAAGCTCTTACTGCGTAGATTTGACCAACAATAATAACTAAGAAGATTTGAGGGTACACCGGCATAATTGTGACATAAGGACGTTCAACATATCAGTACTCCCGTGACCACGGGTGCTGCAAAGCATTCAAAACGTCGGGATGGTAAAATCTAAAATAAACCGCGATAAATCCGTAGTTTGATTTCAATCAGTAACAAGAAATATCAAAAAATATAAGTTTCGGGGAATAAAGTTTACGCTGATTGTATTACCTGCAATCTGATCTGCATCTCTTTCTCCACGATTTCATCATCTATCTTCTGCACCACGTTGGAGTTCTGATCAGCTTCGCCGTTCTGTGTGCCATCTGAGATCACTTTATCAGTCTTATTTGTATCTAAAAAATAATATAAACGTTATTTATATTTTTATTCGTGCTTAAGTAGTAAATAATCGTATATTTTAAATGAATTATAGCCACAGGTACCTTTAAACAAAGCGTAGGCAGATTTTCCTCTAAGTCTAACTATTTAAAGTTATATTATAAGAGTTATATCGTTATGTAAGTGATAAATAGTGATGGGTTAGATCTGTCACAAGCGCAAATGTCGATAAATACAGCTGACGGTATAGTACCTATTGTCGTGTACCTGATATTTATGTTGTGTATTTTGATGTTTTTAATCGTAGCTACATGTTCTTACTTGAATTAAGCATTCTATAGTACTTGTAATAATTCATATTCTAAGATTACACCAGTTAACAATCCATCAACCAACCTTTACCATTGACACTTTTATTAGAATTAACTTCTTTCTCTTCAGTGTCGTTCTGCACGTCTTCATACATTTCTTGTAACCTGAAAGAAAAAAAAAAGCTTGTAATAAAACAATATTGTCAGCATAATAGTAATGAAGATTTACTGAGATAGTGTACACTTATGAATCATTCGAATATTTAATACAAATCAAGATCATACAAATTTGAACATGTATTTTTCGGCACTAAGGAATACTGTTAGCCACCGATGGCCATGGCATCTTCACCAGATAACAGGATGAAAGATTTAAGCACTTGAGCCTAAAGTGCAAGAGGGTCGCTAGCTCAAGGTTACCCAAAGAAGACATGACCTCGGCTCGGGCTATCGCTTACAGAGGACTGAATTCACCACCGGATCTCAACGCGCCTCAATTGGGATCTGGTAAAAATCGGTGGAGTAACTAGTAGAGGTCTTATATCCTTTGTGCTTCGGCATGGCCAATTTCTTAGTGAGTGAGAAAATAGAGCCACAAACACAACAGCTCGTTTAAAAACCTCTTGAATATTTCTATACCGTGTTTCAGATTTCAAATTCGCGCCATCTAGTATTACATATTCGTACTATTTTTATTTGATGACGTAGCAATTAGTCTGATATACCTGAAGTATTCTGAGCCCTCCACAGTAATGGCTATGGATCGTATGATCTCCATGAGGCAGGCGTACGCCACCGATATACCATAGCCATCTTGTATAGATGGAGCTTCTGATCGGTCTAGCATTTCTATACTGTAAACAGAAAATATATAAACGATAAGTGAGTTCATAAAATGGAGCACTGGTAAGTAAAATAAGAGATCAACGAACGGCTATGATTACTGGCTAGGTGCATGACCGACGTCCAAGAGTTGATAGTCCTACAAGATGAAGTGACCAAATCCGATAATCCCTAAACAACAAGATACCTGACACATTTTGATGAAGTATTATCAAAACGTAGATGATTCCACGGGGAATTACGGCCCTCAGTAATGAGCTAAATGACGTGAGGACAAAGAGACAGAGTGAGAGAGAGAGAGGAGGCGTGCTGGGATACAGGGAGAGATTGAGTGCTCTGGGTATTTTATTCACCGCAGAATCTTCACTCAAAGATTTTTCTCTTTAGGCAGATGCGTGGCAAGACTATCAGAACTTTGGCCGGGTAGTAACGCCCGCCCTTGGACAGCTGCGATACTCTTGAGCCACTTGTCACCAGAGACAATCGTCACACAATCTTTTGAGCTTGACATTTTAACAGCCCCAAAGGTCGGCGACAGAATCTCTATGCCCAAACTCTTTTATAAATGAGTTTATACTTACTATAAAGATTTAGCGGTGCCTGGCTCGAAAGTGACGCAGAGCGGCAGCCACACCCCTTTCCAATAGAATCCTGACTGTTGAGGGATCCCTGATGACCCTGGAGAACGTTAAGCTACATTTTCATTGTGATGGCGGGCGACCAGAACTCGTACAACAGTTCCTTGCATTCAAATAGGTCAACCTTGGGATGAGACAAGCAGGACCTTTCCCTGATGGTAAGTGACACGCCTGCCAATAAACAGCTGCAAGTACTGCCGCCCGTCAACAGAGACTTTAGTTATTAAGTCTCTTCTTGATCGCGGTAATTTCAACAGGTACAGTACCTTCACAACGGAACACAACACTGTTTACAAATAGCTAATTGGTGGATGGATAACTGACACTGTGGTGTTACCTACCTGGACAGCAGTGGCGTGAATAGAGGGTAGACAAAAAATGTATTAGGTTTAATTAACATATTATATGCAATGGGTAGGCCACATCGCTCGAAGAACCGATAACCACTGGGGAAGAAAGGTTCTCGAGTGGCGACCACGAACCGGAAGACGCAGCGTTGGCAGGCCTCCCACTAGGTGGACAGACGACATTGTGCGCGTCGCAGGTAACCGGTGGATGCAAATCGCCAATTGTCGTGGCGTTCGAAGGGGGAGGCCTATGTTCAGTAGTGGACGTCTTCCGGCTGGTGATGATGGACCGGTTACCTGCGACGCGCACAATGTCGTCTGGCTACCTAGTGGGAGACCTACCTACGCTGCGTCTTCCGGTTCGTGGTCGCCACTCGACAACATTTCTTCGTCAAATGATACTAATACATAATTGTAGAGATAAATAATACCCAGATACAACGTGGGAATCGAACCCACGATCAATTGTGTAGCGGCCAAGATGTCTAACCACTAGACCAACGGGTCCGTCAATATCGGTCAATAAAAAAACATTAAAATCGAATAGGCTATGACGAACATACGTCAAATATGTTTAATGAAAGACACATGAAAGACAGCAAAATGTATACAAGAATTTATATTCTTGTGTGTGCATTATTTTGCTCTTTAATTTCCGCAGTCATCACTGACTTAATGGAGTCACAAAATATAGACCGTATGTATCCAAAATTAAAATTCAACTTCGACTTCAAGAATTACTAAAACTATCATTAGGTTAACATTATAGTCGCGCGTGTTCTCAGGTTTTTATTTAAACTTTTGATTCCTTCTGTAAATAAATTTTTGACCGCAGCCCAACATTTGGTAAAGGTGTTAGATTTGGTAAAGGTGTTAAATTTGGTAAAGGTGTTAAATTTGGTAAAGGTGTTAGATTTGGTAAAAGTGTTAGATTTGGTAAGTGATAATGATAGATAGAAAGCAATAGATTCGCTTGAACAATGTCTTCTTTAGTAGCCGAAAGACGTCCACTGCTGAACAAAGGCCTCCCCTTAGAAGGGAGGGGTTGCCATAATCCCCACGGTAGGCGTCTTGGGATCGCAGTATAGACTATCTAATAAAAAAACGCTTCTGCCCGTCTTCTCGTCGTGTCTTACAACTCCCAATGGGAGATGGGCGGGTGCTGTTCTTACCCGGACACCCCACAGGTCCAAGTGTTTTTAATAAATAATAAATAAATAAAATGTTTATTTCACTAAAAATAGAGTACAATAAGGTCTTACAATAATAAAGTTTCATCTACACACATCAAAAGTGTCTAGGGATCAAGCATTTTTAAGCGGATTTCTTGAGATTGAGATGTGGCTTTGTAATAAATTTATGATTTTATAAATTTATATGGATCCTTTTTGGTGCATTTCATAATTTGAATCAGGAACTGTGAATCAAATTCGAGTAAAAGATGAAAATCAGCTGTCAATATTTTCCCTATAAAAACATACAACGCATTGAAGACATTATTAGTGCTACTGTTTCCCTACTACTGATTAAAACCAACGTTATTATGGAGCGGCGACGTCATTTAAGCAGGGAAGAAATGCTCAGAGCCGTGGGAATGATAGAAGCTGGTTCCCGGCAACGTACTGTGGCTTTAGCTCTGAATACAAGTCAGAGTGTTATCAGTCGACTTTGGACACGTTACCGAAGCACTGGTACCGTGGCTGAGCGCCATGGAGGACGGTATCGCTGCACCACACGGAGACAAGACCGATATATTCAAATCTTAACTCGAAGAGCTCCAACAATAACTGCCATGATGTTAGCCGTGAGGCTTCATCACTCTTCAGGGAACTTAATTAGCGACCAAACAGTCAGAAACCGCTTGCATGAAGTGAACCTTCATTCCCGAAGACCGCTACGGGTACCACCTATAGCAATGCACAATCGTAGGATTCGATATCAATGGGCTCTTGAACACAGAAATTGGGCAGAAGAACAATGGCGTTTCGTGTGCTTTTCTGATGAGTCTCGTTTTGGTATGAGACCGGATACAAGACGTATACGACACTGGAGAACCCCTGGACGCCAACAGCGATTAAAATCCTGCCAGGAAGTCCATCCTTATAGTGGTGGAACCATCATGGTATGGGCGGGTATTTGGATCGGCGGAAGAACTGAGTTGATTTGGATCAGAGGCAACCTCAACGCTCAAATTTATGCTGAGACGATTGTATCAGACGTCATCGTTCCTCTACAAGTGCAAATCGGTCCCTTATTTCAGTTAATGCATGATAATGCACGACCGCACACCGCAAGAGTTGTAAGACAGACTCTCGCCGCAGCTAACATCAATGTCCTGCCCTGGCCTGCTCAGTCGCCAGACTTGAACCCGATTGAGCATGCATGGGATATGCTACAGAGAAGAGCTCTGCCGAATATGGAGGGTATCCAGTCGCAAGAAGACCTTTTTTTGTTGTTGCAACGAACATGGGCGGCCATTCCACAGCGTGATTTGGATGAACTCATTTTGAGTATGCCAAACCGATGTTCTTGTGTTGTTAGTGTTCGCGGTAGAAACACGGATTATTAATTGTTTAAGTTACCCAATAAAATTTTAAAGAAAACTGTTATTTCAGTCTTTTTTTCGAACTTTTGTGTTAGTGGTTCAAATGTCAAAAATCCCTTTATTAGGAAAATGGCAAATTTCTTTATTAATGCAAAGGTGACTTGGTTTATCGTTACTGTGACAAACGAAAACACTTTATTTGATGAATCCTTAAAGAAAATTTTAATTAATATCAATCAGGAGAAAAGTTATTGCAAAAATATATGTTGATCCCTAGACACTTTTGATGTGTGTATTTAGCTACTATAAGTCAGCATGTGAAACAAAGAAAACATAATAATTGACTTTACCTATAAAAGACATTAAATATAAGTCATCATCATTCATCATTATCAGCCGGAAGACGTCCACTGCTGAACATAGGCCTCCCCCTTAGAACGCCACAATGAACGACAATTGGCTATTTGCATCCACCGGTTACCTGCGACGCGCACAATGTCGTCTGTCCACCTAGTGGGAGGCCTGCCTACGCTGCGTCTTCCGGTTCGTGGTCGCCACTCGAGAACCTTTCTTCCCCAACGGTTATCGGTTCTTCGAGCGATGTGGCCTGCCCATTGCCACTTCAACTTGCAGATTCTGAGAGCTATGTCGGTGACCTTGGTTCTTCGGCGAATCTCCACATTTCGGATTCTGTCGCGCAAAGAAACTCCGAGCATAGCTCTCTCCATGGCTCGTTGTGTGACTCTGAACTTCTCTAAAAGGCCAGCCGTTAGAGACCACGTCTCAGTACCATATGTCATCACTGGCAACACACACTGGTAAATATAAGTAATTATGTAATATTATTAATTATTATTCCTTTTCATAAATTATTATTTCATATTAAACATTAGTAAATTATAATTAGTATTAAATGTCAAAATCTTAAAAATAATTCCTTAACCGTATAGAATGACTTTTCAAGTAACCACTCTTTTAATTTACTTTTAAACATTGCTAAATTCGTGTTTTTAATATCGGTAGGAATTGCATTATAAACTTTTACACACATTGCATAACAATTATTTTTGAATAAGGCTGTTTTGGATAAACAACCAAACACCAACCTGTTCCCGTTTCTGGTATTACGAGGATAATATTCAGAGGCCTTCGTAAATATTTGCGGCTGAGACTTCACAAATACCCCAATCTCATAGATGTACAGGCAAGCCAAGGTGAGAATGCCCAATTTTTTAAATAACAGCCTACAGGAACCATAAGGTGGAGTTCCAGTCATTGCCCTTATACATTTCTTTTGACATATAAATGCCCTATTTATATCGGTAGAATTTCCCCAGATAAGTAAACCGTACCTCAAAACTGAACCAACGTACCCATGATATGCCGTTAATGCAGTCTGCAATGATGCAGTTTTACGAAGTCTTGACAGAACATACACGTAACGGTTAATCCTGGTGCAAATTTGATCAATATGCATTTTCCAGTTACATGATTTATCTACTGTTATGCCTAAAAATCTAACTTGGTCTATGTCATTTAATTTATGTCCGTTATAGCTGATTTGTAGTGGGTATTTTTTACCTCCTTTATTTAAAAATTGTATATAATGAGTTTTATTTAAATTTACTGTCAGATTATTGTTATCGAGCCATTTTATAACTGATTCAATTATACTATTAATCTCTATATTAAATTCATCTAAATTACGTGATGTCAAAACTATTGAAATGTCATCAGCGAATAATGTGCATTTATAATGAGTAATTTCCGGTAGATCAAACTCAAACTCAAACTCAAAAATCTTTATTTCAAATAGGCTTAACGCTAGCACTTTTGAATCGTCATTTTTTAGAAGCTACCACCGGATCACAACGCGGCCTCAACTGAGAAGATCCGGCAAGAAACTCAGCGGGCTTGTCATTTTTTCACTTTTTTTTTTTAAACATTGTTTTGTTACAAATGAATCGACATTAGCGATATTGTGTCCTGCCATTCGAAACATAAAGCAAGGGAGAAAAGAAGAAAACAATAAATTAAGACAAACTAAAAGGCCAAATGAATAGAAGTCGGACCAGTCCCCCCAAGCAGCACCCGCGCACGAGTTGACTCGAGCAGATCATTGATATAAAGCAAAAACAACATTGGCCCTAGGACGCTGCCTTGCGGAACACCACACTCATTTTTTAGATACTGAGATCTATTATGGTTTATTTATTGAAGTGAAACTTCTTATGCGACTTCCAAAAATGTTATCACATAACGCGTTAAGCGTTAAATGAAGGTGATAGGCGTTAAGTGATAGGTGTTAAGCGTTAAATTTGTTAAGGTTATGAAAGCTCTCATGTGACGCCGTCACTGAGTGAGTGGGTGAGTGGGTTTCAGTGGATTTCGGTGGGTTTCGGTGGGTTTCAGTGGGTTTCAGTGAGTTAAGTTGAGTTGAGTTGAGTTAGTGTGTGTGTGTGTTTGTGTGTGTGTGTGTTTGTGTGTGTGTGTGTGTGTGTGTGAGTGAGCGAGTGAGTGAGTGAGTGAGGGACCGACCGACCGACCAATCGACTGAGCGAGAATGAAGTTTCACTTCTTCCGCGCGGAGGGACTCCACGCACGCATATTTTTTTTATTACTGTATTATTGTTTTGTCTGTATGTGCATGATTGTGTGGCCACATCTGCCGTAGAACTGATGCCTGATGGAGCATAAAGTTCTTGAGTGGAGACCGCGAATTGGCAAATGTAGCGTAGGACGTCCTTAGGCTAGGATGGAGCGACGTAAGGTGGCAGGCAAGAACCGGATGAGGAGAGCCGAAGATCGAAGTGGTGTGCGGTGTGGATAAATACAGGCTGATGGTAATGATGACTAAAATAATACCAGCCCTTGTTTTTGTCCCACTGTTGGACACGGGCCTCCCCTCACGATGATAGGGGGAATAGGGGCTTCGGCTTAGGCCATAGTCCAACACGTTGGCCAAGTGCGGGTTGGCGGACTTCACACGTCGCTCGAAAGCTAGTTCGGCTTTCTCACGCTGTTTTACTTCACCGAAAGCTACTACACACATGATTAATTAAAGAAATCAGTAGTCCGAGACAGAGTTTGAACCTGCGAAACTTGTTTCCAAGGCAGGCGCTCGCCCACTGAGCGATTCATTATTCATTTCATCCTATAGTTTCAGTGCTTTTGCTTCGTCTTGTTTGTTAATATGCATGCTGTGGTCTTGCATAACCATAGTTATTAGAAATAAAATGTTTCCAGCCAAGACCGATAGTGTATCGAGAAACAACAAGATGCGGTGCACTAGACGTTTCACTCCGGGCGTCTGCACCCAACCCGTGATACCTGTCTGGACGTTCGTCATCCAGATGCAGAACTGCACGTGTGTATCCCATCATCATCATCAGCCAAACACGTCCACTGCTGAACAAAGGCCTCTGCCGTAGAAGGGAGGGCGTGGCAAGCATATTGGGATCGCAGTATAGGTGGTAGGGAATCCAATAGAAAGACGCTGCTGTCCGTTCTTGATTTCCCTTAGTTAGTGGTGTATTAGTATTGTAGTGTATTATTATTGTATATATTAGTAGCCTCTTACTGGTGATGGGTGCAATTCTTACCCGGACAAACTGTATATTATGCATACTTATATTATACACTACACTATAAGGCCGCCATTTGTAGCGTTCAGGATAATAATTCCTTAAAATGTTAAACACTGTTTTAAACTGTCATACTATATATACTGTCAGTCACAGTACACGTGCAGTCTGTGGGTTCAGTATACGCAGAGGGCATACAGCGACCTGCGCGTTCAGTACAATAATGCTCTTAGGGTACTGTTAGGGTTGCCCAGATTTTGCAGTGCATCAGGCATGTTCGCTGATGTTGGGATTGACGGCTTTCATGCCGTCATCCGAAAAAGCTGTGCCTCCCTCCTGCAGAGGGCACGTGCCAGCCCTCACAGCATGCTGAGAACATTGTGTGATAGATGGGACTGCCCTGTGCTGGAGCATTGGATACGGCTTCATTCGCCTGTAGCTAGGTGTGCAGTGCTCTAGCTCATGGCCTCATGATGTTGTTTTTTTTTTCTTTTTATATTATTTAATTTACTAACACTAGTTTTTTTAAGATGCGTTTGTACTAACACTATGGATCTGTCTGGTCTGAAATAAAGATTTATTTATTTATTTAAACTTTCATGGCGATTTTCAATACTATTTTGACTCACCCGCATCTTACAGTTATCGTGATCATGACGCTTGCTACACCGTCGAACTATGATAACAAATCCATCCTGGGCCCAAGTCTGCTTATTTTATTAAAATGGCATACAATTGCCGTTCCAGCGACCCACTATCGAGACTTCATTACGATTGTGACAAATTTGGTATTCTACTACAACAACCATAACCAGTTTTTGCAAAAGAAGAACATAAACGATTTTATCGATAACAATTCGATGCATTTTTTTAGAGAACGAATTGGATGCAAAACAAACACTCGTTCGAATCGTTTCCGGAGATACCGATTATGCATGAAAAAATGCCAGCCGCTCATCGACATGTACTTGCAGATCCTCGAGTGGGAAGGTCATAACTACACGTACTCCGCCGATCACCAGGAAGAGCATTTAAGTTAGATATGTTCTATTATTTGATCAGCCTACTGATATTATTTACTGAGTGTATTTGTTTTATAAACAATACGTACCAATAGTCTAGCTAGATGACTAAACAAGTAATAAGTTTTAAAAACTAAAACTCTACTACGGATAAAATTGCAGTCTAATAATGTGATATTATATAGCCTATAACCAGTGGACAATCAAGACCCTTCTAACGACACTCTACTTGTCAAATTATGTTAAGTAGATTAGAAGCTATGCGGGAACAGATGAACATACATACATACATACATTCTTGTTAAAATCATAACCCTCCCTCCGTTCCGTAGTCGAGTAAAAAATCTAATTAAAGTAGGACCAATTTAAAATATCACATTTGACACTTCATCATAATTTAACAACGTAACTTGGTAACGGCGAGCATAAAATATGATTTTATTCGAAGTGAGAATTGCACAATTGCTAAACTTTACATATTTATTGTAATAATGACGGTATTTTTTTTGACATTTTTGGTTATCAGCCAAAAACTACGTCACATAAGCAAAAATAAAAATCTGTTTTGAGATGTGTAAATGAAGCCCTTTCATATGATTCTTTCAATATAGTAGTCCTCGCTTTAAAATTTTGAAGACCTATTTCGACCATTATATAAAAAATAAAAAATATTTTTTTTTTTATTTGCGATGACGTTGGGTAAGTAAGATCTAAAACTATTCCAAGTTTCAAATCGATAGCATCAGTGGTTCCTGAAATATATAGGTGTGACAGACAGACAGACGAAGTCAGACCATAAGGGTTCCTTTTTTACCTTTTAGGTATGGAACCCTAAAAATACGTGTCCAATATTTTTTCATAATCTAACTGACGGACTAATTAGATATTTTTTTTACCCAGTGATCAACTCTCATTGCGTAAGTGAGACGTCCATAACTATATAGACAAACGCTAACGCAAGTGATAACGTAATTGTTTGTAAAACGATTACACTAAGCCTTCAAGGCGCCAATCTGCTAATTATAATAAAATGGCACATGACGGGTCTATTGGTCTAGTGGCAGTGGCGTGCACTGAAAGCCTGCAAAAATATCTGCGAGTTGTTATTCATTATGCTATTTATTCGTGTTTCAGCACAAATATCCTTAAATTAACCAATATTACCAACATATCCATTTACATAAAAAAAAATTACGTTAATTCATGTCCAAACTAAGATTTTAAAATTAAGACTGTTTAGAGAAATCCTAGGGTAGGCAAAGTATTTTTGTCAGTATGGAGCCGCTGAATATACTTATTAATGTTTTCAAATACAAATTAATATGTCTATAGTCATCGATATACTATCTAAACAAGATTAGCTGTCACGGCCCGAAAAGTGGTCACGAAAATAGAGAGGCTGTCGCTTATTTCAAATTAGTACGAGCCGACAACAGGATGTATCGAAATTCCTTATTGCGCGTTTATAAACTGTCCAAATAATATAATACTTATCGTAATACTAAAATTGCAGATGGGGAAATTTTTTTCGTTTCGTTTTCTTATTACTACTAGTTTAAATAATAAATATAAGTAAGATATCATTATAATACGAAATAAAAATTATTTATTTGATATTTTCTCCGCTAGAGACTGACAAAATTAATGTTGCCGATAGGCGTGTCGCCACTGTCTATACGAAACTGTTAAACTACACGTCATTACCATAATAAAAAAGTTAGTTCTCATTTTTTGCCACCAGCACGGATAAGTTTGTAAGTCAGTACACACACAATGGAAACACACCTGTTTTGAACCTTATTTTATAGTGGTTAAGATTTTCTTTTAAATGAGTACATTTTTATTTAAGTCAAAACAACTACTTTTTTTCGTATAATTTTGGCGGTTTTATTGATTTTTCTTTGTCTCCGATGTAAAGGTTTTATGTGCCAACATTACTGCATACAGAATTAGACTTTATTACTACATGTGAAGGCTGCTATTAGTCCGACGTTCCGAATTATTTAAAACTATTTTCTACAATTTCTAGCTACGTGTATAGTTGTGTAAGTAAATGTAACCGCGACCACATTTTCGATGTCATTTTGTTCGTGACAGCTAATCTAGTTGGTATAGTATATCGATGTCTATAGTATTGCTTACGGATATTTGAAATGGTTTAATATCATACTTAAAATAGGTGAAACAAACCGAATACATTTTTTTGCCTACCCTCTGTGCACGCCACTGTCTAGTGGTTAGTGGCCAATAGGTCGTGGGTTCGATTCCCGCCAAGTGTGTTTAAGTAAGTATTTACAAAAAAGTATTAGTATCTATTGCCAGGCTCTGCCTAATATGGGATCGCAGGACGGTGTGATTCGAGGAGATGGTCGTAGAATAGTATTATTATACTATTGCCATTTCAGCGACACACTATTGAGACTCCATTATGGTTGAGACATATTCTGTATTCTGGTAAAATAACCATAATCAGTGGGGTCACCTCATTGGGACTTCCTTATAGATTTAGGTCTCAATAGTGTTTCGGTGGAATGGCAACTGTGTCATTTTAATAAAATTAACAAGCAGCCTTGGGGCCCAGGTCAGTGACAAGCCACTGACTCGCCACTGGTCATATAAAATTATTTGACTATCAAATATGTAAAACCATCCCAATTGATACACCATCGACAATGAATTGAAGCGTTTGTAAATTAGTAGACTGACCTGAGCGTTAAGTACGATTGCAAATAAAGTTTTAAATGCAGGTCGAAGAGAAAGCGGAGATGAATACATTGAAGACATTTCTGAAGACGACCAGTACAAGGAGTATGAGGAGGCTGACAGACCAAGAACGAATAACATCGTGAATCAGGAAAATTTAGACGTATTGAAGGATATCCAGCCACCAAACATAGATATGCTTCTTTGAATAAAATAATATATGGTCTTATATGGTCTAATTTCAAAATTTTACCACGAGGTAGGTTCCTTGTTCAAGGAACCGTCCAGGTAGGCACCACCGCAGTGTTAGATATTCTGCCGCCAAGCAGCAGTGTGTAAACATTGCAGTGTTCCGGTGTGCAGGGTATTATGCCTGGCAAAATTACCGGACACCAGAGGCTTAATATTTATTGTCTTTAGGGTCAGCAACGCGCTAGTGATTCTTCTGGTGTTGCTAGCGTCTATAGGCTGCGGGGACTGCATACCATCAGGCGGACCGAACTCGGTCACAGAATACATATAATAACAGAAGATGCACTGCTTTGATGTTGGGAGAATGCCGCCGTTATAATAGCCTACAAAATTTACAGAGCACTGCGTTCATTCTAAATTGTACCTTACCGCCACGCGCACTAGAGCGCTATTTCTTTGTGTTTAGAATTCACCTACACGTTCACGTCAGGGTTTTCAAGCAAAGTAAAATAAAATACCAACAAAATTATTACAGACATTCATTATATTTACAATTGTTTTTTACTTTTATGTAGTGTTTTATATATATTTTACCATCTCTGAAATATCTATTAATATACTTTAGGATGGCGAAAATTCGAAACCGCACAAATAATTTTAAAATTGTTTTAAAAGGTAAACATAAGCGTGGTGCAGTGAACTCAATGTTTTTTAGCTTCGTTAGTAATACATTTGCCGGTTTTGTTGTAATAAGTTGTAAAAAAGACAGATTAGAAGTCTGTTGTTTATTGCGACAGCCGTCTACACAACAATTATTATTGTTACGATTCTCCATTATAATTATTTTAACAAAATGCAGTGATATTAATGCAATATACACACAAATACGTAAATCCTTTCGCGTTTTGATTTTGGTTCTGCACGAAGAATTCAGTAACGTGTGCTCGCAAGCGCGTGGCAGCCGCGAGTGATAGACGCCCCCGGGGCGTCGAGCGCTGTAGGCATTTATCGCTTAGATTGGCGAGTGACGAAGGTCTGCCTCGGTAGTATAAAAAAAAATGTACCAACATATACGCCCACTGCTATATATGGATATCTACTGCACGTAATATAGTGTTGTTGTTGTTGGTGCTAAAGGTCAGATGTAATCACTATACTTGGCTTGCCGACAAGACTTCTCAACTTTACGTTAATTTAATGAGATTGTATCCCGTAGATATTCCTCAAGATGTTAAAATATAACGAGCCAAAACATCTATAAAGATTTTTGAAATATGTGTCGTTTGTGTAACTATTAAGGTCTATTATCGCCTGCCTCACTTTGCTTGTTATGGCCGGTTTAAATTCAATTTTTAAAGCCTCATTGGTGCAGTTGGAATCCGCTTGCTTTGAGAACTGGAGGTCGCGGGGGAAATCCCGCTGGGAGCAACATATGTGTGGTTGTTCCTTACTGGCTAGGAAAATGCAGGCCGATCACCTGATTATCTGTAAAGTAAGATGATCCATGCGTCGGATGGCCATGTAAGAAAGTCAGTCCTGCGCCTGACCTCTCCCCAGTCGTGTCGGCCTTCCGTTCCATTGGAGTTTAAGAGTAAAGGAAGAGAGAGTGCACTTGTGTCTACGCAAGTACTTGTAGATGACTGAGAGAGCTATGCTCGGAGACTGTTAGCGCGATAGAATTCGAAATGTGGAGATTCGCCGAAGAACTAAGGTCATCGACATAGCTCTCAAGATCTGCAAGTTGAAGTGGCAATGGGCAGGCCACATCGTTCGAAGAACCGATAACCGTTGGGGAAGCAAGGTTCTCGAGTGGCGACCACGAACCGGAACCCACTAGGTGGACAGACGACATTGTGCGCGTCGTAGGTAACCGGTGGATGCAAATAGTCAAATGTCGTTCATTGTGGCGTTCGAAGGGGGGGGGGGGCATGTTCAACAGTGGAAGTCTTCCGGATAATGATGATGAGATGGCTAATCTTGTAAAAGATTGGCCACTGTGATGGTATCGACCAGGAGGACATTATTTTCAAGTGCTTGAATGTCTTTGTGAAGTCATGGGATACTCATCCCAACTTACCTGTCCGGTAGTTGTGGTATAGTATACGGGTATGCGACCCCGGCTTCCCTAGCTATTACTGTCCCTTGCCCTCCTGGGTGGTAATATCCTACTTTTCCTATTTCCTTTTTACACCACCTATCCTTCCCTCTCCCTCGTTATTCGTGAGAACGCAATGGTGAATCATAAAATAATTTAATTAACCAAAATGGCAGCGATGTGGTTCGCCACCCATCACGTCTCGTTTCTCACGGAGGCGAAAAGCGGCCCATGGGCTCTGCCTACCCCTTACGGGAAAAAGGCGTGAATATATGTATGTTGAATGTCTTTGGTCTTACCTGCGGGCGTGTTGACGTTTGCAGCGACAAACAGACTCTGCACATACGCGCCGAGAGCATTAACGATGTCTTGAAATATGTTCGTCGCGTGCGGCTTCATGTCGTAACACTCGCAGAAGGCTTTCAGCAGATCTGGAAGGGAGGAAGTCGGTAGAGAGAGGGTTTTTACAGTTTAGGGAGAAGGGGGAAAGAGTGCGAACCCTCTAATATACTTACTATATAGCATTAAAAAAGTAATTAACATAAAAAACCTAAAGGTACGTATGTAAAGGTAAGAAGTTTTTTACTTAGTTTTAGTATATTTGTAAATAAACTGTAAATATTTAGTTACTATGTAAATAAAGTGTTATCCTACTGGTCCGACTACTATCCCTTTGGCATTTTAGTTTGTTGTATTTTCGTCGTATTTTTTATTTTTATTTGATATTTTGAACGGCAGGACACACTGTCGCTGGTGCTGATTTAATTGTAAAAAACATACTTTGTTTAATAAAAAATGTGTAAAAATGACAAGCCCGCTGAGTTTCTTGCCGGATCTTCTCAGTTGAGGCCGCGATGTGATCCGGTGGTAGCTTTTAAAAAAATTACCGTTCAAAAGTGCTAGCGTTAAGCCTATTTGAAATAAAAATTTTGAATCTTTGAATCCTATGAGGTATCCTATATTTTTAAAAGATGAAGTAAATTACCAAGGATTTTCTTAATAGGCTTATTGAACTAAAACATCATCATTTACCGACTTAGATAGTGAAACAACCGGGATTTAATTAGGAAACCAAGGTATTGTCATCAGTTAACGAGACATCAAAATGGAAAAATTAACATAGTTTCTTTTCATTGCAAAATACCAAAACATTGATTCAATCACACGAATAAAACAAATAACTACAGAATGGAAATCTAAATAAGTATGGTAAATTTTTATAGGTAAGTATAACATTTTAAATGGTATTTCAAACAGATAATTGGTTTGATATCGATAATTTATGTTTCTCTCGTACATTTTCCAGTAGGTTATCTGGAAGAGATTGCTTTTTAGCGATAAGGCCGCCTTTGTATCGATATCTTCAATGTATTGTTCAATTTACATGTAACTTTTGGTGTACAATAAAGCGTATTTATTATTATTATTAATTTCAAACTGTCCGTATCTAACTGCCGAACCTACAAATGTCAATTAAAGTTAATTATGATTAAGTCATATTTTGTAAATGAAATATTTCGACTTTCAAAGCCAAATAATACTTAATACGCGAATAGTAAGTAGATATATCAATAATCTTGTAATTAATACTAAAAGATAATCCAAAGAGTCTCGGAGATTCGAAATAAATAGATTACAAAAAATGACTTGAATGCGATTAAAGATAATTGATGTCTGTGAGTGCGGCAGCAAATCTACTTACGAGGCTGTATTGTCATCTTGTGCAGCACTTCCAACGCCAAAGCGCGTTGCCACATCGGCTTGTCCGGGTCCAAAAACTTTATAGTTAACGACAGGAATATCTCGCATTCCGTTACCTGAGAAATTGTACAAACACATATATAGGAGAGCGACCCATTTAGGATTCTATACCTAAAAGGTAAAAAAGGAACCCTTATGGTCTGACTTCGTCTGTCTGTCTGCCTGTCACACCTATATATTTCAGGAACCACTGATGCAATCGATTTGAAACTTGGAATAGTTTTAGATCTCATTTACCCAACTTCATAGCAAATTAAATAAAATCTTTTTAAAAAAAAATTGAACCGACTTCAATATCACTGAAAAGTATAAAATAATTTAAATATTATTGAAGTTGGTGTTAGCGTACCTGCTGTGTATATTTGGCACCAACTTCAATAATATTTAAATTATTTTATACTTTTCAGTGATATTGAAGTCGGTTAATTTTTTTTTTAAAAAGATTTTATTTTAACCTTTTTAGTGATATTTTCATATATAAAGATTGAACCATCGAAAACCGTAAAATTATCTAGGTAGGTTATGATCACATTATCGTCTACATAGTTTTACATAATTCATGTTTCTTCAGAAAATAATATCCGGTCGTAATGAAATTTGCATGGAAACATCATAGTAGTTTACTCTCTCGAATAAAAAAAGAATCATCGAAATCGGTTCATAATTGTCAGAGCAATGTAATGGAGAACATCAGTTTTATGGTTTTTACCAGATAAATTCCTCCACATCATTCATGGTCCTCCAGGAAGTTCTTATCCGGTTGTAATAAAATTCATACAGATTCAATACAGTGGTGTCTTCTTTCGAATAAAAAAAGAATCATTGAAATTGGTAAATATTTGCCAGAGTTATGACCATTTTTGTCCGACCGAGCGAGTCCGAGCGACTAAAACGTCATCTATATAGGCTTTCTAGCAACTCTCAGTGCGCAGTCACCATTCTTGTTTTTTTAGGAACTACTTATTACTAAGCAATAATTTTTTTATGGGACCCAATCAATGGATTGAAGAATGGATGGAAGAAAGATTTTTTCAAATCGGTTAATAATTGCCAGAGTTATGCGCGAACATACATAAAAAAAAAAAAATATATACAGACGAATTGAGAACCTCCTCCTTTTTTGAAGTCGGTTAAAAATATATATTTTTTTATTTTACGTTTATAATGGGGGTCAAAATTTCAAAGTGAGACTACTATATCGAGTGGGGTATCATATGAAAGGGCTTAATTTGCACATATCAAAACAGATTTTTATTTTGGTTTATGTCAT
Organism: Furcula furcula; assembly: GCA_911728495.1. Classification (NCBI taxonomy): domain Eukaryota; kingdom Metazoa; phylum Arthropoda; class Insecta; order Lepidoptera; family Notodontidae; genus Furcula; species Furcula furcula. Next base: position 12,934,132 of record OU452267.1, on the reverse strand, counting down.
GTAGTTTTTGGTTGATAATTAAAAATGTCAAGAAAATATCGTTCCCCTCTTATCTCCGAAGTCTGTGGAGGGAAAAATCTGAAATAATTATGGGTAATACATGTCTATCTATATTTTACAGGAAAAATAGAACGATCTTTCTAAGTAGTACAGTTTTTTTAGTAATCCCAAAAAAAACCTCAAGAAACAAACAGTTTTGCGGTTTGGGTTTTTTGTTATCTGAGGTGTTACATGAATAGTAAAATTACTTTAATACATCCAAAGATGGTATGGAACCCTCGGTGCGCGAGTCCGACTCGCACTTGACCGGTTTTTTAAATTAAGACTAATCCCACCACTTATTCCCACCACTATTCTAGTGGTACCACGGAGTTATCCGTAGTACCCCAGGGGTACCACAAACATGAAAAATTGTCCGTGGCGCCACTGGTGGTACTACTGGTGGTACCACGGAGAACAAGCGGCGGGATCGTACTTACCAGCACGGAGTGGTACTTGTGCACGATGATGGAGACCAGCCGCAGCAGGCGCATGGTGACTGGGAAGTGGGGCCGGTCGGCGGTGGGGGGGCTGCCCCCCGCCCCGCCACCTGCCCCGGTCCCCGCACTGCCGGGGGGCGCCGCCCCAGGGATGTGCAGGGACGTGAACGCAGCCCTATGGGACAAAAGTACTAGGGTGATTGGGACGACGACGAAAGTAAGACAAAAGGCGGGGTAAGATAAAAAGTCGCCTATAAGCATCGATATAATATATAAACTAGATTTGGTGGCACGGTTCAAAAAGTGGTAGCGAGGAATAGCGCCCTTGTGTCGCTATTTCTTTACAAGCCACATCTGACAAATTTATTTTTGCCGATAGGAGTGTCGCTACTGTCTATATGAAACTGTCAAACTACAAGTCATTATCATTATAAAATCGTTAGTTCACGTTTCCGCCACCAGCACAGATAAGTTTGCAACCTCCGCGACCACATTTTAGATGTCATTTTGTTCGTGAATGTTTATCTAGTTTATATATTATATCGATGCCTATAAGGTAAGTTACATAAAGGCGACTTTTTGTGTTACCCCGCCTTTCGTCTTACTTTCACTCACCTTATATTTTATTGTGAATCCAAACTACATCATCATCATCAGACGGAAGACCTTCACAGATGAATATAAGCCTTCGAACGCCATATTAAACAACAATTGTCTGTTTGCATCCACCGGTTGCCTGCGACTAGCACAATGTCGTCAGTCCACCTAGTGGGAGGCCTGCCAACGCTGCGTCTTCCGGTTCGTGGTCGCCACTCGAGAATCCTTCTTCCCCATCAGTTATCGGTTCTTGCAGTATAGCTGGTAGGCAATCCAGTAGAAAGACGCTACTGCCCATCTTCTTGTTTTCTCTTAGTCGTCTCTTAAGACACCCAACAATAGGAAATGGGAGGGTGCTATTCTTACCCAGACACCCCGTGAAGTGTGAATGTAAATTTACTTACTTAATAAAAAAAATTGTTACGTGTCTGTTGACTAAAATTCTCAGTTCCCAAAAGGCTATTCAAATTGACCCAATGTTTTATTTAAATGTTTTATACAAAAAAATTATAAACTATTTTAGAATAAACTATTTAAAAAAAAATAAAAACCGACTTCAAAGTAAATTATCTAAAAAGCATAAAATAACGTAAATATATTGAAGTCGGTGCTAGCACATCATGTTAACTAACACTAGCACCAGCTGACACCGACTTCAATATATTTTCGTTATTTTATGCTTTTTAGATAATTTACTTTGAAGTCGGTTTTTATTTTTTCTAAAATAGTTTATTTAACACTTTTTAGTGACTTATATTATAGAAAAATAGTTATCAACACTATCACGCAACTCGAACGTCTACGTTACAGTAACTTACTGAAAACATAAAAGTTTATCTCTTAAACTACTGGACCGATTTTGATGAAACTTGTACTGTACCCTAAGTTGAAATATACTCTAACTATTGCAAAAAGAATTTTCGAAATTGGACGTGTAGTTTTTGAGAAATCCGCGGACAAACCTACATACATACATACATACACTCATAAAATTTGGTAAATTTGTTTAGAAGCCCACATAGACTAACATATGTGAATATTACGCATTTATATTAATATACTAGCTGACCCGCGCAGCTCCGCCCGCGCTTTTATTACATTTTGCTCCCCTTTTCTCCTTCCTCCCTTGATTTATTTCACTCTCCACCTCTCTCTCTCTCTCTCTCTTATAAGAAAAATCTAATTGTATGCTCTCTCTCTCTCTCCTCTATCTTTCCCCTCCCGCTTTGGTCCACGTCACACTCGCCCTCTCCTACTCCCAGTGGTCCTCTCCCTAAACCACCTCCCCCCTGCCTCTACTCCCCCCTTGCTCCACCTAACTCCCCCTATCCCTCACCTAAACACCCCCTCCTCAAATCCCTTCACCCTCTCTCTCTCCTCTCTTGCACCCTCCTCTCGTTCTATATATATCCTCGTCAATCAAGGTATCAGCGGTATGAAATATACTTTATGACCTATTCTCAGACCTACCCGAAATGCACACAAAATTTCATACAAAAGTTTACCCATCTATTTAATGACCTTACCTAACGTTGCTTAACCTTAACCTAGCGGTATGAAAAATAGATATCGAGGACTTTTTGTAGACCTTGTTAAGGTGTACAATACTGACCTACATTATTTTGATCTATCTCGTAGGGTTCAGCCAGCGTTTGCAATGTAAGCGCAAAAAAAAATTGTTTATTACGACATCATATTAGAGACCTCTAAAATTATCAGTGTTTCTCTACTATATTATGCATGTATTATACATAAAAACCTTCCTCTTGAAACACTCTATCTATTAAGAAAAACCGCATCAAAATCTGTTGCGTAGTTTTAAAGATCTAAGCATACATAGGGACAGACAGACAGCGGGAGAGACTTTGTTTTATAATATGTATGTATAGATTACATACATACGCGTCGAATAGAGAACCTTCTTTTTGAAGCCGGTTAAAAATGAAAAATGTAGCTAACCTGTATTTGACATTAGGTGAGAAAAGCCTTATGATGAGTGCACACACATGCTCCTTCAGCAAGAACCTGAATTCCTGGATCTGAAAATACGAGAACCAAATTGCTAAACAATATATAGTATTTTGACTCACGGGTTTACTGCCAAGATAATTTATTGTAACTTTCCGATATTTGGGCGCTGTTGCATGCGCCATGATCACGGGATAACTGATGCGGGTGGGTGAAATAATAAATTAGGAACAGACAAATCTGTCTACCCCCTTTCTCAGTCTTTTGCTACGCCTACTACTGGAACTCGAACTCGATTGGAAATCGCGACAAAACACACTGACAGTATCACTTTGTTTTACCGAGTCCACTTTGAAAGACCGCGCACTATTTTTAATTATAAGTATCACAGGATTCCACATACAAGATCGATGATGGATTTAAATTATCTTGTAAAGGTGCGCGTCCATTGGCCCGCGTCGGACGCACCGCACGCACGGCACGCAACGGATTTTAGTTTGCTTTCTATGATTTTGACGGCCCGCATCGGAAAATGCCGGCGTAGATAATGGACGCAGAGCTATGTAAAATCATAGGAAGCAAACTAAAATCCGTTGCGTGCCGTGCGTGCGATGCGTCCGGCACCGGCCAATGGACGCGTACCTTAATAGTATATTAAGGTACGCGTCCATTGGCCGGTGCTCAAGACACACGAGGCTGTGGATTGCAGCCCGAGCCATAGGCGAGGGCGTAATTGATTGAGAGTGTGTAATGCGCAGAGCTCACGAGTTACATACGACGTTTTTCAACACATTTGCGAAGAAAAAACAAAATAATTTACCACACAGCGACAAATACGATATATATACACACATCAAAAGTGTCTAGGGATCAACATATATTTTTGCAATAACTTTTCTCCTGATTGATATTAATTAAAATTTTCTTTAAGGATTCATCAAATAAAGTGTTTTCGTTTGTCACAGTAACGATAAACCAAGTCACCTTTGCATTAATAAAGAAATTTGCCATTTTCCTAATAAAGGGATTTTTGACATTTGAACCACTAACACAAAAGTTCGAAAAAAAGACTGAAATAACAGTTTTCTTTAAAATTTTATTGGGTAACTTAAACAATTAATAATCCGTGTTTCTACCGCGAACACTAACAACACAAGAACATCGGTTTGGCATACTCAAAATGAGTTCATCCAAATCACGCTGTGGAATGGCCGCCCATGTTCGTTGCAACAACAAAAAAAGGTCTTCTTGCGACTGGATACCCTCCATATTCGGCAGAGCTCTTCTCTGTAGCATATCCCATGCATGCTCAATCGGGTTCAAGTCTGGCGACTGAGCAGGCCAGGGCAGGACATTGATGTTAGCTGCGGCGAGAGTCTGTCTTACAACTCTTGCGGTGTGCGGTCGTGCATTATCATGCATTAACTGAAATAAGGGACCGATTTGCACTTGTAGAGGAACGATGACGTCTGATACAATCGTCTCAGCATAAATTTGAGCGTTGAGGTTGCCTCTGATCCAAATCAACTCAGTTCTTCCGCCGATCCAAATACCCGCCCATACCATGATGGTTCCACCACTATAAGGATGGACTTCCTGGCAGGATTTTAATCGCTGTTGGCGTCCAGGGGTTCTCCAGTGTCGTATACGTCTTGTATCCGGTCTCATACCAAAACGAGACTCATCAGAAAAGCACACGAAACGCCATTGTTCTTCTGCCCATTTTTTTGCCCAAAAATGCTTGATCCCTAGACACTTTTGATGTGTGTATAATATATCTTGGGACAATCCACACACGGTCATCCGATCCCAAACTAGGCAGAGCCTGTACTATGGAAACCAGACAACTGATACTAATACTTATATACTTTTTTTTTTTTTTGTAAATACATACTTAAATAGATAAACAACACCCAGACACTTGGCGGAAATCGAACCCACGACCCATCGGTTAGCAGGCAGGGTGTCTGACCACTAGACCAACGAGCCCGTCAAATAATATATGAAAATGATATATGGGAAATGGCGCGCGCATTTTTTTTTCACGCGCCCTATTCATGGTGAGACATACAGCCTACTTCAAAATTACAAACAAATTATTGTTAATTTAGAATAATTTGATAATAATAAATCATTGTTTGACTTAATTAAGGACGAACACATTTATTTATTCCAAAAATGTATATGGATTTTCAGTGGCAAAAAATGTATTACCCGGGTAAATTAAGAAAGCTCTGTTTACTCGAATACAACTTGCAGTAAGGTACTAATTTAACTGTGTAGGGATAAATCTATTACGCACTAGTGCGTAATGATTGACATTGTCTTATAGTCGCGCCTAAAAGCGATTTAATAAGGCTCACTTTACGAGCAAGTGAGTTGTAAATATAAATATCAAACAAAAGAATAAGACTAAATTATTATTATTTATAAATTAATCAAAAGAGCGAAATTTCAAATTACCATAGACAAATTCACAATTAAATAAATAATGTTTTGTCCTATATAGTCAGCTTAAGTCAGCAGTCTCCGAAACCGTCCTACCTTGAAGAATACAGGTGCGAAGTCTGTGAGGACAGTATCTAGCAACTCCAGCCCGAAGGTCTTCGGCACATCAGTTATTCCGACCAGCCAATGGGCAGCGTCGCCATTTATCATTTGTATTATATCCTAGATAAAAAATAACTTATTTGTAAAGTATGCTTAGCTTAAAGTGCAAGAGAACTTTTGGGAAAGGAGAGGGAATAATGGCCGTGACAGCTTCACCCGAAAAAGGCCGAGTGCTTACAGCACTCCAGCCTTAAGGGCACGGGGTAGCTCAAGGGCATCTCAGGGATGTATAGCCTTGGTTTGGGCTGTCGCTTAGGACCTGGATACCAGAGCAGGTACCACCACAGTGTCAAGCATTCTGCCGCAAAGCAGCAGTTTAAGAGAGTTAAAAAATAGTGTATCACGTTACGGGCGACAGTGCAGCCCAAATACCACAGAATATAGATTTACATAGATATCTGCGATAGGAATAGACGAAATAATAACACATTATGTCTAAGATCGTCTCGGACAGCTCTTTTACATAAAAGTATTTATTGCATGGCGCCTAAGATAAAAAATAAGATTCCGAAAGAAATTAAAGACCCTGAATTAAACCTATTTAAAAAGAAATTAAATAAAATATTTAGTAGATAAATGTTACTACAAAGTGTCCGATTTTTTAACAGATCAGTGAATTATATGCAATTTTTGTGATTCCCTTAACTATGTTGTAGTGTTTGCATGCTTTATTTCTTGGCAAAATATGGAGAGACTTATTAATGTATATTATCTGTATAATACCCATATTTGTGAACAATAAATGATTGATTGATAACGCAAATGATTGTACTTCGCGTGTCTGAACCCCGACGAAACGTCAGGGTTGGTCGCCGCTAAATTACAGTCCGCGCGCGTCTGTTGTTGCGGCCTTGCAGCCGGTCGGCCGCATAAACTAAAGAAAATCTGCAGGGCATCGGCGGCATCGGTCTTTGAATCGGTTTGGTTTTCCCGTCACTAAATTTGGCCGTGACGTCACAGAACGTGTTAAAAACTTGGTACAAAACTCGGCACGCTTGGTTTCAATACAAATACGCAAGTATCACGATACTTGCGTTATTAACCGGCTTCAAAAAGAAGGTTCTCTATTCGACGCGTATGTTTGTAATATTGATAAAAATGCGTAATATTAATATTAGTCTATGTGGGCTTCTAAACAAATTTACCAAATTTTTTATGAGTGTATGTATGTATGTATGTATGTAGGTATGTATGTATGTAGGTTTGTCCACGGATTTCTCAGAAACTACAAGTCCGATTTTGAAAATTCTTTTTGCAATAGTTAGAGTATTTTTCAACTTAGGGTAGAGTACAAGTTTCATCAAAATCGGTCCAGTATTTTAAGAGATATAAACTTTTTATGTTTTCAGTAAGTTACTGTAACGTAGACGTTCGAGTTGCGTGATAGTGCTGATACCTATTTTTAACCGACTTCAAAAAATGAGGTTCTGTATTCGACGCGTATGTATGTAATATTGATAAAAATGCGTAATATTAATATATGTTAGTCTATGTGGGCTTCTAAACAAATTTACCAAATTTTATGAGTGTATGTATGTATGTATGTATGTATGTATGTATGTATGTATGTAGGTTTGTCCACGGATTTCTCAGAAACTACAAGTCCAATTTTGAAAATTCTTTTTGCAATAGTTAGAGTATTTTTCAACTTAGGGTAGAGTACAAGTTTCATCGAAATCGGTCCAGTAGTTTAAGAGATATAAACTTTTTATGTTTTCAGTAAGTTATTGTAACGTAGACGTTCGAGTTGCGTGATAGTGCTGATACCTATTTTGTTTGGTAAAATAAGTCACTAAAAAGTGTTAAATAAACTATTTTTAAAAAAATAAAGACCGACTTCAAAGTAAATTATCTAAAAAGCATAAAATAACGAAAATATTATTGAAGTTGGTGTTAGCGTACCTGCTGTGTATATTCTGCACCAACTTCAATAATATTTTCGTTATTTTATGCTTTTTAGATAATTTACTTTGAAGTCGGTCTTTATTTTTTTTAAAATTGTTTATTTATGTAAATCTATATCTGTGCCAAATATCGACGGTAAAGTGTGGTGTCTACCATCGGGTGAACATTTATCTCATATCGTCAAACGGCATAAACAATTCGGTAGCATCGCGTCTTAGCCTTTCGTTCTTCCTTTAGGAAGAGATGAAGGAAAATATATAATATAATAATAATATAATTTATATATATTGCATTATATATAATATTTATTACATAATTTACTTTATAAGAAAGTGTGTGTATCAGCACAAACATCAGAATGCCAGTAACGCCTGTGCGATAGGCGTCGAAAGTCTTACCATTTAGCAAGCAGTTTTAAACTCCTTTGGAATGGCTTTAAAGGAGTTGTTGCAAAATGGGCTAGGAATATGTACACCACCTCAAAAAATCGAGAAAAATCCATAGAATCTGCGAAAAATATAAATATTTCGTTTAATATTACTATTATTGTTGTAATTTTAATTATAATCATCATTTATGTTATATCTGTATTCAACATGGCGTCCTAAGATGGCGTCTCACTGATGTCGAATTGAACTGTCAGCCAGCCAGCTGTCAATAGCTACTGCTGCTGTCACACTTTTCACCGTTGGTTGTGTGCATGTATTGTATGTAGTGAATTGATTATCATTGATATTTTAATTATTAAAATGATGTATGAGAAAACAGAAACAAAAATACAAGGAGTACTCTAATAAAAATACTTTTAACGCCAATGATAATAAAAATGACACATGACAGTGACACTTTTCCGCCATGCCAGTTTTATGTTATGTGTTGCAATTTTAAGTAAAAATTCTTAAGTTTTACAAGCAAATAAAGCCAAATTAAAGTAAATGGACAGTTAAAAACTGTTTTATGTCTGTTTCCCTATTTTAGAGTATAGTGTACAAAGTCCTAGCCCAGGCTCCATACATTTTGGAACATCTCTTTTGTTTCAAAAGCCTCTAATCTGACGCCAGGCCAAAACGACACATCGCCAACCAGGAAGTTTAGTTTGGAGTTTACTATCACAGCCGTTGCACTTATGAGGCTCTTATCGAATAACTTAATAACATCCCTAACGAGAATTAGGTATATTGGAAACCAGGCACTGCATTTTCTCTCTGATCGAAGATTCAGAGGCAGACCGAAGATAAAAAGTCAATATGTAGAGCTAAAAGGGAGCTATTACTGAATGCAAGGTGCTAGAGTATAAGTTTCATGATAGATCGAAGTGAAGAGAGAACAAACGGAAGGCTGACTCTATCACTAGATGCGATACATGGCCAAGAAGGAAGAGAATAAATATCAGAAAGATGTTCACAGCTGAACAAAGGCCTCCCTCTTAGAAGGGAGGGGTTGCCATAATCCCCACGCTTAAAAGGTATCTTGGAGATAGCAGTATAGGTGGTATGTGATCCAATAGAAAGACGCTGCTGCCCGGCTTCTTCCTTTCCCTAAGTCACCTCTTAGGGGGCGTCCATTAATCACGTGAGGCTCGAAAGGGGGGGGGAGGGGTTTCGAAAAAATCACCAAATATCACCAGGAGGGGGGAGGGGTATAATGAAACATCACGTGTATTTATTTTTCGTTGAATGCACGGTTTCTGAACCAAACAGCGGCAAGTGGCCCTGACTCACCGTTGCCGGCAACGACTTCCCCTTACATGTATTTAAAGATAATATCCCGAAAATTTCAATATAGTATGTACAAAAAAAAATACACGTGATTTTGGGTAGGGGGGGGAGTGTAGTTTAAAACCTCACCACATATCACCAGGAGGGTGGGTTAAAAAGTTGCTAAAAAAACATCACGTGATTAATGGACGACCCCTTACTGGCACTCAACGGGAGGAGATGGGAGGGTGCTATTCTTAACCGGACACCCCACGGATATAAATACGAGTACGAGAAACAATATAGTGTGGGCAGATTTACCTGTAATATCAGATACGCATCAACCGCGCAGGGTTTCAGGTCTTTGGGCGCTTTGCTGTTTATTTGCGGCCTCACGTTCGCGGGATTCACTTTCAGCGATCCTGTAAATATAATATTGTTACGACCGGGACATAAAAGTGTTAATTACTCCGTTAATTATTACTTAATTGCAATGATCTCAAAAGGCATTGTTAGTCTATAGGTCTACTATCGATCCGTACCAAAAAAACTAGACTTCTCAATAGAAAGTAGTTCCCTCAAATTTGGCAAGTACGTAGCTCGCTCGCTCTCGGTTCAATGCCTCCGCCTATTGTTCGTTTTCTCGAACGATTGTCTCTATTGTATGTGCTCGCGAAAAGGCTAGACTAAGTAGGTATTTTAGAGTACCTTCTCGAAGCTTCCACCCCTCTATTAATTTAGCTACATAAGCCGACGCGCAGAGGCGTCAGTTCGTGTATACAAGCGACAGCGGAAACATCTCAAGGAAGCGATCGAAGAGAATTGTACCAGCGACCCTTGCGACGACTTTGAACTGCCGTGTGAAGTACTGTGCGATTCGGACTACTGTGCCTTGTGTGTATACAGTGTGAGTGTACGTGGAATAAAATCTTCTTTTACGTTAATCGTCATTTGAATACCCACTCGCACGTAACAATATAGTATCACACATGCATACCGACTGGGGAAGTACCTTCACCTTGCAGAAAAGGTCATTTTTTTTCTATGCTAGAACCAGAATGAAGGCTGCATAAGAATGTACGAAAGATCTTGAGCGATTGTGGAAGCTTTATCTCTTTTCTAGTGCTATTTCAGGAGAAGAGACTCTGTTCTGGTAAGGAAGAGGCCATCTTTTTACCCAACTACGGAACGGAAGGAGGATTATGATTTTAACAAGAATCTATGTATGTAGGTATGTATGTATGTATGTTCATCTGTTCCCGCATATCTTCTAATCTACTTAACATGATTTGACAAGTAGGGTGTCGTTAGAAGCGTCTTGATTGTCCGCTGGTTATAGGCCACATTGACTATAGGTACATCGAAGTGTTGAAGTGTTTGTACAGCAACGCCACCATGTCGATCCGACTACAGGACGAGAGCACGAAACCAATCCCATTGCAGCGTGGTGTGAGACAGGGAGACGTTATTTCTCCGAAACTGTTCACAAACGCATTGGAGGACGTTTTCAAGCTCTTGGACTGGAACGGATTCGGCATCAATATCAATGGCGAATACATCACTCACCTTCGTTTTGCCGATGATATAGTCATTATGGCAGAGTCGCTGGAGGACCTCAATACGATGCTCAGCGACCTCAGTAGCGTTTCCCAACAGGTGGGTCTTAAAATGAACATGGACAAGACGAAGATCATGTCTAATGTCCATGTTGAACCCGTACCGGTAATTGTTGGGAACGATACACTCGAAGTTGTTGACCACTATGTATACCTAGGACAAACTATCCAGGTAGGTCGGTCCAACTTCGACAAAGAGGTCGCCCGAAGAATCCAACTCGGATGGGCAGCGTTCGGGAAACTACGCAAAATCTTCTCGTCCAAAATACCGCAGTGCCTAAAGACGAAGGTTTTTAACCAGTGTGTGTTGCCAGTGATGACATATGGTACTGAGACGTGGTCCCTAACTGTTGGCCTTTTGGATAAGCTCAGAGTCACACAACGAGCTATGGAGAGAGCTATGCTCGGAGTTTCTTTGCGCGACAGAATCCGAAATGAGGAGATTCGCCGAAGAACCAAGGTCACCGACATAGCTCTTAAAATCTGCAAGTTGAAGTGGTAATGGGCAGGCCACATCGCTCGGCGAACCGATAACCGCTGGGGAAGAAAGGTTCTCGAGTGGCGACCACGAACCGGAAGACGCAGCGTAAGTAGGCCTCCCACTAGGTGGACAGACGACATTGTGCGCGTCGCAGGTAACCGGTGGATGCAAATAGCCAATTGTCGTTCATTGTGGCGTTCGAAGGGGGAGGCCTATGTTCAGCAGTGGACGTCTTCCGGCTGGTGATGATGATGATATAGGCTATATAATATCACATTATTAGACTACGATTTTATCAGTAGTCGGGTTTTAGTTTTTAAAACTTATTACTTGTGTCTCCTCTGCTTAACCTAAGGCTTTTCTTTAAAACAACTGAGTGGCGAGAAAATTTGGTAAGCGATACGTCTGTCATAGACAGAGTGGCATTGCACTGCCGCTCGACACCAAACACATTAATCATTAACTGCCGCACTCACAAAACCCAATTAACTTTAATTCCAATTAAGTCACTTTTTAGAATCTATTTATTTCGACTGTGGGAGTCGTTTATGATTAATTTTGATTATAGAACACGAGATAATTGTTATATCTACTCACTATCTGCGTATAAAATACTAATGGGCTTCGAATGTCGAAATAATCCGATTTCAAAAAATGAATTAATCTTCATTAACGTCAATTGACGTTTGTAGGTTCGGCAGTAAGTCTGGTAATTTGACCAGCTACATGCAACATTATAGCAATTTCAAAGTGAGACTACTATATCGAGTGGGTTATCAGAAAGTTCTTTATTTTCACATTTCAAAACCGATTTTAGAGTAGAGAATACACACTTACCCGGCAGGAACAGAAATATTAACTATCACAGTTCCAGCTTCCATCAGAAACAGAATAATAGTTATTCAAGGTTGTACAGTATACAGACATACCGTCAGCCTCCGCGAGTGCCCTCTCGAAGACCAGCGCGACGAGTTGCCGGACCGTGGCGGCGGCCGCGTGGCTCGTGCTGACGTCACGCGTCTCCGACGTCGACACCATCCTCATGCACATCACCATAGTCTGGAAGACAGGATAGATTGAAACTATAGTGCGTTTCACCAATGTGTTCCCTTCGGGGTGAAGTTGGTTATCCTGTTTGTCAGAGACGATCGCGGGTGTCAAAATGTTTTTGTTTTTCCACATTATTCGCTAATTAAACGAAAAAACCATGCCTAAGACATTGAGAAGTAGTGAAAGATAACTATTTAAAAAGATGAAAAGGTTTTGTCCGCTTGAAAATCTCACCAAAGGACTTTCGAACAAGTAAGATCCTGAGTTGCCGCCATTTCAGGTAGGTAAAATAATGTTACCAGGGCTATGTTTTAATTCCATGTTTTCCCAAGTAAATAAATTCAACTTGCAGAATCTGAGAGCTATGTCGGTTACATTAGTTCTTCGGCGAATCTCCTGATTTCGGATTCTGTCGCGCAAAGAAACTCCAAGCATAGCTCTACACCGGTTTTTCTTGATAGGAGTGATGGCAAGCCGGTGGCCAGCCAAAAACTATTGGTAGGTTTGAATATGAAATATTGTTTTCATACATTTATTGTTGTATGTTTGCGTGCTTGAGATCCGTCTTTGAAAGTCAATTATTATGTGAGTATAATACTTGTATGTATAATAAATGCTACTAACCTCATATATCCTATAGGATTCATTTTTGTTGTCATACATTTTCAAGTAGCTAACTATTCCTCTACTTTAAGTGCAAGAGATTATATTCTACACTACTGCAAATAGCATTTTGCCACTGTCACTGCCAAAACAACTGATTTAAATAAAGTAAAAAAGAAACACTTTTCTTGCATTGAATATCAAAAGTCCATTTAATTATGGTTCAAATTTTACATTTTAATCTTTCACCGAACATTATAATTAGTGTAATACTTCAAAGATAATAACTTAAACACAATAAAACACTTTAGCAATACGGTTTAGTATATTTCCAGTGCAATTTATCTTTATTACCTATTAAATAAATTTCATTGTCATGTTTGTTAATGTTCTTTTGAAAATTTATTTGTTATCAAAATCAAAACATCATAGACAAGACATTTGTATGACACATGAAATACATGTATAAAAGTAAATAGTTGTCCGTTAGTCTCGCTAAGGCTCAATTCACACCAAGATGGCAGCGGCCGGCAGCGCGCTTTCAGTGTGAAAGAATTTTCAACTCGCGCGCGCCCGCGCGCCGCGTTTTTCAAGCGATACTGGACTTTTACGTATCTATACTTATAATAAAACTGTAACAGGTCCAATTCTGTACATTGAAGATATTTTGAAAATTATTTTTGGAGGGCATTCTATAACCGATACTGAGGCCGAAAAGGTATTTTTTTTTAATTTTTGTCTGTCTGTCTGTCTGTATCACGGCTGAGCATCACGCCGAAACTACTGAATGGATTCAAATGAAACTTGGCATGATTTGAGATCTTACTACGAGGTAGGACATAGGATACTTTTTATCCCGTAATCTAGCACGGTTCTTTAGGGAGAGGGGATTAAAGTCGAAATGGGTACTTGGTTATACGCTTGGTCAGATTTTATCAATTTTTCTTTATAATATAATAAATATTAGTAAGGGAACACTCATAGAGAGTTGTTACCAAGGTTTTGTAATCGATCGGGTTAAGCAACGTTAGGTAAGGTCATTAAATAGATGGGTGACCGTTTAACGCCATTTGAACAAAACGGGTCCGTGCTTCGGAGAGCAAGTAAAAAGTAGGTCCCAGTTTTTAACCGACTATAAAAAAGGAGGTTATGTATTCGATGCTAATGTCTGTTATTAAAAGTTTAGTTAACGTAAAAATAGCGCAGGCGGAGCTGCGTGGGTCAGCTAGTTGTAGATAAAGTTTACAATTCTTTTACACTATTCACTTTTATACATGTATTTTATATGTCATACAAATGTCTTAAATAACTAAATAACCTGATTTAAATAACTTTTGTTTGGTACTCACTAAACCTGGTTTGGTTTACAAGAAACATAAAATATTTTCAGAAAAAATTAAATCCGACCAAAGAAAATGATCTAAAAATCATTAAATAACTAAAACATATTGAAATTGGTGATAAGAATAGCGGTATATTTTAGCTATCTAATGATTTATAGATCATTTTCTTTGAAGTCGGTCTTTTTATTTGAAAATATTTTATTCGACACTTTTTAGTGAATTTTATATTACCTAGATATTAGCAGTATGTGGGCTGATTCGAATCTGTTGATATAAAATGTATACAAAAATACGAGCTATATAAGAGCTGTATTGTCTATGTCACGTATGTTTATGTCACATAGTTTTTGCCTGAGAAAGCAACTATGTTTTATACTATGGTAAGAATATAAGGGTTTTCATGATATGAGATTGCTACTCACCCTGGCCAGGGTGTCGCCATGGACTAAATCGGATGTGGTCATCAACAGAGCAGCAGTTTGCAGTAGCTTCAGTTCTAGCACCCCTGCTTGTCCAAGGTTGTAGAGACAGTCCACCACATGCCTTGCACCTTTAGCATCGATACCTTGCTGTGCGATCAGCCTCTGGATTGTGCCGAGGCAAAACTAATAATAAAAAAATATATATCATTTCACTGAAAAATGCACTACAATTATTTATCAATTTATTTTTAAAATAATGAGAACTTTGCTTGAATAAAAATCTTTTTAAAAAAAAATTGAACCGACTTCAATATCACTGAAAAGTATAAAATAATTTAAATATTATTGAAGTTGGTGCCAAATTTACGCAGTCGGTAAGCTAACACCAACTTCAATAATATTTAAATTATTTTATACTTTTCAGTGATATTGAAGTCGGTTCAATTTTTTTTTAAAAAGATTTTATTTTATACTTTTTAGTGATATTTTCATACATAAAGATTGAACCATCGAAGACGGTAAAATGATCTAGGTAGGTTATGACATCATTATGATTTCACATTATCGTCTACATACTTTTACATAATTCATGTTTCTTCAGAAACTCAGAAACAATTTGTCCGATCGTAATGAAATTTGCATGGAATCATCATAGTAGTTTACTCTCTCGAATAAAAAAAGAATCATCGAAATCGGTTCATATTTATCAGAGAAATGTAAAGGAGAACATCAGTTTTATGGTTTTTACCAGATAAATTCCTCCATATCATTCATGGTCCTCCAGGAAGTTCTTATCTGGTTGTGATAAAATTCATACAGGTTCATTACAGTGGTTTCTTCTTTCGAATAACAAAAGAATCATTGAAATTGGTAAATATTTACCAGAGTTATGACCATTTTTGTCCTTAAAAAGCACCATAAAGTCGTCTATATAGGCTTTCTTGCAACTCGCAGTGCGCAGTCACCATTCTTGTTTTTTCAGGAACTACTTATTACTACGCAATAATTTTTTTATGGGACCTAATTAACGGATTAAAGAATGGATGGAAGAAAGATTTTTTCAAATCGGTTCATAATTGCCAGAGTTATGCGCGAACATACATAGAAAAAAAAAAAAATATACAGACGAATTGAGAACCTCCTCCTTTTTTGAAGTCGGTTAAAAACATATTTCTATTCATGTTTTATTAATTTATCTTTCTTTTTTTCTCTATTTTTTGATATGGACATTGGATAGAATTTTATCCCCTAAACACAGATTAAAATTAGAAACATCTTCAATACTTATTAATAATACCAGCCCTTGTTTATGTCCCACTGCTGGGCACGGGCCTCCCCTCAAGATGAGGGGGCTAAGGTCAATACTTATTATCATAATAATATCCTGACACAATCTATGTACTGACAATCAGATACATACAAATATTTACTTTAAAAAAATACGTAAGTCCTGTCTTTCAGGATGACATTCCTGCAAGTATGTATGTAAGGAAATAATACCTTGATGATTTTTATATCCTTAGACTCACATCCTTGAACCAGGGGATACAAAATCTGGTTGACAACACCATATAACGATGCCTGTGGATTGTTTGCAGCTAAAGAAAGTTTCTCAATTGCTTCATCACAAGCCTGCAACGAAAATTACAATATAAAAATATAATTTAATATAGCATAATTTATTTTTCAGTAACAGCTGAGTGGGCGAGCGCTGGTCTTGGAAGGTGTGCAGATTCGAACCCTAGCTCCAAACCTCTGATTTTTTAAATTAATTATGTGCAAATCGTCTTTGTGCACTTGTTAGTAGATTTCGGTGAAGGAAAACATCGTGAGGAAACCTGCATGTCTAAGAAAGCCTAACTAGCTTTCGAATGACGTGTGTGAAGTCCGCCAACCCGCATTTAGCCAGGGTGGTGGACTTTGGCCTATGCCCCTTTATCATGATGGAAGGCCCATGCCCCACAGTGGGACAAAACCAGGGCTGGTATTATTATAGAGCGTCCAACCGTTTATTTTCTTTTTGACAGCACCAATAGAACGTAACTGCATCATGTTACACAAAAGTTCACTTTAAGTGAACTTTTGCGTAAGTTCACTTTAAGTGAACTTTTGCGTAAGTTCACTTTAAGTGAACTTTTGCGTAAGTTCACTTTAAGTGAACTTTTGCGTAACATGACGCAGTTACGTTCTATTGGTGCTGTCAAAAAGAAAATAAACGGTTGGACGCTCTATAATATATTATAATTTATTTTTTAAGCTGGTTTATAATTAGACACTTGTAATATATTGCCTATTGATTTATCTACTGTCTGAAATTGTTTTGGCCTCTATGTCGATAGTATAGTACCCCCACATAGAAATTTTGGAAAAATATTCAATGTACAGAAAAAGTGCTCTTTGAGTTTTATTATAGTATAGATATCCTAATGATTAAGATTCATTTTACGGATAGACAATTTCGGTGCAATCAACTGAGCTGAGCAATATAAAGAGAGAGACAGTTACATTGCATTTCTACAACGAAAGAAAGAGATGAGAGCTATGTTGTATTGTGTGCACTGTGGTAGTGTGCTTGAGTGAAACAGTCAACCCATTGAGCTTTGCCGCCGTGTTGATTTTCGTGTCAATACCTAATTGTAACTGAAGCTTAAAAGTTTAGTTTCATCGAAATTGTTCCAGCTGTTTTAGCATTATGCATGCACAAACAAACAAACAAAGATTCAACTTAATGTATTAATATGCCCTGTATCACAAAAATCACTTTTTTTTATGATTGCTTTTTTATCAATGTACAGAATCGCAAAGTTAACAGTTTTATTTTAATTATGTAGTTATAGAATAGATTATAACGTTACAGATAAGGAAAGAATATAGCACAATCGTAATGTAAATTAGCTCTCTACTCTTTCGTTCGGCTCTCTGATGAAATATAGACCAGACTTTTCTTTCAGCACTGAGCTAGTGAGCTAAAGATATAAAAGAGAGATATATATCTTTAGTAAAGAAGTTACATTATCTCTCTTTTCTTTTAGTGATACATTTTGCGCATGTCTATACTACATGACTATTCTAAAGTTTTAGAACAGAGCTATTCAAAGTTTGTTTCTACTAAAAATTACCTTATTTAGCACTACAGAAAGATGTTAGCTTAAAATTACACAACAGTACATTTAATTAGCATCGTATTATAATCCCTGTACCTCAAGGGTAGGCAAGATATACGTATATACAACATACTATATGCGTATTATTAGCGAAATTTGGAGGCGTATTTGCGATTAATTTTTCACATTGAAATATGGGTTTTAGCTATTAAAAATACACTACAGCCTATAGCGTAAAGTCTTATTTAGGCGGTGAATCAAGTTTTAGCAATAAAAAGATAAAAACCTCTCTTATCTGAGGATATTTCTTCTTAGTTTCTAAACTCAGTGTCTTAAAATCACTTTGCAGGACTTCCATGAATTTCTTCGTAGAGTCATCGCCGGTTACAGCACTGACGAACGCCATGGTGTTATAAATTGCTTTAATTTCAATTATTTCACATCATAATTAACACAAAAACTATTGAAATTAAATTTATGCCATGTACACAATCGACATCACAATTTTCCGTTTAGAAATTCAATCATGTCATTCTATCAATTTCTATCTCTATGATTACATTTTCATGTCCGCCGACTCCGCCGTCATTCAATGAAATCTAAACTAGGGATTTTAAAAAATAATCGATTTTTATTTAAATCGATTATTATTTTCCTAATAATCGATTTTCAGAAACAGCTCGTATCTATGCGAGGGATGAAAAAATCTTAGTAAGTTTCAATTTCATTAACAGGGCCATCTATGCGTTGGGTGAAAAATCTCGAATTAAGTTCATACGTATAAGTTCAGTAAATAAAAACGGCGCCATCTGTAGGTATGTATGTATGCGTGTAAAGTAATTTCAGTGCAGTTTGACTAGATTTAGCAGAATTCTGCTATTTTAGCAGAATTGAACCCTCATTTTAGGGTTTAGCCTATTATATCGCAGAATAGAAAATTTTAGTAGTTTTTAGCAGAATTTACATAAAATTAAATTAGACTTAATTACAGAATTTACATTAAATTTCTGCTTAAGTTAATGAACTTTAACAAAAAAAAAACAACAGAAATTTAACAGAATATGGTAGTTAACACACAGAACGCCAAGTGACTGACACGCAATGGATTTTTGTGTTGGTATGTTGCCTGACGGCGATCTAAAGGTTAAACTTCGTGTTAATCTAAAACAAGAAATTGAGGTTGGCACCTCAATTTCTTGTTTTATTTTCAACATTAGCCAGTACGATTACGAGTAAACCTGATTTAGTATCACGGGCTATTAACTATCTAATTTATAAATAAAACTGATACTAATATTTATAAACTGGTTTTTGAAAAATGATATGCGCTTAATATAGATGAATAACATCCAGATTTTATGCATTTAGGATGTTTTTTACTTTTAATACAAAAAAAATCGATTGTTGCGCAGAAATCGATTAATAATTTTTATTAACATCGATTTTGAATAAAGAATAATTGTTTTTTATTTAATCGATTCTTTTCCATTAATTTCACATCCCTAATCTAAACTAAAAAAAATCTTTAGCAAAGAATTAGAATGACTCAGTAAATAGATGCTAACATAAGTAAAACGTAGTGATTATATACTCATTGAACATAAGAATGAATTGATTTCCGAACCGAATTCCTTTCCATTTTTTACATGACACCA
Organism: Furcula furcula; assembly: GCA_911728495.1. NCBI lineage: Eukaryota > Metazoa > Arthropoda > Insecta > Lepidoptera > Notodontidae > Furcula > Furcula furcula. The sequence continues at coordinate 12,914,602 of OU452267.1, read as the reverse complement.
AAAGCGTTTTGTTCGTATTAAAAATGTATGTACTTTGTATTGCTAAGGGTTATTTTATAATAATAAAAATAATAAACATTTTATTTCAGACATTTTGTCCATAGTAAAATACAAATTACATACAAAACTTAAACTATACCTATTCTAAAACTATTTTCTAAAACAATGTAAGCTACTTAAATGGTGCATTATGGGACAGTCGAACATAACTGTAATGACCTTTAGATGATTAGAGGACCTTAATTACTCCAAAATACGGTGAGAATTTCATTATGTATTTTGCTGTATTATTGTAACTTTTTTTTCCATATACAGCATTTTAAGTAGAACAAAACGTTGCATTACCTTTTTTTTTGCATGTCTAATGTTGCCAACTAAATTATTGTTTTCCACTATTTATTTATCTTTACGATTTGTAGTACCGTAGTACGACGTACGTACGACTTGTTCGTTTTCTTTCGTCTTTCCTCCAAGCGTACGAGACCATGTATGACAGACAGAGCATCTAATTTTATTTTTATATACTACAGGTCCTTAGCTAAGTAAGTATATGGAATTTTAATTATCTGAAGATGAATTAGATTTACGACAAATCAAAGTACCGATCTAGTGGATCGTTCTAATAACAGTATAATGTAGTGATACAGTTATTACTACAGCTTTTACTACAACATAATACAATTCACAAACTAGGTACCTACTTAGTAAGAAAGAACCAATTTAAGTTATTATGACAAAAATAAATACATAACTGTATTCGTTCTATACAAGCTAGAATCGGATTGTACCTAATCGGTTGTAAAAAGTAATTATAATATCAGTTTTTTTTTCATATGAATGCACAGACTGCATATTACTTTAGAATCTGCTGCAACGTGAAGTGAAAGTGAAAGAAGAAATGCAAGTGATCGATGGTGACCCACTTTTCACGGTAACATTTTTTTGTAGTATAGCAACATCGATTACTGATTGTGCAGAAGAAAAAACAATGGTGTGATTCCAGATTTTTATTTGTAAGTATTTATAGAATCCAATATCAATTTAGCTAAAGTAACGTTTTGGTGTCGTCAAAATCGTTCACCCGCCCGAAGATGCAAGAACCAAGGTATAAAACAGTAATAGTGATCTATAAATTCATTTTGCAAGTTTGACGGCCTGTCATTACAGTTTTTTATTCTATTTATTCAGCTTGATTCAGCTAAACGCCATTTACTGCATTAGAACGGCCAATGTCTGCAGATTTTAGTATATACGTATAAAATACAGTCGGTATCGCAAGTGTGAAATGTGTTATTGTTACCTAAAGGTACGTGTCCAGTGTTAACGATTGTTGCTTGTCGTGTCGTGTTAAATTTTTCGTGCCGGCACTCTGTTTTCGTTATCCTAGTGTCGTATGTAGTTATTTTTTGTCCTCAAATGTGTTGTGAAGGCTGTAGGTCGGCTTGAAATCGAGAAGTTGACCCAACATTGCTACTTGTACGTGTCTGAGTGGTGTCATGTAAAATAGTCGATCATGCAATCATTACACTGTAAACAATGCAGCATGTTCGTGCCCCGATTTGTAAATAACTCCAGTGCACACACAGTTAGTCATGTTTACATGCAAATTTTATCTCTATCATGTACAATGTATGGTCTATAATTGTGTTATGATGATCGAATGATTGATTCATCATTGTGGGATCATTTTGAGTACCCTGCAAATTAGATGTAGTCTTGAATTATATGGTCACTGTTTCACAGATAACAATCTATATTTTACAATGTTTATTATGGCAATTAGAGGATTGAATGTGATAATAAGTCATAATCTTAACTTTCTTTTAATAAAGTCAATCTAAAGTAAGTGCCTTTATCTTGTTTATGATGACATTATTTTTTTTTATTTTGTTTTAACTGCACAATACTCCATTCATACATTCTTGACATATAAATACTTTGTAGCATACACAGCTAATGGAGGTCATTTATATATTTAAAGCAATTGTCAGGTTTATTTTTATTCATAAAGCTATGTCATTTGTTTTATCATTACATTTACAGTGTAGCCTCCGTGGCGCAGTAGGAAACCTCTTGCTTTTTAAACTAGAGGTCTGGGTTTGAATCCTGCATGGAGCAACAACTTTGTGTAGTTGTTCCTAACTGGCTAGGACAATGCAGGCCGATCACCTGATTGTCTGTAAATTAATGATCCATGTGTCGGATGGGCATGTGAAAAGTTGGTCCTGTGCCTAACCTCTCCCCCAGTCGTGTCGGTCTTCCATCCCTCCAGATTGTGAGAAGTATAAAATAAAAGAGAGTGCATTTGTGTATAGGCAAGCTTGTGCATTATAATATCTCCTGCGTAGATGGCAGTGGCGTGCACAGAGGGTAGGCAAAAAAAGTATACGGCTTGTTTCACCTATTTTAAGTATGTTATTATACCATTTCAAATATGCATAAGCAAGCAAATACTATAGACACATTAATTTGCATTTGAGAACAATAATAAGTTTATTCAGCGGCTCCATACTGACAAAAATACTTTGCCTACCCTAGGATTTCTCTAAACAGTCTTAATTTAAAAAAATCTTAGTTTGGACATGAATTAACGTAATTTTTTTTAATGTAAATGGTTGTGTTGGTAATATTGGTTAATTTAAGGATATTTGTGCTGGAACACGAACAAATAGCATAAAGCATTATCAACTCGCAGATATTTTTGCCCGCTTTCAGTGCACGCCACTGGTAGATGGCCAGGCTTGTAACAACTTGTGTTGGTTTGGTTTGGTCCCACACTCTTGCATTATTAACAAAAACAAATGTAACATATCACAATATATTTAAGATATGTTTTTCTACATTATCAGCAGCCGAAAGACGTCCACTGCTGCAGAAAGTCCTCCCCTTTAGAAGGGAGGGACCATAATCTCCGCGCTTGATAGGTGTCTTGGGGATCGCAGTATAGGTGGTAGGTAATCCAATTAAAAGGCACTACTGCCCGTCTTCTTGTTACAGCCTCGCTTCCCTTACTCGCCTCTTACGAACACCCATTGGAAGGAGATGGGTGGGTGCTATTCTCAACACCCCACAGGGTTTTTTAACATATTTCACAAAAGTACTCTGTGGATCTGCCACAACTGCATTCGAAGTAGAGGGTTGGGCTTTTTCACCATAAAAAAAAAAACTTTATTTGGAACAATAATTTACATAAACATTTAAATTGTGTACGATAATGTCTGCATTAGTTAAAAAGCTGTGTCGCAGCCATTAACGCCCACCTCCTTATTTGAGGCAATATAGTTCCTATAAGCTTAAATCTAACTTAACCATAATTCTAATAAGTAATTTACTATGTATGTCTGTGTGTGTGTGTGTGGGGGGGGGGGGGATATATATATATATATATGCGAGTATTTTTCTAGTAGGTATATTATTATCTCACTATTATAAGAAAATTATCTGTTTCTTCATAGGTGAGAGCTTGCAACCATTTAACGGTTAGGGTTTTACATTGCATTAAGGTACATGCAATTGGTTGCATTCAAGGAGACTCCACATGTAGAAGCAACATAATGAACGATAGTAACACCAAAACCATTATTTACATTTTGCTGACTATGGAATGCCCTGTAATTATATGTTATCTGTCATACCTTTACATTTTATAATTACTATTAGTCAATTTAATTGGTTATTTACATAAGCCACAGAAATAATTAAATTCATCTTTATTCATAACAAGTATTAACAAATACTAATTATAAGTTGTCACATTCTTTCTTAATAACACTGAGCGGTAACAGCTCAGTGGGCGAGTGCTTGCCTTGGAAACAGGTTCGAGCCCCGGCTCGCACCTCTGATTTCTTTAATGAATCATGTGCGATTGTTACTAGCTTTTGGTGAAGGAAAACATTGTGATGAAACCTGCATGTCAGAGAAAGCTTAACTAGATCTCGAATGACGTGTGAAGTCCTCCAACCCGCACTTGGCCAGCGTGGTGGACTATGGCCTAAGCCCCCTCATCTTGAGGGGAGGCCCGTGCTCAACAGTGGGACATAAACAAAGGCTGGTGTTATTATTTTATTTTGTTCTTAGTGTGCCCCGTGGGGTGTCCGGGTAAGAATAGCACCCACCCATCTCCTCCTGTTAGGTGTCCGTAAGAGGCGACTAAGGGAAAACATGAAGACGGGCAGCAGCGTCTTTCTATTCAATTAACTAGCACCTGTACTACTATCCCCAAGACTGCTGCCACTGCCAAGCGTGGGGATTATAGCAACCCCTCCCTTCTAAGGGGGAGGCCTTTGTTCAGCAGTGGACGTCTATCGGCTGCTAATGATGATGATGACGATGATGTTCTTAGTAACTAATTTGAAACTAAATTAATTTGAAATTTTTTATATTGGTTAATTATGGTTTTTGGAATTCTTAGCCCGTAGAACCCATAGTCAAGACTGAGGTGTTGAATAAGAAGGAGAAAAATTAATGTAGCCCTTACTTTGTAACATGGCTTCCATCTCTCTGTTTCTAGATATTTAATGTGTTTATTATTATAAGAGTTGAATCTTTGTTTCTGAAATCACCATTAATTTAATAGTATAAAAGGAATATTGAACTAACCATTTAGTTTTTAATGTCAGTCAGTTTTTTTACTACTTACAAGCTAGTGCTTGACTGCAGTCCCACCTGATGGAAAGCGGCGACGCAGTCGAGGATGGTAAAGCACACTTATTTAAAGCCTATTCAGTTCTATGCAGATAAAGCTTGCAGTGCAAGAGAGTACCGTATTACTCCTTTTGTGATTATATGAAACGAGGATTTCTGCCTTAATGCGCGTAGATTTAATTAAAAAAGTAGAAGAAGAACTATATTCATTTGACGGAAGGCCGCACACATAAATATCTATACTTATGATAAAACTGTAACAGGTCCAATTCTGTACATTGAAGATATTTTGAAAATTATGTTTGGAGGACATTCCATAATAGACATAGGATACTTTTTATCCCGAAATTCGGCACGGTTCCTTTAGGGACTAAAGTCAAAATGTGTACTTAGTTATACGCTTGCTCCGATTTTAACAATTTTTCATTATAATTATAATAAATATTTGTAAGGGAACACTCATAGACAGTTGTTAACAATGTTTGGAAATCGATCAGGTTAAGTAACGTTAGGTAAGGTCATTAAATAGATGGGTGACCGTTTAACGCCATTTGAACTAAACGTCTCCGTGCTTCGGAGGGCAAGTACAAAGTGGGCCCAAGTTTTTAACCGACTTTAAAAAAGGAGGTTTTGTATTCTATGCGAATGTATATTATTGAAAGTTTAGTTAACGTAAACACAGCGCGGGCGGAGCTGCGTGGGTCAGCTAGTCTAAAATAAGAACAAATCTTAAAAAGACTAGGAGAAAGTAAATACATAATCCTTCCTTTCCTTGAAATAGAGAAGAAAGAATTAGCTTCTTTTATTCTACTTTGTTATCCATATCAAATTTCATGAAATCTGCAGCTTCAACTAGTTCAGCCATTCATCATCATCAGCCGAAAAATGTCTACTGTTGAATAAAGGCCTCCCCCTTAGAAGGGAGGGGTTGCCATAATCCCCACTCTTAGCAGGCGTCTTGGGAATCGCAGTATACATAGGTGGTAGGTGATCCAATAGAAAGACGCTGCTGCCCGTCTTCTTGTTTTCCCTTAGTCGCCTCTTACGGACACCGAACGAGAGGAGATGCGAGGGTCCTATTCTTGCCCGGACACCCCATGGTTTTTAACAGTTCAGTCATTACTTTGTTAAAATTAAACAAAAAGAGACAACAGGAGTACAAAAATCCTACATACATATCGTAAGAAGTGGGTAAAGTCTGTAGTTCATCAAAAATATTACAAAACAAAAGTTATCATCATCATGATCACCAGCCGGAAGACGTCCACTGCTGAACAAAGGCCGACCGTCATAATGAACGACAATTGGCTATTTGCATCCACCGGTTGCCTGCGACGCGAACAATGTCGTCGGTCCACCTAGTGGGAGGCCTGCCTACGCTGCGTCTTCCGGTTCGTGGTCGCCACTCGAGAACCTTTCTTCCCCAACGGTTATCGGTTCTTCGAGCGATGTGGCCTGCCCATTGCCACCTAAATCAAGTATTATAATAGGAAGTAATTGTTCATAATAATGCATTTAAGTAACCTTTTTAACTATATTTTTGTTGCATTGCACATAATATTTATACTATTTCTTAGAATTATCGTTCACTTATTTTGTATTGTCAAGGTCTTAGTGGTAAACAATGCATTTTCGTTTCCTGCATTCCAAAATATTAATCATATTTTTGCAGACCAGTTTGCTGAGTTTTGTAAGTGGCAATTGGCCCTCGATATTTATTAAGGGGCTTTAGTGGTCTAGTACTTTTTTTTTTACGTTGGGAAATCCATTACGGATACCCGCACCACCACGGGGGTAGTGGCGCGGGTTAAGTCGACAGTGTCAGCTACCGACTAAAACCCCACGGTGTCCTCAACCCGCTGTGTCGACGGGCCCCGGGAACGTACTTTGTACTCGTCCGGGTCCAAGTAGTCTAGTACCTAGTTTCATCAAAACATTTTTTTGGCATCTTATCCATTGAATGAAACAGAAATTTTAGTTCGGAGAAACTTGTCTTCAATTACAGCACATATTGCTTGACCCCCCAGACCCAATGTCGGTCCTTTTGGACGGCATTGCGCCCTCTATGCTATTTCAGGTTTTTCCCTCTACAAACTTCGGAGATGGGGTATACAGTATTTATTTTGTCATTTTTTTATTATCAGTCAAATTACGCAATATAAACCAAAATAAAAATTTATTTTAAGATGTAAAATTAAAGACCTTTCATATGATCCACTCGATATAGTAGTCTATGACTTATTACAACTTGCTACTACTTCTGGGCCTGTTGGTCTAGTGATAGTAGTAGATTGATACAATATGGGAGGGCTCAGCAGTGTTGAGTATAAATTGTCCAACACTGGAGGCTATATAACTGGCATTTTACGTGCTCATCCATCTTGGTTCATCTTTTCAGACTAGGTGATCAGAAATTGTTGCTCCCTGCATTATTGGACGGATTCAAATTACAACACAACAAAAAAGGAATGTCCTCTGGGCTGATACGACCCCAGCGGCCAATTTTTAATAAAATCAGCCGTCTACATGGGAAATATTATAGTGCACAAGTGCTTGCGTAGACACAAGTGCACTCTCTTCATTTTCCTCTCACAATCCGATGGGACGGATGACCGACACGATCGGGGTGTGATCAGGCACAGGACCGTCTTTTCGCATGACCAATCGACGCATGGATCATCTTACTTTACAGACCTGCATTGTCCTAGACAGTAAGGAACAACTGCACAAAGTTGCTCCCAGCTTGTTGTTGCTCTCCCCTATGGTTTGCAAAGCGAGCGGTTTCCAGTGCACAACGAAGGCTACACATTAAAAATTAAACTTGTTAGTGTCAGCGAAATTAGGGTATGCACACATGTAAACAGTAGTTATATGTACATTAACTGACTGATAATCATACTTGACCCTGATTCTTGAACATCATGACCGATATTATTACGTTTGATCATGTTCAGCTAACATCGGTCAAGAAGATTGTATGTACACACATACAACTAGATAGTCACGGGTAGACTAATATTTTTTTTTCAAGATTTTAAATTCTACCCAGAACCATTGAGGTTTGAAGCTGGATTATCTCAACTTTATCTTTGTTATCGTGGATGGAACAGTCAAAAGGGACCAATGTCACTGACGCCCGGAGTATGTTGGATTCTTACCCACTTCAGAACCCCTGTGGCTGTCGCATCGGCACTATTCGGCACATGAGATATCTGATTTCTAGGACCCATACCCCAAACGTCCAACGACTTTGAGGAAGCTTTATCAGTCTTTGTCACATAGAATAATGTCAAGGTCAATATAGTTTGAGCGCCAGAACTTCCAAGTTTTTGTTTGAAATGTACATTATTTATGTATTATGATGGCTTGCCCAGGACAAACTTTTGTTTTTCACCAATGATGATAAGTTAATTTCTCTTGTTTCAGATAACAACTAACATCTAAACAAATCCTACAAGAAAACTTTCCAAAATCTTCCTGAAGACTGTTTATTTTGTTTTTTTTTTTTATTAGATTTATAATTATTTCAATTAACATTAGTAACAAAGGCGGTTCGAAGCGTGGACATTGAAGGATGACAACAAAGAGAGAGAGAATCAAAAGACGGAAATAGCTATTTATTTATTTAATTAATCGAATTCTAATCATTATTCAATTATACTCCTAATAAATAAAAGATAATGAATTTATTTTAGTAATCGCGACGCTTCACAGTTTCTATTTATTCAATTATTTAATCTTTAATTAATAATCACAATGAATATAATAGAATTAAAGTAAAGATTTAATGTGGTCTTCGAAGCAAGAATGGACAATATGGCGTCCAACGTGTCCCTTCGAAGCAATAAACAGAGGAAAGACAACCTTATTACAAGGAAGCAGGACAAGTCACCTGAGAAAACGATCAGGGGGACGAGGGGGGCTTACAGAGGCATCCCGTCCACGTCCAAGCGGGCGGAGGAGGACGAGACGGGCTCCACGGAAAGACTTGACAGACCAAAGAAATTCATATCGCAGAATAAGAGCAACTATGGCTTAGGGAAGAGGCCGGACTTTTCACTCAAGAACAGGAACGTGCATTTACCGTCGTCTCGGTATGGGCAGGTGAGTTTAAAATTAAGAAACTATACTGCTGTCCAATGTGTATATACCAGTGAGGTGGCGGGTTAGAATTGCATCCCCCCATCTCTCGTTGGGTGGCGTAAGAGGCGACTAAGCGAGAACAGGAAGACGGGCAGCAGCGTCCTTTATTTTGGATTTATCTTCCACCTATACTGCGATCCCCAAGCCGCCTGACAAGCGTGGGGATTATGGCAGGTGTCCTTAGAAGGGAGGGGTCCCTTCTAAGGACGAGGCCTTTGTTCAGCAGTGGACGTCTATCGGCTATTAGCAGCCGATAGACGTCCACTCGATGATGATGACTGCTAGGTCTAATCATCCTTCTTTTTGCTGTCGGGATGGCAACCTTAAAAAAGTAGTCGCCGTAATTTTGGAGGTGGGGATTTTACCGCTTTGGAAAGACTGGGCAGTACGTTCGGAACTCGCTAGAACCTCTCCAGTGACAAACGCTTGCTAGAGCAAGTCCAGAAGCGAGCATAGTGCTCGGGACGACGCAGGGCCTACTCCTACTACTACTACTACTCAGCGTCGTCGCCCGTCTAGGGGTTACATTTAGTAGGTCGCACGGTCCCCTACCCTGTGTGTCCGCGACCCACGAGCCCATTCCTGTCCCTCCTTGGGGCTGGAGGAGTAGTAATTTTATTTGGCTTGAGCTTGTAGTATCCTTAAATTTAGAATATACAAGAAGAAGGAGAACTCTATACTCTTTCTTTTTGGAGACGGCAGTGCATAAACACCTATATATAGTCTTGTATTCCGAAATACATGTCCTGCCTAGTTAGAGGACCTTTATTATTTAATATAAGCTACAAATTTCCATCTCTAATTATTTTTATGAAACTAAAATATAGCAAAAGAAATATCACTTTTACTCTGAGATTATCTACTATGATTTTATTTTTGACTTAATTGGTGCTATGTGTTAGTGGATTGTATGGGTATAGGATGGTACCTAGGATAGTAGGTAGGATATTTATCCTTAGGGAAGTATAGTTAGTGACGCGACGATTCTTTTAAATTGGACTTGAATGCGTATTTATTGTGACCTCTTTCATGCATAGAGCGCGTAAATCTCAGTCTACACCTGACAATGTCCTCAACACAAGTGTGACTTCCTTTAGGCCAGGCTAGTATTGGAATATTACTTAGGGTGATGGTACACTAACGATTTGCAAGCGTGTTTCCAAGAAACTGATCGCTCAATACATAAAGTGCAGGTTTCCATAAGAATCACATAAATTATGGTGAAAAATATGGTTCAAAATATCTGATGAAAAAAAAATAACTTCACAAGCTTTAAATTGGGACCACAACTGTTACTTCTGTCAGCCAGCATCTACAGTGGTTACCACAGAAGACACCGAGGTTTCACCCTCGGCGAGTCCCAGGGGAGCGCTAAATTGTCTTGAAATACACTAACTACTATACAATACTAATTTAGTGGTGGTTAGGTGGAGTAAGGGGGGAGTGAGAAGGAGCAAGTTCGTAGAAGAGAGAGGGGAGAGGGTTCAGAGAGGGGACAACAGAGAGAGGAAGAGGGGGAGTGTGACGGAAACCGAAGCGGGAGGGGGAAAGAGAGAGGAGAGAAAGAGCATATAATTAGATTTTTTTTATAAGAGAGAGAGATATGGATAGAGATTAATCTAGGGAGGATGGAGAAAAGGGGAGCAAAATGTAATAAAAGCGAGGGCGGAGCTGCACGGGTCAGCTAGTACTCAATAAAATAAACTAGTGCTAGACCGCGGTTCCTACCCACCTGATGGTAAGTGACGATGACAGCTTTTGAAAGAGGCGCAGTTGGGTATTTCATTTATAACTTGTTCGAATTACGACGTATTAAGTTCCGATATCTGACGGCATATTTATATCACTAAACAATGTATTTTTATCCCTAAATGATTTCCTAAGAAAACAATAAGAGAAAAACAAGTTTTAGTACGAAATACGATAGCAGGAAAATTAATCATTCATAACAGATAATTTGTGTGATTGATCTTTGTATATCCCAAATAAAGATTACTCAATCAAAATTGTGGAAATGCAGTTCTTGATATCGTATTGTTATCTTATATAGATAAAACGAAAAAACTTTGTCAAACTTATTCATTTTTAAGGTTCCGTCACAGAATAAATAATAAATAGCACTACGTAATCTAAAGGTAGATAAAATATTTAAAAAAAATACCGACTTCAATGAAAATTAAGCACTTAAATAGCTTGTATTAACAACCCTAGGTAGTTACTTTAAAAAAAAAGAAGAGGTCCAGTAACTATGGTCTCTGGACCATAGATCTGATCTGAAGTATTATTACCACACTCTTGTAACAGGAATACATTGTAATCACTTTGATGCAGCCACTTCACTGAGACTTCCGCACTGTACAAGATCTGAGAAACGAATATAGCAAAATGCATCAGAAAGCGAAGCGGCTATCGCTTCGTTTTTCTGGCCTATGCCAGAATCCAATCCCACTTCTGATATTTCCATTAGGGTTGCTAATACGTGTTTATACAAAAGATTCTGGTTGATTTGGTACTATTTTATTTATAAGTCAAAATCTTTGCCTAATATAATAAAAATCTGTCTTCGAATGTGCAAATAAGAAGCCTACATAGTAATCTCATTTTGAAATGTCGGCCCCCATTGAACTGAAAATAAAAGGAAAACAATATTTTTTCATTAATTATCTAAAAAGTATTAAGTAACATAAATATATTGAAGTCGGTGCCAGCTGGTGCTAGTGTTAGTTAACATAATGTACTAGCACCGACTTCAATATGTTTCCGTTATTTAATACTTTTTAAGTAATTTTCTTAGAAATCAGTTTTTTTTAAATTACCTTTTATGTTTATTGTATGGTACCCTAATAATGTCATCTATCCACTTTGTATTTAATATTATTAGGTTTGCTACAAGTCATGTGTCGCATAAAGTAGTTAATCTATGTATGTTGACGATATGCGGAGGCGTGTCTGTGTGTACATTTCTTTGTGTACCTATCAACCAATCAATTATCACGATAATACGTAATACAATCACATGTAAAAACAAAATGTTAACAAATTGTGTTCATATGTGGCTTAATAGCTATTTTTCCAGTCATTTAGTGCACTCTGAAGTAAATTGATGAATTGCGTGCGTGGGCGGGGATCGGGAAAAACGTTTAATAATGATATTAGGTTCTTATATCCATTTATATCAAATGATCTATCTCTAAAAAGTATAATACAAAATCTTTACCGGTTTGATCGTTGTTCTACTTTGTGTAGAGACAGAATAGATTTCGATGCGGTTTTTAAGAGATTTTTTCCTGGAAGTAGTCCGGGTAAGAATAGCACCCTCCCATCTCCCGTTGGGTGTCCGTATCAGAAGACTAAGAGAAAACAAGATGACGGGCAGCAGCGTCTTTCTATTAGATTACCTACCACTTATACTGCGATTCCCACGACGTCTACCAAGCGTGGGGATTATGGCAACTTCTCCCTTCTAAGAGAGAGTCCTTTGTTCAGCAGTGGACGTCATTCGGAAAATAAGAAATTCATCATTACCGTTCGTGTCCCCCGCGAAAAAAAGGGACTCACCACGGTTAATTTAAATTTAATACTTAAATCTGCATGAGTTTATGCACGTCTACAAAGTTCAGAGAGCACGCAGACCGCAGAACGTCCACTCTGTGTCATTAATACCTTACTAATCTACCTACTTGTACTTATGTATGTCAGACATTTTCCTGTGACTTATCAATACCTTCCTCTTACTGCGTAAATCCAGCATTATTTACCGAAACAAAATGAGTCAGTGTATTTATATTGTTATCTGCAAAAGGCCAGTTATTTATTAGCTAACAAGCCGTACGCACGACTTTGTAAACAAGTGATAAGTTAATTTTAAACATTATCTGTTAATTCTATAATCGTAAGACTGTGTAAAGAACACTGTGATTCCCGTATAGTTGGGACAATTCAAGCAAAATACATGTTTTTTTGTTTAAGTGCATTTACCAAGTGAATTCGGTTGTGTAGATTTGTCATACCTATAGAAACTGACTAAGGTTATTATTTAAACAGTATTGAGTAACTCTCAGTTTTGTGCCTTGTTTACTCCTGTGCCCGGGCAAAGTCGGCCCGGGTTGTTGAATACACTTTAAGATCATACTTTGGATAATGATCGTGAGTGATTTAGTAAAATGGATAAATTCTGTGGCCTATCGGCATTATGCGACATTTTTAATCCGTGCCAGTGCTTTGGATTTCGAAGAGACACTATTTTTAATGAAGTATATATTCTTGTGAGTATCATTAATTCAATCAAATCACTGTGGTAACAGCTCAGCGGGCGAGAACTTGTCTTAGAAACAAGGTGCGCTTGTTCGAACCCCGGCTCGCTCGCACCTATGATTTCTTTAATTAATCATATGCGAATCGTCTTTGTACGAGTGTGAAGTCCGCCGACCCGCACTTGGCCAGCAGCCTGGTGAACTACGGCCTAAGCCCCTCATCTAGAGGGGAGGTCCGTGCCCAACAGTGGGACATAAACAACAGCTGGTATTATTATTATCATCCATTGTTTATTGTGTTCTACTAGCAATTGTCCGTGGTTTCGTACGCGTGAAAATTGTTTATAAAGAAAGGAGGACATCAGTTACGTTAAACTTTTATAAGCACCTATGTATTTTTTGTCTGAGATTGCATTCCACACTTTCCCTAGATTTCATTTGAAATGTTTTATAATGTTATAATTATACCATTTGTAACCTATCTTAATTAAAAATATGTTCAAAATCATTTAAATTAAATTCGTCTAATCAGAAAAAAATTGAGCACGTCCACCCGCCGTAACAGTCCACAAAGGACTGATGGAAGGCGATCGCGGGGGCGCTGCAAGGGGAAATGCATCGCGAACGTGGTTTTTCTATAATTTCCTGTAAAACATGTAGGTATGAAATTAAGAAATGTAATCAATACAAATTGTAGAATAGGTTATATGCTTAGAGGAAGGATCTCTATAGAGTACGCGTTTGTCTATGGTCCCATTAAACAAAGCTTAGGCAGATTTTCCTCTACGAGGCAGGTTTTTGAACTATTTAAAGTTATATTACAAGAGTTATATTGATATGTAAGTGATAAGTAGTAATAGGTTTGATCTATCACAAGCGCATATGCCGATAAATACAGCTGACGTTATTGTACCTATTTTTGTGTACGTGATATTGAAGTATTTTGATGTTCTTACCTGTGCCTACGGTACTCACTTGCATTCAAGCATTCTATAGTACTTGTACTGATTTTTGTTCTGTGGTTATATGCTTTTTATATTCCAAGTTTGACGTCTATCCGATGAACGGATATTGAACGCTAACTCAATTCATATCCAACGTAGTACATTTTTCAAATACATATTGCTTGAAAACGTTATATTTAATCCATAACTAATCAATAAAACTATTTGCTGAAGATCTGAGGTACAAGTACATATAATTTTCATAGCCAATGCAATAGCGGATTGATCCATCGAACTCTTTAAACTAAGGCTATTTTTGCAATTTTACCGTTGTTACCCCCTTAACTCCGTAGATCTGAACTGACGGCCCATTTTCAATGGCGTATAATAAGGACTTTGAACGCATCGCATTGCTTCTGTTTCATTAAACGATCACTTCTAAGAATATAATACCTATTAGAAAATCATTAATACCTAGCAAATAAGTTTCGCTATATTTTGAAGGCGAAACATACATAAGACTGCAATTCTGTGCATATCTGATAAGTTGAATGTAGCGGGCATTGTTCTTTGATACAAACGTTTTAAGGTTTGAATTTGCATGCAATTAAAAATACTCGAGATATAATTATCGTATCGTGCAAGAATAGAAATAACTCCATTGTTAAAAAAATGGTTAAAATCCATTAATGTTATTTCATTAATTAATGGTTTTTTATTGTTGTTGAGGAGGAATGCCACATTCCCCGGTTGACAACAAGTCCCGTATACCTTTTGAAGGTTCCCCAGCAAAACAAAAATGTTGTGTCCGGTCCATTTCCATTATAACTTTCATAATATACCTTTTGAAGGATTCCCCAGCGAAAAAAAAAAGTTGTCCCGTCCATTTCCATTTTATTTTCGTACTAGCTGACCCGCGCAGCTCCGCCCTCGCTTTTATTACATTTTGCTCCCCTTTTCTCCCTCCTCTTATAAAAAAATCTAATTATATGCTCTTTCTCCCCTCTCTCTTCTACGAACTTGCTCCTTCTCACTCCCCCCTTACTCCACCTAACTCCCCCGATCCCTCACCCCATCACCCCCTCCTCGAATCCCCTCTCCCTCTTTCTCCTCCCTTGCACCCTCCTCTCGTTCTATATATCCTCGTCAATCATGGTATCAGCGGCATTAAATATACTTTATGACAACTTACTTACTTTTTACTTTATTTTGAATATACTTTATGACCTATTCTCAGACCTCCAGATATGCACACAAAATTTCATACAAATCGGGTCACCCATCTGTTTAATGACCTTGCCTTATGTTGCTTAACCTTAACCTAGCGGTATGAAATATACTGTATGACCTATTCTCAGACCTACCCGATATGCACACTTTCATACAAATCGGTTCACCCATCTATTTAATGACCTTACCTAACGTTGCTTAACCTTAACCTACCGGGATAAAATGTCCTATGTCCGTTTCCTGGTTCTAAGCTACCTCCCCACCAATTTTCAGCCGAATCGGATAGGCCGTTCTTGAGTTATAAAAGTTCTATAGTGATTGTATGTCCAATTCCGCCGATAGATGGCGCTGTTCATAATGTAAATCACGCTAACATCGTAAATTACTGTCTAATGATATTCGAAAATGAAAGTTCTTAGTGTTTCGCATCTTTTATTGTTGCGACTGTAATACTATACCTATACACTACCTGGACTTGGGGAGTTTCATTAAAATTTCATGAACTGGCTTTTAAATAAAATGAAATGTTATTTTTCCCTTGCCTATTTCTTTCCTAATCTAGTTTGGACTCGCTCGGGAATTACAGATTTTAACTTTTCAAAGATATAATGTCATATTGCTATCAGCAAAGTACTTAGAACAATACAGAAATCTAATGAAAATTTCCTGGGTGTACCGGAACGGCTTACCCCTTACAAAAATTGACCCTTCGCCACTGCCATATCTTATGCAAACTAAATGTCTGCTCAGTCCCTATTGTATATAGCGTAATAATACATATCTTAATGATTAACTGATCAGTCTATAATTACCCTATTCACATACAAAGGAAATTACGTGGTAATATGTGCAAGTAATGTTTCACTGCTTAGCCCCTATGAAACATAGCTTAATGTTTTATACACCAATTTATACCCCTACTTCTACACAACACATCAGTGAAAGTCCTATCAAAATCCATCCACGGGTTTTCGAATGATGCCTGGACAAACAGAACGACAGACAGACAGACAGACAGACAATAATTCCAAAAAAATTGTTTTGGCCTCTATGTCGATAGAAATTTTGGAAAAATATTCAATGTACAGAAAAAGTGCTCTTTGAGTTTTATTATAGTATAGATTTAAGATGTATTTATATCTATGCATTCCATAGCAAAACAAAATAAAGTTTATTTTCTAACGCTACTACCTGACGTGTTTCTCGTGTTAATATGTTATCAAATTAGAGTTTGGCAATAATTTAAATTGTTTTCTAGTGCTATCTTCGCTTGACCCACATAATAAGTGTGTCGTTCTACCCTCCTGCTTAATCTTGCTCAGGTGCTGGGTGCTCTGAAATGGGGACACCATTATCAATAGGTGCGCTTTACGTGAGCATGTTGCATTTCATGTTTGTTACAAAATTCGCATAGTTTCTGTGGACTGATTGGTCAATACTTCATACGGTACATATGTTCCATAAGTCTGTTCAGTTTGCAGTCTTTTGCGTAATATCTCAAGCACGTGTACCCCTTGCGTCGGCGTCCTATGATACCCCGTCACATTTTTTTTTGAGCCCCTGACGATGGGGCTGCACAAGGAACTTGTTACCACACCAGCTAATATAAAAGCTTTTTTTTTGTCATAAGTCTTTCGCATTTTGTATTGTTTGTAATATTGTAGGACCAACTGAACCAGATTGATTAAAAATAAAACATTGGTTATCTAATCACCTATTACTATTATAATGTATCTATTTTAGTGTCATTGGTAAGCAGTTAGATTTGTTTTGCTTAAAATCAGGACGGACAGAGGACATTATGCTTATCTCGATCAGATAATCCAAAGTGAAGAACACGTTTTGCCACCTCTGAACTATATTTAGAGCAGGCTTTGTCAAAGTGGGCGATAACGCCCCGTTGTGGGCGTTGGACGCCAAAAAGGGTGCAGTCGAAAGCTCCTAGAAAATTGAGGGGCATCGATGTAGTCTAAAGGGGGTG
The DNA here is from genome assembly GCA_911728495.1 of Furcula furcula. Lineage (NCBI taxonomy): Eukaryota > Metazoa > Arthropoda > Insecta > Lepidoptera > Notodontidae > Furcula > Furcula furcula. The sequence goes on along the minus strand of OU452267.1, from coordinate 12,897,407 downwards.
ATGTCACATTTGAATAGAAACACAAAAGATATATTTTCCTATTAGGTATTTAAAATTTAAATAAACCACAACACAAGAAATGATAACAGCTCATTGCATATTATGTAAAATTAATCTCAAAAAAATATGCAAATTTTTTAAAAGCTGTTTTAGTGTATACATGTAAAAGGGTTTTAAAACTTACTTATCTTCTGCAAACACTGTCTCTCTCTCTCTCTTTGTCACCGGGTCCAGTGGCGTCATTATTCTAATCAGACGTTGCAACCACTCCGCGTCCTAAACAAAATTTGTCTTCATTACCCCTACCTCCATTCCAGAACAAAACCGACTCACTCTGGAGGAAAATCATGTTTTAAATGTTCATTTCTAATTTTAAAAGTGGGCTGTGGACAGAACCAGTTTGAGAACCTATGATTTAGACGAATTAATAGTCAAATATATTAGTATATAATGGTCAAATTTTAACCACTAGGAGTCAGAACGTCGCAACTGGTGCCTGGACCTTTGAATACCAAAATCTGTAAGATAAAACCCTTAATATTCTATTACTTTTACTTTAAACTTTAGAAGCTTTTAATTAAGGCAGCACTTAGGAATAAGAAATTAGAAGGTTCTGATTTATTCTTGTACGGCTCGTTCGTTGTGCTATTAAGTTTATTAAAATAATACTAAAGTTAAAGATTGAAGTGGCGTTGCCCATTTCTATGTACTGTTTCATAATCAACATTTCGCAGAACGCAAAAAAGGTATTCATTTCAATTTTGTTAAACTAGTGACTCAGATTCAATAGCAGTAAAATGTTACAATATCTTTATATTTTAGGACTAATCGAGTGAGATCACTTATCGTTTTCACACTGTATACTACTGATCCTTATCTGATATAAGAATATCCGAAAGAAAATGCATAAATGACTTGTGTTTACGACCCTTTGTGATCATAATACAACTTAACGCCAATTTAATAAAACTTTGTTTGAAACGACTCCATTACCGATCATATCGTCCTATTACTATGGATAATCGTAGAAGAGGAGGTAAAATTCTAAAATAAACCACGGTGTGATGTGTTTACGTTGTAGTTTTGCTTCAATGTATATTCGCGTAAATAAAACACAACATTGCATCTTGTCATACAAAAATGCTTTGAAGTCTTGAATGATTAATTTTGCGGAAGTTAGATTAATAAAAAAACGGAGCTGTTTAGAGTCACTCGGGTTTTAATAGTTAATGTGAGTCAAATATTATACTAGAGAATATTTTAGAGTAATAGCATAAAAGCGATTTGTGAGCGTGCTTCCAGCCCTCTTAGCAAAGTGGCATGGCAATTTAACTAGCTGCCCATGTGCTGCTTGACTGCGTCGGGGTGGAAACTTCCGAGCGACGCACCTGGGCACACCAGGTTGCCTCCGGGAGATCTTCGGCAACATTACGCGGCTGGGAGACTTATTGGTGGAGCTGGAATGGCCGGAGTGAACCGGCCTACCTCCACCCTCAACATAAAATAGACGCTCAGTCGTCGAGTTGTGGTACGAAGAAGAAGAAGATGGGAATGACGATGTCTTCACGTGACTTAACGAAGAGATATGTCATTCCCATACGTTTGATTTTTCTCTAGCGTTCCGTATTGTATAATGACAACTTGGCTAAGGGTGCAGGATTGCCGCGTGTTCGCAGCGATCATGCTGCAAGTGCGTGCCAAGGTACACTTGTGATAATTGCAATCTCGTAACGCATTTGGGCTAACTAAAAGCATTAGCTAGATAGCCTGTAGGTTAACCAGTATCTTTTTGTAGTGTTCCGTGGCACTTGCGGAATGTAGGTAGATCCCATCCGCAAATTCTTCATTACGCTCTTCTTAACGATACTTTTTTAGTCTTCACAACCCAGATTCATTTATCGGCGGCGTTCGACTGACTGACCCTATTGACAATCGCAGAAAAATTGCCCCAATCTGAGCTTGTTTTGTTGGATCTCCCAGACCCACTGTCGTTCTTCCTTGACAACGACTTTGACTACTATAATGACAAATGTCACTCTTCAAATACATCGTTATCAGAGATGTGGCCGTAGGGTCGTACACATCACTGTATTGAGATTCTTGCGTGATCTTCTCGGAGTGCATTCGGTGGCAAACCACCGAATCTAATTGGCTTTGGCCAATCCTATCTAAGCGACAGCTCAAGCCAAGACCGTCCTTCTCTGAGATCCTTTTGCTAGCAGGCCGGACCGTTATAAATGCCCTCCGTATTAAGTGGGGCTGCTATGGCTATCAAAAACATTTTTTCCCGAAAAAAGCTATACACTCAGCGTGTCCGCTGATCATAAGCAATTTTGTTAAACCGTTCAAAGCAGTCTTCAAATCGCTAGTGTAACATCTCTCTTTAGGTATTAGCCATATTTTACTAACGACAGAAGTACATCGTTCCACGAGTCTATCTCATGTGTCTTCAATCATGTGTATGTTGTTTGATGTCATGATTATGTCCTCGGTAACACGCACCAAATATGTTTTCTACGATATACATCATGTACCTTAAAAAAAACCGCAAGACTAGTTAATGCTTTGTTCAGGAACTACTACTACCAATAGAAACTTAAAAAAAAATATTGAACCGACTTCAATATCACTGAAAATTATAAAATAATTTAAATATTATTGAAGTTGGTGTTAGTTTACCGGCTGTGTATATTTGGCACCAACTTCAATAATATTTAAATTATTTTATACTTTTCAGTGATATTGAAGTCGGTTCAAATTTTTTTTTAAAAGTTTTTAGTTTAGACTTTTTAGTGATATTTTCATATATAAAGATTGAACCATCGAAGACCGTAAAATGATCTAGGTAGGTTATGATCACATTATCGTCTACATAGTTTTACATAATTCATGTTTCTACAGAAAAAAATATCCGGTCGTAATGAAACTTGCATGGAATCATCATAGCAGTTTACTCTCTCGAATAAAAAAAGAATCATCGAAATCGGTTCATAATTGTCAGAGCAATGTAATGGAGAACATCAGTTTTATGGTTTTTACCAGATAAATTCCTCCACATCGTTCATGGTCCTCCAGGAAGTTCTTATCCGGTTGTGATAAAATTCATACAGATTCAATACAGTGGTTTCTTCTTTCGAATAAAAAAAGAATCATTGAAATTGGTAAATATTTGCCAGAGTTATGACCATTTTTGTCCTTAAAAAGCGACATAAAGTCATCTATATAGGCTTTCCTGCAGCTTTCCTGCGCAGTCACCATTCTTGTTTTTTCAGGAACTACTTATTACTAAGCAATATTTTTTTTATGGGACCCAATCAATGGATTGAAGAATGGATGGAAGAAAGATTTTTTCAAATCGGTTCATAATTGCCAGAGTTATGCGCGAACATACATAAAAAATATATATATATATATATATATATATATATATATATATATATACAGACGAATTGAGAACCTCCTCCTTTTTTGAAGTCGGTTAAAAAGGTTTAATGGTTTTTTCTCTTTTATTATCAACATTTAATATAAAGTAGGTACCACATTTGTCGCCAAATTTTGTGGAGAGAGAATCTAAAATTTGTATGTCAAATGGACATAGAAACTGATTAATAAAATTGACTGTTGCAAAGATTTAATTGAACTTGGAACTCGAGAACAAAATATTACCCGCTGACAACGTTTCCAGCATAAAAATGAACACATTTATCTCTGCCAACCCCCTAGTTACATGTGACGTGACACCAACCGGATTGAGCCAGATCGATCAGGATATTTAACGCGTAATAAATCTTCACGTCGTAGCTAAACTTCTCACTAGATATTTACTATACGTCTATGGTATGTTGTTACATCACACAGTGCATACGATAAGTCGTGACGCGTTATCAACTTCCCATTCAGTCGAGATTAAGTCGTCACAGCATTTATCCGTTTCGCTCTAGTTTCCGAACGTATCGCCACTTTATATATGAACGGGACCATTGTAACTCACTATTGTTTATTACGGAACGCAACCGCGAATCGCGCGCGCTTTCCGTTCCATATTATTTAAATTGTGGCGGGAAAAATTTCTTGTATTTTTTTTTAAATAATGAATTTCCTTATGGAAGCAATGTGTGGTATGCCAGTTACAGATAGTGCTTATTTGGACTAGCATTATTTCTTCCTGTTGTCGGTATACTTTGGGTACGTAATTATTTAAATTTATTAATTAATTTATCTTGGTAAATAAAATATGAACAAGGGTCACACGAATTTTATACTATTTAAATAAAGCCACTCTACATTATTGTGGTTAAAGGAAACAGGTGCTTAGTAAATCCACATTTAGATGTCGATCCTCCTGGACCAAGACATTGCACCGACCCTCCCCGAGACCGTGATAACCGTACGCTACACTATCAATGAGACACCGGTTTTGCCGGCGAGGCTGGAGGGTCGTACGCAAGCGACCTCAACGACAAGCATCACCCCACCGAATTTCTTGCCATATAGTCTGTGGTAGAGCGACAGACCAAGTCTAGGCCGTGCCACCCTGATGTGCCCTTAAGGCTGGAGTGCTATAAGCGCTTGCCCTATTGTCCGATGGAACTATCATGACCATCTGCGGACAAAAGCGACCTTCATTCCCAAAAAACGTTTTTTTTTCAGCTAGGAACATCATAAAACAGCTTCATTCAACAAATATACTCATTCGCAAATAGCTCTCATTGTCGCGGACTGGGATGTTAGTAAGGTGTGAGACCTGATAGTAGGTACACTGGAATAATTATAATAGATGTTCACCTCATTGCTCCCATCACCACTGGTGCTACCAAGCATTTAAAGGCACTGGAATGAACAAAAATGAACCGCCATATAATCCTTAAAAGTAGGTAGTTTGATCTCACAGACTACATCATCATCAGCCTACAGTCGTCCACTGCTGGACATAGGCCTCTCCAATATCACGCCACTGCCTACGATCCTCGGCTTTCCTCATCCAATTTCTGCCCGCCACTTTACGTATGTCGTCATTCCATCTCGCTTGCGGACGTCCCACACTGCGTTTGCCGACTCGCGGTCTCCACTCAAGAACTCGTTTACTCCAACGATTATCGGGTCTACGGCAGATATGGCCAGCCCACTGCAACTTCAGCTTGCTAATCTTGTGGCCTATGTCGATAACTTTGGTTCTCTGTCTGATCACCTCGTTCCGAATTCGATCTTTCAGAGAAACTCCAAGCATAGATCTTTCTATAGCTCGCTGAGCGACTTTAAGTTTGTGAACCAGCCCTACCGTGAATTGACGCACTGATTGAAGACTTTTGTCTTCAGATTCTGTGGGATGGGTGACGAAAATACTCGACGTAATTTCCCAAATGCTGCCCAGCCCAGCTGTATTCTTCTATTGGCTTCTATCTCGAAATTGTTCTTTCGCAACTGCAAAGTTTGCCCCAGGTAGACATATTTCTGAACAACTTCGAGATCACTGCCTTGTACAGAAATCGGTTCCGGTGTAACATGTTTATTGAACATTATCTTGGTTTTATTTAAGTTCATGTGGAGACCGATACATTGAGAAGAATCAGCTAGGCCGTTCAGCATCTGTTGTTAACCCTGCAACGTTTCACCCACAATGACGATGTCATCCGCAAATCGCAAGTGTGAGATGCACTCACCGTCGATGTTGATTCCACGCCTTTTCCAGTACAGCGTCTTGAACACATCTTCTAATGCATTTGTGAACAATTTGGGGGAAATCACGTCCCCTTGTCCCACACCTCGATGCATAGAGATATGCTCAGACGGCTGACCCTGTACTTGGACGGACATAGTGGCAGTGTCATACAGACATCTCAACACTTGGATATATCGCCAATCAACTTGGGAACGCTGCAGGGATTCCAGACTACGCTTACAAATATATATGTGCTCGATAAACACCATAGTACTGCAGAACCCCTTAATCAAACCAGTTATTTTCTGGTCACTAGCGGCTCTTTAATACAGTCACCTTCGAATTTTACAAGCATATTCCAGTTCTCAGTCATGTAAACTACGTATATCTATGATTTTCAATCATTTTGGGAAGTGTATCAAACAAGAAGAACTGGATAAGTGTAGTGTATGTAGGTAGTTTCATTGTAATGTTATTTTTGCGAGAGAAAGAAATGTCATTATAACCTACGTGTATCTGTGTCTCTTTTCCATATAAAAGTAAGATTACTATAACATTGCCATAAAAGCTGGTAGTAGGGATTTTGTTCTGTTAGAATAAATGTATGGAGTTTGTGTGCGACGTGTTGTTTCTAAATAAACAAATTTGGCATTGAAATGCTTACGGGACATGCATGACAGCCCCCCCTTCAGTTTCAAGTAACGCGCTTAGCTCCCTAAGACCGTACCCGCTTACCAACGGCAACGGGTAGGACCCCGGTCAAGCACTAGGTCATACTCTTAACAAAAATAACTCATGTTTTGGTAATTAATACTTTGTTTTTAAATATATATCTTATCTTATAATAATTAAAAATACTCAACCGGTATATACAGAATTGGTCATTTAATTGTCTAGGTATTTAGGGTTCGGTTTCTAAACGGCCAAAATGGAAAAGTGCTAATGAGATAATTTTAGGACTGATAGGTATGGCACACGCTTTCTTGCATTCTTTTATTGTCATCTGTTAAGTATTTGCAAAGGTATCCTCTTCTGTTAAAGATTATCAAATAAAATTACTTATTGCTTACTTTCGACGGCGCTACAACCCATTGTGGGTCTTGGCCTCGTCGACAGTAATTTTCCAATTACCACTTTTTTTGCCCCTCCTCCTGTTGGTGAACTTCCTCAAAGCTCAGTCTTCCTCAATACAGGTAGTCGCTTTTTTGGTCTTCCTCTAGATCTTTTCTGCTATGGAGTCCACTTGTTTGCACTTTTAGTCCATCTACTTCCATCCATCCTTTCAATATGTCTAACCCATCTCAATCTCTGCGTCTTACTATGCATATATTCTTTAAGAATCAGATTATCCAGCTCATGATTTATTTTTGGGCTGTAGGTGCCATCATTATCTCTGACCAAACGGAATCTTCTTCAGGGGGCCTTCCTTTCAAAAACAGCTAATTTTTGTTCGTATATTTTGTTGTGGTTCAAGGTGGTCCACCCTGTAGGAGTATTCAGAACCGTTTTAGGATCCCGTTTTCTAATTCTAAGAAAATATTTCTGGTGGTAGTTAACTTAACCTAATGACGAGACAAGCAAGACGTTCGCCTGATGGTAAGCGACACGCCGGCCTATACCAAACTGCTGCTCGTCACCTGAGACATTACTTGTTATGCCGGTAATATAATTGCAGGAACACAATTGTGTTTACACACTAGCAATTCCCCTTGCGGCTTCGCCCTCTATTATTTTTTCTTTAGGAGTGGAATTTTCAAAACCCCTATCTAAGTGGATGCTTACGACATAAAAAGTCTGTCCAAATTTCAGCTTTCTAGGTCCAGCGGGTTGGCCTTGATTAGTCAGTTCAGGACAAGTACATTTATGTTGTACGGGTATAGAAAGGTTACTGCTTATCGGCAGAATACCTGAGACATCTACATGGACGGTCTTTCTAACAAGGGATGTTTAACCTAGTAACGCACTTCTCATCAGGTGAAGATATCGATCATTCTCATTTATACTCCATCCCAAATAAGCTTGAAGGCGATTACAAGTTCGTTTGCGGCTCAATAACTACATAACGCATACATTGTCAACTAGGCGCGTCAGCAAAAACAACTTTGTATTACCAACCTTTTTTTGCTGCCGCGTTAACGGTCAAATATACAGCGGGGGTGTTTTATGACTGCATAATAAAGTTGTAATCGGCTTCAAACTTATTTGGTTTGGAGTGTAGTTTCGTGATTATTGCAGTTACGATTGTTTTTGTCATTAGATCCAATGTTCACGCTCTAAGCTAAGTGGATTCTGAGAACTATATTTTTTTATTATTCTCATTGGATCATTCCATTGTACAGATACGTGATGATTTTTCACCCTTGTGCTGCTCGCACTTGACTGATATTTTTTTTATAATTGATTGTTTAATGTAAAAGACGTCTTTACCTTGACCTATTACGTGCAATTTAAAAGCTAATTAATGCAATATATAGGTAAAAAAATCTGTTATCTCCTTTATTGAGACTTGTTTTTGGCTTTCATGACAGTAAACATTGAAAAATAGCCGGACTTTAGGTATGTAGTTACGTCTTGAGTTGTAGTACCTGATAGTACACTACATACTTGGAGTGAGCGAAAGAGAAATAGTTAGTTATGGCATTGTGCAAAAAAGAAAAAAAAAAATACAAGCCCGCTGAGTTTCCTGCCGGATCTTCTCAGTAGATCGCGTTGTGATCCGGTGGTAGCTCGAAAAAATACTGACCATTCATAAGTGCTAGCGCCTAAGCCTAATTGAACGAAATAATTTCATTTTCATTGGGTAGTGTTATCATCATAGGCGGCCAAACGAAAATGGGACTGAGCTGGTCATGTTTGCCTCATGTCAGAAAACGATTAGGCCAAAGTAACTACAGAGTGTACTCCTGGTGGATTCCGACGTCGCGGTAGACCGAAGAAACGAAAGTGCGATGAGTTGCCAGCATTTTGTTGGAATTGGGAAATTAATGCCATAAATAGAAGAAACTGGCCTTTGCCCAGCAGCGGGAGAGTGTAGCCTAATAAGATTATTTATTAATTTTCAATGACTTAAAACTTAAAAAAAATGAACAATACGCTAGGCGCGTAGAGAGAGTATGGAGTAAGAGAGGATTAAATAATCTGTTTATATTGCCATTTAGGATAAAAATTATCTGGTCGATAAAAGGCAGAACTGACTGTTCAGCATAATCTGTAACTAAGCGATCCCTTCTTCTTTTCGTGTCAACAACAGACCAATATAGATCCCGCCTGCCTAGTACATTATGATGACCGCAACCCCTAAAGGTTACTAGTATTTTAATTGACTCTGTGTAGATTTTACACCCTCTCCCTGTATCCGGGCCTGACTGTAACATTGAGATACATATTACACTGGCATATCTACTTTTTTTTGGGCGTGCGTTTCTGCCGTACCTCTTAAGATATCCTTAAAAAACCTACACGGTAATCAGATCCCAAATTAGGCAGAACCTGTACTATGGTAACTAGACGACAGACTTCTGTGTTCAACCACACAATAGTTTGTCCTGGGTGGGAAGCGAACCCACGACTTTTTGTGTAGCGATCACGGTGTCTAACCACTTCAACAACTGGCTAGTCAAAAAACTACATTAATTGAGTTTTTTTTTATTTATAACAGATGACATCGGGTCTGCACGGGCACGGACACCAGATCTCGCAGCCGGCTGCCCACCACCTGGAATCCACCGTACTGCCCGCCAAAGAGAAGACTGTGCACGGAAAGGAAAAGACATTTAAGGTACTCATCAGGATAGCATACCATCTAGTTCTTTTGAGTCTTCTAGACATTCTAAGAATGCGTATAGCTATAAGGCGCCCGTCTGTGGACGAGTTCAAAGGCAAGTCACTGAGGGGTTCTTAGTGCAGATCCCACCTATGCCCGATGCCACAGCCGCGGGCGTTTTATTGAGTTAGTACCCCACATTCCCCGGTTGACCCTCCACCGGTCTCGGTGACCTCTTGAAGGGAAATCTTCCCTTTTGAAGCGAGAGAACAGAACTAATTTTCTTAATATGGGTTGGGCCAGCGCTGACAAGTTCTGATCTACACACTTTCCCAGCATTCTTTGTGCTGCGGTATTGGCGGCGGTAAGACTGCCTTTTTTTAACCGGCTTCAAAAAGAAGGTTCTCTATTCGACGCGTATGTATGTTATATTAATAAAAATGCGTCATATTCATATATGTTAGTCTACGTGGGCTTCTAAACAAATTTACCAAATTTTATGAGTGTATGTATGTAGGTTTGTCCGCAGATTTCCAAGTCCGATTTCGAAAATTCTTTTTACAATAGTTAGAGTATTTTTCAACTTAGGGTAGAGTACAAGTTTCATCAAAATCGGTTCAGTAGTTTAAGAGATATACACTTTTTATGTTTTTACTAAGTTATTGTAACGTAGACGTTCGAGATGCGTGATAGTGCTGATACCTACTTTGCTAAAATAAAAGTCACTAAAAAGAGTTAAATAAACTATTTAAAAAAATTTTAAACTGACTCAAAGTAAATTATCTAAAAAGCATAAAATAACGAAAATATATTGAAGTCGGTGTCAGCTTGTGCTAGTCTTAGTTAACATGATGTGCTAGCACCGACTTCAATATATTTTCTTTATTTTATGCTTTTTAGATAATTTACTTTGAAGTCGGTTTTTTTTTTAAATAGTTTATTTTCAATTTCGTAGCTGGTTACTGTGTGTTCTACTTCTACTAGTACTACCAGTGCCTTTCTCACCGGAACACAACAATGTTAAAATAATACCGCAACAATATCAACACTGCGGTGGCACATACTTATCTACACATGGAACTAACTCTAATCGTTATGGTATGCACATTGATTTTCCAGGTGGTGGTTGGCAGTGAAGTAGGTGTTATGAAAGCCCCAGTGATGGGCCCCCGACCTTACAACGCGCTTGCCATCATCCACACACAGCAGAGCAACACCTTCGACATGCTCAACTCCTTGACCACCAGCGTCGTAAGTACCCACACGTATATAATAATAATACCAGCCCTTGTTGGGCACGGGCCTCCCCACAAGATGAAGGGGCTTAGGCCATAATCCATCACCAAGTGCGGGTTGGCGGACTTCACACGTCATTCGAAAGCTAGCTAAGCTTTCTCAGACATGCAGGTTTTCTCACGATGTTTTCCTTCACCGAAAGCTAATATTGCAGAAAGACGATTCGACATGATTAATTAAAAAAATCAGGTGCCGAACCTGCGCACCTCGTTTCCAAGGCAAGTGCTCGCCCACTGAGTTGTCACTGCTGTAATAAACTCGTAAACGATTACAAATTCGTTTGCGTCTCAATAACTACATAACGCCTACATTGTTAACTTGGCGCAGCAGCAAAAACAACTTTGTATTACCAAGTCGTTTTTGCTGCTGTGTTGCATTGTCAGCCATTCTCAAATATAAGGAGGGCCGTGTTTTTCGACCGCCTAATAAAGTTGTAATCGTTTTCAATATTTATACATATATTTAAATTACTTAGGTACTGTAGCAATTGCAAACGTCAATGAGAGTTAATTATCATTAATCTAGTTCTTGATATTGGATTATTTCGAACTTTGATAGTGAGTGGAGTCTGATTTTTATTTCGTATTCAATAAGGAAGTAAGTACTATGCGTTTCAACTAAGAATGTGACTAAGAGTGTGCCATGTTGCCATTTCAGATATATAATGACTAAAAATGATGTTTTAACAAAAAATAAGACATTAAAATAAATAATAAAAACCGGGGCGAATTTTTAATTTTGTGTGTAAACAACGAGTGAAGTTGCCGCAGTCGCGATCATCATGGCGGACACATTCTTAGTTGAAACGCATACTACAAGCATCAATAGTTCCGTGAGTGGAAGGAAATGAATAGAGCTTGTTTTAGCTTAATTAGGATTCAAGCTTATTGACGTTCATGAGTGCGGTTAGTGGACGGCAGAACCACAGTAAGAGACATTTATGCCCGTGGATAGCTGGATTTAAATCAGTCCTGAATTTGGAGCGCCTGTTGATCTAGTCGTTAGAGACCCTGGCCGCTACTCGACAGGTCGTGGATTCGATTCCCACCAAGTGTCTGGGTGTTTTAACTATTTAAGTATGTATTTACAAAGTATATAAGTATTAGTATCAGTTGTCTGGTTTCCATAGTACAGGCTCTGCCTAGTTTGGGATCGGATGACCGTGTGTGGATTATGTTAGAGACATATGTAAGTATTTTTTTGTTTGTACTCTCGCGGTCAGAAGCGGTGTATTTTTTTACTACTTATAAGCTAGTGCTTGACTGCAGTCCCACCTGATGGAAAGCGGTGACGCAATCGAGGATGGCAAAACACTAGCTTATTAAATGCCTATTCACTCTAGTCTTGAAGACACCCACTTTATCGTGCGGGAAAACCGATGCAGGCAAACTGTTCCAGTCCTTATCTGTCCTTACTATAAACCTAACACCTTTAGGACGATAATCGCTTGAACGAGCCGGCCCAAAATACGTGCGGATGGGGTAAGCGCACGTGACGTCGTTTAAACTATCTTGATTTTAAAACTGGTACACCGTTCGTGTCCGCAATAGTACGCTGACAACATTTTATGCCACCAGTGGTCCGTGTTTTAATATTTCATTTACAATTTACATTAACTGGCGAACCTACAAACGTCAATTAAAGTTAATGATGGTTAAACCATTTTTTTGAAATCGGGTAGTTCGAAACTCGAAGCCAATTAATACATAATACGCCGATAGTGAGCAGAGATAACAATTATCTCGTATTCAATAATCGATATTAATCATAAATGACTCCGACAGTCGAAATAAATAGATTGTAAAAGGGGCTTAATTAGAATAGGCATGATGACTGTAACACAATACCAATAAATCTGTGGTTTTAAATATTAGAACAGATTGCACTGATTCCAAAACTGCATCTCATTTTCATAATAATAGAGAGATTTTCGTGATATTTAAGGAAATAAATTACTTAAATACAGCTAATCGCCATTTTGTATTAAACGCTGCTCAGAGTGATTGACGTCAATCCTGTGTAAATAAACAACTGTCAAACTGTCATCTCAACTTTGTCTTTCATACAATGATTCACTTATAACTTTTATACAATGATTCACTTATAACTTTTATACCTAGACAGATGTTTATTTACACCGCCGTAGTGACGTCACAACATGGCACCATGCACCGGCCATCGTTTTGGAACGAAATTCAAACCCTATTTTAAAAATTGAAAATATTGCTATTAATTGTAAATTTAATACAAAAATATGATTATTTTCGGCAATAGTAGACCCGTAAGTACATTATAGAGTATTTTTTCAAAATTAGTCATCATGTCTATTAAAGTTAATTGAGGTTTGTGCGTGCGGCAGTAAATTACAATAATTACACTTTGTCTCATACATATTATTGTCCTAGAATATTATTAATAGCGTCAGTAAAGTCAATGAACCATTGAATTCTAAGCATTATCCAGTCTATAAATAATGTTGACTTTTATTAACGCGAATATTACACATTGATATTAAACGACTTTTACGACTATAATAATAACTAAAAAAACCTGAGTTGTACACCAGGATAATTGTGACAAAGGAAGTTCCTCACGTCAGTCCTACCGTGACCACAGGTGCTGCAAAGCATTTAAATAATATACCGTGATATAATTCGAAAAAAAATAGTACAATATTAATTGTTGTGTATTTTTTTTTATTAAGGTTAACTGTACTATGCTTCCATAAAGGAGTCTGTACTGCTGGCTTACGGTAAAACCATGACATAATATGCTGTGTTTATCTATTAAGTAGTTCATTGACTCGGACCTTGAGGTCTTTTATCGTTCCCGATTGATAGCACTCGTATCTTGATGTTAAAATGACGTGTTTTCTTCTATTGACGATTAAATATTGTATTGATAAATATGTATTTTAGAGCCATAGATTTATTCACTAAAGCATAGACATGTGCAGAGACATTTAACTAATTAGGAATAGACTGGACGTAGCTAGCAAAGTTTTCATCACAAAACTTATTACCATTGGTAATAACTCATGCAGTGTGCGTATGCTCACAGTTGTAATTTTTTTATCATTATTTACAAATGTAAAACTCAAAAATAGAATATATGCTTAAAATTTATTTAGAGTGCCTATGTAATGAAATAAATTTATTTCGTCAGGTACTGTGCATGCACTAAATATATATTACACCCCTAACCTACACGAAATACCTATACAATGTGTGCAAGCCACCGCACTCGACGCAAAAGGCACCACTCAGCATAATGCTGGGACACGAAGTGCTCCCGGTGCTGGTTTTCAATAAAATGAATATAGTTAATTGTTTCAATAAAATTAATATAGTTAATTGGTGAGTAACGTAGCTGGCTTGTCAGTTTTTCCTTCCCCGATCCCAAGAAGGCATACCATATGTGCGTTATAATAACAAACAGACTACAGCAAATTACAAGCCCATTGAGTTTCTTGCCGGATCTTCTCAGTAGAGACCAAGCTATAATCCTGTAGTAGCTTCTCAGTTAAGACCATGTTCGGATTCTGTGATAGTTTTAAAAATACTGACCTATCAAAAGTGCTAGTGCTAAGCCTATAAATACATTTTATTTCACCTATAGGCTGATTGCGTTGTTTGCGTTGTTCCAGGCGAGCCAGCCGGTGGTCGGGGTGGGCGGGTACCACAGACGCAGCTCGGGGCAGGGCGCGCTCTGCGACCCCGAGCTGGACGACAGCGGGAACAAGCTGGTGGCGCGCCTCGAGGACGACGCCTTCATCTCGGAGCAGGACCTGGTCAGTGCCCGGTCACAGTACTCTAGAACAGTGGTTCCCAAACTTGATTGGGCTCCGACCCACCTAACATAAACTGTCATAATTCGGGATCCATCTCTTGGACGTCTTAAAAAGGCGGTATTCAATATTAGTAACGTAATTCTACAGTCAAAAGCACAAAAAGACTGACTGCGGCCAAACAAAATGGTCTTAAGTACATTACGCATACATTTAACATATACACATGTATCTATACTTATAATAAAACTATCCAATTCTGTACATTGAAGATATTTTGAAAATTATATTTGGGAGGGCATTCTATAACCGATACTGAGGCCGAAAATGTATTTTTTTAAATTTTTGTCTGTCTGTCTGTATCACGGCTGCGCATCACGCCGAAACTACTGAATGGATTCAAATGAAACTTGGCATGATTTGAGATCTTACTACGAGGTAGGACATAGGATACTTTTTATCCCGTAATCTAGCACGGTTCTTTTGGGAGAGAGGATTAAAGTCAAAATTAAATAGATGGGTGACAGTTTAACGCCATTTGAACTAAACGGGTCCGTGCTTCGGAAAGCAAGTAAAAAATGGGTCCCAGTTTTAACCGACTATAAAAAAGGAGGCTATGTATTCGATGCGAATGTCTGTTATTAAAAGTTTAGTTAACGTAAAAATAGCGCAGACGGAGCTGCGTGGGTCAGCTAGTATATAATATATTTCAACTCCACTAGTTGCATTCATTTGCACCGACCTTTGATTTGATACCCATATTGATGTTGTTTAACAGTGAAAAACTGTATAGCCTATGTCACCCACAACTAAGGCGAATCTAACTACAATATAAGTCAAAATCCATCGAACCATTTTGGCTGTGCCAAGGAACTAGACATACTTATGTACACTTAAATACTCTCGAAAAGCCTTTGCCCTCCTTCTGGGGCATTCGGGCAAAACAGTTTGGTGGTAAGCTACTCAATTCTGAACTTAAAATTAATACCTATTCGGTTTATAATTGCAGGAAGAGAATATAGACTTAGCGACGAAAACGGAGAAACGCACTGACGTCGACAAGGACCTCCCACAGGAACCGGAAAATGGTATGTCACTTCACTTGCATAGTAATAAGTTCAGGGTAAATATTGCGTTCGGGTCTGAAGGGCACTGTAGCTGGTGAAATTACCGGACACACGAGACTTAATAACTTACAGCCTTACTTATAAAAATCTACTAATCACCGTCTTAGCAACCAAATAACTACTTACTACATAACTCCTTATTAAGCAGTTTTATATTTTCTACTTATAAACGTTGCATAAGAGCGACATAACTAAAGAACAGTTAATAAGGCAAAACATATTTTACTCTGTCAATACCGCCACGTGTTGTCAGCTTGAAATATTCCGTCTGACCTAAAACTTGGTAAAATGGCAACATTTTGTAATTCAATTCGACAATTGGAAGAGATCGCTTTTAGCGATAAGGCCGCCCATTGTTGCATTTTTTATTAATTTGTGTCTTATTCTTTTTGTATCTGTTTGTTTGTGCGCAATAAAGAATTGTCTATCTATCTATCTATCAATTATGAAGGTTGTCAAATTCAAATTTGGATGCATAGAACACAAATCAGTACAATGAAATAAAATGAAAAATGAATGAATGGAATGATTATTTTCAAGTAAGAACCGTAGGCACCGGTAAGAACATCAAAATACATCAATATCAGGTACACGACAATAGGTATTATACCATCAGCTGTATTGAAAGAAAGAATAATTTATTTGTGACACACAATTAACAATCAAAAAATAGAACAAAAAAATAAATAAATAAAAATAGACATATGTAAGTAGGTAAGTAGTTACATACTTTAACAAAAATGTGCGTCACAAAATGGTTCCAACTCAGCAACAATGCTGATCGTACACGTAACCAGCGGTGATCTTCCGTTTCTTTGTTTCGTCCGTGTTCGTTTCCGTTCCAGCGCTGATTTGCGATTGTGACAGATCAAACCCATCACTACTTATCACTTACATATCAATATAACTCTTATAATGTAACTTTCAATAGTTCAATTCACCTTCCCTCTCAGAGTAAAATCTGCCTACACTTTGTTTAAGGGGATCATAGACAAACGCGTACTCTATTCTTAATATATAAACTCTATGCATCGATCGATACAAATTACAATGCAAGTGCAACTGACTGAATCAGCTGATAGAGAACCGCCATATTGTTACATAACGTGTTAATAAGCTTCTAAACAAGGGTCGGCCGCTGTTTAATTTGACAGCTACTTTAGCAAGCTGTTATGCAACGTATTAGGGATAAACATCGTTTATAAGTAAAAAATATTTTTAAATAGCTATTATGTGTTGCATAAAATTTAACCATCGTTTATAAGTAAGGCTGTTAGTGTCTTGTGTGACGAGCGGCAGTAAAATGCAGCTGTCTATAGGCAGGCGGGTCGCTTACCATCAGGGGAGCATTTTATCTCGTCACTAGAGTGATTAACAAAAAAAAAATCTTACCCACCCATCTCGATGGGTGTCCATAAGAGGAGACTAATGGAAAACAAGAAGTCGGGCAGCAGCGTCTTTCTATTGGATTACCTACCACCTATACTGTGATCCCCAAGCCGCCTGCCAAGCGTGGGGATTATGGCAACCCCCTCCCTTCTCAGGCTTTTGTTCAGTAGTGGAAGTCTTTTGTTTTTTTTAAATACAATATGAATGATTGCAGGTATTGTTTATGACACGGAAATATATGAACTGGACAAGCTCGATCAGAAGGACAAGCAGAAAGACGACAAAGAAGATGAAGAGGAACCTATTGGGGTGTCTCCATGCGGCAGGTAACTTGTTCTAGGTTCTTTTTTGTTTGGTTAATGGAACCTGTTATCAGAGTTGTTCAAGCCACGCCTTAGCTTAGAATTAAGACTTGATTATAATAACATAATTTTATTATAACGACCATACACGGCTCCATACAGTACGAACGTCGAGTATAATTTTGCCGAGCATTCGGTGATTTAGCTGAATATTCTACCGAATACATGAACTACGAAAATAAAACGAATATTCTGCCCATCCCTAATTACTATGCGAAAGTATATTAGGAGGAAAAACGTTATGCGAAAAGATAGGCATCCCATCTGGACCAGAGGTTAAAAACACTATGCGAAATGATAGGGATCCCATCTGGACCAGAGGTTAAAAACACTATGCGAAATGATAGGGATCCCGTCTGGACCAGAGGTTAAAAACACTATGCGAAAAGATAGGGATCCCATCTGGACCAGAGGTTAAAAACACTATGCGCAAAGACAGGGATCCCACCTTGACCAGAGGTTAAAAACACTATGCGAAAAGATAGGGATCCCATCTGGACCAGAGGTTAAAAACACTATGCGAAATGATAGGGATCCCGTCTGGACCAGAGGTTAAAAACACTATGCGAAAAGAAAGGGATCCCACCTGGACCAGAGGTATCCAACCTTTTTTACATCACGCTCTTTGGACCATAGGTGAATTTTTTACGCCCCTTTTAATTTTGTAGCCAACTTACCATTTTTTGCGTTCACTGACGCCAGTCACTAAAAATAAATGCCAATTTATGACTATGGATATTTCCCACATCTACCCTGCGATCTCTTTACGCAATGGAGAGACTCTGGTTGCCCTGTTCGGACCTCTCCAGAGTGAAAACTGGCCATGCGTGTATTAATATTTTTTTTCGCGGCAGAAACCTTCAAAAGGGCCCCGGCATTTGTGGGGCTCGACCGGGGTATCTGGGATTCTTACCCACTAAAACCTCCGCGGCCGTCGCATCGGCACATGAGAGGCTGCACCCTCAGTGCCTTGTCTTCGAGCCCGCCCCCAGTCACGGTGCTGACGGGGATCGCAACCCCGCCGCCGTCCTCCCCGGAAGGCGTGTATTAACCATAGTATCTCTCGTCAGGTTCTTCAAATACGACAAGGAAGTGGGTCGGGGCTCGTTCAAGACGGTGTACCACGGGCTGGACACGCAGACCGGAGTGGCAGTCGCCTGGTGCGAGCTGCTGGTTAGTTCACTTATAAACTGTCTTCACACGGTCCCAAAGATCCTGTAGGGGGTCGTCCATTAATCACGTGATGTTTTTAGCAACTTTTTAAACTACAGGTTTTAAATCACGTGTATTTTTTTGTATCAACTATATTGAAATTTTCGGAATATTATCTTTAAATACAGGTAACTGATTAAATGTTGAAGGGGTAGTCGTTGCCGGCAACGGTGAGTCAAGGCCACGTGCCGCTGTTTGGTTTAGAAATCGTGCATTCCAGGAAAAATATATACACGTGATGTCTCATTATACCCCTCCCCCTCCTGGTGATATTTCGTGATTTATCGGAAGACCTCCCCCCCCCCCCTTTTCGAGGCTCACGTGATTAATGGACGACTCCTAGCCTTCAGGTTCCCTGACACAGCGGAAGACTGCTGAAATCGCGGGTTCGAATCACGTGGGAAGCTACAGCTTTATTTATCGGTGTTGTAGCCTCAGTGGCGCAGTGGGTAACCGCTTGTTGGCAAACCGGGGGTCACGGATTCGAATACCGCGGGGGGTAACATGTATAGTTGTTCCTTACTGGCTAGGACAATCACCTATTGATTGATTAAGTCTGTAAACTATGATGATCCATGCGTCAGATGGGCATGTAAAAAGTCGGTCCTGTGTTTGACCTCTCCCCGGTCGTGTCGGTCTTCCGTCACATCGGATTGTGAGAGGTAAAGGAAAAGAGAGTGCACTTGTGTCCACTCAAGCACTTGTGCACTGTAATATCTCCCGCGTAGATGGCTGATCTTATGAAAGATTGGCCGATGTGGTCGTATCGGCCAGGAGGACATCAGTGAGGAGGATATTTTTTCATACATTCAAGACTTAATTCACAATGACATTTCTAGGGGCAGCTAGCTACCTTTGGCCCGGAACCAACGTTTTTTATGCCCTCCGCAGCACGGAGGTATAGTTCAAATGCTACTAAACGGTCCCTAATCTATAGACTGACCTTGCCTGACGTTGTTAACAGAGTTCATTTAACCCATTATACATTCCGCTAGAGTGGCTCTAATATCAAAAGTAAAGAAATAAGTCGTCGCCGTTGGTCTAGTGGTTAGACACCCTAGCTGCTACCCGATGGGTTGTGGGTTCCATTACCACCAAGTGTCTGGGTGTTATTTATCTAAGTATGTATTTACAAAAATTATTATATAAGTTTTGTTATCAGTTGACTAGTTTTCATAGTACAGGCACTGCCTAGGTTGGGATCGGATGACCGTGTGTGGATTGTCCCAAATTATTATTATTATTAAGTCACGGTAAAGTTTAATGTATTAACTCGTGTTATCACTTCATTAATTCCAGGAGAAAAAGCTGAACAAAACTGAACGTCTCCGGTTCCGCGAGGAGGCGGACATGTTGAAAAAGCTGCAGCATCCGAACATCGTCCGTTTCTATAACTACTGGGAGGGCACCGTCGCCAAGAAGAAGAATATTGTGCTTATCACGGAACTCATGCTGTCTGGAACACTTAAAGCGTGAGTTTTTATAATGGACCCCACGCAATAGTGGTTTTTATAGTAAACCACACGCAATGATATTATATACAATAGATATGCCATTAGCGCTCGCCAGACGTTCAGCGAGTATCCCCCAACTGGGTTTTGTAGCAGTTAGTCGCACGCCGTCCCGCGTAGTCAATGCGACATCGTGACGTCTATCATTATATAACATCTATCATCTATCATTATATATATGTGCACAAATTACCAGGCAAAAGTAAATAAACAGTCAGGGATAATACAGCATATGTAACTTTGAAAAAATAATTTGATTTTGTAAAGTATTTAAATTTTCTTAATAATATTGTAAGAAATAATCCGAAAATTGAATGTGTGTCAGTTGACAAGATGACACTGACAAGTGTTTAACCAATGCTGACAACGGAACGCACAAAATATAGCCATCTCGTATTCTCTTACTTTTGTTGTTATGTATCTGTCCTTGTCAGACTATAGGTAGGAAAATGTATAGCCAGGTATAATAGCTAACTACAAGTGACACAACTTTTATCGTGCGTTAGTAGCGATATAACATAATTATCTTTAGTAAAATATCATTGACCACACGTAATTCGGGTTTTATTTTTAGTAAACCCCATGCTAAAGTGGTGTTCATAGTAGACTCCGCGTAACAGTGGTTTTTATTAGTAGGCCCCACCAAATAGTGGTTTTACAATAGATCCCACGCGTTAGTGGCTTTCATGTAGACCCCACGCATTATGGGGTTTATAGACCCCACGCATTATGGGGTTTATAGACCCCACGCATTAGTGGCTTTCATGTAGACTTCACGCATTAGGGGTTTTTATAGTAGACCCCACCAAATAGTGGTTTTACAATAGATCCCACGCGTTAGTGGCTTTCATGTAGACCCCACACATTATGGGTTTTTATAGACCCCACGCATTAGTGGCTTTCATGTAGACCTCACGCATTAGGGGTTTTTATAGTAGACCCCACCAAATAGTGGTTTTACAATAGATCCCACGCGTTAGTGGCTTTCATGTAGACCCCACGCATTATGGGGTTTATAGACCCCACGCATTAGTGGCTTTCATGTAGACCTCACGCATTAGGGGTTTTTATAGTAGACCCCACCAAATAGTGGTTTTACAATAGATCCCACGCGTTAGTGGCTTTCATGTAGACCCCACGCATTAGGGGTGGTTTTACAATAGACCCCACGCATTAGTGGTTTTCATAGTAGACTCCACGCTAAATTGGTTTTTATAGTAGAACCCACCAATTAGTAATGGTTTTTAATAAACTGACAAGAATTGTTTTAAACTGCACCCTTTTCTGTCAATTCCTTCTACTAAACTCAAGAATCAAATTGTGGTACATATTTTTATATGTTTTTAGGTATCTTCGAAGGTTCAAGAGGATCAACCCTAAAGTGCTAAAATCTTGGTGTCGACAAATATTAAAAGGACTGAATTTCCTCCACTCCCGAACACCGCCGATTATTCACAGGTAATATTAGTTTCTAATGCTGTAATCAGATCAAATCATACTAGCCTCTGTCCTTCAGTGGACGTCAGTTGGCTGCTACTAATGATGATGTATTATGTTTATTGCAGAGATCTGAAGTGCGACAATATTTTCATCACGGGGACGACTGGTAGCGTCAAGATCGGCGATCTCGGCCTCGCGACACTCAAGAACAGGAGCTTCGCTAAGTCTGTTATAGGTAATGCACAAGTTAAATCTTTCTTTAATTTTTTATTGTACCCACAAAAATTAAATAACATACATTATAGTAAATTTGATGTACAGAGGCGAGCTTAACACGTAAATGAGTTTTCTTCTAGCAAACCCAGGGACAGCATCAAGTGTACAAAATCTTATAATTTTATTAATACTGATCTTAATTGTAGCCATGTGATTTCGATACTAATAATAATGTAGTAAGACAGCTCAGTGGGAGAGCGCTTGACTTGGAAAACAAAGTGCGCAGGTTCGAACCCCGGCTCGCACCTCTGATTTCTTTAATCATGTGCGAATCGTCTTTGTACGATTCGTACTAGCTTTCGGTGAAGGAAAACATAGTGAGGAAACCGTCTGTAAAAGGCGTAACGAGCGTTCGAATGACGTGTAAAGTCCCCCAACCCGCACTTCGCCAGCGTGGTGGACTATGGCCTAAGCCCTTTCATCTTGAGGGGAGACATTCACTAACAAAATGACATCTAAAATGTGCTCACGGAGGCCGCGAGTTCTATTATGATAATGACGTGTAGTTTGACAGTTTCATATAGACAGTAGCGATACTTATCGTCAAAAAAAAAAATTGTCAGCCTGTGGCTTGAAAAGAAATAACGGGGCGCTATTTCTATTAAGGGCGTTATTTCTGTTTTCCACTTTTCGAACCTTAACACCTAATCTAGTTTATATCAATGCCAGAGCCCAACAGTATGTCAGAAACAAGGACTCGTAAAGGAGTTCTTTAGTCGTTATTTGAGTAGTAGTTTTGCAGTAGAATTTTTTTTGTATTATGCCAGGCACTCCGGAGTTCATGGCCCCTGAGATGTACGAGGAGCACTACGATGAGTCGGTGGACGTGTACGCGTTCGGCATGTGCATGCTCGAGATGGCCACCGGGGAGTACCCCTACAGCGAGTGCAGCGGACCCGCGCAGATATACAAGAAGGTCGTCTCGGTGAGTGAACCTCGTACAGCGGGTGCAGCGGACCCGCGCAGATATACAAGAAGGTCGTCTCGGTGAGTGAACCTCGTACAGCGGGTGCAGCGGACCCGCGCAGATATACAAGAAGGTCGTCTCGGTGAGTGAACCTCGTACAGCGGGTGCAGCGGACCCGCGCAGATATACAAGAAGGTCGTCTCGGTGAGTGAACCTCGTACAGCGGGTGCAGCGGACCCGCGCAGATATACAAGAAGGTCGTCTCGGTGAGTGAACCTCGTACAGCGGGTGCAGCGGACCCGCGCAGATATACAAGAAGGTCGTCTCGGTGAGTGAACCTCGTACAGCGGGTGCAGCGGACCCGCGCAGATATACAAGAAGGTCGTCTCGGTGAGTGAACCTCGTACAGCGGGTGCAGCGGACCCGCGCAGATATACAAGAAGGTCGTCTCGGTGAGTGAACCTCGTACAGCGGGTGCAGCGGACCCGCGCAGATATACAAGAAGGTCGTCTCGGTGAGTGAACCTCGTACAGCGGGTGCAGCGGACCCGCGCAGATATACAAGAAGGTCGTCTCGGTGAGTGAACCTCGTACAGCGGGTGCAGCGGACCCGCGCAGATATACAAGAAGGTCGTCTCGGTGAGTGAACCTCGTACAGCGGGTGCAGCGGACCCGCGCAGATATACAAGAAGGTCGTCTCGGTGAGTGAACCTCGTACAGCGGGTGCAGCGGACCCGCGCAGATATACAAGAAGGTCGTCTCGGTGAGTGAACCTCGTACAGCGGGTGCAGCGGACCCGCGCAGATATACAAGAAGGTCGTCTCGGTGAGTGAACCTCGTACAGCGGGTGCAGCGGACCCGCGCAGATATACAAGAAGGTCGTCTCGGTGAGTGAACCTCGTACAGCGGGTGCAGCGGACCCGCGCAGATATACAAGAAGGTCGTCTCGGTGAGTGAACCTCGTACAGCGGGTGCAGCGGACCCGCGCAGATATACAAGAAGGTCGTCTCGGTGAGTGAACCTCGTACAGCGGGTGCAGCGGACCCGCGCAGATATACAAGAAGGTCGTCTCGGTGAGTGAACCTCGTACAGCGGGTGCAGCGGACCCGCGCAGATATACAAGAAGGTCGTCTCGGTGAGTGAACCTCGTACAGCGGGTGCAGCGGACCCGCGCAGATATACAAGAAGGTCGTCTCGGTGAGTGAACCTCGTACAGCGGGTGCAGCGGACCCGCGCAGATATACAAGAAGGTCGTCTCGGTGAGTGAACCTCGTACAGCGGGTGCAGCGGACCCGCGCAGATATACAAGAAGGTCGTCTCGGTGAGTGAACCTCGTACAGCGGGTGCAGCGGACCCGCGCAGATATACAAGAAGGTCGTCTCGGTGAGTGAACCTCGTACAGCGGGTGCAGCGGACCCGCGCAGATATACAAGAAGGTCGTCTCGGTGAGTGAACCTCGTACAGCGGGTGCAGCGGACCCGCGCAGATATACAAGAAGGTCGTCTCGGTGAGTGAACCTCGGTCGGCATGTGCATGCTGGAGATTGCTTGGTGGGACATGGGTAGTGAAGCCGTAGGATATGAGTAAGTGAAGCGGTAGGATATAGATAAGGGAAGCGGTACAAGATGACAACAGGCGGAGGACAAGATGTAGCGAAGCGGTCGGACATGAGAAGCGAAGCGGTAGGATATATCATACTGAAGCGATAGGACATAGGTAATGAAGTGATCGGACACAAGTTATGGAAGCGGTCGGATATAGATAGTGAAGTGGTAGGACATGAGAAGCGAAGCCGTAGGACATGAGTAAGCGCAGCGATAGGACATAGACAGCGAAGCTGTAGGATATATCATACTGAAGCGATAGGACATGGGTAATGAAGTGATCGGACATGAGTTATGCAAGCGGTCGGATATAGATAGTGAAGTGGTAGGACATGGGCCAGTGAAGCCGAGGATTGAGACAAGAACTTTCTCTATTTGGAAATTGCTTACGGAAATTGGCTGACTTGTTTCACTCACATCACCTTTCTATTATAAAACGGTCGACGAGGAATACGCATTCTTACGATGTAGACCTGCCATCAGTTCGGACAAAGCGAAACATTTTGAGAATGGTTCTAATTTTTATGTTTGATAAAAATCTATTCAGCCGTTTACTATGAATTACGTTTTCTTGTGTCGTTTCTTTTTTTAATGTATATTTAATAGGAGATTCCTTATTTTGTTGGCAGGGTGTGAAGCCGCAGAGTTTGGAGAAGGTGACCATTCCAGAAGTGAGAGACATCATAGAGTCTTGCATTAAGCCAGATAAAGGTGACAGGTGGGCACTTTATTATATTTTATTAAAGAGTATTATATTGTTGTCCAGTGCATCTACGCCCGTGCTAACTCTATATTTAGGGATCCTGAATATAATCGCTTTGATTTTTGTTACAAAATTTATACATGTTCATATTTTGTCAGCCAAAAAGTCTAAATCGTAGACTAAATACCGTAGGCGGTTGTTGCGCCACAAAACTTTGTTCCTACCATATTAGACAGACATGCTCAAATATAATTTCATACGCATCACTGCAGTGTAATATTCTGCCGCCAAGCAGCAGTGTGTATTGCTGTGTTCCAGTGCGAAGGGCAAGTGAAATTATTGGCATCAGAGACTTAAAAGCTGATGTGTCAGGTGACGAGCGGCAGTGAACTGCAGCTGTCTATAGGCAGGCGTATCTTCCACTATCAAGCTAACTTCTTGCATGTCTTCTTAGCAATTAATTCACCATTTTTCCCGGCCAGGCCAAAAGTTAAAGATCTCCTGAACCACGAGTTCTTCGGCGAGGATATCGGCCTCCGGCTGGAGGTAGTCGGCCGCGACCTGGTCGTCTCCTCCGACATCACCAAGATACAGTTCCGGCTGAAGATCATCGACCCTAAGAAACGGTAAAGTAAATACAAACACATTATATACATTTTGGATGGAATAGATGGATAGGATGTTGGATTGTATTGTGGAAAGAAATCTTCTATTGATGAGGCCATTCCAAATGATTGGACAACAAAAGGTGTCAAGCGACCAGGAACTGCTAATGGCAGACGTCGCCCGCAAGATAATCAGGCAGATATTTCAGTTGTTTAGTATAGACTAGAATAGAAATAAATTTATTCAACGACAAAATAAAAGTAACTACACATAAAATAAAAACAATTAGTCGTTAAATAGGACACTAGGACACACAGCATGTTGCCGTGACCCTTTTATAACCAAAAATACTGGTATTTATTTTATTGTAAAAAGCCTTCCTTCTTTACACGCTAGTGCCTCTAGTGGTAATATGTCTGAATTGAGTAAAACGATATACTAAAAATAGATAGTCTCAAACAAAATGGTATTTTTATTTTTAGTTGTATATCTACAATATGGACAACTGCCCCTAGGGGTCTGGTTTGAATTCCAGTTCGGGATGCTCACTATCAGAGGACTAGGCATAGTAATACTGCCGACAGCTTTAGAAAATAACAAAACATCTATTGCTCACTTCAAAAATCTTAAGCGAATTCTTTTCTTGGATGTCCAAGAGTCATTTTTTTCGTCAACAGTTCGTACACCCACAAGGAGAACGAGGCGATCCAGTTCGAGTTTGACATGGAGAACGATGACTGCGAGGAGGTGGCCAACGACATGGCCAAGGCGGGCCTCATCATGGAGGAGGACGCGAGGATTGTCACCAAACTGCTCAAGTCGCAGCTCATCAGCCTTAACAGGTCAGTGAACTTTTATTTTGTATGACGTCTGTTGCAAGATGATGATTTTTTCCACAGAGAGTATTACGATACCTATTTTCTGTACAGAGTATTGCACGTACCGTTTTTTTGCACTAAGTCTATTTTTTGACAAGAGTCCTATTTTTTCATTAAGTCTATGGCAATAACAGTTTTTTTTTTGCACTGTGTTTTAAGACTTTTTTGCACAGAGTTTACTGCGATACATAATGTTTTGGTCTCGCAACAAGAACTTGCGAGAATGTTTTCCTAATGATATACCTAGTGTACGATTTGATAGCTAACATTTTACTATGATAAGAAACTGGCTTAGGCAGGTGGACTTACCGATGTTGCTGTGGTTTAGAATTGCCTCCCGGGACGGAAAACCGCTAACACAGTTCAGCAGGCACTGATACTAAATTGCACAACATTTCAAAATTATCATTAAACAAGAACTATATTTAATGATGATTTCTAATAGAATTTTCTCTTGACTCGTGTGCGTTTCTTTCTTATATGAGACGACAGCGCCCTTCGCGCTGGCCGCTAGTGGCAGCGCGCGTTACTAATTGTCACGACCACAGATAAACACCACAAGCGAAATAACAATAAAACCCCAACAGCTAGTCACAATGATGAAAGCACACGGTGGTCAAACGCTTCGATGTTTTCTTAGAACTCAACACCCATCGATTTATTGTATAAACTATACTCTGTCCATTTTATTATTGTTTTTTTGACAGCTGACGCCCATAAAGTTTCGTAATAATAAAGTTACAAAATTCACAGAAATAATATTGTACTTCATGGACGCGTACCGCACTCACTAAGAGTTGCCACACATATCGATTACTACGATTGTGCCACAGATTACAAATAATCGATAGAAATAAATGCGTTTTCATTACTTTCGTCTTGTTTACATTAACTTTCATTCATTTTATTTTGAGGGCCTCATGCATAATATAACAAAGAAATTACAACAATTTTTTAAGGTTGAAACATTAACATGAGTCGTCAGAATCAAAAAAATATTTAATCGAATGTACATTTTTCACACTCACACTCAGGCACACACACACACACACACACACACACTCAGACTCCTGTGTTCATACATTTGTTGTTCATGGTAGGGAATTAAATATTTATAAGCTACTGTAAAGTAGTCCGCTGCTCGTCAGCGTCGTGGAGCTCACAGCTGTGTTTAGTGATATTTGTATATCTTTTTAACAGACTTCAAAAAAGGAAGAGGTTCTCAATTCGTCTGTATATATACATTTTTTTTTTCTATGTATGTTCGCGTATAACTCTGGCAATTATGAACCGATTTGAAAAATCTTTCTTTCATCCATTCTTTAATCCGTTAATTGGGTCCCATAAAAAAATTATAAATAAGTAGTTCCTGAAAAAACAAGAATGGTGACTGCGCAGGAGAACTGCAGGAATGCCTATATAGATGACTTTATGTCGCTCTTTACTTACAAAAATGGTCATAACTCTGGCGAATATTTACCAATTTCAATGATTCTTTTTTTATTCGAAAGATTGAATTTTATCACAACCGGCTAAGAACTTACTGGAGGACCATGAACGATGTGTGGGAATTTATCTGGTAAAAACCATAAAACTGATGTTCTCCAATACATTACTCTGACAAATATAAATCGATTTCGATGATTCTTATTTTATTCGAGAGAGTAAACTACTATGATTCCATGCAAATTTCATTACGACCGGATATTTTTTTCTGAAGAAACATGAATTATGTAAAACTATGTAGACGATAATGTGATCATAACCTCTAGATCATTTTACCGTCTTCGATGGTTCAATCATTATTTATGAAAATAACACTAAAAAGTATAAATAAAAACATTTAAAAAAAAAATTGAACCGACTTCAATATCACTGAAAAGTATAAAATAATTTAAATATTATTGAAGTTGGTGCCAATTATACACAGCAGGTACGCTAAAACCAACTTCTATAATATTTAAATTATTTTATACTTTTCAGTGATATTGAAGTCGGTTCATTTTTTTTTTAAAGATTTTCTGGAGATTTTTATCTACTTATCACTCAGACAATACCGAACTTAACTGTACAATACCGGCTGATGAACACAAGGTTTACCTTTTAGATATAACTACACGAGTAACTATAATAGAGCCAGTGCCGTAGCTAGTCGTAGACGGTCCCTGTATAAATTGTTGGGGGGCCCAAATGAAGGGTAAACGGGGCATCTGTAGTCCGGGGGCCCCATATCATTGATACGGTGGTAGCCACGCCCCTGAATAGAGCCAAAGCGATTCTTACATTCACGCTCGACCAGTTGACTATTTGACTCTTCGAACCGTCTCCCTATTAAAACGACTAGTACATTTAAATGTCGTAACGAATGTATAGCTCAATGAAGATCTAATGGACAGATAACCTACACGTTACTGTAATCCTAATGTGTCTCGTCTCATTGCGCATAGACAATGATAATTCAAGTCATTCTATTGTTATTCAATTCGGTATTTAGGGTGACTTATACGCGTAAACGCCCGCACCCTATAGAGCTGATATGTAATAAATATTTCCGGGATATCATCATCAGCAGACGAAAAATGTCCACTGCTGAACAAAAGCCTCCCTCTTAAAAGGGAGCGGTTGCCATAATAGGCATGATGACTAATTTTGAAAAAATACTCTATAATGTACTCACGGGTCTACTATTGCCGAAAATAATCATATTTTTGTATTAAGTTTACAATTAATAGCAATATTTTCAATTTTTAAAATAGAGTTTGAATTTCATCCGAAACGATGGCCGGTGCATGGCGCCATGTTGTGACGTCACTACGGCGGTGTAAATAAACATCTGTCTAGGTATAAAAGTTAAAAGTGAATCATTGTATGAAAGAAAAAGTTGAGATGACAGTTTGACAGTTGCTTATTTACACAGGATTGACGTCATTCACTCTGAGCAGCGTTTATTACAAAATGGCGATTAGCTGTATTTGAGTAATTTATTTGCTTAAATATCACGAAAATCTCTCTATTATTATGAAAATGAGATGCATTTTTGGAATCAGTGCAATCTGTTCTAATATTTAAAACCACAGATTTATTGGTATTGTGTTACAGTCATCATGCCTATTCCCATGCTTGAAAGACGTCTTGGTAGGTAATTCAATAGAAAGACGCTGCTGCACGTCTTCTTGTTTTCCTTTAATCACCTCTTATGAACACCCAACGGGAGGAGATGGGAGGGTGCTATTCTTACGGGTTATTTCCGGGATATACGACATACTTAATTTGTTTGTTAGTTGGGACGCAGTTCACTAATTGGGACTGTAGTTAGAGACAGTGCTGTACAGCCCTTCCCTCCAATATGGTTGAGGGAGTGATGGCTGCTGCAAGAAGTTAGTTGACTTAGATGACTCATCCTAGTGAACCATCACATTGCATGTAATGCGCGCGTAACCATAGCGAACATTTTGGAAAAGGGTTTTTTGCTTTCGACGTGCGTTTATAATGAATAATTTATAAAAATTGGGTATATTCGCATTAATAGACGCGGCTTATAGTCTCCTCCACGCGCTAGGTTCGATTTTGAAATGTATTTTTTTTCGTCCAAGTCAGCTTAGGGAGAGGGGTTTATACTCTAAAGCAGCCGTACTCAACCTTTTTTTATCCCTGGGCCACATAGTCGCATAGGCTAGATTATAACTAAGTGCCCTAAGTATATTAAATTACAATAAATCGCATATATGAAATATAGCATTTATTTAAAAATTAAGGGATTTTTCTGTATGCTCTCTATTTTATGAGAAAAAGCGAGTGAAATGAACATTTATTCATTCGAAACTTATTCGAACGACATTTTTGCATTACTTTTGTACACATATCCATAAAATACTACTGTTAATTTAAAAATACTGTACTAGACTTCGGGCCGCAGGTTGAGTGTGGCTGCTCTAAAGTATAGAGTTCATATATTAAGAATAGAGTACGCTTTTGTCTATGAACCCCTTAAACAAGTCGTAGGCAGGTTTTCTCCAAGAGGCAGGTGAATTGAACTGTTTAAGGTTATAATTATAGAGTTATATTGATATGGGTCACAAGCGCAAATGTCGATAAATACAGCTGACTGTAAAGTACCTATTGTCGTGTACCTGATATTTATGTATTTTGATGTTCTTACTCATGCCTACGCACAGTGTTTCATGGGACCAAAAAAATTTCCCTCTGCTGTTTATAGCTTTAATCGATCAAGGTATGCATTTAAAATGCACGAGTAAAACACCCAGGTGTCAAATTCAAATACTTTTTTTTATAAAAATTATTGAACTTTACATGACCTTTAACTTATAAAAAATAAAATTAATTCTGAAAACGTAACTATCCAAGTTGGTTATTTAAAAAAAATATAGCCTGATAAAACATCCTTAGGTGCATGTTTTTCTATTTTTATTTTCGGAAAATCACTTCTGGATATTTAGTTATTAATTATTTTCAGATTTTCGTTATTATTTTTTTTCTCCTTAGAAACTCAAAAGTGGGACTTGTGACTGGCACAGAAAGATAGCTCTTCATAAGGCCTACCAATAATAAAAAAACCATGTTCCACTTCCGCGGCCTTTGGGAGAAATTGAATTTTTAAAAATTGTGTTAGGGTTGTCATACTGTTGGACCTTAATTAATTTTGTTTTGAACAATAGTTTTTTACATTAATATGTTAAATTAAATTGCTTGCTTGGCAGGCCGTTTTTTGTGATAGGTACGCTGGGGGATTACCTCCACGTGGTGAAAGCGGGAACAGTTTTCACTGCCTAAAACTCCACAAATATACATAATAACCTAACCTGCGTACTTCCATACGCATAAATGCCTTCGGGCTTATGTTGTTCTAGCTATCTATTACGTATTTTTATTTGGTGGCACGATAGCTTACCCGGTAACGCAGAATTTATTTGTTATCATGGAGTTGAATAAGTCCCGTGATACTTCTTTGCCTCAGCAGGGGCTTACCCTTTTTGCTGGAGGCTGTTCATCAAAAGCCCCATCTGGAGACCTTAATGGAAAGGGGACTGGAGAGCGCCACCCTCATGTTGGTACACGATTGAGAAATGATGATAAGGACTGCACCACCGCCAGTACTTGTCAAACGCCTGAAATATCGTGATTACATATTTTTTGAATGCTTTTCTTGGTCATCTTGACTATAATTTCAGGCGTACTACACGATAACTATGTCAGTGACATTTTTTTATTACTTAAACGGAAGTACTTACCCCTACTTATTTCTTTTTTAAGAAATTGAGTGACCTTTTGCGACAACCCTATACTGTATAATTTGACCTTAGAACAGAATGGTCTATATCTTCCAAAGGCCGCGGAAGTGGAACATGGTATTTTTATTACCGATAGGCCTTTTTAAGAGCTATCTTCCTGTGCTAGTCACAAGTCCCACTTTTCCGTTTTTAGGAAGAAAAAAAATAATTACGAAAATACGAAAAGAATTAATAACTCAAAATCCAGAAGGGTTTTTCCAAAAATAAAAAAGGGAAAACATGCGTCCAATGACGTTTTATTAGACAATATTTATTTAAAATAAATATCTTCGATAGTTACGTTTTCAGAATTAAATTTAATTTTTATAAGTTAACGCTCACGTAATTTTCTATATTTTTTATAAAAAAAAGTATTTGAATTTGACACCTGGGTGTTTTACTCATGCATTTTAAATGCATACCTTGATCGATTAAAGCAATAAACAGGAGAGGGAAATTTTTTTGGTCCCATGAAACACTGTGCTACGTGTTCTTACTTGAAATAAGCATTCTATAATACTTGTACTTATACATATTCTAAGCTCTAAAGAGTCTCTGTGGTAAAACTTTTTGTTGACGTTCGAAATTCTAATTACATTATTACCCAAGGGAGTTTACAACATTATTACCCGGCTAGACTATAGAGATATAATGAGCTACTTTATTTCAAGGTTATATGACACATAAAGCAACATTATCGAGCAGGTGGTGTGAATACAATATTTACAATTAAAAAATATTAGCCCGTCTCCAAAGGTTGCAAGCCACCGGTGGTTTGCAACCTTTGGAGACGGGCTTACGTCACAATAATTCAGTGAAACTTCTATAACGTTGAATGATGGAAATGAATGCAAATTCGGTGATATCTCCAATGCTGGCTGCGTGAGTCCGACGTGCATGCAACGGTCTACGACCTTCAATGTATATGTATCGCGACCTAAATACCATTCATTTGTGAAAACATACGTTGTACCGATATCCGAGTGTGTTAAATCGTTAAACGTTTGTTTGATTTTGTTATTGAGGCGCAGACTTCGTATCAATTGCACTACATTTGCACCAAAGACAAGAACATTATACTAATACGTAAAACAATAACATAATCTCTAACGATCCACACCTCTTTGTTTGTTAGAGGAAATAATTCCTACAAATTATACAATGTATTTGGACGTGGTGTTCGGTAAAATGCAGGATAAATACAGGATCTTAACGCTAGAGTAAAATAACCAACACGAGTATAATATAGTGATGAATTATAAATGGTCACAGTATAATAGTATTGTTTTATTTCAATTAAATTATACGTACAATACAATCAATTACTTAGTAGGTTCACAGCAGGCCACCATATTGTATTATCTGTCTTAATGATGTGCAACCTCACTAGTGTTGTACATTACATCCTTACAACGAGCCGTTTCTCTCGGCGTCTAATCATTGAAGAGCTCATGAGTGTTGACATCGGTTTATAAATGTATCAATAACATGAAGGGTTGAGCTGAAAATCAGCGTCACTGACTTCATCTTGGATCCTTTTTACTCGACTGCCAAGAAAGAAGCATTGAACTCTGCGACGCGAATCACCCTTGCATACCTATTGTATTACCAAGTCTCATTTGTCAGTCAACTTTTATTGGATTAAATAACATTACTTTTTCGTGGTGAATGTGTTGGTAGAGACACTTCACTTTTTATTTGTTGGCACTGATATAGTAAAATCTTAGATACATGTTGGAAAAAAACCCATTAATATACCTAATACAGGAAAAAATTACGAGCCCTCTTAGTTTCTTGGCGAATCTTCTGATATGACGCCGCGTTGTGTACCAGTGGTACGTAGTTTTATTGAAAAATGTACAGTTCTAAAGTGCTATTTTCGGTTTACTTGAAATAAACCATTTCATTTCATATTAATTTATCATGCGAGCGAAAGAGCGCGTAGTTGTTGTAGATTTAGAGACATCGGATTTAGCAGACGAATGGTGGTTGTGCACGCGATTCGCATCAATTAACCTTGCTTCGTAACGTATAAAGAAACGTGTTCTTTACCAATAACTTGGAAACATCGAAACCGTAACAATGGAAATGTATTCGGCACATTTAAAGGCTGGGACCGTATTTGAACCGATAGCAAATTGTCGTAAAAAGAAAAACTTACGGAGGATTTCGTAACTTTTCTTTTATTCAAAGATTTCGTTCCGATTCCGTTTCGAAAAGGTTGTCCGCTGCGCAACAATATCAAATAGTGTAAACTACTCAGTACTTAAACGTAAAGTCTATCTTTTGTCACGTCGGATTATTGTAAAAAAAATATCTGTCTGTCCCATAGATTTAGGATTTTTCACTACGTTCAAGTCTGCCCTGTAATATCTCCTGCGTTGTTGGCTGATCTCCGCTGCCGTCGAACCGGTCGTAATGACCTATCCGGGACAATTCCACACACCTGAGAAGCGTCCTAAGCCACTATAGTGTTTAAAGTTGATAAGAAATTAGCAACACTATTATGTCGTGTTGTATTACGCGCGTGATCGGCTTTCGAACGATGCCGGTAAATCATTGTGCGTGTATCATTTACGGTTGATCGCATCCGACTAATTGCTGACAGCCTATGACGCAATGATGACTGCAGTGCGTTGCGAGTACATTCGGTACACTCGACGACAAAACTGATTTAATAAATTTCTTTAATTCGACGAGATACCTGCCTTACTTTTTTTGTTAGCGGCCAATCAGGGTCTTTCAATTAACTCTTATAGCAGGGCAGTTTAACACGAAAAATAACTTACTGTGTACTTACCATGAGCGCACTAATTAGCAGCCCACCAGCTGTTACGTCACGCAAACAGGTGAGTCGTCACGTGACAATATTATTATCACGCTAATTAGTGCGCTCATGGTACAAATATGTAAGACAGGTGAGTCGTCACGTGACAATATTATTATCACGCTAATTAGTGCGCTCATGGTACAAATATGTAAGACAGGTGAGTCGTCACGTGACAATATTATTATCACGCTAATTAGTGCGCTCATGGTACAAATATGTAAGACAGGTGAGTCGTCACGTGACAATATTATTATCACGCTAATTAGTGCGCTCATGGTACAAATATGTAAGACAGGTGAGTCGTCACGTGACAATATTATTATCACGCTAATTAGTGCGCTCATGGTACAAATATGTAAGACAGGTGAGTCGTCACGTGACAATATTATTATCACGCTAATTAGTGCGCTCATGGTACAAATATGTAAGACAGGTGAGTCGTCACGTGACAATATTATTATCACGCTAATTAGTGCGCTCATGGTACAAATATGTAAGACAGGTGAGTCGTCACGTGACAATATTATTATCACGCTAATTAGTGCGCTCATGGTACAAATATGTAAGACAGGTGAGTCGTCACGTGACAATATTATTATCACGCTAATTAGTGCGCTCATGGTACAAATATGTAAGACAGGTGAGTCGTCACGTGACAATATTATTATCACGCTAATTAGTGCGCTCATGGTACAAATATGTAAGACAGGTGAGTCGTCACGTGACAATATTATTATCACGCTAATTAGTGCGCTCATGGTACAAATATGTAAGACAGGTGAGTCGTCACGTGACAATATTATTATCACGCTAATTAGTGCGCTCATGGTACAAATATGTAAGACAGGTGAGTCGTCACGTGACAATATTATTATCACGCTAATTAGTGCGCTCATGGTACAAATATGTAAGACAGGTGAGTCGTCACGTGACAATATTATTATCACGCTAATTAGTGTGCTCATGGTACAAATATGTAAGACAGGTCAATTTTCGTGTTTAACTGCGCTGCTATAACAGTTCATGGTAAGGCCCCTGGTGTCAGAGTTGTTCAAGCAAGCCACCCTTAAGCCTCTGACTTGGGTTAACGACTGCTGTCTAGACACCCCTCCCCGGTCCCATCGGTCTTTCGACCGAACGGATCGTGAGAGTAAAGGAAGTTATTATTTTTTTTGGGAATGATAGACGCTGTTGGCCGCAGATGGCCATTACAGCTTCACCGGACAATAGGAGAGTAAAGGAAGAGGGAGTGCACTTGTCTACGTAAGCACTTGTATAATAATCGTATTTCCCACGTAGACGTAGGCGTGGCTGATCTTATGATAGGTTGGCCGCTTTGGTATGGCGGATGCCAGGAGGACATTGCTATTATTCTCTTTTACCGCCACCGCAATGATTTCATGATAGAATAGAATACTCTTTATTTGCACACCAAAGTAAAACATACAGAAAACTCATGATAAAATATAGATGGCGCTAATTATTGAAATTCAAGATAGGTAGGTGCCAAGGTGGCGAGCAAGCGTGTGGCCCGCCTGAGAGCCACCGGTGAGCAGTCACCGCAACCTATAGATGCTACCAACACCAGAAGAATCACTAGCGCGTTGCCGGCCCTTAGGACATTAGATGGATGTAATAAAAATTAGAGCTAGAGGCGCTGCTTGATAATATTAATTGATTTGGCTGAGGGATAATAGTGAATCCCTTACCATCAACTGTAACTGTGGTCAAGCATTAAACTATATTCAGCGAGATACAGGGTACAGTACAATAACGCTTTTAGAGTGTTGATGAGGCTGCCTCGCTTCTGTACCGCATCAGGGATGTTTGCAGAATTGCATTTTGACTGCTTTTATGCAATAATGCGTAAAAGATGCGCATCCCTGGTGCGCAGAGTGCGGGCAACCACCAACAGCATTATAGGTATGATTGCCGCTAGACTGGATTGCGGCATTGTGAATCGTTGCTCCAAAATTTCAGCGGGAATTTTGAAGCAATGATACATAATATTATACCAATTAATTATCTTTTTATTTTACATCTGTTACTAACACTAATGTGTCTTGTTACTTGAAATAAAGTATTTATTTATTTAAGGCATTTTGTGGTCTAAAGGCTGCTATAAATAACCATGAATAATATAAACAAAAAGCTTTACAAAGATAAGGTAGCCTAAAATATTAACTGATAACATTACCTAAGCGTGTTATCTTAGAGAAAGGTCATACCTTATCAATGCTATTAATTACATTAATGTATTCACCCAATTGCGGTTTGCACGACAGAGAACTGTTATTGTTATCAATTTGATTATTTTACGAAAGTCATCATTGGGTACATGCTGCAACGGAATTAGTAATCGGGTTAAAAAAAACACCAAAATAGCTTAAAGAAAATAATTTAGCAAGCTTAGCACAGGATTGCAAGGTTTCGTTTAGTATAAATAATCTAGAGAACGGCCGTGGAATGGCTCGTTGTAAAAAGTGTATAGACAGACGAGTAACTAGTGAAAACCCCTTTATGTAAATACATATCTTAAGGGTGACTTTAAATTTGCAGCCGTACTGCTTTTTAAATCAAATTTCGATTGATTTCGATATAACATAGTATTCGATAATTCCAAGATATTTCTGGACATGGGACCAGGTGAAACATTCCAAGACAATCCCGGATTTCCCGACATCTGTAAGGCAACCCTAGCGCTAACTAAACGAACGACCGGAGAACTATCAGCTAGTTTAGTTTATTCCCGGAAAAAATGCACGGGTGCGTAGCCATGGGGTTTTCCCCATGTATTACTAGCTAGGATTAATATTCAAAAAATATTGAGATTATTGAGATTTATTGTATGTATTAATATAGTAAAATAACACTCCATGCGATTCATAGTCGTATTTTTTTAAATGAACCACGAAAAAATCCGTTATAATATTGGCGATGACAAATTAATATTTCAAATTCCACCTAATACCGCTAAGGTCAAACGATTCAACGGTAAATATAGTAAGTATATAGGTATTTATTATGTTAATTAGTCGCAATCTGTGTGCGATAGTACGAGCTGTATGCCCAATCATAGCGCGTACGTAGCGGATTGTATATTATATTAGCTTATCATGCCGCGATTCGAACGGTATCCTTTATGAAATTTTGCCTCAATATTGTTAAATTTTTTTTCTTTTTTTTTTCGTGTACGCGATGTGCAGTGCCTTGACTACCCGCTGTTTGAAAATGTGAATTGTTTTTGTGTAAGTGGTTTGGATTGACCAATGTTTTGAAAAAGGATTACTATGTGTGTGAGTATTTTGTTATCACGCGCCCTAATTAGTAATATGATAGTGTTGAGATACTGTATCAGTTACTCCAATTGGATTAAATTTCGTTAGCGCAAGCGCTTTGTTCTAAGCTGGAATTGTTCGTGTCTGAAAGTAGTCATAATTCGGGAGTGACATCTGTCTTGAACCTAAACAATGGATAAATAGTATAATTGCATTCATGGCATTGTTGATGAATTAAAAATAAATTAGCTGTAGCCCGCGTTAGGTTAGAAAAAAGTGGCTTATGTTTTTTCTTGGCACCTTGTCAAACTTTTTAGCTTTGTGAATAACTGACCGCTAAAGAAATATAGAGACAGTTATTCTTGCATCTAGTTGTAGAAGACGAATCTCACTAATATTTATAAGTTTCGTTTTGCGTCACTCAATTGATTAATTTCATATCGGAATTAGACATCATTTTATGAATCCGATAGATTATATTTATGACTTCGTATGTGTACCGGCAATTTGAAATCGTATAATAATAAAGCGATATAAGCAATTAGCTACCGAAGCGTGATACAAGTCCACGAAGAATTTATTAATTGAAGATTAAAACACGCATTCCGATCAGTGGCGAAGCAAGTATCGGTACCACCGCGGTGTCAGATATTCATCCACAAATCGGCAGTGTGTAAAGATTGCTGTGTTCCGGTGTGAAGGGCACTGTAGCTGGAAACATACTGCCGGTCCCAATATCCTATAAATCCCTCACTATAAGTTAAAATGGTTACTATCGATTGCTATAATGACATATTTCCGTTTCAATAATAACATATTAGCAGCTTACTGTTGGTTGTTCAAATGACAGTCTGTCAGGGTTTTAGTTATCGCTCTATTTCGGAGGTTTATCGCGGGATATCGATGACTTGATCGTTGATTATAACTTATAGTTAGGGATCGATGGGATATTGGGACCGGCAGTTAGTTACTAATGTCTTATGTGACTAACGGTGGGATCGATGAGAGAAGCCGAGTATCGGGCCCTCTAGACAATGTACCGTAACGTTACGTTAAAATGTTAGCGTTAACGCGAATAGAATGTATGAGAATGACATAAGACATAGAAAAATCACGTGACAAATTATAGAGAATTGACACTGTTAGCGAATGAAGAAATAGAATCGCTATGAAGCGATTGCATCTTGTCTAGGACCTCTGTTCTACGTTGTTTAGGCGTACTTAAATAGTCTATAATAATAGACTATTTCAGGTTTGGTGTATGTATTATAATTAGCAGAAACACGATATATGCATTCTCTAGTCAAAAATCAACCCATTGAAAGCGTTGCTTAGAATTTTTTTTTTTTCATGTTTTCTACTGCCTCGCACTATTGTAATCGGCGATCTGCTGAAAAATGTGAATACACAACTTTGTCGCCATGGTTACGGTAGCCAAGTAAATGAATAAGAATCCTCTGAACGACCTCGCGTGTGCCTATATCGGTGCTCCACCGGCCCACCACGGTTTGTGAATGTTTAATTGGTGACATTTCCTCCCGCGGGGTGGCTGTTCATTAGATTTATTCGCGGTTTTCCGTCTAGTGTATAATAGTGTTGTGACACGAGATAATCCTTTGATATTTATGGATTCATTGGTTGTTGGATGTGTGATTCTATTTTATGTGCGTCTTTTATTAAGAAAAATATAATTATTATCATCAGCAGAAGTCGAAAAATGTCCACTGCTGTACAAAGGCCTTCCTCCTTAGAAGGGAAGGGTTGCCATAATACCTAAGCTTGGCAGGCGGCTTGAAGATCGCAGTATACCTATACTGCGATCAGCTATATGCGCAATATGACTATATGATGCGATCTGCTATATTGGTTTACCTATGCCTACTACCTAGTAGGCATAGGTAAACCAATAGAAAGACGCTGCTGCCCGTCTTCTTGTTTTCTCTTTGTCTTACCTTACGGACACCTAACGGGAGGAGATGGGAGGGTGCTATTCTTACTCGGACACCCCATGTAGGGTAGCCATGGTCATGTAGATCAGGAGAACAGTATTATTAATTCGCTGCCACATTCACGACTATATATTTTCCATATGAAGTCACCGCGTATGTTTTTAACACAGATGCGTATTGTTAAAACGGATAAATAAATACACAGTAGGCTGACTCTGTATGTTCAAGTGGTATAAGTATCTGTCTTGTTGTGTTATTTTGCCAGACATCGTTTGTTTACTGAGAGGTAGGGTGGGGAGTAGGGCTCCGACGACTTTTCCAATTGCGTCCTTAAGGTCGTCGTCGTCGTCCACCTGATCTTCTTTGAAGTTCTCCTCCTTCTGTCTATTACTGAGTTTATTAAAAAAAGACTATATTCAAATCTTAAATGAATGAAATCGTCTAGTTACACTAGATGTATGTTTGCGCAGACGCAAAGCTCTGTCCCTTACTGTGTATCTAGTATCTTTTTCTCTCCGTCTCTACATATATCTGTGTCTCTTTAACTCGTTCTTCCTCCTCGCTCCTTCTTTTCGATCAGGGAGACTTACGTCACGAGCAGAACCAACTTATTATACCCCATAAATTTTATAGTATTTTGTTTTTAAATTGGGTGATCAGCCCGACTAGGTGTAACTTATGGTAATGGTGAGACACGGACAGCAACTACACAATGTTATTGCTCTCCGTATAACGAACCTGCAACCACAGTATCTATATTGCCATTGGATTCAAATTAACTAATTTCAATCTAAACTCAGGAGTTTATTTCAAAATAACTCAGTCAATAGTGGACAGATACCTCGTCATTGTACACTTAGTGGAATTGTATTTTTTACCCTTGGCTGTCTTGTTCCCAGGGAGAGGAGCGAGAAGAAAGTGCAGATGCTGTTCAACCAGGAAGTGATGATGGAACAGAACAGGCAGCAGATTTATGAGCAGCAGTTGAGGCAGGTCAGTCTAAAGAGACTTTTAGACTTTCTAACGAACTACAATCAATTCTCAACCTTGACTTTGTCGAGATAGAGTTTATAGGTCTCATGATAGATGACAGATTCAGCTGGTGACCACATGTCTACTATATTTGTTCTAAACTTTGGTCTATAAATAGATAGATAAATTCTTTATTGCACACATTTTATAGAACAATACATGAAACAGTAACATATTAATGTGAGCAAAGGCGGTCATATCGCTCAAAGTTTGTAGAAGGAGCTATATAAAAATAAAACTGCATTGTAGTGCACAGTCATAATAAAATGAGAAAACAATGTGTACACTCAATAAATGTTTGTCTTATGTAAACTATCTTATCTAAAATACAAGCTACCATAACCACCACACCATACCACCTACCATACCCTTGCCACCATACCATTGCTTGGCTACCATAGTCTTGAAAACAATTTATATAGGGGTGGCTAAGTCAGTCATCTGTTATGGCCTGACTAGCTTTGGTTTAATTAACTTATAGGACACATTTTAAACAGATATATAAATGCAAATAAGAATGAAAATAAATAGTGGCAAAACATATTATTAAAAATAAATGTAATAAATACGATCATCAGCTGCCGAAACACGTCAACTGCTGAACAAATAGCCTCCCCTCTTAGAAGGGAGGGGTTGCCATAATACCCCTCGCTAGGCAGGCGTCTTAGGGATCGTAATATAGGTGGTTAGGTAATCCAATAGAAAGACGCTGCTGCCAGTCTACTTGTTATCCCTTAGTCGTCTCTTACCGACACCCAACGGGAGGAGATGCGAGGGTGATATTCTTACCCGGACACCCCATGGGTGAGTATAATGTAACTGTGTTTTAATATACAGATGAAGATGATACAAAACCAGCAAGCCGCGGGGCCAGTGGACCAGGTGAAGGCGGGACTCCTTAACGGCGTTGGGCCGCAACCTCTAGGCACAGTTCAGTAAGTATTATGCATTTGCCACCTTTCAAACCGTTTTAGTATTATTGAGTATCGCGATGGAACGTGAATGAGCTATTGAGAGAGCTCGAAGTTTCTTTGCGCGATAAAATCCGGAATGAGGAGATTCGCCGAAGAACTAAAGTCGCCGGCATAGCTCTCAGTATCTGCAAGCTGAAGTGTCAATCGCTCGATTAACCGATAACTGATGGGGAAGAAACGTTCTCGAGTAAGCGTCATAGGCAGGCCTCCCACTAGGTGGACAGACGACATTGTGCGGATCGCAGGCAACCAATGGATGCAAATAGCCAATAGGCATGATGACTGCAACACAATACCAATAAATCTGTGGTTTTAAATATTAGAACAAATTGCACTGATTCCAAAAATGCATCTCATTTTCATAATAATAGAGAGATTTTCGTGATATATAAGCAAATAACTTACTCAAATACAGCTAATCGCCATTTTGTAATAAACGCTGATCAGAGTGAATGACGTCAATCCTGTGTAAATAAACAACTG
The DNA here is from genome assembly GCA_911728495.1 of Furcula furcula. Classification (NCBI taxonomy): domain Eukaryota; kingdom Metazoa; phylum Arthropoda; class Insecta; order Lepidoptera; family Notodontidae; genus Furcula; species Furcula furcula. Next base: position 12,855,054 of record OU452267.1, on the reverse strand, counting down.
TCAAACTGTCATCTCAACTCTTTCTTTCATACAATGATCACTTTTATACCTAGACAGATGTTTATTTACACCGCCGTAGTGACGTCACAAAATGGCGCCATGCACCGGCCATCGTTTTGGAACGAAATTCAAATTCGATTTTAAAAATTGAAAATTATTGCTATTAATTGTAAATTTAATACAAAAATATGATTATTTTCGGCAATAGTAGACCCGTAAAGTAAAGACACTAAAGAGTATTTTTTCAAAATTAGTCATCATGCCTATTGTCGTTCATTGTGGTGTTTCTACGTCGAGGGCTATGTTCAGCAGTCGTCTTCCGGCTGGGCATGATGGTGGATCGCTGTCACTTTATCAGACACCCAGAAACACACTATAACCTTCTGGGGTGTAGACTGCCCTAGAATATTGTTGTTATCTATACTTATAATAAAACTGTAACAGGTCCAATTCTGTACATTGAAGATATTTTAAAAATTATATTTGGAGGGCATTCTATAACCGATACTGTGGCCGAAAATGTATTTTTTTAAATTTTTTGTCTGTCTGTCTGTCTGTATCACGGCTGAGCATCACGCCGAAACTACTGAATGGATTCAAATGAAACTTGGCATGATTTGAGATCTTACTCCGAGGTAGGACATAGGATACTTTTTATCCCGTAATCTAGCACGGTTCTTTTTGGAGAGGGGATTAAAGTCAAAATGGGTACTTGGTTATACGCTTGGTCCGATTTTATCTATTTTTCTTCATAATATAATAAATATTAGTAAGGGAACACTCATAGAGAGTTATTATCAAGGTTTTGTAATCGATCGGGTTAAGCAACGTTAGGTAAGGTCTATAATTAGATGGGTGACCGTTTAACGCCATTTGAACTAAACGGGTCCGTGCTTCGGAGAGCAAGTAAAAAGTGTTTTTTTAACCGACTATTAAAAAGTAGGTTATGTATTCAATGCGAATGTCTGTTATTAAAAGTTTAGTTAACGTAAAAATAGCGCAGGCGGAGCTGCGTGGGTCAGCTAGTTCTGACATAAAAAAAAAACAAATACATTTTGTAACTTCATTATGTCGGCGCCTGTACGTTGCCATCAAAATTTTAAAAAGTACTTCATCATCATCATCAGCAGCAGAAAGGTGTCCACTGCTGAACAAAGGCCTCCCCCTTAGAAGGGAGGGGTTGCCATAATCCCCACGCTTGGCAGACGGCTTGGGGATCGCAGTATAGATGGTAGGTAATCCGATAGAAACACGCTGCTGCCCGTCTTCTTGTTTTCCCTTAGTCGCCTCTAACGGACACCCAACGGGAGGAGATGGGTGGTTGCTATTGTTACCCAAGTCACCCCATGGCTAAAAATACTTGTATACTATAAACAAACATGTTTCTCCTCCCGTCAGACTAGACCAGCAGTCGCAGTTACTGCAAGCCCAGCAGCATCTACTGCAACAACAGCTGCAGCTCAACAACGAGGAGACTGCCATGAAGTTCTTACAACACAATCTGATGCAGGCGAGGATCTCGCCCTCGGACCAGCAGCTGTTGCAGAACCAAGCCATACTTGAACATAACTTGAAGCAACAGGTACGTACTAAGTTTTTGTTTCTTGATTGGTTAATGTTCAACCTAGTGTTCGAGTCGTCCCAGGGAAAACTTTCAGAAGGTCCCCGGGAACCTGTGGCCTGTTCTTACCCACTAAAACCTGTCGCATGGGAATGTGAGAGGTGGGACCTCGGTTTTCTGGTGGGACCTCAGTGCTTTGCCTTTGAGCCCGCCACCGGGGGCTTACTGTCCTGTCACGGTGCGCACGGGGACTGAGATTAGAGCCCTGCTACCGTCCTCGAAGACTCCGCCGTACTCGATGGACCTCTAGGGCCCCAAATGTGTGTAGTCGTAGCGAGTACGTTTAAAATAAATATGTAATTAGAATAATAACGAATTGGGACCCCCTCCTTTTTGAAGTCTAATTAAAACAATATTTTTGTTACAGGTTATGATGGAGCAGAATCTCATTAACCAGCAAATGCTGGAACAGACCGCCCAGGGTCAGGCGCTAATGGAACAACAGGCACAGCAGAACCTTCTAGAACAAACACCCTCGCAGACTCAACTGCAACCGACACTCTTCAACCAACAGCTGACCGCGGAGATAAACAACCAGAACCAAGTGTTGCAGCAGCAGATTATTCAACAGCAGAACATTATAGCGCAGCAAGCAGCAGCCATACAGCAGAAGCAGTACGAGGAGCAGCTCACGGCTCAAGAGAACATCATAGCGGGCCCTCAGAATCTCGTCTCAGGTCAGATCTTAGACCCATCCCTTCAGAACCTGCAGAACATACTCGCTCAAATAATCCAGCGGCCTGACACTTTACAGTCTAGAAAAGAGTCGGAGTCCGAACCACAGACGCAGCAAACGCAACAGCAGCCGACGCAACAAGTCAGCCAACAGCAAACTGACGCCGTAGAAATGCAGCAAAACCAAGAACAGGAGTTGCTGCAGCAGAAAATGCAGATATTAGGTGCTCAAATGCAGCAACAGAACATGGGCTATCAGCAGAACCAGCAGTACGTGGCGCCTATACTGTCGGCTTCAGTGGATACCGCAATCTTCGCTCAGCAGCAGCAAGTCGCCCAAGCCCAGCACCAGGTCGTCCAAGCGCAGCAGCAACTCAACATGCAGAAGCAAATGTTGGCGCAACAGCAACTAGTCTTGCAGCAACAGATGTTGCACCAACAACAGCTGCAGATGCCTGGACAGACATTATCCCCGCAACACATACGGAACCTGCATCAGCAACAGTACTTGGCCCAGCAGGAGTTACAGTTGCAAGCTCAACAGAATCTTATCAATCAGAATTTAGCGATGCTTGCGCAGAAACAGCAGCTCGTGGGTCAACAGCAGCAGAGAGTGGAGGAGATACTGCGAGGTCAGCGGCCCATGTACCAACGGCAGGGCTCCGAGCAGAGCCAGGTCAGTTCCGTGGACGTCCACGAGCAGCCGGTCATGATGCAGGAGTACCAGAAACCGCAGCTGCAGCAGCAGATGTCGATCGACCAGATGCACTACACCACCCAAAGGTCGGACGACCCTTACCATCAAATGCCGACGATGCAAGGCCAATCGCTGCCCCACAATATAATGCAGCAGAACTTCAACGTAGTCCAGCAAAACGAGAGGCAGATATCTAGTCACGAAGGGACCCCCGTGCAGAATTACAGCACCAACCCTATGCAGATGTACCAGCAAGCCCAGAATCAGCTGGCACAGATGCAGAATGTACCGTACCAGATGGAGACGTCGATACCGTCGTCCATGCCGCAGACGATGACACAAGTCCAGGATTCCATCAACCAGCAAATGGCACAGTCCATACCTCAACCGATGCCTTCTATCCAGCACTCAGTACCGCAGTCTGTCCAATCTGTGCCCCAACCGGTCAACCAGGTTCATTCAGTCCAACAGCCGATTCACAGCGTCCCGCAGACTATTCAGTCCGCTCCAATACAAACAGCTCCCCAAACTATCCAGACTGCTCCTCAAACGATTCAAACGGCTCCTCAAACGATCCAAACGGCGCCACCGCAAATGCAATCAGCCCCGATACAGTCAATTCAACCGATGCAACCTACACCGCAACCGATCCAATCTATGCCGCAACCATCGCAACCGGTTGCGCAACAAGATACCGCGCCTCAGCAGTTGCCGCTGGCCTCTGAGCAGGTTGAGAACGGTTACCAGCCCAACGGTGGGCAGAAGGAGCAGTTCCTGACTCCGATGACTGAGTTCCCGAACCATTCGGAGGCTTCGAGGCCTCCTGATCTCAGCTCTGTGGAGGAGAAGCAAGCGGAAACACAGCAACAAGAGGGTGAGTGAATCAAAGACTTTGAATTATTCGTGTTTATAGGTTTCGTACCTAAAAGTTAATAAAAAAGGAATCTTAGGGTACGACTTCGTCTGTTTGTTGGGTCGCACCAATATGTTTCAGCAACTACCATGTTGTCGATTTGAAATTGAATAGTTTTAAATATGGCTTACGTATCCTGGTGAGGTTAGGTTTACTATGGGTTGGTACAATATTGTACAATTTTACTTTCAAATTGAGACTAGAGATTGCCTAATGTAACTCGAGTGTTAAACGACGGCAAATTTAAAAAAATATGTATTGCTACCCTGGATATATTAGTAATAAACATATTTGATACTTTTATATGATGATGATACCAGCCCTTGTTTATGTCCCACTGCTGGGCACGGGCCTCCCCTCAAGTTGAAGGGGCTTAGGCCATAGTCCACCACGCTGGCCAAGTGCGGGTTGGGAATTTTATAAATATAGTATCAAAACTAATTCGTTTATTCAAGAAATTTTGAAAACAAAGGGTGATTCGTCGCAACGTTGCCAGTTTCTAAACCCGTAAAACATGCACTCTCAAGTTTTACTAGACAAACTCCGCTATATCTAGTGGTGGGGTATAATATAAAGGGCTAAAACAAACTATCGTTTTATACGTCCAAAGAAGGTATGGAACTCACGCACGAGTAGACTCGAACAGCAGCCACTGTCACTTCTCTCGACCATATTAGGGGGAACCTCCATCAGCACGGGCAGTAGTCTTTCTATTGAATTCATTAGCAGCCGACAGATGTCCACTGCTGAAGGGAGGGGTTGCCATAATCCCCACGCTTGGCAGGCGGCTTGGGGATCGCAGTTTAGGTGGAAGATAAATCCATAAGAAAGGAAAAGGAAAAGACTGAGCCTTTTCATATCTCTCCATCTCTATACCTGGTTCTTTTTTGGTATTCCTCTCTCTCTATTCCTTGATCCTTACGTCAGGAGCAGAGATTATAGAGAGTGTTTTATGTTTTATCACTGTTTAGCGGGTACAGCGGTCTCGTCTCCCGTAGCGGGCGAGAAGAAGTCCCGCGGCTCCAAGAAGCGTTCCCGCGAGAAGGACAAGCTGCCGCGGCTCACGGTGCTGGAGGTGACGGAGACCACGGTGGAGTGCCAGCTCGAGTCCAAGTCCAAGACCGTCACCTTCAAGTTCGACGTCACCGACGTCAACCCGGAGGAGATCGCCAGCAACCTCGTGAGTACTGAGCAATCATAGAGTTATATTATATTAAGGAATAGAGTACGCGTTTGTATATGGTCCCCTTAAACACAGCGTAGGCAGATTTTCCTCTAGTAGGCAGGTGAATTGAACTATTTAATGTTAAATTATAAGCCATATTGATATGTAAGTGATAAGTCACAACCGCAAATGTCGATAAATACAGATGACGGTATAGTACCTATTGTCTTGTACCTGATATTTATGTATTTTGATGTTCTTACTAGAACAACTTTGTATGGTTGTTCCTTACTGGCTAGGACAATGCACCTGATTGTCTGTAAAGTAAGATGATCCATGCGTCGGATGGCCATGTAAAAAGTTGGTCCTGCGCCTGACCTCTCCCCGATCGTGCCTTCCGTTCCATTAGATTGTGAGAGGTTAATGGAAGAGTGAGTGCACTTGTGTCTACGCAAGCACTTGTGCACTATAATATACCCCGCGTAGATGGCTGATCTTGTGAAAGATTGGCCGCTGTGGTCGAATCGGCTAGGAGGATATTATCTATACTATAATAAAACAGTAGAGGTCGAAACGTCTGTACATTGATTATTTTTTCACCAAAATAGGCCAGGGAGGCTAGAAATAAGGGGGCATCCATTAATCACGTGTTACCCGAAAGGGGGGGAGGGGTTCTGAAAAAAATCACGAAATATCACCAGGGGGGGGGGAGGGGTATAATGAGACATCACGTGTATTTATTTTGCTAAAAAACATCACGTGATTAATGGACAACCCCTAAGCAACAGAACACAAATTGTCAATTTTTTTATTTGTCTGTCTGTCTGCCCGTTTGTTATCTCATCACGGGAAAACGGCTGAAAGCTTATCAATGCAATTTATATAGTAGGATAGGTATTATCCCAACTTAGAAGATAGGGATGTTTTTTCAAAATCAGTCGAAGTAGATCAAAAGATACAGCTAGAGCTTCCTATTGTAGGCAGCCGCATACAAACGAGGGGTCAGAGTTAGCTGGACGTTATGTTTAGGAATGAAACGTATGAGGCGGATTAATTTTAATTTGAATAGACTGGACAAGCGGGCGAAGCCGCAGGCGCTGCTAGTTATTATTACATGAAGACTCCAACGCACTGTCGGATATTCAGCCGCCAAGCAACAGTGTGTCAATATTCCAGTGTACCAAGTGTACCACTGTAGCTGGTAGAGCCACCGAACAGGAGAGAGACTATAACCACCATCCCTGGTGACGAGCAGTCTCGCCGAGTTTCGTTATTAATGTCGTCACGACACGGTCGGCAGGTCTCCAACAATCTCCTGCCGGAGTGGCAGAGCGGCACGTTCACGGAACTGATCCGTGACATCGTGGGCCAGCTGCTAGCCGACCCGGGGGCCACGCCTGTGCTTAACCCCGCCCACCATTCAGCGTTGAGGCTCAACATCGATAAGGTAACTACATCCAATGATCTAGCGGTCTGACTCGAAGGAAGTTTGATGCAGAGCTTTAAGTGCTTGTAGACCCGTATTAAATAATGTTACTTACTGCCGCACTCACAGACATCAATTAACTTTCATCACAATTAAGTCATGTTTTGTAATCTATTTATTTCGACTCTCCTAGTATCTTATGATTATCTTTTAGTATTAATTACGAGATTATTGATATATCTACTCACTATCCGCGTATTAAGTATTATTTGGCTTCGAAAGTCGAAATAATCCATTTACAAAATATGACTTAAATCGCAATTAACTATAAATGACGTTTGTAGGTGCGGCAGGTAATGTTACTTTGAATCATTTATCATTGCCAGCAGCAGCTAAAACTTGCCACTGCTGAACAAAAGGCGTTTCCTTTAGTAGGGTGATGTTGCCATAATCCCCACATTTGGCTAGCGTCTTGGGGATTGCAGTATAGGCGGTAGGTAATCTTATAGAAATGCGCTGCTGCCCGTTATCTTGTTTTCCCTTAGTCAACGAGAGGAGATGGGAAAGGGCTATTCTTACACAGACAGCCCACTGGTGGTGGGTTACTTTTAATATAATGCTAAAACTAAAAATATTTAATGTTACTGGGTACCCGTTGAAAATATAACGTTATGTGGTATCATTAACAGAATGTCAATTCATATTAGAGTGTATTAAATAGTTTTTGAAGTCGTATGGATAAAAGGTAAGATGTAATTTGCAAAATAAGGGGAACGGGGAAGTTAGGAGAATCGTTCTTAACCTATGCAGCCTCGCAAAACTATCATTATGTTCGACGAGATACGTCAGTTTTTAAGTCGATTTCGATTGAATTAAGTTCGTTACTCCGTAAATCAAGATGATATGTAAGTCAAAATATAAAAGTGCTGTTTTTCATTGATTTGGCTGAATATAACCTCATATAATCTTAAATCTGCAACCTCTACAAAAATTCAACGCATATGTACTGTAACATCTCGTCGTCACAGACTGACTACGACTCCGAGACGACGGAACGAGAAGAGAACCTCACGGACTCGAACCAGGACAACTCGGAGTGCACCACGCCCACGGCCAGCCACGACAACATCGCGGCCGAACTGGCCTACGACCAGCCCGAGCCTGCCGAGCCCGCCCCCCCTGCCGCCCCTACCGCCCCCCCTACCGCCCCCGAGCCCGCCGTCGTGAAGCCCACGCACATCGACACCGTCGCCAGGAAGATCAGCACCGCTTCCTCTATAGGTCAGTGTAACTCTGTACTTTACTGAAAACTTTGGACAACTTGCCTAAGCGACTATAGATTGAACAAATGTTATAAGAATAATTACATAATTACATCATAATAGTGTAAATATCTTTTGAAAACTAATCCATTGTGGTACAAAAAGACAGACATTTATTTGGCCATCCAACAATGAGACACAATTAACGTACATATAAAAAAATACAAACATAAAAAAGCACCAAAAAAGTAGCAAGAATGTGCCCCATGGCTGGACCAAAAAGGTTCCAGATCAGCTTTATTGCCAAGCAAAAGAGCTTGGCGCTGGTTTTCATCTGAACCTAGTAGGTCCACGGATGTCAAACAGTTGACATATAATTTTAACTTAAGCGGGAAAATAAATATATATTTTAATAAAAAATAATACAGGTATTTACTACAGGAGAGATAAAAAGAAATAAGTAATTGGCTAAAAATAAAGTGCTATTTAATATCAAACCATGATCAATGATGATGGTAGACAAAATATGTTCTCCGTCCGCAGGTTCCAATCAATCCGACGGCGGATCAATGGCGCCGGAGCGCTCCGGCAGCACAGAGTCCTCGAACGGCGAGAAAAAAACACAGAAACCGTCTCGAAAAATATCCCGATTTCTAGTCAGTCCGGTCATCGACCGCGGGGAACAGGTGCCCGAGGAGAAACCTCTCCCTGAACCCGCGGAGAAACCGGACACCCAGCAGAAGGAGGCTCAAGTCAACGGCATAGACAAGGACTTCCAAGTGCCACAAGAAAACTATGTTCCTACCCATCAGTATTCATTACCGCCGCAAGTACCTCCAGTTATGCCTACGATAGACCACAGACCGATAGAGAAACCTCCCGAAAGGATAGAACTGCAGCAGGAAACTCCAGTCAGTATCGGGATGCCGACGACAACGGTACCAATCCCACAGCTGCCTGTCCAAAATCTAATCAACCCTAATTTGTTGAACGCCTCGCTGCAGCCAAATCTGACGACGCCGTTGCAAATAGCGACGGATACGCCGTTGTTAGGGTTAAGCCAAGTCGGAACACCGATGGGTGGGGATCTGTCGTTGAACATTGGACTAGCCCACGGACTGGCGATGTCAACTCAACAGAATTTAACGCCGACTCCAGGCATTAATGATACGTTGCCCAACGCTGAAAACATTCAAAGGATGCTGCTGAAACAGAATATTATGAAGTGAGTAATAGAATTTAAACCCAGTATGTAATCTGGTCATGATTGTGACTTTCGGTGTTTTTTTTTTTCGGGAATGATAGACGCTGTTGGCCGCAGATGGCCATTACAGCTTCACCGGACAATAGGAGGCGAGCGCTTGAAGCGCTCTAGCCTTTACGGCAGAAGTAGCGACGAGCACAAGGGCACCTCAGGGAGGCACGGCCTCGGCTTGGGCTGTCGCTTAAGAGAGGGCTGAGTTTACCACCGGTTCACAACGCGCCCCCACTGAGAAGAACCGGCAAGAAACTCAGTGGGGTGATGCACGTCGTTGAGGTCGCATGCGTACGACCCTTCGGCCTCGCCGGCGAGACCGGTATCTGATAACTTTCGGTGCTTGATGACTGTGTATTGGGTACGATTCCCAACCCGTCACCAGATGCCGCCAGTAGATCAAAAGTAAAAGTCAACTAGCTCCCACATTTGAGAGTGTTATACTTCTGCTGACCGTTAGTCTATAATAAATCTACTAGATACATTATTAGGCTGTAGGTTTTTTTATCCATAAGACCATCCAGACAGGTACCACTACGTAAACAGATATCCGCCGCAGTGTGTGTACCTGTGGGGTGCCCGAGTAAGAATAGCAGTCTCCCATCTCCTTCCGTTAGGTCTTAATAAAAGGCGACTAAGGGAAAGCAAGAAGACGGGCAGCAGCGTCGTTCGCCTGCCAAGCGAGGGGATTATCTTAACCCCTCCCTACTAAGGGGGAGGCCTTTGTTCAGCTGTGGACTTCTTTCGACTGTTGATGGTGAGTGTGTAGAAATGTGTTCCGGCATTGATGGCCATGTTAGCTGGTCATATTTTCCGGCTCAAGAGACTTACTTATGTGTCTTATGACGTGAGGTTTTAGTGCACTACAACTGTGCAAAAGGTCGCTTCCCAGTTTTACTAAACTTGTATCAAAGACTTCCTTTGAATATTGTGTTGTGGTACAAAAATGTTTATTTTTATCAGTCAGCAACAGAACATCACGGGTCCGAATCTGCTCGGTCTACTGAACCAACAGTCCTTCCAACAACCGGACCTATCTCTCCACAACAGCTTACTGAACAACACGCAGCCAGGTAACCATCGAAAATTGTTTCTTTCTTGTACTAGAACAAATGTAGCTATTACTTCTTATTTTTATATCTGTTGCACCCTGTTCACCTGTTGTCTGTAGCTGATCCCAAACTAGCAAACCTCTTATGCAGTGTTGTTATAAGCTTACTATGACACGAGGTATAGATGTCAATATACGTAGTTTATCCATCGAGAACGTAAGATTACAATAATTCTATAGTAGATGTGGTGTAAGTGTGCTTCAGCAGACAGACAACTGATACAAATAATTGTGTACTTTATTTGTAAATAATAATATTCATAAATATACATTATATGCAGATAATACTCACTTTGACTAATCACACTGTCAAGTCTACACTACCGTGAACCAGATTGGTCCTTCGATCAGGATTTTCATAAAATTGTCTATATTTTAAAATAAACACATTACGCGACAGGTCGAGATGGCAATCGGGGAGGTAACACCCCGTACCCCTGCATTTTCGCTTGCGTAAGACGGCGCAGGTATGCAGAAACGTCGTTCACGCGTCTTAACTCATACCCGGATTGCCATCTCGACCTGACGCGTAATGTGTGTTTGTTTTAAAATATAGACAATTTTATTTTATGTAAATCCGGCTCGAAGGACCTATCTGGTTCAAACAATTGTCGACGGTAAAGTTTCTTTATAATAATGATTAAACAATATCTAAAATTCTTTCCATGAATCAAACCCAAAAAAATCGATCATTTATTATCTTACATTTCAATATAAATAATTTGCTGACGTTGGCGACATCGCCTAATGATATAGCCCGCGTTATGAATAGCTTCTTTCGCATATAGTTACAACAGTCAGTGCAACAGTGAATAAAATATTCAGAGCGGCCGCAAAAATATGCATGAATGTTTTACTGTAGGGCCAATTTAATAGATCACATTTGACATCTGTCAGTTTCCATGTTCTGTCTCTTTCTTTTGTCATTATTACAATAAATATGTGATCGTTATTTCAAAAAGTTCTAACTTCAAAAAAAAATGTGCGTGCGTGGAGTCCCTTCGCGCGGAAGAAGTGAAACTTCACTCTCGCTCTGTACTGTACGACACTGTACAACAACACCGTACCGCAGTCAGTCAGTCAGTCTATCAGTCATTCTATCAGTCAGTCTATCAATCAGTCTATCATTCAGTCTATCAGTCAGTCAGTCATTCAGTCAGACACTGAAGGACACTGAATGACAGCGTCAGGTGAGCGCTTTCATAACCATAAGAGCGCTTTCATATCCTTAACAAATTTACGCTTAACGTTTAACGCGTTAAGTGATAACATTTTTGGAAGTCGCCTATGAAGTTTCACTTCAAAAATATTTTAATTGTTAAATTTTGATGTATTTGTGTCAAATGTGATGTATTAAATTGGCCCCACTTTAATGATAGCAAAATACTCCCTGCGAGGAACAGAGACAAGTCGGTCGCTTGTGTGAGATAACCCGCTTGCGTTGGTCGTTGTGTGTGTGACTAACGATGCGCGTTGTGACGTCAGCGCCGGCGATGGGCGGCCGCCTGCCGTCTGCCGCCCAGTACCCGCAGCAGAAGTACTACCAGCCCATGCTCGCCACCGCCAACGACTTCATAGGTATGGTTACTTTCTTCTTCATTTTCATCTTTATCTTTCTTTACATAGTATAAAACAAAGTCGCTCACACTGTTTGTACGCCTAGATCTTTTAAACTACACCTTCAGCAATAGATAGAGTGATTCAAGAGGAAGGTTTATAAGCAGTTTACCCGTGCGAAGCCGGCGAGCGAGGGCCGCTAGCAAAAAAGTTAAATAGATTCTCCAACAGCTTTTTCTTATTAGGAATCAGCCTTATTCTATCATCCAGTTCCATGAAATAAGAACTTAATCAAAAAGCTGTATATATTTTAAAGAAGAAAACAAAGATACAGATAAGCACCATAACCGTATTTATGTAAATGTGTTAATCTAATCTATGTAATATATTAAAAAGAGACACTATTTTAAGAAAAGATAAATTACTGGGCTTAAGACATAATGTCGCTTGTCTTTTTTATATAACATTCTAAGGTAGTAAATATTCTTTGACAGCAAGTATAACGTTAGAGCAAAAAAGGCTAAAATATCTAATTATTCGTTAATGGCAAGAAATCTGACGAAAACCATACTCGTAGTGCAACAGCAAGCGTTGCAAACCTCCGTGAACCAGCTGGCGAACCAGCAGATGGGACAGTTCGGCCTCGGCCTCGGGCTGGCCACCCCCCTCCCCCCGCAGACCCTGAGCCTGCAGCATCAGAACATCGCGCTGGGAGCGCAGAATCTCGCACTCAACCAGAACTTGATGGGGCAGAACCTTGGACAGAATTTAGGTAACATTTATTCCAGATCTATGTAAAATTTTGGGTGGGGTATGGTGGCTTAAACCTTAAAGTAATAGGTCATCTGTTTGACTAATAATTACAACAACAACAAAGATTTCTGGGCTCGTGTGTTATTTTTGAGGATGGTTTTTGAGGACCTAACATTATTCGTAGTAGTTCATCCTGCTTATCCTGTTCTAAGCTACAAGCGTGATGGTACTTGGCGATGTAACAGGTGAGGTTTTCAAAGTTATTCTTTATTGTGCTCCTTATAATTAATATTTGCTGTTGCTTAATACTAATACTGTGACAATACCGCACGATATTTCTCAGGGCCTTCGTTCTATGCTACTGAAATAAGATATAATATTTGTTAAGTGACAATAATCGATCGCCATTTTTATGAATTAATCCAAAAAAAGGTCTACACTTAAAATGTTGGACTAGAGGCTGTTATTACTGAATTGAAAAAGTCTATCAGATCATCATTATCGTGTCAATACTTTCTTTGTCAACCCTCAAACACTAAACAAATGCTTTCTTTTGTACAGGTTTAGCGAGTCAGAATCTAGGACTAGGCGGGCAGAATCTCATAGGCGGGCAGAACTTGTCGCTGGGCGGTCAGAACCTGGCACTGGGCGGGCAGAACTTGGCCCTGGCCGGCCAGAACCTTGGCCTCATGGGGCAGAACCTCGGGCAGCTGGTGGCTCATCGCGCCGTCCACCACGCGCTGGCCAGGAGGGCTGTTGACATGGAAATGGCTGGTAACACTTACACTTTTATACCATGTTATTAGTTGAATATGGGAAATATTAATACAGGGCGCTCATTTCAATTCACGTTCTAAATATGTAATAAATATAGGTACTTCATATTTGACATTTACCATCGATATAATATATAAACTAGATAAACATTCACAAACAAAATGACATCTAAAATGTGGTCGCGGAGGTTGCAAACTTATATGTGCTGGTGCGGAAACGTAAACTAACGATTTTATAATGATAATGACTTGTAGTTTGACAGTGTCATATAGACAGTAGCGACACTCCTATCGGCAAAAATAAATTAATCAGGATGTGGCTTGTAAAGAAATAGGGCGCTATTTCTCGCTACCACTTTTTGAACCGTGACACCAAATCTAGATTATAATTATATTATATCGATGACATTTGCCTCGAAAACAGATTTCCTGTTCGCAGCAATAGGTTTTTGTTTACAACGCTCTGGTCGGCTATCTCTTTGTAAAAAGCCGCGTGACGACGGAAGACGTCTAGTGCCAGGTTGCACATGATTGTAATTAAGTTTTTCTTTGTTATTTATAGGTATCTATTTCATTTAACTTTTTGTACGTTACTTAAGAACTTGAATCGCTATATCCTTAAATATATCCCAGGTTCTATCAGTCAGCCTGTATTTGTACTACAGCGTCAAGGTGAATGAGACGTTGGCTTGATGGTAATTGTTTTGGAACTAATCCCGCCACTTATCCCCTAATCTTCCCTTCCATCTATACTGCGATCCCCAAGCCGCCTCCCAAGCGTGGGGATTATGGCAACCCCTCCCTTCTAAGGGGGAGGCCTTTGTTCAGCAGTGGACGTCTATTGGCTGCTAATGATGATGATGACTTATATAAATAAAACACCCAGACACTTGGTGCAAATCGAACCCACGACCTATTGGTGGCCAGGGTGTCTAACCAGTAGACCAACAGGCCTTAATTAGATATTAGATGAGAGACTTAATCACTGGGCAGGCGCTTCGCTTCTCATCAGTAAAACCTTCTTTGTCTCGTCACCATATAATTATAAAGCCTAATGAGGTAATTACTCCCGCAGGTATGGCAAGTGTGAACTCGACGGGGTCCACACAGCCGGGCACGCCTAACAAAAACCATTCGTATAATGAGTACATGCTTTCGTTGCAACACAAGCTCGCCTCCATATCTAACAGCGTGAGTATACCCGTTTATTTTACTCCTAAAAACGTCCGCCCGTAGCGTATGAAGCAAAAAAAGGACATTTTATTTTATTTTTGAAAAGATATTCACAGCTCATATATTAAGACAGTCACAACTTATTTGATAGGCAAAAAGCCAAAAGGAATTACATTTTTTTTATCAAATTAATATAACAGTCAAAGAAATTACGTGAAGAAATAAAATGAAAAGATTTGTATGTTTGTTGTGTATGTTCCGTCGCTGTTCAACACCGCAGTGTACTAGGACTGCGACCAACAGAAATTCACGTGTGTGTTTAGTGTATGATGTGTGACGTCACCACTCCGCCGCATTTCAGAATAAGAGCTCTCGAGCGCTCAGAATAGGTCCCGGGGTCGGCAACCGCGCGTGCTCTTGTTTACCTACTTTGCGCGAAGATTGGTGCCAGACGGGGTTATTTTATAGTGATCGTTGCACACGGGATTTCTTTTTGTACCAAACATAAAAAATATTTCATAATTTTAAGTCTATCATTTAATGATTGATTTATGTTCTTTAAAAGTCATATATCAACCTCCGTAAATATGGCGAGAATGCAGAACCACATCCCGTACGGCATGATACTTCTTGAAACATTTTGTATGCGTAATAATCTCAACGTCAGGATTCGTCTCCGCTAAAGAGCGCATTATTTCCTCCCGGAAACCTGCCACGGTGGTTATAGGGACGGGGGTCGTATGCTAGCCGCCGCCGTCCTCCCGAGTCGCCACCGTACTCGTTGGACAGCACTTTTCTTTTTTTTCGCGGGGGAACTTTCAAAACGTCCCGGTGACCTGTAGTGGTCAACCGGGGTATGTGGGATTCTTACCCACTGAAACCCCCGCGGCTGTCGCATCGACACATGAGAGGGAATCCCCGGGCTATCCGGTGGGATCTGCACCAGGTCTCAGTGGCTTGCTTTTGAGCCCGCCACCGGGGGGCGCATTATAGCCCCCCACGGTGCCCACGGGGACGAGGGTCGCAACCCCACCGCCGTCCTCCTCGGAGTCGCCGCCGTACTCGTTGGACGTCCTAGGGACCACACCTTGATCGTCCAGTGACTCCGAAGGTTGGGGAACCTATGCTGACTCCCGTAATCTAATATTTGTATTATTTGCACAGGGCCCTGTATCGCCGCAATCGCCTTTAGAATACAGCCCTGCGTTGTCGCCTACGCACCGGCCGCCGCTGCACGTACTGCCTAAAGTACGTATTTATGTATTCCATAAATATTACAGCCATGCTCTCTCCCTAATGTAATTGGCAGAAGTTTATTCGTTGATCTATTTTTATAGTGCAGATATTAATTTAAGTGTGATAACTAGAAAACTGGTTTCAAAAATTGTGCACATAGCACGTTTCTCGTACTGTTTTTGTTTTATCTATACTATAATAAAACTCAAAGAGCACTTTTTCTGTACATTGAATATTTTTCCAAAATTTCTATGTGGGGTACTATACTATCGACATAGAGGCCAAAACAATTTTTTTTGGAATTATTGTCTGTCTGTCTGTCTGTCTGTCGTTCTGTTCGTCCAGTTATCATTTGAAAACCCGTGGATGGATTTTGATAGGTCTTTCACTGATGTGTTGTGTAGAAGTCAAGGTGTAAGTTGGTATATAAAACATCACGCTATGTTTCATAGGGGCTAAGCAGTGAAACATTACTTGCACATATTACCACGTAATTTCCTTTGTATGTGAATAGGGTAATTATAGACTGATCAGTTAATCATTAAGATATGTATTATTACGCTATATACAATAGGGACTGAGCAGACATTTAGTTTGCATAAGATATGGCATTGGCGAAGGGTCAATTTTTGTAAGGGGTAAGCCGGTCCGGTACACCCAGGACATTTTCATTAGATTTCTGTATTGTTCTAAGTACTTTGCTGATAGCAATATGACATTATATCTTTGAAAAGTTAAAATCTGTAAATCCCGAGCGGATCCAAACTAGATTATGTATGTATTACAGTCGCAACAATAAAAGATGCGGAAAACTTAAAACTTTCATTATCGAATATCATTAGACAGTAATTTACGATGTTAGCGTGATTTACATTATGAACAGCGCCATCTATTGGTGAAATTGAACATACAATAACTATAGAACTTTAATCTATATATTATATCAAAGAAAGTCGTGTTAGTTACACTATTTATAACTCAAGAACGGCCTAACCGATTCGGCTGAAAATTGGTGGGGAGGTAGCTTAGAACCAGTAAACGGACATAGGATACTTTTATCCCGGTAGGTTAAGGTTAAGCAACGTTAGGTAAGGTCATTAAATAGATGGGTGAACCGATTTGTATGAAAGTGTGCATATCGGGTAGGTCTGAGAATAGGTCATACAATATATTTCATACCGCTAGGTTAAGGTTAAGCTACATAAGGCAAGGTCATTAAATAGATGGGTGAACCGATATGTATGAAATTATGTGTGCATATCGGGGAGGTCTGAGAATAGGTCATAAAGTATATTTAATGCCGCTGATACCATGATTGACGAGGATATATAGAACGAGAGGAGGGTGCACGAGAGGAGAAAGAGGGAGAGGGGATTCGAGAAGGGGGCGATGGGGTGAGGGATCGGGGGAGTTAGGTGGAGTAAGGGGGGAGTGAGAAGGAGCAAGTTCGTAGAAGAGAGAGGGGGAGAGGGTTCAGAGAGGGGATAACAGGGTAGGAAGAGGGGGAGTGTGACGGAAACCGAAGCGGGAGGGGGAAAGAGAGAGGAGAGAAAGAGCATATAATTAGAGTTTTTTTTATAAGAGAGAGAGATATGGAGAGAGATAAATCTAGGGAGGAGGGAGAAAAGGGGAGCAAAATGTAATAAAAGCGCGGGCGGAGCTGCACGGGTCAGCTAGTCTTTCAAATAAATATTGACAAATATTGACGTTTTTAGAAGTAAAATAAATCAAAATGGTGTCTGACGCCCGCCATATTAACTATTTTGAATAAATATATAGCCTATGTCACTCCCACAACTGGGACGAATCTAAAGACATATTAGAAGTAAAAATTTATTAAGCCAATAGGCTGTAGACCGTGCCAAAGAATACCACCCCCCTCCTGGGGCAGTCGGGCAAAAAACAGACTATTTAATGGGAAAAGATAAAAATGCCAACTCAGACCGCGTTGTGATCCTATAAATAAATATGTTGTTAAAATTTATTTGATTGAAATAAATAATTTAATTTCATCTCATTTCACGCCTTTTTAGAATTTAGAATCTAAATCGACCACACTACCAGTTTTCTCAATACATATCACACCAGCGTCTTTCAACTGAAAGACGCCATATTGTTTTAAGACGACCTCATTACCTTTTGCACACCAATTTAAAAATCTTTTCTTTGGGTCGTCCTCCGATCGGCTGAGAATATGTCCCAGTCAACTCCACTTGCGCATAATAATCTCCTCTTCTAGAGGCCCAGCCAGTCTACAGTTCCATGTTAATGCTAAATAAAGTAAATAGTTACTTTAGCATAAGGCTGTGTGGGGTTTAAATTGGCGGGCTTTATTATCTCCATGCATCGCCGCTTACCATAAGATGGGGTTGCAGTCAAATTTCCGTTTATGTTGAGTGTATCGACTGATAGCTCAGTTGGATACGAATTGAAGTAAACCCCAAAAACTTTTGACCCTTACTTACCCGTCTCCTAGACCAGCTCTGCACCAAGGTGCTGACAGCCTGATCGGTCTCGCCGTGGTGGTTCTCGATTAGGTAAGTTAGGGAGCTCACAGAACGTATAGTCCAGACACTTTTCACAAGTATTTCACAGGTTTTAAGTGTTTTTCACGGGGCGCGTGTCGTTCGCGTTCATAGATATTTTAAGAGAGGGCGGAGCTAGCGCCGCTCCTCGTCGCGGTGGCCGAAGTTGGAACTTTTAGGGTCAACATCCTACATTGAGTAAAAAAGACCAAGTGTCCACCCATTTGGCCGATTCATAAAGTTAGTATGTATGTATACAGAACGAGGTCAACAACGCGACGGAGGGAGGTGCGCACGCGCACAAGACCAGACACGACGCGCAGATGGCCGAGCTGGACCACGAGCTGAGCAAGATCAGTCTGCACTACAAGCATGCACCGCCGAAGGTACACCTGCCCTCATTCATACATACATACATACATACATACATACAAACGTACCATACAGACACGACGCGCAGATGGCCGAGCTGGACCACGAGCTGAGCAAGATCAGTCTGCACTACAAGCATGCACCGCCGAAGGTACACCTGCCCTCATTCATACATACATACATACATACATACAAACGTACCATACAGACACGACGCGCAGATGGCCGAGCTGGACCACGAGCTGAGCAAGATCAGTCTGCACTACAAGCATGTACCGCCGAAGGTACACCTGCCCTCATTCATACATACATACATACATACATACAAACGTACCATACAGACACGACGCGCAGATGGCCGAGCTGGACCACGAGCTGAGCAAGATCAGTCTGCACTACAAGCATGTACCGCCGAAGGTACACCTGCCCTCATTCATACATACATACATACAAACGTACCATACAGACACGACGCGCAGATGGCCGAGCTGGACCACGAGCTGAGCAAGATCAGTCTGCACTACAAGCATGCACCGCCGAAGGTACACCTGCCCTCATTCATACATACATACATACATACATACAAACGTAACATACAGACACGACCCGCAGATGGCCGAGCTGGACCACGAGCTGAGCAAGATCAGTCTGCACTACAAGCATGCACCGCCGAAGGTACACCTGCCCTCATTCATACATACATACATACATACATACAAACGTACCATACAGACACGACGCGCAGATGGCCGAGCTGGACCACGAGCTGAGCAAGATCAGTCTGCACTACAAGCATGTACCGCCGAAGGTACACCTGCCCTCATTCATACATACATACATACAAACGTACCATACAGACACGACGCGCAGATGGCCGAGCTGGACCACGAGCTGAGCAAGATCAGTCTGCACTACAAGCATGTACCGCCGAAGGTACACCTGCCCTCATTCATACATACATACATACAAACGTACCATACAGACACGACGCGCAGATGGCCGAGCTGGACCACGAGCTGAGCAAGATCAGTCTGCACTACAAGCATGTACCGCCGAAGGTACACCTGCCCTCATTCATACATACATACATACAAACGTACCATACAGACACGACGCGCAGATGGCCGAGCTGGACCACGAGCTGAGCAAGATCAGTCTGCACTACAAGCATGTACCGCCGAAGGTACACCTGCCCTCATTCATACATACATACATACAAACGTACCATACAGACACGACGCGCAGATGGCCGAGCTGGACCACGAGCTGAGCAAGATCAGTCTGCACTACAAGCATGTACCGCCGAAGGTACACCTGCCCTCATTCATACATACATACATACATACATACAAACGTACCATACAGACACGACGCGCAGATGGCCGAGCTGGACCACGAGCTGAGCAAGATCAGTCTGCACTACAAGCATGCACCGCCGAAGGTACACCTGCCCTCATTCATACATACATACATACATACAAACACACGCCGCTTCAGGTACTATGCGTTTCAACTAAGAAGGTGGCCGCCATCTTGCCATTTCAAATATGTAATTACTAAAAATGATGTTTCAACAAAAATAGACAGCAAAACAAGACATTACAATAAAAAATCAAAACCGGGGCGAATTTTGCATTTTGTGTTTACTCTGCTGCCGGGACAACAAAAATCGTAAAAAATGAGTGAAGTTCCGCAGTCGTGATCATCATGGCGGCCACATTATTAGTTGAAACGCATAGTACCTCCATTCATACATACATCCATAAAGGGGCCTGTTGGTCTAATGCAGGGGTTCTCAACCATTTTTACCCCGAGCTATGAAGAGAGCTTTGCTCGAAGTGTCTTTGTCCGGCGCCGAGATCCACCGCAAGAGGTATACATATATATCTTTATTTTCAGGCTACATATGCCTACAATTACAACTGGCCTTTTAGAGAAGCTCAGAGTCGCAGAACGAGCTGTGGAGAGAGCTATGCTCGGAGTTTCTTGGCGCGACAGTATCCGTAATGAGGAGATTCGCCGAAGAACCAAGGTCACCGACATAGCTCTCAAAATGTGCAAGTTGAAGAACCGATAACCGTTGGTGAAGAAAGGTTCTCGAGTGGCGACCACGAACCGGAAGACGCAGCGTTGGCAGGCCTCCCACTAGGTGGTAGTTAATCTAAAGTGCGATAGTTAATCTCTTTGGTCTATAATGAACCGTGTTGTTCGCAGGACGTGTTCATAGAGCACAACTCGGAGGAGCACGAGATGCTCGCGGCGACCATCGACGACAACGCTGTCAACAATTACGAAGGTACTTACATTGATGTCATTCACCCCATTAGAAATAGACATCGTCAATACCTTAGTAGATTTTCTCCGTTATGGCGCTGATAGCAGTAGTCACTGATATCTCTCTTTCTCTCTCTCTCTCTCTCTCTCCCTACCCCTCCAATTTAAGAGCTGTACTCTTGTCTGTGAAGCTATGTCTTGTTTGTGAAGCAATTTGTAATCCGACCTATTATATGCCTTTATTTTGACCTCCTGATACGACACTCCTCCCACATCATCAGACTCTGATCAACATCTTTCTACGTACTACTCGCAGCACCCTATCCAATGAATCCAAACTCGGTGGGTCTACGTTTATTGGTGCAGAGATCCTGTGACGACCTTTCTGCTCCATCATTAGACCCTGATCACCATTTTTCTGGTAACTGCTCATTGAGACCTACCTAACGAGCCCAAACTCGGTTTATCTACATTTATTGGTGCAGAGATCCTGTTACCACCTTCTTGCTATGGAACAGGATCATCATCAGACCCTGGTGAAGGCTACCATTTTATTTAGTATCATCGGATTTACATATGTTCTAAATTTCAGATCTTTCGGACTAATAGAAGTAATGAAAAATGTCTATTGTATACAAAATATCCCTACCTCGACTCGGAAAAGAGCTGATGGTCTTCAAACGGCTGGACCGATTTTCATGAAACATACCTAAGAACCATCTCGCTTCAACTAGCTTTCAAATAAAAAAAACGCATTCAAATCCGTTCACTGGTTGGACCGCTACGATGCCACAGACAGACAGACATACATACAGACGGACAGACACACTTCCGGACATAGGCGTCAAACTTATAACTCCCCTCGTTTTTGGTCGGGGGTTAAAAACACAGCACTGTAGCTGGTGTGTCGTGTACAGATAGCGGAGGCGAGTGGGAGGCTCGGTCGTCGCGGTACCGGGTGGCCCGCGCGGCCCCCTGCCGCGGGTACGACCTGTGCCGGCTGCTGCCCACAGAACATGGTCAGTGTATAAGCTTCTATTTTATTGTTGATGGCTTATATCCTATTGTTTGGCCGTTAATTAGGCCTGGTAGCCATTGTACCGCACTTCGACCCAGTTGGATCCATTGTGTTTGCTTTAGCCCTTACTCTGTCGCTTACGTATCGAAGAGTTCTTAAAACCACGCCACGATTGCGCCCGCTTAGAATTATACATAGCTGTCTGTACATATGGTGTAGGATAGGCTACTCCCAGACAATGGCGAGCACAGAAAGCAGGCATATCTGCTAGTTGTTTTTGCTTTATACTATTTGTGTGTGTTCAATCACAAATATCTTTAAGTTAATCAATATTACCAACATAATCATTTACATTTAAAAAAAATACGTTAATTCATGTCCAAACTAAGATTTTTTCAAATTAAGATTGCTTAGAGAAATCCTAGGGTAGGCAAAGTATTTTTGTCAGTATGAAGCCGCTGAATGAACTTATTAATGTTTTGAAATGCAAATTAATATGTCTATAGTATTTGCTTGCTTATGGATATTTGAAATGGTATACTAGCATACTTAAAATAGGTTAAACAAGCAGAATAAATTTTTTTGCCTACCCTCTGTGCACGCCACTGCTCCCAGATGACTCGATCTACATCCTGCAATAGCGTCACAGCCACATCATCATTTTTTTTTTTTCATAATCATAAATCATTTATTGTTTGTTAAACATGGGTAAATACACAAAGTTGATAAGTCAAACACAGTGCGTGCATCCATGTTTTACCGAAAGGTGTACAAAAGTAGATTCTGTTAGGACGAAAGAAACATTACAATATAAGCTGTTAAGTTTAAAAAATAACAAGATATTGGCTATTCTCTGATTATTCTCTGATACGTCAAAAATAATACTAAATAATATAATGTGCAAATAAAATTGTCAGAATTAAATTAATGTCAAGTTGATAATAATTAGAATGGGATATGAAATGTTGTAGAGAGATAAAAATAATAATTATCAAATTACATGTCACTTAAAAACTCATCTACAGTATAATAACATTTTTGGACTAATAATTGTTTTAACTTTTTCTTCAAATTATTACAAGTCATATTTTTTAATTCACGTGGTAATTTATTATAAATTTGGGATGCCATTCCTAAGAAACTTTTTCGTATTAACGCTGTATTACATTTACGGTGGCATAGTGTGTCCACATATTGGGCGCGAGTTGCAGCTCCTCGTTTCGACGAATATTTTGTAAATAATTTACCGTTATTTTTGACAAACATTGCAACTTCTAATATATACAAACATGGCACAGTCAGTATCTGTAGAGATTTAAAAAATGGCTTACAACTATCACGCGTCCTCAGACCACACTTTTATCAGCCGAAGTACGTCCACTGCTGACCAAAGGCCTCCACCTGAGAACGGAGGGGTTTTCATAATCACCACTCTTAACAGGCGTCCTCGGGATCGCAGTATATGTGGTAGGTAATCCAATAGAAAGACTCTCCTGTCCATCTTCGCGTTTTCCCTTGTTTTTGTCTTACTAACGGGAGATGGGAGGTAACCTGGTTAACGACTCATTTCTGATTTAACAATGTGTGTCTGGTCCTAACCGAGCTCGTGTATGTCTGTAGGCCAGGAGTCCGGCCGGTGTGTGGGCGCGCACGACACGTTCGTACTGACGCCGGCGCGAGCACGCCGCTACCTCGTGCACGACGCGCTGCACGACACCCTCGCCACCATCGTGGACCCGGCGCGCGCAGGGGACGAGGTCGGTCTTCTAACCACTGTAGGACCGCTCACTACCAGGCCTGTGTCGTCGAGAAGGTGCTGGTGGAGTGTACACTTCTCTTCCCCCGAGAGAGACCGTTGGAGACGTTGGCGAGGTCCAAACGGAGTGTTTGAATGTCTTGTTATTGAAGACCACCGAGGACTTTTTTGTGTGTAAACTATAGGCCGACCGTTTAACTCGCGATTCGCCTGCGCGGTAAGATGGGGGCGGGGGCGGGTAACGCTACACACGGAGTCAATAATCCAAAGATTTATCTCGAGATAGACATTGTTGGTAAAGAATAAAATAATAAGTATCTTTTTTTTTAAGTATTTATTTTTAAGTTTTACAAATATTTTATAATAGCTTCATAGGTACAAAATCATAAAACAATAATTAACTCCGTTTAAGAAATATTTAACCACAGATAAAAAATTTATAGGACTATTCGTCACTAATATTCATATCGATTCATGATCTTGTTTTCTGGCTTTAAAAAAGGAATATACATTGTATGCTATTTGTTTAGCTTGCTTGTTAATTTTGTTCGCAAAACTGGAAGAGCGATTCATCTTGAGATTTATCTTGGCAGTCGTATACCTTGTGCGTTTATCTTCAAGCGTCCGTAACAAAAACACCAACCGCGCGCTGCGAGCACAGCCAGCGCACTGCCGCACTTGACGTAAGCTCTCTGCTCCGCGCACCCCTTTCACCCATCCGCTAACATCCTTCCTCGCTCCCTTCTACCCCCTCAGGCGATTCGCGAGTTAAACGGTCGGCCTATAGCAACCCGCCCCGGCTTCGCACGGGTGCATAGTAAAGGATAAAAAATGGTTATTGTGGGTTATCACTACGTTAAAAAAGTAAGTGATGGTATGTGTTTATCTCTTGGTAAACATATACCATCACGTACTTTTTTGTACACCTTGTTAAGGTGTACAATACTGTAGTACATTATTTTCATCTATCTCGTAGGGTTCAACCAGCGTTTGCAATGTAAGCTCAAAAAAATGTGTTTATTCACGACATCCCATCAGAAACCTCTAAAATTATCAGTGTGTCTCTACTATATTATGCATGTATTATACATATAAACCTTCCTCTTGAATCACTCTATCTCGGTTCAAAGATCACTATCTATTAAGAAAAACCGCATCAATATCCGTTGCGTAGTTTTAAAGATCTAAGCAATACATAGAGACAGACAGACAGCAGGAAGTGACTTAGTTTTGTTTCTCACTCCGGGTTAAAATTCCGCCCATACGGACGGAAACTTTACTTTTGAAATTGTAAATTGTTACTTTAAATCTGGTACAAATAGTAGATTTATGTAGATTTTGCTTAAATGCACTATACACAATTGTGCACAACGGCCGCCACGTGGAACGCCAAGTCATTGTACGTCTGTGTATAACCTACTTCGGAGTCGCTGGACGTCCGGAATGTGGGCTCAAGGACGTCTATTGAGTACGGCGGCGACTCCGAGGAGGACGGCGATGGGGGTCCCAACCCCTCGGAGTCGCCATCAACGTCCCGTGAGCACCGTGTCAGGTTCCCGGGGGGCTACAATACGCCTCCCGGCGGTGGGCTCAAAGGCAAGGCCCCTGGTGCAGATCCCACCGGAGAGCCCTAGGGTCCCCCCTCTCATGTGCCGATGCGACAGCCGCGGGGGTTTTAGTGGGTAAGAATCCCACATACCCCGGTCGAGCCCCACAGCTCCCGGGGACCTTTGGAAGGTTTCCCCCGCGGTGTAGGGCCTAACATCGTCATATTAATATTATTTTTATTTCACCTAGTGACGAGACAAGTGTCACGCTCGCCCATAGACAGCTGCACTGCAACTCATCACCCAACATATTAGTTATTCAGTCTTTTGGATCCGTTAATTTCACCAACTACAGCACCCTTCACACCGGAACACAGCAATGTTTACACATTCAGCCAGAATATCTGATACGTGGCGTTGGTACCTAACCTAGAAGGAATTTTGCACAAGAGACCTGCCACCCAGTATAGCGCAATTTACATTAGAAAATATAATTGGAGCTGAGGTATAAATATGTATGATTTGAATATACATTGTGATATTGTTATTCAGAGCGAGCCGTGCGATACGTGCGGCTTGGAGGAGGGCGGGGGGGGAGGCGGCGGGTGCTGGCTGGTGCTAGACGCGCGGCGGGAGATTACATGCGCGGCGCTGGGACGCGCGTTACGGCTACATGCGCATCCTGCCTTCACACCCTTCCGGGACGACAAGTTCCGGCGTCGAGATCCACCGCAAGAAGTATACACATATTATTATATATATATATATATATATATATATCGAGCTATTGCGAGAGCTATGCTCGGAGTTTCTTTGCGCGACAGTATCCGTAATGAGGAGATTCGCCGAAGAACCAAGGTCAAGGACATTGCTCTCAGAATCTGCAAGTTGATGTGGCAATGGGCAGACCACATTGATTACCGATGGGGAAGAAAGGTTCTCGAGTGGCGACCACGAACCGGAAAATGCAGCGTAGGCAAGCCTCCTACTAGGTATACAGGCGACATTGAGCGCTTCGCAGGTAACCGGTGGATGCAAATAGCCAATTCTCGTTCATTGTGGTATTCCAAGGGGAGGCCTATCTTCAGCAGTGGACGTTTTCCGGCTGGTGATGATGATGATGATGATGATGATGATGAATAGCAGACATGTCGCGCGTGGTGTTCGTTAACTGACCCCAGAATTGATGAAATACGACAGTCGGACACCCTTCGGGCAAAATTTCATTAGCAACGGTGGCTTTTCATATACCTCTATACTACTGACATGGATGAATTTCATCCATGCTACTGATTAGCAATACAGCTGTTGTTACACTGCATCTGATCTGAAATCCGTAATTAATACGGACGTAAATACAATCTTTTACATTTAGGTCCTTCTTGTCGGATTACTTGGTAGTCACAAAATCAGCATCAGCATATAACCAAAGATCGGCGCCACCTAATTATTTTCAAATACTTAATTCATTTTGGTCCTTCGAGCCGGAAGAATCGGCGGCCAGAATATTACCAGTGCCCACATAGTCGTGGTCTAGGTCCTTTGTTAATTTAATACCGATTTACAAACTCGTTTAGGTTGGTCCTTCGAGCCGTATGAATAACCACCAATATCCGTGGGTTCGATCAGATGGCCTCTTAACCTATTGAGCGTCGGTAGCCCTCCGCGCCCCCCGCTGTGCACCGCGATATCGCGAATTGAAAAAAAATGCAAAATGTCAATTAATTTTAGGGTTTTAGGTAAACCGTTAATTGTCGCTTTATAACAATGAAATATGCTATAAATTATACATCAGTAGTTTCGTTATTAGATATACTATGATATTAGACGTGTATATTTTAATTTTAATTTGTAGATTTTATAAAAATAAATAATTTCATGCAACAAATAGGTTATTTTTTCATACTCACGAACTTTACTGCGTGATATCTTCATAACACTACACAAATACACTCACACACTATTTTTTGTAGGATAACACAAATCATTCCAGCTTTGTTCACATAATTCACTCACTTCTACAAACAATAATAACTTCATAATAAATTTATTTCACAATGACGGCGTTACGACCGCAGCGCGTGGCGCGGCTTCCGATTTCAAGGACGGATTACGTCACGATTACGTGGCCTCGGTGCATTCGAACGCGCTAGGGTTGTCACTTATCGGGTTATCGGTATTGGTTGAAAGTTTTTGGAAACAATCTAAAGTGTAATTTTGTTTATAAAATAAATATTTACAATGATATTAAACTAATAATATACGTTAATAACTATTGATAATTTCTGTAAATGTTTGTTTGGTTATTGTATTTATTATATTATTATATTTTGTTTAAAAATTCTAATTGGGATCGAACCAACGAGAAAACCCAAATGTATTTATGGCTATTTATTATGCTTACCCAATAGATGCTGTTGTGGGATAAAGAATGAAGGATTGTTACGGGGGAGTGTTTTGGAAATAAACAAAAAGTAGAAAAAATTATTTATTTATATAAAATAATAAAGCAAAAATTATAAAAATGTTTTTGGTTACAGACACATAGGTACATACTAACTATAGAATAATGAGGACATTATTTTTTATTTATCAATTTATATACACACAGAACAAAGAAAACAGACATCAAATAACATACTAGCTAGTACGATTATTGTAGATTATATTGTTACACATTTATGTGGAGACTAGTTAGCAACATGTTTACGCATAATTGTTACCTATTATTATATATTAGCCTGTAAGTCTTCCTAACAATAAATAAATACCTTGCCGAGGGTCAAACCTCGGTGTATCTGCTGTAGATCAGCCCTGGCTGTCAGGAGTCACAGTGGTGGGAATGAGTGGTGGGATTAGTGCCAATAAAACAATCACTAGTAAAAAGGTACTGCTTATTTCTAAAAAAAAAACATTTTACAGCAGGCCCAGGAGAGCAAATTTTATATATAGAAGAAGTAAATAATCCTTTCGGGGTCCTAAGGTATTTCGCTTTCCCGCGTTATGTGAACAACTTCTTTGTGCCACCCTCGGCGAGTCTTCTTGTTAGCCTCAACCGATTTTCATTCTGTAACAAAAAAAGGAATAAAAAGAAAAAAAAAAGAACAAGCTGCGTAGCTTGTTTTTTTTTTTTTTTTTTTTTTGCGATGGAGAAATCCTTCATGGATGTCCTCGCACGATGCCTACTATGCTCGGGGTATGTCAGACTCTTACTGACTAAAACTCCATCGGGCCTTC
Organism: Furcula furcula; assembly: GCA_911728495.1. Lineage (NCBI taxonomy): Eukaryota > Metazoa > Arthropoda > Insecta > Lepidoptera > Notodontidae > Furcula > Furcula furcula. Next base: position 12,826,705 of record OU452267.1, on the reverse strand, counting down.
CAGCACTTCCGCTTTAGTGGCGGCCGCTTTTGACAAGCCCGCTGAGTTTCTTGCCGGATCTTCTCAGTTGAGGTCGCGTTGCGCGTCGCGTGAGTCAAACCCTACAACGGCTCGACCAAAATGGCCAAGCCGGAGAATCGACAGGCTCTCCCCTCCGATGTCCCATGTGGTGTCCTCCAGTCCACACTGCTCAATAGAGAAGTACCTGCAACATAAATATCTGCGAAGGCCTCCCTCCGCCTTAGAAGGGGGCCATAATTCCCACGCTTGGCAATCTTGGTAATCCAATAGAAAGACGCTGCTGCCCGTCTTCTTGTTTTCCCATAGTTGTCTCTTAAGGACACCCAACGGGAGGAGGTGGAACAAAATAATAAATTTAAAAACATAGTTTAGATATAAACCAGCGGACCATGCTGGCGTAAACCCAGCGGACCTCCAAGAGTTGAACCCACCCACATACATAACAGATATGTCTGTTGGAGCGTACCCATACATCAACCTGCCATTCCATCTATTCTTTCCATAAAAAAAGGTTCACTCATACATACATATGCATGTATGTACATATAATCACGCCTTTTTCCCGTAGTGTGCTACGATCCTTACATACTTGTTTCGCTTCATCCACTTTCATTATTCCCTTCATACATGCTCGTCGGTTTAGGCTACTCTTGACCTGGCCTTTTTTCAAGACGTCCCTGATCTGGTCTTGAAACGTCCGCCTAGGTCTACCCCTTCCAAATCGTTCATTCACACTCGCCTTATACACTTTTTTCGTCAATCGTTCCTCATTCATTCTCTCGACATGGCCAAATTTTTGTCACTACATCTTCTTTCAGACCACAACGTTTCCTTATCTCACTATTTCTTATCCTGGCACTCAGTTTAACTCCTATCATACATCTTAACGCTCTCATCTCAACTGCACTTATTCTGCTTCCATGTTTCTTCTGCCATACCCAACTTTCACTTCCGTACATGAGTGTCGGAACCAACACCCCCTCATGCACAGCCAAACGAGCCTTGTTAGACACCTTCCGACTATTCATAAAGGAGTGCAAATCTACATTCACCATGTTTCCTGCATTCACTCTTCTTTCAATATCACTCTCACACTTTCCATCTCTTGTAAACTTTGAACCCAGATACACAAACTCATTCACCTGTTCAATTTGTGCATCTCCAATCACGATATAGCAGTCTGTCACTGCCTCATCTCTTTCAAACACCATCACTTTCGTCTTCCTTACTCATAATGTTTCCTTTTTCGCCCACGAGTTTCTTTTGTTTCTAATTCTTCTGTTGGGCTATGCCACTTCACCCAACAGTCGCCTTCGAAACACAAGAAAGCGTCACAAGTGCTGCAATATGTGTTAACCTTTTTTTCAACTTTCTTACTTTTGTAACAGACCTGACATCTCCTTCTTGCTTTCGCACCTTTCATAATCTTTGGAGTGTGTAAAATATCCTGTCTCAATCTCGTGTTCACCTCTGCCGGCATAACAATCTCTTTTTGACGGGGGCGATGCTTGTCAATAAGAGATAGAGCAAGTTGGTACCGAAACTCACGATGAGTAATCGGTGGCATTCCACGCCGTCTCAAAGACTTCACATACATCACAAACGCATTATGGATACTTACATTCATCGACCTTTTAAACATTTTGTGGTACCATTTCATACCTCTCTTTCTTTCCATCAGATACATGGACAGTTTTTGATCCTTGAGGTCAACCCCGCCCATAGTATTATTATAATCTCTCACACACACGGGCTTAACTAGTGCCTTCCCGGCCTTCGACCCAACGAAAGTCTCTGCATCGTGGAAAGTGGATATAATAGTCACCACCTTAGTATCTTTCCATGCAACGATGGAAACATCACCACTGTGGCGTGCTACTATAGTCCCTTTAGCCACGTTTTTCGGGACCTTCGCTATGTCATTAGGCACATTCCGGCGAGATACCCTCAGCGTCCCCAAACAGTCAAAGCCTTGACTCTTAAGGTGTCGCGCTAACGCTGGAGAATTGTAAAAATTATCCATCGTTACGCAATGACCTCGATGGTCAAGTCCTTGCAGGAGTTCAAGGACGACTTTGGTAGTCTTACCCCCTAAATCAACACCAACAGACATATCCGTATTAGAAAATGTGTCGCTCTTACCCGTGTAGATTTGGAATCTACTCATATAGCCAGTGCTGGATTCGCATAGCTCATATGATTTGATTCCAAATCGCGCAGCCTTTGACCTTATTGCTTGTACCCAGGACAAGCGGCCCTTGAATAAGGTCAAAGACTCGTCGATGGATATATCGCGCCCCATATTGTATAAGGTACGAAATTTGTGTTGGAGATGCTGAATGATGGGTGCAAGCTTTTGAAGCTTGGTGGAAATCCCTGGTTCTACTGAACCAGTTCCATCATTGGGTACAAAATGAAGGAACTTATTCAGCAGAATGTACCTATTATAAGAAATGATCGATCTGAATTCTGGCATTCCTAACACACCACCTTTCCAATATTCGTGTAGTGAGGTCCGAGCATCAATAGCCATCAGCATATACACCCCAAAGAGTACCAAAATCTCGTCCCTATCAGTGTCAGTCCACTGCCGAAGACGAGAGTTTGGTTTTAGTTCCCCCTTTGCTACTAATGAATCGATGGTCTGCTTCGCATATCGATTCGTCTCCCGGACGATTCGGTCTATTATGCTTTCATCCCAAATGTCGATAAAAGCAGAATAGGCCGAATCGTAGTCACGAATCGGTCCAGGAGTAGGGCCTGAAAATTCTTCAGGAACACCCCTAAACGATTCGTAACCCCCAGTCCATTGGAATTCTGTCTGTCTGTCTGTGGAAAGAAGTTCATCTACTGCATCGTCCATACCTACTTCAATATCATATACTATGTTACGCAAGGGTTCATCCAGCTCTTCATCATTAGGGATTCCCCTCTCAGAACTGACTATGCCAGTGATTCTACCATCAAACTCATCATCATACTCACTATCAAAATCACTGCCATAATCAACTAAAGGTCTAGGTGCAGTCATGGACATTGACGTCATACCTGAAGTAGAGGGGCGTGGCTCTACTTCAGAAACGACGACAACGTCAGCCTCTGTAGAGGAATCCTCTACAATTGCTCTAGAGGCTGGTGTTTCTGAGAGGGAAACCCTGGGGGGGTCCACTGGGTTTAGCCAGCGACGTAAATGTCTAGGGTTAATTACGAAAACGTCTTCCGCTTCCTCCTCCGACATGTCCATCACCTCCGCAACCTCTTCTAAAGTTTCACTGTGAGAGAAAAAAATCTATTATAGTAACCGTCTAAATAAAACATGGACGAAAATAATCTGTCATAAAAACCTAGTACTTACAAAATTGGGCGCTCAGGCATCACTCGTCGCACCGTGCCACTAGGGGTCTGGCAGATTGGTATTTTTGGGCCCATTGGCTTTATGGACCCTCCGGGTGTGACCAGCACAGGCAGTCCATGGCTCCTGTAAAAATCACAAAAATGAAATGTACCAAAATTCACGCAAAATCCAGTGTAAAGCCTTGCTCATTTACTAAGACAATGGTGCCGATTCTGTTGTCACACACTAGACTAAACTAGACTAAATTTTAGTTTAGTCGTGTCTTTCCTATTCAGTGATCCATGAATTAAACTAAATTAGGTATAGTTTGATAGAATATAATGGTTTTAGTTACTCAACTTAGTTTTAAACGTATTTTGCTATTCTGTTGTGCACAGTTTACGTCATTTATGCCTAATATTAGAAACTTCAAACTAAAATTAGATCAAAATAGTCGGCATCTAAAAGACGTCGATTAAAATAAAAAAGAATAGACTAAAATAGAATGAAATAAATATTAAAATTAATATTAAAATAAATATTAGAATAAATATTAAAATAAATATTAATATAAATAATAAAATAAATATTAAAATATTAAATATTTTTTATTAAGAAATAAAATAAAATGTTAAAATAAAATAAATATTAATAAATATTAAAATAAATATTAATCATTATTAAAAAAAAAATATATTAACAAATATTAAAATAAAATAAATATTAATAAATAAAAAAATATTAAAAAAAAATATATTAAAATAAATATTAATAAATATAAAAAAATATTAATAAAAATTATCATTTTTATTTTAATATTTATTTATTTATTTATTAATATTTATTTGAATATTTAATTTTGTTAATCTATTTTATTTATTTATTATTATTTATGTTTTTTTAATAACTATTAATATTTATTCATATTTATTTTATTTTAACATTTAATATTATTTATTAATATTCATATTTATTTTAATATTTAAATGTATTAAAATAAAATTAATATTAAAATTAATATAAGTATCGTAGCCGGAGAATTATTTTAGTTTAGTTTAGTGTAATCAGATGAACAAGAGAATTGTTTTCAACTAACATGATTTGACCAATGAAAACCTCACTATCAACTCAATTTAGTAGCTGTCGAAATCAAATTAAGCACTTAATCATTGTTTGACACCACTAAACTAAAATTTAGTCTAGTTTAGTGTAGTGGTGACAACAGAATCGGCACCAATATTTACCGCGGCGGGCTCCTCTCCAAAATCGGCTCCACGGGCGTTAGCTCCGATGCTAACCGCATTATCAAATTTCGCCTCGACTTCCCACCAACATTAGAAGGCCGGGTCGGACTCTCTTCGACATCCGATCGGTCCGTACTGGTCGATCGGAGCCTGGCCATTCTCCTAAAATGAAAATAAATACAGATAAAAAATAATCTAAACTACTAAAAAAAAAACTATTGCTCCCTATACCACAAAATTCCAAGAATGCAAGATTTTACATATACATTAAAAAAAAGGAAATAAAAAATCTCAGTATTATCACAAAAAATACTTTCGTCACTCAAACTGCTCACCTGCCAACCCTAGCCCCCTTGCCAACAATTTTACAAAATAAATATGGCCGCCCGTAACTAGGTGTCGAAAATAGTAAAAAGGTATAAATGTTATGCAATTGTGAAATTATTCACTAAATCTGTTTTCTGTATGATACTAAACTTACTATATTATCAGGACACAATTGTTTCTTATTAGAAATTAATGTATTTACATAATAATCGACGAAAAACATGACGCCATGTCAGATGCAACGGCAATGTTTTGTCACAAATGCAATGTTTTTGGTTACAAATTTCGTTAATTTCCGATGAACAACACTTTACACGCAATCTACAGTAATCTATCTACACTTTTATGTATAAATCTTATAAGAATACTCACATTTTCCTCGAATTCATTGCGAAAACAATCTTCAACAAATCTCTATGTCGGTCACCAACAAAATATTCACGATTTTAATATATTTTTTTTAATTCTCCGTTCGGAAATCATTCCAGCAAGTCACAAACGAAAGCCAATTATCTATGCTCCATGACTGTGTTTCGTTTTGATTGGTTGATTCAAATAATGCGTCAAAAACAACTACCAATCACAGAGTATTTATTTGGGACAAACGCGTGACCCAAAAGCGCACTCGAGAATTTTTTTATTTGGGTCAGACGTGTGACCCAAAAGCATTTGAGAGGTAAACTGTAAACTTAAATTTAATTCATAGTAAAGTCTATACAGACCTTTTTAATTTGATGAATAACTGACTACTTAAAATGATTATATAACTTGAAATCACTGTTAACGCTTCGCTTTGTGTTTTTGTGGATTTGAAAATGCCTTTTTTTTGTTTAAAGAGTCTATTCAGCAAAATGCTGAGTCAGAGTCCTTTTTGGCCCCACACAGTTTTTTGTGAACTATTAGCTTAGATATTGTTAGTTTTGTTTTAAGTTGGGTTGATCGAATAAGTGTTTTTCTTCTTCTTCTTCTTCTTAACATTACAAAAATAGTAGAAAAAATTATAAAATATTTAATTCACGCAAACTAATATAAATCGTAAACTCGATTGACTCAGGGTGCGGAGACGGCGTCAGTGTCTGAGGAGCTGTCTCGGTGGAGGTGGGTGGAGGCGGAGGGGCGCGAGTGGCGCGAGGGTGGCGCCACTGTGGCGGGCGAGGCGCCGCCACTGCGCGTGCGACACTGCGCCGCCGGACTCGACGCAGACCTGCTGCTCGACGAGACACTCACTGATAAAGGTATCCCTTGCTACACAACATTATAACCCGATTGGCACACAATTGAAGATAGTTACTTGGTGGTAGGTACCACCGCCGCGTCAGATTTTCTGCAGCATGTACTAGCGTCGCTGTGTTTTGGTGTAAGGGCAATGTACTCAGTGAATATACCGGACTTAATTGACTTTATTTAATGTCTCGTGTGACGAGCGGCAGTGCAATGTAGCTGCCGGCTGGCGTGTCGCGCGACCATCAGGCGAACGTAGTGTTTGTCTCGTCATTGATTGATAAAAAAAGAAATAATTTCAAATCGGTTATATTCTATAGTGATTAGAGAAAATACGTTCGACGAGACAAATAAAATAAGTCTTATGTACTGGACCTTAGGGTGGTATTTCATTCGTCCAATTTCGACAGCCAACATTTAATCGAATTTCTTTGACGGATGCCCATTCCATCCATCCAATATGTTTGTCCAAGATTTCTTTGTAATTTGCATAGTTGAGAAAATAAAAGAATGTGGATCGACCATGTGCTGTTATTATCACTCGATGTAGTATTAATAAAAAAAAATTACATAAACATCAGCAAAGTATCATAAAGACATTTATAAACATTTCGCCATTGGAACTGTCCATGAAATTATATTTGCAGCTATTTTTATTGATCTTTGATCAAATATCGGTGTTGCTAGTAAATTCAATGAAAACGTCCAATTTATATAATCAAATGTACATTGGACAAAGATATTTGACGAGTGGAATAGTGTCCTTAGCTGGACTATAGGTTAAATGTTAAAATTATATTTCGTTTGGTTCCAGCGTTGTATCGGCAGATAGTGTTGGTGTCGGTGCGGCCGGTGCAGTTATGACGAGGGTAGAGATCACTATGTACCTTATATTTATTGTACCCTGTATTATATGCTATATCATTACTCATAAATAAAATATTCATATGTGATATCTAGATTTGTGTTTTATTGCATTCATAATACTATATGGCTACAATATCATTTTTGACGATAACTGTACAGTACGCGACATGTCGACATGGTAATCGGGCACCCCGCATACCCGCGCCGTCTTTCACGCACGATGTGCGGGGTGCGGGGTGTTCTCCCCGATTGCCATCTTGACCTGTCGCGTACTGCAGGTAGTTGAAAGGAGTTTGAAAACTTATACAAAATAATATGGTATATTTTTCGTTCGCTAGTCGGGCTCTGGGCCTTTACCATTATATTTTCATCTTACTTCCTCAGTAGAAAGTGACAGAGTATGACATAAACTACGTATATTGATGTCTCTGCCTCATGCCAAGCAACATGATAATAATTGAGCTAATAGAATTACCGGACATCGTCGAATAAACTGAAGAGGTTAGCAAGAAGTAAACATGCCATTCATACCCAAACGTTGCTATCTATATATATAAAATTACTTGTCCTGACTGACTGACTGATTCATCAACGCACAGGCCGAACCGCTGGACCTGGAAAGCTGAAATTTGGACAGTAGGTTCTTCTTATGACGTAAGCATCCACTAAGAAAGGATTTTTGAAAATTCGACTCCTAAAGGGGTTAAATGGGGTGTTTTATTTTGTATGAAACTTTTTATTGTATGGTTCGATTGACTTGTACTGCAAAGATTCTCTAAATAAAATAAATCAATACATGTTTCGCGAATTTTTAAAAACAACCTTTGGGGGTGTGTTAGGGGTTGGTAAACTCTGTAAAAAAATTAGCGGGCGAAGCCGCAGGAAATTGCTAGTTCATTTATAATCGTATATCCCAAGCTAGAAACGAATTACTTAATGAGAAATGCCACAAGTTTATGAACACCAGTCTAACTAACTGTGGTGTGTGGTAAGACGGGGTGAGCATCCTTCCTCTCCTTGATAACTCGGTATTTGTTTGTTTTTCGATTTTAGTAAGTTCTGAATCACAACTAAAAGGTACACACGGCGACACCTCAACCTAGGCTATTTGTACTTCGAACTATTAGAAGTTGAACGCTGCGAAAGGGTGCGATATATTGTTATTTCGTTTCACTCGGCGCATGCGGCCATGTCCCGTCCCTTTCCAACAATTATCTGTCATGTATGTAGCGTAGTTATTGCTATATAAGATGTCAAACTTCATGTGTGTACAAGAGGACAGGGCTCCTTGTGTCCTATGCCACACTAGCACTTTGTATGAAAGCATAGAACCACAGCATATTGAATAGCACAAGATCAATCAAATGAAAATAATTTTATTATAAAAATATAATACCTAATTAAACTTTATACATAATTAGATTAGAAATTAAACTAATCCTAGTATCACAAACAATAGTGGGGCCAGCAGTGCGATGGCGGGCGTTCCGGTCATTGTAGATGCCCCGTTGTATCTCGTCACCTGGGGAAACAATACATGAGATAATAATATATTTGCAATATTCGGTTTCCAATTTCTGACGTTTGAACAATAACTGATAAATAATTTATTTAAATATAAATAATGTTATTTGTTTTACAAATACCATTCGTAATAAATATGTAGCTAAGTACGGCAATATCTTAACGGGTTTCTTCTTTGGATAAATGTCTGCTAAGCATCGATATACTACGAGTTAATAGACTGGCTGCCAAACTATGCCCCACCTGGTGGAAATCGGCACACTACGAAAGCCTATTCAGTCTATCCTTGAATGAAGTCACCAACATTATAATAGGACGGGAAAACCGACGCAGGCAAACTACCAGTTCTTAGCTGTAAGCATTATAAATGAAGCAAATCGCTTAGACCGGACTGAAGGTGCGTTTACCACCTAATATCTTCTCTAATATACTTCTAATAACCCTTTTAAGGAACAGGCGTGATACTAAGTACAATCTTACATATGGGAAATACCAGTCTGATCGATAAACATCTGTACATGATTAAATACTTTTGTGTTATACCGAGAAAGTAAATACAATAGATTAGATAAATATTATATCCCAATTGATTGCACACTCTCTGACTAATGTTTAATACTAAAGATAAAGTTACTTTCGGATAATGTGCTATTTAGATAAGCGATATCTACCGAATTTCCTGATTACGGCTGTTGAACAACATTTGTTGTTCGCTAATTCAACTTAGTCACGAGACAACGGGACAGTAGCCTAAGCGACACCGTAAATGAAGAAAACCGTGACGATGTTTAATAAAATAACAAATAAATATCGGTCAAGTGCGAGTCGGACTCGCGCTCCGAGGGTTCCGTTCCATACCATCTTTGGACGTATTAAAGTAATTTTACTACCGCAAAACTAAGTTTGTCGAGGTTTTTTTAGGATTACTAAAAAACTACTACTTAGAATGATCGTTTTATTTTTCCTGTAAAATATACATGACATCGCACGCTTAATCAAAAAAAGAAACATGACAAAAAATCACTTTTGTGGGAATAAGCGTTTAAAGTTTTGCAATACTCCGGCCTAGACTTTGTTTGCGTATAAATGTTTTGAAGATTGATATTTATTATGAGCAAATTATATTGAAATGAAGCTTAATGTTTTAACATTCATCTGGCATTAAATAAAAGTAAAAAATGATTATCGTTGATTATCAAATAAAAGATTTAAAAAAAAGTTGCGAGTTATTTCACTTTATGATTAAAATTCAAGATCACGGTGTAAATTATACAAGCATTAAGTCGTAATAAGCCTCTGCACTATTAAAACAAATACTTAGTTCAATGGCGTATTTAGCATTAATTTGCTTTTTGACTAAGGTAAAGAATATTTTGTAGCAATAATTAAAAACAATTCGATTTTGTAATAATTTTGAAAAAATATTCGTAATTTCTGCTTTAAAGTAAAATGCAGAACAAACGAAAGTAATTAGTTTAATTAAGAATTTACATCAAATTGTTTTAATTAGACATTAGGAAAACAATACGAACTAACCAGTCTTTGTCATGGTCGATCAACTTAAGCACTTACTTAAGAATTTATTTAATATCAGTCTTTATAATTTTTTTGAGAATCACAAATTACTAATACCAACTACTTTGATATTATTATAAAGAACTACAAAAGTAATAACATTTTTCTCTTAATTATTATGAGGATCACCAAGTTATTTGTAACAATTGGCTTACAATTATAATAAACAACAAAAAAAAAGATAAACAACATTTTTCCTTTAAGTACTGTGAAGATCACAAGTTACTTGTAACAGTTGCTTACGATTATAATAAACACAAAAAAAAATCTCTTTATTACTATTATGACTTTGTTATTAAAAACCAAAAAAATTGCAACTTTATGCAAATAAAATAATCATTATCGAAAGTATACTCATTACTATGATGACACCATGATATCAATTGAAACGTAAATTGTTCGCAATCAATAACTAAAACTTACAAAACTTTAATTAACTATTGAACTATAATAATGAGCGTAAAAAGGTGGAATCATTCCTTTATTAACGAGTTCCTGTAGGTCTTTCTTTTTGTTCATACTTAAATTTTGCCTTTGAGTATAAGCTTTTTTAACTGTTATTTCTCTGATTTCTTTCATCTTCTTTCTTTTGTTTCTAACATCGACTTCCTGGTAACTCTCTTCTTTATAAGAAGTTTTATAAAAAATACTAAACGGTTTGTCTTTTTCCATCATCAACACTTTGATGTCATTCCATTTAACTGCCTGTCCATCTGTATTTATGTTATAATTATATCCCCATTGCTCCTGCAATTCTTTAATATCCAAAAAAGATTCATACGTCTGTTCGTGAACAATTAAAGCTGGTTTACTTTTCTTAGCATTTTTAATTAGCGCTATATATTGGTCTGGAGTATAAATTGGGCCAGATTTTAAATTTTTTTTTACTTCTTTTTCTATTAGACTATGCACGCTGTCTGCCTCGTTTTGTGTATGCCCTGTTATTAAAAATTTGTGTGTTATCTTTCTTATATTTAAAGTTTGCGTAGCATAAAGATACAACGTTGCGATATATTTATTTTTATTTTGCCCGCAACAGTTGTCGGAATAAAATGTAACTTTTTTTTCGTTTGCACTTTCTTCACAAATTCCTTCTAGATACTGCCAAATACAAGTTCCGATTTCAATCGCTCCACGCTTTGCTTCAAATTCAGTCCAAAAGTAACAATGTACTTTATCGTATGCTGTTTTTGAATTAGTTTTCGTCAATTCTGTTAAAGTTAAATTGTAACTATTGAGTTTTGATTTGTAATAAAAAGCAGAGCTATCACCTCTTGGGCATTGCAGGACAGCTTCTAAATCATAGATTGCGACTTTATCATCTTTGGTAATATTTGTGCGATCTTGTTGTTTTTCAGTTCTACTTAAAGTTCTTTCTTCCAAATGTAATTTATATTTTCCTTCTAGTTCTGTCTTTTTGTCATCATTACTATTATTATACGATAAACAAAAGTCGCATTGGTCTTTCTTAGGTTGAAAAAAACTCAAATTAAATTCTGTTGTAAATATTTTGTAATAAGCTATGTAATTTCCACTTTCCTTCCTGTTTTCTTCTTGTTGCTTAACAAAATCATTGTATAAATCCTTAATAGTTTTACCCCCATCAATATATTGTTTAGTAGAAGTAGCTCGTACATAGTGTGATTCGATTTTAGGAATGGACTGAATATGCCTTCTTATGTCATCGACTAACTGTGGATTAAGAGTTTTGTGACTACTGTGTTTACCTCTTAAATCTTCAAGCATAAAACCACCTTCGCTCACTTTGGTTTGAACAGTAAATATCATACGATCCGTAACATCCAGGGTAGATTTGAAAAAAGTTTTACATACTCTTATTTTCTTATTCTTAACAGTAAAGTTAAAGGCTTTATTTGGTCGTCTGGGATTTTTGGCATTAGTATACTTATATTTCGGTACTATATCAACCATGCAGTTACTAATAAAAGTTCTTTGTCGGGCTATATCTCCTAAATCCCAAAATTCCTTAAATATGTCATGTCTTTCATCATGTGAAATATTTTCCGTACATTTTAATTTACATTTGTCTGTACATGGTAATTTAAGGCATCGGCTGGGAACAATTTTACGAGATTTTGATGTAGATACGTACGATTCGCCGGTATTTCTAAGCCTCTTAGTTTTATTTTGCTTCCATTTCTTTGGATTGCGGGAACGCTTACGACCTTTCTTGGCAGATTGAACCCCACTTGAAGACCCATTGTCACTGTCTGATGTATCTGTGCTGGGTACAACACTGTTAAAAGTATTAAAAAAATAGTTTCTCGTCTTATTATTATTGATTGACAACTCATAACTAAAAGTAGGATCATCGTCACTTAAATCTACATTCTCGCTTTCATCGGAAAAAACTGGGTTATTATCGGTAGTTCGACTTAAATTGTCCGTATTAAATGTCCTTGATCTTAAGTGATTGTCGTACAAGTTGTTGTCTGCGGACTGAGACGTACTTGGAAGAATAGGAATATGTTCTGTATTCTTCTCTGTGGAGTTTAATATATTTGCGTCACTTACGTCTTCGGATTGATTCGACTGTTTTACCGGCACAGAACTGTCAGAATCCGACGAACTACTGGACGTCGACGAGCTTGATGAAGATGAGCTGGGTGAGCTTGAAGATGATGATTCTGGGAGCGATTCTTTGATGTTCTGATCAGTTTCATTATAAATGGAGGAATTTTCACTGTCATAATCCGGCACGAGACTCTTTGGCAATGTAGTGGTTGTTTCTATTTCATTGTCACTATTGTCTCCCTCTTTGCGAGAACTAATGAATCGGGAATCAATCTGGTATCCAAGGTCACCTGTATTATCTGATAAAATTTCATCACAACTGCTTATGTTATTTAAATGGTCGTTTTCCTGAGATGTGTGTATTATATTTATATTTGGGGAGACATTTTCTGCAACACCTATTATAGAGAGTTCCTTTTGAGCTGTGGAATTGTTGTAATCATCTGTCTGGTTGTTTGTTTCATTTTGGGTGTGTGGCTGAGAATTCGTAAGAACTAATTTTAAAATTTGTTGTGTCCGTGACGTCATGCTAGAAAAAATATAAAAAGTCATTATTATTTTTAATAGATTCCATTAATATTATGTTATTTTTAGCAATAGCTCTACTTTCAGAATTATAAGATTAACAAAAATACTTACTAGTCTTCTAATCGTTAAAAAATAATGATTAATAATTATGATAATGCTCAATTTAAATAAAAAAGAGTTATTTTTTAATTAGTTCCTACGATCGTTAATTGTTGTTAATCATTAAAAGCAATAACCATACTTGTTTCTTAAAATTGAGATAGTTGTTAATAATAAAAAGAAATAAGTTACATAGCACCACAAACATGATTATTATTTAAAAATAAAACTGAAATAACTCCTTTTAATTCGTACACTCGACTGACAGAATTAAAACTAAACTGAATCAATATCAATACTGTCATCTGACTATATTTTGTAATTCCCAATAAAGTGAAATAAATCCAAATCATTCATTTTCTCATTAAACCAATACAAGAAATGAGACTTACCTGTAAATGTTATAGCGATTCATTAAGCAATAGTTCACACTTTGAAAAAAGTTAAAACACCTTGTTTACCATCACGGCCGGATCATGACTGAATTGATCTGTTTATTGGTACCAACCTGTCCGATCGCGTTGGTCAGAAAGAGAGGGGTGATCTAATATTTCGTTCGCATTCATTCATTTCGAGCGGCTGTCGGAGCGTACTTATTCTTAGAAATGAGTTCTTGCAGTTTATGATTTAATATCGATATTAGCAATTTTTGAGTTATTTCTTTTTTTGATTAAACGTGCGACATGTATGTATTACCCATAATTATTTCAGATTTTTCCCTCCACAAACTTGATTATCAGCCAAAAACTACGTGACATAAACCAAAATAAAAATCTGTTTTGAGATGTGCAAATGAAGCCCTTTCATATGATATAGTAGTCTCACTTTGAAATTTTGATGACCCATTTCGACCCCCATTATAAAAAAGGTAAAAGAGAAAAAAAAATATTTTTATTTGCGGTGAGGTTGCGTAAGTAAGATCTAAAACTATTCCAAGTTTCGAATCGATAGCATCAGTGGTTCCTGAAATATATAGGTGTGAGAGACAGACAGATGAAGTCAGACCATAAGGGTTCCTTTTTTACCTTTTAGGTATAGAACCCTAAAAAGCTGTAACAGCTCAGTGGGCGAGCGCTTGCCTTGGAAACAAGGTGCGCAGGTTCGAACCCCGGCTCGCACTTCTGATTTCTTTAATTAATCATGTGCAAATCGTGCTATTGTTAGTAACTTCACTTCAGATGAAGTAAAACATCATGGGGAAACCTGTATGTCTGACAAAGCCGCACTAGCTTGCGAATGACGTGCTGGCCAAGTCCGCCAACCCGCACTTGGCCAGCGTGGTGGACCATAGTCCGTGCCCAATAGTGGGACAAAAACACGGGCTGGTAAATAAATAAAAACTGCCGCACTCACAGACGTCAGTTATCGTTAATTCTAATTAATCCGTTTTTTACAATCTAATTATTTCGACTCTTGAAGGCCATTTATGCTAACTTTTCCATCGTTGGGTACGAGATAATAAATACCTCTTATTATCAGAGTACGACGACTGAAAGTGGTAGTTCCAGAAGGAATTTCATAGGGCATCAACTGTGACAACATAGCGCGCGTGTAAGCGCATTATTGCGGATTCTTAAACATTTTTACCCCAAGTACTAGGATAACAGAGGGCACAAGAAGGCTTCCCCTCTCGTATGACATCTAATATTACCAAACAGTGACTACTTAGCTTCAATATCAAGCGACGTACTTGTTGGCTTACCGTAGCATTGATCCAGTTTGTGTAGCTAGCGACGCGCGCCGATACCCCCGGGAACGCGGGCTCCGCGCAGCCGTAGCCCCACGAGGTGATCCCCACCACCACACCATTGTATATCAGCGGCCCCCCAGAGTCGCCCTGGCATGCGTCTTTACCTGCAAATGGAATACTCTTCTTATCACGTCGTTTATTGGAAGTATTGGTCAATTAGTAAAATCAGCTAAGCTGAAAGAAGGATATGGACAATTTCGTAGGTAAGCGTGAGTATTTGTATTTCGCCCCTCAAAGATGAAAAACGCGAAAATAAGGTCATATTAATTTCTTGGACATTTCTAAAGTTATGAACAGACCGCGTAAGTAGTGTTAGGACCAGACGCAAAATCCAAAACTTTTTTTTTTTGACTTCCACGAAATCATCAGCCTCGTAGCAACTTTACTTACGTGTGCAACCCCATTGAGGTTTGCGGATTTGATTCTTTATTTATTTTGGCGTAGATGTCTTGTCATTTCATAATATAGGTACTTTATTGTTTACATCGTCATCTTTACATAGGAGTAAGTAGGTACGCCCTTAAAAGAAATCGTGCCTACACGGTAGCGCGGACACCTTCAATGATATTATCGATATAATATACTACAACCCGCCCGAATTAACAGCGCCAGGTGCGCAGTTAATTCGCACTGGTTGTAGAATATTGACAAGATTATTGACGGTGTGCGTCTAGCCTATGACAAACCAGTCTCATAATAAAGACGTAATCCCTCACCTCCGACGTCTAGTAGGCCGGCGCAGATCATGTTCCTCGTGACCGGGTACGGTTCCCCGGTGAGAGACTGCAGGATGAAATAGCGCGCATAGCACACGTCGAAGCTAACTGTTCTGATTTCCACCTCATTCAGCACGGAGGCTGCTGACGCGATGTTCACCTGAGCAGAAATAAATCCCGTACTTTTTTATACTACCAAGGTGGCATGCGGCCTGATGGTAAGCAGTCACCGCAGCCTATAGACGCTAGCAACACCAGAAGAATCACTAGCGCGTTGCCGACCCTTAGACAGTAAATATTAAGTCTTTCGTGTCCGGTAATTTCACCAGCTACAGTGCCCTTGTGCCCACAGCGGAACACAGCGATGTTTATAATACACTGCTGCTTGGCGGCAGTACGTATGTTGTATAATAATTATCTTCGCCTTATCCCAAACTAGGCAGAGCCTGTACTATGGAAACTAGACAACTGATACTAATGCTTATATACCTTTTCTAAATACATACTTAAATAGATTAATAACCTACAGACACTTGATGGGAATCGAACCCACGTCCTATCTAACCACTATCAACCAACGGGCTAGTTACATCTATGTCCTGTATGTACCTACACACGAAAACACATGTACCTACTTAGGCTGTTTGGACTTTGAACTATTAGAAGTTGAACACTACGACTCGTGTGAGAGGGTGCGATATATTCTTGTTATTTCGTCCCACATGGCGATGCGGCCGTCCCTTTCCAACAATTCTCTGTGTTATAGCGTAGTTATCGTTATACAGGATGTGGTTTTGCATTTTTTCCATATTTGTAGACCTAGGATGATGTCAATTGATGAAAAATAGATTAATAATTCAGTGGTTAATAACCAAAAGATAATTAATGATTCAAAATTAACGTTCAACCAGAATAAGAGCTCTCGAGCGCTCAGAATAGGTCCCAAGGTTGGCAACCGCGCGTGCTCTTGTTTACCTACTTTGCGCGAATATCGGTTCCAGACGGGGTTATTTTATAGTGACCGTTGCACAAGGGATTTCTTTTCGTACCAAACATAAAAAATACTTCATAATTTTAAGTCTATCACTTAATGATTGATTTATGTTCTTTAAAAGGTATATATCAACCTCCGTAAATATGGCAAGAATGCAGAACCACACCCGTATCCGGAAGCTTAACGTATAGCTATGTGTACAACTCACGTTAGTCCTGCCCCAGCCCACGTGCACCACGGTGCTGTTGTCTGGCACCTCGGCGCCCTGCACCGGGATGTCGGCGGTGGCCACGCCGGTGCCCAGGGTCACGGTGGACGCCAGCACCAGCACCGCCACGTCGTTGTCTCGCACCGGCACGTTGTAGCTCTCGTGAACTACGATCGCTGATACTGAGTGCACGGAGCCACCTGGAAAGTTAACATATAGTGCAGCTGGCTCGGCAAACTTGTGGAGTTGTTATTGTAGAATTGCTGTTGAGTACGGAAGGAAACTGCCACAAAGCAGTAAAAATGTTGTCCTTTTGTTAAAAGTTAGGTATTAAATGTGGTTATAATGACAGGCCTGTTGGTCCAGTAGTTAGAGACCCTGGCCGCTGACCAATAGGTCGTGGGTTCGATTCCCACCAATTATCTGGGATTTATTCATAATATTTTGGTTTTTAAACATTGAGGTAACTCAGATGAGAAGATGTACCTAGTGCAATTTCCCGTAGGCTGCTCATCCTAGTTGGATTCTTCGGCTGACATCGTTTTCAAAGTTGGACCTACCAGTCCGACCTCAAAGTTACACCTAGTTTTAATTTACTCAACGTTATTTCTTACCAGTGTTAAGTAGTTCAGTGCCCGCTCGTATTGCAAACAGGCTAGGCCTCGCCACAGCGCCATTACTGGAAAATGGATACACATAAGTTATCAAAAACAACAAGCATCAATCAGTTGTTGAAATAATAAAAAAGGCAGGTACCTGCTCAATTTACAGACACCCCTTCTCATTAGTACTCACCACAGCTACCTACACTCTCGGACAATGACCCCAATGGATTTTTGCGCACGCCGCCCCGCGTTCCAGGAATCTAGGGTAGATCTTGCCAGTATAAGTAAGTGTAAGTCAGATACTCCTGCGGAGTCGTTGGCCGTTTGGGGTGCGGGCCCTAGACGTTTATCGAGTACAGCGGCGACTCCGAGGAGGGCGCGGCGGCGGGACTGCTACCCCCGGCCCTGTGAACACCGGGACGATACCCGGGGGACTACAATGCGTCCCACGGTGGTGGTCTCAAAGGCAAGGTACTGAGAGGTACTTACTTAGTACAGATCCCACCGGAGAGCCCAGTTGCCCCCCACTTACGTGCCGATGTGAAAGCCGCATGGGGTTTTAGTAAATAGTATCCCACATACTGCAGCTGACCCCACACGGTCCCAGGGACCTTTTAAAGGATTCCCGGAAAAAATGTCATATACTCACTCATCGATGAAACAGTGCGCAGCAGATAGGACGTGCCGACTGGTCAGCAGGGAGCCCGCACATATCAGCTGACTATTGTACAGGACCTGGTTTTAAACCAACAATAATAATTATCCTGAGGATACGCCGAGACTTTATACAACTGAGATCAGGATATCAACCCGGTTCACAATAAATATTTTGACCATATCTGCCAACTAAGCTAAGAATAGCACCTCCCATCTTCTCCTGATGGGTGCAACTAAGGAATAAAGACGGGCAGTAACGTCTTCTGTGGCCCCAAGACGTCTACCCTCATATGGTGAGGTAGAAACCGTAGATGGTGGCGCCATGTGTCAAAAGTATCGCTGAGTCGGCAGCAAACGGAACTAAGGTCTTATAGCTACTAAATACCTAGCACATATTTCTCATAGAGCGAGTAAGCTTAACTGAAGGCGGACACATACAATACTGTCATGTAGTGTCGTGGTGGTAGATTTTTAGTATGTTTCCGGCTTAAAATTACACTGCGAGTCATAGTGTTCGTATCTATAAATTCATCGATAGTAAGTACATACAGATACGAATTTACACTTTAACAACAAAATAACGAATATTGCATTATCTATCTTTCAAATTATCTTTATTATGATTATTAGAGAAATCATAAAGTCGGCAAAGCTTTTGTCTGTATGGACTGCAATACTGTTAAGTCATAAAGACAATATGACGGGCCCGTTGGTCTAGTGGTCGGACACCCTGCCTGCTAACCGATGGGTCGTGGGTTCGATTCCCGCCAAGTGTCTGGGTGTTGTTTATGTATTTAAGTATGTATTTACAAAAAAAATAGTATATATGTATTAGTATCAGTTGTCTGGTTTCCATAGTACAGGCTCTGCCTAGTTTGGGATCGGATGACCATGTGTGGATTGTCCCAAGATATTATTATTAATATAAATTATTTATGTAAAAATTAAACATAGGTACACGTCGATTTATTTGTATAATTTGTTTCGGAATTAAGTTTAAGTTATATAAACTATAAAGAACGAACTATCTAATCAACAACTGTACTTAACCAATATAAATGAATGAAATTGAGTTGATTTAGAATCAGACGTCAGGAGTAACGTCGGTCGCTAGTTGAGTAATAAATAAAATTTCACATATTATAACTATCTCTATCCATCGCATTCATCGACCATCCATC
This sequence comes from Furcula furcula, assembly GCA_911728495.1. Classification (NCBI taxonomy): domain Eukaryota; kingdom Metazoa; phylum Arthropoda; class Insecta; order Lepidoptera; family Notodontidae; genus Furcula; species Furcula furcula. Next base: position 12,807,319 of record OU452267.1, on the reverse strand, counting down.
TCCTCTTACCCCGAATCACGCCTGAATATCAATACAAGATCGCATTAACGGTTTACTTACTTGCACAGTATAAGGATATTTCTGTATGGTGGTGGGGTTACCACCGATGATGCGCGTGTCGGACGCCGCCGTTGTTGGTAAAGTTACCGTCGTTATGTTGAACTCTTGCTCAGCTTGGGCTGGTGAAGCATTTTTAATTTACACAGGTCATCGAAAGGTTAGGTAGGTGGTCTCTTCTATGATGGCATCCAAGCTAGCCAGCACAGTCTGCTAGCTACGAGTAGCTCGCATCATCACAAGCGTAAAATTGCGATCAGTTTCATGTTTGAACTCAATAAAAAGTATTACCAACTACCCTAACCCTAACTAATAGTTCAGTTACTTCTTGTTAAAGTTTTGCTTGTCTGCAAGAGATACACCGCCATTTGTAGATACAAGTTCCTTAACCAAGTTATTTTCTGAGTTTTCAATATGTTATACTTTGGTGTGAAAATCAAGAGTATCCTATTCTAAAAGCAAGCATTTGTGCAACCTTATTGAAATAAATTCTGCCAATCGATCGCCCTAATTACTAGTTGCAGAATCAAAACAATATCTACTTACGAGCCGAAATTTATTACTACGTTACATATCTATCTCTTATGAGTAATCTTTCCATTGTCCAATTTCTGTAAAACAGATAAGTACTTACCTACGTAGCTTAGCTACCTATAGCCATAATTTTTTCAATTATTTTATTTCGCCACTATTTGGGAAGGTTGCTTATGTGGGCTGACACTAGTTACTTAATAACGCATCGTTATAAATACGAGACGAACAAGACGATCGCCTAATGGTAAGCGCCACGCATACCCTGGACCAGACCTATGCACTGCCGCTCCTCATCCTCGTGAACCCAGTATTCCCCTGCACATCTCTTCATAAAGAAACAACAGTGTTAACACACTGCCATCTTCGCGGCAGAATAACGTGGTCGGTTTCTTGCAACGTGTATTAGGTAGGTAGGTATTATACTAAATTGATCTTCGTTTGCAAAACAAAAAACGTCTCGCCCTACTTTCTCAAGTGTTTCATAGATAATAGCCAAAAATTTTAAGATTACATTGTCTTCAAGATTGCCATATATTCGCATTGTAATATTCTTAATAATGTCACAAACCATTAGGACAGACTGATAAGTGGTCATCATCACCACCAGCCGGAAGACGTCCATTCCTGAACAAAGACCTCTAAAAGGGAGGAGTTGCCATGATCACCATGCTTGGCAGGCGTCTTGGGGATCGCAGTGTATAGGTGGTAGGTAATCTAATAGAAAGACGCTACTGCCTGTCTTGTTTCCCCTTAGTCGCCTCTTACGGACACGCAACGGGAGGAGATGGGGGGGTGCTATTCTTACCCGGATACCCCACGGGTAATGTGGTATTTGTATGCAAATATATAAATATCGGACTTACAGCACGCCACTGCGGTTACTAATACAAACACTTGCCACATCTTTGTCTGTCAAACACGTTATGACCGTTCTATTTGATGACACACCTTATCATAATCGATAAAGCGTATTTTATCGCGATACAATAATCACATTTGTGAAGAAATAACGTGAGAATAAATATTATTTTAAACAGATAAAACTGGAAATCGATTCGTTTCTCTCGTAAGGTCTTGGGTTCGCTTCCCAGGTCGAGCTAACATATCTACTGCTTATTCCGCCAGGAAATTTTCTCTCAGTATCAGCGCTGTGGATTCTCTCAAGATAGATATGTGCTGTTAAATGGCAATAGGCTCCCATCCTAATATATTTCCATAACGTATCTGGCGATACAAACACGGAGCAATGCTACCTGCGCCACGCTACGATGGCCATTTTCACGTTTGCTTTTCTCTAGAACTATAATTGTTCCTGTTCCAGTTAGTAGACCCTCATAGCCAATTGCAATTACTGGTTCGGTAAGCGATTAGTTGGTTAAGCAACGTGTGACAAGGTCAGTCCTTAGATGGGTGGACTTTTTAGTGGCATTTGAACTAAGCGGCTTCGTGCTTCAGAGTACGCATGCACGCAAAGTCGGTCCCGATGATGGTTGCGGAGGTCGGGAACTTATCTGTGCTGGTGACGGAAACGTGAACTAACAGTTTTTTATGATAATGGCGTGTAGTTTGACAGTTCCATATAGACAGTAGCGACCATCGTTATAATATATAAACTAGATTTGGTGTCACGGTTCAAAAAATGGTAGCGAGAAATAGCGCCCGAATGTGTCGCTATTTCTTTACAAGCCACATCCTGACAAATTTATTTTTGCCGTTAGGAGTGTCGCTACTGTCTATATGAAACTGTCAAACTACAAGTCATTATCATTATAAAATCGTTAGTTCACGTTTCCGCACCAGCACAGATAAGTTTGCAACCTCCGCGACCACATTTTAGATGTCATTTTGTTCGTGAATGTTTATCTAGTTTATATATTATATCGATGACAAAAGGGCGCTATTTCTGTGTGCCACTTTTCGGACCGTAACGCCTAATCTAGTTTAAATAATATATCGATGCGTTAGAGTCCTAAACTAGGGCTTAAACAAAATTGACTTCAGGTGTTTGGCCACTAAACATACGCAAAAAATAAAATCTTTAGTACCTACTACTACTAGTGTTTTATCAAAAGTGGTGTAAAGTCCACTTGCGATGTAAAGTCGAGAAGACTTTACATCGAATAGTGCGAGAAAAGTGGTAAGGCCAAAGTAGCCGTAAGGAAGCTTGGTATCCTTGCAAAGGTCCGGTTCTTCACACCGGGACAGCTTCTGATGTTATATAAAGCGCAAGTCCGGTCGTGTGTGGAGTACTGTAGTCATATATGGGCTGGTGCTGCAAAATGCCATCTTGCAGCTTTGGACTCTTGGAGAGTGTGCGCAGAAATTACATGAATTGATCCCACCATCACCCATCTATCATCGGACGAGACGCACAGCGCATACGTACCCATATGTGGTAAACGTGCCTTCAGTCCGGACTAAGCGATTTGCTTCTTCGTTTATGATAAGGACAGCTAGGACTGGAATAGTTTGCCTGCGTCGGTTTTCCCACCCGATTATAATGTAGATGTCTTCAAGAATAGAGTGAATAGGCTATTAATAAGCTAGTGTGCTTTACCATCCTCGACTGAGTCACCGCTTGCCATCAGGTGGGATTGTGGTCAAGCACTAGCTTATATTGAGAAAAAAAAAATGTGCGTGCGTGGAGTCCCTCCGCGCGGAAGAAGTGAAACTTCATTCTCGCTCAGTCGATCGGTCGGTCCCTCACTCACACACACACACACACCCACACCCACACAAACACCCACCCACACACACACACACACACACACACACACACACACACTAACTCAACTAAACTCACTCAAACCCACTCACTCAGTGACGGCGTCACATGAGCGCTTTCAAAACATTAACAAATTTAACGCTTAACGTCTATCACTTAACGTTTAACACCTATCACTTAACACCTATCACTTAACACCTATCACTTAACGCCTATCACCTTCATTTAACGCTTAACGCGTTATGTGATAACATTTTTGGAAGTCGCATAAGAAGTTTCACTTCAAAAAACAGTGTAAATAAAACTGCATTGTATTTGTGCCATAATGTTTAAATTTTTATTAAAACAAAAACACGCTTTATTGCCGGTATCACAACGACCAGAATCGACTTGAAGCAACAAGTTCATACTTAATATCTATCAACTATGTTAGTACAATCATCTAAATAGACAAAATAACAATTAACAATGTGGTTTAGAAAAACACACGCATTACATTTGAGAAGAATAGAAGATATCTAAACCGATTTATAAGAATTCGGTTGTCAAATATTAAATTTAAAAAAAATTAAACGGTAAGATAATATGTATAAGTTCTCAATTTTCTATTCTTCCTCTAATGTGCCTAAAGATTCAAAATACAGATCTATTGTAGAGTTATAGAACAATAAATAACATAAAAAATACATTCGGAATGTATTGCTTGCGATAAATGTTTTTTTTATATAGAAGTTTAAGTATATAGACAATAAAAATATACATATCTCTAGAGAGACGAAGATTTAACTAGCTACGTGATTTGGTCACATGAAACTTTATTTTGGTATTCGGAATGAAGATTAAATGCAATTTATGAAAATATTTATACAAATTTTAAAGGCAAAAATATTTAAATGCAACGACAAGAAAATATAAAAAAAATTATTAATATATATATATAAAAGTTTTTATTTACAGTTTTCTTTTTGTAATAAAACAAAACACACAAGTGCTTTCCCAGTATAAATAAATACTTATTCAATGATTTGTTACAATATAACTATTGTGTATAATGTGTATATAAACTTAATAATAAAACAATAACAGGAAGAAGGAATGTTAGTTTGAATGATTTTGTGTACAGAATAAAACAGTAGAAAATTTTAAGTACAAATAGATTTAACAAACAAAACATAAAATTACAAATTCGTGATTTGGTGAATCTGCTACGTTCCTAAATCGATCTATTTACATTCAATTTAGTGACAACACTAGCATATTGCTATCTTTATCAAATACCGAAGGGACAAATTAATGTACACATATATATATATATATATATATATATCTGCGTCATGCATGCAAATAACTATGTAATTGTTGCGTTTGACAAGAACAATATACATATACTGTATATTATGATATACATATATATATATATATATATATATATATATATGGTCATCGATGGCACGCAGTTTTGTGTAAATATAAGGCGAACTATTTCATTAAAAGTAAGAATAGTAAAACATTGTTCTTATGTGTAAGTGTTTCATCGTCGATATTATTTGTTCTAGTCGAAATTAATAAAATAAAGGTGTTTAAAATGACGACAGATTGATCCCAAATTAAAAGAATTTATACCAAGGTCAGATATGAAATCCAACCATAAAATGATAGGTGAAGTTAGTTAGAATTTAAATGACAACGAACCTGAAGGACGAAATTTCTAAAATCTATAGTTATGATTGGGGCAACATGTTTAAGCATTTATATAAACTTAGCCAGTAAGGGATGGGAGATATTCTTTTGACACATTACCGTCATAAAAAAACAGACCTATTTTTTCTGTACCCAGTAACTAGTACTAACCAGATTATTCATATTATATGAATATGGCGAATGCTCAAATTAATTTCATACAATATTATATACTGTGAATAAGAAGATTTTATGAGGTATTTTATTATATATATGTAGGCTAATCCTAATGGAACATACCTATTCAAAAAAAAAATATTAGGTAATATATTTATTTTACTACGCGTAATGTGAAATGCGAAATATATTTTATTTAAAATTTATGACAACGTTCCTGGCAGATTAGAATTCTTAACCCCTGGAGGCTCGTTGGTGCGCTCCGCATCATTATAACGCAAACTCGCTATTCCGTCAGAGACCGTTGGTGCTATATGCACCAAGGGTGCGGACACGTTTTGATACCGGTTTTTTACCGGTTTAACTGTCTCCATGTTTGGTTACTCTGAGATCTATGCTTAAAGGACTGTGTCTCCGATTTTATAAAGCCATCAGTCACTTGTCATTGTCACTTTTTAATTCATGAATTCAGCTGGCAAAAAAAAGAAAAAAGTGGGCGGTACCTGTCAGTGAATGTTTATTTGGCGGTCAGTGAATGTTTATTTTTTTAATGTAAACAGTATTTATTTCAGGTAAAGTGATTATAATTAGGTATGTTTATTGTTATAACGTAATAATAAACCAGTGTAGATGTTAGATAGTCCGTATTTTATCAAAAAAGTGGATATTTTCGAACTGAAATCTGACCCGGGTGATACTTTGTTTGTTTGTTTACTTTTGGAATATTTTCGGTATTACTTGTAATGTAGTTGTTGTAAATACATCGTAGTTACATCGTAACGATAATAACTCAAAGTTAAAGCCATAAAATCCAATCTAACAAAGGAATTTTTTTCATAATATGACGTCATGACGCGCGATGACGGCAGTTGTAAAAAATTTTGAGTTCATTGTTTTTTTTTGGTAGTGTTTTGTTTAAAACCTGTATGAAAAGGAGTTTGGATGCAAAGAATGGATCTTTATTAGTGCCTGGGTCAATATTCTATCCTCAAAATCGAGATCAAAAATAGGTAAAATCAACATTGCCAAAAATTCATCAATTTTGACCTTTTACTTTAAAAAATCGATATTTATAACTCAAACAAAGGGTATAGTACGTAGCTAATAGTTTTATAAATAGAACACAGTTTACAGAACACAAATCGGATAAGTGGTTCAAATTACATAACATTCGTAAGTGGTTTGAAACTTGAGATCGCGGCGCGCGATAAGATATAAACAAAAACATGATATATGCGCGTAACAGCGCCGGGCCTCCAGGGGTTAACCTTATTAAGAATTTAATAAGATATGTACCTACGTAATAAAAAAGTTGAAACGCTGTCTAACTCCGGTCCCAGTATCCTATCGATCCCTAAATATAAGTTAAAATCATCGATATCTCGCGATAAACCTCCGAAATGGAGCGATAACTAAAACCCTGACAGACTGTCATTTGAACAACCAACAGTAAGCTGCTAATACGTTATTAATTAAACGGAAATATGACATTATAGCTATCGATGGTAACTATTTTAACTTATAGTAAGGGACCTGGGGAATAGTATATTGGGACACGCTGTAAGTAATCGAGATTATTTTTATCATAAGTATACCGTGATTCGTCATTTTGAACAACTGTACAATTATTTTAAGTTTATTAATGTATTAACTGTTTTAATACGTAACTTGTGCCAATATCTCAAGGAATTCAGACATATTTTTCGACTGAGTACCACACAATGGACCAGGGGCATAAATGGTCTTAGACCGGGATCGTATCCGCGACCCACTAGTACTTAATCGCGCCGTCATTAGTGTTAAACCTTACGAAGGCGTATCCGGACTTAAAATCTAGATATAGACTTAATAACTATCACATAACAAACTATCACCCATTATAAGAACTAACATTTTAAATATAACAAAAGTATATTATTTTATCCACACTATATTATTATAATAAATAGAAAAAGACAAATTTCAGATCAAATATTATTCTTGATCATGGACGACGACCATCGAAAATGAAGACTATTGTTTAGTTCCAAGTGACAGGATAGATGGCACTGATACGAAACAGCGAGAAATATAAATTTTACATTAACAGTAAAAGTTTATATGTAAAAATATTATAATTATTAAGTTGTAAGTCATTAGAAGAATTTACCATTCTGATGCAGACAGATGCCATTCTAAAAAAAACTATAATGACTAAGAAAATAATAATTCTGTAGGTATATCTAGAGCGCGTTCCACTTGGGGCCCACAACGATCACTCTCATGACCGCAGTTTTTCCCGTTCCACTTGCTTGTGAGCGTTACCATCGTAAACTCAAGTGGAACGCTCACTACGACCCACCTTCATAGATGGGTCGTCGTGAGCTTCGCGTGAGCGTAAGTCATGACGTCATGAGTGACGTATTCACCGCGGTCGCTATATGGAACGACAAAAGAAGCGTTTTGATCGTTGTGGGCCCCAAGTGGAACGCGCTCTAGATATACCTACAGAATTATTATTTTCTTAGTCATTATAGTTTTTTTTAGAATGGCATCTGTCTGCATCAGAATGGTAAATTCTTCTAATGACTTACAACTTAATAAAAAGACAGAGATATTTATTGAATGGACGTACTGTCTATATTGGCCGTTAACGTACATCAGCGCCATCTATCATCAGAATTAGTTTCATTACGGATCTAAAATTATAAATTTTCTACTGACAGAAGTAATTTTGTCCATGTATTTACAAGTAAGATTCGATAGCTATCTACTATACAAGGTAGGTAACAGTTTTGAGCTATATATTGCACTTTGAAAGTACTAATTCGGGGGAGACTGAAATAACAAGCATAATTAATAGATACATAATTGCGCTCGAGAAGTATATAATGGTTGTCATAAGTGAAATTGATCTAATTCAAAATGATATTATTTAGAGTTAGGTAAATTCGACTTTAACGGGAAATGATAAAATATTGGACTGATTTCTGAAATAACTATGCCTAATGTTAAGCATACACAGCATGTTGAGATGTTAGCTCGGAAACAGGTCTAACTCGAAAAAGTGATCAGACATTGCACATGTGAAAATAACTATCAGAAATATAAATTTAACTAAAACAAATATAAATATAAAAGAAATAAAGATTTGTAAAAAGATATTGAAATAAAAGGAATATAGATATTAGTCTTGAAATTAAACCTATATATTATACAACATCTTTAAATTCACCTGTTATTTGAATGAATCAATCAAAAATAAAGATCAGATATCCAAAGACAAAATTGACAATAAATAAGGTTCAACCTTAATATCGTCTCCCCCATTACAATTACAATTCAACTCTAACTACGAACAAACCTAATTTGTTCTTATATTTAACGATTTTAAACATGTCTACAAATTATAAAAATCTTTAATAAGGTCTTGACCTGGATACAATTTCTGGCCTCAAATTTTAACAAATTTAACAGAAAATGTATATTCCTTATTTTTTAAAATAAAAACTAGGTTAAAATGACGTAAGTATTTTGATTTAAGCCGGCAACTTTAAGCCTCAACATAACAAAATAATATGATATTATCACAATAGTTAAAACACAGGTTATTCTTAAGTAGTCTCCAGGTCATGGCCTCAAGTTAAGCTCAGAAGTGACCTTGGACGTCGATTTGAGATGTATTTAAAGGTCCATATAAATTGGCTATGTATTGTACTGGACTTGTCTCACGATTTAAATCACCATTTTTCACAACATCACATCACTCAAGTACAAATTGATTGACGAAATGTCATATCTTTTGAAATACAAATTAATATTGAGAGCGTTAGAGATTAATTTACAATAAACCTTTACCCCGGATACATCAAACGGAGATAGGCAGAGCCCGAATCAGCAATCTACTTAGTAGTTGCTTTTTCTCTTCCGTTGACATTTGTCCAGCGTCACAGGCTACCATAAGTTGAACTAACTTAGTATAATATTATTCTACTTATTCGAATATCATGATGAGATATGCATGAATAATACGTGTACAGTGGCACTACGTTGACCCTTTGGCCGTTACGATCATGATACTACTTATATCATTTTTACGTATAATAAGTTTTCTCTTTTAAATAATATGCAATACCGTTTTACAAGAGACTATACACGTGTTTCGTTGCAGACAGTTTTTTTTTTATCTTAGGGAAAAGACAAGACGTTCCTTTGATAGTAAGCTTCACACCTGCCTATAGACAGACCAGAGATATTAGTTAATAGAGTCTAATCGGAACAGAGCAATGTTTACACAATGCTTCTTGGTAGCAGAGAAGGTGACATCTACTTTGGGTGATCACTTCAACAAGGGTCCTATCTCCTTGTAAAAAATAATAATAATGCAATACTAGATTGTTGGCAGTGTCAACAATAAAGTATGTATAGTGTTAAACCCGCAGTGACGTATTTTAAGCTGTATATGATGTACGCAATACAAATTGTATTGCGCGATTTGAAAATTTTACGATTAACCATAAACCAGAATAATTAAGCAAATAATGAGTCTGTGATCATCTCTTAGTATTAATTTTGTATAAAAATCTACACTAAGTTACGAGACTATGAGCATAGGACTCAAGAATATTTATTAACGTACGGTCTGAGACAGCGTGTACGAGCCGTCCCAAAATACGTGTGGGCGTGGTAAGCACATGTAAAGTCAGTCGTTCAAACGATTTTGTTTGAAAACTGGTCAAGCGTTCGTGACCACAACCAAACCTATCAAATGTTTTAAACATTAGAATTCAATTTTTATTTACTGTTTGCCGATCCGAAGTGAATGAAATTGAAGTCAGAATTTTACTTCTTCAAACGAGAATCATTATTTTAAACCCTCTAAAAGTATATAACAATATAATTACCATCGTAATTGAACGTACACAGTCTCTTGTACGCCGGTACTGTTCGACTAAAATATAAAACTAAATTACAAATATATCGATAGCATCGTCGTCGTATGCTGTGTCAAGAGAAACGCCGTCAGCGTTGACTGTGCGATATGTGCCGTTATCGAGTGTGAAGTTATATTTTGTACCCTTAGAATTTTGATTAAAAAATACGCTACACTATCCGCATTTTCTTTAGTTGTTCTTCCAAGAGGCAGGTGAACTATTTAAAGTTTCATCTTTTTTATATTGATATGTAAGTGACAAGTAGGGATGAGTTGGATCTGTCACAAGCGCAAATGTCGATAAATACTGCTGACAGTACCTATTGTTGTATATGATATTATGCTTACTCGTGCCTACGGTTCTTACTTGAAAATAAGCATTCTATAGTACTTTTACTTATACATATTCTAAGCGCCTGAGGCCTAGTTATAAATGCCGGATTGACATTGTTTAATAATCCGTCATTTGTCACAGCAATCATTTGTCAAGTTATTACCAGGCGTCATTAGTAACTAGACGTTCCACAAGCTTTATAAGTCAATTACGTTTATAGTAACCGTTTCTGGTAACGTCTATTGAGCTCCGTAATCTTAGCTACACTACAGTGCCCTTCATACGCAGCAGTAAACGTTGCTGCTTGACGGTCAAATCTCTAATATTACAGTGGTAACGGTCTCTTGGACAGAGGCCTACCACCTGATAAGATATATTTTTTACTTTTGGCACCTGCACCTCACTTTAAATGTATGTTAGGAACGATTATAATGTATGGAGAAATACATAAAAAAACGTACAGTATACCGTATTTTTTAGTATTAAAACTCGTGTTGGGGTACTGATGACGCAATCAGATACTTTCTTTATACATATAAAGTCGGTTTTCATTTCATTTCATAATTTTTGTTAAATTGTGAGTTTTTTCATACAAGTTGATGGATCGGTCTATTTTTGAGGGATTTAAAATGTTGTTTCCGCTAGAAATTAAAGCGTTACAACAACAATGATTCATATTTACAGTTAAACCTGTATGCTTGATATACCCAATGATATAATCAGTCCCCTTAAATTGAACTATTTAAGGCCAGGGCATACTGAGTGCGTAGACGTAGTCTTGCACGTGCACGTACCATACGTTATATTCACGCTTACGTCAACGCATTCGGTGTGCCTTTATTCATATTTTTTTTAATACTCTAAATTTGGCCACAGAGTATTTCAATGTAACTAACTACCCAAACAAAAACTATAATATTATTATTTATAAATACGATCGTACGTCACCATATTACAACTAGTCATAGAGAGATTTCTACGCAAGTCATTTAAACAATTATCAACCATATTACCGACTGCAAAAAGTATGCTATGGTAGTGTGCGTCACCATGGTACGTACTAGTGTGTGGCGTGTTGTTCACGGCGGCAGGTTCATTTGCAAGTTCTGGAGGTACGCCGAGGTTGAGTTGAGCAAGCCGATGCGTTGCTTCTGCTTCCTCTGTTCTGTCATCTGTCGACCATAGAGGAACCGTTATACAACGTGTTAATAGTTCACCTTCAATATTTTAGTAAGTACTCAGCGTTACCCAAAGAAACTGGTTGCAAAATATTAATATAAGGACCTAGTTTTTATCAGCCGAGTAATAGAGATACCGGTATGCAACGTGTTTGAATTTCATCTTCAATATTCTATTATGGTATTCAGTATCGCTTAAAGAAACAAGCGGCAAAATATGATTTTAAAATTAAAAACATATTTTATCATCAGCAAAGCTAAATATTTCAGTATGGTATTCAGCATCCCTAGCAGAAACAGGGAACAACATCTATATGTATATAAAAGAAAATCGTGTTAGTTATACTTTTTATAACTCAAGAACAGCTGAACCGATTTGGCTGAAAATTGGTGGAGAGGTAGCTTGGAACCGAGAGACAGACATAAGATACTTTTTATCCCGGTAGGTTAAGGTTAAGCAACGTTAGGTAAGGTCATTAAATAGATGGGTGAACCGATTTGTATGAAATTTTGTGTGCATATCGGGTAGGTCTGAGAATAGGTCATAAAGTATATTTTATGCCGCTTATACCATGATTGAGGAGGATATATATAGAAAGTGAGGAGGGTGCAAGGGAGAGAGAGGAGATTCTAGGACCATCACCCCCGATGGAGTGAGGGATCGGCGGAGTTAGGTGGAGCAAGGGGGGTGTGAGATGGAGCAAGTTGGGAGAAGAGAGAGAGGCAGGGTTCAAAGAGGAAACAACGGGGAGAGGAAGAGGGGAGTGTGACGGGGACCGAATCGGGAGGGGAAAGAGAGAGGAAGGAAAGAGCATAGAATACGATTTTTCTTATAAGAGGGAGAGATGGAGAGATAAATCAAGGGAGAAGGGAGAAAGGGGGAGCAAAATGTTATAAAAGCGCGGGCAAAGCTGCGTGGGTCAGCTAGTATTTCATAAAGAGTAAAAATTATGTTCTGTCCTCTTAAAATTCAAAACACTTCTCAACCACAACAGCGCTCGCAGCTGGAGTTGCTCCTGTGTGAACAACCACCCACCCACGTACCTGGTCGCGCAAGTCCGTGAGCAGCGGGGTGAGCGTGTGGACAGCGCGCTGGGCTCGCTCGAGCTCGCAGCTGGAGTTGCTCCTGTGTGAACAACCACCCACCCACGTACCTGGTCGCGCAAGTCCGTGAGCAGCGCGGTGAGCGTGTGGACAGCGCGCTGGGCTCGCTCGAGCTCGCAGCTGGAGTTGCTCCTGTGTGAACAACCACCCACCCACGTACCTGGTCGCGCAAGTCCGTGAGCAGCGGGGTGAGCGTGTGGACAGCGCGCTGGGCTCGCTCGAGCTCGCAGCTGGAGTTGCTCCTGTGTGAACACCCACCCACCCACGTACCTGGTCGCGCAAGTCCGTGAGCAGCGCGGTGAGCGTGTGGACAGCGCGCTGGGCTCGCTCGAGCTCGCAGCTGGAGTTGCTCCTGTGTGAACAACCACCCACCCACGTACCTGGTCGCGCAAGTCCGTGAGCAGCGGGGTGAGCGTGTGGACAGCGCGCTGGGCTCGCTCGAGCTCGCAGCTGGAGTTGCTCCTGTGTGAACACCCACCCACCCACGTACCTGGTCGCGCAAGTCCGTGAGCAGCGCGGTGAGCGTGTGGACAGCGCGCTGGGCTCGCTCGAGCTCGCAGCTGGAGTTGCTCCTGTGTGAACAACCACCCACCCACGTACCTGGTCGCGCAAGTCCGTGAGCAGCGCGGTGAGCGTGTGGACAGCGCGCTGGGCTCGCTCGAGCTCGCAGCTGGAGTTGCTCCTGTGTGAACAACCACCCACCCACGTACCTGGTCGCGCAAGTCCGTGAGCAGCGCGGTGAGCGTGTGGACAGCGCGCTGGGCTCGCTCGAGCTCGCAGCTGGAGTTGCTCCTGTGTGAACAACCACCCACCCACGTACCTGGTCGCGCAAGTCCGTGAGCAGCGCGGTGAGCGTGTGGACAGCGCGCTGGGCTCGCTCGAGCTCGCAGCTGGAGTTGCTCCTGTGTGAACACCCACCCACCCACGTACCTGGTCGCGCAAGTCCGTGAGCAGCGCGGTGAGCGTGTGGACAGCGCGCTGGGCTCGCTCGAGCTCGCAGCTGGAGTTGCTCCTGTGTGAACACCCACCCACCCACGTACCTGGTCGCGCAAGTCCGTGAGCAGCGCGGTGAGCGTGTGGACAGCGCGCTGGGCTCGCTCGAGCTCGCAGCTGGAGTTGCTCCTGTGTGAACAACCACCCACCCACGTACCTGGTCGCGCAAGTCCGTGAGCAGCGCGGTGAGCGTGTGGACAGCGCGCTGGGCTCGCTCGAGCTCGCAGCTGGAGTTGCTCCTGTGTGAACAACCACCCACCCACGTACCTGGTCGCGCAAGTCCGTGAGCAGCGCGGTGAGCGTGTGGACAGCGCGCTGGGCTCGCTCGAGCTCGCAGCTGGAGTTGCTCCTGTGTGAACAACCACCCACCCACGTACCTGGTCGCGCAAGTCCGTGAGCAGCGCGGTGAGCGTGTGGACAGCGCGCTGGGCTCGCTCGAGCTCGCAGCTGGAGTTGCTCCTGTGTGAACACCCACCCACCCACGTACCTGGTCGCGCAAGTCCGTGAGCAGCGCGGTGAGCGTGTGGACAGCGCGCTGGGCTCGCTCGAGCTCGCAGCTGGAGTTGCTCCTGTGTGAACACCCACCCACCCACGTACCTGGTCGCGCAAGTCCGTGAGCAGCGCGGTGAGCGTGTGGACAGCGCGCTGGGCTCGCTCGAGCTCGCAGCTGGAGTTGCTCCTGTGTGAACAACCACCCACCCACGTACCTGGTCGCGCAAGTCCGTGAGCAGCGCGGTGAGCGTGTGGACAGCGCGCTGGGCTCGCTCGAGCTCGCAGCTGGAGTTGCTCCTGTGTGAACAACCACCCACCCACGTACCTGGTCGCGCAAGTCCGTGAGCAGCGCGGTGAGCGTGTGGACAGCGCGCTGGGCTCGCTCGAGCTCGCAGCTGGAGTTGCTCCTGTGTGAACAACCACCCACCCACGTACCTGGTCGCGCAAGTCCGTGAGCAGCGCGGTGAGCGTGTGGACAGCGCGCTGGGCTCGCTCGAGCTCGCAGCTGGAGTTGCTCCTGTGTGAACACCCACCCACCCACGCACCTGGTCGCGCAAGTCCGTGAGCAGCGCGGTGAGCGTGTGGACAGCGCGCTGGGCTCGCTCGAGCTCGCAGCTGGAGTTGCTCCTGTGTGAACACCCACCCACCCACGTACCTGGTCGCGCAAGTCCGTGAGCAGCGCGGTGAGCGTGTGGACAGCGCGCTGGGCTCGCTCGAGCTCGCAGCTGGAGTTGCTCCTGTGTGAACACCCACCCACCCACGTACCTGGTCGCGCAAGTCCGTGAGCAGCGCGGTGAGCGTGTGGACAGCGCGCTGGGCTCGCTCGAGCTCGCAGCTGGAGTTGCTCCTGTGTGAACACCCACCCACCCACGTACCTGGTCGCGCAAGTCCGTGAGCAGCGCGGTGAGCGTGTGGACAGCGCGCTGGGCTCGCTCGAGCTCGCAGCTGGAGTTGCTCCTGTGTGAACACCCACCCACCCACGTACCTGGTCGCGCAAGTCCGTGAGCAGCGCGGTGAGCGTGTGGACAGCGCGCTGGGCTCGCTCGAGCTCGCAGCTGGAGTTGCTCCTGTGTGAACACCCACCCACCCACGTACCTGGTCGCGCAAGTCCGTGAGCAGCGCGGTGAGCGTGTGGACAGCGCGCTGGGCTCGCTCGAGCTCGCAGCTGGAGTTGCTCCTGTGTGAACACCCACCCACCCACGTACCTGGTCGCGCAAGTCCGTGAGCAGCGCGGTGAGCGTGTGGACAGCGCGCTGGGCTCGCTCGAGCTCGCAGCTGGAGTTGCTCCTGTGTGAACACCCACCCACCCACGTACCTGGTCGCGCAAGTCCGTGAGCAGCGCGGTGAGCGTGTGGACAGCGCGCTGGGCTCGCTCGAGCTGCGCCTGCAGCGCTCGCAGCTCGAGCTCCCCCCCCTCGCCCTCGCCCCCGCCCACCAGCGACAGCGCACGCAGCCGCGGGAACCAGTCCAGGTTGTTCGACTGCACAATCACACAGAACCATCAATATTTAGTATGCTGCCGATGTAGCGTAATTTATACGGTCGCGGTCCCTTATGCTTGACTAGTTTTCGAATAAAATCTTATCCTTACTTTGTTCTTATAACATTTTCAGAAAATCTTACCTTAATCATGGAGTGCACGTAGCTCTCCGGTCCGGTGAACTCGGTGGGGTCTTTGACCCTCACCAGGACCATGAAGTACAGGTAGTGCCACATGTTGTGTTCGCTCTTTATGTGTTCCTCGAATGACACTGTCTTGTTGTCAAAGGCTGACCTGTTCAATCCTGTTTAAATAATATTATTTGTGTTATATAGCACTACGAACCACTAGGGTAATGCACATTTCTGCTCTCCCCGGGATGTGCTCTAGTGATTCTGGCTTCTTCTGTCTTCAATAGAATCGATGAAGGCCTTCAGGGAGGTTTTAGTTGTTAAATATCCCACATAACCAGGCTTACGTCCCCTCAGTCACCGGGTAACCTTTTGAATATAATACAAAGTATTGTGCATTTGTACGTAACGTAAGAGACGTACTTTAATGAGTGCTTATAATGAAGTGCCTAGAATATGCGTCTGTAAAAGCGACTTAGGGAATTTTATTGGATAAAATATTTGCATAACCCAACCTCGGCCCCTATGAAGACTGAGTACCTTTTGAGGATTACCTCCAACATAGATATACTATCTCCAATGCATAAAATGTAAGAAATTTAGCAGCCAAGCAGTATGTTTAATTATTAGAACAGTCCAGTGTAAAGCGCACTGTAGCTGAAGAAGCGTAGCTGTCAATGAGCTGGCGTCTCGCTTAACATCACGCAAACGTCCTCCTTGTCTGGTCACCAAATTGTTTTAAACACAGTGTCTATTAATTCCTCCCTACCAATATAACAAGCAATTAGAGAAACAAAAATATCATACCACAAACAAAACAGGTGTTTTTCAATATGAGCTCTTTCTGTTGCTTCTCGCTACGCAGGTCTGCGAACGTGTCGATGATCACACCGAAGATGAGGTTCAGCACGATGATGATCACGACGAAGAAGAACAGAAGGTCGTAGACCACGCGCGCCACGTAGAGGGGCTCCTGCCGTGCGAAGAGTTAGACACCGTCATATCACAAATTAATGGCTATTTGTTCAATGAATTGAAGACTAATTGTTGGCACAGCTCTACGCCGGCCGTGATACCGGGCGGCGTCCATCACTAGGCGGCCCTCGCGGATAGACACACACCATACCGAACGGCGAGACAGACATATATAATAATAATATCTTGGGACAATCCACACACGGTCATCTGATCCCAAACTAGGCACAGCCTGTACTATGGCAAGACATATATTGTAGCACGGTGTTGACAGTTACCTACGAGTATTTTGTAATTACTGGAGAATACAGTCCGCATTTTATAACGAAATTATCATGTTTTCACTATCCGAGAACACCTAAGGATATTATGCGCCCGCCCATGGTCCTTCGAGCCGGATTGAATGATGATGATGATTGATGAAGTGGGAAGTCGCTTTGAAAATCGGGTGTCACGGATTCGAATCCAGAGAAGACAAACATGTGCAGTTGCTTTTTATATCCTAAGGTCACGAGCCGGGCTATTGCGTGTCTTTAGCCACCTAAGTGACTATCAAGCTTCAGTTTTCCACCCAATTTTGATGTCAACTGAAAGTGTTTTAGTATTGGAATTTATTGGTCACTCAAGTGAGGCAATACCGAATGAATCATTTAACAGTTATTTGATGGTCACTTGTTATAATAATCATTCACTTCAGTTGACAAACGAGATGCGTAATAGGGGGGAAAATAAGTAAGATGATACGTCCCACAGGCATGTAAAAAACCGAGGGAGCGGTATACTCACGAAGCTGGCGGGGGCCCGCAGTATGTCGCCGATGCCGCCGCCGTTTCTGAGCCCCTGGTTGAGCGTGGTCACGATGCACATGATGAGCGAGGGAGCAGTGTACTCACGAAGCTGGCGGGGGCCCGCAGTATGTCGCCGATGCCGCCGCCGTTTCTGAGCCCCTGGTTGAGCGTGGTCACGATGCACATGATGAGCGAGGGAGCAGTGTACTCACGAAGCTGGCGGGGGCCCGCAGTATGTCGCCGATGCCGCCGCCGTTTCTGAGCCCCTGGTTGAGCGTGGTCACGATGCACATGATGAGCGAGGGAGCAGTGTACTCACGAAGCTGGCGGGGGCCCGCAGTATGTCGCCGATGCCGCCGCCGTTTCTGAGCCCCTGGTTGAGCGTGGTCACGATGCACATGATGAGCGAGTCGCAGCTCCGCTCGCGCAGGTCCCCACCCACCGACACGAACCGCGCGGGCCGCGAGCACTGCTCGCCGTCCAGGGAGGACGTGTACTTGCCCGCGCCCGCGCCGCACCCCTCCGCCTCGAAGCGGGGGTCGTCGTCGTCTGTCACACAGACGCACAATAAGGACCAGTGACTGGAGTAGCTAGATTGATTTTAGGCCACTGACGTCAAACGCATGCGTTAATATGCCTCTGAGTTTCCGGAATTTAAAAATTGTTATGATATTTTTTCCCGGAATTTCGAAACTGTTACATGGGTCTCAGTCAAAAACGTATCACGACTACAATGCTAGTGGCGTATTATTTATAAAATTCCGATACTTACCGAGACAACCACCATGGCCATGGTGAGAGTACGAGAAATCTAGCTACTCCGATCAATGACAATAACCGTACGAGTTCTCTTCCCAAAAAGTGCAAGAATCTTTGTGTACAGAGTTATAAAAACAGGCATATTTAGACCTTTATTAGTAGCAAACGATGGCAGTTTTTAAACCCCAACGAAAAAGACGGAGACATCTGTGTATGCACCGTAGCTTCCAAAACTATAGGTGGATTTGTATGCAGATTATTTTGAAAACTGTGATTTCTATAAACTCGTCGCATCATTATTTTTTACTATCAATTTGTAAATGAGACGGCAACCTATAAACAGACGTCGACAGACGTTAATTAAGTCTCTCATCATCATCATCCGGAAAACGTCCACTGCTGAACAAAGGCCTCCCCCTTAGACCGCCACAATGAACCACAATTTGCCATTTGCATCCACCGGCTGCCGGCGACGCGAACAATGTCGTCTGTCCACCTAGTGGGAGGCCTGCCAACGCTGCGTCTTCCGATTCGTGGTCGCCACTCGAGAAACTTTCTTCACCAACGGTTATCGATTCTTCGAACGATGTGGCCAGCCCACTGCCACTTCAACTTGCATATTCTATGAGCTATGTCGGTGACCGTGGTTCTTCCGCGAATCTCCTCATTCCGAATTCTGTCGCGTAAAGAATTCCGAGCATAGCTCTCTCCATAGCTCGTTGCGTGACTCAGAGCTTCTCCAAAAGACCAGCTGCTAAAGACCACGTCTCAGTTTTAAGTCTCTAGAGCCCAGTAACTTCATCCGCTACAGTGTCCTTCACACAGCAATTGTACACTGCTACTTGGCGGCAGAATATCTGACACTGCGGTGGAGCCTACCTAGACGATCCCTTGTACTTGGAACCTATCACCTAAAGCACGTACCGTAGGTTGTATACTCACCGTCGAGTCGGTCTACGCTGAGGAGGAAGTGGTCTCGGAAGAACATGTAGCCTACGATGGAGAACATGTAGACCAGCACCAGCGCCAGAACTGCCGTCAGTAAGATGGACCGCCCGTTGCGTGTCACTGATCGCATTACGTTCAAGAGAGTCTCCTCGCGGTACACTATGTCTAGGAGCTGAGATAAAAATATAGATAATGTCAATCTTGTATAATTGTCGGCTTCTCCCACATAAAGTACCCATTTACATCATACTTATTCATCATGCACAATCTTCCATCCACACTACTTTCTACACATATACATTATTTATAATTATTTCTAATACACAAACATTTATATAATATATATACACACATAAAGTATTTATTTACAGCACTATAACAACATTACATAGTTCCATAAACCATCACACCACTTCATTATTATAGTCGGTTATGGTGCAGTGGAACCACACCTTAACAGCAGAACAGTTCGCGCACATCTACCAATTGCGGGTAGATGTAACTCAACAATACTTTTACATTCCGTATTGCACCGCGCATACTGCTGTATTACGAGTCGCTTTAAATATCTCAATTGTTGTTAATATCCTGTGCTATCGCTTATTTTACTGTAAACTTGCTCCTTCTATTGTGTGTGAATTCACCTGAACTGTGTACTGTATAACTATCTTGTGCTTGTACAATATATCCTATTGTGCCTTCGTGTGAACTGTTTTACTTTCCTGCTTCGAGTTGGTCTACAGTGCATCCTATCTGGATAAAGGACACCTATCTCGACAGTTAAGTACAGTGCTATAATACTGATATACAATACTACGAACAGTACCCGATCAACATAACCGTGATCACCCATCAGGAGACCATTCCTACAAATAGTAGCAGCAGCATAGACCACATCATAATACGCGACCAGAAAATAGAGCGAGTGGAGGAATATGTACATCTTGGGTAGATCTTGACTCTATAAAAGAGAGGTCAGGAGAAAGAAATTAAGCGCCGTATACAATAGGCATGATGACTAAGTACGAAAAAATACTCTATAATGTACTTACGGGTCTACTATTGCCAAAAATAATCATATTTTTGTATTAAATTTACAATTAATAGCAATATTTTCAATTTTTTAAATAGTTTGAATTTCGTTCCAAAACGATGGCCGGTGCATGGCGCCATGTTGTGACGTCACTACGGCGGTGTAAATAAACATCTGTCTAGGTATAAACGTGAATCATTGTATGAAAGAAAAAGTTGAGATGACAGTTTGACAGTTGTTTATTTACACAGGATTGACGTCATTCACTCTGAGCAGCGTTTATTACAAAATGGCGATTAGCTGTATTTGAGTAATTTATTTGCTTAAATATCACGAAAATCTCTATATTATTATGAAAATGAGATGCATTTTTGGAATCAATGCAATCTGTTCTAATATTTAAAACCACAGATTTATTGCTATTGTGTTACAGTCATCATGCCTATTAGGATGGGCAGCTTTTGGTAAACTGACTGAAGTACTCAAAGGGGATATACCTATGAACCTCAAACGCCGTACTTTCGAACAGTGTCCCATTCCTGTCATGGTATATGGGGCCGAAACCTGGACGCTTACTAAACAAGTGATCACCAGACTGCAGCACCCAGAGAGCCATGGAAAGGGCTATGTTAGGGATCTCTCTTTGTGATAGACTACCTAACACGGAAATCCGAAGAAAGACTAAACTGACTGACATAGCCAAAACCGTGGCTAAGAGGAAGTGGAAGTGTGCGGGCCACATATACCGTAGACAGGACGAGAGATGGGCAAGAAAGGTACTGAAGTGGAGACCGCGCACGGCTCACAGAAGCGTCGGCAGACCACTAGCCACATGGTCTGATGACCTAGTTATGGTATCCGGACGAAGCTGGATGAGAAAAGCTCAAGACCGAGATGGGTGGCATGCATTGGAGGAGGCTTTCACTCAGCATTGGGTGGCAACAGGCTGAAGAAAGAAAGAAGTTAACCAACGCGGTCATAAACGTCAATTAACGGTAATTCGAATCTCGGAGCAGTTTATGCTTATGTTCCATGAATATAAGATGATCTGAAGTTTGAGATAAGAGAAGTACTGGACTAGGACTTTAGAATTAGTCTGATTTCAAGAACTGGATTATTGATAATTAACACTAATTGACGATTATTACTGCAGCAGTAAGAGTTTATTTTAGAGAAAACGAGCAGGACGTCTGCTTGACGCTTCGTTTATATCTTATTTTATTTAAGTGGCTTTTATCCCAACTTATGATTATTTTCTACAAAATTTATATTTATAATTTATTATTAATTTAATTCGGAGAGGAACTTAATGATTCCAAATCATTTCTGCAACACATAAGCAATATCACAGTCGGTTTTAATAATACACTTTGCTTGATGGTATGCAAGACAGAGATTTGCACTACACTGCCACACATTGTCTTAGATATAAGTTTAATAACTTAGAAGAAATTTAAGGCTGTGCCTACATGTGCTCTTTTTACTAGAACACATAAATATTCACATATTGCTGCTTTGCAGGATAATATTTGATATGTCTGTGTATCAGGATGATCTTTTGGAATTAATAGATTTAGCTCATTTAAAATGTTCTATAGCAGAAACCTCTGTTTAGTATAGAACTACAAGATTGACAATCAAATCAACTCCAAGCCCCTATCTGTCTGATTATAGCAATGCGATGTCCATAGGCAGGCGTTTCGTTGGCTTACCTACTCTTACTTAATAAATATCACAATACGAAATACAGAAGCAGCGGTCTTAAAGTTTAACAACCGCACTCACAAACGCAAATTAACTTTAATTTAAATTAAGACACTTTTTAAAATCTATTTATTTCGTCTTTCAGAGTCATTTATGATTAAATTCGATTATTGAACACGAGATAATTGATATCTATACTTACTATCTGCGTATTAAGTATAAATGGGCTTCAAGTGCCAAAATAATCCGAAATCTAAAAATGGAATTATGATCATTAACTTTAATTGGGGTTTGTAGGTTTGGCAGTAAGAGAGCTTACAAGCTGTTCTCGAGGAATTTACTCACCAGAACAGAAAAGAAGAACGGGTGGCAGCAGATGCCCAGGAAGCAGAATATCAGGTAGACGCTGTGGTACACCAATTCCGGGTCGGTGAGCACGTTCCGCGGTGACTTGGATAACGTGCCTTGGTTGCCCATTATGCTTACCAAGTGGATTCCTTTTACCACTATCTGTTGTAAAAAAAAATACTGTTTTGATGAAGTTCAACGGTTCCAACATAATCGAGAGGTTGCTATAATCTGGCAATGTTATAAGATTTTTGTCTAGATATCAACAGCAGTAGACCAATGTATGAAGCTGTATTCGGTAAATGGCAATAGGCTTGCTCCCTTAAAGATGGGATCTAAAGTGGACGTAGTACGCCAATACTGATCAGTGGCATGCACACATTTTTATGACAGGCAAAAAAGCAAATTTATTTGATTATTTACTTTATTTTGATCATTCAGAGAAGTTGTAGGGTAGGCAATGTCTTTTTGCCTATATGGACTGCACGCCACTGATACTGATATATGAAACTGATGGTGTACGCGTGTCTAACACCCATATTCTTAGACGTTACCTCGAAAGTTCCTCGACCTCGACTCAATCGAGGCTACCTTAAGGATCACCTCAAACAATCCTCGAAATCGGTATTCTTAGTTATACCTCGAGCTTGTCGAGAGATATTCTGGAGGATCCTCGAGTAAGGTTGAGTCGAGGTAATACGTCATTGATTACGTCATTAAATCATAGATTTCAGCCTCGCACCAACATTTTATCTATGGTCACTCACAAGTTGACAGATAGGATAGCTCTTTTTTACAGTTTTTTAATCTGTGTCGTACGACTCGTCGTCCGTCGTGCGCTGAGGTCGTGGTTGTTTGCGTTATGGTTCTTGATGGGAATGTTGAGGAATGTGTGTACAATCTATGCATGCACCCCTGTACACCTGGAAATTCTGCTATGCACCTGATAAAAGTTTTGTTTTGTCTCTAGATGTTGAGAAATTAAATGAATTTCTGATAGTGTCAGATTTAGCACTGTTTGTTTTATAAAACGTCTTTGGAATTTTGCACTATCGTAAAATTTCTAGAACCACGCCGTTCAGGATAATTGTACGGATTATCAAAAAGATAATTCGGAAAAAGTTGGAAGCTTTGATAACAATACGAGTACATATACAATATACATGGCTCTAAAATATAAAAATCTGTTTATAAATGTGGATGAAAAATATACAAATATGGCGTAAAATCTCCTCGAGGATTCCTTAAGGTAGGTCCCGACGTACCTTGAGTTTGACAGTTGTCTCCTCACCTCGACTGAGGAAAAATGTCGACGAACGCCGAGTGGAGGAAACTTTTTGCAACTATGAATACCGATTTCCTTGACTGAGGTTGAGTGGCGTTGAGGAACTTTCGAGGTAACGTCTTAGAATACGGGTGTAAGACATGTAATATCATTTCTATACAAACAAATGTACAAAACACAGCTTTGTAAAAAAATGGACCTAAATGGAATCCCTGTGTGACACCAAAGGATATGGATATAAATTCAGATATCTATCAATTTCTTACAACAGTTTTTTTAAACTTTTAGTTAAATACGAATGAACCTACTTAGTTAACCACTGTGGATGCTTAAATTTTGGATATTACTGAACAAACTACCTAGATGTATGGGATCAAAAGTTTTTACAAAGTGCGTGTGCGTATTCTTTCTACTTTCCTTTACTTGCTTACTTTACTAATAAGAGATAAAAAAATACGAAACGGACAGTGGAATTACATGTGTTTATAAGTATACAGAGCGGTTGACAGAACAAACGACATTTCAAAACCAGATCACTTTGCATATGTAATTTTGTGCTGGCGATCTAGACATGGATACGATAAACAAGATAAATGGTAGCAATAATAATATTGATACTCAATTCATCAACAAAGATACACTTTTAAGCTTATTAACAAAAAGCCACCATATCGCCTTGCTTCTAGTGTAGCAATCATAAATCAAATTAGCTCACCCCCCTTTGTTATAAGAGCGCCTGCGCCGTCATCTGGGCGTTTGCTTCCTCCCAAGGTCTGACGCTATATAGTTAGTTATACTCACGGTAAGCATGGCGAGCGCCCAGAGCGTGGGCTCGGGCCCCAAGGAGTACATGAGGCGTACGGCAGCACTAGCAGCCAGGGCCCTCGCCCCACCTCCCCGCGGCAGCCACGTGACGAGCGCCCCCGCCACGCCCGACACGCACCACACCACCAGCGACAAGTGCTCGCCCAGCTCTGGGACATAACACACCACACCCATCGAGATACTGTTTAGATTGGGCTAGACCGAACTTTTCCTTTGGAGTCGCTGGCCGTTTGGGGTGTGGACCTAGACGTCCATCGAGTACAGTGGCGACTCCGAGGAGGACGGCGGCGGGGTTGCGACTGTGAGCACAGTCACAGGTTCTCAGGAGGCTATAATGCAAGGCGGCCGGCTCAAGGCAAGGCACTGAGGGACTCCTGGTGCAGATCCCACCAGAGAATTCAGGCCCCCCCTCTCATGTGGCGATGCGAAAGCCAGTGCCAGTGCGACAGCCATTTAGTGGTTACAAATCAAACATACCACGGTTGAACCCCCCCCCCCACAAGTCCCAGGGACCTATTGAAGATTTCCCCCGCGAGTACAAAAAAAAAGGATTTTGGTCTTTGGGTCCTAGACGAGTATACCACAGGGCCCTAAAGGTTTCTCTCACGAGAGCATAAAATAGGCAACACCGCCTAGTAAAGTAAAAGGGCCCAAAAGAAATGTGACGAGGTCGGGAACCTTGTCTTAAAGAGGGCTCGTAGGGCACGGACACACAGACTCTGTATGTCCCTACTAAATGTTCACATCCGGGCGGCGCTACATTGTTGGCCCTACGTCGTCACAAGCACCGCTTGAATATCAAGGGGTGTGAGGATTCTCTCATCCCTTGGAGTGTGTGCTCTACACAGGCTGATCCGGTCCTGGCAAGATTCTGGCGAAGTCCGAAAGAATTGCCTAGACAATGTCAACGAAAGCTAACGTTATAGGAACGGGGAAGTTGTCGTTGGTAAAAAATCCACATAACTCGACCGATGTCCGCCCCTAAAACGTTACATTTACGTGTTTAAAGTTTTTACTCAGTGTCACCCCTATAGCAAAAATAAAGGCAATACGGCTCGCAGCGGCGAGTTCTCTGAGTACGGCAGCAAGCGGGGTTGCTACCCCCATCACCATGGGCACCGTGATAGGATAGGAACACCTCTCATATACTGCTGTTACAGTTTGTGCTTCTATCACGCAGTATCACTTAATTAAGGTACAAAGAAAAAATTATACTCACTGGGATTTTCGTCTTGGAACGGATAGAAAAAAGCCACTATGATGTTGATTAGAACAGCGAAGTTGAACAATATGTTGCTCCACAAGGACATGTAGGACGACACCCAGAAGAGAAGTCGTTGCCCTGCACACAACGACACTCGATATACAACCACCAATACGAGCACCACCACACCAGCAATACCAGCCATAATTTATCACTAGGTCATCGATATAATATATAAACTAGATAAACATTCATTAACAAAATGACATCTAAAAAGTGGTCGCGGAGGTTGCAAACTTATCTGTGCTGGTGGCGGAAACGTGAACTAACGGTTTTATTATAATAATGACTTGTAGTTTGACAATTTCATATAGACAGTAGCGACACTCCTATCAGCAAAAATAATTTAGTCAGGCTGTTGTAAAGAAATAGCGACACAAGGGCGCTATTTCTTTCTACCACTTTTTGGACCGTGACACCTAATCTAGTTTAAAAATTATATCGATGCACTAGGTAGTAGATCTGGTGAACTCTGAGCGTTGCTACTGAATGCTTGCCCGAGACGGGCATCAAAGCAAGCACCTCGAACGTGCCCGGAGGAGCGAGCATTCCAGCTTCCCTCGAGACATACGCTAGCGAGCGTCTAGCGCTAGAAACACTTACTACGTCTGAACGGAGTATTCAAAGTCTCTCCGATGAAGGTCATCGGGGAAATTGTAGTGGGTCAGTAACCCACATAACTAGCCTCTGACCCTACGAAGACTGCTATCTGTTTGTCGTTTAGTTACTGGACTTTCTAGAGTTTATCAAAACCGTTCTGAGGCCTCTTGATTTAGCTTAACGACTGTTGTCTAATGCTGATAACACATCCTCATCAGTAACTGAAAGACGTCCACTGCTGGACAAAGGCCTCCTCCTTAGAAGGGAGGAGTTGCCATAATTCCCACGTTTGACAGGCGTTTTGGGGATCACAACTACCGGGACAGACTTTTTGCGTGCCCTCCAAAGCACTGATATGCTTAGTTTAAATGTCACTAAACAGTCACAAATATATGGTGAACGGTGACTACTACTGATTATTACCGCCCTTCCTTAGTGTCCATCCGAGATCTAGTTAATATTGAGTATTAAGAAGAAAAATCATGATGAAAAGATCACGAGGAGAAAGAGAGTACAATCAAACAACAACGAAGTACAAATAATGAAGTATTACCTCGCAGCTTCTTCTGCCATTTCATCTCGTGGAACAGATTGTCGAGTCGCGCGAAGAAGTCAGCCACCTTGCTGCCTTGGTCGTCTCGCTCGGCGCTCTGTAGTACACGGTGCTTACTGTCGGCGGGCAGATACTCGCAGATCTCCGGGATCGGGAACACTATCTGCTCCATGCTCCGGTCTGTGCGAACTATCTACACTTGGGAAGAAGGTAGACGCTCATACATCGTGTGCCTACGTCACGGCAGCCGCCTATCGAGAAGTCGGGAAAGATGGACGAACAAAAAACTGGTAAGTGCGTGTCGGACTCACGCACAGAGGGCTCCGTACCTTCATTGGACTTGTAAAAGTTCGTTTATTATCAGAGGTGTTATGAATAGAACACCTCAGATAGCAAAAAAAGCAAACCGCATGACTATATAAGTTTATTTCTCAATGTTTTTTGAAGATGCGTTTTATTTTTCCTGTTAAATATAAATACTATGCGTTTCAACTAAGAATGTGTCTTTCTTGAATCTTGCCGTTTCAAATATATAATTACTAAAATGAAGACATTACAATAAAATAATCAAAACCGGGGCGAATTTTTGATTTTGTGTTTACGTTGCTGCCAGTACAAAAATCATAAAAAAACGAGTGAAGTTCCGCAGTCGCGACCATCATGGCGGCATTCTTAGTTGAAACGCATAGTAGGCATTTTTAGCTGTAATCATTTCTGAATTTTTTCTTCACAAACTTCGGAATTAATCGTAAATTAAAAATCTGTTTTGGAATGTGCAAATGAAGTCCTTTCATACGATTCTTCTGTCGATAAACTGGCTCACTTTGAAATTCAATGGTACATTTCAAAACCTATAGAGAAAGTAAAAAAATTGTGTGTGTAGGGGCGACCTCGATCTGCGTTGTGTGTGAATGGTAGTATCATAAGGCAGTGATTGTGGGGTAGTGTCAAGTAGTATGTGTGGTAGTGTTTGAAGTAGTGTGTGATGTAGTGTGTAAAGTAGCGAACAAGATCTGTGCCGTGTGTATATGGTAGTATCATGAGGCAGTGATTGTAGGACAGTGTGTGAAGTAGTATGTGTGGTAGTGTGTTATGTAGTGTGTAGGGTAGCCACCTCGATCTGCGCCGTGCGAGTATGGTAGTATCATAAGGCAGTGAGTGTGGTGTAGTGTGTGGGCCTGTGGAGTAGTATGTATGGTAGTGTTTGAGGTAGTGTGTGAGGTAGTGTGTGGGGTAGTGTGTAGTGTAGTGTGTAAGGTAGCGACCTTGATCTGCGCCGTGTGAGTACGGTAGTACCGCAGCGCGTGTGAGGTAGCGTGTGGGGTAGTGTGTAAGGTAGCGACCTCGATCTGCGCCGTGTGAGTACGGTAGTACCGCAGCGCGTGTGAGGTAGTGTGTGGGGCAGTGTGTAATGTAGTGTGTAAGGTAGCGACCTCGATCTGCGCCGTGTGAGTACGGTAGTACCGCAGCGCGTGTGAGGTAGTGTGTGGGGTAGTGTGTAATGTAGTGTGTAAGGTAGCGACCTCGATCTGCGCCGTGTGAGTACAGTAGTACCGCAGCGCGTGTGAGGTAGTGTGTAGTGTGTAAGGTAGCGACCTCGATCTGCGCCGTGTGAGTACGGTAGTACCGCAGCGCGTGTGAGGTAGTGTGTAAGGTAGCGACCTCGATCTGCGCCGTGTGAGTACGGTAGTACCGCAGCGCGTGTGAGGTAGTGTGTAATGTAGTGTGTAAGGTAGCGACCTCGATCTGCGCCGTGTGAGTACGGTAGTACCGCAGCGCGTGTGAGGTAGTGTGTAATGTAGTGTGTAAGGTAGCGACCTCGAACTGCGCCGTGTGAGTACGGTAGTACCGCAGCGCGTGTGAGGTAGTGTGTGGGGTAGTGTGTATGGTAGCGACCTCGATCTGCGCCGTGTGAGTACGGTAGTACCGCAGCGCGTGTGAGGTAGTGTGTGGGGTAGTGTGTAATGTAGTGTGTAAGGTAGCGACCTCGATCTGCGCCGTGTGAGTACGGTAGTACCGCAGCGCGTGTGAGGTAGTGTGTGGGGTAGTGTGTAATGTAGTGTGTAAGGTAGCGACCTCGATCTGCGCCGTGTGAGTACGGTAGTACCGCAGCGCGTGTGAGGTAGTGTGTGGGGTAGTGTGTAATGTAGTGTGTAAGGTAGCGACCTCGATCTGCGCCGTGTGAGTACGGTAGTACCGCAGCGCGTGTGAGGTAGTGTGTGGGGTAGTGTGTAAGGTAGCGACCTCGATCTGCGCCGTGTGAGTACGGTAGTACCGCAGCGCGTGTGAGGTAGTGTGTAATGTAGTGTGTAAGGTAGCGACCTCGATCTGCGCCGTGTGAGTACGGTAGTACCGCAGCGCGTGTGAGGTAGTGTGTGGGGTAGTGTGTAATGTAGCGACCTCGATCTGCGCCGTGTGAGTACGGTAGTACCGCAGCGCGTGTGAGGTAGTGTGTGGGGTAGTGTGTAAGGTAGCGACCTCGATCTGCGCCGTGTGAGTACGGTAGTACCGCAGCGCGTGTGAGGTAGTGTGTAGTGTAGTGTGTAAGGTAGCGACCTCGATCTGCGCCGTGTGAGTACGGTAGTACCGCAGCGCGTGTGAGGTAGTGTGTGGGGTAGTGTGTAATGTAGCGACCTCGATCTGCGCCGTGTGAGTACGGTAGTACCGCAGCGCGTGTGAGGTAGTGTGTGGGGTAGTGTGTAAGGTAGCGACCTCGATCTGCGCCGTGTGAGTACGGTAGTACCGCAGCGCGTGTGAGGTAGTGTGTGGGGTAGTGTGTAATGTAGTGTGTAAGGTAGCGACCTCGATCTGCGCCGTGTGAGTACGGTAGTACCGCAGCGCGTGTGAGGTAGTGTGTGGGGTAGTGTGTAATGTAGCGACCTCGATCTGCGCCGTGTGAGTACGGTAGTACCGCAGCGCGTGTGAGGTAGTGTGTGGGGTAGTGTGTAAGGTAGCGACCTCGATCTGCGCCGTGTGAGTACGGTAGTACCGCAGCGCGTGTGAGGTAGTGTGTAGTGTAGTGTGTAAGGTAGCGACCTCGATCTGCGCCGTGTGAGTACGGTAGTACCGCAGCGCGTGTGAGGTAGTGTGTGGGGTAGTGTGTAATGTAGCGACCTCGATCTGCGCCGTGTGAGTACGGTAGTACCGCAGCGCGTGTGAGGTAGTGTGTGGGGTAGTGTGTAATGTAGTGTGTAAGGTAGCGACCTCGATCTGCGCCGTGTGAGTACGGTAGTACCGCAGCGCGTGTGAGGTAGTGTGTGGGGTAGTGTGTAATGTAGCGACCTCGATCTGCGCCGTGTGAGTACGGTAGTACCGCAGCGCGTGTGAGGTAGTGTGTGGGGTAGTGTGTAATGTAGTGTGTAAGGTAGCGACCTCGATCTGCGCCGTGTGAGTACGGTAGTACCGCAGCGCGTGTGAGGTAGTGTGTGGGGTAGTGTGTAATGTAGCGACCTCGATCTGCGCCGTGTGAGTACGGTAGTACCGCAGCGCGTGTGAGGTAGTGTGTGGGGTAGTGTGTAATGTAGTGTGTAAGGTAGCGACCTCGATCTGCGCCGTGTGAGTACGGTAGTACCGCAGCGCGTGTGAGGTAGTGTGTGGGGTAGTGTGTAATGTAGCGACCTCGATCTGCGCCGTGTGAGTACGGTAGTACCGCAGCGCGTGTGAGGTAGTGTGTGGGGTAGTGTGTAATGTAGTGTGTAAGGTAGCGACCTCGATCTGCGCCGTGTGAGTACGGTAGTACCGCAGCGCGTGTGAGGTAGTGTGTGGGGTAGTGTGTAATGTAGCGACCTCGATCTGCGCCGTGTGAGTACGGTAGTACCGCAGCGCGTGTGAGGTAGTGTGTGGGGTAGTGTGTAATGTAGTGTGTAAGGTAGCGACCTCGATCTGCGCCGTGTGAGTACGGTAGTACCGCAGCGCGTCGGCGTGGGGCCCCCGCGGCGCAGCTCGTACTAGCGCCGCCAGCTCCTTGTTGTGCGCGGCCAGCTGGTGGCACAGGATGTAGATGTTGTGCCCCACCTGGGGTATAGAACATTATGTATCCCCCTCAGCAACTGACCACATCTATTCTAATATTAATAATCATCGTCAACTTCAAGACGTCCACTGCTAAACAATGGCCTCTTGGAAGAGAGGGGTTGCCCTAATCCCCAAGCTTAGGAGGCGTGTTGGGGATCGCAATATAGGACACACATATACAAGATGTGGTTTTGCTTTTTTTCCATATTTGTAGACCTAACAGTTAAGGATTATGTCAATTGATGAAAAATAGATTAATAATTCAGTGGTTAATAACTAAAAGATAATTAATGATTCATGATTAACGTTCAACCAGAATAAAGAGCTCTCGAGCGCTCAGAATAGGGCCCAAGGTTGGCAACCGCGCGTGCTCTTGTGTACCTAATTTGCGCGAAGATCGGTGCCAGACGGGGTTATTTTATAGTGACCGTTGCACACGGGATTTCTTTTCGTACCAAACATAAAAAATATTTCATAATTTTAAGTTTATAATTTAATGATTGATTTATGTTCTTTAAAAGGTATATATCAACCTCCGTAAATATGGCGAGAATGCAGAACCACATACCGTATACAGGGTGTAAGGGACTCCGTACCGAAAACTTTTATATAATATTTCTCACATTGTCCGTTACAACATTACAGAAACCATTTATATGGATAAAATCTTTTTAAAAAAAAATTGAACCGACTTCAATATCACTGAAAAGTATAAAATAATTTAAATATTATTGAAGTTGGTGTTAGCGTACCTGCTGTGTGTATTTGGCACCAACTTCAATAATATTTAAATTATTTTATACTTTTCAGTGATATTGAAGTCGGTTCAATTTTTTTTTAAAAAGATTTTATTTTAAACTTTTTAGTGATATTTTCATATATAAAGATTGAACCATCGAAAACCGTAAAATTATCTAGGTAGGTTATGATCACATTATCGTCTACATAGTTTTACATAATTCATGTTTCTTCAGAAAATAATATCCGGACGTAATGAAATTTGCATGGAAACATCATAGTAGTTTACTCTCTCGAATAAAAAAAGAATCATCGAAATCGGTTCATAATTGTCAGAGCAATGTAATGGAGAACATCAGTTTTATGGTTTTTACCAGATAAATTCCTCCACATCGTTCATGGTCCTCCAGGAAGTTCTTATCCGGTTGTAATAAAATTCATACAGATTCAATACAGTGGTTTCTTCTTTCGAATAAAAAAAGAATCATTGAAATTGGTAAATATTTGCCAGAGTTATGACCATTTTTGTCCGACCGAGCGAGTCCGAGCGACTAAAACGTCATCTATATAGGCTTTCTTGCAACTCTCAGTGCGCAGTCACCATTCTTGTTTTTTTAGGAACTACTTATTACTAAGCAATAATTTTTTTATGGGACCCAATCAATGGATTCAAGAATGGATGGAAGAAAGATTTTTTCAAATCGGTTAATAATTGCCAGAGTTATGCGCGAACATACATAAAAAAAAAAAAAAAAAAAAAAATATATACAGACGAATTGAGAACCTCCTCCTTTTTTGAAGTCGGTTAAAAATGACAAATGACTAACTTGATAATTGTTGAACATGTAATGAATACGTACGGAATAATATTTATTTTTCAAATTACATTGCGAATTTTAATCAAGCCGCCAAACGTGGAGATTATGGCAACCCCTCCCTTCTAAGGGAGAGACCTTTATTCAGCAGTGGACTTTTCGGCTGCTGATGATTGCTAATTTTGCAAAAATAAGAAATTTACTTTTTTTAAATTGAAATTAGACTTTAATAATAAGCTTATTTTCAGAAATTATTTGGTAAACCTAATAAAAAATATATGAAGATGATATTAGGGAACTGACCTCCTTGGGAGACACGCCCTGCACGATGGCGTCCTCCTCGGAGTCGGAGTCGCCGTCCATGGCGTGCTCCTGGTGGAAGGCGGAGCAGGCAACATCAACCTGCCGACACCACACGCATCACTAACCACACTTAGTTATACATGTTGACTTATCGACTTAGATATACATGTTGACTTATCGACTTGGTTATACATGTTGACTTATCGACTTACTGCCTGTCCCAATATCCTATCTATCTCTTACTATCAGTTAAAATAGTTACATATTTCCGTTTCAATAAACAAAGATAGAAATATCTATCCTTCCTATTGGTCTAGCTTCGAGACCTTAAAGCTTACTAGAGATAAGAAAATTAATGTCAAGTGTCATATTGTTACTTTTTGACTGAGATTGCTATCGGCGGTAGAGTATTGGGACCGGCCGCTAGTAATACATGTTGACTTATCGACTTATGGCCGGTTTCTGAGGTACTTTTATCGATAGTTTATCTATTCGTTAGCGCTATTGGTTCGATAACTTGACACATTGCGTTTCCGAACCTCAAATTGTCACATAAAGTCCGTTTAAACTTGGCTCAATTTAACTGACCAATGTGTGCAGTTTATCTATTCGATAACTTTATTTGACGATTTCAACCAATGATATTATTGTTTTCAACATCAAAATTGACGTTTTTGAGGTTGACGCTGCTGCAGCGTGCGCGCGCAGGGTGCCCGCGGAAAATTTAATTTTTGTATGTCACTTTGTTTACGCAGCACCAGCGCTACGAGAGTTAACGGCGTTAGGTGACACTACTTACGGTGAATTTAATTGATTATTACTTAATTAATATCATTCTTGAGAACTTATTTATACCGGAAAAATGTTAATAAAAATAAGAACTGGTAATATTGGCTATATAAAACTTTAAAATCAATTTTTAATTTGATCTGAGAAAAAGACCCATCTAGCGTCGAATTATTGCACTGCTTATCGGTCTCATAGTTATTGAATGCCTTTCGGTGTACTCAGAAACTCAGTGACAGTTAAACTAACTTTATCTTATAAATAACTTTATTGAACCAATAGCTAATGAACAGTTAACTGAGATCTTCGGAAACCGGGCATTAGTTATACATGTTATGATCCGGACAATGCTTTATCGATATCTATGAATTTCGCTAGTAAAAGACGTGTGAACCGTTTAAATATTTATTTTAAATTGACCCTATTTTGAAATCAAACTACTTTTACAGATTTTATCGCGGTTCATTTTAGATTTTACTAAACCGCGATAAAATCCGTAAAAGTGTTTGATTTTAATGTGTCATATTCGCGTAAGTAAAAGACAACATTATATGACCCTATTTTTTACAATAAAAAATATGCAAGTATTTTCCGTGTACTGTAGAACTTAAACAAAGTATATTATTTAAATGAATGATAAATGTAGGTAGGTATTTGTACATCCACTCACAATCACAGTCTATAGTACTAATTAGCTGCGAGTGTCATAATAATACGTTTTCAAGAATGGATTTATAATCATTATTAACCCTAGCTGACATTTGTAAGTGTGGCAGTTAATCGAAGACTTGAAGCCCACTCACCAGCTGTTTAGGGTTCATGTTGTACAGAATCCTCTCGGCGTTGTTCTCGGAGTCGTTCCTCGACTCCATGATAGCCAGCAGCAGCTTTGAGGCATTGTTCTTCAACTCTAGAACGAGGTCCATGCGCGTCTTGCCGAGCGGGTTGATGTCGTTCAGGATCAATGCCGTTATGATGTCTAGGCCATTGCTCTCGTGGGTCGCTATGCAGTTCTGGTTCTCGTGACAAGGACCTGCAGGGTGTTAAGTTTCTTGTTTGACAGCCCAAAGTGTAGTAAAGTGATCTTATCATCTCGTTGGACAGCCCAAAGTGTAGTAAAGTGATCTTATCATCTCGTTGGACAGCCCAAAGTGTAGTAAAGTGATCTTATCATCTCGTTGGACAGCCCAAAGTGTAGTAAAGTGATCTTATCATCTCGTTGGATAGCCCAAAGTGTAGTAAAGTGATTTTACCATCTCGTTGAACAGCCCAAAGTGTAGTAAAGTGATCTTATTATCTCGTTGGACAGCCCAAAGTGTAGTAAAGTGATCTTATCATCTCGTTGGACAGCCCAAAGTGTAGTAAAGTGATCTTATCATCTCGTTGGACAGCTCAAAGTGTAGTAAAGTAATCATACTATCTCGTTGGACTATCCAAAGCATCGATATAATATTTAAACTAGCTTAGCTGTTACGGTTCGAAAAGTGGCACACAGAAATAGCGCCCTTGTGTCGCTATTTCTATTCAAGCTACAGGCTTACAAAATTTTTGCCGATAGGAGTGTCGCTACTGTCTATATAAAACTGTCAACTACACGTCACTATCATAATAAAACCGTTAGTTCACGTTTCGGCCACCAGCACAGATAAGTTCGCGGCCTCCGCGACCACATTTTAGATGTCATTTTGTTAGTGAATGTTTATCTAGTTGATATATTATATCGATGACCCAAAGTGATGATCACTACGCAAAGTGACGATCAAATAACATTCAAATGAGCATTTGGTATTGGTTAACTTGACTTGAAGTGTTAATTTGGAGAAGGTAGCCACACTTCGCGAATACTTCAAAAGAGTGTTGAGGATACCAAGACTTACAGAATAAAATGAGCTCTTCGACACTGGTATGGCAAAATTGATTTTAAATTCTGGTTTATATTTTTCAATTTTATTCAGACATGTCCGTCTTTCACCATTATTTAGGGTTTTGGGTCCAACGGGCCTACATGGGTAGATCAGTGTGGATATACAGCTATTATAAGTAATTGGTAAAAAATAAGATGTTGGTGTACCTTGGCAGTACTCTGTGAGCGTCTCCAGAGTTTGGTTGATGAGGGCAACATTGCCCTCATTGATGTAGAGGCCAAGTAGCCCCAGGCCGCCCGTAGTGGACCCACAGATGCAGTCCAGGAACATGAGGGTCTCAGACACCAGGTTGTAGTTCGACTTGTTGTTTTGGTTGCGAAGGAGGTTCTGGAATGGACAAGCTTTCAGAGCGAAGCCAATGCGTAATTGAAAATTGTTAAGTAGCATCAAATACATTATCTATCAGCGGCTGTAAGTCCGTTTATTTGCTTCCTTCTTGTAAACTACCCGAAGGGTTGTTTTATGCGATTCTAACAATTAGAGAATTCCGAAAGGAACTTTCTCAAGTCCGGGTGAAGCCACAGCAGATCACTAGACAAAATATAAGAAATTCTACTTCAATCTGCACATTAACCAAATAATTTCATTATGGTCGGCTGTAACCTTTTCAGTGGTGAAAATGATCAAAGCAAACAAGATACATATTTGCAAACAAATTAGCACCAAGAGCTTTAATTCTTCTACCTTTCTTTTTGAAGTGGCAGCAATAAAAATAACTGTAGAGCGCGGTTGTTAGATAGATCACGCACCGGCCTTAACACCAAATTGCCTTATAACTATGGTACCTGCAGGTCAGGGTTGTGGTTCTCGCAGAGCAGCTGCAGAAACCGTAAGATCGGTCTCATGACAGCCACCTTGGGAGGCAGTACATCCGAGCTGCCGGCCTCCTTCTTCTCTGCCATGATTTCTTCCAGAACTGTTGTGCCTGTGGTGATACTTTATAATTATGTACGTGGGTAGAGGTGTTTATACTATAGATGCTTGGTCAAAATAAAACAGTCTTTATAAATCCATCCTGCTATTTACTTCAGTGCCTAAGGTGATAAGGAGGTAAGTTATCGATTTCGGGACAAGAGTAGTGTTGTTAAAGTTAAGAGAGTACTATCTTAACTTTAACAACACTCTCTTCTCTGTCGTAACGCTCTTGACAGAGCGGTCGTGGCCGTTATGTAGTGTTACTAGGGGCAGATGTTACGCGCCTCACGACTTGTCGCCATCTTTCTCTGTTTGCGGTCATCCTGTTTGGTTAACAACACTACCCTTGTCAATTGGAGGTAATTAGGATCAGGCACGTCTCATTAATAAATGTGAAAGACCATGTCAAAGGCATTAATGGGGATCAGGCATTGCTCATTAACAAATGTCAAAGACCATGTCAGAGGCATTAGTTGGGATCAGGCACGCCTCATTAATAAATGTGAAAGACCATGTCAGAAGCATACCTGAAAGTGGACAGCCATATGATAAGAGAGAGAGAGAAGGAGAAAGAGAGAGGTAGAAAGAGAGAGCGGGTGATGGAGATGTGGGAACGAGTGAGTGGATAGATGGGTAGAGGGAAAGGGGGTGGTGAAAAAAGGCAGAAAGAGATGGCTAGAAATGTAGAGCGGAAGGTGGGGAGAGGGAGAAGAGAGAGAGATGGAAAAAGGGGGATAGGAAAAGAAAGGGGGTATTTTTAAAATTGGAGGGTTGTAAATGTAAAAAAGCGCAGGCGGTGCTGTGCGGGGCGGCTAATACTTATTATTATATCGAGACACCGAATACTATCCTCAGGAATCGGACATGTTTTCTTAAAAAAAACTATGTATAATAATAATACTCGTAATGTCCTCCTGGCCGACACGATCACAGCGGTTAATCTTTCGCAAGATCAGCCACCTACGCGGGAGATATTATAGTGCACAAGTGCTTGCGTAGACACAACTGCACTCTCTTCCTTTATACCTCTCACAATCCGATGGGACGGAATACCGACACGACTGCAGAGAGGTTAGGAGCAGGACCGACTTTTTACATGCCCATCCGACGCATGGATCATCTTACTTTACAGACAATCAGGTGATCGGCCTACATTGTCCTAGCCAGTAGGTACAACCTACACCGGTTTGCAAAGCAAGCAGTTTCCCAGTGCGCCACGGAGGCTACAATAAATACGATGTATATTTACCATGCGACATGGTATGTATGTCCGAGTACGCGTGCACAGCGGAGCCGCAAGCATTGGTGACCTCCTCGTCCATCTCCTCGCCCACCACCAGCACGCCGGGAGACGGCTTGTTCACTGCGCAAGGGAACGATATACATTATTCAATTACGGCGAACATATAATACATTGTTATATTTCGAGGAAAATACAACAGACTTCTATCGACCGTTCAGGAATTCTACGCTTGTATTCCGACCGGTAACAAACACAAAATATAGTTAGATTACTAACCCCCTCTTTTTAGAAATCAATAAACAATACTATTTTTTATATTTACCAAAAGATATTTTTTCAGTTAGCGATTGGAGTAAGCACAACTCAGTGTGGCTCAGTTCACGTTCGCCTACACTGATTTATAAATCAACGAATTCAAATAACCTTTGTAGTATTCATGTCGACACGAAATAAGAATTTACCTAAACAATTGGACTAAAAAAGTGTAAATAACAGTTCAAAAATCATCGATTTAAGACCACGGTCTATAAAGACCATAGGTTTTATAAAGTTCCATACATTACAACTTAATGGTACGTTTACGTGCACGTCTACGTCTACGCAGTTGGTGTGCCGTGACCTTGTACAGTATAGACAAAATGTATAATAATTGGGGCTCACAGTCGTTGGAAGCCACCTTCTGCTTGTCGGGGTAGCTGGAGCGCTGCTTGTCGGAGCCGGCGGCGGACGTGCTGCTTGCTGCCAGCGAACGGATCTCTTGCTGTGCTTCGCGCATTTTGTCGTAGAATACCTGACATGTAACACAGTTGAGAGAGAGAGACAGATAAAAAATAATTTTATAAATCAACATTATATTCAAGCGCGATAAAGGCATAGCGTGAAAATACCCCCAATGAGGAAGTACGCCTTCAAAAGAACGTTTTGTTTTTTTGGCGGACGTGTGTGGGGTTCTTCTAAGGGGTTAGATGCTTTTGGGACTTGGAAATCTTTTCAAAGTCTTTTTCGATTCCGTAAATTCAAATTCTGAAGCTTACATTTCGTTAATATTACGTTACCAACCTTTAAAAAGGCTTGCGATATTTCGCCATTCTGTAGTTTAGTGAATATGCTGTGCTGTATTATTGGGTTGCCGCCTTCCAACAGTGCAATACCTACAAAATTAGATAAAAATTATTTAAAGATAAGGACAAAAAATATGTGACGTTTTTTAATACACAAATCGATGACAAAACGCTACACTGATCAGCTGAGCATCACCCACAGTACACGTGTGCATGACCAGACACAGAGAGAGACAGAGATAAAGGAAAAGAGAGAGAAAAAAGAAAGGTGCACCACGGAATCCTCTAAGGATTATATACTCACCAAGTTGTATAGCTTCCAGGAAGATCGCGGGTCTGTTGGTGCTCTTGATGACCAGTTCCACCACCAGGTCGGAGGCGCCTTCTTTATCCAGGTGCGCCTGCACCTGCGCCAGGGTCTGGCCGGTGCGTAGCAGCACTTTAGCTGCACGGCAATACTCCGTTAGTCACCAGGGTTTTATACAACAATGGTTTTAATTAGCAATTATTATGATACAATTTACAATGATTAGCATTTTGTTAAAGTTCGTTCAGTTAATGAAGGCACGCTCCATTGGTTTTTACGAAACTTGAAACCAAGACATCATTTGAAGCAGTAGACCACAACGGAATTAAATTAACCATTATGGAAGAAAGTCTACATCGACATAGAAAAAGAATGGAACGTGTCTTCGTGGAACAAACGCACTATGTTATTCTGTTAGTAACCCTTATTCCGATATTTACAACTGATTGACTGGATTAGTTCTCCTTCAACCACGAATTCGTTTCTTTCTATTTGACTGTTGCATGATATGCTCTTCTAATGTTGTGACTGAAGTCCCATATCATTGAATTAATTGTCTACGAAGTCGAACTATCTTCATTATCGTTCCGGAGACCAGTTATTACTGGTCCATAGATATTTAGATGTGTTTCTCGCATATACTTTTAGATAGGTAGGAACGTGAACGTCCTCTCACAGTTTGACTAGAAAAGTACTGTCCCCTTAACTATTACTACTATTTTTAAATGATACTGACTTCAGCGGGAAGTGAGTGCCGGTAATCTATCGCTACAATGCAGTAGCTCTGGCGGTTCAAGAACTCCGCCTCTTTCCGATAGCTGTTAGAGGAACAATTCCTCTAACATAATATGGTCCCTACTAGAGCGATTTGCTCTCAACGACTATGTATCTAAGGAGTCAGTGGAAATGAGTGGCGGGGGTCTGCTTTTATTTTGGGATCGACATGTATT
This sequence comes from Furcula furcula, assembly GCA_911728495.1. Taxonomy (NCBI): domain Eukaryota; kingdom Metazoa; phylum Arthropoda; class Insecta; order Lepidoptera; family Notodontidae; genus Furcula; species Furcula furcula. The sequence goes on along the minus strand of OU452267.1, from coordinate 12,767,383 downwards.
TAGCAGGGTTATTTATAGAAAAATGGAATCAGAACAAGATCTAATGTCGATTGGATATATTATTATTACGAGATTCCGCGAAGATTTTTGCGTGCACCACAGTGGCAGGGATGTTCCCATATATGTAGCTCTTAAGTACAAAAGGTCTTCTTAGCTAATACAGCTTACTTTTAGCAGTAAATAATACACAAGCTTTGATATCCTAGATGGGTAGAGCTAACTAGCAAAGGAAGCTGTAGTGAGACGGAACGTGGAGGCAAATTATATACGAAGGCGTTAGAAATGGATATGAACTGTCGACATAGATTGTAGCTTAGCTGTGGAAATAAACTATATATCGAAGGTTACACATACAAACATACATCTCGCACCATCGCCTTTAGTAGTAACCATAAAAAAATAGCAAAATGAGCGGAATAAAGCTGACTGCTAGACCCCCCAGGAAGACCACGCGCAATCATAGAATTTTCAAAGAACCTTTGTGTTGGAGTACCTACGTTTTTTAAGAAACTCCTGAGCACAAGTTGAGCCTCTATCTAGGCCAACCAGTTTAAGCTGTATGTTATCAGTCAGTGTTAGTAACGTAAAATAGAGTCTAAATATGTCCAGCAGTGGCGTAGTCACAGTGCAATATAAACCAGTGCCTACAGTACCGTCTGAGGGTGCACCCACCTGTCTTCAGCTGATGCGGATGGCATTCTGCAGCGCATGCGATTTGACAAACAGAAAAAAAAACAATTCTACACTATACTATAAAGGCCAGCTTCACAATTAATTAAGAAATTAATAAAATACCCTATTTGATACCAAACAAGCTATTTTTTTTTCGCGGGGGAAACGTTCAAAAGGTCCCCGGGAGTTGTGGACCTCGACCAGGGTATGTGGGATTCTTACACACCAAAACCCCCGCGGCTGTTGCATCGGCACATGAGACCCCAGGGCTCTCCGGTGGGATCTGCATCAGTGCCTTGCGTTTGAGCCCGCCGCCGGGGGGCACATTGTAGCCCCCCGGGAACCAATCACGGTGCTCACGGGGACGGGAGTCGCAACCCCGCCGCCGTCCTCCTCGGAGTCGCCGCCATACTCAATGGACGTCCTAGGGCCCACACCCCGAACGTCCAGCGACTGCGAAGAGCTACCCAATACGCTGCGCCTACCCCTCCCAACCTCCATTAAAGTGTACGAGGTTAATAATTTCCCTCTACGTTACGGTCCCACAAGTCAGAAATGACGACCCGAACACAAGAACGACCCGACCTAAGAATCGAACAGACCTGAAAGATCACAGCATTTGCTCACACAGGTTGGCCTTAGTTTAGCCGCATAGATATAATAATATGTGTTTTAGTATAATTTAGCCGGTCCAAATTGTTCACACTACATATTTTGAAATTCCCAATTCTGAAACTGGCCCTGTACATGTTAAGGCCGTCGTCAGCGCAAAAGTGGCATAAACTTTGAGATGGTTAATATTATGATTTTAAATAAAAAATATACTTAAACAATAACTGTGGGCAAAATCCTGATTTTGTAAAAAATAAATGTACTATAATGCTGTTTTTACGCTGAGCTTTAAGGATGTCTTTGTCACTAACAATTTCTTGATTTACATTAGGTGTAACAACAAAGCTTTAATGTTGTGTAAAAATTCATTCCAATATTAACCGTATTTACTATGATATAAACATCGATTAATAGTAATGAGTAAGACATCTTTTGACCTTTTAATGTGATTGCTAATATTCCAGATTCTAGAAATCCCATTAGTTGGCTAAAAGTCAAGATTTTTATATAATTATTCTTTTTAATCTTGTGTAAAACACCAAAAAATTATACTCTTTAATACATTAAACCAAACCAATTTTTCTGTTTTAAATTACAGTTAGTAAATTGATCAAGTTAGAATTTTAGTGCATCAACTACTGCTAGCTGTGCTCATGATTATCTAATTGCTTTATACACTAAGGCATTACTGAGATTTTACCAAAGCTTTATAAGTTCAAGTCAAAATTATTGAATCGAGACTGCTTGCATAGAGTACAAAATTTGAAAACCAACATTAACAATACATACAAACGTATAAAGCATTGATTAAATAAATTATACCTTTCATATTATGTTATAATTAGTATTTCCACTGCAAGTCAAGGCACAGATAAACTAATGTGTTGTTCCCAATTAATTGATTAGTCCAATCATTGAACTCGTGAGACATTATTCTCAATAGTTCAATTTGAGTATACCCTAAAAAGTTGGACTACTGAGACAAAATAGCACTCACACTAGTTAACTAAATCATAATTCTTAAGATACCCCAGTTCACGGTTGTACCTACGTTCTTATAGTAGCATTGTTAAGCAGCTAGTGTTGAACTGATTTGTCTCAGCAATCATGAAACTAACTAAAATTTCCTTTATTTACGTGAACACTACACATTGAAATCAGCCCCAGATCTACGATATTTTCAAACCAGGGTAAAAACATAATAGTGGCGTCTCTCTAACGTTTGAGATAAATTCACAAACCTCAAATCGGCATTTCGAGTCCACAAGTTATCATGTGGTGTGGACCTGTGGGTGCGTTTTTCTTACCTGTCGACGGTGAGCCAATCAGGCTTCCGTACGCTAGGCCGTTGTGGTTTAACTGTCGCACTCACAAACGTCAATTAAATTTAATTTAAATTAAGTAATTGATTCGACTTGCCTCTTATGATTATGTTTGATTATTAATTACGAGATAATTCATAAATCTATTCGATATTAGCGTATTAAGTATTAGTTGGCTTCCAGTGTCGAAATATTTAGATTTCAAAAAAATGCCGTAAATGATAATTAACTATAATAATAATAATAATATCTTGGGACAATCCACACACGGATCAACACAATCCACTATGATTGACGTTTGTAGGTGAGGTAGTTCGTTTTTTATTTTTATATTATATTATGATTTTGGCGCCCTTTGAAACTGCCAAACGGGGCGGTTAGAACCCCCCCCCCCCTCGTAGATCCGGGTCTGATTGAAACGAAACTACTCTTATCACAAAAAATACCGCTATTCAGATATTTTGAACGCCATGTCATGTTTAATATGTGTTTCATAAAACAATAACCCAACTAAAAGTCTGTGGTTAAAAACTTACCGCCTGGTCCGTGTGTTACTGCTGATGGCGGCGGCATTTGTATTTTTGGTTCTGACTTCCGGTTTATGAAGTACTGTGATAGGAGCTTGTTGCGTAGTTGATTACCCTGGGAGAAGATTTCTAAATTAGCTAACGCCTCGGAATTTTAAATTTGTACACCTATACAGTTCCCGGGGGGCTACAATGCGCCTTCCGGCGGCGGGCTCAAAGGCAAGGCACAATTTAAATAGTTTTTAATTTAATTTTGTCTGCGTGTATTTTATTTTCATGATTTCTTTTGTTTCATTTCAAACACAATTGTAAAAGGTTGTTTTATGAATAAATGAAATGAAAAAATTATCCCACCGGAGAGACCGGGTGTCCGGCCCCGCCCTTTCAAGTGCCGCCGATGCGACAGCCGCGGGGGTTTTAGTGGGTAACAATACCACATACCCCGGTTGACCCCACATGTCCCGGGGACCTTTTAAATGTTTCCCCGGCAAAAACAAAAAAAGTTGATATTCTGTCGGTATGGACTGAACGCCACTCCCATGTAAAACGTGACGAGCATATTGCCATATAATAGTATATGTTAACGACAGTCAAATACCGGGCTGTCGCCAAGAATTTACAAAACGCCATCCTCGATCTGGGAACGGAACACATGATCCTTTTTTTTTTAAGCGGATGAAATCTTCGAACGATCCCCGGGAGCTGTGGGGCTCGACCGGGGTATGTGGGATTCTTACTCACTAAAACCCCCGCGGCTGTCGCCTCGGCACATGAGAGGGGGAACCCTTGGGCTCTCCGGTGGGATCTGCACCAGGGGCCCCTCAGTGCCTTGCCTTTGAGCCCGCCGCCAGGGGGCGCATTGTAGCCCCCCGGGAACCAGTCACGGTGCTCACGGGGACGGGGGTCGCAACCCCGCCGCCGTCCTCCTCGGAGTCGCCGCCGTACTCAATGGACGCTCAAAGGGCCCACACCCCGAGCGTCCCGCGACTCCGAAGGGAACACATGATCCTACGGTAACATACTAGCGCACACTGAACCACTAGTGTATAGTAAGCATAAAATACCTTTTCTCCGTATTCCGGGTCGACAGCCATCATCTCGCGCAGCGTGCGCAACACCTTGACACAGAGCTTCTCTTCTTTCTCTTCTAGAAGCTTCTCTGTGTGACGAATTAGTCTGCAAATAAAGCCAAACATTAGAAGAATTCTAAAAATCAATTCATACGCCAATGTTAGTGTGTACGTGAGTGCGGCCGAGCGTGTGTGTTCGTATGGTAGACAGGTCTCCATTGCGCAGCTAACAACCCGATATGAACATACTATCCGCAAGAGACAGTCAGTGTATTGTAAATTGACGCGATTAGACAGTTCGGTCATCACCCGCAGGTTGTCCGGGAAAGAATAGCACACGTCCGTTTCTTCCCTCCGGGTTTCGTAGGAGACGACAAAGGGAAAACATGAAGACGGGCAGCAACGTCTTTCTATTTGATTACCTACCATACTGCGATCACCAAGACGCCTGCCATGCTTGGGGGATTATGGCAACGCCTCCCTTCAAAGGGGTCAAGCAGTGGACATTTCTAAGCGCATGATGATGAGATAGTTCGTGGCTTGGCCAAAGATTGTTTTGACTTTACTAAGCCGGCGAGCCAGTCGCTCGTCGCACGCAGCAGACGACCTAATGTGATCTAGCCATATATGTGGTATTACAAGACTAGCACGCATTTCCTGCATAGTAGATTATGTACTTCACTGCACCTGCTTAACCCTTTCACTGCATGATGTAGACGTGTCCCTCGTCAAGGAATGACATTAATGAGTTGAATGAAAGAGTTAAAATGTTTTTAAAAACCATAATGGACCTCTAAGTAGTCTGTGCACGTCGATAACTAAACTTTTCGTCAATGTATTAACTTTAGACTATTTTATAACTTAGTTTATCGTTGATGACCGAGAGGGCCTCAGCGATCACTCTTTCAGATGATTGTATCTCTCTTACTTTACTCTCCGATAGGATACAATGTGATGGGACGGAAGACCGACACGACCGGGGAGACGTCGGGTGCTGGACAGACTTTTTACATGCATTTTTCTTTCTAGACAATCAGGTGATCGGCCTGACTGTCCTAAATCCTAACCAATAATGAACAACTACACAAAGTGGCAGCTTTCCGCAGCGTTTGAACGCGATCTCCAGTTTAAAAACAACCGACATAGTTTACAGAACAAACTAGCTGACCCGCGCAGAGCTCCGTCCGCGTTATTTTGACACAACAATTATAGTTAGACCATAAAACCTTGACAAATTATATATTTATACCTTCCTCATGAATCACTCTATATATTGGTGGAAACTGCATGAAAATCCGTTCAGTGGTTCTTGAGTTAATCGCGAACAAACAGACAGACGCGGCGGAGGACTTTGTTTTGTAATATGCAGCGGTGATGTACCTGGATATGAAGATGCCGCTGGTGTCCGCGTGCGTCATCTCGCCGGGGCTGGTGAACAGCAGGTGCGGCTTGTACAGGATGTAATATGCAGCGGTGATGTACCTGGATATGAAGATGCCGCTGGTGTCCGCGTGCGTCATCTCGCCGGGGCTGGTGAACAGCAGGTGCGGCTTGTACAGGATGTAATATGCAGCGGTGATGTACCTGGATATGAAGATGCCGCTGGTGTCCGCGTGCGTCATCTCGCCGGGGCTGGTGAACAGCAGGTGCGGCTTGTACAGGATGATATGCAGCGGTGATGTACCTGGATATGAAGATGCCGCTGGTGTCCGCGTGCGTCATCTCGCCGGGGCTGGTGAACAGCAGGTGCGGCTTGTACAGGATGTAATATGCAGCGGTGATGTACCTGGATATGAAGATGCCGCTGGTGTCCGCGTGCGTCATCTCGCCGGGGCTGGTGAACAGCAGGTGCGGCTTGTACAGGATGTAATATGCAGCGGTGATGTACCTGGATATGAAGATGCCGCTGGTGTCCGCGTGCGTCATCTCGCCGGGGCTGGTGAACAGCAGGTGCGGCTTGTACAGGATGTAATATGCAGCGGTGATGTACCTGGATATGAAGATGCCGCTGGTGTCCGCGTGCGTCATCTCGCCGGGGCTGGTGAACAGCAGGTGCGGCTTGTACAGGATGTAATATGCAGCGGTGATGTACCTGGATATGAAGATGCCGCTGGTGTCCGCGTGCGTCATCTCGCCGGGGCTGGTGAACAGCAGGTGCGGCTTGTACAGGATGTAATATGCAGCGGTGATGTACCTGGATATGAAGATGCCGCTGGTGTCCGCGTGCGTCATCTCGCCGGGGCTGGTGAACAGCAGGTGCGGCTTGTACAGGATGTAATATGCAGCGGTGATGTACCTGGATATGAAGATGCCGCTGGTGTCCGCGTGCGTCATCTCGCCGGGGCTGGTGAACAGCAGGTGCGGCTTGTACAGGATGTAATATGCAGCGGTGATGTACCTGGATATGAAGATGCCGCTGGTGTCCGCGTGCGTCATCTCGCCGGGGCTGGTGAACAGCAGGTGCGGCTTGTACAGGATGTAATATGCAGCGGTGATGTACCTGGATATGAAGATGCCGCTGGTGTCCGCGTGCGTCATCTCGCCGGGGCTGGTGAACAGCAGGTGCGGCTTGTACAGGATGTAATATGCAGCGGTGATGTACCTGGATATGAAGATGCCGCTGGTGTCCGCGTGCGTCATCTCGCCGGGGCTGGTGAACAGCAGGTGCGGCTTGTACAGGATGTAATATGCAGCGGTGATGTACCTGGATATGAAGATGCCGCTGGTGTCCGCGTGCGTCATCTCGCCGGGGCTGGTGAACAGCAGGTGCGGCTTGTACAGGATGTAATATGCAGCGGTGATGTACCTGGATATGAAGATGCCGCTGGTGTCCGCGTGCGTCATCTCGCCGGGGCTGGTGAACAGCAGGTGCGGCTTGTACAGGATGTAATATGCAGCGGTGATGTACCTGGATATGAAGATGCCGCTGGTGTCCGCGTGCGTCATCTCGCCGGGGCTGGTGAACAGCAGGTGCGGCTTGTACAGGATGTAATATGCAGCGGTGATGTACCTGGATATGAAGATGCCGCTGGTGTCCGCGTGCGTCATCTCGCCGGGGCTGGTGAACAGCAGGTGCGGCTTGTACAGGATGTAATATGCAGCGGTGATGTACCTGGATATGAAGATGCCGCTGGTGTCCGCGTGCGTCATCTCGCCGGGGCTGGTGAACAGCAGGTGCGGCTTGTACAGGATGTAATATGCAGCGGTGATGTACCTGGATATGAAGATGCCGCTGGTGTCCGCGTGCGTCATCTCGCCGGGGCTGGTGAACAGCAGGTGCGGCTTGTACAGGATGTAATATGCAGCGGTGATGTACCTGGATATGAAGATGCCGCTGGTGTCCGCGTGCGTCATCTCGCCGGGGCTGGTGAACAGCAGGTGCGGCTTGTACAGGATGTAATATGCAGCGGTGATGTACCTGGATATGAAGATGCCGCTGGTGTCCGCGTGCGTCATCTCGCCGGGGCTGGTGAACAGCAGGTGCGGCTTGTACAGGATGTAATATGCAGCGGTGATGTACCTGGATATGAAGATGCCGCTGGTGTCCGCGTGCGTCATCTCGCCGGGGCTGGTGAACAGCAGGTGCGGCTTGTACAGGATGTAATATGCAGCGGTGATGTACCTGGATATGAAGATGCCGCTGGTGTCCGCGTGCGTCATCTCGCCGGGGCTGGTGAACAGCAGGTGCGGCTTGTACAGGATGTAATATGCAGCGGTGATGTACCTGGATATGAAGATGCCGCTGGTGTCCGCGTGCGTCATCTCGCCGGGGCTGGTGAACAGCAGGTGCGGCTTGTACAGGATGTCCACTAGCAGGGACTGCTCGGCCTGGAGTAGGGGACGCAGCTGTTCTTCCAGGAGGGCCACGATCTCTTGCAGCCCTTCCATCACTGACTTGTCGTTCTGAAGGTTGGACTGTACGAACATCAAGGACGACAAGTTTATTTTTATGGTCTTATGTAACTGGAAATAGCCCTGAGAGTCTGGTAAGAGTTGGATAGGGAATTAAGTCGATCAAGTTTTCCGTTTTTCTCCATACATTTCACACCAGCGCCTCTAGCGGTAACTAGCAAAAACAATTTATATGTATGTATGAGATAAAACTGAAAGTTTGACTATTTTCGTTAACGATCGGAACTCGTTCTAGACTTCTAGGCACATTTCCTAAACCCTTATTTAGCAAAAAAATTTTTTGACTAAAAATCCCATTTTTTCCAACTTATTTGTATGAGTATGTATGTCTTTCGCACGGTCCACGGCCCTAAACGGGTCGATAGATTTTGGTTTATATGTCGTTAGATTCGTCTAAGTTGTTGAATTCAGGGGCACAGGCGATATATTTAAAAAAAAAACATATCCGTCAGCGGCCATTATGTATTTCTCTTTACTTCGAAATCATCAATACGGGTATCAAATGAAAGGTCATAACGGGATAAGTTGAAATATATATGCAATAAGTATACATATTTTTATGTAAATTTAATGTAATATAACATTTTGTTTTTCGCAGTCAGGATTTTTGTGCTTTAAAAATTTTTATACTTATTTTCAATATAGTACCTAGAAGTACATGGTAACAAACTCGTGGTCTGGTAATCAGGAAATGGAACTTCTTACCCTGCGCACCATCAGGGTAGCGTGTAGGTTGGCAATCTTAATGGATTTGTACCAACTCACCTGTGACGCCATCTTCTCGAGCTTCGAAGTCTTGGAGGCGAGCAGCCACTTGCTGGTCTGTCGGGAGAGAGCCGCGGCTTTGTCGAACACCGTCTGAATCTTGGCTTCTAACTCCAACGGTATCGCTATGCTTCTTGATTTAGCTGTCGTAAACATAACATGAGTTTTTAATTGTTTTTTTTTTTTATTCAGGCTCTGAGTGGGTAATGGCGGTAACCACCGGAACGCACTTCACCAAAACCAAAACCATTTTCGCACATTGCAGACCATTTGCAAAACAAATTCATATGGTAATATTAGCTGACCCGCGTAATTCCATCCGCGCTTTCTTTACATTTACCAAAATAAAATGTAGTCATGTATACCTTTCTAACAGTGAAAGGATTTTCAAAATAGTATTACTGATCGGTGATTGCCCCGAACATCCAAACTCACAAACTTTAATATTAGAATAGATAAATAGTTTAGATCACTGATAGAGTATCGATATATTATTTTATACAAGAAATATACTTATAGTTTACACTGACTTTAATGCTTACGTTAAATAAATTAATAAAACATTGGCCGTCAAATTTTGATCTAAAGCCAAACTTTAATAATTGAGTAGCCAGATGGATCTAAAACATTAGATTAGCTATATCTGCTTCGTACTGTGTCCTGTTTATATGTGTTCTGTATTTTGTGTTTGTGCTAAACTGTGAATAAATCATTCGTGCGTTTTATCATCGTACGATACATTAACATATATTCGGTCGAATGTCTGACAGAAACTGGTTTGAAATAAAACTTACATACACATACGGATTATATCGCGGTTTATTCTAGACTTTATTTTTCCGACATTTGGTCATGGTACTCCCGTGACCATGGGTGCTGCAAGGCATTCGAATCGTCGAGAAAGTAAAATCTAAAATAAACTGCGATATAATTCGTAGTTTCATTTCAATGTGTTTTATATAGTATTTAATAAAAGAAAACATAAACTAGCCTGATGGGATACATACCAACTTCACTGAGTGTTCTGATGCATTTCTCGACATTGAGTTTCTGTGGTGGAGTGAGCCAGGGACACTGGTATATACTGAACGTGGTCTGCAGAAGCTTCACGAAGATCGACTGCCGGGTCTGATGATAACAAATTATGTTAAAAGTGTATAATATAAAATAACATTAGTACAGCCACCGGCACGTAACTTGGCAAGATTCGTTAGATGCGCAGAAATCATTTTTTAGGTCTCTTTGGTTATCAAGCGGGGCGCGGGGAAGAAGGTAACATAGTTCCGGGCGCGCTATTGGTTAGCCGGTGGAGCCTTGCTCCCCGCAACTCGTGTACGTCCCGTTCGTTCCACAGTACACTTGCGTGCACTAAAATAGTTCAATTTGTTTTTGTTAAAAGTTATTGAAAATGTTATTTTATCATTCTAAGTAGATTCCGACTTTTCATCCTACAAACCGCTGGCCGCCAAGCATTAAATCAGTAATTACTTTCTCACAATATTTTATTTTAAAATACATTTCTTAAGTAAGTTTATCTTTATGAATTTTATTTATTACGTCTCATTATATTTCAATAATTCCTATGTTTTTCTTCTTTTTATGACATGACTAAAAATATGTCAATAAAATTGCAATATATTATATTGACCATGTTTTGCTGCAACTAAGTGTACTTGCGCGAACTTTCCCCCACTACACCAAAACCTTGCCAAGTTACGTACCAACGATTATCATTCTTTTAATACTCACGGTATTGTCATCCAATATAATGAAGCGGGAAATAGTTAGAATATAAATATAGATAGTGGCTTAGAATATGTATAAGTACAAGTACAATAGAATGCTTATTTTCAATTAAGAACCGTAGGCACGAGTAAGAACATCGAAAAACATAATATCATATACGTCAATAGGTTACTCTACCGTCAGCTGTATTTATCGACATTTGCTTGTGACAGATCAAACCCATCACTACTTGTCACTTACATATCATGAAAACTTTAAACAACTCACCTGACTCTTGGAGGAAGGATTAAAAAAACCTGCCTAGGCTGTCTACGATTTGTTTAATATACCATAGACAAACGCTTATTCTATTCTTAATGTATGAAATCTATGGATAGTGCCTTTTTAGGCTGCCTGTCCACCGGAGCGGAGCGAGACAGTGGAGCGGAGAAACATTAACCAATAAGATTGCACTAAGATTTTGGAGCGGAGATTTTGTGCAATCTTATTGGTTAATATTTCTCCGTTTCTCCGCTCCACTGCCTCGCTCCGCTCTGGTGGACAGGCAGCCTTAAACCAAGTTTTATTTCATTATATGGTTAGAAGCCAAAATAGTGACAGAGTTGTTCAAGCTGCGCTTTAGCAATCTGACTTTTTAGTTTTCGCGGGGGGAAGCTTCAAAGGGATTTATGGGGTCAACTGAGGTATGTGGGTTTCTTACCCACTAAAACCCCTGGGGCTGTTGCATCCCCGGGGGACCCCGGGCTCACTGGTGGGACCTGCACCAGGAGGCCCTCATCAGTGCCTTGCCCATGAGCCCGCCGCCGGGGGCGCATTGTAGCCCCCGGAAACATGTCACGGTGCTCAAAAAAAGAAGAGAATTATTTCGTGGCCGTTACCTACCCGTGGGGTGCCAAGTTAGAATTGCATCCCCCCCCCCATCTCCTCTCGTTGGGTATCGTAAGAGACGACTAAGCGAGAACAGGAAGACGGGCAGCAGCGTGTTTCATTTGAGTTTATCTTCCACCTATACTGCGATCCCAATCCGCCTGCCAAGCGTGAGGATTATGGCAACCCCTCCCTTCCAAGCGCAGGGGGGGGGGTCTTGGTTTAGCAGTGGACATCTTTCGGCAGCTAATGTTACCTGCACAGTGGTGCTTTGGTCACTGAACGGTGAATTGAAGAAGGTGCATATTGTGTGCATGAGGACGTCCGTGACGTAGTTGACCCACGCCTTCTGCGCGCCCAGCTGCCCCGACCGCCGCGGGGACAGCGACGACGACGGCTCAGATGATGGACCTACGGTACATTACATACAACTTTAAAATGTCTTATTATTCACTAGCTCATGAGGCAACGCTTCGCTGAGGCTAAAATCTTTATATATATACGTGTGTATGTCACTGAACTCCTCCTAAACGGCTGGACCGATGTTGATGAAATTGTTTGTGTGTGTGTTAAAGGGTATTCGAGAATGGTTTAGATTCACAAGTGAAAGAGCGCGAGCGGAGCTGCGCGGGCCAGCTAGTAGTATATAAAACACTTTTCTATTATTAAAATTTGAAGACACCCAAATAAAAAAAAATTATAAGTAATTTATAATAATAAATAATATTCTGGGACAATCCACACACGGTCATCTGATCCCAAACTAGGCAGAGCCTGTACTACGGAAACCAGACAACTGATACTAACACTTTTTTTTGTAAATACATTGTTGTTACGTATTTTATAGTTTAAAGTTATGTATTTTTTTTTCTCTTTTATAATTGGTTTGTATAAACAACCCCGCCTTGCAGTTCATAGTTCCTCTCCATCCAAAGGTTGCCTGGTAGAGATCACTTTTAGTGATATGCCGCCCATTGTTTCATTCTATTTTACTGTTTTTTTTTTCTCTTGTATTTTTGTGTTTTTAATAATGGTGGAACAATAAAGTATTATCTATCTATCTTATATAGATAAAATACCCAGACACTTGGTGGGAATCGAACCCACGACCTATTGGTCAGAGGCCAGGGTGTCTAACCACTAGACCAACAGGCCGGTCAAATTTAGGAAGCCATTCCTGTGACCAGCTTTTTACTTTTTCACCATCAGTATCAGTTTATCCAACTATGACAATTACAATAATTAGGGAACTCCCACAAAATTATAATCATAGCTGGACATCGATATAATATATAAACTAGATAAACATTCACGAACAAACTATTTAAAAAAAAAAAAAAACCGACTTCAAAGTAAATTATCTAAAAAGCATAAAATAACGAAAATATATTGAAGTCGGTGCTAGATAATCATGTTCACCAATACTATCACCAGCTGACACCGACTTCAATATATTTTCGTTATTTTAAGCTTTTTAGATAATTTACTTTGAAGTCAGTTTTTTTTTTTTTTAAATAGTTTATTTAACACTTTTTAGTGACTTATTTTACCATGATAGGTACCAGCACTATCACGCAACTCGAACGTCTACGTTACAGTAACATACTGAAAACATAAAAAGTTTATATCTCTTAAACTACTGGACCGATTTTGATGAAACTTGTACTCTACCCTAAGTTGAAAAATACTCTAACTATTGCAAAAAGAATTTTCGAAATCAGACTTGTAGTTTCTGAGAAATCCGCGGACAAACCTACATACATATACATACTTACATACATACATACACTCATAAAATTTGGTAAATTTGTTTAGAAGCCCACATAGACTAACATATATTAATATTACGCATTTTTATCAATATTACATACATACGCGTCGAATAGAGAACCTTCTTTTTGAAGCCGGTTAAAAATGACATCTAAAATGTGGTCGCGGAGGTTGCAAACTTATATGTGCTGGTGGCGGAAACGTGAACTAACGATTTTATAATGATAATGACTTGTAGTTTGACAGTTTCATATAGACAGTAGCGACACTCCTAACGGCAAAAATAAATTTGTCAGGATGTGGCTTGTAAAGAAATAGCGACACAAGGGCGCTATTTCTCGCTACCACTTTTTGAACCGTGACACCAAATCTAGTTTATATATTATATCGATGTAGCTGGAGGAGGAAATTACCTAATGATTTCTGATATTTACGCGAATACTACACATTGAAATTAAACTAATTTTACGGATTATATCGTGGTTTATTCTTGATTTTAATTACCCGACGTTTCGAATACTTTACAGCATTCACGGTCACGGGCGGACTGAGGTGGTAGCTGTCCAAATGTCATAGTTGTCTTAGGGTACCCTCAGGTCTTCTAATTATTATTGTCAGTCCGATCTACGCAGAAAGAGCTTACAGTTTCTTGAGGTCTTGCAGTGGAATGCTTGTCTTTGGATTTGACTATGTTTATCACGGGATCCCAAGCTGGTGGCAAGCTCTACAAGATGCAGGAGTATACAAACTGGATTGTGACTGTGGGCTCTCATACATCGGGCAAACAAAACGATCAGTAAAAACCCGGGTAAAAGAACATATAGCTGACGTTAAACATCGACACTATACAAAGTCTGCAGTCTGTGAACATGTTCAGGATCGCACCCGCCATTATATTAGATTTGACAAACCACAAATCCTCGCAAAAGAACAGCGCTACCTACCAAGGATGATTCGAGAGGCTATTGAAATTAAAAAGCATCCAAATTTCAATAGAGAAGATGGCTGGGTGCTACCACCAGCTTGGGATCCCGTGATAAACATAGTCAAATCCAAAGACAAGCATTCCACTGCAAGACCTCAAGGCACTGTAAGCTCTTTCTGCGTATATCGGATTAACAATAATAATTAAAAGACCTGAGGGTACCCTAAGACAACTATGACATTTGGACAGCTACCACCTCAGTCCGCCCGTGACCATGACTGCTGTAAAGTATTCGAAATGTCGGGGTAATTAAAATCAAGAATAAACCGCGATATAATCCGTAAAATTAGTTTCTTTTCAAAGGAAATTACCTCTTGACCATTACAGCCACCAACCTTTCACAATATCAGTCATCTACGTGGGAGATATTACAGTGCAAAAGTGCTTGCGTAGACACAAGTGTACCCTATCTTTCTCTATTCTTTCAATCGGAGGGAAGATCGACACTACTGGGGGGAGGCAGAGGACCAACTTTTTACATGTTCATCCGACGCATAGATCATCTTACTTTCCGGGGGAGCAAGTGAACTGCACTTTCCTAGCCATTAAAGAAGGACTACACAAAGCTAGCTCCAAGCGGATTTGAACCCGTCGCTGGCGTCCCCAATTTGCAAAGTGTTAGGGGTTTCACGACGTGCCACGGAGAATTAAAACCATCGCGGGATGCTTCTGCGGTTCCACGCGACGCCACGGAGGATACAAAGTTAATATAGGGTCTTCAAATGCTCCCTTCGGAGTCGCTGGACGTTCGAGGTGTGGGCCCTTTGAACGTCCATTGAGTACGGCGGCGACTCCGAGAAGGTCGGCGGCGGGGTTGCGACTCCCGTCCCCGTGAGCACCGTGTTCTCGGGGGGCTACAATGCGCCCCCCGGCGGCGGGCTCAAAGGCAAAGCCCTGGGGTCCCCCCTGTCATGTGCCGTTGCGATAGCCGCGGGGGTTTTAGTGGATAAGAATCCCACATACCCCGGTCGAGCCCCAACGCTCCCGAGGATCTTTGGAAGATTTCCCCCGCGTCAAAAAAAAGGGTTTTCAAATACCCACCAGGGGTTGCATAAGAGGCGTCACCGTGCAGTATCGCCTGCATGTCGTGGAGGAAGGACCGCTCGAACAGGTCCCACATGTAGTTGCTGGAGTAGATCTCCTTCATCTCCACCTCCGTGTCTATGTAGCAGTGGTTCAGGAAGCCCACGTACGCCTCTTTCACCTGACACATTATATTAACGGCTTATGTTTAACTTTGTTATGGGCCTTAACAAAGCACTTAAAAGAATATTGAACGAGTCAAAGCATGCTAATGGAGTATGAAAAGAAGTTTCTTGGGGTTAAATTATCTATTCTATTTCTATTCTTGGTGGCTATAAATTTGGGCCCAGTATCCACCGGAACGCACTTCGACCCAGTAGGATCCATTGTGCATGCCCTAGCCCTTACTCTGTTTCTGGCGTGTCGAAGAGTTCCCTCAGGTACGCAATGATCGCGCCAGCTTGGAGCTGTACATAATCATTTGGCGTAGGACAGGTTAGGTAGTAGGAACAATTATTCGTATTCCTAAATATAATAAAAGATCACCAAATTAAGGCTGCCTGTCCACCGGAGCGGAGCGAGGCGGTGGAGCGGAGAAACGGAGAAATATTAACCAATAAGATTCAATAAGATTTTGGAGCGGAGATTTTGTGCAATCTTATTGGTTAATATTTCTCCGTTTCTCCGCTCCACTGCCTCGCTCCGCTCCGGTGGACAGGCAGCCTAAATCCCCCATTTTAGCGTGAAATCAGAACCAAAAATTTTACAACTTGCGATCATACTTAAGATGACTAACTTCAATTTTTTATAGTTTAATCCAAAAGATGAAGTGGTCGCTTAAATGAACTATGCCGGGGGTACTCTGTAACCCCGACATCGCTTCGCTCGCTTTTGCGTGCCGCCTTTTGGTGATCATTTACTAAATTTGGTTTCATAGTTGTCCGCCTTTTGGTACTCATTTACAAAATTTGGTTTCCTAGTTGTAGTTTTAATAATGGGCACTTACCTCAGGTATGCAGTCAGGGTGCGTGATCATGGCGACTATATCATCGAGCGGCAGTAGCGAGTGGCACTTGATTTCAGTATACACGTTCTTGCCCATCGTACAGCAGGTTAACAGTTTTACCAGCTGGATGTGGTACCTGCAAGATTCATATTTGTTTACCGTTTGGTTACTGGTAAACCCGGTGTCAGAGTTGTTCAAACGGCCCTTAGGCCGTGCGACTTTTGGCCCCCCATAGAAATGTGGCGAGGTACACCTTTTTTTTTGACGTGGGGGAAACCTACAAAGGGTCGTCCCCGGGAGCTGTGGGGGCGCAACCGGGATTCTTACCCACTAAAACCCCCGCGGCCGTCGCATCGACACATGGGAGAGGACCCCAGGGCTCTTCGGTGGAATTTGCACCAGGTGTCCCTCTGTGCCTTGCCTTTGAGCCCGCCGCCGGGGGGCGCATTGTAGCCCCCCGAGAACCAGTCACGGTGCTCACGGGGACGGGGGTCGCAACCCCGCCGCCGTCCTCCTCGAAGTCACCGCCGTACTCAATGGACGTCCTAGGGCCCACACCCCGAACGTCCAGCGACTCCGAAGGGGCGAGGTATCCCCTGCCTTATGGCCACAGCACACCAAATGCGTAGACGTAAGCGTGCACGTGCACATTACGTTGTAATGTGTGGCGAGCACTCTCTACTGTCCCCGAGACCTACTCTAGTGAGCGTCTGGCGCTGGAGACTGTAGCGAGGTCCGAACGGTGTGCCACGAGTATCCATAGCGTCTACTAAGGGAAGGTTTTTAGTGGTTAAAAATTTCACATAACCAGTCTCCGCCCCTACAGAGATTGGGCACCTTTTGAAGGTTCCGCATAACCCGTCTCCGCCCCTACAGAGATTGGGCACCTTTTGAAGGTTCCGCATAACCCGTCTCCGCCCCTACAGAGATTGGGCACCTTTTGAAGGTTCCGCATAACCCGTCTCCGCCCCTACAGAGATTGGGCACCTTTTGAAGGTTCCGCATAACCCGTCTCCGCCCCTACAGAGATTGGGCACCTTTTGAAGGTTCCGCATAACCCGTCTCCGCCCCTACAGAGATTGGGCACCTTTTGAAGGTTCCGCATAACCCGTCTCCGCCCCTACAGAGATTGGGCACCTTTTGAAGGTTCCGCATAACCCGTCTCCGCCCCTACAGAGATTGGGCACCTTTTGAAGGTTTCCTCGCCGGCAGCAAAAAAGAGTAGGCTTTTGGCTTGGCTTAACGAATGATATCTAGATGACAACAACCGACTGACTTTTTATGAGTTAAACGGAAACCTGAGAATAGTGGCTCCCTTATAAGGAGGAGGTGTTGTCCAGTAGTGGGCATCTTTCGGTTAATGATATGTAAATTAAAAATGAACTAGAGATGTTCGTGGCCAAATAGGTCCTCTATCTCAAAATGTTGATGCATCATGTAATAGGCATGATGACTAATTTTGAAAAAATACTCTATAATGTACTAACGGGTCTACTATTGCCGAAAATGATCATATTTTTGTATTAAATTTACAATTAATAGCAATATTTTCAATTTTTAAAGTAGAGTTTTAATTTCGTTCCAAAACGATGGCCGGTGCATGGCGCCATTTTGTGACGTCACTACGGTGTAAATAAACATCTGTCTGTAGGTATAAAAGTGAATCATTGTATGAAAGAAAAAGTTGAGATGACAGTTTGACAGTTGTTTATTTACACCGGATTGACGTCATTCACTCTGATCAGCGTTTATTACAAAAAAAAAAAAATATATATACAGACGAATTGAGAACCTCCTCCTTTTTTTGAAGTCGGTTAAAAATGGCGATTAGCTGTATTTAAGTAATTTATTTGCTTAAATATCACGAAAATCTCTCTATTATTATGAAAATGAGATGCATTTTTGGAATCAGTGCAATCTGTTCTAATATTTAAAACCACAGATTTATTGGTATTGTGTTGCAGTCATCATGCCTATTATGAAGCATCGTTGTTATTCAGACATGACGTTTATAGGGGCATTTTAAGGGAGCACCTATCTCGTGCACTTTCAAGTAGGATTACGTCATCAGTTACCACACAAGTGGAGGGTTTAGTTCATTATGTCTTTCATACCTCAGAGCTTCGTTCATTTCGTTGGTCCGTCGATACTCTCTCATCATCTGTATGAAGTAGTTGAAGGAAACCTTGTCGTTGTAAAACACCAGCACGTCTTCACCGGCGTTCACCATCTGCGTAATAATATATATCTTAGTCACGAGACGTTCTCCTATGGTATTAGTTATTAATAACCATTACAGCGTCTCACCGAGGTTAAGGATCTGGGAGTTTACTTCACTGCCGATTTGAAATTTAGGAAACATGTAACTGAAATATGTAAAAAAGCATTCCGAAATCTAGGGTTCATGTTACGCCAGTCCCATGATTTCACAAACATGAAAGCATTACGAGCATTGTATGAGGCCCTCGTAAGGAGTCACTTAGAATTTAATTCAGTTATTTGGGCTCCCAGCGAAGCTAAGTACAAAATAATGCTAGAGCGTATTCAGAACAAATTTGTACGGTTTATGTATCTTAAATTGTATCAAGTGTATCCAGGGTATCCATTACTGTATCCGACTCTGTTCCTTCTCGGCATGGTCGGTTATCATAATCTGGAAGTGAGAAGGGAAGTGTCTCTACTGAAATATTTATTTCGTGTTATACGTGGTGAGACGCATGACCCGGCCGTACTAGGCCAGATTCAGGTGTGCGTCCCAGACCAGTACGTGTGGCGGCGACGGCGGCCGCGGCTACTGGCGGAGCCGCGCGCGCGCACCAACCTGCTGCAACACGCGCCACTCACGCGCGCCATGCGCACTCTCAACGCGCTCGCTGAACATATAGATATATTCCATTGTTCTCTGAACGAGTTCACACAAGCAGTGTTGAAGTTTTTAAGTTAAGCTTTATTTTTAAGTACAAACGAATATTGTCTTTTGTTTTTGCTGAAAGTATATAAGTGTGTAACTACTCTATCGCAATAGGTTATCCTGTAAAGATAGATGTAAGTAGATTTTAATAAATAAAAATAAATAAATAAATAAAAATAAATATCATGGGCCCTGTTTGCTACTAGTATTTTCCATTGCCTATAAATTTGCAATTAGGAAAGTATTGGAAGATGGTTAGTCAGACTCAGAACCTATTCCTAACTCAGAGCCAACAGGTTCTGCATGCATATTTTACCCATTTAGCTAACAATGGGTCTGTTGATACTGTTGCTAGAGTTGGTAAATTTTTGCCAACCCTTGCATAATCGATAACGGGCCTGATAATTGCTACTGTTATTGTTGGATAATATTATGTAGTGAGGGTAGTGGAGGAATGCAGGAGCGGCGGCTAAAAGGCGCCCACCGTTATAACTATAATTTTGTGTTGAGTTCATCACCAGTTACAAGTGTACAGTGTAGTGTAGAGAGGGCGCACCTCCTGCATGACGAGGTCCTGGCTGCGGCGGATGTACTGCGTGTCGGCGTGCACGATGGTCTGCAGGAAGTGCAGGTAGTCGGGGCGGCGGCCGCGGGACTCCACGCAGTGCACGAAGTGCGCGACCACCTTCTCGTTGCCCTCGTGGGCGCACAGCGACGCGTTGTCCTTGTAGATCGCGCACACGGTCTGCGCCTCGCGGATCTGATGACGATATAAGGCCTCTGCTGAGTTGAGTTCATACTGGGAGTTACCCCGTCCCTCGTTTACACTACTGTTACTTCTGTGAGCCAGGACTACAGTGGCCACCGAGAAACACCGAGATTTGACCCTCGGGAAGTAAATTGAATTCGATCCAGCAACAAATTTAATTAAAGATATAGAGTTTGGTGGGGGTAGTTTTATACCACTAAATTGTAAGATGGGATGCCTATATTATTCCGGGTTACTTTTCAATGACCGGCAAAATGATTAGACAGTTTAGTGACGATGATATTTTCGTATTGATGATGTTTAAAAATTGGATAATTCTGCTTAGCTAAAAAAAAAACAAAACACATAATTGAAATAGAAAAACAAACGCTGAAGCTAGAAAAGAAAACGCATAAGTAGTAACAATAGCAAGATTAAGATTTGCATACACAAATCTCTCTTTAGTTACTAATACAATCAAATGAGACAAAAAACCGACACATCCGTGAAGACTATTCAGTACGACGCATAGTTTGTCTTACTTTTCAGATAGTCCTATTGCCCTATCTCATCCTATAATCTGTACTGATTAGGGCACAAAGTTACTCACCCCGGCATTGAGGAACAAATCGAGGTGTTTGTGCAGTATCGCCTGGTTCTGCTGGTTGCCGTGGCAGAAGTGCTGCAGGAACTCGTGCGCCAGAGATAGTAGCTCGTCCATCGCCGCGTCGTCCTCGTCGTGGGGGACCTGCGGACACAATAATTACATAATAATCTAATACATTGAATTATTATGGATGCAAGAATGGACTACTTGCTGTAGACAACACTGTCGGCTCCGCTGTGGACCCCCGCCACTCCCCGGCCCCCCGGTACCTGCAGCAGGTCGAGCACGATGTTGTGCACGCCGATGTTCCGCAGAAGGCGCTGCTCGTGGCGGCGCGGGCGCGCGCTGTCGGCGCCGCTGTGGACCCCCGCCACCCCCCGGCCCCCCGGTACCTGCAGCAGGTCGAGCACGATGTTGTGCACGCCGATGTTCCGCAGCAGGCGCTGCTCGTGGCGGCGCGGGCGCGCGCTGTCGGCGCCGCTGTGGACCCCCGCCACCCCCCGGCCCCCCGGTACCTGCAGCAGGTCGAGCACGATGTTGTGCACGCCGATGTTCCGCAGCAGGCGCTGCTCGTGGCGGCGCGGGCGCGCGCTGTCGGCGCCGCTGTGGACCCCCGCCACCCCCCGGCCCCCCGGTACCTGCAGCAGGTCGAGCACGATGTTGTGCACGCCGATGTTCCGCAGCAGGCGCTGCTCGTGGCGGCGCGGGCGCGCGCTGTCGGCGCCGCTGTGGACCCCCACCACCCCCCGGCGCCCCGGTACCTGCAGCAGGTCGAGCACGATGTTGTGCACGCCGATGTTCCGCAGCAGGCGCTGCTCGTGGCGGCGCGGGCGCGCGCTGTCGGCGCCGCTGTGGACCCCCGCCACCCCCCGGCGCCCCGGTACCTGCAGCAGGTCGAGCACGATGTTGTGCACGCCGATGTTCCGCAGCAGGCGCTGCTCGTGGCGGCGCGGGCGCGCGCTGTCGGCGCCGCTGTGGACCCCCGCCGCCCCCCGGCCCCCCGGTACCTGCAGCAGGTCGAGCACGATGTTGTGCACGCCGATGTTCCGCAGCAGGCGCTGCTCGTGGCGGCGCGGGCGCGCGCTGTCGGCGCCGCTGTGGACCCCCGCCACCCCCCGGCGCCCCGGTACCTGCAGCAGGTCGAGCACGATGTTGTGCACGCCGATGTTCCGCAGCAGGCGCTGCTCGTGGCGGCGCGGGCGCGCGCTGTCGGCGCCGCTGTGGACCCCCGCCGCCCCCCGGCCCCCCGGTACCTGCAGCAGGTCGAGCACGATGTTGTGCACGCCGATGTTCCGCAGCAGGCGCTGCTCGTGGCGGCGCGGGCGCGCGCTGTCGGCGCCGCTGTGGACCCCCGCCGCCCCCCGGCCCCCCGGTACCTGCAGCAGGTCGAGCACGATGTTGTGCACGCCGATGTTCCGCAGCAGGCGCTGCTCGTGGCGGCGCGGGCGCGCGCTGTCGGCGCCGCTGTGGACCCCCACCACCCCCCGGCGCCCCGGTACCTGCAGCAGGTCGAGCACGATGTTGTGCACGCCGATGTTCCGCAGCAGGCGCTGCTCGTGGCGGCGCGGGCGCGCGCTGTCGGCGCCGCTGTGGACCCCCGCCACCCCCCGGCGCCCCGGTACCTGCAGCAGGTCGAGCACGATGTTGTGCACGCCGATGTTCCGCAGCAGGCGCTGCTCGTGGCGGCGCGGGCGCGCGCTGTCGGCGCCGCTGTGGACCCCCGCCGCCCCCCGGCCCCCCGGTACCTGCAGCAGGTCGAGCACGATGTTGTGCACGCCGATGTTCCGCAGCAGGCGCTGCTCGTGGCGGCGCGGGCGCGCGCTGTCGGCGTCGCTGTGGACCCCCGCCACCCCCCGGCGCCCCGGTACCTGCAGCAGGTCGAGCACGATGTTGTGCACGCCGATGTTCCGCAGCAGGCGCTGCTCGTGGCGGCGCGGGCGCGCGCTGTCGGCGCCGCTGTGGACCCCCGCCGCCCCCCGGCCCCCCGGTACCTGCAGCAGGTCGAGCACGATGTTGTGCACGCCGATGTTCCGCAGCAGGCGCTGCTCGTGGCGGCGCGGGCGCGCGCTGTCGGCGCCGCTGTGGACCCCCGCCGCCCCCCGGCCCCCCGGTACCTGCAGCAGGTCGAGCACGATGTTGTGCACGCCGATGTTCCGCAGCAGGCGCTGCTCGTGGCGGCGCGGGCGCGCGCTGTCGGCGCCGCTGTGGACCCCCGCCGCCCCCCGGCCCCCCGGTACCTGCAGCAGGTCGAGCACGATGTTGTGCACGCCGATGTTCCGCAGCAGGCGCTGCTCGTGGCGGCGCGGGCGCGCGCTGTCGGCGCCGCTGTGGACCCCCGCCGCCCCCCGGCCCCCCGGTACCTGCAGCAGGTCGAGCACGATGTTGTGCACGCCGATGTTCCGCAGCAGGCGCTGCTCGTGGCGGCGCGGGCGCGCGCTGTCGGCGCCGCTGTGGACCCCCGCCGCCCCCCGGCCCCCCGGTACCTGCAGCAGGTCGAGCACGATGTTGTGCACGCCGATGTTCCGCAGCAGGCGCTGCTCGTGGCGGCGCGGGCGCGCGCTGTCGGCGCCGCTGTGGACCCCCGCCGCCCCCCGGCCCCCCGGTACCTGCAGCAGGTCGAGCACGATGTTGTGCACGCCGATGTTCCGCAGCAGGCGCTGCTCGTGGCGGCGCGGGCGCGCGCTGTCGGCGCCGCTGTGGACCCCCGCCACCCCCCGGCGCCCCGGTACCTGCAGCAGGTCGAGCACGATGTTGTGCACGCCGATGTTCCGCAGCAGGCGCTGCTCGTGGCGGCGCGGGCGCGCGCTGTCGGCGCCGCTGTGGACCCCCGCCGCCCCCCGGCCCCCCGGTACCTGCAGCAGGTCGAGCACGATGTTGTGCACGCCGATGTTCCGCAGCAGGCGCTGCTCGTGGCGGCGCGGGCGCGCGCTGTCGGCGCCGCTGTGGACCCCCGCCGCCCCCCGGCCCCCCGGTACCTGCAGCAGGTCGAGCACGATGTTGTGCACGCCGATGTTCCGCAGCAGGCGCTGCTCGTGGCGGCGCGGGCGCGCGCTGTCGGCGCCGCTGTGGACCCCCGCCGCCCCCCGGCCCCCCGGTACCTGCAGCAGGTCGAGCACGATGTTGTGCACGCCGATGTTCCGCAGCAGGCGCTGCTCGTGGCGGCGCGGGCGCGCGCTGTCGGCGCCGCTGTGGACCCCCGCCGCCCCCCGGCGCCCCGGTACCTGCAGCAGGTCGAGCACGATGTTGTGCACGCCGATGTTTCGCAGCAGGCGCTGCTCGTGGCGGCGCGGGCGCGCGCTGTCGGCGCCGCTGTTGCCGTGCGTGCAGTACCGGATCATGCGCTGCAGGATCTGCATCATACAAGGGTAGCGTCAGGGCTGTTGCACTTTGCCTGCCCTGTAGGACGCACCTGCATAGCGAGCATTTAACACGTTAAGCAGACCTTGAGAAAAGGTCGTACTGCCCGTTCAGTTCGATATCCAATGCACTGCTATTTATAGAAATGGGATTTTAAATAGTTAAAAGTCTAGTCTATTTGTAGTTAGTGGCCAACGAATGGTGTCAGAATTGTTCAAGCTTACTTTAGGGCCTTTTACTTCGCCTGATGACAGCTCTCCGCAGCAGGAAGACGCTCAGTTAAATTTCCAATTTAAAGGTCATCAAAATCTAATACCTCTGCCATATTCCGCATCATTAATTAGATACACAATATTATAATAGAAATCACGCTCCTAAGTTAAAATATGTGTATACAAACTTATTCAAAAAGAATGAGAAAATTCTTTCTAAAGATAAGTTGACTTACTTCTTTAATCTTCTTGTATTCATTGTGGTCGTATTTAGCTGTCCTAGAGGTGTCCAGGACGTTGTCCAAAGATGCGTTGCGTTCCAACATGGCGCCTCCGGGGCCCACGGTACCCGTGATACCTGCCAATAAAAGGAAATGTTCGCATACCACCGCAGTGCCAGCAGTGGCGTGCACACACTTGACAGGGTAGGCAAGAAAGTAAAGTTCATTTTAATAATTCCAAGGAGTTGTAGGGTAGGCAAAGTCTTTTTGCCTCTATGGACTGCACGCCACTGAGTGAGACGCCAGATATTTTACCGGAAAGCAGCAGAAATTCCTGAGCTCAAGGCAGCAATGCATCCATCGGCGGCGGGCTCGAAGGCTAGGATACCTGGTGCAGATGCCACCAAAGAACCGAGTTACTCCCTCCCTCTAATCTGCCGATGCGACAGCCACGGTAAAAATCAAGTTCCCAGGGACCTTATGAAGGTTTCCCCTGGAGAAAAGTCCCTAGTTATAGTTCAGTACGGTATCAGCACAGTATCAGATTATCCGCTGCGAAGTAGCAATGTGTAAACATTAACGGGGTTCCGTTATAAAGGGGCACTGTAAATGGTGAATTTACTCAAGAGACCTAATAACTTGTGGCGACTCGACACAACCAGATGGCGCCACATGTGGTACAGCGACGCGATGAGAAGCGAGTAGCACCACATACAACGCGATAGACGGTGACACCTCCGAATCCTGAATCTCGCAGGCGAAGTTTCTCCAACTCGGAGAATATATACAACATCCCGACAACAACTGTCGGGGGCTTCGGCCCTGGCCGAGCATCACATCTCGCTCGGTCGGAGGAACCTCCCTTTAGCACCGCCGCCGACCCATCGCTAAAAACTAATACCTCGCGTTTCAACCGGCAGTTTCGTGCAGTGTAGATGTCTATAGGCAGGGCTGTTACCTGAGTGTTCGTCGAGTAGGATCGCTCGGCCCTTGTTGAAGACCCACAGCTCCGACTTCTCAACGCTCTGCCGCAGCAGGTCCAGGTCTGCTTTGATCTGCTTGTACGACTCAACGTCGGCGTCGGACACCAGCAGTTGTACCTAAGCATGCGCACTTTATTGTGATATTTTCTTCGACTCCCAGGACAGATAAGGTGTAATTGAGTTTGCTCTCATAAGCAGCTCAGTTGGAAATTAAAACTAACAAAGCTGTCGAAAATGCGCGCGCACTAAATTATTGAAAGAGGCACCGTTGACGCGTGCGCTACGCATTCTCATTGAGGCAGAAACAGAATTGTTTAAATGTACTCGGAGTAAATTCACAAGGATAGCTACAGATACCGGACCGGAAGGGCCGCGGGGTGCCGGGTTAGACAGCATCCCTCCATCTCCTCTCGTTGTGTGTCGTAAGAGGTCGATTAAGCGAGAACAGGACAACGTCTTTCTTTTGGATTTATCTTCCACCTATACTGCGATCTCCAAGACGCCTGCCAAGCGTGGGGATTATGGCAAACCCCTCCCTGCTAAGGGGGATGCCTTTGTTCAGCTGTGGACATCCATCGGCTGCCAGTGACCTACAGATATTATTTGTAAATGGATGGTGTCAACGCTGCTGTATTAGGCTCAACCTATAAAAGTAGGATTTCCATGCACTAAATAGAACTCAACGCCAGCTGACACCGCCCTAACGATCTCCGTCATTACCTTAAAGGAATCCGGGGTCTCTGTAAGGAACGCAACCGTGAAGTAACATACTTCTAGCGACCTATTCGTCGTCATATACAAAACAAACCTGTTTGAACGCGGCGAGGACTTCCTGCCGCTGGCTGAAGTGTCTGAACAGCAGCGCCAGGGCTCCGGAGACTAGGGCCGCGGAGGCGCCCTGCGAGCACAGCTGAAGCAGCACTCGCAGCACCATCCGCCCGCCGCACTCGTCCAGGTCCAGCCCATCCCTGACCAGAGCGACGCTTACTACCACGCAGACACTTCGTATTGCCACACTCGATAAAATAACACTATTGTTTACGGATGACGCGAGCAGTTAAGATTTCGAGAATATAATGTTGTCTTTTACTTACGCGAATATTACACATTCAAATCAAACTACTTTCACCGGCTTGGGATCCTGTGATAAATATAATTAAATCCAATACCAAGCAAAACACTGCACGGCCTCAAGATACTGTAAGCTCTTACTGCGTAGATCGGACTAACAATAATAACTATGAAGACCTGAGGGTACACCGGCATAATTGTGACATAAGGACGTTCAACATCTCAGTTCTCCCGTGACCATGGGTGCTGCAAAGCATTCGAAACGTCGGGATAGTGAAATCTAAAATAAACCACGATAAAATCCGAAAAAGTAGTTTGAATTGGAGAATCTAACAAGAATATGTATGTAATAGAATTGATATGACCCGTGGGATGTCCGAGTAAGAATAGCACACATCCATCTCTTTCCGTTGAGTGTGGTAAGATGTCACTAAGGGAAAGAAGAAGAAGGGTAGCAGCGTCTTTCTATTAGACTACTTACCTGCGATCTCAAGATGTCTGCCAAGCGTAGGGATTATGGCAACCCCTCTCATTTAAGGGTGAGGGGTTTTTTCAGAAGTGGACGTCATTCGGTTGATGATGATGATGTAATCGGAAATTATAATATCTTTGATTGCTACGACAGAGCAACACAAATCAATGAATGTTGAGTTCCTTTTAATAATACAAGAGGAAATTGGTTGACGTGGAAATGGACAAAGTTCGAGAGATTCGAGAGACTGAACCAAGTAAAACTTCTCGAAGCGTTGCGACGTATTCTGAATCCTTTGGAACACTTGAGGCCCCAAATCTAGGATAAAAGATCAATTATGAAGTTTCACTAATTTATTTAAATCCTACTTTGGTACTGAAATGTTTTTCGGGACATCTTAATAAAAGAAAACATCATAAAAAATATTTACATTGGGATGACTGCCAGGATTATACAGTTGCTGAAGTACTTAAAACCTTCCTAATTATTGAGAAAACTGGACACTACTTCACTTAATTGCGTGGTGCACCGATACCCTATGATGTTAGCCTTTCTGATTAGCGATAATCCGTAAACAAATAATGTTATTTCAATTTGTCACGCTCTAGGAGTAGCGTTGGCTTAGTAGCGATATTAGCGCGTGTAGCGTTAGTGTTTAATTTGCTTTAGCACAGCAGCAGTTATATGGGTTATAGACTAAGGTATCTTTGGTACAAAGGAATAATAGTAATCGCAGAATAAGTCTGCACTCTGCAGAAATCGGATATTATAATGTAGG
Source organism: Furcula furcula (assembly GCA_911728495.1). Taxonomy (NCBI): domain Eukaryota; kingdom Metazoa; phylum Arthropoda; class Insecta; order Lepidoptera; family Notodontidae; genus Furcula; species Furcula furcula. The sequence goes on along the minus strand of OU452267.1, from coordinate 12,739,746 downwards.
GATTTATTTCTCAGTGGCTAATGGCTAATACTTTAACAAAGAGCTGGAGAATTGCTTAATTATGACACGCTACCGTTCTCGTAAAGATTTATCCTGCAAGCACTACATAAGGAGACAAATAAATTGATAGATACTGGGATCGACTAAGTTTGCGAAGTCCTTCTTTTAGTGTACAGAAACAAGCACACAGAACTTTTTTATACAACTCAGTAATTTAAGGAGCGAGAGGTCTGAACGATGGTGAGCAACACGTCTGATCATAGTTACGCTGTCGGTCGTCGCTTGAGCGATGCATCAGATGATCAAGGTATGCCTATTACCACAGTGTCAGATTGTTGTCGCAAAGTAGCGGCGAGTAAACATTGCCATTCTCCGATGCAAGGGCACTGCAGGTGGAATTTTTTTGACAGGTGCAGTGCTATGCAACTGTCTTAGTGCAGACGTGACGCTTACCATGATATAGACGTAGTACTTGTGATCGTACTATTCTAGGAAACTACCGTGCTATGAGACTCCGCGAGGTAGACATTTAGCTTCGCAATAACAATACAAGAACGAGGATTGAGGGTTTTTACAGGTACTATTATAGTTGGACAGGGTCTACTATCATTCTTTGTGTTTCAGAATTACTGTTCAGATAGGTAACTCACTAACTTAATTATTGTCACACGATCTAAGTTTATTGAAAAAAATATTAAACATAACAGGTCACTCACACAATTGGTAAGTTTAGATGTCTAAACCTAGTATATTTTGTAACTTTTATAGATAAAAAACATGCAGAATTAGTCACAATATCACCAAGAGTTAATCAAAGTAATCACGCTGAAATTCTTTCTTCATAAACACTGTCACACAAATAGACATAATGGTTAATTAAGGGGCCATTCTCCTAAATAACGCTCAAGAGGCTATACAAGAAACAGGAAGAAACTTGTAAATGATTAACACCGTTCGCTAGAAATGAAACCTTGGATAAGACAGTGTGGTAAAGAGGGCTAGTGCCTCCTCTTTCCGTGAATCATGAAGTAAAACTTTTCAATTTTTTCTACAGCCATCTCGTGCTTGGGGGTTTTTGCTAGTCAATTTCATTAATTCTGAACATTCTTTTTAGTCGGATATTTAACTATACATAAATATCAAGGTTTCTCTAAGATGTCTGTATATTTAAAAACTAAGACTGACGACGTCCTAAACTAATTACCCGACTACGGAACGGAGGGAGGGTTATGATTTTAACAAGAATGTATGTATGTATGTATGTATGTATGTATGTATGTTCATCTGTTCCCGAATATCTTCTAATCTACTTAACATAATTAGACAAGAAGGGTGTCGTTAGAAGCGCCTTGATTGTCCGCTGGTTATAGGCTATATAATATTACATTAAATTCAATGTGGCGCCATCTACAGGACAAAAACTTCTGAAGTAAAACAAAAATATTTTTTGATTAAGTTGAAATTAGGTACACATGTGTATTTCTGTTGCCCAAGCATGATCGTGTAAAGTAAATAATCATCATCATCAATATATATAAAAGGAGATGTCCTGATTGATTGACTTATTGACTGACTGACAGACAACGCACAGCCTAAACCGCTGGCTCTAGAGACTTGAAATTAGGGAGGTGTATTCTTCACAATACGTAAACGCACACTAAGAACGGAATTTTCAAAATTCGCATCCTAAGGGGTCCAAATAGGGGGTTTTAAGTTTTATAAAAAAGCGTTATAATTCATGAACGGTTGGTACTAGAGCCTTGAATTTTCACACACAGATGCCTCAAAAAAAATAAACAATGACGTGTTTTTGCATTTCTCGAAATTTTCTAAGTAGAAGTCACAGGACCTCAATTTTTGTGTAAATAAATAAATAAATAAATTACAATTTCTTAACACATTTCACTGTTTTCCGATACAATATGATAGATAGGATTAGGACGAAGTCAGGTTTAAGAAATTATGAGGGTTTTAAGGTCAAAATAGGACCCCTAAGTTAAAAATCTCGCGTGTGGTGTCTTTTAAAAGGTAATTGGAAACCGTTTTTTTTATGATATAAGCAGTAGGCATGAGTTATATCATGGGTTTTAAAACTAAGATACGACATTGATGTTTAAAATTTGAATCTGATATGATTTCAAAAGTGATGGGAAAAATCATATTGTTTAGTTAAACTATTTTGCTAACTGCTGCGTTAGCTCAAGTGTGGCTTCTAAGTACACGCAAGGTTACAATTCAATAAGAGGCTGCCGAGAGTGTTCGCAAACGCGCGCATCGGCGTCAATCTGCCACCTAAAAAAAAAAATGCTGCCGCCTCGCTCCTCAGCCATAACCCCGGACAAATAACGGGCAACCTTCGGAGTTGTCGGTTGGACGTTTGGATTGTGGGCCCTAGATGTCCATTGAGTACGGGGCGTTTTAGTAGGTAAGATACTCCGGTTCAGAGCTAGGTACCGAAACAAACCAAAAAAAAAAAACCGGTTAAGTGCGAGTCTGACTCGCGAATCGAGGGTTCCATAGCTTCTTTGCGCGTATTAATGTTATTGATTTCAATTCAATAAGAGGCTGCCGAGAGTGTTCGCAAACGTGCGCACCCGCGTCAATCTGCCACCTAAAAAAAAAAAAAGCTGCCGCCTCGCTCGTCAGCCATAAGCCCGGACAAATAACGGGCAACCTTCCGAGTTATCGGTTGGACGTTTGGATTGTGGGCCCTAGATGTCCATTGAGTACGGGGCATTTTAATAGGTAAGATACTCCGGTTCGGAGTTAGGTACCGAATCAAACAAAAAAAAACCGGTCAAGTGCGAGTCTGACTCGCGAATCGAGGGTTCCATACCTTCTTTGCGCGTATTAATGTTATTGATTTCAATTCAATAAGAGGCTGCCGAGAGTGTTCGCAAACGCGCGCACCCGCGTCAATCTGCCACCTAAAAAAAAAAAGCTGCCGCCTCGCTCCTCAGCCATAAGCCCGGACAAATAACGGGCAACCTTCGGAGTTGTCAGTTGGACGTTTGGATTGTGGGCCCTAGATGTCCATTGAGTACGGGGCGTTTTAGTAGGTAAGATACTCCGGTTCGGAGCTAGGTACCGAATCAAACCAAAAAAAAAAACCGGTCAAGTGCGAGTCTGACTCGCGAATCGAGGGTTCCATACCTTCTTTGTGCGTATTAATGTTATTGATTTCAATTCAATAAGAGGCTGCCGAGAGTGTTCGCAAACGCGCGCACCCGCGTCAATCTGCAACCTAAAAAAAAAAGCTGCCGCCTCGCTCCTCAGCCATAAGCCCGGACAAATAACGGGCAACCTTCGGAGTTGTCGGTTGGACGTTTGGATTGTGGGCCCTAGATGTCCATTGAGTACGGGGCATTTTAGTAGGTAAGATACTCCGGTTCGGAGTTTGGTACCGAATCAAACAAAAAAAAAACCGGTCAAGTGCGAGTATGACTCGCGAATCGAGGGTTCCATACCTTGTTTGCGCGTATTAATGTTATTGATTTCAATTCAATAAGAGGCTGCCGAGAGTGTTCGAAAACCCGCGCACCCGCGTCAATCTGCCACCTAAAAAAAAAAAGCTGCCGCCTCGCTCCTCAGCCACAAGCCCGGACAAATAACGGGCAACCTTCGGAGTTGTCGGTTGGACGTTTGGATTGTGGGCCCTAGATGTCCATTGAGTACGGGGCATTTTAGTATGTAAGATACTCCGGTTCGGAGTTAGGTACCGAATCAAACAAAAAAAAAAACCAGTCAAGTGCGAGTATGACTCGCGAATCGAGGGTTCCATACCTTGTTTGCGCGTATTAATGTTATTGATTTCAATTCAATAAGAGGCTGCCGAGAGTGTTCGAAAACCCGCGCACCCTCGTCAATCTGCCACCTAAAAAAAAAAAGCTGCCGCCTCGCTCCTCAGCCACAAGCCCGGACAAATAACGGGCAACCTTCGGAGTTGTCGGTTGGACGTTTGGATTGTGGGCCCTAGATGTCCATTGAGTACGGGGCGTTTTAGTAGGTAAGATACTCCGGTTCGGAGCTAGGTACCGAATCAAACAAACAAAAAACCAGTCTTGTGCGAGTCTGACTCGCGCATCGAGGGTTCCATACCTTCTTTGCACGTATTAAAGTTATTTTAATCATCATCATCAATATATATAAAAGGAGATGTTCTGACTGATTGACTGACTGACAGACAACGCACAGCCTAAACCGCTGGCTCTAGAGACTTGAAATTAGGGAGGTGTATTCTTCACAATACGTAAACGCACACTAAGAACGGAATTTTCAAAATTCGCATCCTAAGGGGTCCAAATAGGGGGTTTCATGTTTTATAAAAAAGTGTTATAATTCATGAACGATTGGTACTAGATAGAGCCTTGAATTTTCACACGCAGATGCCTAAAAAAAAATAAACAATTACGTGTTTACGAAATATATTTAGTAAACCTAAGTAATTATTATAGCGATACTAACTTAATTCTAATAATTCTACGTGATTTGTAACGAATTATAAAGCCCCAAAATAAATAAAATAAAAAATAAGTTTTAAAAACTAAAACCCGACTACGGATAAAATCGCAGTCTAAAAAGTAGAAAACAAGAAAATATTCCTTGTCAGATATACTTATCTACCAACGCCTGAAGCAATTAATTATCGTCTAGTAAGTAGATAATTTATATATTTACAACTTATTTTTTTTTTTTTTAACGAATACGCATAGAGGATACTTTTTCTTCGTGGAGTGATATTTCTGCCGGTGTTCCGCAAGGAGGAGTGCTTTCTCCTTTGCTTTTTTCTCTTTATATTAATTCTATTGCCGATGGTCTTATGTCTTCCTACCATCTATACGCTGACGATTTACAAATTTATGCACAGGCAGGCCTTGATGCTTTACCTACTGCTATACAGTTGATTAATAGGGACCTTGATTACATCTGTAGTTGGAGTTCTTCCCATGGCTTGTCTGTTAATCCGGCTAAAACGCAAGTTATAGTTATTGGCAGTCCTTGGTTTGTTTCTAGAATTGATCTTAACCAGCTTCAACCTGTTGTGTGTAATGGAACCCGTATTCCTTTTCAGCACACTGTACGAAATTTAGGTATTCTTTTTGATAGCTCGCTGTCCTGGAAAGCGCAAGTAGCCGAAGTCAGTAGGAAAGTATTTGCGTCAGGTGCTTCACTCCGTAGGTTACGTAATTTCTTACCCCATAGCACTAAGGTTTCCCTTGCTCAATCTTTGCTTTTGCCTATTCTTGATTATGCTGATGCATGTTACCTTGATACCACTGAAGAGCTGTTAAATAAATTAGAAAGAATTCAAAATTATTGCATCCGGTTTATTTTTGGTTTGCGAAAGTATGATCATGTCTCTGAATTTAGAGCACAATTAGGCTGGCTTCCAATTCGTCTCCGTAGGGATATGCATGTGCTTTCGTTACTTTATTCTGTACTCTTCAATCCACGTGCTCCTAACTATCTTAAAGAAAGGTTTTCCTTCGTTGTCTCTACTCAAACTCGTGATCTCCGTTCTTCTGATACTCTACGTCTTAACATCCCTTCCCATTCCACTAGGTTCCTATCTGATTCTTTTATGGGTCAGAGTGTTCGATTATGGAACTCCTTGCCAGATTCGATTAGGCGTTCTGAATGCGTAGAGTCTTTCAAAATGAATGTTAAATCTCATTTTCTGCGTAGTGTGCTGTAATACGTTCTTTGTAACTTTAATTTTTTTATTTTTTTTTTCCTTTTTAAGATTTTTAACATCCTATCCTTATCATATCTGTCTATCTGCCATCATCTATACTTTAATCCTTTTTTTTTTTTTTTTTTCTACGTTTATATATTTATAGTTATTTATCAAATATATATATATATATTTGATAAATATATATATATATTTGATATATATATTTATATATATATATGTATGTATGTATTTGTAATTCATTTCAGTTTAATTAATTTTTATTTCGGATAATTTCGTTAGATATTATTCTTAGTTGTAATTTGTTTTAGTACTTTGTCGCACTACCTACATTTATATTTCCTTCTTTTTATCCTATGGGTTGCCTGGAAGAAATCGCTTATTAGCGATAAGGCCGCCTATATGTACAATGTTTCTGTTTCCTTTTTATGTGTTCTGTATTTTGTGTTTGTACTTAAGTGTAAATAAATAAATATTTCAATTTAACGTATTATAAGTATAATTACTATAGATTGTAGCCGTAGTCGCATGCCACCTTGCTATTGTCGAATATGGCCAATGTTATATTGTCGCGTTGGGAACACAAAATTCAGGATGCACTTCGACGACTAGCAGCTGACCAGAGGGCCTAGACAAGATGCAATCGCTTCATAGCGAATCTATTTCTTCATTCGCTAATGGTGTCAATTCCCTACAATTTGTCACGTCATTTTTCGATGACTTATGTCATTCTCATACATTTTTAAACTTTCTATTAGCGATAGCGCTTGTAGAATGTTACATTGTCTAGGGGGACAGATCGCCGACTTATGTATAAACGACAACGCCACGACGGATCATCAGGCATCAGTGGCATGCGACTACGGCTACAATCTATAGTAATTATACTTATAATACGTTAAATTGAAATATATAAATTATCTACTTACTAGACGATAATTAATTGCTTCAGGCGTTGGTAGATAAGTATATCTGACAAGAAATATTTTCTTGTTTTCTACTTTTTAGACTGCGATTTTATCCGTAGTCGGGTTTTAGTTTTTAAAACTTATTTTTTATTTTCTTTAAGAAAACAATCCAAAAGCTAATGAATAACCTATTACGAGTTGGTCTTAAAATATTTAACAGATATTTCTAAATAGGCCAACGGCACATTACTGCTTACTCCCGTTTGAAGCATGCCATGCATGCATTTACCAAGACACCTTGTCCCATGCGATTATGCGCTAATGGTTATACGCCACCATGCCACTGTTAAGGAATCCCATGCATTAAACTATGTCTTACTAACAAATCTACATTTTTTGGCAGACAGCTGTCAGGCACAGTTTGTATTGCTCTGAAATAATTATTGTTATATTAGTAAATAAAACTATATAGTAGATTAATCACGGAAGACCCAGAGTTGACACAAATATATAAGCCGACTGTCCACTAGATAGAAATGAAAATTTAAAAAATATCCATCAATTAGACCAAAGTTAACTTGCTTTTAACTTTGTATATTACATTTTATCGTAGCACTCATCCTTACTCTCTTTATCATAAGCAAACAAACTTTTGCAGTGGCTTACTGGTCATTTGTCCAAGTGTCTGGGTGTTATTTATCTATTTAAGTATGTATTTACAAAAAAAAATGTATATAAGTATTAGTATCAGTTGTCTGGTTTCCATAGTACAGGCTCTGCCTAGTTTGGGATCAGATGACCGTGTGTGGATTGTCCCAAGATATTATTATTATTTCAAAGTTTGAGGTCCTATTTCAAATGTTTAACACACAATATCTAATCATTTAATATTCGACGCGATTAGAATGATTCCCAGAAAATGGTAACCAAATTGTACTATAATGTAATTCTTACATAAGTTTAATCAGGCTATGCTATAAATTAATTCATTATACTCTGTCCATTTTATTATTGGTTTTTTGACAGCTGACGCCCATAAAGTTTCGTATTGTTAAAGTTACAAAATTCACAGAAATAATATTGTACTTCATGGACGCGTACCACACTTTAGTGACTTGCCACGCATAACGATTACTACGATTGTGCCACAGATTACAAATAATCGATAGAAATAAATGCGTTTTCATTACTTTCGTCTTGTTTACATTAACTTTCATTCATTTTATTTTGAGGGCCTCATGCATAATATAACAAAGAAAGACAACCAATTTTTAAGGTTGAAACATTAACATGAGTCGTCATGAGTCGTCAGAATCAAGAAAATATTTAATCGAATGTACATTTTTCGATATCGATTATTTCGTTTACTTACTATGTTCACGTTCCTATAAACTTCAAACGTCGAGCTGTCAAAAAACCAATAATAAAATGGACAAAGTATAAGTTTAATGAATAGTGGTCCTTCGAGCCACGACTTGTTCAAACCCTATATTCCTTACTGTGTTAGTTTTCCCCATGTGCAAGTATGTTTATCATGGGAATATGACGCGATCTGATTGATGGTTATTTATGTATTCTATTTCTTATTCAAATGGACAGTAGCCTTCATGGCTAGAGTAAATTCTCGCTGCAAATTCTCGTAATTAAGTGATCGTTTTTCATAATTCATATTTTGCCACAGTATGAGAATTTACATTTAGCATATTAACGACTATCGTTCATTACACATGAGTAAGAAAATTACGAAAGTAAAGCATATTGTTTTAAATATACTTCTAAATGTTCTAACCACCGTGTTTGTTTAGCGTCCAGGCGACAGTTAAAGACAATATAGTTACGTATAAAAGATGATTCAGTGTTTAGGATAGGAGTATCATTTATTGTGTCACAAGACCACAAAAATATATTACATTTCTGGCAAATGACCGCTTAGCAAGGCCATAGGGCAAAGATGTTTTTTATATCATGGTTATGTGGATTAAGAATATAAATATAATCAAAAAAAAGAAAACAAATTGACGTATAAATGATGAATGCCTTTTATGAGTATGACGCCGATCGAGCAATCCAATATCAGGACAAGTAAATGTATATGCTCTGATATCATACAATTCACTTGGCCGATCTTTCTTCTTGGAGAAGTTACCATCAAGGTATCAAACCCTGATGGTTTGATATCAAACCGGATAGTGTGAAATCGATGTATGGGATGTTAAACTGATGATAAGAACATGTGTAATGAACGTAATAACGTCCGACCCGACACCATGCATGCATTTTAGTTGAATGATTCTATATAAAATAAATATAGTATGAGAAGTTTAAAAATTTTATCAAATTGTCGTCTAAACAAATAATAAATTTGATTGCGTAAAAATAACACTTTTATACATTGTGAAAAGCCAATAAATACTTTCTGGTTTTCAAATCAAACGGCTTATTAAAATATATGTGGATTGTAGATGAAGATGAATGATAATTACGTCTATATAGATATTTGTTTAGACAACAATACAGAATATACAATATTGATAATTGGAACTATAAAAACAAATACTTTGTTTGTATCATATACAGTAAAATATAATTATATTGAAGAATTAAATAAATAATGACTACAGTTCTTGTTATATTTTATGAATGATAGAATCTATTCTATACTAGAAAATGGATAAATGTTACTGTATGGTAACTTATAGGTCGTCCTTGCACGTATCTTGTTGAAATTTACACTAAACATGTAGCACTTGATAACCAACATGTTCGTCTTGGCAACCATGGCATATCGGAATTCATCCCCCAACCCTTATATATTAATTCCAATCATAATACCAAACATTTCAAATTCAAGAGTCCCGTAGAATGTTTGCAAGATATCTTAATCTAATAATGTTTAAGGTGAATTGTTTATATGAAAATATCTTACCGACAGCTGAATATCCCTTCAGCCTGTAAGCCAATGGCTTCGACGTCAGCGCGGCCGATGTTGTCGGCAGCCTTGTCACCAGTTTGTTCAAACTCCTTCTTGAAGATGGAAAGCAAGCAACTGATGCGGTAGTCCAGTCGCACGTCTAATATGAACTGTAAAAACAGCGTACTTAGGTCGATATTCGTAGACAATTTTCATTGTTTTTCTACAGAGTATAATATCATTTTCAATAGAAGTGTAAAATATTATTGTGTTCTGATGTGAAGAGAAATCATTGGGTATTGTGGTTTGAAATTATTGGGTTTAATTAATAATATCTTGGGACAATCCACACGGTCATCCGATCCCAAAGTAGGCAGAGCCTGTGCTATGGAAACCAGACAACTGATACTAATACTTATATACTTTTTTTTTGTAAATACATAAATAGATAAATAACACCTAGACACTTGGTGGGAATCGAACCCACGATCCATCGGGTAGCAGCCAGGGTGTCTAACCACTAGACCAACGGGCCCGTCTAATTATTACCATAAATCTCATGTGAAGATCTCAGCGTATATGTGTTTTTTTTATATGTTTTGTGTCATTAGTTAGGTCTATTAGGGGAGTGATGGCTGCTGCTCGAGTCAACTCGTGCGCGGGTGCTGCTTGGGGGGACTGGTCCGACTACTATCCCTTTGGCTTTTTAGTTTGTTGTACCTACTTTCGTCGTATTTTATTATTTTTTTTCCCTGTATTATTTGATCTTTTGAACGGCAAGACACACTGTCGCTCTGATCTAACTGTAACATGACACACTGTATAAAAAAAAAAAGTGATAAAATGACAAGCCCGCTGAGTTTCTTGCCGGATCTTCTCAGTTGAGGCCGCGTTGTGATCCGGTGGTAGCTTTTAAAAAAAAAAAAAAAATACATGACCTTTCAAAAGTGCTAGCGTTAAGCCTATTTGAAATAAACTATTTTTGACTTTTGACTTTTTTTGACTATGTGGTTATTTTATTAACCGACTTCAAAAAAGGAGGAGGTTCTCAATTCGTCTGTATATATATATATATTTTTTTTATGTATGTTCGCGCATAACTCTGGCAATTATTAACCGATTTGAAAAAATCTTTCTTCCATCCATTCTTGAATCCATTGATTGGGTCCCATAAAAAAATTATTGCTTAGTAATAAGTAGTTCCTAAAAAAACAAGAATGGTGACTGCGCACTGAGAGTTGCAAGAAAGCCTATATAGATGACGTTTTAGTCGCTCGGACTCGCTCGGTCGGACAAAAATGGTCATAACTCTGGCAAATATTTACCAATTTCAATGATTCTTTTTTTATTCGAAAGAAGAAACCACTGTATTGAATCTGTATGAATTTTATTACAACCGGATAAGAACTTCCTGGAGGACCATGAACGATGTGGAGGAATTTATCTGGTAAAAACCATAAAACTGATGTTCTCCATTACATTGCTCTGACAATTATGAACCGATTTCGATGATTCTTTTTTTATTCGAGAGAGTAAACTACTATGATGTTTCCATGCAAATTTCATTACGACCGGATATTATTTTCTGAAGAAACATGAATTATGTAAAACTATGTAGACGATAATGTGATCATAACCTACCTAGATAATTTTACGGTTTTCGATGGTTCAATCTTTATATATGAAAATATCACTAAAAAGTTTAAAATAAAATCTTTTTAAAAAAAAATTGAACCGACTTCAATATCACTGAAAAGTATAAAATAATTTAAATATTATTGAAGTTGGTGCCAAATACACACAGCAGGTACGCTAACACCAACTTCAATAATATTTAAATTATTTTATACTTTTCAGTGATATTGAAGTCGGTTCAATTTTTTTTTAAAAAGATTTTATTTAATATAATTTTTTTTAAAACTTTTTCGCATTTTTTATATAATTTGTCTGTGCGCTTGTCAAATAAATGTTATTTCTTTTTATTTGTCGAAGCACGGCTAGTACATAACGAAAAGAAAACCAACTGAACCGCACCGGCAACCTCGCCCAGTCACTCATCTTTCAATACGCAACACACTCGCAAGCGCCCAGAAGAAACTCTTACAAAACCTTACTTGAATGACCCTTGCGTGACCAAGGATACCACCAGATCATGATTAGAGTAGGGCACCGAAGCCCTACCTACCTAACGATTGGCCTCCATCATATCCTCTCACAGCCAACCCTGAACGACCAGCTTCCTACTCCGACCTTCAAGCTACATCAGGAACTAGTCACACTCACTGACATAACGATTCGACAGACTCAAACAGACTGCCTCAGACAGACTGCCCTCTCCGCGCTCGGAACACTTCTTATAAAGACCATCGTTAGTTCTCCATTACAATTTGTGAAATGACATCTACCCTACATTTAAGAATCAACACGATACTTTGTATTTCGTAGTCAATTGACGACCCATACTAATGTGCCGAAGGCGACACATTCTTCTTTATTGTACACAAATACAGGTAATATAGGCATGTTTAAGTAAAGGTATTACAATGGGCGAGCTGATCTCAATATTTGAGTTTTCTTATTTCTTTCTTTTTTATCTTTCTAAAGACCGGTATATCGTGAACCATCAAGCAAACGGTATTACTTGTCTCATCATTAGGTTACATTTTAAAAAAATATGTTGTTACCTGCAGTATCTCTATGATCTTGAGCTTGGTGTCCATAACGAGCGGGTGTTCACGCGCCAGCATCAGCGCTGAAGCGCTGCGCTGCAGACCGCTGCCGGCGCTGCCCGAGCCACCGGCGACGGCGCCCCCCTGGTTGCCCACACGATACACATTTAGCCCGTGGTGTGTCCGGGTCAGAATAGCACCTACCCATCTCCTCCCATGGGATATCATAAGGGTAAACTAGAAGACGGGCAGCGTCTTTCTATTGGATCCAGCCTCCTTTCTAAAAGAAAAGCCTTTTTTCAGCAGTAGACGTCTTTCAGAAATACTACTATTATACTAACCCCCCCCCCCCCACCCCCTTCCGTCTAACATGGTTGAGGGGAGTGATGGCTGCTGCTCGAGTCAACTCGTGCGCGGGTGCTGCTTGGGGGGACTGGTCCGACTACAGAATATACACAGCAGGTACGCTAACACCAACTTCAATAATATTTTCGTTATTTTATGCTTTTTAGATAATTTACTTTGAAGTCGGTTATTATTTTTTTAAAAATAGTTTATTTAACACTTTTTAGTGACTTATTTTACCAAGATAGGTATCAGCACTATCACGCAACTCGAACGTCTACATTACAGTAACTTACTGAAAACATAAAAAGTTTATATCTCTTAAACTACTGAACCGATTTTGATGAAACTTGTACTCTACCCTAAGTTGAAAAATACTCTAACTATTGCAAAAAGAATTTTCGAAATCGGACTTGTAGTTTCTGAGAAATCCGCGGACAAACCTACATACATACATACATACACTCGTGAAATTTGGTAAATTTGTTTAGAAGCCCACATAGACTAACATATATGAATATTACGCATTTCTGTTAATATTACATACATACGCGTCGAATACAGAACCTCCTTTTTTGAAGTCGGTTAAAAATGACACGCCCACTGAGTTTCTTTCCGGATCTTCTCAGTTGAGGCGACGTTGTGATCCAGTGGTAGCTTTATTTTATTTATTAAACAACCAACAAGTCACACAACGGCTTAAAGTAAATACAGTAAGTACATGGTCAGTTGGATATATTGAACATTGTAGACTTAATTACAGGTTGCCCTGACATGCATCATCATAGCTCATGAAAACAAAGTGTCGAAGTTACTGAAGATAAATTGTAGAACATAATTTAAAACGATTAGAAAAAGAAATAATAATTTTGCTAAAAGTCACCTAAACATTTATGCAAAGAGGAGCTTTTAAAAAATTGACCATTCAAAAGTGCTAGCGTTAAGCCTATTTGAAATAAATAATTTTGACTTTGAGTAGCAGCGCTTGTCTGATTAGAGACTTAACTTGAGAATTAGACTGATTAGAGTCGATTTTGCTATAGATAAAAAAGAAATGGACCTATTACAGTAACCCATATAGGTACGAGTAAAAACCCCAGCAGCCTATGAACGTTTTCAAGTGTTCTCGATCAAGAAATCCCGTGATGTCGCGTGGTGCCATCTATCGTCTAGGGAAAGGTAGTAACGCACAAGCAAAAATAACAATATTAAATTACAATTTCATACGGTGACTGTCGACTTACGTTTCTAGCGACGCCGCCGAGGGTGATAGACGTCATCACAGCGCCCATGTCGCCAATACTACGTAATACACCGCCCTCAGCTGTGTATAAGAAAAACAACTAATAAAATAATATCTTGTCATGATAGTCACGTGGCTCAACGTGGTCAGTCAGCAGGACAAGCGGGGCTAAAGACATGTTGTAAGGCGTCAAGCCCCAGCCTTGGCAGTTCCACTTTGTGTAGGTTTCAGAAGATTTAAGTACTATCCCTTCCCTTCCCCACCTTCTTTTAAGTCATGAGCTATGGTAATGAAACGTGGTCCTTCCCAGCAACTGCTGGCCTTTTAGAGAAGCTCATAGTCACCCAAAGGCTTGGAGAGTCCCTTTTCGCTACAAAATCCTGAACACCTAAGATCCTGAAATCCTGAATGTGGATTTTCGCCGACCAACGGCTCGGACATAGCTCTCAAAATCTGCAAATAATCTAATTGAAGTGGCAATGGGCTAGTGGCTAGCCCATTGCCACTTCAATTAGATTATCGAAGACGCAGCGTAGGTAGGCCTCCCACTAGGTGAACAGACGACACTGTGCGCGTCGCTGGTAACCGGTGGATGCAAATAGCCAATTGTCGGTCATTGTGGCGTTCCAAGGGGGAGGCCTATGTTCAGCAGTGGTCTTCCCGCTGATGATAACTATTCCCTAATGGTGAACGAAAACAGGGTGAGGAAATCCAAGCATTCCTTAAAACAGTGTGCCTCTTAATCTCGGCACTTGGCTCACGTGGACAACCTAGTTCGTAAACAGCACTCGTGTGGTCCTAGGTTAGTATTTTAGAGTTTTTTTTTATATCCAGAAATTTTTCTTCTTACAAAGGAACACAACAATATTTACAAATTGCTGCTTGCTGCTGGTAAATATATTTGGACACTGCAGTTGTAACTTACTTGTATCTCGGAACGAATCGAATCTAACGTAACGTAATAAAACCTAAATAATATTACACATGTAACAAAACAATGTTTAAAAAAAAGTGAAAAAATGACAAGCCCGCTGAGTTTCTTGCCGGATCTTCTCAGTTGAGGCCGCGTTGTGATCCGGTGGTAGCTTTTAAAAAATGACCATTCAAAAGTGCTAGCGTTAAGCCTATTTGAAATAAAGATTTTTGAGTTTAAGTTTGACTTAATAATAATAATAATACCAGCCCTTGTTTATGTCCCACTGCTGGGCACGGACCTGTCAAGATGAGGGGCTTAGGCCATATTCCACCACGCTGGCCAAGTGCGGGTTGGCGGACTTCAGACGTCATTCGAAAGCTAGTTAGGCTTTCTCAGTCGTAATACACTTACACACTACACTCTAAAATAACATACACACTAACACAATAATATTAACACAATACACACTAACACAATAGTAATATTACACTTACGTTTCTTTATTTCGTTTTCCTGTGCTGCTTGCAATTTTATTAAATAATGTACTTACATATAATATTTTCATTCATATTCATTTCTTAATCATAATGAAATTAAACGTTTCCATAAAAAAATATATGCAACAACTCTTTCGCGGGGTAGACAGAGTACTTATATAATGTTTGCAAGTGTAACTGCCGAACCTACAAACGTCAATTAAAGTTAATGACCATTAATCCATTTTTTGAAATCGGATTATTTCGACAGTCGAAGCCCATTACTACTTAATACGCAGATAGTGAGTAGATATATAAATTATCTCATGTTCAATAATCGAAATTAATCATAAACGGCTCCGACAGTCGAAATAAATAGATTTTAAAAAGTGACTTAATTAGAATTAAAGTCAATTGGGGTTTGTGAGTGCGGCAGTAAGACAAGAAGAGCCAAATGTTCGCTGATGGTAAGCGAATCGCCAGCATAATATGTACAGCTGCACTCACTCGTACGTGAAGTCACTAGAGCCCAGTGATTTTTTAACTAAAGTGTCCTTCACACTGGAACAAACTGAAATAGGCTATATTCCTGACATTTTTGATCATTTACAAGAGTTTACCGTAGTGCGTACTCACAGTCGACGTCGCCTGCGAGCGCGTTGGTCTCGTTGAGGAGCTCCATGGCGGCGACGCAGTCCAGGATGCTCAGCAGCGTCTTGGTGAGCCGGAGGAGGTCGCTGAAGCTGCCGTACCACACCCACACATCGATCGTCGTTTATAATTATATTCTACTTAGCGAGAAGACAAGCAGGTAGTACGTCTATATAAGCGACTGGCCTGCCTGGCGAGCAACAATTATGTGTAATTATTTGTTAGGGACTTCTTGCTAGGGCTATTTATGTATAATAGAAAAAGTGCAGGGCCAAAGGCACTACCCTGTGGGACACCAAGTCAACACCTGTTCATTACTATAATGATAATTATTTTGTACAATTGGGAGCGATCAGTCAGATAACTATCAAAAATTTTAAGAGGCAATCCTCTGATGCCAATGCATTACTGTTTTCTGAATAAGTCAGGGACAGAAACAGTGTCAAATGCTTTGGAGAGATCCAGAAAAATTATTAGTTGTATAATTTTCGATACCACCGTCAGGTTCTCCGGGGGCTAAAATGGTGCAGATCCAACTGAAGTGCCTAGGTTCCCAATCTCATGTGCCAATGCGACAGCTTCGGGGGTATTAGAAAGCGGAAATGGAGGCTACGGGCAGCCACCACAAAAGATTACCCAACGCTGCGGTCCTACCTAAGAAGTTTCTTGCATAAACTATTTAAAAAAAAAACCGACTTCAAAGTAAATTATCTAAAAAGCATAAAATAACTAAAATATATTGAAGTCGGTGCTAGCCATCGATATATAATAAGTAACCAGATAAGCAGTCACCTACTAAATTTCATCCAAAATATGGTAGTGATAGCTTAAATATTCCGTATGAACGTAAGAGCCCGAGTGACCCATCCAGGACTGCGCAGGATGTAAACGGTTTTTATAGGCGCAATGGTCATTGTACATTAATTTTTTTGTACAATGTTGTATCAATATTTACGCTACAAAAACAACGATGTACAGCGTTAAAACTATTTCTGCGATGTTCCTACCGTAGCGCATTATACCCGTAGTACCGTTCAAGCCACGCCACGAACGAGACAGGGATAGTGGCAGACAACGCGCGAAAGGGAGAACGGGATAACCGTAGGCACGGGGGGCGACCGAACAAGTCTCAACGTAGGCCGACCAACTTATCTTTGCTGGTGGCACAACGAGAATTGAACTTAATCTTATGAGAACTACGTGTAGTTTGAGTGTTTTGTTTAGACAGTAGCGGCAAACTTAATTTGGTCGGCCGGTAGCTTGGCGGTTGGCGGACTAGTAGCAGAGATATTTAAAGAAATATTTATTATTTCGTGTTTTAGTGATATCTTACTGATACCTATCATTTAATCTAATACTATTAACTACTACTAATGGGAAATATATGTTCCGTAAGAAAATTTGCTGTTGCGACGTGTATTAAGGCAGCTTTTAGACGAAAATGAGGCATTTCGACACGTCTTTACGCTAGCTATTGTCGGCTCTTACTAATTTGAAATAGCAACACAACCGTCTCCGTAGCTCTATTTTCGTGACCACTTTTCGGGCCGTGACAGCTAATCTTGTTTAGATAGTATATCGATGGTGCTATAGGCCGACCGTTTAACTCGCGCATCGCCTGCGCGGCAAGAAGGGAGCGAGGGGAGATGTTAGCGGATGGGTGAAAGGGGTGCGCGGAGCAGAGAGCTTACGTCAAGTGCGGCAGTGCGCTGGCTGTGCTCGCAGCGCGCGGTTGGTGTTTTTGTTACGGACGCTTGAAGATAAACGCACAAGGTATACGACTGCCAAGATAAATCTCAAGATGAATCGCTCCTCCAGTTCGTTGATGAAGAGATGGACCGATTTATTATTAATTTGCAAGATTCTGACTCCTCAAGCTACACAGACAGTGATGATGATTCAAGCGATATGAATATTAGTGACGAATAGTCCTATAAATTTTTTATCTGTCGTTAAATATTTCTTAAACGGAGTTAATTATTGTTTTATGATTTTGTACCTATGAAGCTATTATAAAATATTTGTAAAACTTAAAAATAAATACTTAAAAAAAAGATACTTATTATTTTATTGTTTACCAACAATGTCTATCTCGAGATAAATCTTTGGATTATTGACTCCGTGTGTAGCGTTACCCGCCCCCGCTCCCCTCCCACCGCGCAGGCGACACGCGAGTTAAACGGTCGGCCTATAGCACATCATGTTAACTAAGACTAGCACGAGCTGACACCGACTTCAATATATTTTCGTTATTTTATGCTTTTTAGATAATTTACTTTGAACACGGTTTTTTGAAGTGAAACTTCTTATGCGACTTCCAAAAATGTTATCAAATAACGCGTTAAGCGTTAAATGATAGGTGATAGGCGTTAAGTGATAGGTGTTAAACGATAGGCGATAGGCGTAAATTTGTTAAGGTTATGAAAGCGCTCATGTGACGCCGTCACTGAGTGAGTGGGTGAGTTGGGTGAGTTGGGGTGAGTTGGGGTGAGTTGTGTGTGTGTGTGTGTGTGTGTGTGAGTGAGTGAGTGAGGGACCGACCGAACGACCGATCGACTGAGCGAGAATGAAGTTTCACTTTTTCCGCGCGGAGGGACTCCACGCATGCACGTTTTTTTTTAAATAGTTTATTTAACACTTGTAAGTGACTATTATTTTAGCAAAATAGGTATCAGCACTATCACGCAACTCGAACGTTTACGTTACACTAACTTTCTGAAAACATAAAAAGTTAATATCTCTTAAACTACTGGACCGATTTTGATGAAACTTGTACTCTACCCTAAGTTGAAAAATACTCTAACTATTGCAAAAAGAATTTTTGAAATCGGACCTGTAGTTTCTGAGAAATCCGCGGACAAACCTACATACATACATACACTCATAAAATTGGGTAAATTTGTTTAGAAGCCCACATAGACTAACATATATTAATATTACGCATTTTTATTAATATTACATACATACGCGTCGAATAGAGATACTTCTTTTTGTAGTCGGTTAAAAAGAGAAGGTATAATTCTTTGTATAATATTCAGTCTCACCTGTAAAATCCGAAGTAGATGAGCTCTCTCGCGAGCTTCACCACTTCGAAGGTCAGTTTGTTCTGGTCGTGGTCGCTGAAGTACCAGGTCTTGGTGACCACGTTGCACAAGTAGTTCTCGACGAAGCGGATCGTTGACGCGAACTGTTCTTTTACCTTTTCGCGGTTCGCGTCCGGGCCGCCTTTGACGCATTGATAGCTGGGGAAAATTATGAGTTACGTTTACGTACAGTAAGTGATTGTTAGGTTGATATTTTAGGTGAAATTCCTGTATTTTTTCAAAGTAGAATGATTGAGTCACAAATATTTATTTTGTTGTTGTTGTTAACTATCACATAATTAATTTGTATGAAACAAAGTTTGACATGGTGACATTAAACAAAATAACAATAATTATACCAAATGTAATTCGAAAGAAATTGTAAAAAATTTATATTACTAAAATTAATAAGATCGGCAACATCAGTATTTCTTAGTCGACGGTACCCCAAAACAGTCACTTACATTTCGTCATTGTGTAACCTTGCCACATTTTATATGGGGTTCAATTTAATATCATTATTTCGTAGCATTTTTTATTAATTTTTAGGTAAATACTACTGGGTCTAGTACTGATTTCTTTAGCTACAGTGCCTTTCACATCGCAGCACTGTTTCGCGACATTGATATTTGTGACTTGGAGTTTTTAACTATGTTGCGTTAGTTTAACTCACTCGTGTATATGTATCCTGTCGCACACCTCGGTCCAGAGCCTGGCGTACTTGACGGGCGTGACGGGCTCCTGCGGGTCGCGGTCGGCATGCAGGTGCAGCATGAGCCGGCAGAACGTACTCACTCGTGTATATGTATCCTGTCGCACACCTCGGTCCAGAGCCTGGCGTACTTGACGGGCGTGACGGGCTCCTGCGGGTCGCGGTCGGCATGCAGGTGCAGCATGAGCCGGCAGAACGTACTCACTCGTGTATATGTATCCTGTCGCACACCTCGGTCCAGAGCCTGGCGTACTTGACGGGCGTGACGGGCTCCTGCGGGTCGCGGTCGGCATGCAGGTGCAGCATGAGCCGGCAGAACGTACTCACTCGTGTATATGTATCCTGTCGCACACCTCGGTCCAGAGCCTGGCGTACTTGACGGGCGTGACGGGCTCCTGCGGGTCGCGGTCGGCATGCAGGTGCAGCATGAGCCGGCAGAACGTACTCACTCGTGTATATGTATCCTGTCGCACACCTCGGTCCAGAGCCTGGCGTACTTGACGGGCGTGACGGGCTCCTGCGGGTCGCGGTCGGCATGCAGGTGCAGCATGAGCCGGCAGAACGTACTCACTCGTGTATATGTATCCTGTCGCACACCTCGGTCCAGAGCCTGGCGTACTTGACGGGCGTGACGGGCTCCTGCGGGTCGCGGTCGGCATGCAGGTGCAGCATGAGCCGGCAGAACGTACTCACTCGTGTATATGTATCCTGTCGCACACCTCGGTCCAGAGCCTGGCGTACTTGACGGGCGTGACGGGCTCCTGCGGGTCGCGGTCGGCATGCAGGTGCAGCATGAGCCGGCAGAACGTACTCACTCGTGTATATGTATCCTGTCGCACACCTCGGTCCAGAGCCTGGCGTACTTGACGGGCGTGACGGGCTCCTGCGGGTCGCGGTCGGCATGCAGGTGCAGCATGAGCCGGCAGAACGTACTCACTCGTGTATATGTATCCTGTCGCACACCTCGGTCCAGAGCCTGGCGTACTTGACGGGCGTGACGGGCTCCTGCGGGTCGCGGTCGGCATGCAGGTGCAGCATGAGCCGGCAGAACGTACTCACTCGTGTATATGTATCCTGTCGCACACCTCGGTCCAGAGCCTGGCGTACTTGACGGGCGTGACGGGCTCCTGCGGGTCGCGGTCGGCATGCAGGTGCAGCATGAGCCGGCAGAACGACGCGCGCAGCTCGTACGACAGCGACGCGTTCGACATACATCTACAGATACCATGCCTTGTCACCATATGCCACGCTTTGTCACGGCTTGTTAAGGTATGTCACGGTATATAACCGCATGTCACGGTATATCAAAGTTTGTCACGGTATGTCACAACTTGTCACAGTATGCAACAGATTGTCACGGTGGCTCATAGCTTGTCACGGTATGTCAGAGTTTAGTACAGGCTATTACATTTTGTCAAACGCTATCATAGCTCGTCAAATGCTATCACAGCTTGTCAACGGCTGTCACTGCTTGTCAAAGGCTGTTACATTTTGTTGTATAATGTGATACTTTGTCAAGAATTGACTAGGCGAGTCGTAACATTCTCGCGGGATGCCCAAGTTTGTAATGACAGATCACAGCTGGTCGTGAGATGTCACAGCGTGTCGTAGAATGTCACATGATGTCAAACAATACATTGAGCTTGAATTTATTATTGCAACCAGAAACAACCTCCCCCCCCCCCCTCAGGGGTAGACCTATTTGTTCGAATCGGATCAGCTAAGAGTTATCGTGTCTTCGTACATCGAATGGAGTGTATGGCAACGTACTTGAGTATCAAATGTATGTGCAGCTGTGGCGACAGGCTGTTCAAAGCTAGATATTGCCTGTTGAGGCACATGTTTGAGAACAGGTCCAGTTGGTGTCTGTAGTAGTCCAATATGGCGGCCGACTCGCCGGACGGGTCTCGGCGAGCTTCAGCCGCCAACTCGTATAAGTAGCGTGAATTCTGGGAAGAAATAACCCAGAATTAAATACTCTTTATTTGCACACCAAAGTAAAACATATAGAATACTTAGAAAATAACTAAATTAGGTACAAATGGCCGTCTTATCGCTAATAGCGATTTCTAGGGGGTAAAAAGGTAAGGTGGTAGGTAAAGGAGGTAGGCCACCTGTTACGAGCCACTTAGTGAAGAGAAGCAAGACACTGCTGCTCGGCGGCAGAATATCTGATACTGCGGTGGTACCTACCTTGACAGTCCCGTTGGTTGTAATATCGAAAAAGCGTCAGCTAGATAGTAGACCTCTATGATAGGAGCATTGTTTCAATCATACAGACTGAAACGTCAGGTGGGATGACCATTCTTTCCACTTGAACATACCCCCTCCGAGAACCCTCTGCGGGGTTTAGACTCCCTGGGGATCCACGGATACTCGGTGTTACTCTTTCACCCGTGAGCATAAAATCTTTGCTGTTGTCATTAGCTGCCGCACTCACAAACCCGAATTAACTTCACGAAATAATTGTTGTAGATATAACAATTATTCACAAATCACTATCCGCGTATTAAGTAATAATGGGCATCGAGTGTCGAAATAATCCGATTTCAAAAAATGAATTAATCATCATTAACTTTAATTGACGTTTGTAGGTTCGGCAGTAGGAGGTTATTTTGTTAACGGTAATCTTTATGGATTTATAATCTTCTAACAAACCTTCTTGTTATTCCAAAACAGCATAACTTCTTCTTCTACTTTGTCTTTGCCGTCCATTTCTGAACTCAACGCCTTGCTTTCTCTATATTTAATTGAAACTAATCTGTAAAAACAAAATAGGATTATAAATTTTAATAACACAAACACACACACGCGCGATATAATAAAATATGGCATTATGCGTCTCATCTATTTATACCGTAGTACGCATTAATTTTTTTCCCGAATATGTAAAGTTTATTGTTCTGGCCGTGTTTGACCATGATTGAGCATTATAAAATATCTTGGGAACTCTTCGAGACGTCAGCTGCTTAGTAAAATGCCAGGGCATGCATAGTGGATCCAAGAGGGTCGAAGTGCATTTCGGCGACTGCCGGGCCAAACTTATAGCTGATAATAGAATAAAGGTACGCGTCCATTGACCAGCGCCGGACGCACGGCACGCAACGGATTTTAGTCTGCTTTGTATGATTTTACATAGCGCTGCGTCCACTGTCCGCGCCGCCCGCAGATAATGGACGCAGTGCTATGGTACGGTTATGGTACAAGTACACAACCCCCCCCCCCCTTCCCCCGGTACCGTCGCGATTCCCGCAACGATGCGGGGCGTTATAAGTTTACCTAGAAACTGACCTCGTCTCGATGAGTATGTCCGAGTTGTTGGCGCAGAGAACGCTCTTGCAGATCAGCTCCTGCGTGACAGCAATAGCCTTCTTGTTGGAGATGCACAGGTCACTCAGGTAGTCTAGGAAACGGGACTGCCACGTCTTCATGTTCTTGCGGACCAGACCTGACGGACAAACAACATATTTTTAAACGGTTTGCAAACGAAGTGAGCAAAAACTTTTTAGTTATGCCTTACTGGTTAGCGTTATACAGGGCGATCACCCGAAAACTTAAAAAAAAATATTCTGGGCCAATCAATACACGGTCATCTAATCAAAACTACATAGTATAGATATCCAACAAAATACATACTTAAATAGATAAATAAAACTCTGACACTTGGTTGGTCTCGAACACAGGGATTCAATGAGCAAGATGACATTAATAACTTCTTACTAAATACTCAGGATATATTCAAAATTTTGAGTTAGATTTGCTGTTACAGTTAGTGTGACCATTATTATTCGGGAATTCTACCTTTATAATGTGGGATATCAATGATATTATGAACCATGTTATATCCCTACTAATGTGCGCCAAAAATTGTGACTCATGTAATTAAAATATTTTCTCATATAAAGTTAAGGTACGATATCATATCCTTATTATTTACTTTTGTACAGTACTTTGTGAATTTTCTAAATACGCATTAACTATGGCATTTTACTTAATTTTCAAAAGCACAAGTCACGTTCGTTACATTTTATCGAGGCGTGACTCACTGCTAGTTCACCCAATTTGAGTGAACTTCATTGTTTCACTTTTCGTGCGCTATTGGCGTATCTATTGTATAGAATATCATTGAGTGATATACTAAAACTGAACGTTTCCTCTCCGTACAGGAGATGTATACCGACCCACGAAGGTTTCTATCTCGGAGCCGGTGATGTGCTTCTCCAGAAGTTTCCTGTTGTTGTGGAGCAGGGCCGTGATGGTGTCCTCGGCCAGGATGTCGTAGCCTATCTGCTTCTGCATGAAGCCGAAGTGCTTCGCTATGTACTCCTGAACAAACAACATAAACATCATTATTATTATTAGTTATTTTCAAAGTTTTCTGTATGTTTTACTTTGGTGTGCAAATAAAGAGTATTCTATTCTATTATTATTATGCAATGTAACTTTTTTAATGTCTAACAATATAATAAAAACTATACTAAACAGTGGCATACATGACACACACTCGCCCATATCCACACACACATACACACTTTCACACGCTCACCCACCCACACTCACACACACACCTCCACACACACACACAACCACATACACTACACACCCAAACAACCAAATATCCTGCCATAAATATAGTTCCTTCCCGGCGGATATTTTATTTAACGTATGTACTGACCTGGTTTTTCCTGTAGTCTTGTTGGCTGAGCCTCAGTATCCTGTAGCAGAGACGGAAGATGTACTTATAGGGGGCGTAACGAGGGTCGTACAGCTCCTCGATCTTCAAGAACGGTTCCCCATCAGCTGTCTCTTGGAACGGGCCCTGTGACAGCAGAGTTAAAAGAACAATGAAAGGCTTGAAAGGACCGGATGAGTTTGTTGGTCCTTTGTACTAGAGACAGACTCATCACCAGCCGGGAGACGTCCACTGCTGTACATAGGCCTTCACCTTGGAACGCCACAATGGATGACAATTGGCTATTGGCATCCAACGGTTACCTGCAACTCGCATAATGTCGTTAGTCCACCTAGTGGGAGGCCTTTGTGGTCGCCGCTCGAGAACCTTTCTACCCCATTGGTTATAGATTCTTCGAGCGATGTGGCCGGCCCATCGCCACTTCAACTACCAGATTCTGAGAGCTATGTTACTGATTTTAGTTCTTTAGCGAGTCTCCTGATTAAGGATTTTATCGCGCAAAGAAACTCCGAGCATTGCTCTCTCGTTTTGTGACTCTGAGCTATTCTAAAAGACCAACAGTTAGGGACCACGTCTCAGTATCGGCCGTTGAAGACCGACACGGATTAGACTAAGGAGAGAGACCATCGATATAATATGTAAACTAGATAATCATTCACTAACAAAATGACATTAAAAAGTGGTTGTGCGGGTCTCAGACTCATTTGTGCTGGTGGCTGAAACGTGAACTAACGGTGTTGGGGATATCCTGTCGTTGACGGTATCCCGGTTGTTGTAGTATATAGATCACACCAAAACCACTGATTATAGTTTAAACGTATTTATTTATAGTTATTGTCTACGGCTATGTTTAGTGTCTGAGTCGCACCTTACGTAATGTTTTTGTAGTTATTGACACATTAGCGCGTGACGGAGGTTTTAGCACGACTGCTTTATATAAAGTAGGTTAATTATTAATTTGCTGTATGAGCATTATTGGCTCGTACAAACGGTTTTATTATGATAATGACGTGTAGTTTGACAGTTTCATATAGACAGTAGCGACACTCCTATCGACAAAAATAATTATGTCAGCCTGTGGCTTGAAAAGAAATAGCGACACAAGGGCGCTAATTCTGTGTGCCACTTTTCGGAACGTAATACCTAATCTAGTTTAAATATTATATCAATGAGAGAAATCGTCTAACTGCCGCACTCACAAAACCCAATTAACTTTAATTGTAATTAAGTCACTTTTTAAAATCGATTTATTTCGACTGGCGGAGTCGTTTATGATTAATTTTGATTATTGAACACGAGATAATTCTACCTACTCACTATCTGCGTATAAAGCACTAATGGGCTTCGAGTGTCGAAATAATCCGATTTCAAAAAAATGAATGATTCTTCATTAACTTTAATTGAGGTTTGTAGGTTCGGCAGTAAGTACTATAACAATATCGAAACGACACTAGCACACCCTTCACCAACAAGAACCCACCTGAAGTATCCTGAACAGCTGTCTGAGGATGTACTGCTCCCGCAGCAGCTTCTGTCGGTCGCGGTTGGGGTTCTCCACGACCAGGTCCAGGGCCTCCGACTTGTTGGGCTCGTTCTCGAAGCCCGCTATGAAGTACACTATGTCCTGTAGGAGGCAGGTTAACGCTCTGCAAAAAGAGACATAACACTTTTTTCTCTTTCTCTTCAACATAGTGGCAAGAAAGATGGACGCCTAATGGCAAGCGACATGCTTGTTTATAAATAATACCAGCCCTTGTTTATGTCCCACTATGGCACGGGCCTCCCTTCAAGATGAGGGAGTCTAGGCCATAGTCCACCACGCTGGCCAAGTGCGGGTTGGCGGACTTCACGTGTCATTCGAGAGCTAGTTAGGCTTTCTCAGACATGCAGGTTTCCTCACGATGATTTCCTTCACCGAAAGCTAGGAACAATCGCAGAAAGACGATCCACACATGATTCATTAAAGAAATCAGTGGTGCGAGCTGGGGTTCGAACCTGCGCACCTTGTTTCCACGGCAAGCGCTCACCCACTGATCTATTACCGCATCCCCATCATCATCTATTATCGCATCCGCATCTATTATCTATCTAGGTGGTAGGTTCCTTGTGCAAGGAACCATCCAGGTAGGTACCACCGCAGTGTCTGATATTCTGCCGCCAAGCAGCAGTGTGTAAGCATTGCTGTGTTCCGGCGTGAAGGTCACTGTAGCTGGTGAAATTACAGGACACAAAGACTTAACATCTAATGTCTTAAGGGTCGGCAACGCGCTAGTGATTCTTCTGGTGTTGCTAGCGTCTATAGGCTACGGTGGCTGCTTACCATCAGGCGGGCCGTACGCTTGCTTGCCACCCTGGTAGTATAAAAAAAAAAAAAAAAAAATCCGCTTGCTTAAAGACAGCTGCAATACATTTGTCAAATTTTGGCAAGACACTCGGACACAAGCAAACCCGTTTGCTTTAGAAACCGGAGGTAGCTGGTTCAGATCCCGCGAGAAGCAACCACTTAATGTAGTTGCTCTTTACTGGTCACTTGATTAATATGATCCTCGCATATTATGATAGACTTATAAAAAATCAGTCCGGCCGTGTTGGTCAGTGGCGTGCACAGAGGGTAGGCAAAGAAACGTATTCGGCTTGTGTAACCTTGTTTTAAGTTTATATTAGTATACCATTATAAATATAAACAAGTTAGCAGATTCTGTAGACATATTTAAAAACTGTAATCAGATTATTCCGAGGGTCCATACACACAAAAAGACTGCCTTAGGGTAGGCAGTCTTTTTGTGCTGCCTACCCTACGATCTCTCTAAATAATCTTAATTTAAAAAATTTTTTTTCAACCTAGCATTAACATAATTTTTTTAAATGTAAATGGATACCTCTGTAATGTTAGTTCATTTAAGGATATTTGTGGTGGCACACTAACAAATAGCTTAGAGTACAGATAACTCGCAGATATTTTTGCCTACCTTCTGTGCACGCCACTAGTGTTGGTCTTCCGTTTGATCGCATTATATCCCCACGTGGCCAATGAATAATATAACTTACTTCCTTTCATTATGCTCTATATTCCCGTGCTGCAGTTTGGTCGATAGTGCAGACAGAACTTTGCACGCGTCGTTCGCGAAGTCCAAGTCTCGGACCTCGCTCGGCGAGACCGATATCAGCGCGAAGGCTTCCTTGTCCTCTTTAACTAGGGAACAGCCCACCTGGAGTAGTTTAAGTATCAATAGGTTAGTTGCCTGAAAAATTATATTTTGTCAGTCATTTAGATTATCATAAAATATTGGACACGTATTTTTTTTGTCAATAAACAAAACCTCGATGTGAAACCAAAATCTACTATGTGCACTTGATTTTTACTTTTTGACTTTTCGTATAGTTCTCAGCCCTATCTATCGTATAAAAAAACTGTTATGTGTCTATGAGCACTGTACGACGATCTACGACCACTTTTTAAAATATGCTATGTGCCGCAGCTAGACGAAAAAATGGCGAAGATACAGTGCATTGAAATTCCAGGTGACGTCACGTCTACGTACACATTTTATGAAGGAGTGACAACGGCACGCCGGTAACGACCAGCTCCCACTTCCAAACTTTGACGCTCTTCATCTTTGTCAATTTCTATCGATTTGTTAAATTAAAAAAAAATACGTATCCAATATTTTTAGATATTGTAACAGACGAACTAATTATTTACAATTTATTTACAAACATGTACACTTAAACTAGGTAAAAAACTTCCTCAAATTCGCCGCACGGGGAGGGAAGGGTACCTAAAAGACCGCCAGTCTTTTAGGTACCCCATTCTAATTAGAATATTTTTTATCTAGTCATCATTCCTATTAATATCAGCAGTCAAAAACCGTCCAATGCTGAACGAAGGCCTACCCCTTAGAAAGGAGGGGTTGCAAAATACTTGGAACGGTATTCAGTAAATTACAGTATGGTCGCGCCTTACAAAACCTAAGCTTTTTGTGGACTCGACATCATTCTTTGAGACGCTACCAACCCCCGCCCCTTAAAACCTTACTTTCACGCCGGTCTTCCGACCCTTTCGAGGTAAAGCTGTAATTGATACTAAGGTTTTCTTCGTACAACACTCAGCGGCCGTGCGATCTATCAAAGTCAAAGTCAAAGTCAAAATATCTTTATTATGTATAGGCCCCACGGAGGCACTTACACAAAAATCATTTTTACAAACTACCACCGGGTCGTAACGCGGCCGCTACTGAGAAGATCCGGCAAGAAACTCAGCGGGCTTGTCTTTTTTTGTCATTTTTTTTTAAAAATAGTTTTACAAATTTTACTTATGTCAGCCTTAAACTTCTAAGCTTGCATGAGTTGAGCAGTTCAAGCCCACGCAGCTTTATCCTCCAGGTAATCCGAGATTTTATAATAAGCCTTTTTTGACAAACGGCTTTTTATCAAAGGTTTAAATTTCTTTATTGGAAGATCTCGGATATCCTGTGGCAGTTTGTTATAAAAGCGTATACTTTGGCCCATAAACGATTTGCCTGTTCTGTGGAGACGCGTGGCATGTACAACAAGATCGTGTTTGTTCCGGGTATTAATATTATGTGTATCACTATACTTTTTAAAAGAACTGATATTTTTTTTAACATAAACTAAATTTTCAAATATGTATTGTATTCTATATATAATTACACTGACCTAGATTTAGATGGTCACTGACCTTGGACATGACAGGTTTCTCCTCGTCCTTGTCAATGGGTATTGATGTCGAGTGGACCCACGTATGCGTGCATAAGTGCTGAAGCCTGAAAACAGAAAAACTTCTTAGATCTGCGACCAATATGTAAAGCTGGTCCTGTGGTCAAGATCTCGAGGGATAACAAAAGGCTTGATTTTAAGTTATAACCATCAAGTGTGTTTTAGTTTAAACTACAAAAAGCAGTGGCGTGCACTGGGTTATATGACAGGGTAGGCAAAACTAAATTGACTTTAATTTAATGATGTGAACACAAAAGAAACATACCTACTTAATTGTTTGTTGAGTAACTAATACCTACTGTTTTTTTTAAATACATATTCTATTTCACTTCCACTACTAATGAGTACGTAGGAAGTACCAGACATACATACACACTCTAAAAACATAACCCTTCTATTCTTGTAGTAGAGTAAAAAATCTTACCAATATGAGAGAGACTGCGAGTTACACACATGTACACACACACTAAGATGATTGTAAATATGCCACCTCAAATATCCAAAAATTAACTGATTTTATAGACAAATTAATTTAAGGATACACGAAGTGGCCTTGATAAAGACCCGATTGCTTATTGGTACGCGTACAAACAAAAAAGTGACTGCAATCAGTTGCAAAATGAATAGATATTTACGAGTAGGTATTCTTATTTATATTCTTTATTATTAAATTTTCGCGTGACTTTACCTTTGACCTGAATTAATTCCAAATTCGGCATACAACGGCCATCTTCAATTATTTTTCTTTTAATTTCGTAAGAAAGGGACGAAAATGCGTGATTTTTTAATTTTTCTATACACACTTGGCCAGAACATCGAACACACGTTACCACTTCCATTTACTATAAGTTTTTTAATTTGGAAACACTAATAAAATAATAATACACGGAGTAGTCACTTTTTCGAACATACTGCACCGAACGAAAACAATCGTATAAATGAAAATAAAAACCAACAAAAAATGGATGTCATTATAAAATATTGAAGTTTGAACAAACTAGGTATTTTATAATTTGTAGTATAACGTATTGCGTTCGTTCGACGCATCGGGCTCTTTATTGGTTGACTCATCTAAAAGAGTATATTGGATCGACCAATCAGGGATCGACTGTCACCGAAAAGACAGTGCCTATCTTATGCCTATCTTAGAGTATCATGTTTGCATGTGTGCGTGACATTTATTCTGTTCGCATGGTCGGCGTGCCTACAGGTGTGAGTAACTTTTCGTTTGAATGTGTGCAAATAAAGATTTTGCCTTTTTGATCGGGCCTCGCGGCTCGAACGCGCGAACTTTAAATTTCCGCGTACTTAGGAATAGTTCATTGCACTTGCTGCGCGCTCGCCCGCTTTGACGCGGAGCGCTCAGCTGATTTATTTCATTCAAACATGTCGCGCGAATTTGTTTATTTATAATAATGAAATAATTCAAAACAAAATGTTATTGTGCACTTAAATTATTTTTGTTATCATGTAATAGAGATATTTGAAATCACAGGGTAGGCAAACACTTTTTGCCTATATGGACTGCACGCCACTGACAAAAAGTCTAATCAGACTACTAATATACATTTTTTTTGTAAATGTATACAGTATATAGATAAGACAAGACAAGACAAATATACATATTAATACACAAAAATGTTTGTCCTGGTTGGAAATTGATTTTCATGACCAAGAGTCATTGGGAGTCATTGGGAATAAAGCTGTTTAAACAATAAAATTATTAAAAAAAAAATTGAACCGACTTCAATATCACTGAAAAGTATAAAATAATTTAAATATTATTGAAGTTGGTGTTAGCTTACCGGCTGTGTATATTTGGCACCAACTTCAATAATATTTAAATTATTTTATACTTTTCAGTGATATTGAAGTCGGTTCAATTTTTTTTTTAAAAGATTTTATTTTAAACTTTTTAGTGATATTTTCATATACATATAAAGATTGAACCATCGAAGACCGTAAAATGATCTAGGTAGGTTATGATCACATTATCGTCTACATAGTTTTACATAATTCATGTTTCTTCAGAAAAAAATATCCGGTTGTCATCGATATACTATGCCGGTTGTAATGAAATTTGCATGGAATCATCATAGTAGTTTACTCTCTCGAATAAAAAAAGAATCATCGAAATCGGTTCATAATTATCAGAGCAATGTAATGGAGAACATCAGTTTTATGGTTTTTACCAGATAAATTCCTCCACATCGTTCATGGTCCTCCAGTAAATTCTTATCCGGTTGTGATAAAATTGATACAGATTCATGACAGTGGTTTCTTCTTTTGAATAAAAAAAGAATCATTGAAACAATGAATACAAATCTGACGCGGCCGGTAGTACACACCTGACGTGGCCGGTAGTACACACCTGACGTGGCCGGTAGTACACACCTGACGTGGCAGGTAGTACACACCTGATGTGGCCGGTAGTACACACCTGACGTGGCCGATAGTACACACCTGACGTGGCCGGTAGTACACACCTGACGTAGCTGCTCTGCGGCACGGGCTCGTCTGAGTGCGTCATGGTGGTGGCGTCCAGCTCGAACAGCGTCGCTATCTCCGAGGAGTGAGGCACCGACACCAGCTGGTAGGCCGGCTCGCCCACCTCCACTGGGACGTCGCTGATCAAACACCATACAAACTCATTGTAATTACCTATTTCAATGTAACATTGTCCTTTGGAGCACTTAGAAGCAGTAACAGCTCAGTGGGCGAGCGCTCGCTTTGGAAACAAGGTGCGCAGGTTCAAACCCCGGCTCGCAACTCTGATTGTTTTAATTAATCAAGTACGAATCGTCTTTGTACGATTGTTATTAAGCTTTCGGTGACGGAAAACATCGCGAGGAAATCTGCATGTCCGAGAAAGCTTAACTAGCTCTCCAATGACGTGTGAAGTCCACCAACCCGCACTTGGTAGACTATGGCCTAAGCCCCTTAATATTGAGGGGAGCCCGTGCTCAACAGTGGGACATAAACAAGGGCTAGTATTACATAATGTTGTCTTTTATTTACGCGAATACTAGACATTGTAATTAATCTATTCTTACGGATTATATCGCGATTTTTTTTAATTTTCCCGACGTTCCGAACGTGACCATGGGTGCTGCAAAGCATTCGAAATGTCGGGAAAATTAAAATAAATCGCGATATAATCCGTAAGAATAGATTAATTACAAGGGCTTATTATTAATATATATTGTAATGTCCTTTGGAGTCATTGGACGTTTGGGGTGTAGACTTTAGAAGTCCATTGGGTACGATAGCGACTCCGAGGAGGACGGTGGCAGGTTTGCAATCCCGTCCCCGTGAGCAACGGAACAGGTTTCCGGGGGGCTATAATGCGCCGGCAGCGGGCTCAAAGGCAAAGCACTGTGGGGTACCTGGTGCAGATACCACCGGAGAACATGGAGATCATTCTACAATACGAAACGACGAGGATTAAAAATAAATGTAATCTCTTCGCTAAGTCACGTGAAGTCCCTCTCTCATGAGCCGATGCAACAGCAGTGGGGGTTTTAGTGACCAAGAGTGTCACATAGGTATCCCGGTTGACCAAGACCACGTGAGTTTCGGGACCTGTTGAAGGTTTCCCCGCGAGTGCAATAAAGTTATAAGTTGCACGAGTAACGTCTAATTGAAAAGCCTTAGGAATACTCACGGTGGTCTATTACACGCCTCAGCGGCCAGATAGTGTCCTGTCGCGAGATGTTTGAACCGGAATATGGAGTTCCAATGTCCGGCGCCGCCGCGACACGGGTCGTGTTGTACCACCTGAAAGTTACCGAGGTTAGGCTACATTAGAGTTGCTTTAAAAGGGGGCCAGCCCATGGCTCGCGGGAGTTATTATAGTGTACTAGTGCTTGCTCCAACAAAGGTGCACTCGCAAAGGTTTACTCCCACACTCCGATGGGACGGAAGGCCGACACGACCGGGGCATGACCATTTTATCGCCGACCAAACGCTTTTATCGATCAAAAACAACGTGATTGACCTATTTTGTCCTGATCAGTAGGGACATCGACACAAGGTTGAAAGGTTGTCGTTGTCTGCAGAATTTGAAACTGCGAGCACAGATTTGCAAAGCGATCGGTTTACACCTGCGCCTGCAACACCCTACTTGACTTAAGGCGGTTCACACATACCTGCCCTTGGAACGCCACATTGTACTACAATTGGCTATATGCATCCAGCGGTTGCTAGCTACTCGCACAATGTCGTCAGTCCACCAAGTTGGAGACCTATTGCTACTCCCTATCGCTACTTCAGATAGATAATACAATGACCACTGGACGAATCTTTGTGAGCACAGACAGGCCAAAGAGGCGCTTCCAGTCATAGCAAAGAGGCGCTTCCAGTCATAGATTGTCACCTTACCAAGCAGCTGCTTCGACTATCAAAACAACGGTTACGCATAGTTACGGCAGCCATTGCCGGACACGGTTCATTCAATAAACACATTTTCACCATAGGAGTTACAGGCAGTCCTCTGTGCAGAGCGTGCATGAAGAGAGAGGAAACGGCGGCCTACATACTACTGAGATGCCAGGAGGTCGCTACATACAGGGCTAAGTACTTCTGAAACCCAAGTACTCTCCAAGAGATTGTCAGCGGCATCAAGCGCTTGCTGGCCTTTCTCTAGGAGTTAGGGTGGATCGAATAAACCTATTCCCAATCGCACGCATAATACGCGCTTTGTCGTGGAGTTGCGGAAACCAGCCCGCTATACCGATAACAATTTATCTACTAAACCTAGAAAAGGAACGCCATTTTGGCTAAGCAAAAGAACAAATCAGGAACTCCGT
This sequence comes from Furcula furcula, assembly GCA_911728495.1. NCBI lineage: Eukaryota > Metazoa > Arthropoda > Insecta > Lepidoptera > Notodontidae > Furcula > Furcula furcula. The sequence goes on along the minus strand of OU452267.1, from coordinate 12,705,899 downwards.
TTCAAGCGGGTGTCCATAAGACACCTCTAATTTTTTTTCGTATATCCTTACCTCAATCTCCCACAGTGCCTTACTGCTGGTGGCGGCGGTGGCGCTGGACCGGCCCGTGGTCCTCAGGAACACGTGCTGCCGCTTCTGGTACTCGTCCATGGTGAGGAACTTCTCCTGCTCCGCGTGGAACAAGCGCACCACGTCCCCACCCTTGAGGATCTCCTCCTGGTTCTCCTTGTGCTCGAGGAATAGAGTCACCTTCCATGATGTTGATGAGTTTACTACGTTAACCTGGAAGTTGTGTGCATTGTCACTGCTATACCATGGTATCTTTTTAGGGTTCGTACATCGATATACTATACCAACTAGATTAGCTGTCACGAACAAAATGACATCGAAAATGTGGTCGCGGTTACATATACTTACACAACTATACACGTAGCTAGAAATTGTAGAAAATAGTTTTAAATAATTCGGAACGTCGGACTAATAGAAGCCTTCACATGTAGTAATAAAGTCTAATTCTGTATGCAGTAATGTTGGCACATAAAACCTTTACATCGGAGACAAAGACACATCAATAAAATCGCCAAAGCTATACGAAAAAAAGTAGTTGTTTTGACTTAAACAAAAATGTACTCATTTAAAAGAAAATCTTAACCACTATAAAATAAGGTTCAAAACAGTTGTGTTTCCATTGTGTGTGTACTGACTTACGAACTTATCCGTGCTGGTGGCAAAAATGAGAACTAACTTTTTTATTATGGTAATGACGTGTAGTTTAACAGTTTCGTATAGACAGTGGCGACATCCTATCGGCAACATTAATTTTGTCAGTCTCGGCATGGCAGTTGCGAACGACTAGCGGAGAAAATATCAAATAAATAATTTTTATTTCGTATTATAATGATATCTTACTTATATTTATTATTTAAACTAGTAGTAATAAGAACACGAAACGAAAAAAATATTTTCCATCTGCAATTTTAGTATTACGATAAGTATTATATTATTTGGACAGTTTATAAACGCGCAATAAGGAATTTCGATACATCCTGTTGTCGGCTCGTACTAATTTGAAATAGAGCGACAGCCGTCTCCGTAGCTCTATTTTCGTGACCACTTTTCGGGTCGTGACAGCTAATCTAGTTGGTATAGTATATCGATGGGTTCGTAACTAAAAAGTAAAAAAGGAACCCTTATGGTGTGACTGCCTCTGTCTGTCACACCTATATATATCAGGAATCAATGCTATCGATTTGAAACGTGGAATAGTAATAGATATTTCTTACCCGACCTCATCGCAAATGAAAAACTATATTTTTCCTTTTACTTTTTCTTTAATGGGAGTCGAAATGGGTCATCAAAATTGACGTTTTTTATTATTTTTCTTTCACAAAGTGATCGCTTGTGGGTTACACAATACTCATTACCGGCTTGATACCCCAATTCTGGGACCTATATAAGGCGCTGTGGAACAAACTCACCTCCATGCAGCCAACGTTATCAGGCAACTCGTGGTTGGCGGACACGTGTAGTACTTGTTGGCCCGCGTTCACGGGGTTCATGATCACCTTGTCGCCAACCACCACGTTATCACCAGTCGACCGCAGTTTGTAGAAAGGCATGACGTAGAACCAGGAGCCCTCGTTGCCGTTGGCGTCAAGGTGAACGCGCATCGCGTTCTTTTCCAGCAACGCGGGCAGTCTTTTGTTTACCTAAACAAGCAAACGGAAAAAGCGTTCGCGATTGGGGTCATAATTTATGTTTCCCCGGTGATAAACCGGACAATCAGCCTTAGAAGATCTTGCTGATTGGCCAATCTTTCCAATACGACATGCACATCTTCTTAGAATTCATGGAGACTCAAACTTACAACCACATTGTGTGTGTATGCCTTACTAGCAAGGATCGCAAGCGGATCAACAACGACCACCGACAAACTTAAGTTCTGATTAGCCTTACTATGCTAAACACTGCCTTAACTTACCTTATAACCAGTGCCAGATTAAGCCAGCGCGGGGCCCGTAGCAAATCATACTATATTGAGGCCTTCCGCAAGGCTCTGGACTTGAATTAGGTACTAAAGTTTAGAGGTATAATGTGGTGCGAGGCCCCCGAGACGCGGAGTCCGTAGCATTTGCTGACTCCTGCTATGTGGCTAATCCGGCACTGCTTATAACGATATTCACATGTCCAATACTTACCATAAATTTTCAACATTTCAAGTAAATCGTAAAAACTTTTTCGATCACGGATTTATGAATAGAATAATATTTGAAGGTTGGAAATAGCCCATAGAGGTCTTTTCGGAGATGGATACAGACCGTGAGGTACTTGTTGGACTTGACGTGCAGCAGTTGTACCACGCTGCCGTACTGCACGACAGTCCCCAGCAACTTCTTGTTCTCCAACTCATTCTGTTTCTTTTCTATCTCGGCCGCATGCTGGAGACAAAACACAGGATTTATACTAGCTGCACCGTATTATATACATAGATTAACTTTTTTACAATGCGCAAATGTTGTATAGTTATAGAACAGCCATACTCAACCTGCGGCCCGCTAGCCTTTTCTATGCGGTCCGAAGTATAGGACAGTATTTTTAAATTAACTGTAGTATTTTTTTGATATGTGTACAAAAGTAATGCAAAAAATATCTTTCTTATAAGTTTCGAATGAATAAATGTTCATTTCACTCGCTTTCTCTCATAAAATAGCGCGCACACAGAATTTAAGTAAAGAAATGTCTTCAATTAGTGAAAAATCCCTTAATTTTTAAATAAATGCTATATTTCATATATGCGATTTATTGTAATTTAATATACACACATCAAAAGTGTCTAGGGATCAAGCATTTTTAAGCGGATTTCTTGAGATTGAGATGTGGCTTTGTAATAAATTTATGATTTTATAAATTTATATGGATCCTTTTTGGTGCATTTCATAATTTGAATCAGGAACTGTGAATCAAATTCGAGTAAAAGATGAAAATCAGCTGTCAATATTTTCCCTATAAAAACATACAACGCATTGAAGACATTATTAGTGCTACTGTTTCCCTACTACTGATTAAAACCAACGTTATTATGGAGCGGCGACGTCATTTAAGCAGGGAAGAAATGCTCAGAGCCGTGGGAATGATTGTAGTGTGCCTGTAACCTATCTGTATGTTAGCGTTAGTACATAATATATAAGTAATGTAACGCCCTCGTTGAGGGGACAGTAATAAACACCTTTCAGTCGCAACTAAAGCCTTTCATTGCATGGCGACCCTGCCAGTGCTGCCTTCTGGCAGTACTGAGCCAGGAGTTTAGAATAATAAAAAAAAAGTGAAAATTATAGTGAATTTAAAAAGAAAATGGTGATAATTATACAAGACTTGAAATAACTATGGGACTTATGTACAATATAAATTGATAATGTCGAAAAAAAACCATTAGGAGAAGAAAGAAGAATTATTAAATACGATATTATACATAAAAATATTAAGAAAAACGGAAAATGAAGGCGCGAATAATATGTGATTTAAGGGACTTCAATACTTACCAACAAAATTAAAAATGACAAAAAGGAATGATACGAAATATACGAAGAAATAAAACAAGATTAAAAAAAATATGTCGAAAAGATAAATAAAACGAAGGAGGAATGCTGCCGGAGCCGGGAGACGTGAGGAGCCGAGAAATGATGAAGGTGCAAATATGAGATGAGGAAGCAGTCGAGACATGACTTGGTGACGAAGGAGCTGGTGTGTCAGAGACGTGGTTGGTGCCGGGAGATGTGTGGAGTCCGCGAGAGCCGTATGATGGAAGCAGCTGGGAGATATTGGAACTGGTACTGGTGGACTGACTGGACTAACGTGTTTTTAATAAAAGCACTTTCCAATTTTATTTTATTTTAGTTTCATACATAAAATCGAATTTTAGTAAGTATAATTATGTTTTAAATGTTTTATTCTAATTGTGTTTTAGCAGTACTTTTCTTATATTATTATTATTTGTATAGGTACAGTTGCCCTTATTTTTTTTATAATAGGAATTCTTATCAATATAAAATCTTGTTTCACTATAGTAACAACAGTTATGTAAGTTATTATTCTTAGATGAATTATTATTGTTGCTAGGTAAATCATGCAACCAATTAGGTATAAGGCCGCATTCCAGGAGCTTGACGACGACGAGTCTCACGGTGGTTTGAAATTTCGTCTCGTCTTACAAGATAGCGTGATGCACCTGTGCATTGTTTAAGCATTTATAAATCTGATGTAATAAAATTTATCATCACGCCTGTATTGTCTTTAGGGGGCAGCTATTCAATTTAAAGTAAATGGAAAAGATGTTTTTTATACTTACAATATTGATTTCTAACAGGATTTAATGATTGGAAAAGAACGTAGAAACAGTTCAACGTTTTTTTTCCGTTTATATACAAGATTTAACAAATAATATGATTATGATATTATGATGAGGACTATATGGATATAGTATATGGCGTATTGTATAAATGTGGCAATATTTGAATTGAATTGTTGAAAACATAACAATATTAAATTGTATTGTATTTGAAAGATTTAATTAGATTATTAATTAAGGCAATTTCTTTTTGAATGTTTACATGATTAATATATACATACTTAATTAAAAGTATTAATTGATGAATTCCAGATATAAGTAAATAATATGAAAGGGTATTTAAAGTACGGGTTTTTAGAAAGTTGAAATGTTTAGTTTGAAAAGATATTGAGAAGTGTCGAGAAGGTCCCGGTAATGCAGTTGCAAATGTGTTATCGAGGATCTGAAAGTCAAGGATATTCTACATTTGCAGATAAGAACCAACTAACAACTAGACTGATCACCTAGGAGTTTGTTTGGAATTCTTATAAGCAGTGGCGTTCATTCTGACTATCTTGATTCGAAACGAAAGGTTTTAGGATGATGTTAGTGATTTAAAAATAAATTATGTCGTTTGAAATAATGTACCAAAAGTACATAAAAATTTGTTAACAGTAGCCAGAGATGCACTGTGGAACAAATAATAATTTATAGCAAGGTACACCAGGATACAAGGCAGGCACGAAATCCTTGTTGTGCTGATCATGACTAGGTCGAGCACCATTCGTGAAGACAACTTGGACACATGGAATGCTTAAAATGTAAGGAAGTGTTAAATGGACTGCCTGAGTTAAAATAATATAAAAAAAAATATATGTAATAATATGTGTGCACACAATAATATACTTATGTAATCCATGTATCCTGCGTAAATATGAATATAATATTAAAGGTAGGCCTACCACTAATTAAAAAATGTGTACCTTGCCCAATATGTATTATAGACATTGCCAAAAAAAAAAACATATTGAAGATTTTTTTTTTGCTCGAGTTTAGCCTGTAATTTATTTAATAATATATAATTATGACTTATGGTTTTATAGCTTAAAACTTTCTTATTTATAATTCAGGGATAAGGACTAAAATATAAGTAGGTATAAACTTTAATTTGAATGTATAGATCTTTATAAGTATTACTATTAGATAATAAGTTTCTATAATGCATTTGTTTTTTTTTCTTTCAATTTTAAAGATAAGTTCATAGGTGGCTAGACTATTTTATTTGCTGTCATAGATGAATGAATAGGTATTTAATTGTATGTAGTATTTTTTTTAAATTAAATTAATTTGAAATGTTAATGATATTTACGTTTAAGTTCAGTAGTTGATTCTGTTTTTATATATTGAATTGGAGTATACTAGCGGCCTGCGCAACCGATAGTATTCTCTTGTTTTAATATGGTTTTCTTTACATGTATTCTCTTGTTTTAATATGAATTTTATTTTTTATGATTTTCTTGTTCTCTTATTAACCTAATTTTTGAACAAAAATAATTTTAAAGAATATTTTGATTAATTATGTATTTCAAATTTTTGTATTTTAAATAACTTTTTTTTTTCAAAATTAAGGGGGGTGGTGTAGTGTGCCTGTCACCCCACCTATCTGTATGTTAGCGTTAGTACATAATATATAAGTAATGTAACGCCCTCGTTGAGGGGACAGTAATAAACACCTTTCAGTCGCAACTAAAGCCTTTCATTGCATGATAGAAGCTGGTTCCCGGCAACGTACTGTGGCTTTAGCTCTGAATACAAGTCAGAGTGTTATCAGTCGACTTTGGACACGTTACCGAAGCACTGGTACCGTGGCTGAGCGCCATGGAGGACGGTATCGCTGCACCACACGGAGACAAGACCGATATATTCAAATCTTAACTCGAAGAGCTCCAACAATAACTGCCATGATGTTAGCCGTGAGGCTTCATCACTCTTCAGGGAACTTAATTAGCGACCAAACAGTCAGAAACCGCTTGCATGAAGTGAACCTTCATTCCCGAAGACCGCTACGGGTACCACCTATAGCAATGCACAATCGTAGGATTCGATATCAATGGGCTCTTGAACACAGAAATTGGGCAGAAGAACAATGGCGTTTCGTGTGCTTTTCTGATGAGTCTCGTTTTGGTATGAGACCGGATACAAGACGTATACGACACTGGAGAACCCCTGGACGCCAACAGCGATTAAAATCCTGCCAGGAAGTCCATCCTTATAATGGTGGAACCATCATGGTATGGGCGGGTATTTGGATCGGCGGAAGAACTGAGTTGATTTGGATCAGAGGCAACCTCAACGCTCAAATTTATGCTGAGACGATTGTATCAGACGTCATCGTTCCTCTACAAGTGCAAATCGGTCCCTTATTTCAGTTAATGCATGATAATGCACGACCGCACACCGCAAGAGTTGTAAGACAGACTCTCGCCGCAGCTAACATCAATGTCCTGCCCTGGCCTGCTCAGTCGCCAGACTTGAACTCGATTGAGCATGCATGGGATATGCTACAGAGAAGAGCTCTGCCGAATATGGAGGGTATCCAGTCGCAAGAAGACCTTTTTTTGTTGTTGCAACGAACATGGGCGGCCATTCCACAGCGTGATTTGGATGAACTCATTTTGAGTATGCCAAACCGATGTTCTTGTGTTGTTAGTGTTCGCGGTAGAAACACGGATTATTAATTGTTTAAGTTACCCAATAAAATTTTAAAGAAAACTGTTATTTCAGTCTTTTTTTCGAACTTTTGTGTTAGTGGTTCAAATGTCAAAAATCCCTTTATTAGGAAAATGGCAAATTTCTTTATTAATGCAAAGGTGACTTGGTTTATCGTTACTGTGACAAACGAAAACACTTTATTTGATGAATCCTTAAAGAAAATTTTAATTAATATCAATCAGGAGAAAAGTTATTGCAAAAATATATGTTGATCCCTAGACACTTTTGATGTGTGTACTTACGGCCGAACCTACATACATTACTTATATTAAGCGTTAATCACAATTAGTTAACTGTAGTTAAATTTCTTAAGTAACGTTCGCGCTCACTGTCAAAATTTAATGCTTACTTTACAAATATTAGAATTTAAGGATGCATAGTTTGCGACTAGTGCGTCCAAGGCGACAAATCTATCGATAATTGTCGTGTGTTGCCAATACTAAACGGGTAAATAAAAGTTTTATTCTAAATATTGGCTTATTATGCAAAATATAAATATTTATTCAATATTTGTAATAAAATCAATGGTATATGGAACAAATACAAGATAAACACGCGTTGTTTCAATAATTCTCACAATTATTTTTTTCATGTGGCATTGTTGGTACAGCAGTCACGCTTGACAACATTAAAAAAAAAATGTGCGTGCGTGGAGTCCCTCCGCGCGGAAGAAGTGAAACTTCATTCTCGCTCAGTCGATCGGTCGGTCGGTCGGTCGGCCCCTCACTCACTCACTCACTCACTCACACACACACACACACTAACCAACTCAACTCAAACCAACTCTCAAACCGACTCTCAAACCGACACTCAAACCGACACTCAAACCAACACTCAAACCAACACTCAAACCAACTCTCAAACCAACTCTCAAACCAACTCAAACCAACTCTCAAACCAAGTCTCAAACCAACACTCAAACCAAGTCTCAAACCGACTCTCAAACCGACACTCAAACCGACACTCAAACCGACACTCAAACCGACACTCAAACCAACTCTCAAACCAACTCTCAAACCAACACTCAAACCAACACTCAAACCAACACTCAAACCAACTCTCAAACCAACTCTCAAACCAACTCTCAAACCAACTCTCAAACCAACTCTCAAACCAACACTCAAACCAACACTCAAACCAACACTCAACCCAACACTCAAACCAACACTCAAACCTACACTCAAACCAACACTCAAACCAACACTCAAACCAACTCTCAAACCAACTCTCAAACCAACTCTCAAACCAACTCTCAAACCAACTCTCAAACCAACTCTCAAACCAACACTCAAACCAACTCTCAAACCAACTCTCAAACCAACTCTCAAACCAACTCTCAAACCAACTCTCAAACCAACTCTCAAACCAACTCTCAAACCAACACTCAAACCAACACTCAAACCAACACTCAAACCAACTCTCAAACCAACTCTCAAACCAACTCTCAAACCAACTCTCAAACTACACTCAAACCAACACTCAAACCAACACTCAACCCAACACTCAAACCAACACTCAAACCTACACTCAAACCAACACTCAAACCAACACTCAAACCAACTCTCAAACCAACTCTCAAACCAACTCTCAAACCAACTCTCAAACCAACTCTCAAACCAACTCTCAAACCAACTCTCAAACCAACTCTCAAACCAACTCTCAAACCAACACTCAAACCAACACTCAAACCAACACTCAAACCAACACTCAAACCAACACTCAAACCAACACTCAAACTAACTCAAACCAACACTCAAACCAACACTCAAACCAACACACAAACCAACACTCAAACCAACACTCAAACCAACACTCAAACCAACACTCAAACCAACACTCAAATTAACTCAAGCCAACTCGCCCACGCCTATCGCCTATCGTTTAACACCTATCACTTAACGCGTTAAGCGATAACGCGTTAAGGTGACTCATTTAACGCTTGACGCGTTATGTGATAACATTTTTGGAAGTCGCATAAGAAGTTTCACTTCAAAAACTTCAGTGACAGCAGACACCCACAGAAATTTAGATATATTTATAGCATCATCATATTTTATGAGGTTATTTTAGGGCCTCCTAAGCCTGACCAGACTGTTCATAGGAAGGTACTAGGTATCTATAGCACTTTAGCCCTTGATATCTCGATCTCCCATTGAATTCAATATTCTTTTCGTGTCGTAGTTGAACGATTTGTGTCAATCTGCAAGTACTTCTCCGGTTTATTGTCCAGAGAAAACTCGAAGAACATAGATTATTACGCCATTCGCTGACGCTCTTCTCTCGTACCGCAGAGAATAATCAAATCAATGAGACCTTCAAATAAAATATCATACATATGTTTTTCTGTATTTGTGTTATCACAATTAAAATATGCCCAAAATTATAGAGAATGACTTCTTGAAACAAATAATCTAGTTATCAGCTGTTTGTTGCCGCCATAAAATGTGTCAAAATCATTGATTAGCTAATCTAAGTAACGTCTCTCGGCCACTTAAAGTTAAGTACGATTAACTAGCGCTAACTAAGCATTAACCCACTGAGAGCGCAAATAATTTGACATCTACACTAAGTAACGAGATAAGGATTAATTAACCCACTGTAGGTTCGGCCGTTAGGGTAGTTATAATTAAACGTACAATTTAGGCTAGATTATTGCGGTCCGCAGACTAAAGCAGAAGCGACTATGCGGCCCGCAGGGTAAAGCAGAAGTGACTATGTGGCCCAGGGATAAAAAAGGTTGAGTACGGCTGTTATAGAATGTTGGAAAATAAAGGTATTTTCAAAGGGCGTATTTTTTTTGTTTTACCAACATTGGTAGAAAAATATCGAAATAACTTCACTTGAAAGTATCCACAACAAGCTAATTAATCATGTTCTCCACGTGCTAGGGCGATAGCCGCTGTCCTTCGGAGTCACTGGACGTTCATGGTGTGGGCTCTAGGACGTCCACTGAGTACGGCGGCGACTCCGAGGATGACGGCGGCGGGGTTGCGACCCCCGCCCCCTTGAGCATAGTAAAAGGCGTTAGCCCCTTGCCTAGGTCACCCACGAGGTAGCCGCGCGTGAGCTTACCTACCTATCACTGCCGTGCGCAGAGTGCGTGCATTTTCCGAAATTTTGTGGTGGATAAATTAATACATAAACAAAAAATTTACATTATTTTATTAGTTCGATATTTTTTTTTTTTTTTTTGCAAAATATGAGTAGTCAATTACAGGTGTTATACAAAATATAGTATCATCATATTTGACCTTTTTAGTTCGATACTACTGACGTGATAAAAATATACGCACTGCAAAAAAAGCAACCTGTATGGCAAAGCAAGCCACGAAGGCTTGCTTTGCTTTGCAAACTAGACTAGGTCGCAGGTTCAAATCACACGAGGAGCAAAAAGTTTGTGTGGTTGTTCCTTACAGGTCGATCGCCTGTTTGTCTGGACTGTAACAAGATTCATGCATCGGATGGACATGTAATAAGTCTTTCCACGGGCATGCATGTGGCTTGCTTACCATCAGTCAAACGCTCGTAAGAAGTCATAAAAACATCTCGGGTTTTTACCAATTTGTACCATATTATATACTTAGCCCGTTCATTTCGTATTCAGGAAGGCATTGTGCGATTCATATCACTATTTCATAATCCCCATCATATCCCCATACATCTCTCTGTCGTGTGACGTAAATCTCTCGGCGGGACATTAGGTTCCTGTCGCGTAGCGGAACTATTAATCAAATGCCCACGGTCGCTAGACGAATGTAAACCTTATTTAATAGTAGCAAGGTTTAATCGTGAGAGATTTTATTAGATTAGATTAAAAAGCTAGTATTTTTCATACCTCACTAATTCCTTGGCAAAAATAACATTATGATTAATAGCCATCAAATCTGGTTTGTAACGCTTGTCAATATTTATGGTCTATCTAAACGGATTAAAATTTGGTTTCTTTATTAACCCGTAATGGCTCATTCATAGCCTAGGTAAGTGTATTCTTTATCATTTGACGGGCCCGTTGGTCTAGTGGTTAGAGACCCTGTCCGCTAACCGATGGGTCGTGGGTTCGATTCCCACCAAGTGTCTGGGTGTTATTTAACTATTTAAATATGTATTTACAAAAAAAAAATGTATATAAGTATTAGTATCTGTTGTCTGGTTTCCATAGTACAGGCTCTGCCTAGTTTGGGATCAGATGACCGTGTGTGGATTGTCCCAAGATATTATTTACTATTATTATCATGAGATCTTAGAAGGATATGCCCCAATTTTTAGATTCCACTTTTCCCCCCTAGGGAGGATTTTTAAGGGGGAAACGTGGAATAAGCCATGTCCAACATGAATGAACTAAATCATGTTAAATCATGTATGAAATAAATCATGTTTCCTCTCGTAGATTTGGTTCATCAAACATAAAAGCGCACAGTGGCGGAGTTTCCATTAGGCTAACTATAGGCGTGGCGAGTTTCCCATTAAGCTAATTATAGGCGTGGCGGATTTCCCATTAGGCTAACTATAGGCGTGGCGGACTTCCCATTAGGCTAACTATAGGCTATAGTTTATGGCGCCAAATTTTTCACAGTCCCAAAAAAGGGGTAGGTACTCCACTTCGCTAAGGTACTTGTCTCTCTCTATTTGATTCACTGTAATACGTGAGGAGAATGCGGTGGCGTATTCTTTGCTTATTAGGTATTTTTATTTTTCTAAGAAATATAGGTGGCGATTTAATTTGGTCAGCCTGCAGCCTGCTAGGGCGGCAGAATATGTCACTGCAGTGGTACTTACCTGGTATACTATACTTTATTTTTTCCGCAGGGATACCTTCAAAAGGGAGCTGTGGGGCTCGTCTGGGGTATGTGAGATTCTTACCCACTAAAACCCCCGCGGCTACATCGGTACATAAGACTGGGCTCTCCGGTGGTATCTGCACCCTCAGTGCCTTGCCTTTGAGGCCGCCGCTGGAGGGCGCATTGTAGCTCCCGGGAACCAGTCACAATACTCACAGGGACGGAGGTCACAACCCCGCCGCCGTCCTCCTCCTCGGAGTCGCCACCGTACTCAATGGACACCTACTATACTATCCCTTGCACAAGGGACAACCTAATACCGATAATTTATCTTTAGGAACCACTGGAAGGTGTCGAATGAGGTTAATTAGGTATGTTTGTACACCTGCTTTGATTAATCGCCAATGAGCAGTCGAAGGAAACGGCCCATTAAACTATAAATAGAGCTTTGATTAAAGTTTTCTTTCTTTATATTTGGCACGATCGGTCGATTGGTGCGAGTGAATAAACGGAAACCAATACGCAAGGAACTTGATGGCGTGGCAAATTGGTATGGCAACTTTGTTGCTATAAATGGCGACATTTGCCTATGTTTTAGCGACAATAAATAAGATTTGGTGACAAAAATGTTGTACGGGCTGAGACGGAACCCGTACAGTCTTTGGTTGATAATAATTAAAAGATAGTTTGAGAGTCAGTAATTTAATGATAGAAAATTGATAGCTTAAATTGATAGATGATAAATGATAGCACGAGTACGCGCGACCGATCGTCCGTGGCTTTAATTACGTACTAAGGTATATTGTGCATTACAAAGAATTTGCATGCAGCGTAAACTGTTGACGATATCAAATGTACGGCTCGGCCCGTACAAATGTTGTATCGACTTTTGGAGCACAATTCTAAACAGTATCCAGGCCAGTCAGCCAGGTTTTAACAGGTTTTTGGAAAGTCTGGTTTCAAAATGAAAACAATGGTTATCGTTTAGAAGAAGAAAAAAATTAAAGGTTCTGTATCTTCTGAGAGCCATCGTTTATTACAAATGCAAGTGTTTTATATGATTGTTACAATGATGATGTTTTAATTTAATATTTGCGTTTTTTTGTTACTGGTACACCGTTCGTGTCCGCGATAGTACATGATGCGTTAATTAACAGCAAATAATTAAGGCGAATTTACTCATTCCGGATTCTGTGGCGCAAATAAACTCCAAGGATAGCTTTCTATGGAGAAAGCTATGCTTGTTGTTTGTTTGTAACTATGGAGTTCGTTGTGAGACTGAGCTTTTCCAAAAGGTTAGCAATTTGCTCTTTGACTACTGGTCTTTTGACTAAACTTTGGCATTACGGAGACTACTCACGTGCAACCTCTTAAGTAGTCCTGTATCGGTGTTGGAGTTGGCGGACTGCTTGGCAGTGTTCCAGAACTGCTTTTGAGCGGAGTACCGGTTCATGGGGCATATTTTGAAAAGGCAATCTGAAACAATACAGACTCATATTATAAACACTTGCGCTGGTGCGGCTTGCTCCGGACATTTTAAGGTTCTGCTCCTAAAACATCTACCTTTTGAAAGAAATACTAGGTGGTAGGTTCCTTGTGCAAGGAACCGCCCAGGTAGGTACCACCGCAGTGTCAGAGATTCTGCCGCCAAGCAGCAGTGTGCAAGCATTGCTGTGTTCCGGTGTGAAGGGCACTGTAGCTGGGGAAATTACTGGACACAAAGACTTAATATCCAATGTCTTAAGGGTCGGCAACGCACTAGTGATTCTTCTGGTGTTGCTAGCGTCTATAGGCTGCGGTGACTGCTTACCATCAGGCGGGCCGCACGCTTGCTTGCCACGTTGGTTGTATAAAAAAAACTTTCCTATTTTCTTTTTTGGGCACATGGGAAGTACTGTTATGTTTCTATAAAGGTCGGTGAATAAAGGATGGGGGGCTCTGTGCGTCCTTACTAATTCGAACCCGAGGCAGGCAACAGCGTCTACACAAGCACTTGTATAATATCTCCCGTGCAAATGGCCGATCTTAAGATTGGCTGCTGTGATCGTAACGGCCAAGAAGACATTGTTTTTAATATTAGAATCGATGACCATGGCAGTCAGAGATAATACCCCAATCGGGCCATTTGAATTTCGAGCAAGCGTTCGCGGTATGCCAAAAACTAAAGGTCGATAAACAGAGGAAAGTCATCGTCTATGTTCCCCTCGTAATAACTTATTCAGCGCGCAACAAGCGACGTTCCGGCGCTTAAGCTTAATGTAGAGCCCGAGATTAGGGCCTATACACACCCGAACTTTTCCACGGCACACTGACGCTCGTAAAACGCACGAATGATATAACAACCTTACTTAACCAAGTGGTAGGTCCCTTGTGCAAGTGAACGTCCAGGTAGGGAGCACCGCAGTGTCAGATATTCTGCCGCCAAGCAGCAGGGTACTCTGTAGCTGGTGAAATTACCGGACACAAGCGACGTAATAACTAATGTCTCAGGTGACGAGCGGCAGTGCAATGCACCTATCAATGGGCAGGTGCCTCGCTTACCAACAGGCGGACGTCTTGCTTGTCTCATCAATAGATTGAATAATAAAAAAACATGCATTTGTTAATGAATTCGTATCGCAAGTTCACAAATTGTGAGAAATATAATGTCACTCACATTTGTAAGTTATTAAAAAGGACTTGAAAGTTCTAAACAATTTACAACATTAAATGCTCACCAAACTATTATGACATTTGATGTGTACGTAGGTGAAGTTAGCCAGAAGATAATAATAATTTCCTAGGAGTTTTCGAACTGAGTGGCATAGGTACCACCAGCAGCGCCGGCACTTAGAAAGTGCCAAATGACCGTAAGATAGGTAATATTCAGGAACGAGCATCCGTTGCACTAACAACGAATAGATAAGTCATATTCCCTTTTAAAATTTTGCAGCGCGGGTATCGCGCGTCAACAGAGCGTGAAGAATCCGTCGTGTGCGCGCCTTTAGTACAAGGATTATGCTGAGCGTGTAGGATTACATGAGAGGATAATTAGGTATGTTATACTATGTTACGTAAGACGAACACTTTAAACAATAAACGCGACGAATAGAAAATTCCTCCTGTATTAAATTATGTAAATAATAATAATATAACAATGTCCTCCTGGCCGAAACGGCCAATCTTTCACAAGATCAGCCATGTACACAGGAGATATTATAGTGCTCAAGCGCTTGCGTTGACACAAGTGCACTCTCTCTTGCTTTATATAATACCTCTCATAATCCGATGGGACGGAAGACCGACACGACCGGGGAGAGGTTAGGCGCAGGACCGACTTTTTACATGCCCATCCGACGCATGTATCATCTTACTTTACATACAATCAGGTGATCGGCCTGCATTGTCCTAGCCAGTAAGGAACAACTACTCAAATTTGTTGCTCCCCGCAGGATTCGAACCCGCGACCTCCGGTTTACAAAGCAAGCGGTTTCCCACTGCGCCACGGAGGCTACAAATTAAAAAATTATGAATTATTTGAAATTATGTAGTTAATTAGGTATGAGTGTACAAAATTGAAATGTACCTACTACTAATGCTAGCTTAAAAAACCTATGGGGACATCTGACCGTTCGTCACCCTAGACATTAAGTCTTTTGAGCCTAGGAACACAACAAAGCCTTGTTAAAAAATCGAGACATGGTCAATTAGACCTCTGACTTGGCTTAACGACTGCTGCCTAGACGATAGCAGTCGGGACAGACTTTTTACGTGCTCTCCGAAGCACGGAGACGCTCAGTTCGAATGCCACTAAACAGTCACCCATCTAAGGACTGAACTTGCTTAACGTTGCTTAAGCAACTGATAGTTTATCGAACAGTGTCTACAACTGGCTATGAACGTCTTTTGTCTAGAGACTTTTTGATTATGTCATGATTAGATGCGTCCGTAGAGCTGGTATTAAATGTAGATATGTATGTATCTACATAGTAAAAATATCTAAATCTGAAAATGTAGCTTTTTCAAGACCTAAAACGGTTTGTTGCTTCGACCAATGTCAATTAATAATTTTATGTTATTTTCCTGAGGGTTTTGTCCACAGTGGTGACATTCTCTTTGGTATAGGGAGCGATATTTTGTAAATACATATGCGGCGAGTGCCTAATTTTAAAATATCACGCGTCATGCAGGCATTTCGCCCGCAGCATTGCAGCTTGCGAATATCTGTAATTTGAGCTTTATTTTCCTCTTTCGAGGACAGTCTACTATAGTAAGTTCCTTATGCAAAGAACCGTCCAGGTAGGTACACCGCAGTGTCAGATATTCTGCCGCCAAGCAGCAGTGTCAACATTGCTGTGTTCCGGTGTGAAGGGCACCGTAGCTGGTAAAATTACCGGACACAAAAGACTTAGGGTCGAGAACGCGCTAGTGATTCTTCTGGTGTTGCTAGCGTCTTTAGGCTGTGGTGACTGTGTACCATCAGGTGGCTCATATGCTTGCTTTGGTATGTACTAGAAGAGTAAATCTCTGCAAATCGGGACGTCCCGTAGGAATCTGTTTAGATGTCTGGTAACGCTAGCCTTAGGTGTACTTTTTAACAATCTTACTGTAGAGGTTAAGTTACACTTACCCCGGAACTTTTTGGGCGGATCAGTCAGGTCACCCGCTTCGGGGCACACTACACACCTGTCATCTACCAACCTGAAAAAAAAAACACATTGGAACAATTACAGGTAAGATTTAGGAATTGCCCAGTTCCGATGCCATTTGACGTATAATTTTTTGGACAATAAATGTATTCTCACCTACCTACTACACTATCTACCCCGTGTTTGTAAGTAAGCATAATATTTAAGTGTAAATGAAAGACGCTGCTGCCTGTCTTCCCGTTCTTGCTTAGTCGCATCTTACGACACCCAACGAGAGAAAATGGATGCAATTCTAACCCGGCAGTCCACGGTTTATTATTTACATACGTTATGCTTATATTATTACAATGGTATCGGCAAAATGATGCCGTGTAAACCTCAGACTTACTGCCAATCCTACAAACGTCAATTAAAGTTAATTGTGATTAATCCATTTTTTGAAATCAGATTATTTTGTCATTCGAAGCCAATTAATACTTAATACGCTGATAGTGAGTAGAGATAACCATTATCTCTTAATCAATAATCGAAATTAATCATGAATGGCTCCGAAAGTCGAAATACATAGATTTTAAAAAGTGACTTAATTTGAATTATTGTTAAGTGGGGTTTGTGAGTGCGGCAGTTAGAGGATAAATACAGGGCAGAGTGGAATTTTTCAAATTACATAGGTACTGTATTTGAAAATCAACATTAGAATTTCAAATTTACCAGCGATAAGAAAACATCAATAATTCTTCGCTCAAACCTCAGTCTACGTCTACACCGCGTTTTGATATAAATTATTCAGCGGCCACAGAAGTACTGCGACGTTTCTTTACGGATATTTTCCTTTATAAATCGTTTATGCCTTTGAAATAGTATACACATAGATCCATTATTTGTACTAGATTAACAACTATGAAGAAAGAGAAATCCAAATCATGGCAACGTTTGCATATTCATAAGCATGATACACAACTTTAATTAAAAATAGAACTTAATTACTATAAAATAAGGTTCAAAAGAATTGCTGAAACAATAATGCGTCCATTGTGCTCCAATTTTATGTTCCTAACCAATTTTTGATTCGTCACACTTTATCTAATACAAATATTATATCGCTGCATACACATACATAGTTCTATAGTTCGTTCCTTTTTTATGATCTCGCGGGGAAAACCTTCAAAAGAACCTGGTGAATTGTAGCCCCTCGGGAACCTGTCATCTTTTTTTTTTCTTCTGGAGCTGCCGCCGTATTCAGTGGACATCGGTACTTACCCTAAGGTACTCAGGAATCCTGATACAGTGCCCTCCGCAAACAGGGAGACGATGTCTCCCAGGTGCAAGAAACTGTCTCCCATGATGGCACCTTCTCCTTACCCCCACCATGCAACAACACCTGCGGGCAAAACGTTATCGTCAGAACAAATAAAATAATAATATCTTGGGACATTCCACACACGGTCATCCAATCCCAAACTAGGCAGAGCCTGTACTATGGAGACCAGACAACTGATACTAATACTTATATACTTTTTTTTTGTAAATACATACTTAGATAGATAAATAACACCCAGACACTTGGTGGGAATCGAACCCACGACCCATCGGTTAGCAGCCAGGGTGTCTAACCACTAGACCAACGGGCCCGTCAACCCAAAAAAAAAATAACAAAAAATGACAAATGACTAAGACCTAACCCAATTGTTTTAGAGTGTAGAAATCTTTGAAATTTCTGGTGTCAGTCTTGTTTATTACCTTTTTACTAATAAACAAGTTATAGCATTTGTTCTTGTCAAGAATTTAATTGAAATAGAACGAGACACAAAGTAAAACAATGTACAACAACAATAGAGTGAACAGATTTGGCTTAGGTTAAATACCGAGTAATATAACTTACATTTCTATGTTTCCAACAATAGCTACCACACAGGGTAACCCGGAAAAAGTACTACAATCATCGATATAAATAGATTGATTATTATTGATATAATACTGAGTGTGGCGACGAGACACAAGATGACGCCACAACAGTTTAATCCGCGCCGCCGCCGATTACGACCCTAGTCCTTCTGACTCGCGCCGCAGACCACGGCACGTACTGCTCGACCCTCCTGACCCCATGACGGTCCTATTGGACCGGGATGCGCCGACCCCTCCCCGACAACCGTATGCTACACTAGCTATCAGACACCGGTCTCGCCGGCGAGGCCGAAGGGTCGTACGTATGCGACCTCAACGACGTGCATCACCCCACTGAGTTTCTTGCCGGTTCTTCTCAGTGGGGGCGCGTTGTGAACCAGTGGTAAACTCAGCCCTCTCTTAAGCGACAGCCCAAGCCGAGGCCGAGCCTCCCTGAGGTGCCCTTGAGCTCGTCGCTACTTCTGCCGTAAAGGCTAGAGCGCTTCAAGCGCTAGCCTCCTATTGTCCGGTGAAGCTGTAATGGCCATCTGCGGCCAACAGCGTCTATCATTCCCAAAAAAAAAACAAAGATGACGCCACCACCGAATCCTGAATCTCGCAAGCGAAGTTTCAATGTTCGCTAGTAATATATACACGGGATGCTGTCGGGATGGATACGTTCATCCCGACAACATTCGGGGGACTTCGGCCCTGGCCGAGCATCACACCCCGCTCGGTCGGAGGAGCCTCCCTTTAGCACCACCGTCGCATCGCTAAATAAGTATTGATTGATAGTACATTCCATATCTAATTCTATGAATAAAGCGTAGCAATGATTCCTTCTGCTTGTTTCGAGTCGGTCGCTCATACCATAAAAGCTAGTGAACTTCTTATTTCATGCTTTATCTGTGTACAAATACGCGCCAACTTAATCCGCAGCGATTACCGTATTACAATAATATACAAGTTTATCCGATAATCGGCTTAGTTTAATTGTGTCTTAGTTCGATAGGGGATGACCACTGGGGACGTTTGACCCATTGCAATATGATCGGGTAATAAATATTTGTTTTGGTTAAGCTTCTTAACAAGCACTTTTTTTTTTGTTAATCAGGCAACAACGTAAAGAGAATTTCCAATATTATCCCCTTGTATTTGCCTTTGTAAACAAAACTAAAATCACACAGAATATCTTTGAAAAATGGTTTTCGATACAAGTGGACTTAACGTAAAACATTAAAAAAATAAAATAAAAAAAGCACCGATAATGCTTGCCATAATTTTATAATACAAGGAGAACTTTGGCGATAAAATTTAAAATACAGTGACATTTGTAACATTACAAGCTGCGTAAAATAGAAGAGACGCCGAAGTTCTGAAAACATCGTTATACCAAACTTGAACAATTTTCGAGAACTTTCCGTGCCAATTAACTTTCTTTTGATGTTATCAGAGCAAGCCGCAAGGACGCAGGTACTAACATGCTCTATGGAGACGGAAAGGTAAGGCAGTATATGAAGTTTGGTATTCATATACAACGTGTTACAAAATACCCCGTAAAAAATATAATTAATAATAATAATATCCTGGGACAATTTACACACGGTCATCTGATCCCAAACTAGGCAGAGCCTGTACTATGGAAACCAGACAACTGCTACTAATACAATCAATAATATAATAATAGTATAATTAATTATCAAAGCCAAAAATTTTGTCAACCCTAATAATTGCTGTCATGTCAGGGAACCAGATTACGAGTATTTAACAGAAAGGCCTACCTATTTTACCTAATAATTGTCTACTTTAATAGTTTTTATATTTTTCATTCACAAATGTTTGCTACCTCAATACAAAGACGTCATTATACTCAAGTACTGGCTTCAGTTAAGTTGTCAATTTCAAATCTTCTAATCGAAAAGTAAGAAAGTAAGTGTTTGTTTAGGTTGTTTCGTTAGGTTAGACCTTTTTTTTTGTCGTTCCACGAATTAGGTAGAAATGTAGGTACATTCTGCGTAGTTTACTCTTTAATTTTACTGAAATAGGGTTTGCACATTAGTGAAAATAATATTATTTCTTTGGGTATGTTATACAGAGTTACTACGGTTCTTCAATATTGTGAATGGACTCGTTATAAGGCCCCATTTAACCGTCTTTCTGCTTTACGGGTAGTTATGTAACAGCCTGTACAATGCTTTATAATATTTTATTTACAGGAATTTAACATATTGAAATAGAAAGTCGGTTAAAAAGTTTTTATTCGTACGTGTACCTTTGAACACAAAGCAATCCGTATAGTCAGTTTTATTTCAAAGGTATTCATTTTAAACTAGTAATAAGGAACAAACGTATCATTTGCAAGCATTTAAATCTGTAAGGCGTCGACTTCAGATTTCACTAAACCCCACGTCCACCTGCTAGCTGTTGTAGCATTAAGCTAATCTTTCTAATACAGCTTAGTAACTAGTAAGACTTTCGTCTGGCAGTACGACTGTTCATGGGCAATTGCATCGCACTGCTCGTCATTCGTTATATCTTTTATTTCTCTAAATTCGAACACAGCAGTACTTTACGGCAGAATACTTGGTTATGTTGTGGTATTACTTTCCTTCAGGTAGGAAAATACTGCACTTTTCAGTCATCTCTTAGGTATAAAATTAAGAAGTACAAGCTATATTTACAAATAAAACACTCTTTAACGAATTGTGATAACAAAAAATATGTTATAATTCTGTGGTAAATAACTCGCGAAAAGCCACTTCAATTGACAGACTACAGAAACAAGACAGGTGTTGTTTTCTTTATGTTTGAGACAAAGCGAAAAGTTTATCAGAGCACTCTACTCCGACAGCCTTGTAACCTATTTTCCTTGGACCGAAGTGGTTTTACTGTGTTCAAGGCGACGAGGCGACATCGGGAATTGCTTGAGATGGCTAGCTACTAATATTCAAACGTTAAAAGAATGGATTATTTGTTCCATTACTGCAGTTCTGGATGTATATAGTCACATCACATTAAAATGATTTTATGTCAAATGTTGCTCTTAAAATTCTCAGTGTTCTTAATATTGTATACAGTTCTTGAATTTATACGATAACGTAAGTATTTTTTCATAAAATAAAGGAAAACGTTACTACACACACACACACACACACTGTCGATGCAGTGGAATCATTATAATGAATTAAAACGCATTATCTAACCCACTCTCCTTGTAGCTCCCTGTTATAGCAAATACGACTACTTATTATGTCTTAACAGATTTTTTAGATCGCACTCAAACAACGCCACAATCGAGTAGTATTACTATCACATCGAAACACAACAATGGAGGTCCTCGAATATTCCCTATACGCACCCTAACAATCTGCTCTAAATCTTGCTGATTGACCAATCTTTTCACTGAGCCGTGCTATTAATTACCGTCGACACGAAAAATACAGCTACTTATACGAAACGCAGTATAGGTAGCGTTATCTTAAAACAACGCCTTGGTAAGGTTTTTAAACGAACGCCATGGAACACTTACGTTTTATCGGCATTATAACGGTTCTCTAAATCGTCTATTTCCAGCAATAGATGGGTTGTTTGCTCAATCGTTGCTTACAGAATGTATGGACAGTATTACATCCTCGACAGGCGTTGGCGCCAGGTAATTATTTAGGTTACAGCTCTCACACCGACGCTGATTGAGTACTTCACGGCGTATTTAATAACAAGAATTGCAAAGAAAATGGGAGTTCGTGAGTTTACGAGCGGCAATAAATGTAGTACGTTCCTAAGTATGTACTTAAATGTATTTGACTGGCGAGGAATTATCTCAGGCTATGGACGACGCGAGCCGTGACTTGCTTTGATCGAATTTATTCACTCAGTGGGTAGACCCTAAATTGACAAGTTAGTCGCTAATGGACATCAACATCTAGTTTCATAATAGTGATATCAGAGTCTGTCGACGACACCGTAAGCCAATTATGGATAAAGATACACCATTGGCTTACGGAAGTGCTATCAATTTCATGTTTACCTTGATTGACCAACATTTTGCGCTTACATATTTGAAATATTTCCGATGCTCTTAACCCAGTCTTCATAACGGACGCAAAAGGCAAATTTTGAATATTCGGTGTCGGTATCGGAAAAATATGTTTTATATTTTCAGGCACTAGATATCTTAAGCGAGTGGACTGAGTGCAGTTTTTGCTGCGAATTCAGTTTGGGAAGATAAATCAAATCCGCATGAAGCAAGTTGGCGAAAATAACTTTCTAGGAATATGGGTAACTACACGCAGTTAATTCGTGCGAAACATCTTCACTTAGGGTTGTGTTTGTCGTAGATTTTGTGACGTCTTTTTTAGAAGGAAATTATTGTTAGAATTGTATGACAGAAGTTGTAGAGCTATATTGATAGCTATAGATAGTTCGGAAAGAACCAAATTAATTCAACAAATTATCTCGCCCTGCCTAGGTGATGATCACACGATTCACACCGTAGTCACCAAGTATATTTGGAGATTATTATTTTGGACTGTAGATCTCAATTGCAAACATCAAAAATTGTCTACAATGTTGACGTGTTACTCGTGTGAATGCTGATATACCTTTCAATAATCTTTTAAATAACCAAACCACAACCAATCATCTGAATTGTCTCATTACGTCAAAACTTTGAACTTCGCGAGGACTATGACGTCATTTCGTTCGGTTAAAATCACTTTTTCGTTTTATGTGACGTAGATCAGTGATGTGTCTTAATTAATTTGGCTAGTTACGCAGATGCTGACGAATTACGCTTTAGTGAATTACCTATTAAGTTTATTTTGAGCTTTTAATTACATGTTGCTTAGTGATTTTAAGATAACACAATAGAAATAACCGGTTTGGGTATTTCTAAAAATATTGTTCATTTTATCGTGTCCGAACACAGTGTCGTAGAAGTATAACGACTACGTCAACATCACGAAGGAATTTGTAAAACACTTCAATATTCAGAAAGTTGTAAGGGTCGAAACATGGATAGCCGCGGCACGGTCACGCAGTTCTCTTAAACGGAGCTTAGAGGTTCCATGATTTTTACTAATCAAGGATATGATTTCGAAGATAATGTACACTTGACAGTATGAAAAAAACCCCTAATGTTTGGACGCGACACGATCTACAGAACTTAAATTCTATGGCCGCGCGGCCGAAACATGAAGAACACTGTTATCTTAAACGAAGCTTAGTAAAAAAAACCCAAAGAATGGTGCAGTCTCCCGCACCAAGCTACAACGTATATAGTGTAGGTACCAGGTACGTATGGACGTATAGTATTTATTCCTCTCAGATATTCTGCCGCCAAACAGCAGTATGCAAGCATTGCTGATCCGGTGTGAATGGCACGGTAGGTGGTGAAATTACCGGGCTCGTGTGACTTAAATACTGTCTTGAGTCTCAAGCAGCGATGCAGTGCAGCTATCTCAGTCTTGCTTGTCTTGTGACTAGGTTGGATAAAAAATAAAGACCTTAGCCATTGGCTTCTCGACTCGAGTGGCAGTTTTCCAGCGGTAAGTAAAGTTAACGATAAGGATTCGCGAAGGTGACAGCTTAGGATCCATTTCGTCCTTTTAGCTGCTAGCACAGAGATTTCCCCGATGATTAAGCTACTGTGCCCCACCGTTTACAATCAAGTGGAATAATTGTACGATGACAGTCATAAAAGAAATAATTATTAGTTGCCTGCCTGATCGAGAACGGCGGCGGGGCCCATACCCCCATCCCCGTGAGCACCATGTCTGGTACGCGGGGGACTACAATGCGTCCCCCGGGCGACGGGCTCAAAGGCAAGGCACTGAGAATTCCTGGTGCAGATTCCACTGGAGAACCCAGGTCTCCCGTTTCATATAACGATGCGACAGCCGCCAGTGTTTTAGTGGGTAAGAATCGCATAGGGTATGTGATTCTTACCGTTGAGCCCTACAGTGCGTAGGTACATATCGAAGGCTTCACCCGCTTAAACATAAAAAAGTAAAAAATATGAGCGCTTGATCAATAGCAAATCCGGGAATGACGCCATAAACTACTATGTAAACAGATGATTGAGAATTTTATCACACGACAGCAACTTCTAACTATAAAACAAGTCTAGTTTCATTTGTGTACTTGTATTCCTTTTTTAACACAGCTTACGTCAACTTGGAGCACAAACTCGCAGAACAACTAGGTACATTTATTTTGCCGCGGGGAGCGTGCATTCCCCGTGACGTGATCTGGTGAGCATATAGCACTAGAATGCCTGGTAAGGTCCGAACGGTGTGGCCAGAATCCAGGTTTGTGTATAGAAATCCTACCATAACCCATGCAACAGCAATTTTCGAAGTATATCGACTTCAGGAAGGTTTTCAGGCCCCTTTGGTCTACTTCCAGCCTACTTGGTACCAAAGTATGAAATATTAGTAAGGGTAAGACATATAATGCCATGTTTAGTGAACTGGAAGTTAAGGGTGTGCAAGGGCTGGCCGTTATCCAATCCGGAACACGAAATTTGAAAAAGAACACCAATTCTCACTTGGCTTCGAGCGCTCTTTTTTTATACTAATAATTCCTTCATTCAAAACCGGAGACCCAACATCATCAATACATTTAGAAACACCCTGCTGTTGATAACCTTAATACCATATTAACTTGTATTAGATATCAGATAATGTTTGTGTAAAAAGATAAGCTTGATAATCGATGACAGTGGGTTGAAAGGACTAATCATTAGGATGATGTAACTAACGTCCAGACATCGATGCCGCATTTCGGTACAGATAGGTAATGCATGCAATGTACTACAAAAAAAATATTTTAGATTAGACGGTAGTCTCTAACTTCTAGGTAAAACTCTACTAATAAGAGTTCTGCTAATCACAAAATATATTTTTATGTTATTGTATTGGTCCATAATACTGTTTTGAACTAGACAAACAGTAATTTCATGGGTTTGAATCAAATGATGACCATTTATGTCCATCCTGTTACAGCCTGAAATTATATTTTGGCAGGGCATTGTAGTTCATTGTCATGCTCCAGTTTGTAACAAAGCAAACGTTTTTGTTATAGATATAGGACAATACATTGTTACTAAATCAGACCAAAGAATCAGGCTATACCCATAGAGGCTATACCTAGTTTATGTTGTGTTCCAACAGGAATTAAGACACGCGACCGAGACAATGATCAACGATCGATCTTATAATGACGATGTTAACTTACCGATACAAACAACCATATTTTCAATAGAGTTCAACTAGCTTCATGAGCAACTTCAGCATATCGCACACGAAGTAGAATATGTTTAGCATAATCTTATACCACGCACGTTTCACGTCTATAAAGTAGTAAATGAACACTATAGCGACCAAACACACTATGCTGTAACATATTATCTTACGATTTTCACGTATGACCATCTGAAACGCCAGCACTATTGATGTTGGAAGTTAGGGTTATTGGAGAGCACTTTTTGTAATTTGAACTTCCTTTATGGATGAATTTAGAAACTGAAGGACTAACACGAATCTATTTAGCCTTTACAGAGGAATAAGCATAGCAGGCATACACCTATATATCACAGAAATTGCGATGATAGTTCAGGTGTTATCTTTAAAAACTTTCTTGTTGTAAAGTAAGTTTACGCGATTGTTAATTATTGTCCCACCTGTTGCTTTAAGTAGCCGGCTTAATGAACAATTGTGGCACTTGAATGGCTACCTCAAGTGATCGGCCTACACCAATTCTGAGATTATGAATTTATTTCAACTTGTCTGAGTAAATATTGGGACAATAGTTTCGGCAAAGAGAAATACATTTTGTACGGAGCTAATTTTCTTGGCATTGATCTGTAACACGTAATATCTGATGGTGAATGAGTCATCAAAAGAGTAAATCTGTGAAATTAATACAACTGACAGAACCAAATGATTTTGAAAAATTACAAAACTATTTGAAAAACAGGGATCCAAACGGCAATCACAAAACTTTGAAACTGTTTTCGCGAATGTTAAACGCGAAACCGGCCATCGGAGAGCACATATTATCATGAACTAGCAGTTTCCACTCGTTGGTCGTGCCAGATAATGCCAATCAATATGTGGGCTTGAGTAGGTGCGTTAAGTTAATCAGGCGACAGGTAGGGGACTCGTTATAAATAAAACCTTTAGTAATATTCCTGAGGTTTCCAAGGCGACAAGTGACCTGGATGGATGCAGTTCTACCGAGCGTGTGATTTTTCAGGGTTGCCTGGGTATTTTCTTTTTTACTGCGGCTAAAAGCGTTTGCCATAAGTTCTTTGGTATACCAATATTAATAACAGCTAATACTATTGTGTTTTATAAATATTCGGCCACGTTCTTTTGAATACAAAATTACAACTTTTTGCCTACTAAGTTTCACACTCTAAATTTTAAACTTTTTTAGATAACATTTCCTAGTTGCCTTGCACGAAAGCACTTCACAATGAAACTAAACAGTAGAGCACTATAAACTGAGGTTTCATACGTAGATTTTTTAAAATCCCGAATGTTTGTTTCTTCATTTACAATGATTGATGGTCAGTTGGACCTTGTCTTTAAAAGTGTTTATTTTCGTTTCTCTGTGCTTTCTCATCAACCGGAATGCTTCTTAAGAGGTAAAATGGGGTAAGACGTACTAACTTCTCTATAAACAAATCATTTGTACATTTTGTTTTCAAATTTGTAATTTGAGCACAATAAAGAGTAATCTTCATTTTCAGAAAAATCGAATTACTTACATTCTTTATGTGTTAAGGAAATGGAAGAGAGATTTACTAGCAACAAGATATGGGAAAATGATAATCTAGCTAGACCCTCGTCAAGGCAAACGGAAGGGATTTCTAATAAACCCATAGCAAGACAAAGCCATGTCTTGCTTTTTTAAGTTTTGAATTCTATAAAGTTTGTATTCATACAACAAAGTTATACACATTAACATGTATGTAAGAAAGGCGAAGAGCCAAAGGTAAAATAGTATTTTGACATAAAAAAATGAAACGGCTTTTTTCAACACCTACTAAATACTTCTCTAAATATATTTTTTCGGTTTCCAAGAAAATTTTGCATCTCGCCGGAGCTTGCACGATTCATCGTGACAAACCAGTGTCTTCACTGGTGACCACTGACTGTAAATCCTAGTTGATACAAGTCACAGAAGTGGGATGTTCCAATATCAAGACACACAGCAGTATGATCATTTCTATGATACAATAGCTTCAATTCATCTTATTAAGGCTAGCCATAAAATCGATTCAGCCGTTTCTGCGTGATGTACGCTTTATCTGAGTTATGTAAAGATTTAGACGTTATGTAAACAATTGAAACGTTTTGTTTCCTTACAAAAAGCAGATATTTGAGTCGTAATCTAGTGTAGATAGTTCACTTCGATGATAGATAACTGGCGATACAAATGGCTATACTGACCTTTTTATTTATGGACGAAATATGAATTTACATGAATGATTATTAGTGTCTAGACAAGGCGGCGCCGATTTGTTCCGAGATGGACAGCAAATTGATTGCATATTAATATTTGGAGGTCTGGTACATTTAGAACCTCTCTTTTTCAGGCTGAGTGAAAGCCCCTTCCAGTGCACGCCTCTCTTATCGGTTTTCAGCTTTCCTAATCCAATATTCGATCAGATAATTTGGAAACGTTCGTACATTTAATTTTATACCTTCATATGTATGTAACATGGTGACTATCCGTTCTTGAGCTACCAATTTTCATGATGTACCTGAAGTACCTACATCACGAACTCTGTACAATAACTCAACATAACGAACTAATAATGGTACTTACTATCTATTGTCCAATCACGACAGATTTTGCCGACGTGACCAGAAACTAAACCACTTCAATTAGATGGAAAAAGATACAATGCAATCGTAGTTAGGCCAACAACTAACTTTTTAGGATATTAGGTAAGGGTGCAGAGGCGTGATCGCAACAAAATATGGAGCACAGTTTTGTACCGGACAAACTTACTTAAATGTCCTATATTAAAACAATCCTGTCACTTGGTTGAAGACGAGGGTGAAATGGTTGAGAAATCCTAGTCTGTTTACGAAGGTAAGGAAGGTCAGGTTCCAAACACAAAGAATGTTTACCGGGAGTGGACAAAGGTCGGAAATGATGCAAATTAAAATTAAACTACAACAAGATTTGTCTTAAATGTCTTCATGTCTTTAATCCCTTGAGAAAGAATGGAGGGAATCGACAAACCCAAACCACACCAAAACTTTTCCAGCACAATTATGGACTGTGCGGTTAACATTATTAAACCTAAACAGATTTCAAATTAGGCACCTAAAAGATGCACTCACGGGACATTCTGGTGGTACCAACGAGCACCTACACACATAATGAGGCTAAGTACCGTAGATACTTGCAGATTCTGTGAAGACGAAAAAGAGTCAATGTTACACATACTGTGTGGCTGCGATGCTTTTGCAACACGTAGATTGATTCATCTGGGTGTAGCCTAGCCTACACCAGATGATTATGTACAGCTCCAAACTGGCTCAATCATGGTGTACCATACTGAATTCTTGGACACGACAGCAACAGGTCTTAAGGCATGCACAATGGATCCAACTAGGTCAAATTACGTTCCGGGGGCTACCAGGCCCAACAATAGAACTGAATAATTCCTTGCGAGGTGTTGGTGAGGTGGTGTTGATATTTGACAGTAGCTAAACTAAACATTGGAATATTGGCCATAGCGTAGAGCACAGGAATCCTTTCCTATTATGACACGAAACGAATGTGAAAGTAAAAGCGAGAAAAACTAAGTTAAATTAATTGTATTTATAGACCTACACTCCGCATGTCTTAGGGATACAAATCGCTTGGTGTTGAAAATCTAATGAGGTGTTTCGCGCTAGTTAATAAAGTATTTTACAGCCGTCTGGCCATTTGTAAATAGGTAATAAACTAATAATGCGGGCCGGGTGAGGCAGTTCTGCATGCAACAATGTGAAGATAATTTTATCGTTCTTGTTAAGAGTTTAGCTATCTCATACTACAGTCGAATACAGAATTAGTAACTCAAACAAATACTAGGTTTTACCGTGTTTAATAAATCCAAGATCTGCGCAAGAGATCGGTCTATTCCAGTATAGATTGTGATGAGTAAAAAAAATATATATCAAGAGATCGTTAAGGTTACCGAACTAATGACTCAATCACCGGTCTCGGCGGCGAGGCCGAAGGGTCGTACGTATGCGACCTCAACGACGAGCATCAACCCAGAGTTTCTTGCCGGCTCTTCTCAGTGGGAGCGCGTTGTTAACCGGTGGTAGAATGTCTTTCGTAAGCGACAGCCCAAGCAGAGGCCGTCTCTCCTTGGGTTCACGTGAGCTCGTCGCTCGCCTGCCCTTAAGGCTCTTGCCCGGTGAAGCAGTAATGGCCATCTGCAGCCAACAACGCCTATCTTTCCCAAAAAAAAACCAGACTCAAGAAAATTAATAACTAATATAGCTCAGGTCGGGTGACTAGCGTCTCTATATAATTGAACTTAGTGACGAGACAAGCAAGAAGTTCTTACCTGATGGTAAGAGACATAGCTGCCTGTAGACAGACAGCTACACTACCCATCGTTACCCGAGGTTTCCATTTATAAGTAGCTTTTACTGTGTCCGTCAGGATGACCGGACCACAGCACGGATTCACGTGAAACTTTACCATGATTTAGTACCTATTTTGTACTATTTTGTACCTATGTTTAAATATTTTGTACCTCAGTAATAACAAAGTTATTTAATAAATAAAGTGGGAAGCCATTCTGACGTCAGGATGGCTTCCCACTTTTTACTTTGGGTACTTATATTGCTGTAATCTTTGCATAATAATTTAGTACCTTTTTTGTACCTACGATAAATATATGAATACTTAATGAATTCCATTTAAAAATTACTTTTATAACATTATAAACAATTATATATGGAGCATCATTCATCTGACATTATATTTCACAAACCATGTAGTCCCCTTTCCTGCATCCAGGCAGAGGAGTAAAACCCATACATTTGTTAGTTCTAACATTGACGATAAAAACTTCTGCCACCTGTTTCTCTGGGAACTTAAACTTTGGTTGGTTACAGTTTGGGACGGATGCGTGAACGGCCACGGGGCGCGTGAGCGACCGGTTGTGTATGTATCGCGGCACTTACCGCAGCTGAAAAACGCTATTCTCAGATTGAACGCGACGCGCTGGCTATAGTGTTTTGTTTAGAAAAGTTGCACCAGTATTTATATGGGAGACGTTTTAAATTGCGTACCGACCACAATCCGTTGGTGACTATTTTTGAGCAGGGGGTTCCCTCGATGGCTGCGAGTCTCGATGGCGTTACAACGGTGGGCTAGTAAATTATCAGCACATACATACGACATAGAACATGTAAATTAAAAAAATATAGAGCAGATGGGTTATCACGATTACCAGCTTTGACTAAAACTACACAAAGCGGTTGCGTTCCGGAACAATCTTATTTACATTTTGCGCAAAGTGCCATGTTACTAGATTATATAAAATGATATAAAACAGCAAACAAGCCGTGATCAGTTAATAGGCAGAGTATTAAGATACATACGGGACGAATGGCTCGCTGAGAATGAAATAATGTCTCTTCGGCCTTACTTCAATCGCTGGAAAGAACTGTATGAAGAATTAGGTTGTGTGATGTGGGGTCATAGGGTGGTTGTGCCAGAAGCTTGTAGATATAAAGAAATCTTTCGCTAGGAGCTACGTGTGGTGGCAAAGTAATGACGAAGCTATAGAAAGAATCTGTCGCGATTGTCGGATCTGCATTGTGAAGCGCCACTTATGCCCTGTCTGGCCATGGCCAGAGAAACCCTAGGCTCGCATACACATGGATTTTTTGGGCCCTATCGAGGGACGAACATTTTTGGTCATTATCGATGCATATCGATGAACTCGGTATAGAAGGCACACTTGGAAATTTTGACGACCCATTTTGACCTCCATTGAAAATAATTTTATGTAAGTACGATCGAAATTACAAATCGATAGCACCAGTAGTTCCTAAAATATATAGGTGTGGCCGACTGATAGACGAAGTCATACCATGCACGGTTGTGCATGGTATGACTTCGTCTATATGTCGGCATAAGGATTCCCTTTTAAACGACTTCAAAATGATTAGTTCTGTATGCGACGCGTATGTTTGTAATATTAATAAAAATAACTAATATTTATATAATATGTTAATCTATGTAAATGTATAAAATTTACCCAATTTCATGAGTGTACGTATGTATGTAGGTTTATCCCCGTATTTCTTAGAAACTACAAATCCTATTGCGATCGAGCCGTGCTTTCCTCTTGAACCCCCTATCTGAACCCCCTAGGGGTACCAACGCCACTCGCAATTCCTCTTGAACCCCCTAGGGGTTCCACGGCCACTCGCAATTCCTCTTGAATCCCCTAGAGGTTCCACGACCACTGTATGTTGGGCGTATTATTCGTCAACGGTGTATTATATAAGTCTAACTTTAGACTGTTTTATAAACTAGTTTATCGTGGACGATAAACGGTTTCGTTTCGTCGATGGTAAATGCGTTGACGACTCATCACTAAGTCCAGATTAGTGTAAATTATTTATGACTATAATGACACCATCTTATGTCCTATGCTACCCTGGTACTTTTGGTAAATATTGAATCTAAGCAGTTATCACACACATACCCTAGTTGTCATACGAGAGGTAAGTAAAGCCTAATGCAATCCTAATGGCTAACACACTGCTAGATATCACAAAAGAGGGGAAGCCTTCTTGTGCACTCTGTTGCCCTAGTAGGTAAGTACTTCTGGTTTAAATATTTACGGTAAACGACATCCTCACCCAGTGCATGGAACAACAAAATCTATCATAAATGCCACACCACATCAAGTCGCTGTCAACCAAATTGAATCGCAAGATTCCATTACCATCTTATATACATACATAGGTACGTACTGGTCAAGCTAATAAAAGCGTGCATGCAAGCTATGCATTCCTGATACTTTCAAAATCCGTATTCATTTTCCTCGTTGGTTGAACAGTCCAATTTTCTTTTTATTATATATAATATTTCAGTTTTTACTCAGGGGGTTCAAGAGGAATATAAAATTTGCAATTATTCTTGAACCCCCTGGTAGGCAGTTCAAGAGAAATTGCGAGTGGCGTTGGTACCCCTAGGGGGTTCAGCTAGGGGGTTCAAGAGGAAAGCACGGATCGAGCGATATCAAAATCGGTTCATTAAGAGATATAGACTGTTTAAGTTTCCAGTAAATTACTCTGGCATAGCCAGCCATAGTTATTGTAAGTCACTATAAGTGTACTAGTTTATGTTATTAAATACTTAAATATTTTGTTGATTTTTTTCCTAGTAATATTTTTTTAAATTAATTTCCTGAAGTTTGCAAGAGAGAAAGAATGTGCCCTTTACAGATCGTATAAGATTATATACTATATTGCTAGAATTATATAATATATTCTGTATATAAAATGCTATTCTATAGTGAATAATTTTGTTACTGCATGAATGTATGCCGTGATGGAGAATTATGAAACGCTAAGCGGTGTCGGAATATCCTAAAGAAAATACTGAATACTTGCTCTGTTTCGCAGGATAGGGGACTACATGTTACATTATAATATGTCAGACAAATGTCAGATGAATGATGCTCCATATATAATTGTTTATAATGAAATAAAAGTAATTTTTAAATGGAATTCATATATTTATCGTAGGTACAAAAAAGGTACTAAATTATTATGCAAAGATTTCAGCAATATATGAACCGTAAGTACCCAAAGTAAAAAGTGGGAAGCCATCCTGACGTCAGAATGGCTTCCCACTTTATTTATTAAATAACTTTGTTATTACTGAGGTACAAAATATTTAAACATAGGTACAAAATAGTACAAAATAGGTACTAAATCTTGGTAAAATTTCACGTGAATCCGTGCTGTGGTCCGGTCATCCTGACGGACACGCTTTTACTCAGTATCACAGAAATTCTTAATTTCTCCTTGGCGGCAAAATATTTGACACTGCGGTGGTACTGACCACCTTTTATTATTGCTATTGAGGAGGAAACCTTCAAAAGGTACCCGGAGTAGAGCACATTCAGATATAAAGCGTGCTACTGTGTGTGAGTCTGTCTTCGGGAATGCAAGCTGACTCACCCACATATGCCACAGTTACCCAGTAAACCAAACACAGTTACAGGAATCATAATAAGTCATAATGTTATTGTGGTTCTTGGATACAACGCAGCCGTGCCACGATACTAATACGTGATCCAAAGCTCAACAAAATCATGTCACGACCATATTCTGAAGACTTAAAAAAATTACTCTTAGCGGAGTTCCGCTAATATTGCACACCCTGGCTGCGGGCAGGCAAGGCACTGAGAGTGGCTCCTGGTGCAGGTCCCAGGCTTCTCCCCTCGTCCCTTTTTTTGTGACCGTCAGAATGGCAGGTCAACAGACGTATTTTGATTTGAAATGGTGTCCAAAAATTGCTTACCAATTGCTTATATTTGGTTACCATGATGAGAAATTTGCTTACTGCATATTTTAGAAGAAACAAAACATTTTAGGTTGACCGTCCATCCTGACGTCAGAATGGCTGGTCAACATCCGTATACGTAGTACTTACTTGGAATTACCGAAGTTTTCATGGGCCAGAAATTGCTTATCAATTGCTTACTCCGTAATTTATAAACTTCGATCCTGTAGCTATCAAGGAAATAAAGATATTGTAAAGTTTAATAACAAAACCAACAGCGCCTGTTAAAAGTATGAGAGCAAGCAATCGTTTACGTTCAAAACTTTGCTTGCGTAAGCGAAAGGCTCTATCGCACGTTGCTAAGCAAACAGTAGGCAATTCTTTGATTTTAAAATCATAGCTGCTTAGTATAATGATAAGACCGCCGTTTGTCCATTTTGTATTAAGTTGTTTCATTTCCTTGTTTATTTGTTTGGTGTACTCTCGCGGTCACAAGCGGTGTATCACCATTAGGACGACACAATCGCATGCACGTGACGGCCCGAAATACGTGCGGGCGGGGTAAGCGCACGTAACGTCGTTCAAACGATTTTTATTGAAAGCTGGTACACCTGGTCATATCCGGGATAGTGAAATTAACGTATATTCTATTTTAGCTGTATTTGAAGTTGTATTATTTTTTACCAGAGTTTTTAGACTTATACGTACTTATGTACCTAACAGAATACTTACTTAACAGTACATACATTCAAACAGCATTTTATGCTAAAATGAGGGTAGATTCAATTTTTTATCCATGTATAATTAGTAGTGATATTTATTGTAATTATATATTGTTAACTAGTTGACGCCTTCAAAAATTGTGACTCGCGTTAGCAAGATTGGCGCGCATTCATATAAGTCATATGGAATATTTGTATCGTTGAGTTAAAATTCGAATGGGGTTCTAAATTCGAATTAAATAAACTTCGGAAACCGAATATTTTGTGTATCATTACACTGTATCAGGTCCACTCTGATATCCTCTCCCCAGGACCCTGATTGGTTTAGACAAATTTTGGTCCTGTCGAAGCAGATTCAGCCGAAGCTTTTTTTGAGAGTTCCTAACAAAACAGTACTTTTCGTCCCTGGAAAGTGATTTTCCCTGCTGTCAAAAAATTAAAAACTATGCAAACCATGTCCTAACTTATAGAGTATAGAGCCATGGTTAAATCGCGGCGTAAAATTGTTATTTAATAGTATATTTCATTACGAGTGCGGAAAGCCTGTCATTGCAAAGAGTTCCGACAAAAATTGACAGTCGGAACAAGTTGCAATGACGGTTCCGCACGTGTACTGAACAACTATTTTTAATACAGTTGCGAAAAAACGAAGCAACTTAATAAAATAATAAAAATACACAACAAACTCAACTAACTTATCATTTATTTCTTATAAAAGTTATAATTCACATGTACATAACGTAGAAGGTTTTAATTTTGCTGAGAGTTCGGAGAAGTATGCCAACATAACATTTTCTGAAAAACTATTTGCTTTTTTCTCTTCTCTCCACGCAATAAATTCGTCGTATGTAGATATGTAGCGACTTTTTTACTTTTCCGGTAAAATGTTCTCCGAAGCATTTTGTGCAATTATACTGAGTTCGGGTGGTGTTAATTCAAAAAACATATCGTCGAAATTACTCATTTTTTGCAACAAGCAACTAAACTCACAACAAACAAAGTACAAGGAATTTTTTTGGAAAATGGCGCCAACCGTAAAATAATATAAGCAGTTTTTTGTTTTCTTTATCCATTCTGGGTAGGCAAAGGGAAATATGCCCATACAGCCAAATCTGATATTGAAACAAATTAGTAGCTGAATCGTAAAAACTTCTATGAATTCTTTTTAGTAAAAACTTCGTGGTTGTTTTTTTTTTCTCTTTTTAATATACATTATTTTGACAGTGGGGAAAGAAAACGCACGAGTGCGGGAAAGGTAAAGAAAAAGCACTAGTGCGTAATAGCCTACATCCCGAACGCTATACATCCCTGCAATACGCCACTTTTTGAGCAACTGTATTAAAAAAATATTATCAACAATTTTGTAACACTACTGATACTTATAATTTACTTTTCACTAAGGGGAAGAAAGTTTGTGGTTTCCTTGAACATGTTTCAAAGTGTCAGCAACCTTCCTGCAGCAGGTGACCCAGTCTTTACAGAAATAAAAAGCGCTTTACTCTAGGTATACACGTGAAATAGTACATTGTTACACAAGGGATGAAAGTGACCTATTTAGGCAGGAGATGGTTTGGTGCACTAGCTTAGCGAGGGTGCTAATAGTTCGAGTGCCTAAGTGCTCAAGAAGTGCCTACTGTTTGCTTAGCAACGAGCGATAGAGCCTTTCGCTTATGCAAGCAAAATTTTGAACGTAAACGACTGCTTGCTCTCATACTTTTAACAGGCGCTGATGGTTTTGTTATTAAACTTTACAATATCTTTATTTCCTTGATAGCTACAGGATCGAAGTTTATAAATTACGGAGTAAGCAATTGATAAGCAATTTCTGGCCCATGAAAACTTCGGTAATTCCAAGTAAGTACTACGTATACGGATGTTGACCAGCCATTCTGACGTCAGGATGGACGGTCAACCTAAAATGTTTTGTTTCTTCTAAAATATGCAGTAAGCAAATTTCTCATCATGGTAACCAAATATAAGCAATTGGTAAGCAATTTTTGGACACCATTTCAAATCAAAATACGTCTGTTGACCTGCCATTCTGACGGTCACCTTTTTTTGTCGTATGGTTAGGGGCCAACCTGGTGTCAGAGTTTTCAAGCTGCCCTTAGGCCTCTGACTTAGCTTAACGACTGCTATCTAGATGACAATAGCCGGGACCGACTTTTCACGTGCCCTCCGAACCACGGAGACGTTCAGTTCAAATGCCACTAAACGGTCACCCATCTAAAGACTGACCTTGCCTGACGTTGCTTACCCAAAAGATCGGTTACCGAACAGTGGTTATAACTGGCTATGAGCGTCTCATGTGCCGGCACATGAGACGCTCATGTGTGTTTTCGCGCGCGCCTTCTAGTTTGTTGTATTGTCGTCGTATTTTTTTCTTTTTTCTCTTTTATTTTATCACTTGAACGGCAGGACACACTGTCGTTGATGCTGATCTAATTGTAACAAGACAAACACTGTTAAAAGAAAAGTGAAAAAATTACAAGCCCGCTGAGGTTCTTGCCGATTTCCTCAGCTGAGGCCGCGTTGTGATCCGGTGGTAGCTTTTTAAAAAGAATTTGACCGTTTGAAGCGCTAGCGTTAAGCCTATTTGAAATAAATAATTTTGCATTTGAAAGGGGGCGTGAACATTTCAGCTATGACCCAAGGTGATGTAAAAAGGGTTGGGACAACTAATTTATTAAATTACGCTTATTTAATTAGCAACAGTGTCATTTACACCGAAACACAATGTATTCAAATCATTGACTGCATCCAAACGGCGACCCAGTCGAGCGCTGCTTAACCCACTTAATTAATTCTCACTAGAACCGCTAATTGCACATCACAACTAAACAATAACGTTATCGCTACCGCACGCCAAATCCTGTACAAAGATACGACGCAAGGTCAGTCTCCGGCTATTGTAATTGAAGTAATACAATGAAATAGCGGATCAGCACCAAATTACAATTGTGTAAATTACAACGAGCAGCAACGGGAACAGTGACAGGTTAGGTAGGCGAGCGCTTGCCTTGGAAAACAATCAGCGGGAGTTCAAGATTTCAATATCCTGCCCTGAGAGGCAGTTTCATACTGACAACAAGCGCCAGTGTTGCCACAAAATCCTGACCCTTAAAATCGGTATTTAAAATAGTATTTGGGTACAATTGGCGAAGGCACAAAACAGCATTATTTTATAGAACTCGTAAATCAGTACAAAAAAAGGAATGTTTTTAGAAATGATTGTCATTGCTTATGTTTTCGGATGGAAAAACAATATTTTAATACTGAAGCAAAGAATTTCTAATTAGGGTATCCAGCTGTCTGGTAATTTCGACTTTAACGTGGATCCATCGATATACTAATGCGTGGAACACACATCGGACGTCAAAGAAAGGGATAGCGTTTGCCTCAATCAAGTATTTGGAGTGTTGTCTCCACTTTTACCTGTAAGCTTCTTGAAGATTGGTTTTCTGGTAATACGTGGGGGTGTTAAAAGTATTCTCGGAATCGATTTTTTTTTGTCAGTAATGAGGGTAGTTTTTGTTTATGGTTCTCTTATAGTAGTATAAGATCCTTATGCTCCTATATCGCATTAACATCCTGCCCACCTTATCATCGAATTTAATCCAAATATAGGCGGATCTCGTGGTGGTGCTGGTATATAACATAAAATAGGCATGATGACTGCAACACATTACCAATAAATCTGTGGTTTTAAATATTAG
This sequence comes from Furcula furcula, assembly GCA_911728495.1. Lineage (NCBI taxonomy): Eukaryota > Metazoa > Arthropoda > Insecta > Lepidoptera > Notodontidae > Furcula > Furcula furcula. The sequence continues at coordinate 12,667,520 of OU452267.1, read as the reverse complement.
AACAGATTGCACTGATTCCAAAAATGCATCTCATTTTCATAATAAAAAGGGATTTTCGTGATATTTAAGCAAATAAATTACTCAAATACACCTAATCGCCATTTTGTAATAAACGCTGATCAGAGTGAATGACGTCAATAAATAACTGTCAAACTGTCATCTCAACTTTTTCTTTCATACAATGATTCACTTTTATACCTAGACAGATGTTTATTTACACCGCAGTGACGTCCCAATATGGCGCCATGCACCGGCCATCCTTTTGAAACGAAATTCAAACTTTATTTTAAAAATCGAAAATATTGCTATTAATTGTAAATTTAATACAAAAATATGATTATTTTCGGCAATAGTAGACCCGTAAGTACATTATAGAGTATTTTTTCAAAATTAGTCATCATGCCTATTGAACGAGTCACCAAAAAACAGTTTCAAGCTTAAATTCAAAATATTAAGTCACCAAAAATTATAACGTAAGTAGCTATTCTAAAAACGGATCTCCTGCGACCTAAATGTAACATAAATAAGCAAATATATTTTCAAAACATATTAGTCCACTGCGACACAAAATGAACGAACAATGTTAGCAGAAACTAGTAACACAACAGTGTATACAATAATAAGGTTGCTGAGAACTCTCAACTTTTCCCAAAGTCGAAATATGTTAGAAACTCTTGAGTTCAAAGATGTAATAAACATATATGTATAAATAAACACCGGATTTATATGTGACCCGTGGAGTGTCCGGGTAAGAATAGCACCCCCCCCCCCCTCCATCTCCTCCCGTTGGGTGTTCGTAAGAGGCGACTAAGGGAAAACAAGAAGACGGGCAGCATCGTCTTTCTATTGGATTACCTACCACCTATACTGCGATCCCCAAGCCGTCTGCCAAGCGTGGGGATTATGCCAACCCCCTCCCTTCTAAGGGGGAGGTCTTTGTTCAACAGTGGACGTGTTTCGGCTGAATATGTGAGGCAATGCTCTTACAAGGTCCCTGCTGCATCCCCGATGCGGTCTAGCGTGTTATCGCGAGCACGGCGAGGTGCATTTCTTGTTCCCGGGAGTTAAAATAATTATGACATATTCAATTTATACGGAACTAAAATGAAAAGGATTTATAATCGAAAGAATCACATCCGTAGTCACATTAACGAAACTGCCTGAATCTAAATGAATGAGTCGCTCAAACGAAAATTGCTCAACGGAACCGCTGACATAAACAAATCATAAAATGAATGAAGTACGCGAAAAACATGTTCATTGAATGTCCTGCCCGCACCGGGAGCAATTAGTGGGCAAACACAACGCGCCCGCCATCCATTTAGACCAATTAGCCCAGCATGTGGGAGAGATTCAATCGATGAGTAGGGTCGCCACTTCGATACTGGAGCACGGGATAAGTCTACACTCACCGCAATTTGTTTAAGCAAATCTGTACCGAAACATGCTGGGCAGCTACAATGTACTGCCGCTCGTCACCAGAGACATTAGTTATCAAGTCTCTCAAGTCCGGTAATTTTAGTGTGTATACATTATGCCATGATGAGCGACATAATAGAAAGCGATATAGAAGGAATAAACTAAAGCGAAGTTTTACCCACACAGAATAAAAACCACCTGTACCTTATGCCTTATACAGAATGGCAGCGAACAACTTCTCGTGTGTGTTTGTGTGTGTGTCACTTATCAATCAATCAATTAAGCCCTTTATCCTGAACTTCATTTTAACTTATTTTCTTCTTTATAATATATCTCTAAGTTCAGTGCCTCCTGGCAAAGGCCTCCTCTAACAACTTCCACTGATTTCTGTCTTTAGCTACCCTTCTCCAATTAGGGCCTGCTGTGAGTTTTAACTCATCCTCCCATCTTTTTTTTTGTCTTCCCCTTTCCCTTTTACCATCTCTCGGATACCAGTCAGTTACAACTTTGCTCCATTTTTCTCGAGTACTTCGAATCAAATGTCCTGTCCATCTCCACTTTAGTTGGTCAATCTTGGAAAGCACATCAGTAACTTTAGTTTTGGCTCTTATATGTGTGTTCCGTTTTCTATCTTGTTTTTTTATGCCCAACATGATTCTTTCCATAGATCTTTGGCAGTGTTCTAGCATATCCCTGTGATGTTTTGATAGAGACCACCTTTCGCAACCGTATGTGACGCAAGGGAGAATGCAAGTATGGAAGACTTTGCGTTTAATTCCGATGCTGAAATCGGTGGATTTCATAATCTCCTTCAGTGACCAGTATCTTTTCCAACCGTTGGCTATTCGTCTTCTAATTTCTTTGGTTGTTTGGTCTTTGTGAGAGATGATCGTTGATGTGTCACTTATACTGATGTACAAAAAAGGAAGTAATGATAATATTCTGGGACAATCCACACACGGTCACGTGATCCTAAACTAGGCGCAGAGCGTGTAATATGATAACCAGACAACTGGTACTAATATCACTGTGCTAATACTTACTTTTTGTAAATACATACATAAATAGATACATAACACTCTGACACATGGTAGAAATAGAACCCACAACTTATTAGGTAGCGGCCAGGGTGTCTTAACCACTAGTGTCTTGTGGTCTAGTGACTAGACCAACAGGCCCGTCAAGTGAAAAGAAGACATATACCTACACTGAATATGGCCAATTAGAACCAAACTAAATACCTCAAACAGAATAAAACGATTGACACATTAGTTGTTAACTGGCCTTATTAGAATGGTGAGGAGCTGAGGCTGTGGTGTAAATACATATCTTGATATTATGATGTGGACTGTAGCCACGCCTATATTTTAGTATTCATGTTACCCAACCAAGTATTTTATGGGCCTATTAATTTACCACGACCTTCATAAACGGAATTCATAACCTACCTCAATGCTATAATTTATGAATCTAATAAAAATATGTGGAGCTATTAAAAATGTTATGTTATACAATAAATAAATTATTCAAAAAGTAGGTATGAAATTTGCCTCAGTATCTATAAAATAATTGGGTATATCCTAGTAAATAAAATTTTACAGCCACCCTTCTTAAATCATTACTGAATGGGAGGAATTGGCAAACTGGTTATCATTATTAATTCTCTGTCAAAAAAGCAGCCATTTATAAAATTCTCTAAATAAATATAAATAATACTAGAAATTGTAGTTACAAATATAGTATTTAAGCTGACTGTGTGTTCTGTTTTGAATTATTTTCCTTTTTTTTTCAAGTGTTATAAACATTAAAAATGTTCTAGTTTTTATTATCTCTTTACCTGCAGGCCCTGTAGCCTATAAAACGACAATGGTAACCAGACCATTTGTCTGGTTACCATTGTCATCTTCTTTTTTCCTAAATACATACTTACCTATATCGATAAATAATACTGAGACACAAATTTTCGTTCTGGGTGGACGGTATCAAATCCAATACCTTTTTGTCAGGTGCCTAATAATACACCAATAGGCCAATTAAACTTCTGTAAAAACTTGACTAAATATACAATGCAGAATGAACTAGCCGACGAAGCTTATCATAAATGATTGTAATCAGTTAAGTTTATAAATATACAGGAGATAATTGCAAGCAAGAAAATGCCAATTAACAATAAACATTAATTAAAGTTTACATCACAATTTTATCTATAATGCTAGGTTTATTATATGCTTTTGATAATTTAAACAAGTAAACACCCGCTCTCTTATTTCTATCATCAACATTGTGCATGTTTAGTTTAATTAATGTTTTCAAGTTAATTTATCATAGATTTCTCAGACTCTTTACTTCACAACATAGAAAGGTGTAAGAAGGAAATGGATTGACGCATATAGTATTACAGGTTTTAATAGTTATCAAGATCAACCAAACTGTCCATTTTACTAGTTCTTAATAGTTACCGCTAGAGGGGCTCATGTGAAATGGAGAAAACTGACAGTCTCAATAACTATCATAAGCCGTACTATACCACCAGGTCTGTTGGTTAGAGGTTAGACATCCTGGCTGCCACTAAACAGTGTGTTCAATTCTCACACAAATGTTTGTGTTCATGAGCTTGTTTTTGTTGCGAATGTGTGTTATTTTATATATATAAGACACGGGCTCTGTCTAGTTTGTAATCTGATCGCCAATCTCCTTGTTCACTTTGGCTGTTTTCTTATTACATATACTTTTATTTATGAAGGTGACTACAACATGTTGAAGTATTGTCTATGAAATTACAAGCTCTGTGGCTTGAAATAAATGGTTATTACCTCAAATTATATTCAATTTAACAGTGTGTGGGAGACAGTTGTTATTTCATATGTAATACACACTCATTCAAACAGTGGTTTTACAATCTAAATAAGGTCCCCACACTTTGCTTATATCAGATGTAATATTAAGTTTGGTAAGGTTAAGATACTTAAATTATAATGTATGTGTAAGTCTTAGTGATTATTCAAAAACAATCTAATAGTTGTAAGATATATCCATCCGATAATACCTAGTATCAAAGTTAAAGTGTTTGAGCAATACATTAGCAAGTACAGACATAAAAACAACAAGTAATAAGTTTTAAAACTAAAACCCAACTACGGATAAAATCGCAGTCTAATAATGTGATATTAAATAGCCTATAACCAGCGGACAATCAAGATGCTTCTAACGACACCCTACTTGTCTAATTATGTTAAGTAGATTAGAAGATATGCGGGAACAGATGTACATACATTCTTGTTAAAATCATAACCCTCCCTCCGTTCCGTAGTCGAGTATATATAGCTAAATGGTATTTAGTTAATGGCGAAACATTGATCAGGATTCATCAATTTTGGGATCAGATGGCCATGTGTGGATCGTCCCAGGATATTATTATAATTGATTAATCTCAATGCAGTGCAATGCAACAATAAAAAACAAGTAACAAGAATGTTATGTGGTGAATATATTTTAAATTACGCTTAAGTATCACATCAGTAGTGTACAGACAATTTACAAAACCCTTAGCTATAGCTAGGCTCCTATCACATAAGAAACATAGAGATAATAGAGTTAAATAAAGCATGTAAAGGTGACAACAAATTATTGTTATTATTAGGACAACTTGTTTGAAAGTTCATGGCCATGTATAAAAATATTTAACTATTCAATGTTAAGATTAAATAAAATATTAGCTTATCTAGGAATTTCTTATAACCTAGCCACTCTAGTGCTAAATAATTGGGGGTAGGTATTAAGAACACCTATTTCACTAATTGTGAGATAAAATGATCCTGCCGATGGTTTTATTTTTTCAAAATAGACGAATAAATTATCCAATAAGATTCCTACAGGTGTATACAGAACATGATATCCTCGACGTTTTATAAATGTTCATCATCATATGTAAAACATGAGTTGGATATTTCGTGCGCCCGAAGTAAGCACGACAGAAAAAACTTGGAACTTGCTGTCATTGACAATAAACATAATTTAATGGGATGATAAAATGATATTTACAGAGCACATGAGGTATAGGTAGCATCATAAACTCTCAAATAGTAAATAATTATTAATTATTCTAATAACACTATCATGATGATTTTAGTTTCCGAAGCATTGTCTGATAGGGACAAACATTAAATAATATTATCTTACCCTTATCGTACGCTTCCGCCACTCATAAGATAACGGCACATAATCACAAAAATGTCAGTATAAAGATTATAAGTGGATTTACAACGTTGATTCGAGAAAAAACATGTAAACTTTGATTTCTTGTGACACACGGCAAAAGGAAAATACCTCTCGCTCAGCCGACGGCGCGCCACTGGGCAATGTTGCCACGCCTAACTACTAAAAAATATACCAGTTCGCTTGTCAGAAACAAAATTTTATTACACTTACAGAATATATATTTGATGACCCCAAACTATGTTAAATCTAATATTTATTTACAGTTTTAGACCCAAAGATTCATTTTTTTTCTTATTACACTCTTCACAGTATGACGCACAAGGGTACGAACTAACTTTACGGGCTTCATGATAGTATTGCTCGCAAGGTTTTCCTTTATGGGTTTGTTCAGAATTACAGCACTTAAGTGGGTTAACCTCTCGATCCCACAGTCGACAATTTTGGTCTGATGTTAAGAATGTTAACATAATCGGTACATTTTCTCCGTACAAGTCCTGAAGTCTCCGAAATTCAGTGTAGGATAATTTCGTTAATCGATTTGTCACGCTTTTCGTCGCCTTTTGCTTTCGTTTTCTGATCCTTGGTTTGCAGTCTCTGTATCTAGTTTTTAATCCTCTGTTTAGACCTGCATCACCTGCACTAATTTCTTGATCTCTGCACCTAACAGGAATATTTTTCATACTTTGATTTCCCATTTTTAATCCAAAGGTTTTCACACTAAATTTTGATTCATAATTTATTAAATTTAAATGTCAGTGTATGTAAAAAACAATAAGTCAAATTAGTTTCTATGGTATTACACTATTTGCAAAAACAGCATAAAAAGTTTATATGCAACTTATGTAGAAGGAACTTGGAAGGAACTATATACTTGCTGTAAGTATAGAACCAAAAAGAATAAGCGCAAGACATCCTAACCAGACCAAAAGTCTTTCTAATAAGATAGTTTTCGGACTCCGCGGTGGTGGGAGGTGCTTGTTTGAGACAGTTTAAAACAAAACATTATGTGTGTACTTATAACAAAATATTTATTTAAGTTATTCATCGTCAGAACATGATAAATAATCTAATCAGACACAGCCGCAGATGAGGTAGAAAGTTGAAGTTCGCTCAAATGGTAATGTTGCAGTTCATCGGTTTGAATAACTCGCCCAATTATTGTTTTGAATTATGCTCCAAAAGTCGCCAAAAAGGTCGCTAAAATCTAAAATCTTATACCGCTCGTCTTGTTGTAAAATTGGCAACACTGCCTTTTGTTTAATTTGGTTTTGACTGACAGTGTTACCAACGAGCGTCAAGAAATAATTTCGTAATTAGTGTAAAGGATAGATAGAATAGGAAGATAATCGATTATACAAGCCGGCCCAAAACACTTGCAGACTGGGTCACTGGGTAAGCTCAAGCAACGTCGCGTCGTTCAAACGATCTTGTTTGAAAAGTGGTCAAGCGTTCGTGAACGCGATCGACAGTACCTACCTACCTACCACCACACACACCAGTTTTGGTGATAGTATCATGGAGGTAAGATTTTATGCTACCTACATTCCAGCATTATATCAAAAACAATAAGTTATGTTATTTCAATACTACCTACTGCGCAATCACTAAACCTAATGTATATAGCCTTACTGTTATAAATAAGTATACATTTATTGAAACAAAATATTTACAGTTTATTTACAAACATGTACTTACACTTAAACTAGGTAAAAAAATTCCTCGAAGTTGTCGCCGCACTGGTAGGGCCTTCCCTACCAGTGCGTACCTAAAAGACTGGCGGCATTACCCCTTTGTATGGCCAAGCTTATACGTTGGCAGAAAAAGCTACCAGCCCGGCGGTCTCCTGAGACTTCGATAAGTTTGGAAGAAATTTCTTTCACCAAAGCGTGCGTCTCATGAGACCAAGACTCCATGGTCTCCACCACAAAGGGCGCAAATATATAGCTCGAACCTAGAGCTGCATACTTGCGTCGCTTTGCAACACTAGCGGCCGCCGCAGCCCCTCCAGCTGCCCTGCAAGTTGCCGGGGTGTGGGACGCAGCAAGTGTGTCGACACAGCTCGCATCCCACACCAGCGGCTTTCTATGTTGCCATGGTAACAGCGTTTCCTTATTTACTTTATTAAAAATATATAAGTATATATTTTATATACAGACGAATTGAGAACCTCCTCCTTTTTTGAAGTCGGTTAATAATGAAAAACTAATGGTTATAATCTCGATCCCCATGGTGATCCCAAATGAAGGTTTTCGTTCTACGGCTGCATGCACCACTGAATCTCACTCAGAACGAAACTACGAAAAGGACCATGTGTCAGGGTTATCACTGTCTTGGCAGCAAATAAAGACCAACCATGGTCTGTCAGCACAGCGATAATTCTGTGTCAGAGTTATCACTGTCTTGGCAGCAAATAAAGACCAACCATGGTCTGTCAGCACAGCGATAATTCTGTGTCAGAGTTACACTGTCTTGGCAGCAAATAAAGACCAACCATGGTCTGTCAGCACCGCGATAATTCTGTGTCAGAGTTATCACTGTCTTGGCAGCAAATAAAGACCAACCATGGTCTGTCAGCACCGCGATAATTCTGTGTCAGAGTTATCACTGTCTTGGCAGCAAATAAAGACCAACCATGGTCTGTCAGCACAGCGATAATTCTGTGTCAGAGTTATCACTGTCTTGGCAGCAAATAAAGACCAACCATGGTCTGTCAGCACCGCGATAATTCTCAGATATTAGATTCTTAAATCAGATTCTTATAGTACCTAGCCTCCGTGACGCAGTGGGAAACCGCTTGCTTTGCAAAAGGGAAATAGGTGGTTCGAATCCCGCAGGGAGCAACAACTTTGTGTACTTACTTGTTCCATAAAGGCTAGGACAATACAGGTCCATCACCTGATCGTCTGTAAAGTAAGATGATCCATGCGACGGATGGGCATGAAAAAAGTCGGTCCTACACCTGATCCACTCCCCGTCGTGTCGGTTTTCCATCCCATCGGATTGTGAGAGGTAAAAGGAAGAGAGAGTGCACTTGTGTCTACGCAAGCGCTTGTGCACTATAATATCTCCCGCGTAGATGGCTGATCTTGCGTAAGATTGGGCGCTGTGGTCGTATCCTCCAGGAGGACATTATTATCAATTCTCAGAGCACTGACAGCCAGTAAGGCCGTCAGTGGTGAAGCCGAGGGATGTGGAAGATGAGGTAGTTTGACGTATCTTTCAGCTTCGCCCCTGACCGAGCATAACACCTCAATCGATCAGAGAATCCTCCCTTTAACACTGCCACGCCTCTACAGTTCTTTCGCCCGACTGCCATAGAAGGAGCGAGAGTTTTTCGAGAGTATGTATGTATATCTTTTTTTTGGCACGGCCTATAGCCGAAACGGCTCGATGGATTTTGACTTTTTTTTTTAATGGCAATTGCTTTGAACATATTTTATATTTTGTTAGATTCTTCTTAATTATTTATGGGAGTGACATGCTATATTTAAAAAATAAAATTAATACCTATGGCGACCATAAGTCGCCATTTTGCTTTATTTGTTAAATCCAAAAAAAAAAATGATTTCGAGATAAGTTAAAATATTTATACATATGTCTGTGTTATACGTACCTATGTTTAACGTTTAGACCATTTTGTTCGCTCGTAGTCGGGCACTATTTATGAATGCATAAAAATTTTGCATTTATAATTAAAAATAGCTGGGTACTTACTTACTGCAAATAGGAATATTTATACAAAATTTATTTCCTAACAGTTCGATCGCGGAAGCCAGTAAGTAGGATAGACGGAAATTTTGACAGAAAAAAAATTCCCGTTTGTCCGATGATCGGACTACCAATCGAACTACGAGGAATAAACCAAATATTTTCATACTCTTCATTCTAAAAATAATTTAAACTGAAAGCAGTACTTAGTACGCCCAATAGTTCGCCATATTTATCCGTTTGTACCCAACTGCAAAAAAAGTAATATGTTAAGTTGATAGAGTGTACGGTACGTACACTCTATCAACTAAACATATTAGTGGTGGTCCGAGAGGGGGGTCGTAGGGGTCATGACCCCTCCCCCCAAAATCCATATTCGTACACGGCAAAATTGGGTAGCGGTTAACCCTAACCTAGTCTAGGTACAAGACCAACGGGACCGTCATATATGACCCCCCCAAAATCGTTGGCTGCGACCGCGCCTTGTACTTATATACTTTGTGCCACTACGCGGGGCGTGTCAAAAGTAAAAATCCAAAAGTTTGAGCAATAATCGACATACAGGTCGCAGGTGGCAGCGCGCCGGAGTCTGTGTGTACGTACGCAATGACATCTGCTGCCAGCGTCTCCGTCAGCTTGAAGACCCCACTTTTTCTACGTTGTGGTTATTGGTGGACACAAACTGGTCTATACTTGTGTCTACCGATCGCACAGCGGTGATCAGGAGACAACCCGGCTATTTAACCATCTTAGTGTGGCCGCTGATGTGGCCCTACATCGGTACCCTAATGCGCAGCTACTCGCTCTGGGGGACTTTAATGCCTGTCACCAGGACTGGCTGTTCCCATACCAGAGGACCGACCATACTGGAAGGGAGGCGCGGAACTTTGCGCTGTCACTGGGCCTTACCCAGCTGGTAGAGCAAGCGACGAGGGTACCCGATGTAGTTGGACACAGAGCCAATTGCCTGGACCTTCTGCTGACTACTGATCCGGACAGATGTGAAGTACAGGTATCCTCACCATTAGGAACCTCAGACCACTGTCTGGTGAAATCTGTATCGACCTTTTCCTCCTGACTGCGATCCCCGCAGTATACGGCGAATGTGGCGATACAAGTCAGTAGATTGGGATGAGATGCGGCACTTCTTTGCGTCTTATCCCTGGCGGCAGGTCTGCTTCTCTTCCGAAGATCCGTCGAGTTGCGCGGATGCTATAACCGATGTGGTGCGTCAAGCGATGAACTATTTCATCCCACATACTGATGTACCCATCGGTGGCAAAGCTCGCCCATGGATCAACGCCGAATGTGCTCAAGCTGAAATGAGCAAGCATTCGGCGTATCTTTCCTGGGCTGATACTAGAGACCGAAAAGCTCCGGATATTAGCTACAAGAAGAGAGCCTTTAACAAAGCCGCCAAGTCCTACAAAAAGGCATTAAATAAGGCTCGTTTTGACCACATCAACCACATCGGCTCAAAGCTCTCTGCCCAGCCATCAGGTAGCAGAGCTTTCTGGTCTCTTGCCAAATCGGTTGAAGCGAACTTCTGTCGGCCTTCACTGCCTCCGCTGGTAAAACCTGATGGATCTTTGGCTCATACGGCAAGAGAGAAAGCAAGTTTATTTGCATCTCTCTTTGCTCATAATTCTCGTCTAGACACTGGCAGTGCTATACCACCACAACTGCCTCATTACGGCTCGTCAATGACTGAAGTCTGAATCTCGAATAAAGAGGTACTCAAAGCACTGCGTCGTCTAGATGTGAATAAAGCTTGTGGACCAGACGGTATTCCGGCGATAGTATTAAAGGCATGTGCACCCGAGTTGTCTCCGGTATTGACACGATTGTACCGCCTCTCGTTTAGCACTGGAATAGTGCCCAAATCTTGGAAGCTTGCTAACGTGCAGCTTGTGCCCAAAAAAGGCAGCCGAGCCGATCCAGCCAACTATCGACCGATTTCAATAACCTCCATACTCTGTAAGATTATGGATGGAGCGTATATTGAACTCGCGCCTCATGGCATACCTAGAACATAATGATCTCCTCAGCGACCGACAGTACGGGTTTCACCGAAATCGGTCGACTGGGGACCTTCTAGTGTATGCCACTCACTTATGGGGCGAGGCCCTCGAGAGAAATGGGGAAGCACTGGCGGTTTCCTTAGATGTCTCGAAGGCCTTCGATAGGGTCTGGCATGCTAGCCTCATGAGCAAGCTTTCAGCGTACGGCATATCCCCTGGCCTGATTGGCTAGGTAAAGGACTTCCTGAGTGATCGGTCTCTCCGAGTTATTGTCGACGGTTGTACATCGGAGCCAATGACAACTAATGCCGGAGTTCCTCAGGAGTCCGTTCTCTCTGCAACCCTCTTCTTGCTTCACATAAATGACCTGCTCAAGCCCGGTATCTATGGGTATGCGGATGACAGCACTGTTGATGATGAGATGTCATCCAGTGTGAAAGAGAGGCCATGGTAGAGCGTGTAAGTCTCACACTTCAGGCAGTCTCTGAATGGGGCGATGCCAATCTTGTGAAATTCAACGCAGCCAAAACACAAGCCTGTCTGTTCACCGCTAAAAGGAGTCCGTTCACCTTGGCTCCTACTTTCCAGAATGTATCCTTAGAATCATCGATGCTTAGAATACACCGACCGCCTTCAGTTGTTGGGAGTTGATATTTCCTCAGACCTAAACTTTGGGCGGTTCATTGAGTCCAAAGCCAAAGTAGCCGCAAGGAAGCTTGGTGTCCTTGCAAAGGTCCGGCGGTACTTCACACCGGGACAGCTTCTGATGTTATATAAAGCGCAAGTCAGGTCGTGTGTGGAGTACTGTAGTCATATATGGGCTGGTGCTGCAAAATGCCATCTAGCAGCTTTCGACTCGGTGGAGAAGCGTGCTAAAAGGCTAATTGGCGACACTAGGTTAGTGGAGGCCAATCTGCAAAGCCTAGAGCACAGGCGCAGAGTAGCCAGCCTCTCGGTATTCTACAGGCTGCATTTTGAAGAGTGTGCGCAGGAATTACATGAATTGATCCCACCATCACCCTTCTATCATCGGACGACGAGACGCACAGCGCATACGCACCCATATGTGGTAAACGTGCCTTCAGTCCGGACTAAGCGATTTGCTTCTTCGTTTATAATAAGGACAGCTAAGGACTGGAATAGTTTGCCTGCGTCGGTTTTCCCGCCCGATTATAATATAGATGTCTTCAAGAATAGAGTGAATAGGCTATTAATAATAAGCTAGTGTGCTTTACCATCCTCGACTGCGTCACCGCTTTCCATCAGGTGGGACTGTGGTCAAGCACTGGCTTTGGATAAAAAAAAAAAGATGGCATTAAACAGCTATTTAGATGGATTTTTGTATAGGACTATAAATAGCGAATTGACACCTTATCTTATGCATATTAAGTACAGACTTAGATAATTTGTACGTGCATGATTAACGCAACACTATTATCTTATGTTTCCGTTAGCAATATCTCGTAAACAGGCTGTTGTTTATTTTATTTTTATTTTACTTTATTGGGACTAAAAACAATTACCTACTTACAAGTTAAAACTTACAAACAAATCGCACTTACTTAGGGGAGACTAGGTATGAAAGTAACACGGGATGAACGTAACAAATGAATTTTTGAAAGAGTTATGTTGACTGGCATTGATGGTTGGAAGGAAGAGCTTCAAGAGCCAAAGAAGTTAAGAAATTAATTTTGCAGAATGCTGCAGCGACAAAGAAGCCTAAGACTTTTTTGTTATGAAAACTATGTGTAACAAAGGGAAATAAGGCTCAAAAGAATAAAAACGACGCTAAACTAATAATAAAGGATACTTAGTGATGATTCAGACAGCGAAGATTGCATTTGTATAGTTTGGGATCCTTTTCAAATAGCAGTTCAAATGAAAAATTGTTAGGTACACTGCCTTATAGTTTAGAGTGTCAGCTGTAGGCTCATATTGATAAGACTATAACGAAATAAGCTATGTGTGTCATAATTGTTAGTCTGATTTTAGATCTCATTTTTGAATAATGTTTATTAGTTTCAAAGACTATTGACTTGTTAAAATTGTAAAAACGTTGAAATGTTAATTTTTTTTATGAGTGGTGATATCTTACTAATGTGAAACCCAAAAGGCTGATTACAAATAAATATTTATTGATCATGAAAGTAACTTTATTAACAATGTTACAAACCTCCTTTTGCCCTGTTACAACCAACCCTAGGGGTGGGGATGGTTGTAACAAATTCCACTTCAAATATTTAGTCATTTTTCTCAAAATCTGTAATATAAATTCCATTTAAGCTATGTGCTAAAAGATATCTTAAAGACCCATCTATCATGTGTATTAATTAGAATTTGAATATTTAGAAATCTCTGTGAGATATTACAGAAAGATCAAAAATTGTTACGTTCATCCCTGGTCTCCCCTACATAAATATATATTAAACAAGTAATCAAAAGATTATTTTAAAAAAAATACAAGGCAAATCGTGCGTCTAAGTAGGTAGTTAAGATCCATTTTTTTTGACGCTGGGACATCTTCAAAAGATCCCCAAAATCTGTGTGGCTCGACCGGGGTATGTGGGTACCCACTAAAACCCCTGTGGCTGTCGCATTGACACATGAGAGGACCCAGGTCTCTCCGATGGGATCCGCACCAGGGGCCCCTCAGTGCCTTACCTTTGAGCCCGCCGCCACCGCATTGTAGCTCCCAGGGAACTTGACACGGTGCTCACGGGGACGTGGGTCGCAACCCCGCCGCAGTCCTCCTCGGAGTCGCCGCCGTACTCAATGGACGTTCTAAGACCCCGAACGTCCAGCGACTCCGAAGGAAGATAATTAAGATCGCGGGAAACATCGCGCCACCACCGCCGGCAACGTATCGGCGACCATCGGCTAGAAACTCGCGACGCACTGAGCCATACGCGACGGAGGACCTTTAGCTTTGTTTTTTTTTTATTTATTTTGCATTTTACGGCCTTAAACCACCACCACCACCACACAGTAATAATAACAAAAAAAGAAATTTTTAGTCTGTTAGCCAGTATGTTAAGGGATTATTAGAATCAATCATATTAAGTCTATTTACACAAACAGCCATTTTCGTAAATTAATAGTAGTATTGGCATATTAATAACACTAGCTGACCCACGCAGCTCCGCCTGCGCTATTTTTACGTGAACTAAACTTTTAATAACAGACATTCGCAGCAAATACATAACCTCCTTTTTTATAGTCGGTTAAAAACTGGGACCGACTTTTTACTTGCTCTCCGAAGCACGGACCCGTTTAGTTCAAATGGCGTTAAACGGGCACCCATCTTTTTAATGACCTTACCTAACGTTGCTTAACCCGATCGATTACAAAACCTTGATAACAACACTCTATGAGTGTTCCCTTACTAATATTTATTATATTATAAAGAAAAATTGATAAAATCGGACCAAGCGTATAACCAAGTACCCATTTTGACTTTAATCCCCTCTCCCAAAAGAACCGTGCTAGATTACGGGATAAAAAGTATCCTATGTCCTACCTCGTAGTAAGATCTCAAATCATGCCAAGTTTCATTTGAATCCATTCAGTAGTTTCGGCGTGATGCTCAGCCGTGATACAGACAGACAGACAGACAGACAGACAGACAGACAGACAAAAATTAAAAAAATTACATTTTTGGCCTCAGTATCGGTTATAGAATGCCCTCCAAATATAATTTTCAAAATATCTTCAATGTACAGAATTGGACCTGTTACAGTTTTATTATAAGTATAGATAATGATCACTATGATGAGCAAGCCCCGCTTCACACAACCTGGACATTTACCCGGTGCGCCAGTTTGGCTTGATATTTAATACACAATAAGAAATAAAGAAAGACAAAAACAAAATAGGTAAGTATTTACCTAACAATTTGACTGACGAAAAAAAAAACAGAAATTGTGTTAGGTCAAAAAGGATGTTGCTCAGCATGCTGCATCACATATAAATATGACGCATCGCTGGCAGCGCAAAATATTATAACTGCTAGAGGCGGCAATTTATCTTTTTGTCCGGGGTGTCGTTATCGCTAGATCACGCAAAAAAAAAAGATCTTTATTCTCTCTTCTTCTGTTTATAGCTTAAACATGCTACAGATATTGAATAAGAATCAGCCTGTACAACGAAACCAGTCAATCAATTGGATTATGTGATTTGCTATAAATTGGGTGTGTATGTCAAGGAGCCGGCAATTCCTGTGACCAGTCTTTACCATGACGCGCCTCGGTCTGTTGTTGGTTGCACTTGTCGCTGCTGGTGAGTTTGACATTCTGTTGTTGCCCACGATATTATCTGCCCCCCTATTACGTATCTCGTTTGACAACTAAAGTAATGATCACTATAGCAAAGTGACCATCAAATTATTGTCAAATGATTCATTTGGTATTTGAGTGACCAATACATACCAATGCTAACATACTTTTAGTTGACATCAAAGTTCGGTGGAAACTGAAGCTTGGTAGTCACTTGGGTGGCTAAAGATACGAAATAGCCCTGCTGAAGGAAGGTTCCGATAGTGCCATTGTACTATATGGTATAAGTATAAGTATACCATATAGTACAATGGTACTATCGGAACCTTACTTCAGCAGGGCTCCCTCAGCGATCCTTGTGTTTAACGCGCATAGTAAGTTGTATAAGTATACAACTTACTATGCGCGTTAAACACAAGGATCGCTCAGTGCATATCGAGTTAATTTACTTGGTGTCCCAACTAAGTACGACCCTGAGGTAGGCAGCACCGTGAGGGTGCCTGGTGGGAGCGTGCACTTCTGATCCGTGTTCTAGCCAGCGTCTGGTGCTGGAGATTATCATGAAATTCAAACGCATTGGCTGGAGTCTCTTCTGCAGCGTCGTTAAGGGCAACCGGGGAGATTTTAGTGCTGTAAGAATCCCACATAAGCCGGCTTCCGTCTTATGGAGACCAGATACTATCTGAAGGTTCCGTTTCTAACAAAAATGTGTAAGGATTATTGGGAATTATTGGGAACAGCGGAATTTTCCTGCTCCGCTAAAATTATTTGTTTTTGTTAAGTAAGTATATAAGCTAGTATTTATTTAGAGGTAGGCGATAGGATGTGGTGATCGGCTGAATTTCAAGCAATAGTTTCATAAGATCACTGGCGCTGTTCTACATACATAAAATCAGGCCCTTTTCCCGTAGGGGTAGGCAGAGCCCAAGGGCCACTGTTCTCCAAAAATAATATACTGCAAAACGTGTATTCAGAGGAAGACGGACCAATAGGACACCTTTATTTATTTTCCTTAGCTTCAGCTGCGCCGGAGAGCCGCATAGTGGGCGGTGAGCCGGTGACGATTGAGGAGTTCCCGTATATAGTATCATTCACTTACTTCTACCCTGGACCGGGCATCACTATACAAAGATGCGTCGGGTCTTTGCTTTCATCCTGGCACGTGCTCACCACCTCTTTCTGCTTCACGTAAGTACCTTGAGCTATTTACCAATATTTACCAACCAAGATGAGCTGCTCATGAAAACTATAAACTGATGTTGTATAAACCCGCATCAACTTTAATTAGAGCAGTAAATGGAAGGAGTTAAAAAAATCATATTCATATATTCGAAAGAACTGTCAGTGAAATCTTCGTTAACTCGTTTTTTATTTGTCCAGTGGCGCAGTCCTTGACAACATGCAGGTTCGCGCTGGCTCGACCAACAGTCTAGTTGGAGGGACCCTAGTCACCATCCGCGATGTGGCCAAGCACCCGAACTACGTGGAGACTCCTCGCGAAGATGACGTGGCGGTCGTCTTCTTGTCCCGGGCCCTCGGCATCAGCAACACCATCAATGTGCTGTATCTACCCCCCGCTGGTTTTTCCATTCCTGACGGCTTTACTACTAAGGTCGTGAGCTGGGGATTTGATGTAAGTATTCGTTGCGTAGGTGGTGTCTGTGTTTAAAAACTCTTGGGTGGTTTTCAAAAGAGCTATAGCCCTCTCTAGACAACCTCCACGCTCCTCGATTTTTCCTGGACCCCTATATAGGTCTAGCGGCCACAAGTGGGTTGCCTACGTTGACAGACTGGTTTAGGCTTAGAGCAAAGGGGTTTCGTCTAGGTATAACCCACCACCAGGAACAAGTTTAGATTAGTGGAACCAACACTCCATTCGAATATATTATAAAGCCGTTACATATTAGGAATGTGGTTTTTCTTTTTCAAAATTGACGGGTTCGATACCTAGCTAGGAATATTAACTTTTCAATAATCGCATGATGCAATTTTAGTTTTCATCAAAATCCGGCCCGTAACTCCTTTCGGTTGGCCTTCCGCGCCCTCTTGAAAAACACACCTGTATATAACACAGTGGAAATGACATAGGAACGGCTGGCCGTGGTTTGTTCCCACAACACTATCATCGCTTTATAAGGAGTGAAAACAGTTCGTGAATTTATGGCCCACATTGGTCAAGTTGTAGGCATTGTACCTAAGGTGCCTAGAGTTTCTTGCCGGCTCTTCTCAGTGGGTGCGCGTTGTTTTTTTTTACTACCTTCATGCCAGTGCTTGACTGCAGTCCCACCTGATGAAAGAGGATGGTAAAAGACACTTGGTAGCTCATTAAAAGCCTATTCACTCTAGTCTTGAAGACACCCACATTATTATCGGGCGGGGAAACCGACGCAGGTGTGAAACGTTGTGAACCGGTGGTAGAATCAGGCCTCTCTAAGCGACAGCCCATGCCGAGGCCTCCCCTTTGAGTGCCTCTCTGAGGTGCACTTGAGCTCGTCGCTCCCCTGTCTTTCTGGCTGAAGCGCTTGCCTTCTTGCCCGGGATGACCGTGTCCCAAGATATAATTGTTATTCATATGGTGTCGTCTTGGGTCCATAGCCACAAATCGACTGATGTTTGCTGTGAAATCTGTACCTTTTTCAGGAGACTGGTGCCCAACTAGATCTCCTGAAGACCATCAACCTGGATAAGGTGAATGTGGACCAGTGCCAGCAGAAATACGCTGACTCTGATAGAGTTGCTGTAAGTGATGGTAAGTGTTCAATCTAGAGACTAGACAAGCAAGGCCATGGCCTGATGGTAAGCAACTCGCCGGCCCACAGACTGTTGTGACTGTTATTAAGTTTCTTTAGCTATATGGACATCCACACCGGGACATACAACAATGTTTACATATTTCTGCTTAGAATACAGTTATTCTGTCAGTGTTAGTGACACTGCGGTGGTAGGTGTCTACTTGGTCGATCTCTTGTATTAGGGACCGACTCTCTATATACTGAATACCATACTATGCTATTTCTAAAAATAATACCAGCCCTTGTTTATGTCCCAATGTTGGGCACGTGCCTCCTCTCATGATGAAGCGGCTTAGGCCATAGTCCACCACGCTGGCCAAGTGCGGGTTTGCGGACTTCACACGTCATTCGAAAGCTAGTTAGGCTTTCTCAGCCATGCAGATTTCTTCACGATGTTTTCCTTCACTGAAAGCTAGTAACAATCGCACAAAGACACTTCGCACATGATAGATTAAAGGAAACAGAGGTGTGAACCGGGGTTCGAACCTGCGCACCTTGTTTCCAAGGCACGCGCTCGCCCACTTAGCTGTTACTATTTCCAATATAATAAGTTTTTTTTTGTTAAGTTGCTCTCCTTCACATCGTTGTCATTAGCCCGAAGATGTCCACAGCTGAACAAAGGGCTTAGAACGCTATAATGAACGACAGTTGCCCATTTGCATCCATCGGTTGCCCGCGCCTTTTGCAATGTCGTCGGTCCACCTAGTGGGAGGCCTGCCTACGCTGCGTCATCCGGTTCGTGGTCGCCACTCGAAATCTCCCTCACATATCACCTTCTAACCTCCACAGACGTGATCTGCGCCAGCGCAGTTGGCAAGGGAATGTGCACAGGTGACTCCGGAGCCCCAATGGTGATCAACAACGTTGTGGTGGGAGTCTTCTCACACTTCGAGACTTGCGGTGCTGATGACCTCCCAGACATCTTCGCCAGAATCGACAGGTATACCAACTGGATCCTGGAAGCTGCCGCCTCAGGGAGGAGCAGTCACCCTACCATCAGAGCCGTGCCTACCATCTCAAAATAGACTAAGGAACATTGTAACTAGGTTAGTTCTTCGGCAACAAAGGTTCTTGATTAAAGATTTGATCTGCGATTTCTTCTCACGATATTTTTCTTAAGCCCGAAGTATATCTATCTGTATAGTTTCAGAAATGATATTTTGTACCTATGTAGATACAGATGTATCTTTGAAGAGTTTCCTCTGACGAATTTTTCCTCATATCTATGACATCTTAAGAGTTATCAGTGGAATGTGAAAGGTATACTGAATAATGAGGGTAATTTAAAATTTTTGACAAATTTTAAAAAGCGAATGAAAACTTATTAACTATTGTTTTAATTTATTATAAGTATGTTACACTTTGCGTTTTGCTATCTGGTAAGCTTTAAGTTCGATCATAGTAGTTAAATAAATTATGTGCCTACTGATAAGAACTTAGTTTTATTTTTAAATAAGTACTTTTAAACAGTAAAATTTTAAATACAAAAATATTTATTGTCTTATTTAATATCGATAAACAGACGGTCCGTCAAATTATAAATACATATTGTAACGGGTCGTACTGGTTGGTTGGGTCCAGCTATGCAATTCATTAAAGTAACCAATCGTGACTACGCTCGACAGCAAGCTCGATGTCGAATTAGTCTTCATTTCGACGTCGAGCATAAATCCGCATTCTCTACACATTTCGGCTCGACGACGAACTGGAGGCCGTGCCGTTCGCCGCCGTTATCTAAGGCGAGATAAGGACTGCACAAAGTTTTTTTCGGTAAAAATCGGTTTTTATTTTAAACACGATTCTAATGGAAATGCCATCAATAATAAAATTTCTGGATGCAAAAGATGGTTCAATGAACATAATACTTTCAGTTTTAGGCACAGGAATGCACTATACATTGTTTTTTCTTGATACGAGTTTGTGTTTGGCAGTATGTGGTCGATACCTTTGCTTGATTTTAATTCGAAAAATCACGCAGAACATTTCGATTGTCATTGTCAATGTCATGTCGCGTTCCAAGTGTCTATCTAGTCTAGGTACAGGGTCTCCAGATTGGGGTTTTTTCCCCATTTTGGGGAAAAATAAAAACTTCGGGGAACTTTTGGCGAAACGAAAACTATGGGGAAAATTTTGGGGAACACATTTTTGCTTGGCGAAAGCTTGTGGAGAAACAAAAGTCTAATTCAGAAAGGTTAAATCATTTTAAATCGTTTCATCAAACATATCATCGCGTAAAACAATAAAATACTCATGGCTAATGGTCAGAATGGCGGGGGAAGGTGTGTTTTTTGGTGGATAGAGATCTTATTTTAATAATCTCCGCTATAGTTTCATTTCATAGTAGTAGTATCGATATGTGAATTTTGGTTCCTGTTGTCCCTCTGGAACAGTTTAATAATTCTTTGCCAAATCTCTATATGACAAAAATTTAGCCAAATACGTGAAAGCGTAACAAATAAACTAAGAAACTAACTCGTTTTTAGTTTTATAAAATTATTAGGTATAGCTAAGGAAGGATTAGATACGAAATTAATTTGGGGAAAATTGTACAAAAATGTATCTTTTTGGGGAAAAATAAAACCTGATTTGGGGAAATTTCACATGCAGGACCTGGAGACCCTGTCTAGGTAACTGTTTACTTTACATTTATTTTTTTGGGAAAACGAATATGGTATAGTCAATCGATAAAATTAGCAATAAGTTGACTTTTTTCTTAAAATGTGAAGTGAACAACGAGTTGAAACGTTAGAAAAGCATAAGGTTCTCGCGACTGGACTTGCTCGTACTCAAGGAAAAATGAATCCTGAATACTACTATGATTGCATCAAAACCTTAGTCACTGACTAAAAGTTAACAACGATGGGCTAAGGTCAGCTGAGTTTTGATAATTCTTTATCTTACTGTAGATATAATTTACCACTGAACTAAACTAATACAATTTATTTATTTTAGTACAGGGAAGATAAGAAGGATGACCTTGTCAACTTCAATGAGATATATTCATATATTGATGGCGGTTGCAGTGGAGGAAATCCATTTGAGAGACAGCTGTGAACACAGGACGGCGACTATTGCATCGTAGTGCCCCAGCTCAGAAATTTATAAATGGCTAGTTTGAGTGAAAGCTATTGAAGAATTCAGTGTAGCGGTAGAACTGATGCATGCCTAAATTTTGGTGAGCATGGCTCAAAGTTTCGATCACACCAGTCTGGATTTCTTACAACATAGCAGGTTTTGCGGGCTCTGGAAGTCAATATAAGAAATAATCTTAGAATGACATCAACTGTAACATGCCGTGTTTAGGTGCTATCAATATCACAATAAATGTATGAACACAGGTGTAATGATGAAAGAAAATGAATTATTGACTTTTATCTTCTAAAGAAAAACAGGGGTAAAAAGAAAAACATAGATAGTTCTAATCTAAGTATTTTTCTACTAGCTGTGTAATATTTTTAATAAATTGTTTTATTGTAAATAATAATTGTTTGTTTGTTAATACTAATATAAGTAGTTTTTTGTATGTAGGTGTAATCTGTGGAATTAATGAATTCTACCATCCTAAACTTTGCCCTCCATAGGTAATATTTTTTCCTGCGGTTTCACCAGTTATATATATTTTTTTATATTATTTTTGTAAACAAACAAATTTTACCAGTTTATGTAACTATTGTTTGTTTGTTTCCAAATAAGGTATGAAGTTCGTTTTTTAATATTTTATTTGTTGAAAAAAAAATACATAATTAATATTAAATATTTTATTAAATTAATTCTTTCTTATATTTATGTAAATACTACACATTAAAATGAAACCGGCTATCACCCACTCTCCTGTATTTTGTAGAAACTTCGTGAATTCCTTATTACAATATTAGCCTTGCATTTAAAACATGAATAACTTGTGTGAAAGGACTGCGATATATAGGTAGTAATCCACATTTGTGGCCACTAGCATCTTGTAAGTTCCTCGTTCCATTAGCCTGAGATGATAGGGACTACTACTTATATAGAATCTGAAAACAGTAATTATTTTAATAACATAAATCAACTCAAACAAGTTATTTAGGTACTTTTGCATTTAATAAGTAAGTATTCACTGGCATTGTATTGTTTATTTATATTAGATAGGTTATGCACAATATTTTGAATAACATATCTAATACAAATAAACAATTGGGTCAGCTAGGTGAAGACACCGAGATTTAACCCACGGCACGTCCCAGGGAAACATAGATAGGTACACAGTACAGCAGGTAAACATAGGAGTTAGAAAAATATAAATTAATTACGAGACAAGTTAGTTACTTATATGAAAACGAATTGAGAGATTCAAATAGATACCCTTTTTCTTCTTTCCTTCAATTTATTAGTTAATGCACTAGTCATCTTCTATGTCGAGGTAGATAATTATGTTGAAATATTAGTAAATCTTCAAAAAGCCTTTAATTGAATTATGTAATTCACGAACTTGACGACGCTTAAGGAAATCATCAGATTTTTGGCTCTTAGTAAATCTACGATGCACAACACACGTACAGCTACTTTAACACTTTTCTAAACACAAAAACAATAAATATCCACGTATAATAATACAATTCAAAAACTTTTAAAGCAGCGGTGGCAATTCGTTCACAAATTTGCCTACAAAAAGCTGCAAAATACAAGCTTTCTATTTTGACAAGTTATGTCGAGGCTATGGGCGAAGTCGAAGGCGAGACGATTGACAAATTTTGCTTAACGAATACAATTTTCACCTACGAACAATCAAATTATTCGACCGCAAGTAGTTCCACCAAAACGCCGTTAATTCTCGTGGCGCTAGTGCTGCGTAATCAAAGTTAGTGAATGCGAAAACGTAATTCGCCGGTGCCGCGGCGTCGAACTTGAGGTTATTTTGCTTAGCGCATAACACTACTGTTCAACTATAGGTGGAGTGGAATTAAACGAAAGTTAGATAAAAAGATTAATAAGGAAAAGAAAACGAAACAACTATGGATAGTTAGTACACGGGAACAAACAACGGCTAGTAAAAACGACACTGCGCGGGAATAGGTGGGCGTCGCGCAAGCGTGCATCCGCGAGGATAATTATGTTAATCCGGACTACCCCTCGCGGGGCGGGCGACGCGTATATCAGTATCACCTCACGCGCCGAGACAAGTACTTTCAGTAGGTAGGTACAAGGTAGGTAAGGGATAGCCGCTACAATATGTACAATCATAGAAAACTAGTGGAATGGAGCCTTCTTTAGATAAAGTTTCATACAAGTCAATTTCTACATCTTGGATAAGGCAAGACAGCGTTTACAATAAAGGCACTATTTTATTCCTCTAACTTACAACTGATTGGACATAAATAGGTATTGTTCTAATCATCTACTCTGAGGTATCGATCGATGGATAATATATTACTGAGTGATCTTGCAATCTATCATCAGCAATTTGTCACTTGCAATCTTGGGAGCATTCTCACATTTGTAACTTACCGCTGAGCTTTTTAAAAACCCGATTAAGTCTAGGAGGCGAGGGAAAAAATACGTTATTTTAGTTGTGTTGTCTGTTTTTTTAACTATAGCTGACATTATTTTGGTGCGTCTTTTTTGTCCATAACTTCCTGCTTAAGTGACTCCTGACAAGCTCGGAAATAGTTTTACTATATAAAAAAGGAGATTCCAAGTTAATTTCTAATTACAGACCTATCAGTCTCATGTCCTGTCTCTATAAAGTATTTACAGCAACACTGCTTCGAAGATTATCAATAATTATAGACACAAACTAACACAAATTCAGAAAGACCTACTCTACGATAGATCTAGGGTTCCCAACCCTCCCGGATTGCCCGGGAGACTCCGGTAATAATGGTTAATCTCCCGAACTCCCGGAGTGCAATCATTTCTCCGGTTTTCCTAAATATTATGTACGCATTCGTCGCTCGCACGTGTCGCTACCGGTGTAAACCTGTTCGTCTCGCCTTCGACGTTGTGGATTCCTCGGAGGTCAATTCGGTGGTTTCTCATGCCTCCTCTACACCAGACCCTCTACACACAATACAGTATAGTAAGTAGCACCTCGCCCTCTACAGTGGAGGGCATACAAGAGTCATAGACATATTTTTTACTACTTTATCACAGTGTTCCTACAATCGATTAAATAATCCAACACAATGAGGTTGGACTTTTGCGTGAGATGCAACCACAGCTCCTTGAAGAAATTCGAGTGGATTTACGCTGGGTTGACTTCTTTACGAAATCGTGTGACGTGTGTTATAAGTAGAAAAGTAGAGTTACAAATACTAACAAACTTCGATTTTTCATGAAAAAGCTTTTATACCCCCCCACCCCCCTAATCGATTTCATACATACGTTGAAGCAAATAATTGAAAAATATGTAGAGTACGAAAGACCATTGTACATATGCTTCATAGACTATTCGAAAGCGTTCGACTCTATTTCCCATGACGCTATATGGCAATCCCTTACAGAGCAAGGATTAAACCAGGGCTACATAGATATAATCAAATTGATTTATAAAAATAGTACTGCTCGTTTAAGACTAGAGTCAGCAGGCCCATCATTCCCCATACAACGCGGAGTAAAGCAAGGTGACCCACTCTCGCCTAATCTTTTTATTGCGGTCCTCGAAAGTATCTTTCAACGATTAAATTGGAAACATAAAGGTATACAAAAATAAATGGAGATTATTTATCACACCTAAGATTTGCCGATGACTTGGTTTTAGTATCCGAAAATCCTCAAGACATGCAATACATGATACAATCACTTAGAGAACACACCTTGTGTTACATTATTTTAATTTTAGTAGGGATCCCTATTTTTTTTTAAATATGAAATAGCCTATGTTACTCAGTGAAGATGTAGCTTTCTAATGGTGAAAAAATTTTGAAAATCAGTTCAGTAGTTTTGGAGCCTATTCATTACAAACAAACAAATCTTTCCTCTTTATAATATTAGTGTAGATAGTGTAGATGATGTAAGTAAATCGGTGCTATCAGTGTATGTGTTAAGATCCACTATCGTGGACTTCAATTTTCATTTCCTGGACCCCCAATTTTAATTTCGCTGACGTAGACCCTTTGCAGGTTGTCATAGACCCCTAGGGGTCGATATAGACCACTTTGGGAATCACTGCACTAGACCAACGGGCCCGTCAAATGTGATAATTTCCTTAGATACTTCTTAATTATTTATAGGAGTGAAATAAGCCATATATAACAAGTATACATTTTAAAAGCATAAAACGCCCGACTGCGAACAAACAAGATGGTCCTAATTTACATTATACAACCAAGGCACGCACTGCTCGACCCTCCTGACCCCATGACGGTCCTATTGGACCAGGATGCGCCGAACCCGCCCCGACAACCGTATGCTACACTAGCTATCAGACACCGGTCTCGCCGGCGAGGCCGAAGGGTCGTACGCATGCGACCTCAACGACGTGCATCACCCAACTGAGTTTCTTGCCGGTTCTTCTCAGTGGGGGCGCGTTGTGAACCGGTGGTAAATTCAGCCCTCTCTTAAGCGACAGCCCAAGCTGAGGCCGAGTGCCTCCCTGAGGTGCCCTTGAGCTCGTCGCTCTTTCTGCCACGAGTGCTAGTGCTATAAGCGCTCGCCTCCTATTGTCCGGTGAAGCTGTAATGGCCATCTGCGGCCAACAGCGTCTCATCAGTCCCAAAAAAAAAAAACATTATACATACATAATACACATGGATATATATTTTAACTCGTCTAAGACCTTTCATTTGATACCCAGCTTGATGTTTTTGGAAGTTATTTTGTATACTAGGTGGTAAGTAGGTTCCTTGTGCAAGGAACCGTCCAGGTAGGTACCACCGCAGTGTCAGATATTCTGCCGCCAAGCAGCAGTGTGTAAGCATTGCTGTGTTCCGGCGTGAAGGACACTGTAGCTGGTGAAATTACCGGACACAAACACTTAATATCCAATGTCTTAAGGGTTGGCAACGCGCTAGTGATCCTTCTAGTGTTGCAAGCGTCTACAGGCTGCGGTGACTGCTTACCATCAGGCGGGCCGCATGCTTGCTTGCCACCTTGTTGGTAAAAAAAAATATGTGATAAACCATGGGACGCAGGTGGCCTTGATGGATTTTTGTTCAGGACTATTAATAGCGAATTGACACCTTATCTTACGCACACATTAAGTACATACTTAGATAATTTGTACGTGCATGATTAACGCTAAGTAAGTACTTAAGTACATTATTATTTTGTTATGTGTGTCTTAACAATACCTCGTATACAGGATGTCGTTAATATAAGTATTCACTTATTAACAACTTACTGCCGGTCGCAATATTCTATCGATCCCTTACTATAAGTTATAAAATATTTTTAAACAAAAATCGAACCGACTTCAACAACACTGAAAAGTATAAAATAATTTAAATATTATAGAAGTTGGTAAGATCTTTATCTTATCTATCTTATAAGATATTTATTTATCTTATAAGATATTTATTTATCTCAAGAATCTAGTACAACAGGTACAACAGGACACGTACGTACGTTATAAGGTGTTGGAGTACCTGCTGTGTATATTTGGCACCAACTTCAATAATATTTAAATTATTTTCAGTGTTATTGAAGTCGGTTCGATTTAAAAATAAATATATTTTATTTTATACTTTTTAGTGATATTTTCATACTAAAAGCACAGTGTACAAGCATCGAAGACGGTAAAATGATCTAGGTAGGTTATGATCACATTATCGTCTACATAATAATATAATAATAATAATACCAGCCCTTGTTTATGTCCCACTGCTGGGCACGGGCCTCCCTTCAAGATGAAGGGGCTTAGGCCATAGTCCACCACGCTGGCCAAGTGCGGGTTGGCGGACTTCACACGTCATTCGAAAGCTAGTTAGGCTTTCTCAGACATGCAGGTTTCCTCACGATGTTTTCCTTCACCGAAAGCTAGTAACAATCGCACAAAGACGATTCGCACATGATTAAAGAAATCAGAGGTGTGAGCCGGGGATCGAACCTGCGCACCTCGTTTCCAAGGCAAGCGCTCGCCCACTGAGCTGTTACAGCTTATCGTCTACATAGTTTTACATAATTCATGTTTCTTCAGAAACAATTTATCCGGTCGTAATGAAATTTGCATGGAATCATCATAGTAGTTTACTCTCGAATAAAAAAATAATCATCATAATTGGTTCATATTTGTCAGAGTAATGTAATGGAACATCAGTTTTATGGTTTTTACCAGATAAATTCCTCCACATCGGTCATGGTCCTCCAGGAAGTTCTTATCCGGTTGTGATAAAATTCATACAGATTCATTACAGCGGTTCTTTCTTTCGAATAAAAAAAGAATCATTACAATTGATAAATATTTGCCAGAGTTATGATGACCGTCATCTTATAGGCATTCCTGCAGGTTTCCTGCGTGGTATCCATTCTTGTTTTTTCAGGAACGACTTATTCGTAAACAATATTTTTTTATGGGACCCAATCAACGGATTAAAGAATGGATAGAAGAAAGATTTTTTCGAATCGGTTCATAATTGCCAGAGTTAATAATAATAATATCTTGGGACAATCCACACACGGTCATCTGATCCCAAACTAGGCAGAGCCTGTACTATGGAAACCAGACAACTGATACTAATACTTATATACATTTGTACATGACGGGCCCGTTGGTCTAGTGGTTAGTGACCCTGTCCGCTAACCGATGGGTCGTGGGTTCGATTCCCACCAAGTGTCTGGGTGTTATTTATCTATTTAAGTACATATTTCCGTTTAATAAACAAGGACAGATAAGAAATCTACCTTTAGGAGGTTGACTTGATACATGATTTTAACTTATAGTTAGGGATCGATAGGATATTGGGACCATCAGTTAGTGATATGAAAGCCCCGATTCAGAGGCGTGCAAACCTGGAAATTTACCCGGGTAACCTATCCCGGTATATGGCACCGGTGCCATAGACTTACTAAAAGTAAGTCTATACCCGGTATGCCATTTTGGCTTGATGTCCCCCCCTTCCCTCCAATGTGGTTGAGGGGAGTGATGGCTGCTGCTCGAGTCAACTCGTGCGCGAGTGCTGCTTGGAGGGACTGGTCCGATTACTATCCCTTTGGCCTTTAGTTTGTTGTACTTGTATTTTTTTTCTGTCTTATTTGATCTTTTGAACGGCAAGACACACTGTCGCTCTGATCTAAATGTTGTAGCCTTGTCGGCGAGCACAAGAAATAATACACAAAAGAAGGGCTACACAAATTTATTAAATAATAGAAACGAGAAGAAAGTTACGTTACAGGGGGAGGTCGATTACTAGTTAGCTTGTTCGCACGTATAACAAAAATAGCTGTAACTTAACTAGGGGTCGTTAGGGAACGCAACGGCGATTCCCGCGGTCTTCGGCGTCCTCCTTCTCCTTGGAGTGGCCAGGCACGCCACGGATGCGGAGTCTGGACTAGACCCGGTCGTCAGCAACACAGCCACGAACTTGTGGCCGGCAAAAATGCGAAGCCTTTCGCCCGAAAGGGGGAACACTCTTGCCCGAAGGGAGAACTCTTCGCCCGAAGGGAGAAACTTTTCACCCGAAGGAAGAAACTCTTGCCGGAAGGTAGAACCCAGTAATACTGGGTTTTCTGGTTTGGACAACTAAGATTGTACTTTAATGAATTTAATTATAATAGACTAGCAATAAACAACTCCGTTGAACCCGCTGGCAGTATTGGGCTAAAATTATATTTGGCGTGTGGCTCGTTGCTCAGCTCAGACGGCAATGGCTGGCTCAACTACTGAGTCAAAAACGAAACCTATCGAGTGGAGATGGCGTCGAACCGTCTAGAATAACCAGTACCTAATTCGGTGGCCGCCTACGATTGGACGTCACTTTTAGCTATCGGGTACTGAGCATTTATCGCATCGTCTCGCCCTCGGTAGACTCCGCCCATTATAAATCAAATACCCTCTATAAAAAAGTGATTCTTACCTAGGTATCTAAATATTACCTATGGTTCTATCAATGAAAATAATAGGAATGCCTGATGCAGCTTTCATCGCCTATTACCAGAAATAACTAAAATAAGAACATAGTATTCCCCAATCAATGTAAACAGGTCGTATATTAATATAAACGCCTCGTCAAAAATTATTAGTAATAAGTAAGATTACTATGTGTTGCTATTACTACCATTATAGGCGTAATTCAACGTCCTGTTAAAACAGCTGTCTTTTACTTATTTATTAACGAAATGAGTTTAAAACAATGTAGCTATGCTACATATCCCCCTCGCTTACCAAGAGTTTTGTTCTATACTATCTAAGGAACAAAACTCCAGAAAAAAAATTACTCTGATAGTTTACGGCAAACATACATCTCTTTCATTCATTCATCATTCATGGTAGCGGCAGCAATCTTATCTAAAACGATTCCTGTCGCCCGCAGCCGAAATAGAGATCAAAATCATATAGATTTTGAGCTCATACTAACAGTGCAATGGTGTTAAATATATAGATATATATTGGAGATAAGTACCAAGCTAATACTAATAATGAACATTGACCAAATATTTTCTTAATGTAAATAGATCAACGGTATAATGCCTCATTAAAAAAACTGCGTCGACACAGCGCGACACAGCAAACGGTGTATAAAAGACACCCAACAAGGTGTATAAAACACCCCAAACACGGTGTATAAAAGACACCAAAACGAGTTTAAATACACATCGATTTAAAACTCCCCCAAAATAAGACACCAAAACAACCAGTTGACTATACAAAAGAAAGAAAAAAAATATTTAGTCAATATAGGATCTTAGTGAGAACTTCTTCATTGATATGAGTAACCCCTAAGAAAACCCCTAATAATAAAAAAATATATATATCCTATGGCCTAAGGCTTATTTGAGAAGTGGCCTAACCCCGCTTCCGTACTTTTAGTGTGGCACGAACACTCTGATAAAAAAAAATATATATGTCCCCATAGTATAAGTTTAGAGGAAACGAAAAGATAATGTTGGCTTATTTAGACAGTCATTCATCCGCTGTATATAGAAAAGACGTTACGATGGCTTATTTTTGTTAGGAGTCCGTAACCCCCGCTCCAGAAAAATAAAAAGGATAGAATCAAGAGGAAGAAGAAATCATTAATACCTCGTAACAAAAACTAAAAAAAAATTTTGTTTATTAGTAATCATTGTCCACACAAACATAAAACACCCCATAGCATTCACTCATTAGAGATGTAATGCTATATAAAATATTTAAAAAAAACTGTTTATGAGAAAACACTAAACAGACATACATACAACAACCTAACGCCGTATTAAGTCCTGTCTGCTCATAAAAATATAAAAAAATGTTTGTGTGGAAAAAAAATTAATAGACAGACATACACCTACCGTAGTACCTGTCCTAAACTACTATATAAATCCATCACATATGTGAAGAATAAAAAATATTTATGAGAATAAAACTAACATATGTACATACATGTACTTACCTACTATTAGAAATTCACTGTAAGACAGTATCTAAAATAAAATTTTGTGAGTAAAAAAAATTATGTACACTCGCAGTCAGAAACGGTGTAACACCTTAAGGCGATAATCACTCGCACGATCCGTCCCTACATACGTCCGAACTGTTAGCGCACGTAAACAAAATAAAAAAAAAATGATTGAAAATTGGTACCCCGTTCGTGACCGCGATGGTACCAGTCCTAAACTACGTGCGAAGTTAATAAATGCACGAAACCATGATCAAAAAAGAAAAAAAAAATGATTGAAAATTTGGTTCCTCGTTCGTGACCGCGATGGTACCTGTCCTAAAATACGTGCGAAGTTAATAAACGCACGAACCATGATCAAAAAAAAAATTGATGAAAGTTTGGTACCCCGTTCGTGACCGCGATGGTACCAACCATAACCACAAAAACTAAGTGCCAAAATTCCTAAAAAAAAACACTACATTCTACTACGAATTACTAACTTTCGTACTAGCGTTACTACGTCTGTACCTACTATTGGTTGACCTAGTTTTCCAACGGAATGTAAACAAACCTAATGGTTAACTGTGAGTGACTATTACTGCAACCGGAGTTAAGTATGACTGATAGCAGATAACAAAATATCAGTCAGAATGTAGGTAGTTCTGTGACTTAGCCACATTCCTTAAACGAATGAAACGTGCCACGATGATCGGCACGATAATGTTGCTAGCTAGTTTAAAAAAATATGTAGGTTTATGAAATTCGTACGTAATATGAAAAATATAGTGATGACTAAGTATTCTGATTTGTCAATTTTAGGTCTTTCAGGTGCCATACACCCAAGTATTTGCCTGACATATCCGCAAGTTCATAAACTAAGGGAGATTTCTTAGTGATTATCTTGCATTTTATATATTTGGGAGCTAACTTTTTACTAAATCTTTTGTCTTTGTCACTCAAAAAATATGCTTTTTTCATTACTATGTCACCAACATTAAATTCTGCCGTTTTGCGACGTAGATTATATTGTGATGTATTTTTAGCGTGAGCTTGAAATAACCTAAATTGTACCTTATCGAAAATTGAAGACATGCAACCCAAATTCTCGGCGTAAACATCGCGAGGAGAAAATATTAAATCACCGACCTGGTCATTGTCTAAGTAATGAGAACCGCATGGTATTAATTCACGACCGTAAACCAAAAGAGAGGGTGTAAAACCTGTGACTTCGTTGACCGAGGTGTTTATCGCGAATTGAACCTTAGGTATAAATGTATCCCATGATCGGTGGTCATCTTCAACAAAGGTGGAAATGCAAGTCATTATTGTTCGGTTATAACGCTCGACTGTGTTTACTTGCGGTGTGTACCTAGGCGTAAAGTGCACGTTTGGAACATTGTACCTTTTGAAAAATGCATCGGTTGCTCCGCTTATAAATTGTGACCCATTATCCATAATTACAGTTTGCGGAATTCCGTGTACTAAGAACACAGAGTCCTCTAAAATTTTTAATATAATTTCGGAAGTTGCACGTTTAATCGGAAAAATTAAACAGTATTTAGAGAAACAACAAGTAACTACTAAAATATAATTATTCTGCTTCCTAGTTACCGGTAAGGGACCCATAATATCGATAGATAAGACCTGGAAAGGGCGTGAGCAGTCCTTCGGCCGTCCCATTTCCCCTAGTACCTTATGGTTTTGTATTTTATACTGTAAGCACTTAGAACATTGGCCAACATATTTAACTACGTCCTGATACATATTAGGCCAGAAAAAACGTAGGGATAATCGTCTGTACGTTTTATAAATACCAAGATGACCTGCGACTGGTTCATCGTGGTTTAGTTTTATAATGTCACTGCGGAATTCCTTAGGGATTACCTCTTTCCAAGAGAACTCCGAAGTGAGTGTGCTTTTATTTTTAGTAATCCGAAATAATTTATTATTTTTCACAATATAATTTGGAAAAGCCGATGGGTTAGCAGTACATGCATTATATATTTTTAAAAACCATGGATCAGTGGTTGTAACTGGAGAATTTACGGTGCCTATTGCGTCTACTGGGACCTCTGGGACCGCGCGCGAGAGTGCGTCCGGAATGACATTGTCCACCCCGCGACGGTGCTTTATTATAAAATTAAATTCGGATAATCTAATACCCCATCGAGCCAGTCTACCTGTTGGATTACTAAGAGAAAGGAACCACTTAAGCGCACTATGGTCAGTGTATACTGTGAACTGTTTTCCGTTTTCTAAGTAACATCGCCAGTGCTCCAAAGCTAATAGGACAGCTAGTGTTTCGCGTTCAGTTATACTGTAATTCCTCTCTGACTTAGATAATGATTTACTCATATACGCCACTGGGTGTTCCTTTCCATCGAAAGTCTGCGTGAGCATAGCGCCGATGCCATGATTACTTGCGTCTGTATGTACTTCGAACGGCTCATCATAATTTGGGCATCTAAGTACGGGAGCTGATACTAAGCAGTGTTTTAATTTTTTAAATGCAGAGTCAGCTTCTTCCGTCCACTTGAATGGAGGGGTTCCTTTTTTAGTTGACGTTAATTTATTTAATGGGCCCGCTATAGTACTAAAATTAGGTACAAAACGTCGGTACCAAGTTGCCGTGCCTAAGAAACGCTTCAAACTTTTCCTACAAGTGGGAGTGGGGAAATTTAAAATTGCCGATACCTTATCCGGATCGGTACGAAGGCCATTACTGTCAACTACGTACCCTAAATATTTAAGTTGACTACGGAAAAAGTTGCATTTTTCTAAATTTATAGTTAGATTCGCCTCCTTCAGCTTTTTCAGGACGCGAAGTAGTAATGATACATGCTCATTAAAGCTGGATGTAGCCAAAACTATGTCATCGACGAACGCGAAAACCTTAAGATCTAAGTCACTAAACAAAATATCGACTAGCCGCTGTTGTGTGGCGGGCGCGTTGGTTAAACCAAACGCGGTACGCTTGAATCTAAACGTCCCACGGCCTGGAATGTAAAATGCAGTCTTGTCTCTATCTTGTGGATCGATCTCAATTTGCCAAAATGATTTTGAGAGGTCAAGCGTCGTTATGTAACGGGCATCACGTAAATTATCTAAAATTTCAGATATGTATGGCAAATTATATGCATCCTTTTTTGTTACTGAATTTAATTTTCTACTATCTAAACAAAATCTCCACTCGTTATTTTTCTTAGGAACCAAAAGTACGGGCGAAGACCAAGCACTCATGCAAGGTTCGATAACGTCCATTGACAGCATGTCATCGACCTGTTCTACTAAAACGCGTTGTTTTTCGGGGGACATCCTATAATAGCGCTGACGGACAGGCTGTGCATCTCCAGTATCGATTTTATGCGTTATTAATGAAGTTAAACCTAATCCGTTACGCTCAAAAGAAACCTCCTTAAACTGTTCCATTAAATTATCAGCAATACGTTTTTCTGAGTCACTTAGATGTTCGTAGCTGTTGATAATGGGTGCAATATTCTGATTTAGATCTTGGTCTTTGTTAATATTCAGAAGGTGTAAATATTTGGGACATATACTAAATGTACGCCAGAAATCTATGCCTAAAATGAGCTCTGTATTAATTTGTGGAATTACGTATACTTTTAGTAGGTGAACCTGGTCCTCAAAAGTAATAGGCAAGTTGAAATAACCAATTGTACTTAACGACTGGCCGCCGGCTGCTATGACGGACAGTTTGCAGTCATCAATTAAAGGAAAACCCATTTTGATTACTCCTAAGTGGGAATTATTCCCCAAAACCGTAATTCCAGAACCAGAGTCTAATAACCCCCGAAATTTCAAATTATTTATATTTACCTCGGCGTAAGGCCGATTATCGCCTATTTTTGCATTATTCAGAATTGCATTTAATTTATAAGTTTTAAAAAACAAACTGACTGTTTCCAACCAGGAATTCCAGTCCACTAAGTCTGTTTTATAAGGCGACGGAACGCAATTCTGAACATTTAGTTTTTTTGTTTATTAATATGCCTCGACTGACTGCAATTAGGACACTGTGGCCGAATGACATCCTTCTTTCCGCAGCCGAAGCAAAATATTTGCCGTTTATCGGCTGGGCAATTGTAAAATGTGTGACTGTCCGAACGACACCGTAAACAAAATGGCGGCCGCTGAACCGTGTGTAATGCGTGAACATAATTGTTCCTGTTAAATGTTTTTCTTTTATTATTATTATTATTATTATTATTATTATTACCGTACGTGTTTTTGTAACTTCTATTTAAGCCATACCTATTCCTATTATTATTTGTAGTGTTGTTTTGCGCTGTTGATTCTAATTTTGTTTTGTTTGTATAGGCGAATTCGGGTGCTATTGTTTCCGATGTGATTCTAGGTGGTTCATGATACAACTTTAATCTGGTTTGCACGTCTTCGTAGTTTCGACAAATTGCTTTTAATTGTGCGATTGTAACAATTGGGGATACTGACGATGCTAATATATTCGCGTAACACGGACGAATGTTATGTAAAAGTATCTCTAACATTTGTGTTTCTTCTAATTTACATGTCAGCCTAGAGAACATACCGGACATTATGGATAAATATATTGTTATGTTTTCAGACTCTCCTTGCGTTCTTGCGCGTATTTCGGCTAACAACCTATAGTCGTAATTAGGCTGGTCGAAATCCTGGCGTAGTAAATCTAACACTTCCTTCCAACTGTTAATAGCGCTTCTTATACTGCGGTACCAGTGTAAGGCATCCCCAGTAAATAGTTCAGTGGCATGGGATAATAATTGTGCGTCTGTAATACCCCTAGCCTGTGATACCTCGGATATTCTTTGAATAAAAGCACGAACGCAAGATTTCCCATCGTACTTTATCCTATTTAAATCACTAAAAGTACCCCTGTCGCATTGTACGGTAATATTTAACGGATTAGCGGTGCTAGGACTTGATAATGGCGACGAAAACTGCAGCAAGTTATCCTCGCTGTGTTCCTTTAAGTGGTTCAATTGAGTTATAAAATCCTTAAATTGCGATATACACTCATTATAAGTACTTAAGCTAGGCTCACTCTGTGGCCTTTCAATTCTATGTAATCTATGGTACAGATGTGCCAAATTATTTTCTGCCCTTAATAAGGTATTACCATCCGCTTGCGGATCTAATTGAGACTTAACCTTCTTTAAGGTTTCCGATACGCCTACTAAATCCTCCTGAAGGGAGAATGGCGAATCTAAAATGTCCCCAGAGGGAATACTTGTGGCTAACTTCCCTATTTGCTTGCGCAACTCTAATACTGTTGTCGCGGGTGTTTCACCCCTTATGGCCACTTCATACTCGAGTTCTGCCTTTTGCAGTGATAAAAATTTTATTGTAAAAGACATTCTAAGCAATTAATAAAATGCACCAAATAAAATAATATATAAAAAAAATTGTACGGTAGGAAAATAATTTTCTGCCAACGAGTTCGATATACGGATTAATACAAAAAATAAGATATGCTGCAAAATACACAGAACATACAAGAAAAAACACACGAAACAATTAATGGTCGTGGTTGGGTAAAAACACACACAGAAAATAGATTCAATTAATTAAAATTTAGGCCAAAATGTAAAAAATATCAAAAATTTGGAAAAGAAACAAAACACAGCGTAGGTGGGTAGCTGTGGTGTCACTAGGCCCCCTTCTAGTGACGCTAAATCTGTGGCAGAAGGCCTGCAGACCTAGTTTGTGGAAACCTGTCACGGTATTTCCGTTAGTCGCCTTTTACGACACCCTAGGACGAGTAGGGGTGGACCGATTCTTCCCAGTAAGCCGGGTACCACACGGCGGTGGGGCAAAAGAAAAAAAAATCTCCAACCACGACACAAAAGAAAAAAAAATGATGACAACCGCCACCAAGAGAAAAAAATGCGAACAAGCTAAAGTAAAAACCGCGTTGGCGCCAGTGTAGCCTTGTCGGCGAGCACAAGAAATAATACACAAAAGAAGGGCTACACAAATTTATTAAATAATAGAAACGAGAAGAAAGTTACGTTACAGGGGGAGGTCGATTACTAGTTAGCTTGTTCGCACGTATAACAAAAATAGCTGTAACTTAACTAGGGGTCGTTAGGGAACGCAACGGCGATTCCCGCGGTCTTCGGCGTCCTCCTTCTCCTTGGAGTGGCCAGGCACGCCACGGATGCGGAGTCTGGACTAGACCCGGTCGTCAGCAACACAGCCACGAACTTGTGGCCGGCAAAAATGCGAAGCCTTTCGCCCGAAAGGGGGAACACTCTTGCCCGAAGGGAGAACTCTTCGCCCGAAGGGAGAAACTTTTCACCCGAAGGAAGAAACTCTTGCCGGAAGGTAGAACCCAGTAATACTGGGTTTTCTGGTTTGGACAACTAAGATTGTACTTTAATGAATTTAATTATAATAGACTAGCAATAAACAACTCCGTTGAACCCGCTGGCAGTATTGGGCTAAAATTATATTTGGCGTGTGGCTCGTTGCTCAGCTCAGACGGCAATGGCTGGCTCAACTACTGAGTCAAAAACGAAACCTATCGAGTGGAGATGGCGTCGAACCGTCTAGAATAACCAGTACCTAATTCGGTGGCCGCCTACGATTGGACGTCACTTTTAGCTATCGGGTACTGAGCATTTATCGCATCGTCTCGCCCTCGGTAGACTCCGCCCATTATAAATCAAATACCCTCTATAAAAAAGTGATTCTTACCTAGGTATCTAAATATTACCTATGGTTCTATCAATGAAAATAATAGGAATGCCTGATGCAGCTTTCATCGCCTATTACCAGAAATAACTAAAATAAGAACATAGTATTCCCCAATCAATGTAAACAGGTCGTATATTAATATAAACGCCTCGTCAAAAATTATTAGTAATAAGTAAGATTACTATGTGTTGCTATTACTACCATTATAGGCGTAATTCAACGTCCTGTTAAAACAGCTGTCTTTTACTTATTTATTAACGAAATGAGTTTAAAACAATGTAGCTATGCTACAATGTAACATGACAAACTGTTTAAAAAAAAATTGAAAAAATGACAAGCTCGCTGAGTTTCTTGCCGGATCTTCTCAGTTGAGGCCGCATTGTGATCTGGTGGAAGCTTTTTTTTTTAAAAACATGTTTCAAAAGTGCTAGCGTTAAACTTTGGTACTTGAAATAAACTATTTTTGACTTGTGACTTTGACTTTGATGTTTATAGTATGTGACAGGTCGATATGGAAGTCGGGGAGCCACATAGGTATCGTTCGCGTAAGCTGGCGCGGACGATGTGCAGGTATGCGAGGTGTCCCCTCCCCCGCGTCTCAAATTACACGCTAATTGCCATGTCAACCTGTCGCGTACTGTACAAATCTATCTATATATTATAATAAAACAGTAGAGGTTGAAAAGTCTGTACCTAGGCTAGAAATAAGCACAACCGCTGGCGAGGTTATGGGAGAATGCTTAACCGGCGTACCCTGACCCGCCCCAAAAGCGGAAGGAGGAACACCGTGGGGTTTTAGTCGGTAGCTGACCCTCTGTCAGTAGTCCGACATAACCCGCACCGCTATCCCCGTGGTGGTGCGGGTATCCATAAAGAATTTCTCCACGATTAAAAAAAAAAAAAAAGGCTAGAAATAAGCAACACAACAGATATTGAATATTTTTTAAATGTCTGTCTGTCTGTCTATCTGCCCGTCTGTTACCTCATCACGGGAAAACGGCTGAATGTATATCAATGCAATTTATATAATGATGTAGATTTTTTTTTTTGACGCGGGGAAAATCTTCCAAAGATCCCCGGGAGCTGTGGGGCTCGATCGGGGTATGTGGGATTCTTACCCACTAAAACCCCCGCGGCTGTCGCATCGGCACATGAGAGGGGGGACCCCAGGGCTCTCCGGTGGGATCTGCACCAGGGGCCCCTCAGTGCCTTGCCTTTGAGCCCACCGCCGGGGGGCGCATTGTAGCCCCCCGGGAACCTGATACGGTACTCACGGGGACGGGGGTCGCAACTCCGCCGCCGTCCTCCTCGGAGTCGCCGCCGTACTCAATGGACGTTCAAAGGGCCAATACCCCGAACGATAGTGATGTAGATATTATCCCAACTTAGAAGGTAGGCTATATTTCATCAAAATCGGTCAAGTAGATCAAGTGATACAGCTTGACCCTCCTATTGTAGGCAGATGCATACAAAAAAGGATGTTAATATTTCTATTGTATTTTTTTTTGTGTACATAATAAAGAATAATAATAATAATAAAAAAGGAGTGAGGGTTAGATGGGAATTATGTTTACGAAAAATTCAACATTGCTGGCTGCGGGCGAAGCTACAGGCGCTGCTAGTACATAATAAGAAAGAAAGTAAATATTTACATTTTTGACACACTAGGTAACAATTTAACTGAGAAAAAAAAACAGAAGTTGTGTGGGGTCAAAAAGGACGCTGCATCAGCATGTTGCTGCGGATCATATAAATATGACGCAGCGCTGGCTGGCAGCGCAGAATATTACAATAGGCATGAAAACTAATTTTGAAAAAATACTCTATAATGTACTTACGGGTCTACTATTGCCGAAAATAATCATATTTTTGTATTAAATTTACAATTAATAGCAATATTTTCAATTTTTAAAATAGAGTTTGAATTTCGTTCCAAAACG
The DNA here is from genome assembly GCA_911728495.1 of Furcula furcula. Classification (NCBI taxonomy): domain Eukaryota; kingdom Metazoa; phylum Arthropoda; class Insecta; order Lepidoptera; family Notodontidae; genus Furcula; species Furcula furcula. Next base: position 12,627,946 of record OU452267.1, on the reverse strand, counting down.
ATGGCTGGTGCATGGCGCCATATTGTGACGTCACTGCGGTGTAAATAAACATCTATCTTCTATCTATACTATAATAAAACTCAAAGAGCACTTTTTCTGTACATTGAATATTTTTCCAAAATTTCTATGTGGGGTACTATACTATCGACATAGAGGCCAAAACAATTTTTTTTGGAATTATTGTCTGTCTGTCTGTCTGTCTGTCTGTCGTTCTGTTCGTCCAGGTATCATTTGAAAACCCGTGGATGGATTTTGATAGGACTTTCACTGATGTGTTGTGTAGAAGTCAAGGTGTAAGTTGGTATATAAAACATCACGCTATGTTTCATAGGGGCTAAGCAGTGAAACATTACTTGCACATATTACCACGTAATTTCCTTTGTATGTGAATAGGGTAATTATAGACTGATCAGTTAATCATTAAGATATGTATTATTACGCTATATACAATAGGGTCTGAGCAGACATTTAGTTTGCATAAGATATGGCATTGGCGAAGGGTCAATTTTTGTAAGGGGTAAGCCGGTCCGGTACACCCAGGACATTTTCATTAGATTTCTGTATTGTTCTAAGTACTTTGCTGATAGCAATATGACATTATATCTTTGAAAAGTTAAAATCTGTAAATCCCGAGCGGATCCAAACTAGATTATGTATGTATTACAGTCGCAACAATAAAAGATGCGGAAAACTTAAAACTTTCATTATCGAATATCATTAGATCCATCTATCGGTGACATTGAACATACAATAACAATAGAACTTTAATCTATATATTATATCAAAGAAAGTCGTGTTAGTTACACTATTTATAACTCAAGAACGGCCTAAACGATTCGGCTGAAAATTGGTGGGGAGGTAGCTTAGAACCAGGAAACGGACATAGGATACTTTTTATCCCGGTAGGTTAAGTTTAAGCAACGTTAGGTAAGGTCATTAAATAGATGAGTGAACCGATTTGTATGAAAGTGTGTATATCACGTATGTCTGAGAATAGGTCATACAGTATATTTCATACCGCTAGGTTAAGGTTAAGCAACATAAGGCAAGGTCATTAAATAGATGGGTGAACCGATTTGTATGAAATTTTGTGTGTATATCGGGTAGGTCTGAGAATAGGTCATACAGTATATTTCATACCGCTAGGTTAAGGTTAAGCTACATAAGGCAAGGTCATTTAATAGATGGGTGAACCGATTTGTATGAAATTTTGTGTGCATATCGGGTAGGTCTGAGAATAGGCCGTAAAGTATATTCCATGCCACTAGGTTAAGGTTAAGCAATATAAGGAAAGGTCATTAAATAGATGGGTGAACCCATACCCGTATATTTAATGCCGCTGATACCATGATTGACGAGGATATATAGAACGAGACGAGGGTGCAAGAGAGGAGAAAGAGGGAGAGGGGATTCGAGGAGGGGGTGATGGGGTGATGGATCGGGGGAGTTAGGTGGAGTAAGGGGGGAGTGAGAAGGAGCAAGTTCGTAGAAGAGAGAGGGGGAGAGGGTTCAGAGAGGGGATAACAGGGAGAGGAAGAGGGGGAGTATGACGGAAACCGAAGCGGGAGGGGGAAAGAGAGAGGAGAGAAAGAGCATATAATTATATTTTATAAGAGAGAGAGATATGGAGAGAGATAAATCTAGGGAGGAGGGAGAAAAGGGGAGCAAAACGTAATAAAAGCGCGGGCGGAGCTGCACGAGTCAGCTAGTCTAGGTATAAAAGTGAATCATTGTACGAAAGAAAAAGCTGAGATGACAATTGTTTAATTACACAGGATTGACGTCATTCACTCTGATCAGCGTTTATTACAAAATGGCGATTAGCTGTATTTGAGAAATTTATATGCTTAAATATCACGAAAATCTCTCTATTATTATGTAAATGAGATGCATTTTTGGAATCAGTGCAATCTATTCTAATATTTAAAACCACACATTTATTGGAATTGTGTTGCAGTCATCATGCCCATTGTTAAGGGGCGGCAATTTGTCTTTTTGTCCAGGGTGACTTAATCAGGCGCTGACTGCAATGGATGACGGTAAAAGTGACAGTGGTATCGGTATTCTTCAAGGAAACCGACTCCATAGTTCTGGATGTTTATCATAAGGAAAACTACTTCCATGTCATGCTATTCTTTTATACCATGACCATAAATAGAAAAAAAAATACAAAGGTACCTCACCTTTGTATTTTTTTCTTCGCGGGAGCTGTGTGGCTCGACCGGGGTATGTGTACGTGCCGAGGTCTGCGGCGCGAGTCAGAAGGACTAGGGGCGTATCGGCGGCGGCGCGGATTAAACTGTTCGCGTGACGGGACGCGGATTCAAAGTAGCGTTTCGACGCTTCTTTGAGGAACTTACGAAGGGGATCTATCTTGAAATCGGGGCACCGACGACACGTCGGAGGAAACGATTTTGGATAACCTGGAGGCTATCGATACGGGTGCGGGCGGCGTGCGCGAAAACTACACTCGCGTAAGTTATAATTGGGCGAATGCAAGCTTTGTACAATGTCAACTTATTTCTAAGCGACATTTTACTCCGCTTGCAGAGAAGGGGATACATGTGACCTAATACGAAAGCCGCTCGATTGCGGACGGACCTAATGTGAGGGCCGAAAGTTATGGCGGAGTCCAAGGTGACTCCGAGGTACTTGACCTTCCTAGTCCAGGGGATAGGGCGATTGAATAAGGATATTCGGGCCAGTCGTCTGCTGGGCTGAAGGTTCTGCGCGGAGAACATATTGGCGGGTCCCCGGGAGAAGACCACCACGGCACTCTTCTCCGGGTTCACCTCTATGCGCCACGTACGAAACCATTGGCCCAGGGCGTCGACTGCGGCTTGAAGAGCACGCGTCAAATAGGACATGTTCCTATGGGAATAATAGAGAGCGGTGTCATCCGCGTAAAGGGCGAGTTGGACTTTGTTCGAACGAGGAATGTCGTTCGTGTACAGGCTGAACAAGAGGGGAGAGAGCACAGAGCCCTGGGGGACTCCGGCCTGTATAGGATGGGAAGAAGAAAACGTACCTTCGAGCCGGTATCGAAAGGTACGATTCGAGAGAAAGTCTCGTATGATGAGTACGAGCCTATCGGGGACTCCTAACTGGAAGAGCTTGTATATCAAGCCGTTGTGCCAGACCTTGTCGAAGGCCTTGGTAACATCGAAAAATAGGGCGCCTGTGTAGACGGGCTTGGGCTGGTTGAGCCCGGTCAGGATGTGCTCCGTGAGGCGGTGCACCTGGTGGACGCAAGAGTGTCTGGTTCGAAAGCCAAACTGCTCGTCGATGAGGATATTATTGGAAGTGACAAACTCTTTGAGTCTCGCCAGCAGCAAGCGCTCATAGAGTTTGCCGAGAGACTTGAGAAGACTGATAGGCCGGTAGCTCGCAGGGCTGCTGCGAGGCTTACCCGGCTTAGGGATACCTGCTACAAAAATATAAAGAGCTTCTCTTCTCTACCTGCAAAAATATAAAGAGCTTCTCTTCTCTTATTAAGCTCTCTAAACTAGGTACTTACAGATATTGAATACGCATCAGCCTGTAAAGCGAAATAAGTCAATCGATAGGATTATGCGATTAATGCTTTAAATTATATGTATGTCAAGGAGCCGGTGAATAGCCACCAGTCGGTAACATGACGCGCCTCGGTCTGTTGTTGGTTGCACTTGTCGCTGGTGGTGAGTTTGGCATTCTGTTAAACCGTAGGCAACAAGCCCACGATAGGTATTATCTGCCCTATTACTTATCTCGTTCGACAACTTAATGATCACTATAGCAAAGTGACCATCAAATAATTGTCATTTGGTATTTGAGTGACCAATAGGTAGACCTGCTGAAGGAAGGTTCCGATCGTGCCAATGTACTGTATGACATACAACTTTTTAAGCGCGTCAAACACAAGAATCGCTCTGTGCATCTCGAGTTTATTTACTTGGTGTCCTTCCTTACTAAGTGTGTCCTTAGTAAGCGACGACGTGGTGCATGCAGTGCGTTGTCCGTCACCAGCAGAACCACGAGGGGGGGAGGGTGCGTGCATAAGGAGACCGGGAATTATCTGAAAGTTCCCTTTCTAGCAAAGTGTAAGAATTTCACATATAAGATATCGTAGATTCTATTTCATTGGCGGGCCTCTTGGTCTAGTGGTAATAGGTCGTGGGTTCCATTCCCATCAAGTGTCTGGGTGTTTTATCTATATAAGTATGTATGTACAAAAAAAAAAGTATAGTATCAGTTGTCTGGTTTCCATTTTACGAGCTAGATCAAACTGACAATTTCTTCCCGTACATTTTACTAGTTGTTGATAGTTGCCGCTAGGGGCGCTGGTGTGAAATATAGGGAGAAAACAGACAGTTTGATCGAGCTCGTGAACTATTGAAACTCGTACTAGACCCCCAGATGAAATTCAAGCAGTAGTTTTAAAGCGCAAATATGAGCATGAACTTTGCGGTGTAAAAATAAAATACCTACCTCATTATCATTTGTTATCATCATTAGCAACCGATACACATCCACTGCTGAACAAAGGCCTCCCCCTTAGAAGGGAGGGGTTGCCATAAACGCTTGGCGGCGGCTTGGGGATCGCAGTACCTATAGGTGGAAGATAAATCCAAAAGAAAGACGCTGCTGCCCGTCTTCCTGTTCTCGTTTAGTCGCCTCTTACGACACCCAACGAGGGGATGGGGAGGTGCAATTATGAAAAAGATGGACCCATTTAACATTATTTTTAACCGACTTCAAAAAAGGAGGAGGTTCTCAATTCGTCTGTATAGTATATTTTTTTTTTTTCCTTAGCTTCAGCTGCGCCGGAGAGCCGCATAGTCGGCGGTGAGCCGGTGACGATTGAAGAGTTCCCGTATATAGTGTCATTGGCTTATTTCTACCCTGGACCGGGCATCACTGTACAGAGAGAGCCGGGCCCGTTGGTCTAGTGGTTAGTGACCCTGTCTGCTACCCAACAGGTCGTGGGTTCGATTCCCACCAGGTGTCTGGGTGTTTTATCTATATAAGTATGTATTTACAAAAAAAAAGTATATATGTATTAGTATCAGTTGTCTGGTTTCCATAGTACAGGCTCTGCCTAGTTTGGGATCAGATGACCGTGTGTGAATTGTCCCAGGATATTATTAGAGATGCGTCGGGTCTTTGCTTTCATCCTGGCACGTGGTCACCACCGCTTACTGCTTCGCGTAAGTACATAAGGTTTAGAGAAAACCAGCCCATTTTAATCACATTTTAGTTTCTACTTTTCAGTATTGATAACTTTTTCGCAGCACTAGTTCCGTAATGCAAGATACATATATCTCGACTGGTAGACTGCTATCGTTATACACCAAGACAGCCCCGGATCTGCGATTCTTTCTAACCGGGGCAGAAACCTCATAGTGACGCTCCTCTCTCCAGCGTTTGAGATAAATTACTTAAAAAAACTCACAAATATAGGTAGTATAATGGATGAAATAACATTAAGAACCTCTTAATTTTGTACTTTTTATTTTACTTACGCTTTGTGGAGCAATTTTTTTACCATATTAAATTATTTGGGGTCAAACCGGTGGTGTGAGTTTTTTTAAGTAATTTATCTCAAACGCTGGAGAGAGGAGAGCCACTATGAAGTTTCTGCACCGGTTTGACCCCAAACCTAGATCCGGGGCTGCACCAAGATAAAGTCACTCAACTTTAAACTCTCAACGGCCAGTAATTCCGATCTACACCAAGTTAACCACGCGAACCGCATATCGACCGCCGACATATTAATTAGAGTAGTAAAAACAATTCGATTTTATATTATTAAAAAAAACTGTCAGTGAGATCGTCTAACTTTTTTTAAATTTATACTTTTATATATTTCGACTTTCTTTTTTTATATGTACAGCGGCGCAGTTCTTGACAACATGCAGGTCCGCGCTGGCTCGACCAACAGCCTGGTTGGAGGGACCCTAGTCTCCCTCCGCGATGTGGCCAAGCACCCGAACTACGTTGAGCTTCCCCGCGAAGCTGACGTGGCGGTCGTCTTCTTGTCCCGGGCCCTCCGCATCAGCAACACCATCAACGTGCTGTATCTACCCCCCCGCTGGTTTTTTCATTCCTGATGGTTTTTCGACTAAGGTCGTGAGCTGGGGATTTGATGTAAGTTTTCGTTGCGTAGGTGGTGTCTGTGTTTAAAGCCTTTGACAACACTTGTGTGTCAAGAGAGCTATCGCTCTCTCTAGACAGCATCCACGCTTCTCGATTTTCTCTGGACCCCTAATAACTAGGTCTCGCGGTCACAAGGGTCGCCTACGTTGAGAAAGGTGTTTACGCCATAATCCGCCACAAGGAACAAGTTGGAATTAGTGAAAAAAACATGCCATTCGAACGAATTATAAAGCCATTACCTACATATTACCTCGTGGGTAGGAATAGCACCTTCCCATCTCCTCACGTAAGAGGCGACTAAGGGAAAAATAAGAAGACTGGGTGCAGCGTCTTCCTATTGGATTACCTACCACCTACACTGCGATCCCCAAGACGCCTGCCAAGCGCGGGGATTATGGAAATCCCTCCCTTTTAAGGTAGGTACACGTCCATTGGCCCGCGCCGGACGCACCGCACGCACGGCACGCAACGGATTTCAGTTTGCTTTCTATGGCATTTTTTGCATGGAAGGCATTTTTTTTGCTGTGGACGTCTTTCAGCTGCTGCCTACATATTACCTAACTCAATGTACGGGGTGTAAGAGACATCGTACCGAAAACTGATACCAAAGATCCAGTACATGATTCTGAACACTCTAGTGTTGAAATTTTTCATCGGCTATTTCATGAATTTTCAAAAATAAAACACTTTTTATAATAAAATTAGTATAATATTAAAGTATTATTAGTATATTATTATTATTTATATTGGTATAATAATAAAACATAATTTTAATTTAAAAACAATAAATTACTTATTTGTGGAAAATTTATTTAATTATTTATTCTTTATGCACTAAAACAGTACAAAGGTTAATTAATAGACAATTAACTATTATTATTTTAGAAAATGGCTACCGTCGCGCTGTCAACAAACTGTTCCGTTTGCTCCGTAAAAAATAGATCAATAAAAAAAAACAAAATAGTGAAACTATTTCAAAAGTGCGCTTAAACGATTCGTTACAACAATAATGGTGTGCTAGTGTGTTTTCTACGAAAATAAGCCAACATTTAAGATAAAGTTTTTGAACAGTGAAAGAAAATATTAATTTCATATGTGGGTACTTGTATAAAATGAGAATATAGTAAACTAAATCAATACCAAATATAAAGAGCAATCGGATATTTAATACATTGTTACTAAAATCGATAATGAGAGTAAGAAAAGGAATTTGATTATTCATTTTGTGACAATAATGGATAAGAAATAGAAAATTAAGTCCAATCATTGCTGCAACATACGCCATCTATTTACGAATAACTGGAACTTAAATCTTAAGTTCATTTATACTCAAACCATTATTTACAACATTGTTTGCCACGACATCTAGCGACGAGTAGAAAATAGCAACAATGGAAAAAATAACGAAAATTTTAGAATCTATACAAAAGGAACAAAAACTACAGAAAGAAGAGATGAAGGAAATGCAGAAAAATATAACAACAGATATAAACTGTAACATAAATGAAAAATTTCAAGAAATAGATATAAAATACAAATCTTTGGTTGAAAAAATGGAAAAACAAATAGATTACTTAGAAAGAGAACATAAAAAGAAAAATTTGTTATTTTTCGGGATTATTGATGATGAAAAAAGTTACTTCCAGCTTCAATCCAAAATAATTGCTATAATCACCAAGAATATGGAGTTATCTTGCGAGAAAAATGAAATTGAAAATATTAGACGTATTGGAGTTAAAGGAGAAAAACCACGGCCAGTTGCAGTAACATTATCAACACTGGGAAAAAAGATAGAAATATTGAAAAATAAAAAAGCATTAGCAGACTCCGGATACTACATTAAAGAAGATTTTCCATATAAAGTTCGTGAAACACGAAAAGCTCTTCAGGCTCAAGTTATTGAACTAAGACAGGAAGGGAAAGAAGCAGTACTTAGATATGATAAGATAGTGATTCTAAAGGGCAAAGAGACATTACAGAAAAGATTTAAAAAGAAACGTTTTTCGCCACCTCCAGTTGCAAATAACAGTAGGTGTAAAATAAATATAAAAAAATAGTAGAGAGTTTTTCATAAAATAAAACTTACCTATTATCTTTTCATCAATATCCGGAATCCATCTTGAGTCAAGCACCTGTCTTTCAGCCAATAGTGTGCGTTTCCTATTCCCTCTCTGATGTAAGCGCCCTCTAGAGTCTTAATTTGGAACTACTTACGAGGCGCGCGAGCACCGGGTGATGTTTCATCATTATGGCACTCATGATGCACCAGGTAGGGCTTACCTGGATTCCGGATATTGATGAAAAGATAATAGGTAAGTTTTATTTTATGAAAAACTCTCTATTATCTGTTCAGTATCAATATCCGGAATCCATCTTGAGTGATTTGTTTGTTATCACCTGGTGTGTAAGCTATGTAGCTTGCAATAGACGCTATAATGTGTAAGAATAGGTTATATTATTAAAAATCATAAAATTTAAATCAGATATAACATGAATTATTATGTTCGATTAAATAATAGTAATTAAAAATCCATACTTCATTTTTATTATATGAAGTACGACTAGGCACTAAGTATGTACACTAATTAAGTTTGTAAATGCAAAATAATACTACCTACTGTGTGAAAAATAATGAATGGGATCAAAGTAAGGTAAATGGCAATAATAAAATATGATCTTCAGATAGTAATTTTGGAAGGTGTACGGTACAGTCTTCCAGTTTCCTGATATGAGGATTTTATCAATAACAATGTGTAGTATTTGCGCCAATAAAAGATATTATAACTAAACTGTCACCCGTTTAGGGATGCTATAGCTGGGCCTACAGAGCCTGGTGAGGCTTTGATTCTAGCATATGCCATTAGAGAATTTATCCAGCCGCCAATAATGTTTCTGGATAGACAAATTATTAATTTCGGTATGTCGAGTTAAGGTTAACTTCAACAATTGTCTGATCCATAACACCGCATTTAAATTTCTATCAGACTGTCTCTCGCTATTGGTTTTCGAACCAAAAGCTGGCCATAAAATAACATAATTATTAAACTATCGCTTTCAATACGCATTATGTACTCTAAAATCCGATGCTAATAGCAGTAACATGGCTACTTTTGATTAATTTCTAGTGAATATATTTTCATTTAGAACATTATAATATAACAGCAATTTTAGATTCCCATTAGGAGGCTTAATAGGCTTTTCACGAGCAAATGTAAAAGCTTTAAACATATGCTAAAGAAATTTGAAGATATATTTTATAGAATTCAACTCGTACCATTTTGAACTTCGGCTCCCAGCTGGTTGTTCAACTCCGCCAGCTTCACATTAAAAGTTTTTGTTCCTGATCTGTCCTTCCAGATAATGAGTCTTGCTCCCAAAATCAGTCATACTTCAAATTGGAAGTCTTAACCTTTGGTGGATGTGTGCCTGTGACAGTGTATAGGCTAGATGCTCTGTGCTTGATATGAAATCAGATAATACGAATGTAAAATTCTGCGTTATGCATCTAGAAACCAAAATCCGTTATTCCACTATCAGTAGATACAGTCCGCTGGCTCGATTCAGGTGGTTCAGCCCCTACTGTTGAAATAGGGGTTAAAGGTGGAAATAACCTTGCAAGACTGTAATGCCATGGGTGGCAAAACGCATCATAAGACATGTTGATCCTGGACGTCTGCTGATGCATATTTTGGTGTGACACGTGCTGTTCTCGAGGCGAACAGATCTATTTTCAGTGTCCCACACATTTGGAATAGCTACTCTTTCTGTTGCTATTGATGTGAGATGTTGTGACAGCACGGGAAGAGCTTTTCGGTGAGAGCGTACATTAAACATGCCTGGAAAATACTGAGCCTGAAGGCAAATGTTCAGTTTGTCTAAAATAGAAGAAGTTGAGTTTGTTCGAGAAACATTTGATTTGGTCCCGATTTCCTTAGTTATATAAGACAACGGTCCGATTGTCTGTCTGGAGAAGTATATGAGTATTCATTAGTTGTTGCTGCCCCTGCACTGTGGTTGGCTATACGGCGAACATTTCCTTTTGGACTTTTGACATTTGGGTTTCTGTCCAGGTACCTACTATGTCTTTTTCGTCCAGGCGTGCTATCCAGCCGAATCGGTCGCATCTGTGTGTGTGTGTGTTAACAGTTATTGCACTTGCGTATACTAGCAGAAGTTCTCAGATAGCATTTCTCAATCATATAATGGCTAAGGAATGCGAACTTGTGGGTAAGGTTGGTTCACTAGCAACTGTCTACTGAAGTGTGTGACAGTGAAGCTGGCCTCTCGGTGTGACGAAAGTGGCAAAGTTGAGTCTTCCTGTCTAAGATTGATATTGTTTGAGGGACTAATTACCTTTTTAAAACTGTTCGTAAACTGCTTTGCGTAGCGATTGGCACTTCGGTTCAGACAGGGATTGCGTTTCGTTTTGTGTCCCAGGTCATACCGAGAAAATGAGGCATTTTGTCGGTACAAAAACAACGTGGAAAAGTTGAGTCTCCCCATTAGAGATTGATATTGTTTGAGGGATCACTTGCCTTTTTCGAGCTGTTCGTGAAGTGATTTGTGTAGCGATTGGCATTTTGGTACAGACAGGGACTGCGTTGCGTTTTGTGCCCCAGGTCATACCGCGAAAATGAGGCATTGTGTCGGTACAAAAACAATGTGGCAAAGTTGAGTCTCCCCATTAGAGACTGATATTGTTTGAGGGATCAACTACCTTTTTCGAGCTGTTCGTTAAGTGATTTGTGTAGCGATTGGCATTTCGGTACAGACAGGGACTGCGTTGCGTTTTGTGTCCCAGGTCATACCGCGAAAATGAGGCATTATGTCGGTACAAAAACAATGTGGCAAAGTTGGGTCTCCCCAATACTCCCCATTAGAGATTGATATTGTTTGAGGGAACAACTGCCTTTTACGAGCTGTTCGTGAAGTGCTTTGCGTAGCGAATGGCACTGTGGTACCGACCGGGACTTTGCGTTGCGTTTTGCGTCCCAAGTTATGCCGAGAAACTCGAGGCATTATGTCGGTACCAAAACAGATTTCTCGTCTAACCCAGTCTCCTACAGATTTTGATGGTAAAAGCTATGTCGTCCTTTAGCTGATATACAGATTCTCATGCCAGAAAAAAAATCTTGCCAGTATACCACGCACCGGATACCATGATGGCACCGAAACTTCGCTTCGCCACCCAATCGGTTAATGAAGCGAAGGTACTTGGCGCTGAAGAAAGTTAGTGTTGGTTTTGACCGTGATGACATACGAGCCCGGAATCTACGATGATGAGCAATTGATACTTAAAACTAAGCTAGGCTCAGGTTTAGTTTCATTATCCAGTCCTAGTCCTGCAAAATGCTAGGACACGAATAAGATTTAATAGACGAAACGGTTTCGTTAGTCTTTCAATTGTTTAAAGATTTAAAATTAGGCGGTGGCTACCGTTTGACTTGGGTACCAGGAAGAATGTAGATTGAGCTGTGTGTACATTCTGCCTGTTGATAGCCACCAAACTCCAAATTATGTAGTTGGATCTGCGCTGACGTATCGAGCGATGTTTTTGTTCGATAACTTTGCATGACTAAGGAATTTGAAAATAATAGTGGTTTACGAAAAAAAAAAAAAAAAAAAAAAAAAAAAAAAATTAAATTCGCGCCCCAATTGGCAGCTTGCAGATGTTCTTTGGTCACCCAGATTCCCGAGTACTTGATACCGCTTCCATTCGCTTGTTTGCTTGTCGCTGGTTTTTGCTTATGTTTATAAAGGCATTTTGATTGTGATTGAGACACTGGCCGGGATTCATTAAACTTTTTCCTTGCCCCCCCCAAATTTTTTGAAGGTAATTTTGAACAGATTCGTCAATAAATAACACTGCAGAACTAGGGGGTATTTTCATAAAAACATCACGATGTAATTTTTCAGAAATTTGACGTAGTTTAATCAAATCCGCTCGCCATCCGCAAACCATTTAAAGTAAACCGTCCATTACATTATTGTACGGTAAACCTTCAGAAAACAACGTCTCTATTTTGTTAAGTAATGCTTTAAACAGTTACTAAGTATCGTTAAAACAACATTTGATTCAACAAAACATAGGGTAGTTATCTAAATTCTTTGGAACTCCCGTAAATTTAATAGTATACAATCTTCATGTGAAATAAAAATTATAAAAAAATATTTACAAAATGCAGGTATCTTGTAATTTTTTATATTAAATCTGCTTTGGTCGTACATTAACAGGATCTTACAAATTGTTTTTAGTCAAGATAAATGTTTAGTATTTGCTTAGTCTGCTGCAGGTCGGCCTAGATTTAAATCATTACAAACAGGGAGGGGCACGGCAATTAAGTTTAGTATTTGCTTAGTCTGCCGCAGGTTATTTAAATCATAATAAATAAAATAACATAATATATCCTAATAATCATAATAATAAACAGTCTGTATTATAATTATTATGGACGGCGGCTTTGGCGATATTAAATCCGTTAAAATGCCACTCGTCGGGATAATAGTTCAATGTACATAACTCACGGTTTGATCTTCTTTTCCGGATCGGCGTGAATTCTGCGACACACTTTCACTACTCGTTGATTTTTTTCATTAGAGAGGTACTATACTAAAATACTTAACTAGAATACACTGATTTGAATTTATTATAAGTATTGAAGTGCATTGCACGAAAGACGACGCTATAATGATGAAACATCACCCGGTGCTCGCGCGCCTCGTAAGTAGTTCCAAACTAAGACTCTAGAGGGCGCTTACATCAGAGAGGGAATAGGAAACGCACACTATTGGCTGAAAGACAGGTGCTTGACTCAAGATGGATTCCGGATATTGATACTAAACAGATAATACGTAATTTAAGTAATCCTACCAAGAAGAAATTTCTTCGTCTCTTAACTTAGATACATAATATTTCCTCATAAGCCTCTCCCAATCTCCCAATTCGGCTGGTCACCGCGGGAGTTTAAGACTACAACCCTCCAGAAAATTATGTTAATAATAACTTTCTAAAACTTTAAGTGTGTTGAAAGTTAAATGGGTCTTACAAGTAACATATATAGAAAATCAATAATCATAAATATAAATTTACGCAGAATAAGGCCATAGTATAAGAAACAAAAAAGAAACAGTGTGTTGATACTTAAATGAGTCTTACAAGTAATATTATATAGAGTATTAATAAATAATCATAAATATAAATATACTTACGCAAAATAATGTCATAGTATAAAAACATCAGAAAGAAAAAACAAAACTTCTGTAAATCTGGAGGAGGCCTTCACCTTCATATGAGGGGTTCTTGCATTGTAATTTTTTAATTTCATTTGATTCGCTGGGCACTACAATAAAGTGTAATAGATTGTTATATTTTTATTGTTTAGTGCATAGGTATATTAATAAATAAATAAATTATTCATATATTTAAATATATAATGCAAAAATATATGTAATGATCTATAAAAAATACAATATTTGAGCAGAATACATAAACATAATATATTGTTAGATATTCCGATACTTTTATAAAAAAACGGGGTAGTTAGGTTGGTAGAATGACCGAACGCGTATATAAGGCACTGCTCTGGTGGTGCAGGAACATTCATTTGTAAGATCTCGTGCGGAACGGTAGTTCCAGTAGTTGTGTAGTGCGGTCACTCTGTTATGCTGTTACTAGATTTGTAGCAATGCAGTCATACTGTTAAATTGTGTCAATGTATTTCTTGAATTGTATTAAGGACGGAGTTGGTGTAGTTTGTTGGGGATGGCGGAGACTACTTGGGGGAGTCCCCACATTTGTATAATTACCTGCCAATGTATCACAGTTTGTATAATCTTTGTGTAAGTGATGTGATCATTAAAGGAAAGTTGGTATGTACATTGTTTTGCCGTATTTTTTTTAATATTTCTACTTAGGGTTTTTAATATCAGAAGTGGGATTGGATTCTGCCCTATCCTTTTCGCTTTCTGATACATTTTGCTATATTCGTTTCCATTATTTTCATGTTTTGTTATTATCAAAAAAAAAATAATCATATGCGGGTAGTTAATGTTTTATTAAAATAAAACAAAAATACTTGCGGGTAGTTATTGGTTTATTGAATAAAAAAATTATAATTGCGGGTAGTTGGTATTTTATTAAAAATATTAATGATACACACGGGTTGTAAGGTTCATGTTGGTAATGGAACACGAATTTATTACGATCGATCGCTAGATCAATCGATCACACGAGACAAACACAGTACAGTACAGTACGAGTACAGTAGAGACAAACACGCAATGGTTGAACAATTGAGCCAGTGAATCTATTTAGGCCTACGAGTATAGTGAGTTCGTTTGTAGAAATTCCTAATGACCGGCAAAGTCCAGTGCTACGGCTAGATTAGTACAAATGAACTAGATGGATTTATTCTGTTGCTTCGTATTATTTTAAGCAGTGGGTTGATCTGAGTTCTGACTGCTAGTTATAATAACTGCTAGTTATGTTAACTGCTAGTTACAAAGTGGGATTGCAATTATTGTAAAGCGTTGTTTTGGCTTATTGTTTATTTTCTCGGTCGACGACTAATAATTGTATTTGAAATCTGGTTCGATCTGGATATGTTTTGTGGAAGGCCGAGCGGATATAGTCCGGTGGGTTGTACGGGCCTAATATATTGACAAGTGCCGATTGTATCTATGTACTTGTTGATTTGACTACCTACCTGATTTGTACGTCCTTGTCAAATGTTTAATTCGGTTTCTGTAGTTATGTTCACAGAATGTGTAAGTGCGAGTCACCAGGTCTATTGCATTAGTGGCTGCATTGTGGCGCTGGCCGCCGCTGCACGAGTGGCGTGGCATGAACGCAGCGTGGCCGACCTAGCGGTGGCGTGGCCGCCCTAACGGTGGCGCTGGGCCGCCACACCACGTTGGCGACAGGCCGCCACACCACGGTGGCGTTGCCGCCACACCACGGTGGCATTGAGCCGCCACAAGAAGATGGCGCTGTGCCGCCACACGACAGTGGCATTGTGGCGTTGCCGCCCACACGGTGGTATCGCCGCCCACACGGTGGCGTTGCCGCCACATAACTGTGGCGCTGAGTACTACGCTGACACTACGCCGTGGCCGTATTGGCCTTACACCGAAGTAAAAAAAAGCAGCCCCAGTTTTGACTTCGTAGTAATATAGCGACACTGGCGTAAGTTGCACACTGTTGTTTGGTGCAGAAAGACTAGCACACAGAGGGTATGTTATTTTAAAAGTATTGAGTAGTAATACGCCAATCATTTACAAGTAGCGTGGAATTTATGATCGGTGAGGTGGGCAAAACAACACATGCCCGCCGAAAGTGGGTGTTTGATGCGGTTGTAGCATACCGTTGTGGAGGACTGGATCTTTATTTGACATACCCCCTATGGTATTGTGGTCGCTAAGTCTTGGGTTCGATTCCCATATCCGGCAGTCTATGGTATTGTGGTCGCTAAGCCTTGGGTTCGACTCCCAGATGAGGCAGTTAGTCTTCAAGTCTTATTCAATTCCTGGGTCTGACAGTGCTGTTGTACTTTTCTGTTGGTAAATTATTACTAACAGGCTAAATGCGATATACGTAAATGTCATGCCTTGTCTATTGTCACTGATATTTGCGGTTGGAGCTGCGCCGTTAAGGTGCTGTGGGTCGTCATAAAGCAAAAGAAAGAGTGCTTGCGTTTGATTTTCTGTTTGCAGTGGAGAAGTTCAAGCTTCTGGCGTTTGCTGTGGCATGATGCAGAGTGCTGAGATGCGGTGTTCCAAAGCGTGCGCTACAGGAGCACGTCGACGTTTGACACCGAGCTGGTTTCGCCGTGGTGGTGTTTGTCGCCAAGTCTTCGCCTATGCGTTGGGAAGTATTTGTTATTTATCTTAGCCACGGGCGCATACCTTATGGTCACTACCTATGCCACGAGCAACAAACATTGCTTGTGTGTAATTGCTAGTTTGAGCTGAAACATGGTTTTGTCTGGAAGCGATTCACATGCGCAAATTTATGTCTTACGATAGTGCGCGTAGATATCTAGCGACTCGTGAGGTGGCATTTCCCAACGGGACCTGCCCCGGTATGATCGATACAGTTTTGAGTCTGTTTCTCTACCTTCGTGCTTAGGCTAAGGTGAGCTTAGATAACAGATACGTACATATCTGGAAGTCGAAATGTTGTATAATTTTGTATCGACACATAAGTTTTCCTACTGTTTTATAGATTTTGGACATAGTTTCGTGCTGTAATTTTAAGCCAAGGAATTACACGTGATTTGGGATTTTTATGATTAACATATAAAGGGGGAAGATTTAACTTCACTCACGTTGACATTGCAGGCTGCAAGCCTCTTGTCACGGCAGATGGAATCGAGGTCTTGCCTCTTCCATATTCACGTTGACATGGTTGACTCTAACCCTCTGTCACGGCAAATGGAATGGAGACCCTGTCTCTTCCATATTCACGTTGACATGGTTGGCCCTAAGCCTCTGTCACGGCAGATGGAATGCAGACTGTAAGCCTCTTCCATATTCACGTTGACATGGTTGGCCCTAAGCCTCTGTCACGGCAGATGGAACGCGGACTGTAAGCCTCTTCCATATACACGTTGGCATTGAGTGCTTTAGGAAGCCTCTGCCACGGAACAGCAGTTTCTCTATGGGATGCTGTCACGGTATGCTAGCCAATGCCGGAATTTTAATAATTATCTTTTGTGTACTGGCCAGGTGTTGTGAATGTTTGTGGGCCCACTGTGAGAAATGACGAATGCAAATGACAACCAATGGTATGAAAGCATGATTATTTGTTACTGAGTGCTGAGTGTATTTACAAAAAGAGTGTGCTAGAACCATGTAAATCTATTACAGGTGGTTTTGAGATTACCACTACGTATGGAGGTAATGGTTTGCGTTGGCGGGGCACACGCCGACTACGTTTCGTAGGTTTCGGGGCACCTGTTAGAGACCGATGTAAAGCCTGGTTACGCACAAGGTATCGGTTGCGCAGGAAGAGACCTGATAAAGCCTATGACTGTAAATGCTTTCTGACTGTGCTGTTTTGACTGATTTATAAAATTTACACTGATTTCTATGACGTGTGTATATGTGTTCATGTGAGCGCTGTGTTCGCGGTTTATTCTGTTTTTCCTAGCCATGTATACCTGGGAGGATTGACTGGCGTGCAACTGGTGTGCAGACTGCAGGCAAAAGCAGACACACTGCGGGGCGTGTCCTGGCGTGACCTGATCACCAACAGCGAAAATCCGCGTAGCTGAGGTGGCACCGGGTATGACTGCCCAAGACTGTGCAGTGAGCGCAGACAAAGAAGCACAAGGATATGAGTAACACGACCAACTTTTTACTCTTATAGGCTTTCTTAAATTTGTTTTAATTTTCTCAAGATTTAAGGGGATAAAAGGCTAACTGTTTTAGAGGGCTAACATTCATGATGCGAGCTAAACAGTTTTAATTGAAGAAGACCCTGCGTCAATGCAGAGTAGTAGTAATAATAATAAATGAATCCTTTATTGGAACAAAAGTTTTACATTTTATTGTAACCCGCCAAACTGCCTAACAGTTTGTCGGCAGGATTAGCGCTCGATTTACTATAAAAGGTTGATAGGTATACAAAAAGTTTGATTTACGAAAGGTCCTGTGATATAATTATTTACTACTGAAGTAGGCAGCTAGGTGGGTACCTATAATTATGTACTTACTGACAGTTTATTTTTTAGTGGTAGCATACGTCTTACGATAAACTGCAGCGAGGTAGACCTTAACATTTCACGTTACATGCATACTTTGTTTGGGTATTGTGTTTTGTGCAGGCAGGGGCGTATTTACCCTAGGGCCAAGGGGGCCATGGCCCGGGGCGGCAGGCTTCGAGGGGCGGCGCGAGCCGCACCTCGCTTAGCTTTGTGCGTCTTTCCTTTTGGTTTTATATGATTGAAGGATTAAAAAAACTACATGATTAACTTAAACTAAAACTGTTTGAACTAGTCGGGAATTCGGGATGTTTCACTTTCAACGTTGTTGTGCGTGTAGTTTTTGTACATATCCAACGAGAGACAGTAGGGCGGCGCAGCCAAAACACAATCGTGTCTGTTCACCGCTAAAAGAGTCCGTTCACCTTGGCTCCTACTTTCCAGAATGTATCCTTAGAATACACCAACCGCCTTCAGTTGTTGGGGTTGATATTTCCTCAAACCTAATCTTTGGGCAGTTCATTGAGTCCAAGGGCAAAGTAGCCGCAAGGAAGCTTGGTGTCCTTGCAAAGATCCGGTGGTACTTCACACTGGGACTGCTTCTGATGTTATATAAAGCGCAAGTCAGGTCGTGTGTGGCAGGCGCGGTCACAGCCAACGATTTTGGGGGGTGGGGTGGTCATAGTTGACGGGCCCGTTGGTCTAGTGCCCTGGCCGCTAGCCAATAGGTCGTGGGTTCGATTCCCACCTTGCGTCTGAGTGTTTCAAGTGCGTAACCTATTTTGGATAAAATTGGTTAAACGTTTTAAAGTAAGAAATAAAGTTTGTCAATTTGACGTGTAAGAGTTTGTGATTTTGGGGGGTCATGACCCCTACGACCCCCCCTCGGACCGCCACTGGTGTGTGGAGTACTGTAGTCATATATGGGCTGGTGCTGCAAAATGCCATCTAGCAGCTTTGGATTCGGTGGAGAAGCGTGCTAAAAGGCTAATTGGTGACACTAGGTTCGTGGAGGCCAATCTACAAAGCCTAGAGCACAGGCGCAGAGTAGCCAGCCTCTCGGTATTCTACAGGCTGCATTTTGGAGAGTGTGCGCAGGAATTAAATGAATTGATCCCACCATCACCCTTCTATCATCGGATGACGAGACGCACCGCGCACACGCACCCATATGTGCTAAACGTGCTTTCAGTCCGGACTAAGCAATTTGCTTCTTCGTTTATAATAGGGATAGCTGAGGACTGGAATAGTTTGCCTGCGTCGGTTTTCCCGCCCGATTATAATGTAGATGTCTTCAAGACTAGAGTGAATAGGCTATTCATAAGCTAGTGTGCTTTACCATCCTCGACTGCGTCACCGCTTTCCATCAGATGGGACTGTGGTCAAGCACTAGCTTATATTGGATAAAAAAATACTAGTGTATGGGGCGGCAAATCCTAATGGCCCGGGGCGCCAAATTCTTAAATACGCCTCTGTGTGCAGGACAAGTCAACACAACTGGGCTCTGCGAGTGCAGGACAAGTCAACGCAACTGGGCTCTGCGAGTGCAGGACAAGTCAACGCAACTGGGCTCTGCTCGTCGCAGTCCGCATGGTGTATGGTGGAGTCTGCTTCTTCGGGTGATGCTGTGAACGATGGATGGTGGAGTCCGCATCTTCGTGTTCTCGGAGAGCAGTCATCAAAATTTAACGAGCCCGGGGACGGTCTCATGTCAGGAGAGGCCGTGTTAGATATTCCGATACTTTTATAAAAAAACGGGGTAGTTAGGTTGGTAGAATGACCGAACGCGTATATAAGGCACTGCTCTGGTGGTGCAGGAACATTCATTTGTAAGATCTCGTGCGGAACGGTAGTTCCAGTAGTTGTGTAGTGCGGTCACTCTGTTATGCTGTTACTAGATTTGTAGCAATGCAGTCATACTGTTAAATTGTGTCAATGTATTTCTTGAATTGTATTAAGGACGGAGTTGGTGTAGTTTGTTGGGGATGGCGGAGACTACTTGGGGGAGTCCCCACATTTGTATAATTACCTGCCAATGTATCACAGTTTGTATAATCTTTGTGTAAGTGATGTGATCATTAAAGGAAAGTTGGTATGTACATTGTTTTGCCGTATTTTTTTTAATATTTCTACTTAGGGTTTTTAATAATATAA
Organism: Furcula furcula; assembly: GCA_911728495.1. NCBI lineage: Eukaryota > Metazoa > Arthropoda > Insecta > Lepidoptera > Notodontidae > Furcula > Furcula furcula. Next base: position 12,607,955 of record OU452267.1, on the reverse strand, counting down.
TAATTAAATACCATTGTAAAAGGTTTTGTTAATTTATTCTGAAAGTACATAACACCTTTTTATATTGTTGAATTACATAAACTAAATTAATTTTATTATAATTTAATAGGAAAGTACTCTGTCTCAATTCTATTTATAGTGATATATTTTCAAGATATATTATTTTTTATTAAGCAAGAAATAAAAGGCTTATTATTATTTATTATTTTAGAAAATTAGCAATGTAATTTGAGAAATAAATATTATTCCGCATATATTCATTAATGCTCGAAAATTAATGTCAGTCATTTGGCATTTTCCATATAAGGTAAGGTGGGGTAAGACTGTCACTTTCAAATAACTCGAAAATTTCTGCGTTTTTTTCCAATTTAACTTGTCGATAAAACAGTTATCATGACATGGTTCTCGGGTCAAAACACAGTTGTCACTTCTGCTGAACTATTTGGTCAATATCACGTTTAAGCGTCAGAACCCCTGGACCACTAGAGATATTTGATGTTTTGATAATACCAAAATACACTACCTTTTTGCTACTATTTGGTACCTAGCTTTAAATATTTGGTACCTCGATTGATAGCGAAATAAACCGTAAAGAAAGTGGTCAGACATTCTGACGTCAGGATGTCTGGACCACTTTTTATTTTCATAGTTCGAGACAACATAACTAATTTATCTCTTTGTAAATATTTACTACCTTTTTAGTACCTCAACATACAATATTTAATTATTTTTTTTACTTACTATAAAATAGTTACGCACGAAAGAATTTCTTTGATAATGAATATTTAATTTGCCACATATACCATTTATTTTTGCCCGAATGCCGAAGGAAGAGGGTTATGTTTTTCGAGACTATTTATTTATTTATTTATAAATTTATGTACACACAAACATGGTTAGAGAAGTATTAGGAGAATACAGGTACAAAGGCAGAGCTTATTTCTATAGAAATCTCTTCCAGCACGCCCAAGAGAGAAACGGCGAAAGAAAGAGATAGGGCGCAGTGTGTATAAAAATACATATTTAAATAATAAGATGAAAAAAATAAAACAGAGCTACAATCAATATGATAAATACATAATTAAATAAAAATAAATACCTATGTATACATATATATATATATATATATATATAACTAAATATATACCAATAATATAAACAAATATGAAAGCATTGTATTTATAGGAAAATAGACAGACTACAAAACAGAGGAAAGATAGTGCTCTTTAACGCGATTCTTAAATATGGATAAAGATTGACAGCCACGTATATCATGAGGCAAAGAGTTCCACAGTCTAACTGCATGCACGGTGAAGGAGTTAGAGTAGAAGCCAGTGCGATGCTGAGGAACTTTTAAAAGGGTACGAAGATGGGATCTACAAAGAACGTCAGGTGAATAAGCAAAGGAGAAACGTTCTTGTAGATAGGAAGGGGATTTGGGATTATGTAAAATGTTGAAGAGAAGACAAAGAATGCGAGTGTTCCTGCGAAGACGAATTGGGAGCCACTTGAGCTTCTTGCGAAATTGAGAGACGTGATCATACTTTTTGAGATCGAATATAAAACGTATACATAGATTTTGCAAACGCTCAAGCTTGTTTAGGAGCTCCTCTGTGGCATCCAAATAACAGGCATCAGCGTAGTCGATAATGGGTTGAATTAGGGCTTGGGCAAGAGTAATTTTAGTATCTAAGGGCAGGAACTTTTGAAGATGTTTTAAAGAGTGAAAGGAAAAGTGGACCTTTTTGCTAACTTCCGATACATGAGATGACCAGGAAAGATGAGTCGAAAATAACACCGAGATTTTTAGCAGTTTCAGTAAAAGCAATGTGTGAGCCATTAAGTAACAAAGGAGGAAGGGCTGATAAGGCAATGCCCCTCCGTAACTGTCGGCTACCAATTATCATGGCTTGGGATTTGCTAGGGTTGATAGTGAGGCCAAACGCTTTAGCCCAACGACTAACACACTCAAGGTCACGGTTCATGGCGTTGATAGCCTGAACAGCGTCGTCTTTAGAGAAATGACAGTAAAGTTGCAAATCGTCTGCGTAGAGATGGTAATTGGAAGAAATTACCTGGGTAACAGAGTTAATAAAAATAGAAAAAAGCAAAGGAGAGAGAACACCACCCTGGGGGACACCAGCGCTGAGGTCACACCAATCAGAGAAAGACTTCATGCCGGACATACTGCGAACGTCTCTGAAGATATGAGTAGAACCATGCAATAGCAGAAGGAGAAATATTAGCAGATTTAAGGACACCTAGAAGAATGTCAAATTCCACGGAGTTAAAAGCGCTGCTAAAGTCGAGGAGTACAAGGATAGTTAAGGACTTGTTCTCCTCAGCCCACCTGATATCGTCAGAAACTTTTATAAGGGCAGTCACTGTGCTATGACCTGCACGAAACCCGGATTGAAGGGGGCTGAGGAGATCATTACTAAGAAGGTAGTTAGAGAGTTGTCTATGAACAATGTGCTCAAGAACTTTAGATAAGTATGGAAGTATAGAAATAGGTCGGAATTCAGAGAATGAAGTAGGGTTGGGAACTTTGGGCAAAGGAATAATGAGCGCTTGCTTCCAAGATGAGGGAAATGAGCTAGAGTTAAGAGAGTTGTTAAAGATATGGGTCAGAATTGGAAGTAATGAGGGAAGAATGGGAACGATCATTCTTGAGCACAGATTGTCAAGACCGGTAGACGTAGAAGAAATGGAAAGGATAGATTTTTCACATTCTTCCTCGGAAATAGGAGCAAGGTAGAAAGTAGGGCATTGAGCAGGCGGTAAGCTCTCGAGGTGAAGTAAAGTATTAGCCCTAACAATAGGGTCTAAAGTGACAGGCGGGTGAGCAAAATGTTTATTTAACTCATTAGCATCAAAACCACTACAAGAAACATGCGGTGATTTGCCGATACCCACGGACTTTAAAAATCTCCAAGCATCAGATGAGTTAGAATTTTTAAGTGTATTTTGGAAGTGACGCCTTTTTGCATCTCGACACAAACGATTGCAACGGTTACGCAAAGTTTTGAATCTATCCAGGTTCGCTTCTGTTGGATTGCGCTTATATCTTCTTTTAGCTTTGTCCCTTAGACTATGTATGTTTATTTCTCTGGCACGGCCTACAGCCAAAACGACTTAATGGACAGTGACTTATAATATGTCGGTCGATTAGTCTTAGTTGTGGGAGTGACATAGGCTATATATTTTTCCGAAAATATTGTATTTTTTTACGTCCAAAAAATGTCAATGGGCTTTTTGTGCTTTTATAATTTAATACTTGTTAGGATCTAAATAAGTTTACATTGTGGATTAGAAATAATACACTCTAATATAGAGAATAATTTTAATAACTAAAATTGTAGGTACATGATGTTATTGATGAATCATCATCATCAGCCGGAAGACGCCCACCGCTGAACAAAGTCCGCCCTTAGACCGCCACTATGAATGGCAGTTAGCCATTTGCATTCACCGGTTGTCTACGACGCGAACAATGTCGTCGGTCCACCCAGTGGGAGCAAGATACGCAAGGTGTTGCTTCTTGCAGTTCGTGGTCGCCACTCGAGAACCTTTCCTCTCCATCGCTTATCGGTTCTTCAAGCGATGTGGACCGCCCACGGCCACTTCAACTTGCAGATTCTAAGAGCTATGTCGGTAACCTTGGTTATTCGGCGATTCTCCTCATTGCGGATTCTGTCGCGCAAAAGAAACTTGAAGCATAGCTCCCTCCATAGCTCGTTGTGTAACTCTGAGCTTCACTAAAAGGCCAGCTGTTAAGGACCACGTCTCAGTAATATGTCATCACTGCCAACACCCATTAAAATCAAAAATACACCGCGATATAATCTTTAAAATTAGTTTCATTTCAACACACACTGGATAAAAACCTTTGTCTTAAGGCATTGCGGCAGTATTGAATGAATAAATAGGTAATAACCTAATATTTCTTGGCGTATAATAAACAATGCGCCGTCATGTTCTTATAACTTATAGTGACTCTAGTAGACATATCGTCATAGCATTGCCATTTTGTTGATTCTCGTCGGCAATGTGATTTGTAATGACCTATACCTCCGGGAGTCGCAGGTGGTATAAATTCGATGACAGACAAAAGATAGTAATCTGTACCTTTCAATGATATCTTTTCAGGTAAATCATTGATGCAAATCTGTACATCAGGGTCGGGCTCAAAAGCAACAATATCCTTTAAATTATAATTAATGCTTCTGATACCATCTTCGCAGCCAGAAAATCTACAAGTTGACATATTGATATCATTGTTGATCATCGAATTTGCAGACTCAACTAATGTGTCTTTGTTAAAATCAAGGGGCAAAAAAGCGCATTTTCTATGAACCTTGTTTACAGGACAGTTAACATTTGTACAAGATTCTCTGATATCTGCACTATACAATATATTAAACAATATCTTTTCAAATATGTATGTAACGTTGCATTCACAATTAACGTACATTTTGTCGCCAATTAATTTTATTTCATAATACTTTTTTAGTATCTCTGTACGAACTATAATCATTTTAATGAATTTACAGTATTCATTATCATTGGTATGTATGATCCTACCCAATGCATAGTCATCAGCAACTCCAATGGCAATCGCTTGTGAAACCGCGTCAAAAGCGCAAGTATTTGAAATTATAGTATTTTTATCAGCAAACTTAGATAAGGAGCCATTTCTCAACAAAATTATCTTTTTTTTAATTATTTTTATTTTCTTTTCCTTTTTTCCAATACCTAAGCCCCTCCAATTTTCTAACATCGAAGGCGTATCTGAAAAAATTGAGTCATTGTCTATTCCTTTTATAAAGTTAGTTTTCGTATGTTTTTTATTATTCACCTTTTTCTTTTCATTCGCATTTTTTTTTCGATTTATCTCCTTGATTTAATGAACTACAGGCTGTTTTCAATTGTCCCGAAATAGACTCTGTGTGTTTAGCAATAAATTCATCTATACGATATCTCTCCGATTTTGTGTTTATTTGGCATAAATATCTTTTCAACATTTTAAAGTAAACTTCGACATTAGAAGAAGTTGGGGCTGATACTACTGATTGGTAAGTTCTTTTCATAACATTGGACCATAAAGGAAGCTGTCCCATTAGTCGTGTTAAAGTTGTTAAAAATTGTGGGAAATAATACAAGTTGTCGTGTGTTTCACAAGTATCACCATCAGTGAGTGTAAGCAATAATTTTTCTGAATCAACAGCATCAAAAAACCATTTAGGATTTTTTCCAGTAAATTGCTTATCATCAATGCCTTTCGATTCAGTCTCTGAAAATAGAGATTCTTTTGATGAAGTCTGCGAAATTTGACTGGTTTCCTCTATAACGATTTCAGAATCAGAGGTGTTTTGGAAAGAAGTCAGTCGTTTTAACCTGATTTTAGCTTCTTCACATCTCGTTAACATTCCTTGTTTATCTTGCCCATCATATTTATTGAGACACACTATGATCAGACTAATTACAATCTCCTTCAATTTATCATAATCTTCACATCGCTTGACTTCTTGAAGACATTTAAAATAGAAAAATTTGACTCTCTGATCTACATGTAAATCGCTAATCACCCATCTTCTTTGTTTCTATTGAACGCTACTACAGAGGAAGTGAGTAGTATACTTATGAACTTGAAATCTGATAGTTCGCCTGGGTGGGATGGAATCACCGCTCGCTTCTTAAAATTAGCTAAAAGTGAAGTTTTGCCAATAATCACTCACTTAACGAATCTTTGCCTTAATAAAGGAATCTTTCCCACCTCTCTAAAGCGGGCTGTAATCATCCCAGTACATAAGGGTGGGGATAAAACCGATATCAATAATTATAGACCAATATCGTTACTGCCTGCAATATCAAAAATAATTGAAAAAATAATTAATAACAGACTCTTAAATTACTTAGAAAAATATAACGTACTGTCTGAGTTTCAATTTGGGTTTAGGCGCAAAAAGTCAACAGAAGATGCAGTTCAGGCTCTCACTTCAAATATAGTTGACCAACTTGATAAGGGTAAAAAAAGTCTAGCTGTTTTTATTGACCTTAAAAAAGCGTTTGATACTGTTTCTGTCCCCCTGCTAGTGCAAAATTTAGAACGCGTAAGAGTAAGAGGTGTTCCTCTCGAACTTTTAAAAAATTATCTAGAATCTCGAACACAGAGCGTTAGGGTTGGGCAGTGTACCAGTGATCACAAAGATATAACTTACGGAGTTCCTCAGGGCAGTGTGTTAGGACCTACTCTGTTCCTTGTGTACATCAATGGGCTTTGTCAATTAAAACTTCATAATGGACATATTTTTACATATGCAGATGACACTGCTATTGTTTTCAATGGCTCTACCTGGAAGGATGTTCGAGAGACTGCTGAGCTTGGTCTGGCTAAGGTTTCTAAGTGGCTTAATGCTAACCTCCTGACTCTTAATGCCCAAAAAACTAAGTATATTTGTTTCTCTATAAATAACATTAAACGACCTGACGCAAACTTCGGCCTAAGAGTTCACACGTGTGATAACATAAAAACAAACACTTGTGTCTGCCCTGTTATTGAGAGAGTTAATAGTACCAAGTACCTGGGTGTTATTATCGATCAACGTATGTCATGGTATCCCCAGATCGACGCTTTATCTAGTCGTATTAGAAAACTAATCTGGATCTTTGGAAAACTTAGATACGTCGCTACTCCTGATTTGGTAAACAGAATTTATGTGGCTCTAGCTCAATCTGTAATGATATATTGTATTTCTGTATGGGGAGGCGCTTGTAAGACGAAATTCATTGAGGTAGAAAGAGCACAAAGAGCACTTTTAAAAGTGATGCTCTTTAAACCGTTCCGGTACCCGACTGAAACACTGTATTTAACTTGTGGCAACCTTACTATTAGAAAACTTTATATCCTACACATTACTTTGAGAAAACATAGCTCCATCAAATTTGACAGTAATTTAAATAAAAAGAGGAGAAAGTTTAGTATAGCAACTACATATACTAACACTATTTTCGCAACCCGCCATTGCAATAAACAATCAGCTCTAATATATAATTTAATTAATAAAAAACTGAATATATATCTAATGAATAAATATGAATGTAAGAAGACTGTTATAAAGTGGTTATTGACGATAAATTATGATGAAACGGAATCGGTCATACGTGCTTAGCTACTTTAGTGGAATCTATCGCATATATCCCTCAAACACACATACTCACACACTCTATCTCTCTTACACACACGCACACACACACATACACACAATTATCTAAACAAAATTGTGCCTGTTTTTGTTACTATCAATACTTCTCTTACCATTATAGACTTCTTTATTTTTTTAAGTCTTTGCTAACTACCTTGGATTCATATTTTAAGTTTGTATTTGATGCATTTATTTTTGTTTCTATTTATGTTAACGCAACGTGAAGAGCGGCACTTCCTGGTACAGGTATTACATACTTAATAGGGGGTGCCCACGAATGAATGTATTTAATCACTTTTGGAGATGAAATAAATGTATTTTATTTTATTATTTATTATTTATTTATGTTTGAAGCATGCTAGATTAAAAAGAATTTTAACAAAATGACTAGTGTCGATACGAATGAAGCATTCCTCTGGTGTTTGCTCTTTCGTTGTTTCTAGTTTGATGTAGCAGGCATTAACATACTCTGTTATCGATTCAAATTTTGTAAAAGCTTTTACAACGGCTCCAATCAAAGCTGCACAGTCATCAACGACTACTTCACTGGGTATCGCATTTTTTTGATTTTTACACCATGTGTCAAGCCATTTATATATTGTTTCTAAAGTATGATTGTCTGATAACATTTGTATTATTGGTACACTTTCACTATACACTGACAATAGCACGCATGAATATAGAAATATCTGTTTACTCAGTACCAAATCTTTATTCGGTCCACATGGCTTAAAAATACTTCCTGTTGCGTCGATACTTAATATAGTTCTCTCAGATTTTCCATAATCTCTGTAGAATTGTTCCTGTGCAATGGACCAATAATAAATGCAAATAGGAAATACTGATATGGGTCTAATTATTGTATCATAAGGAGATAGACGTGTCATAATCCACTACGCCATAATTGGATTCGGATCGTAATATGTGCTTTTCCGCTGTTCATACTTTATCTGTCTTAAACAACCGACTGAAGGTAAGTGAGCCGGTTCCAAATCATTATTATTCATTATAGAATCACTAAGTTTATTTCGAACCGTCACGGCATGTTCAAACTTTAAATCACCACTAAGCTCACAGCGTTTTATAGGGGAAAGTTTATTTTTTTTTCGGTAGTCATGTTTAAACGCTTCATTACGATTACTTATGGTGCAAATACAGCGCGCAATTTTTTCTGTTGGCCAATGAATTATTACTTCTACCTTTGCCTTGCAATGCTTACAGGAACCATAACACCTAATATTATCTTCGTTTTTAATTGAATAATTTTGAAATATAATAATAATAATAATAATAATAAATAAATCCTTTATTGGAACAAAAGTCATACATTTGATTTTAACCCGCCAAACTGCGTAACAGTTTGTCGGCGGGATTAGCGCTCGATTTAATATACAAAAGGTTGATACAATACAAAAGGTTTGATTTACGAAGGGTCCTGCGATATAATTATTTATTACTTAAGTACTTATAATTATGTACTTACTGACAGTTTATTTTTAGTTACTAAATACGAGTAGGTATCATATTTGGCGATTACAAACATTGTTTTGTACTGAATTCAGCAAGCAACACCTGTCTTAATTTCCTTTTAAGGGATAATTTACTTAAATTACCCTGATCTTTTCTAAGCCAGTCAATTTCATTATACAGTGTGGGGGTCAAATACTTGTCGGTTCTCTTACCATAATAGTTTTTAGCTGATGGCCGCACCAATTTACGCTCTCTAACTCTCCTAGTGTTATAGCTATTTTGTACTGGAACCTTAAATTGGTCATTATAGAACTGCTCAAGGACCACCAAATAGTTGACCTTCTCATGTACTGGAAGTAGTTTACATACGACGAAAAGTTTATCATAATTCTCTTTACATTCAGACTTAGTTTTTGAATCAACAAGATATTTCATAAAACGTATTTGCAGTAATTTTATACAGTTTAAATATGTTTTAAATGTACGACCATACGTGGCCAACCCATAACTAAGCAGTGACTCGGCGAGAGCAAAGTATATGACCCTCAGCGTTTTTCTACTCAGCGGTGTTTTCAAGGTATAAAACTTACTTAATACTGACCTGAGTCTTGAACACACACTGTCAACATGAGTCCTCCAGTTCATATTCCTATCTATCCACAGGCCTAGATATTTAAATTTACTCACATACTCCAGGCTTTCGCAGACACAATTGACCATCCCTGCGTGCAGGCAGTCGTAAGTATGGCCCACAATACTGATTTCAGAACTTAATACATTCTTTGCTACAAGATTATGTGGTGAATGAATGTGCAGCACTTTTGTCTTACTTATGTTTAAGATGATTCCGTTATCGTGTGCCCACCTAGTGATGTTATCAAAGTCTGCCTGCAGAACAGCTCTCGCCTCTTGCTCATTCTTGGAGGAATACAGCAGACACATGTCATCAGCGTACATATAAACCCGACAATTCTTGATCACGTTTCTTACTGAATTCACGTGCATTATGTAGCCAACCGGGCCAAACACCGATCCGGTCGGGACACCCAGCGTCACCGCTGCTTCTCGACCTGACACTCCCGCAATACTAGTTTGAAGAGTTCTGCCACTTAAATAATTTCTTAGCCATTTGTGCGTAGGGCCTCTGATTCCGCACTCATCCATAGCCTGGAGAAGTATCTCGTGATCCAGGGTATCAAACGCTTTTTTGTAGTCAATAAATAGCGCTAAAACCTGATGACCCTGATCTAAACTGATATTTACATCCTCCGAAAACTGTGATAGTGCAGTTCCAGTGCTACGACCGCGCCTAAACCCATGTTGACTATCTGTAAGTAGTATCCAACTGCACGGCGAACGTACATGTTTCCATATTTCTTCTCTTAGAAGGTTTGCCCATTGGTGACTTGGTAGCAAAGTTTTACAGCGAAAATCAGATAAGGTTCTTGTACGTTTCACGCAACGAGCAACGGGCTTAATTTTATCCCATTGATAAATATCAATAAAAAAATTATAAGTTTCGCACTCAGATGTTTTGTATGTTGCTATACTTTCTTCTGCAAATTCATCTGAACAATTGTCGGACTCGTCGTGACCAAAAAACAAATCGAATTTTTTTTTTATTGATTGGTATAGTGCTTTTTCTGACCTTTTGTAAGATAATCTTTGAGTAATCTCCTGAAATATTGGATCATTGGGTGAAGGTATATCATTTTTACGTGAAAAGTACTTCTTGAACTCACTCAAAACACACTTTTGTTCTTCTAATGGAACTACGGAAATCCGACCTCTTTTCATAGTTTATTATGAAAATCAACCACTACTTAAATATAACCACTAGGGGATTAATATTATTAGAAACAATTACTAGTGAAACTGTGTGACGCGAACGACAAAGACGCAACGTGACGAACTTTATTAATCAATAGGAGGGTAGGTAGTTTTAAAGAAAAAGTTTTTTCGGTGGTGCCCACAGATAATGTTGGAAATAAAAAGTATAAGATCTTAGTGTTTATAATATGTATTATGTTAGGGGCTTAGAACTTAGTTGCAGTATGATAGACTACTACAACAACAACTAAAGTGATAACAAGTTTTACGGAAGTCAAGCTTATTTAAGATTAATATACATAATATACTACAACTAAAAAACATAGACTTTCTATTTAGTTTTTCTATCTACTTTCTACTTATTTATCAATATTATTATTATTTTTATTTATTTATATTATGATTTTACTTTATTTCTTATTAATTAATAACGTTATTGCTTATTCTGTAATTTAAGAGTTTAAGACTAAGAAGAAACAAAGCTAGCAAAGTTTCTTTCTTGCGTAACTTTTTTCTAGTAAGACAAATAAATTTGAAAAAAATATATGTTGAGGTACTAAAAAGGTAGTAAATATTTACAAAGAGATAAATTAGTTATGTTGTCTCGAATTATGAAAATAAAAAGTGGTCCAGACATCCTGACGTCAGAATGTCTGACCACTTTCTTTACGGTTTATTTCGCTATCAATCGAGGTATTTAAAGCTAGGTACCAAATAGTAGCAAAAAGGTAGTGTATTTTGGTATTATCAAAACATCAAATATCTCTAGTGCTCCAGGGGTTCTGACGCTTACAATATCACACAATAAAAATGGCTAGTTGTTGGATCTGAAAAAAAACATTTAAAAAATCGTGATATTAAATGTTAAATTGAGATATCTTTGCTGTAAGTAGCATCATACCAACATCGAGTTTAACTACCTTTGCGCGAACGAAGTCGCGGGGGACTGCTAGTTGAAACATGAATGCATTACACAAACAAACAGCGTGCACCGAAAAGGATTATATTTGATTGTTTTTACCATGTAGACGAAATAAATGATTTTACTTATTCTTGTAAAATATCTTACTGGACTTTTCAGTATTTTTTTTGCCACTGCAAATGGAAATATAAATTATTGATTTACCAAAATTTTATGTAGAGCGGCTGGCTCTGCATTTAATTTTTTACCGACTAACACCATCTACCGGCGAATAGAAGCAACCTTTCTTTAAACAGATGTAATTATTACTTTCATCATTCATCCATGCTTTCATTATTAACTTTTCAGTAAAAACAGTAAAAGCTTTCAATTCTTGTAATGATCAAATATAATGTTTAACGGTAATAGATAGAACTATGCTGCTAACCATACATATTTTGAACTGCTAATGGCGCGGTCCCACGGCCCGTTTACCCGACAGGCCAAAACGGACGTTGCAAGCAAATGTTGCAACGCCTGGCGCGGCCCGTGCTAAGTGTTCCCACGTCATATTTGAATTGAACCACACCGACGGTGCGGAAAAATTGAACACATGCTGAAGGACAAAAAATCATTTACTCTGTTTCTTTCTATCACATGTAACCTACATAAACGCATTCTTTTCTTGTGTGAAAGAAAGAAAGTATCCATCTCTCTATACTATTTTTGATTCGAAGTTCCAATGTACTCTGTGGTTCCAATGTTTACTAATATTGGAATTGTTTATGAATTGACGAACCAATTAGTGATGTAGTATCGTAGACACTTAACGAATCATAATCGATCGTTACAGTTAACCGTTACTCGTAACGACTATATACTTACGTTATTGTAATGTTGTCTATTTGCTTATAGCACCATCAACAAGTAGTCGAATAAATATTTAATAAAATAAACATTAATAATAATCGCTTATTCAGACAAAAAGTCCCATTATTAAAATACATATCTATTTAAGAAAGTCGTGATAAGTTACACTATTTATAACTCAAGAACGGCTGAACCGATTTGGCTGAAAATTGGTGGGGAGGTAGCTTAGAACCAGGAGACAGATTTAGGATATTTTTATAAGGTTAAGCAACATAAAGCAAGGTCATTACATAGACTGACCATTTAATTCCATTCTAAGCGTCTCCGTGCTTCAGAGGGCAAAAACTTAGAGGAGATACCACTGGAGAGATCATGATGCGCTAACCCCTCTGCCAAATTTTGTTCATATGTTCAGGTCATTCTTTATTTGTGTGCGTATCTTTTTGAATGTGTTGCGAGTTTATTATAGTGTGGGTATGCGTGAAATTGTATCTGTGTGTGTTTACTTCGCCTCCCGCACCCCGCAAAAGTGCCACGAAAAATTTGTTCGGGGAATCGACACGATACTAGCTCCATTCTAATTACTCTGAGATCCAAAACACATAGGTTCCGTAACTAAAAATCTAACAATAATTTGTTCATTTAATAGACACATTGAAATGTCTTCCTATCGTCCGTTATAAGGTTCATCGGTTCACCGCAGAGCGAGAGCCACGATGCGCCGCGCGGGGCTAGCGAGCGGTTAAGGTACTGCTGAAAGATAGTTTGGCGCGGGTAGGGGCGGAACAGTGGGCAAAATGTGTGGCCCATGTTTTAAAAGAAGAGGAAAAAATGAAGAGTCTAGATGGAATATTGGATAGGGCAATAGACTCTGTGATGATGCAGTGCGAGATGGACGTGATATAGTGCAAGATAAATTGAAACTTAAACTTCAGCTTAATTCTGAGGAAGGTTGTCGACAAACATGTGGAAATGGTTTTGTTGACATGATCTGTAACTTCAAATGACCAGAACTGTAGGGATTCTTCTTTTAACGAATCGGCCCCTGGCAGCACTGCTTTCGGCCCATTATTATATTATCAGCTGGCAACACTGCTCTTCGCTACTGGTCACACCACACTGACTGCGACTCTGTATACTATTCTTATAAGATTCTTATCTTAGAGAAAGAAACCAATTTATATTCTGGCTACGATTCTTATCTATCACAGAACAATAATCAGAGGGCCTAGACAAGATGCAATCGCTACATAGCGAATCTATTTCTTCATTCGCTAACGGTGTCAATTCCCTACAATCTGTCACGTGATTTTTCGATGACATATGTCATTCTCATACATTTTTATACTTTCTATTAGCGATAGCGCTTGTAGAATGTCACATTGTCTAGGGGGGCAGTACAAGTACTATAGAATGCTCATCCAAGTGAGAACGAGTAGGCACGGGTAAGAACATAGCTTCGTTCCGCTCGCAAGCGCTAGTAGTCATACAAATGTGTTCTGTGATACAAATGCCAACGTTGTGTGCGCCGGTTGGGAGTTCATGGTTGATGATTTAATTCTTTACCTAGGTTAACCCCTGGAGGCCCAGTGGTTTAGTGATCTAAAAAGCATTAAATAACGAAAATATATCGAAGTCGTATCGTCGTCGATTATAGTCGTATTACGTAGGCTACTACATTAAATCAGATAATATAGAATGTATACAAAAATTTACTTCTCTGGCTCCTTTTTCGGAATATGATTGTGAAGTCAAAAAAATGACAAGCTAAATGCGATTCACTATTATTCATCATTTAACTTGCGTTCACCTTATCACGCAACTCTAACGGCTATACTTGAGTACTTACTGAAAACATTAACAGTCCATATCGTTAAAACTACTGAACCGATTATGATGATACTTATACTCTTCCCTAATTTAGAAGATACTACAACTATTTCAAAAAGAATTACCACAATCGGATTTATAGTATGGGAAATCGGGGGACAAAACTACATACATACATTCATGAGATTTGGTACATTGGTTTAGAAGCCCACAGAACACAGAATACAGAAACTCTGTTTTGAAGCCGGTTGAAAAGTTATCGTTAACAAAAACGTACAGGACCCACATACACCGGTTGACCCCCACAGGTACCTTGGGTACTTATTACAGGTTTCCCCAGTGGCATGACACAATGGTGGTGTGGCCTAACAAAATATTATGTTATGATTATCTGTATATTGGGTATGTTATGTCACTAGACACTCATCCATTAATAGAGCGTTAGTGATCACGTGACCGACTTCGAGAAAACCCATATTTTAATTCGTGTTTTACAGAAACAACTTAAAACATTATTTTTTATTACAAAGTACTTTTAAAATATAATAAATTTTAAAGATTTCATCAACTCGTACCATATTATCGTACCAGTCAAATACTCTGTGAAGAAGCATCCCCCCCTTTTTCATTTACCTGCAGCACGGTAACGGCGACCAGCCGCAGTAATCCACACCCATATTTATTAATAATCAGAAATAATTGTCATAATGTTTGTTTTCTAACCCAATCCATCTGTCGTACCATACCACTTCTCCATCAATTTCGATATTTGGGAACATAAAAAATAGTGAATATCTCATAGCCATCTGATCCCAAGTAAAGCCTATAATAAATAGTGTGTGTTATGGTACCTAACCAGACAACTGTACAAATATACCAACGGGCCCATCAAATAAACTTTATATATGAATATATTTTATCAATTCATTAATTAAATCAACTAGCCATTCAAATTGTCCTAGCTGATATTTTTTATTTGTAAATACCAATAATTTAATATCGATGAAATTATTAATATCGACAACGGCATCGAACCTCAGAGAAAGTACCAAAGGAGTTAGTATCGCGTTGATTCCCCGAACAAATTTTTCGTGGTACTTTTGCGGGGTGCGGGAGGCGAAGTAAACACACACAGATACACTTTCACGCATACCCACACTATAATAAACTCGCAACACATTCAAAAATACACGCACACAAATAAAGAATGACCTGACCATATGACCAAAAATTTGGCAGAGGGGGTTAGCGCATCATGCTCTCTCCAGTGGTATCTCCTCTAAGCATCGAACGCGTTAATCACTATCCATCTCGGCGGGGTGCGGGGCTGTGGGGGGTGGTACATGTAGCCTCGCGTTTTGCACCTCCTTCACCCCCGTGAAGCGTGATTTTTATTTAAATCAAAAGTATACAAAAATAATTTAATGGTGAAAAGTAATGCTTGAATTATCTTTAGTGTGTTTCAGAGTATTCGATTTACAAGATTTTATTGTAGATTTAAACATCTTTTGTTTGTAAAAAAAGTTCGCGTGAACTTGCGACAAACGTGTGATCGCGTTCTATCCATCGCCTTATAATACCGCTGTGAGCTCTAGTTGCGAGTCTGATAATTTCATTGTTTTGCTAATAAAAATGGTTAAATGTGCAATAAAGTCTTGCACGTCCGATACTCGGAAATACAATAATGACCGTAAAATTAATAAATTAGTAACGAAAAAAATAATATCATATTCACGACAATAGTACCGTTAGCGAATTTATCGACATTTACGCCTGTGACAGATTACACCCATCACTACTTGTCACTGGGTTCAACTGCCTACGCTGTGTTTAAGGGGGTCATAGACAAACGCGTATTCTATTCTTAATACTTAACTCATGTTATCTATGGACTCTGTAATCTGTGGGTAATATACTCTGTGCGTGCACTATCTGTGGGTAATTATCATGAAGAAATAGGGTCAAAGTGGAGTCCAAACTCCAAATAGTTGATTGAGGCATACGCTATCCCTTTCATTGAGGCCGGATCTCTCTTTCTAAGTGGTCCAATGTGTGGTCCATGTAATAATTTAAATTACCCGAGAAATGGATACCCTAATATAGAAATGCTCTACTTCAACATCAAAAGATTGTTTTCCACCCGAAAACATAAAATACGATGACAATCATGTCTAATAAATTTTTTTTTGGTATTGTTCTGCGAGTACGATTAGGATAATGTTATATTGTGTTTTCGCCAATTGTACTCAAATGCAATTTTAAATACCGATTTTAAGGGTTCATATTTTGTGGCAACACTGGCGCTTATTGTCAGCATGAAACTGTCTGTCATTTAAATCGATCCAACATTTAAATACCATAATTTCACGATAAAGTGAATTAAACTAATAAGAATGGTGATAAAATGTGTAGTACTTAGTTGAAAAAAATTTGTTGTACCCCTTAGATGATACCGAATATCACTCGTAAGTCCGATTTGTTCAATAATGTACCTACCGATGATCCCTTTGGATTATGCACCATATTTTCGATCAGTTCTTCTTTCGATAGGCATATAACACGTTTTCAGTTCGTTTGTTAGTATTGGGTTTAACTTTCTATTAATTTGTAGTTGAATTATCTAATTTAAAATATTTTACATTGTTTTCATAGAGTAACCATGGTAAAGATTTTTTGAAGACTTTCCGTTTTGGGGATTTTTTTACCGCCACTTTATGATAAAAAATATACGATGTAGGTATTTAGTTCAAGGATTGATATGGAAAAAATATTGTATGTTCAAGTGTGTATGTAGTTTTAAACATATTATTAAAATCATATTTATTCTTGTCGCCTCCTAGTCCTGTCGCGTCTAGTAGCCTCCGTGGCGCAGTGGGAAACCGCTTGCTTGCATACCGGGGGTCGCAGGTTCGAATCCTGCGGGGAGCAACAACTTTGTATATTTGTTCCTTACTGGCTAGGACAATGCAGGCTGGTCATCTGATTGTCTGTAAAGTAAGATGATCCATGCGTCGGATAGGCATATAAAAAGTCGGTCCTGCGCCTGACCTCTCCCCGGTCGTGTTGATCTTTCGTATCACTAAACTGTGAGAGGTAAAAGGAAGAAAGAGTGCACTTGTGGCTACGCAAGCATTTGTGCACTGGCTGATGGCTGATCTTGCGAAAGATTGGCCACTGTGGTCGTATCGGCGAGAGTACCTATATCATTCTATAAATATACATATAATCACGCCTCTTTCCCGTAGGGGTAGGCAGAGACCACTTCTTTCCACTTGCTACGATCCTTACATACTTGTTTCGCTTCGTCCACTTTCATTATTCCCTTCATACATGCTCTTCGGTTTAGGGTACTCTTGACCTGGCCTTTCTTCAAGACGTCCCTGATTTGGTCTTGAAACGTCCGCCTAAGTCTACCCCTTCCAACACTTTCATTCACACTCGCCTTATACACTATTTTCGTCAATCGTTCCTCATTCATTCTCTCGACATGGCCAAACCATCTCAGCATACCTCAATTTTTGTCACAACATCTTCTTTCATACCACAACGTTTCCTTATGTCACTATTTCTTAACCTGTCACTATACCTGTCACCTGTCAATATATATACTGTTTTATTTACCCGTGGTCAATATTAATACATTTTTTATTTTCTTGTAGATTTCCTAAAGATATTGAGCGAAGGAATATTATGACTATCCATTGTCCCATTCGAAAAGAAATTTTATGAAGCTGCAATGATCTGCAGTTGGTCCAATGGAAACCTAAATTTACTGCAAATGCTTTTTCTATCGTCTAATGTGTGGGTTACAAGGTGTTTTAGTTGTTTGCATATAATGGAAATTGCTATTCAATATCTTGTGATTAATCAGAAATCGTTAAACGTACTGAATAAATGATCTTGTAATACAATTTATTTTTATCATAACTTCATATGCTTTTATTTTCACAACCATTAACTTATTATTTATTTATTACTTGATTGTCTGTAAAGTACTCAGAGTAATTAGAATGGAGCTAGTATCGCGTCGATTCACCGAACAAATTTTTCGTGGCACTTTTGAGGGGTGCGGGAGGCGAAGTAAACACACACAGATACAATTTCACGCATAACCACACTATAATAAACTCGCAACATATTCAAAAAGATACGCACACAAATAAAGAATGACCTGACCATATGAACAAAATTAGGCAGAGGGGTTAGCGCATCATGCTATTTTATTATTTATTTATTTATACTCTTTATTGTACACACATAAAAATAAAATAAAAAGGACTTGAAGGAATTTGTACAAAGGGCGGCCTTATCGCTATCCGCAATTTCTTACAGGCAACCTTGGGATGGAAAAAAGATTGCATGGAATACGAAAAGTGGGGTAGTTAATATGTGAGACAATATACACTAATAAAAATACATATAATAAGTTACATGCTATCTCCAGTGGTATCTCCTCTAAGGTAAAGTAAGATGCTCCATGCGTCAGATAGGTATGTAAAATGTTGCGCCTGGTCTCTCAACGGTCGTGTCGGTTTTTCGTATTTTGAGAGGTAAACGGAAGCAACTAGACATATTTAATCGGTTTAAACTTAAAGCTTAAACAAGCCAAGTAAGTCGTATTAAGCGACGAAGTTAAAAAGATGTCCTGATTTTTCATGAAACATCAAGGTTACCCTCTTAGAAAGGGAGATTCGACCTCAATGAAAGGGATAGCGTTGACCTCAGTCATGTATTTGGGAGTGTTTTCTCCACTTTGACCCTATTTCTTCATGGTAATTATCTATGATCTGTGGTGCGAATAAAAAAAAATATTTTTTTTTTTGTTGTAAAGAGAGAAAATAAATTCAATTTTAAATTTAAATTCGGTCAGCACCAGCACACTTTTGATTGAAATTCGATAATCCCTAATTTTAATTTCATGGAACGAAGAACCTGTAGTTAGATTTCTGCCGTACTTATTATAATACTCTGTGTGCCTGTGTGCTTATATACACTTGTTTGTTGTATTGCACTCACTTTCAAAAACACGGATTTCTTTACTTGATTTCTTAGCCTGGTTGTGTGAGAGTAAACTTATCTTATTTACTTTTGTGTTAATTTACCGTTATGATTGTCTCGTGAACGTGGGAAATGCGTGGTGATATATCGTTATCTCGGAAGTTCGTTAGAATGCACCTGCACCTCAGAACGTTGCACTGACTCGGATGCATCGCACCGCGCACCGATAACAAGATCTGACGACTGACGACACGCTAATCACAATCCAGTTATGTTACGTGGTAATAATTACTGGCGCAGGTAAAATGATCAAGCATCGACAAGTCAGCAAGAATTCAGACTTAATATGACTCATTCGTGGTCACTGGCATTTCGGTATTGTTTTGTTTTTGTGGAATACCTTAGCGATGAGTAAATTGCGGTCGATCAAGTGACGAAAAGGTTGATTATCTATGAAAAGTGATGTTCCATTTTCAAAAAAATTGTTATTGTTAAATTAGGCGGGGATTACAGTGAGTTTTAGTGTAGTGTTGTGATGTAAAATATGATCAAAACAAGTGTTTAACAATGGCCCAGAGCTCAGTTGACTCAGACAGGCTATCCTCAGCGGGCTTATCAACTCACAGTTCTGGAACAGCAGGGACAGTTGGTGGGTCTGTAGTTGGAGTGAGGCCTGGTGACCCTGGCCTTAAAAGGGAAGATGAAGATGATTATAACTTAGGACCGCTACCTCCAATGTGGGAAAAGGCTTTCACACCATCAGGAGAGGTGTATTTCATTGAGTAAGTCTTTATTGAAATTTCTAAGAGTATTGTTTGAAAATCAACTACATTCAGCTATTTTCTTATTCTTTGTCTTTTATACTTTTTATGGCTTGTCATTGACAAGATCTTAAATATGCAATAGAGCCTTCACTTCTTTTACTATTACCTACCACCACTGGTTGCCTGCGACACGCACAATGTCATCTGTCCACCCAGTGTAGTGGGAAGCCTGCCTACTCTGCGTCTTCTGGTTCGTGGTCGCCACGCGAGAACCTTTATTCCCCATGGGTTATCAGTCGAGTAATGTGGCCTGTCCATTGCCACTTCAACTTGCAGATTCTGAGAGCTAGATTTATTTTGCCTAATTTATTATAAACAATTAATTTTAATATAATTTTGAATAAAACTATGATTACTTTCAGCCATAACACAGGCACGTCACACTGGCTGGACCCCCGGCTCGCAAGAGTCCGTAAACACTCGTTAGGTGAATGCGGTGAAGATGAACTGCCATTTGGTTGGGAGAGGGTTACTGATGAGAGATATGGCTCATATTACGTAGACCATATTAACAGACGGACCCAGTATGAAAACCCTGTATTGCAAGCTAGAAGGTTGAGAGGTAATAATTGTTGTAATGACATTTCTTTCACAGGTTCACTGCCGCACTTACAAATGTCGCCAGTGCATGTATCTATCAGGGATCGATAACTTTAACCATTGCAGGATTCCCAGATTGTTTATTTTAAACATGAAATGGCTTAATTATAATCAACGATAACTGGTGTTTATGTGTGTTGCAGTTAGTCTAGCCTTATGATTCCCTATGAGAACTAAACTATGAAAGGCCACTTTGCTGCCAGCTAAATGAATCCGGTTTGTCCCTTCCCACCACAAATCTTTTGGCACTGGGTCCTTGTGCTTGTATTATTAATAATCAATCAGGCTTCACCATCTATGGTAGCATGACCACTTACCATCAGGTGGGATTGCAGCCAACTACCTGTTTATATTATGTAAAAATAATTACAGTTGATAATTGTTTTTATTTCTAAATTGTTTAAGTTTTTAGATAATGTTAAAGTAATATTTTATGTAATCAGTAAGGCTCAAGAATTGTGTAGTACACATAATTGGTTAATTTTACTGCTTCGTTACATGCCATTGAGCTATTAAGTAATATAATAGCCATAGAGGTTTTTTTAACCGACTTCAAAAAAGGAGGAGGTTCTCAATTCGTCTGTATATTTTTTTTTTTTTTTTTTCTTTTTATGATACGATTTGAAAAAATCTTGCTTCCATCCATTCTTCAATCCATTGATTGGGTCCCATAAAAAAAATATTGCGTAGTAATAAGTAGTTCCTGAAAAACAAGAATGGTGACTGCGCACTGAGAGCTGCAGGAAAGCCTATATCGATGACTTTATGTCGCTTTTTAAGGACAAAAATGGTCATAACTCTGGCAAATATTTACCAATTTCAATGATTCTTTTTTTATTCGAAAGAAGAAACCACTGTATTAAATCTGTATGAATTTTATTACAACCGGATAAGAACTTCCTGGAGAACCATGAACGATGTGGAGGAATTTATCTGGTAAAAACCATAAAACTGATGTTCTCCATTACATTGCTCTGACAATTATGAACCGATTGCGATGATTCTTTTTTTATTCGAGAGAGTAAACTGCTATGATGATTCCATGCAAATTTCATTACGACCGGATATTTTTTTCTGAAGAAACATGAATTATGTAAAACTATGTAGACGATAATGTGATCATAACCTATCTAGATAATTTTACGGTTTTCGATGGTTCAATCTTTATTATTTCAGTTATATTGTAAATTCTTCAATTGGGTATTTCAATTTCTTTTTTTAGTTGTTAAATGGAAAGATCATATATAAGTTTTATAGTAAAACTATTTTTAGTTTTTTTTTATTCAAAAGTTATTTCAAAATAAAAAATATAATTTTTGAATCCAGTACCGGAAACACGCCGACAGCTCCTGAACAAACCCGAGCGGGTGTGACGTGAACGTCACTGAACGACACTGAACGTTACTGTACGACGACACTGAACGTCACTGAACGACACTGAGTGACACTGAACGACACTGAACGTCACTGACGTGACACTGAACGTAACTGACGTGACACTGAACGTCACTGACGTGACACTGAACGTAACTGACGTGACACTGAACGACACTGAACGTCTCTGAATGACACTGAACGACACTGAACGTCACTGAATGACACTGACGACGTTCAGTGTTGTGGTTCAGTGACGTTCAGTGTCATTCAGTGTCGTTCAGTGTCGTCGTTCAGTGTCGTTCAGTGACGTTCAGTGACATTGAAATGAAACTAATTTTACGGATTATATCGCGGTTTATTTTTTATTTTAATTACCCGACGTTTCGAATACTTTACAGCATTCATGGTCACGGGCGGACTGAGGTGGTAGCAGTCCAAATGTCATAGTTGTCTTAGGGTACCCCTTCTAATTATTATTGTTAGTCCGATCTACGCAGAAAGAGCTTACAGTATCTTGAGGTCTTGCAGTGGAATGCTTGTCTTTGGATTTGACTATGTTTATCACGGGATCCCAAGCTGGTGGTAGCACCCAGCCATCTTCTCTATTGAAA
Source organism: Furcula furcula (assembly GCA_911728495.1). Lineage (NCBI taxonomy): Eukaryota > Metazoa > Arthropoda > Insecta > Lepidoptera > Notodontidae > Furcula > Furcula furcula. The sequence continues at coordinate 12,585,439 of OU452267.1, read as the reverse complement.
TTTGGATGCTTTTTAATTTCAATAGCCTCACGAATCATCCTTGGTAGGTAGCGCTGTTCTTTTGCGAGGATTTGTGGTTTGTCAAACGTTCAGTGTCGTTCAGTGTCGTTCAGTGACGTTCAGTGACGTTCAGTGTCGTCGTTCAGGGTCGTTCAGTGACGTCAGTGTCGTCGTTCAGGGTCGTTCAGTGACGTCAGTGTCGTCGTTCAGTGTCGTTCAGTGACGTTCAGTGACGTTCAGTGTCGTTCAGTGTCGTTCAGTGTCATTCAGTGACGTTCAGTGTCGTTCAGTGACGTTCAGTGTCGTCGTTCGGTGTCGTTTTTGAGCAATAAATTTTCAATATTATTGTCTAGTCACCTGTAATAGCCTGTTATTAAATCGCTTTAACATTATGACGTCACACCTATAAGGTGACCAATCTTGGTGCGTTTAAAGTCACGTGATTTTTATATAAATTTTAATTGTTTATTTATATAATTGAAAAACTTTTTTTTTAACTTTTTTGCTTTAAATATCAATATTATTAATAATAAAGTTTTAAAATAAATAAAATAAAATATTTTTTTTTTTTCAAATACCTAAGTGTTATTAACCAACTTCAAAAAAGCTTCTGTATTCGACGCGTATGTATTTAATATTAATAAAAATGCGTAATATTCATATAGGTTAGTCTATGTGGGCTTCTAAACAAACAGTACCAAATTTCACGAGTATGTATGTAGTTTTGTCCGCGGATTTCTCAGAAACTACACATCCGATTGCCATAATTCTTTTTACAATAGTGTTGTTCAATAAAAAAAAATGTTTGTCTTCAAATGTTCCATCAAAATTAGTTCAGTAGTTTAAAAGATATAGACTTTTTATGTTTCTGAATGAGTTACTCTAACTCTCTTCGAGTTGCGTGATAGTGCTTAACTTACCTATCTTGGTAAAATAAAAATCACTTGAAAGTGTTAAATAATACTATTTTTAGATAAAATAACATCACACTGGTATTACAGCCGAATGGTGCCAAGGAAGGGGTTCAAACCAACGATATACAGAATGCCAATCAGGTCCCTTAGCCACTAGGGCCTTAGCACATCAATATTAATTGCAATATAATATTTCAGCTGAGAAGCTGTCTTCAGAGAATGGTGCGGGTGGACAAGCCAACGGCCACGCCTCTACTGGTGAACTCCGTGGGGAGAGGTTCACTATCAACCTTACTAAAGGCACACAGGTAATCAGCACATACAATTATCGTTAGCATAGATAAGAGTATATTACTTAGAAATAGGTAACTCCCACGTCGAAACGTGCCCCCCAACACCAGTGCCTGCAGTGGACTGTTTTGAAACTAAATAGCCTCGGCCATTTTTTTGGCAAAGTAGGTTACGCACTTGAAACACTCAAAACACTCAGACCAAGGTGGGAATCGAACCCACGACCTATTAGCTAGTGGCCAAGGCCCTAGACCAACGGGTCCGTCATCTATAACACCCCCCCCCCCCCCAAATCGTTGCCTCTAACCGCAACTGCTTCGGAGTCGCTGGACGTTAAGAGTGTGGGCCCCAGGACGTCCTTTGAGTACGGCGGCGACTCCGAGGACGGCGGCGGGGTTGCGACCCCCGTCCCCTCCCCTCAAAGGCACTGAGGGGCTTTTGGTGCAGGTCCCACCGGAAAGCCCGGGATTCCCCTCTCATGTGCCGATGCGACAGCCGCGGGGGTTTTAGTAAGAATCTCACATACTCTGGTCGAGCCCCACAGCTCCGAGAGACCTTTTGACGGTTTTCCCCCGCGAAAAAAAAAGCTTGTGTGAATTGTCCAAGAATATTAATAAAATATGTCTAATACATATTTATCTCTTCCGCAGGGTTTGGGCTTCACACTAATCGGTGCGGAAGGTATACCAGAGACTGAAGGCTACCTACAGATACGCAGTATCGTGCCACATAGTCCCGCGTGGATTGACGGTAAGAAGACGAAGACCAGCTTATATTGATGAGCTCATAGCCCCTGTTCAGTAAACGATCGGTTAAGCAACGTCAGGGAAAGCCAGTCCTCAGATGGTTAACCATTTAGTAGCAGTTGAGTTAAGCGTCTCCATGCTTTGGAGGGTACGTAAAAAGGATATGTGGTCATTTAGACAGCAGTTGTTAAGCCAAGTCAGACCTAAAGGCAGTTTAAAGAACTTGGACACTAGGTTTGCCTTAACCATTTGCCACGGCAAAACAAAATTGATTAAAAAAAAGGAATTTAGGGTTGATTTAAATATACTAATCTTTTAGGGGTAGTTTTTAGGGGGTCGTGTGTGGAGTACTGTAGTCACATATGGGCTAGTGCTGCTAAATGTCATCTTGCAGCTTTGGACTCAGTGGAGAGGCGTGCTAAGAGGCTTATTGGTGACGCAGAGTTAGTAGCGGCCAATTTACAAAGCCTAGAGCACAGGCGCAGAGTAGCCAGCCTCTCGGTATTCTACAGGATGCATTTTGGAGAGTGTGCGCAGGAATTGCATGACTTGATTTCACCATCTCCCTTTCAACTTCGGACGACGAGACGCACGGCACGCACACACCCTTATGTGGTGAAAGTGCCTTCAGTCCGGACTAAGCGATTTGCTTCTTCATTTATAATAAGGACAGCTAAGGACTGGAACAGTTTGCCTGCGTCGGTTTTCCCGCCCGATTATAATGTGGGTGTCTTTAAGACTAGAGTGAATAGGCTTTTAATAAAAGCTTCTTAACATCATATTTCTAGGTATTTCATTGTTTCTTAGTGCTATTTTTCTACTCAGCTCCCGTTGGGTGTAGTAAGAGACTTTCTATTACCTACCACCTATACAATGATCCGCAAAACGCAAGCGTAGGGATTATGGCAACCTCTCCCTTCTACGGGCAGGGCTTTATTTCACAGTGGGCGGACCCCTATGACGCCTGCCATGCGTGGGGATTATAGCAATCCCTCCCTTCTAAGGGGGAGGGCTTTGTTGAGCGGTGGTCCTGGTCTGGTCAGACTACTATCCCTTTGGCTTTTTAGTTTGTTGTACTTTGTATTTTTTTATTTTTTTCTGTCTTATTTGATATTGTGAACGGCAAGACACACTGTCGCTCTGATCTAATTGTAACATGACACACTGTTTAAAAAAAAGTGATAAAATGACAAGCCCGCTGAGTTTCTTGCCGGATCTTCTCAGTTGAGGCCGCGTTGTGATCCGGTGGTAGCTGCTTTAAAAAAAATATAAAAAATCATGACCTTTCAAAAGTGCTAGCGTTAAGTCTTTCGGCTGCTGATGATGGTGATGATTTCCATTCAGTATCTTATAAAGAAGTTACCTCTAAAGGTTAGATAGAACCCTACATTATTCATACATAACAATGTGTGCAGGTGGTCTCCGACCGGGCGACGTGGTGGTGGGCGTGGGATCCCACGGGGTCCGTGGGTTACCGCAGGCGCAGGTCGCACAGCTGTTCCAGGCCATCGCACCTGGAACACAGGTCGCATTGCACCTAGTTCGAGGTACGTGAAAACATACACACACTAGATGATACATCACCCAATTGCATCGTCGCTTTCCATCAGGGGGGATTGCAGACAAGCACTAGAATATCGGAAAACCAAAAATGAACCTGGCAGCATCATTGCTTATAAATAAATACAGAAAAAGCAATTTAGACCAGGGATTCCTACACTATTATGGACAAGAGACCGCTTTTCCAAAATAAACTGATACCTCAGACCCCCCAGCGTGTTAAATCGCGTATATCCGTCAAATACAAAACAAGTGAAGATGCGCCTATAACAACACGTAACACAACTTATACAGTTAAGGGGGTAACAACGGTAAAATTGCAAAAATAGCCTTAGTTTAAAGAGTTCGATGGATCAATCCGCTATTGTATTGGCTATGAAAATTATATGTACTTATACCTCAGATCTTCAGCAAATAGTTTTATTGATTAGATATTGGATTAAATATAACGTTTTCAAGCAATATGTATTTAAAAAATGTACTACGTTGGATATGAATTGTGTTAGCGTTCAATATCCGTTCATCGGATAGACGTCAAACTTGGACTATAAAAAGCATAATAACCTATTCTACAATTTGTATTGATTACATTTCTTAATTTCATTCATGTTTTACAAGAAATTATAGAAAAACCACGTACGCGATGCATTTCCCCTTGCAGCGCCCCCGCGGTCGCCTTGCATCAGTCTTTCGTGGACTGTTATGGAGGGTGGACGTGCTCGATTTTTTTTTTGACAAGACGAATTTAATTTAAATGATTTTGAACATATTTTTAATTAAGATATGTTACATATGGTATAATTATAACATTATAAATAATTTCAAATGAAATCTATACTTCTATATTTAATTAAATATGTTTTTATAGTAATACCATATTTTTGGTTCGTCATAGAGTATGCGAAAAAATTGTTGCCGAGTATTATGCCTAACTATTAAAGCGTATCAGTCATATGTGATCTTACTAATTGAAATCGTATTTAATACTGTGTAGGTCGACAAAATGACATACATTATGATATTCTTTACATTATGTTTTTTTTTGTCAAAACATGAACGGTGTTATTATTACTATCATGTTGGTTTTTGCAACTTAGCAACGAGTCGAGTACCTGGGTGGTTGGCTTGGTGGTGAGCGACACGCTTACCTACTGATAGTTGCATTGGACAGTTGCTCGTCTTTTGAAACATCTGGATGGTTAAGTTGGAAGGGTGTTATCTAGGTGGCGCCACTTTAATCTTAGATTTCTTCCGCAATGTAACATAAGTAGAAGGTCACTGTAGCTGGCAAAATAACTATCGGACCAAAAGGTTTTGGATGACAGGGACAGGAAGAGACTTTTCTATGGGTGGGTGCTTCGATTACTATCAGGTAATACCTTGTTAGTTAACTAAGTTGCGTAACAATAAACTGATGGTGTTGTTGGCAGGCACGAGAAAAAATACCATCGCGTTAAAATGTTAGTTACTCTAAAACCAGATTGCTTATTAGAATCAATGTAAATTAAATATCTATTTAAATTTTACATTACCTATGCACCTACCAATATGACGCTCTGCATCATCCAAAGGTAGACTGGCAGAGAATGCCTAAGGCATTAAGTCCGCCTTATACATATTTAAGTGTGCTAAAGAATAAATAAAATAAAATGTCAAATGCTCCGCGTAGTTCAAACCCCGCGATGGGTACAGAACTCAAGATGAAGTTACGTTACGTACTCTCGCGGTCACGAACGGTCTATCACCTTTAGGACGACAATCGCTTGCACGTGCCGGCCCAAAATACATGCGGGCGGGGTAAGCGCCCGGAATGTCGTTCAAACTATTTTGATTGAAAACTGAAACTTACACTAAAAAAGACTATTACTGAATTCGTGCGTTCAAAAAAACAGTGCTACGGATTCCTTTGGCAGTCATGTATATTGAATAACAACACAGGTCCGTTAATTTTGTAGTTTGCTACCCTGGCTGCTGACCTTAAGGTCTTGGGGTCGATTCCCACACAGGACAAACATTCATGTGCATGAACATAATCTGTTTGTCTTGGGTCTGGGTCGTTTTTAACTGTACTTAATAATGGAAAAAGTTAAGTATCTTATCATAGTTTCAGTTTGATGGCCATTACGGAGTCGATCACGGAACTCATCTACATCATCATCAGCAGCTGAGACGTCCACTGTTGAAAAAAGGCCCTCTCTCCCTTAGAGGGGAGGGGTTGCCATAATCCCCACGCCTCCTGCCAGGCGTGGGGATTATGGCAACGCGGTTGGGGATCGCAGATACGTGGTAGGTAATCCAATAAAAAGTCGCTGCTGCTCGGCTTCTTGTTTTACCTTAGTCGCCTTTTACGGACACCCAACGGGAGGAGATGGATGGGTGCTATTGTTCTTATCATGGAACAAATTGTCACAATAAAAATAATTTATTATTTCTGGTTGGAAACTAGCAAGCTTCCAAGATTCGGGTAATTGTGCCGCTCTTAAAGATAATATACACATTAGAATAGGAAACATTACAGTTACACGCTTCTTTAATAATACCGCTAGCATCTCATCAGGGCCACTGGCATGCATTGCAGCATCTTAAGTCACTCTCTTTGTAATACTCGAACATCGCAATCAATCATCAATTTGGTTTCAGTTCATTTTTCCAGGGATCAAAAAGCTTAACTATTAGATGGATGTTTATTGGTTAGAGAATTTGGAACTAATTCAGGAAATATGTTAAAAAGGTCCCTTTTTAAGAAACTTATCTACTTTTTAAGAAAAACATCTATATTTTGAGGGCTCTGTTAAACGCTTTCGTTTTGACGTGCAGAACAGAAACCTTAGAACTTTGTGCATATTTTCATTTCAAGTACGCTTACAGTAGTCACGGCGGATCTTTGTGTGTCTGAAGTTGGCTGCAAGACGCTGTGCAGTAGCTATTTTTATGTTTATGTATTCAGAACTCACAACTGTACTTGCGCAATGGTTCTCCAACCCTAACTTCAGACACACAAAAATCCTCTGTGACTACTGTAAGTTATAAATAGTACGAATTTATATGGATTCCGAATGGCAGGCACAATGTATTCAGCTAGGTCGAAGTGCGTTCCGGTTGTAACCGGACCTAACTAATAGCCACCAACAATAGAATAGAAGTATGTATAAGTCTTACTAGTCAGGCATTGGCCATTCTATAATAGACGAACTGAACCTTTGATATGAAGTTTGGAATATGAAATGCAATAATCCATATCCTGACGCAACACGTCAACTACGTTACCACTGTAAATTGTTGTTATCAGATTGTAATTAGGTGGCACGCCAAGGTATAAATCAAGATATTAAATAGTGGGTTACCGTTCTTAAACTGCATCAGTTTTGTTCTTTTCGTGTCACTATGAAATGGCAAAAAGCTTTGAGTTAAAATCGGTTTTTATCATGCATTTAAATAATTAATCAGTCATTTATTTTACGTATACATAATCAACAAAACATTCAAAAGTGATATTATTAAATTTGTAATAGATATAATTTTATTGAAATTTCATTCTATAACGGAATAGGCAAAATTAACAGAACTCCATTTGACACATCTGCATATTTTAGTCTATAATTTTTCAAATGTAATATTCATATTTGCTGGTAGCGCCCTCTACGATGACAACTCTCGGCCGGAGCGGCCAGATTCTCAAGGTCATTGGCGCATGTTACCCCCTTAATTAATAGGGGTCGATTTTTAGATCTCATCAACTCCTTAAAATCAGTTTTTGTTTATGTCGACCTCTGTGAAACCGATTTTGACCCCAAAGGGTCGATACCAACCAACCACTTTGGATATCCTTGATTTAGTTGATGAATAATTTTTCAATTAGTATATCAAAACATTTTGTTATAGTTATTCCCTGATATATCTTTACTGTTGACATGAGTGGTATTGACTTACCGGTTTTCTTTTTTCCCTTGTTTTTTCTTTCGAACGGCAGGACACACTATCGCAGGTGCTGATTCAATTGTAACAAGAGAAACACTGTTTAATAAAAAAGTGAAAAAATACAAGCCCACTGAGTTCCTTGCTGGATCTTCTCAGTTGAGGCCAAGTTGTGATCCGGTAGTAGCTTTTAAAAAATTGACCATTCAAAAATGTCAAAGTTATTTTTGAATTTGAACTGGCAGGCAATGCTGCCAGTAAGCCCGTAAGTCGATGTAATGACTAAAAAACCTATGGTAATATTGTATGATGTACAGGATATCCGTTGTCATTCGACTCTGAGGACCCAAATACGCGAGTATTGAGCACTCTAGCGGTCGACGCCGCCACGCCTGCCACCTCGGATGCTGTAGCCATGCAACAACTCACCAGGGCACTCAGGACCAGGTACTCCTAGCAGTTCAATTTTGGTACTAAACAGGTCTTCATCAGCTACCGAAAAACTTCCACAGCTGAACAAAGGCCTCACCCTTTTCCCCACACTTGACAGACGGCTTGGGGATCGCAGTATAAGTGGTAGGTAATCCAATAGAAAGACGCTGCTGCCCGTCTTCTTGTTTTCCCTTAGTCGCCTCTTACGAACACCCAACGGGAGGAGATGGGAGGGTGCTATTCTTACCCGGACTCCACGCGGGTCTAGTATACGGATAACACAACGAAAAGCAAACCATGAAATAACTTGATTGGTAGGTGAAGTATAACACTTCCCGGGGGCTATAATGCCCCCCAGCGGTGGGCTAAAAGGCAAGGCACTGAAGGCGCTTCTGGTGCTGATCCCACCCTAGACCTCTGATTACATGTTACCGTCATGTGCCGATGCGACAGCCGCGGCGGATTTAGTGGGTAAGAATCCCACAGCTCCCTGGGTCCTTTTAAAGGCTTCACCGCGAAACTAAAAAAAAGGGAGGTACCACCGCAATATCAAATTCTGTACCTCCAAGCATCAGACTGTAAACATTTCTGTGTTCCAATTTGTCTGGCAAAATAACTGGACCCAAGAGACTTAATAGTTATCTTCATGAGTGACGAGAGCGGGCAATACAGTCCTTATCAAATGTCACACCAGGTTCAATCTGGAGTCTCCAAACCACGAGGGGACGAGTACGGGTCGGGATGAGCCTGACAACTCTCCCGCGACGCCTCACAGCCCGTTGCAGCGACGTATGCTATCACGCTCCTTCGACCTGGACGAGCTCGCCACCAACGACGCTCAACCACCGCCCAGGTGTCCCTCTGCCGACCATCTACTGACATTAGCTTCTGGTAAGTACCACTTCTACTACAGGGAGAGTAGGAGAAGAATTCGGGTGCGTGTAGAGAAGAATTGGGGTGTGCGAAGAGAAGAATTGGGGTTCGTGGAGAGAAGAATTTGGGTGTGTGGAGAAAAGAATTGGGGTGCGCGGAGAGAACAATTGGGGTGGGCAGAGAGTAGTAGTGCAGTTCGTGGAGATAATTTTGATAGAGGAAGAGGTTTTTTTGTACTAGATTGTAAGGTCCTTTTTACAAGGGACCGTTCAGGCACTAATTAATAGCAATAACCGTCCAGTCCCCCAGCCAAGTTGTCATTCTACAATACGACACGCTGGAGAATAGAAAACAATTATATGGGAATAAATGTATCTCTTCACGTGAAGGCGTTTGACACTATTAAAATTACTAGGTTCAAGAGAATTAATATTATTAATGTCTCAGTTGACCAGAGGTGGTACATTGCAGCTGTCTATAGACAAGTGTGTCGGCTTACATCGATATAATATTAAAACTAGATTAGTTATTATGGTCCGAAAAGTGGCACACAGAAATTGTCGCTATTTCTTTTCAAGCCACAGGCTGACACAATTATTTTTGCCGATAGGAGTGTCGCTACCGTCTATATGAAACTGTCAAACTACACGTCATTATTATAATAAAACCGTTAGTTCACGTTTCCGCCACCAGCACAAATGAGTGCGACCCGCACGAAAACATTTTATATGTCATTTTGTTAGTGAATGTTTATCTAGTTGATATATTATATTAAATCAAATCATTTATTGTTCGCAAATATGGGTATTATAATATACATTAAAAAGTCTCTCCATGTTTTGCCAAAAAAATATTTTTAATGAAAATAAAAGTTACTACTTAAGTATATTTATTATTTATTTATACTCTTTATTGTACACACATAAATGAACATAAGAAAAGGAATTGAAGAAATTTTTACAAAGGGCGGCCTTATCGCTATCCGCGATTTCTTCCAGGCAACCTTGGTATGGAATAAACTATTTAAAAAAAAATAAAAACCGACTTCAAAGTAAATTATCTAAAAAGTATAAAATAACGAAAATATATTGAAGTCGGTGCTAGCACATCATGTTAACTAAGACTAGCACGAGCTGATACCGACTTCAATATACACACATCAAAAGTGTCTAGGGATCAACATATATTTTTGCAATAACTTTTCTCCTGATTGATATTAATTAAAATTTTCTTTAAGGATTCATCAAATAAAGTGTTTTCGTTTGTCACAGTAACGATAAACCAAGTCAGCTTTGCATTAATAAAGAAATTTGCCATTTTCCTAATAAAGGGATTTTTGACATTTGAACCACTAACACAAAAGTTCGAAAAAAAGACTGAAATAACAGTTTTCTTTAAAATTTTATTGGGTAACTTAAACAATTAATAATCCGTGTTTCTACCGCGAACACTAACAACACAAGAACATCGGTTTGGCATACTCAAATGAGTTCATCCAAATCACGCTGTGGAATGGCCGGCCCATGTTCGTTGCAACAACAAAAAAAGGTCTTCTTGCGACTGGATACCCTCCATATTCGGCAGAGCTCTTCTCTGTAGCATATCCCATGCATGCTCAATCGGGTTCAAGTCTGGCGACTGAGCAGGCCAGGGCAGGACATTGATGTTAGCTGCGGCGAGAGTCTGTCTTACAACTCTTGCGGTGTGCGGTCGTGCATTATCATGCATTAACTGAAATAAGGGACCGATTTGCACTTGTAGAGGAACGATGACGTCTGATACAATCGTCTCAGCATAAATTTGAGCGTTGAGGTTGCCTCTAATCCAAATCAACTCAGTTCTTCCGCCGATCCAAATACCCGCCCATACCATGATGGTTCCACCACTATAAGGATGGACTTCCTGGCAGGATTTTAATCGCTGTTGGCGTCCAGGGGTTCTCCAGTGTCGTATACGTCTTGTATCCGGTCTCATACCAAAACGAGACTCATCAGAAAAGCACACGAAACGCCATTGTTCTTCTGCCCAATTTCTGTGTTCAAGAGCCCATTGATATCGAATCCTACGATTGTGCATTGCTATAGGTGGTACCCGTAGCGGTCTTCGGGAATGAAGGTTCACTTCATGCAAGCGGTTTCTGACTGTTTGGTCGCTAATTAAGTTCCCTGAAGAGTGATGAAGCCTCACGGCTAACATCATGGCAGTTATTGTTGGAGCTCTTCGAGTTAAGATTTGAATATATCGGTCTTGTCTCCGTGTGGTGCAGCGATACCGTCCTCCATGGCGCTCAGCCACGGTACCAGTGCTTCGGTAACGTGTCCAAAGTCGACTGATAACACTCTGACTTGTATTCAGAGCTAAAGCCACAGTACGTTGCCGGGAACCAGCTTCTATCATTCCCACGGCTCTGAGCATTTCTTCCCTGCTTAAATGACGTCGCCGCTCCATAATAACGTTGGTTTTAATCAGTAGTAGGGTAATAATGTCTTCAATGCGTTGTATGTTTTTATAGGGAAAATATTGACAGCTGATTTTCATCTTTTACTCGAATTTGATTCACAGTTCCTGATTCAAATTATGAAATGCACCAAAAAGGATCCATATAAATTTATAAAATCATAAATTTATTACAAAGCCACATCTCAATCTCAAGAAATCCGCTTAAAAATGCTTGATCCCTAGACACTTTTGATGTGTGTATTTTCGTTATTTTATACTTTTTAGATAATTTACTTTGAAGTCAGTTTTTATTTTTTTTAAATAGTTTATTTAACCCTTTTTAGTTACTTTTATTTTAGCAAAATAGGTATCAGCACTATCACGCAACTCGAACGTCTAGTTACAGTAACTTACTGAAAACATAAAAAGTTTATATATCTTAAACTACTGGGCCGATTGGCGGGTTTAAAATATGGCTAGAAGCCAAGAAATAGCGGTTTTAATATTTTTAAGTGTGGACTGTATTAGGTGTATTAAACTAGTAGGTAATGAACGCTACTCGACGCTGTAAAACGCAGGTAATCAGACAAGGAAAAATTTAGGAAACAGCTAGCACCACTCACCTGATGATTAGCTGGTACCAGGCACAATGTGTCGACACAAAAAGTTCACAAAACTTCACAGTTATAGGCAACAGAAGCACTCTCGACGGCGGCGGTGTGCTGTAGGTCTCGTGGTTAAACGGTAACTAAGCGGATATATGCTACTCAAGGAAGAACGGGATTGGTTGATTTGGAAATACGTCATTTACGTCACAAGAGAGCGTTCAGAAATGCATGATTAATTTAAATACCAAACAACCTCCCGGCTTTGAGGTAACCTCAAAAACAAAATAAAATAAACCCAAAACGGGGGAAAAATAATATAAGAACATCACCATTAAATTAGGTGTATGCGTGCGGTAATATAGTCTAATAATGCGGAATATAAACTAAGTCATAAGGACAAAAACTAGAGCGAAGGATAGTGCTTATATTAATACTACTTAATTGTAACTTAAACTAGCGTTAATGAAAACTACTGCGTTGGTAGCGGACAAAGTCGCACTACAGGACGCTGCAGGATGCCACTTTTGGTTTTCACTTCAGCAACTCGAATTACACCGTCTTTGCCGGGAAACAATTTAGTGATAACCCCAAGCGGCCAACGTAATGTCGGACAGTTCTCTACAATGATGAGAACTACTGTACCTACAGTTACAGGATTTGCAGGTGTGTTCCACTTTTCTCGCGACTGCAGATTATGTAAATATTCAGTGCGGAATCTCTTCCAAAACGATTGGACTAATGAGTCCATTAACGAAAAGCGCGTTTGAAGAGTCATGCGATCATTTTCTAACGTAGGAGCGGGTAAACATTCCAGCGGAGCGGTATGTATAAAATGGGCAGGTGTCCACGCGGACGGTTCTGACGGATCAGTGCTCAACACATATAAGGGTCGCGAGTTCAAAACTGATTCAATACCATTCAACATCGTAACCATCTCTTCATATGTTAATATTTGTTTACCTATTACGCGAAATAAATGGCCTTTAACAGACTTTATATGGGACTCCCAAATTCCGCCAAAATGCGGTGCATTTGGTGGATTCATCTTCCAAATTATACGGCTTTCCGCTAATTCGCTACTAAAAGTTTTGTAGTAATCATCGGATTTAAGAAATTCATGAAGTTCGTTTAGATAGGAACGCGAAGCAACAAAATTCGTACCGTTATCGCTGTAGAGATACTTACAAGGACCTCTACGCGATAAAAATCTTTTAAAAGCGTCTAAAAAGGTAGCTGAGGTTAAATCAGAAGCAAGCTCAAGATGAACTGCCTTGGTTACTAGGCATACAAAAATGCATAAGTATGCCTTTTGACTACGGACACCTCGTCTTCTAGTATGAGTTATATACTACGGTCCAGCGTAGTCTACGCCCGTATGCGTAAAAGCTTTACAAGGTTCTACACGGCACGATGGCAAAGCGGACATCATAGGAAAAGTAGCTTTTGGTTTTAACCTAAAACATGCGTTACATTTATGTATGCGGGAACGAACAATACGGCGGGCGGATAAAATCCAAAAACGTTGTGTCAGTATTGAGAGTAGTAGTTGCGGACCGGCGTGAAAATTTTTTTAATGATAAAAGTCAATTATCAAATTAATTATGTGACCATTTTTCGGCAACAATATTGGATGTTTATGTAATTTTTCTAATGATGCGTTATCTAACCGACCTCCGACATATAGAATGCCATCATTCATGTATGGCTTTAATTTGCGAAGAGCTGATGAACAACCTTTTCCTTTTTCTATAAGTTTAATATCATCAGCGAATGAAGCGTGTTGAACGGCCTTAATTATAACAAGTTCAGCAGCGTCTAAATCTTGCGCGGTTATTACATTATTGCGGGGCAATTTTCTTAGAAATCTTAACACATACACTACAGTGCGAAGTAACTTATTCCACGAGGATACTCTATAACTTAATGTCAGAAGTAGATGCTCAGTTTGCGCGGCGGCGGCGTCGCAAGCGACGTGAGATAATGTTTTTTCTTCAGGTAAACATGAGCTTTGCGGTGAAAATTGCTGAATTGGCCATTCACTAATAGGAAAAGACATCCAAGATGGGCCTTGGAACCAGAGATTATTCTCTATTAAGCCTTTTTCGCTAGCATCAGCGAAAGCGATTAGCGAAACGACAGAAGAGTCCTTAATACCCATATGACGCGGGAATTGAAGACCCGAGATTAGCGGTAACTCTGAAATATATTGTTGCCACAACTTGACAACAGAAGAAGGCGGAGACTCGTCCCAATCAATTTTGAGGAGCCATAATTGTTTAATTAATAATTTAGCGAATAGCGTTATGGGACCGACAAGACCCAATACATCATAAAGTTGTGCGGTAGCGGATAGCATAGAACGCTTTGTACAAATAGCGGGCGGTTGAGATACAGTAAAAGTAAAATTATCAGTAGCGGGATGCCAGCGAAGGCCTAAAATCTTATGAGTGTCATTATCGTTAAAAGAAATATATTCTTGTTGACGATGACTTGCGGGTATGTGTTCCAACAACTCGTGGGAATTACTTGTCCATTTAACTAGATCAAAACCACCGGCTTTGAAAAGTTGGATTAATTGTGTTGCTGTCGCTACAGCTTCATCTAGCGTTGAAGCTGTGGAAGCAAGGTCATCCATGTATATATCGAGCTGTCTTTCAATAAGACTCGCTGCGAGAGGATAGTTAGCTCCTTCATCTTTTGCTAACTCACGCATGACGCGAAGAGAGAGAAAAGGTGAGGAACGAAGACCAAAAGTGACACGAGTAAATTCATACGTTTGCAAGGGTTCGTCATCAGAAAAGCGAAATAAAATTCGTTGGAACTTGCGGTGCGAATCTTGTACATGTATGCAAAAATACATTTTACGAACATCAGCGAAAAAAGCAATAGAATATATTCATACATTGAGTAAAATATTGAAAATATCAGTTTGTAAGTTTTCACCGGTATGCAAAATATCATTAAGTGATAAACCGTTATCCGACTTACAACTGCCGTCTATTACTACACGGAGCGGTGTGGATGATTTATCCTACCGAATAACCGGGTGGTGAGGTAAGTAAAAACAAGGCACATCAAACCTTATCATTTCTTGCGGAACAAGTGTTAAAAACCTTTTATCTAAATATTCCCTAATGACGTCATTGTAACGCGCGCGAAGTTCAGGATTTCTACTAAATCTTCTTTCAAGAAGAGAAAATCTTTTTTCAGCGATTTGAAGCGAATTACCTAATTTTTCTGGCGGATCCTTAAATGGCAAAGCGACAACGTAACTGCCATCAGGATTGCGAGCGGTTATCTTGCGGACTTATATACTTGGTAGAAGGCAATTCTTCCATTATCCAAAATTTTTGAAGCATGTCATTAAGCGGTTCTTGATTAATTAAATGAAAAGAATGCGATTTATGAGTAGGGGACTCAACATAAGCGTCGCCCATTATTACATAACCTAGCGTTGTTTCTAGTGCCATAGGCGCGTGCGGCGTAATTATTTTATTTGACAGTAATATTTTACAATAGGTATTTACCCCCAAAAGTAAGGAAATTTCCCCAGGTACAAAGAACTGGTCATCAGATAAACGTATCGAAGATATATAATTAATCTTATTTAAATCAATCTTAACGTCCGGTAATTTCCCGGTAATGTGAGGCACTACTAACGGTTCGACTTCATATACGAATTCATTATCGAAGCGAGATGTGAATTTAACGTGAGTAACGCCTAATATTTTTTGCGATGAACCACCAATGCCATGAACTTCGGTAAAGCGGTTTTTTCCCGATATGGGTAAAGATAAACGTTTGCAACAATCAAGCGAAATATAGTCACTTTGTGACCCTGGATCTATTAAACATCTTACATAATATTCACGTCCATAATTGTTTATTACTTTTATTTTTGCGGTCGCTAATAAAGCAGCGGTTTGAGTGTGATTAATATCATTGTTAAGGTTTGTAATACTAAACGACGAGACCGTAGTAGATTTCAAACTCTGAGTGCATACACTATCACCCGAGTTGGACTGCGGATTAATCTCGACCTTATTCGTGGAAGGATTAGAGGTTAAATTACAGTGAGCATTTCGAATACCCGAGACGGCCGGCTGGGAAACCGGTTTTTGATCTAACTTTGAGCTAGCTTGCGCTTCATATTTAATTGTAAAATGTAATAAGGAATGGTGGCGTTGATTGCAATGTAAACATGTACGTTGCGAATTACAAAAACTGGACTTATGTTTATTACTTAAACAATTCGTACAAAAACCATTTTGTTTTATGTAGTTATACCTTTCCTTAGGCGTTAATTTAGAAAAGCGCGGACAATTAAACAAGTGTGTATGTGTCTTATCTTGACACATAACGCACGGTTGATTGTTGTCAGTATTAATAAAAGTTCTAGTAGGACCACTGTTAGGTCTAGGTATATTATGTTTTTTATTATTATTAGAAAGTTTGTTTGCGGTAGGTTCAAATTGTTTTTGTATATTATTAAGTATCTTACTTTGCTCTTGGACGAAACTGATAAGACTCTGATATGTAGGTATATCAGTTTGACGTTGCGACAATTCAAAGGCTTTAACAGTATCTGCATCTAATCTCTGCAATGCTAATTGCAAGCACATAAAGTCTGTTAAGTCATTTAATTTTAACTGTTTTAGCGCTTTAATTGAGGAATCAAAATTATTAATAAATGATTCTAGATTTGCGGCGGAACTAGAAGTAAGCGGTTTAAATCTTAACATATGATTAAAATAAGAGACAGCGAGTGAACGAGTATCGTTATATTTTTGTATAAGATTATTCCAAATTATGGGATAGTTTTCAAATTGCTTTGGCTTTATCAGTAAGTTTACCAACTAAATAATATACGCGTTCAGTATCCGTTAAATTCGGATTATCATGAATAATACTTTTAAATTGTTGATGAAACATAGGCCAATGACGAATATCGCCATCAAACGATTGTAATTCAATAGGCGGCAACTTATTGTGGTAAGAAGAAGACTTGGATTCAGTCTTTATCGGAATATTAGAGTCTTTCTGTAACTTAGAAAGAACCCCCTTTATATGACAGTATAACTCTTCAAATGCGATCCAGGTTTGATAATCAACGGAACTGGTGGGGTTGGCTTGTAAGTAGACATTATTATAATCATCAACAACCTTTTCGAAATCCGTACGTAACGTATCTACATTACTAGCGTTTAACAAGAATGTATCACGCTGTTGTTCATCAGCGATAGCTGATCGCGACAATTCGTAAATTTTTTGCAAACGCGAGAACATTGCTTCTCGTTTTGCTCGAAGAATGACAACCTTTGGGTCTTCCCGGCATGGCGACCGTTCTTCACCCCTAGATTTACTCATTATTCAGCGGATTAATTTAATAAAAGCAGGCGATAATAAATAAAGTATGCGTTTGTTGGTTTTAATAGCTTAAAAACCAATTGCTATTAAATTAAAGCGGTACCTAAATACTTATAAACGATTAAGTACAACTAAGCGAATGAGTTACCCTAACTACCGAGATATGCACCTATGAAATTATTTAATTAGCTTTAATAGCCTATAACCAATTAAATAATTAGCGAGCGTAAAATATAATATTATTAATAACTTAGCGTATTGTGAAGTGAAAATGAGCGCGTTAAGTAGGTAGGTGGCACGTATTAGCTGCGACGCGAGCCAAGCGGGGCACAGAATGCTACCTGCATACAGCGTATGATTGTAAAGAAAATAATTTTAAGTACGTAATTACGATTATCAATCTATAAGCACTGTCCTTCAACACAAATAAATGCCTGCGAATTAGATTGCAGAAATCTAGAAGCGATTGAATATACTTATGACTTATGTATATTATCAAAGCGGGCGGGAATAATTTATAATTAAATAGGCTTTTAATTGTTATTTCACAGACAGATAGATAATTATAGCGATTAGATAATCGAATAATGAAACCATTGGATGGGACCAAAAAAGGTATCAAATCCGGCTCGAAGGACCAAAAAAGGAAATAGCGGTTTTAATATTTTTAAGTGTGGACTGTATTAGGTGTATTAAACTAGTAGGTAATGAACGCTACTCGACGCTGTAAAACGCAGGTAATCAGACAAGGAAAAATTTAGGAAACAGCTAGCACCACTCACCTGATGATTAGCTGGTACCAGGCACAATGTGTCGACACAAAAAGTTCACAAAACTTCACAGTTATAGGCAACAGAAGCACTCTCGACGGCGGCGGTGTGCTGTAGGTCTCGTGGTTAAACGGTAACTAAGCGGATATATGCTACTCAAGGAAGAACGGGATTGGTTGATTTGGAAATACGTCATTTACGTCACAAGAGAGCGTTCAGAAATGCATGATTAATTTAAATACCAAACACCGATTTTGATGAAACTTGTACTCTACCCTAAGTTGAAAAATATTCTAACTATATCAAAAAGAATTTTTGAAATCGGACTTGTAGTTTCTGAGCAATCAGCGGACAAACCTACATACATATATACATACATACATACATACACATACATGCACTCATAAAATTTGGTCAATTTGTTTAGAAGCCCACATAGACTAACATATATTAATTTTACGCATTTTTATTAATATTACATACATACGCGTCGAATAGAGAACCTTCTTTTTGAAGCCGGTTAAAAAAGATTGCATGGAATACAAAAAGTGAGGTAGTTACTATGTGAGACAAAATACACTAGTAAAAATATGTAGACTTATGATGTGTGCCTACTTACATATAATATATATGAACATATACAAATATATATATAAATACCAACATATTATATATATATATATAAACATATAGGAAGTACACGTATAGAAACATATACGTATAGGAAGCTTGCGAACATTTTTAAAGAAAGTAACAGTAGTACCACTTGAATCTAGAGTTGAGGCGGAAAAAAAATAAAAAAATGAAATCGATGTTGGCTTACCATCAGTGTTTCGTACAGAGGGCGGGACGGGCGTGGGTGTGGGCGGGTCGGTAGGCGCGGGCGCGGGGAGGGAGCTGACGCTAGCGCTGAGGCGGGGCGCGGCCGGCTTCGGCTTCACCATCGCAGACAGCGTGCACGGACAGAAGGTCAAGAAGGTAACACATTACATGATCCATTTGTAACTTCCGAGGTGCAGTGGGAAACCGCTTGCATTGTATAGTTGTTCCCAGTGTAACAAAACAATGTTTAAAAAAAAAGTGAAAAAATTACAAGCCCGCTGAGTTTCTTGCCGGATCTTCCATCGATATAATATATAAACTAGATTTGGTGTCACGGTTCAAAAAGTGGTAGCGAGAAATAGCGCCCTTGTGTCGCTATTTCTTTACAAGCCACATCCTGACAATTTTTTTTTGCCGATAGGAGTGTCGCTACTGTCTATATGAAACTGTCAAACAACAAGTCATTATCATTATAAAATCGTTAGTTCACGTTTCCGCCACCAGCACAGATAAGTCTGCAACCTCCGCGACCACATTTTAGATGTCATTTTGTTCGTGAATGTTTATCTAGTTTATATATTATATCGATGGGATCTTCTCAGTTGAGGTCGCGTTGTGATCCGGTGGT
The DNA here is from genome assembly GCA_911728495.1 of Furcula furcula. NCBI lineage: Eukaryota > Metazoa > Arthropoda > Insecta > Lepidoptera > Notodontidae > Furcula > Furcula furcula. The sequence continues at coordinate 12,566,074 of OU452267.1, read as the reverse complement.
AGCTTTTAAAAATGACCATTCAAAAGTGCTAGCGTTAAGCCTAGATTTAAGATTTTTGAGTTTGAGTTTGAGTGTCATTCACAGAGGGTAGGCAAAGAAACTTATTAAGCTTGTTTAATTATATGTATTTTAAATATCCATAAGTTAGCTGATTCTATAAACATATTAATTTGCATTTAAAAACTGTAATAAGATTATTCAGAGGGTCCATACCGGTCCATACACACAAAAAGACTTTGCCTACCCTACGATTTCGCTCATCCATCGTTTAAAATTATTTTGTACTAACATTGTATTAACCTTTGATTATATATACGTCTAGATAGTATGTTCGATGTTCAAACATTTGACAATATCAGGTACACCAAAACATCAAATTGGTATACTTGGTTGTTAGTATCACTTGAACTGTACCGATGGTTTGTGCTCGCAAAAAAAAAACATGCCGAATTGTGTAATCAAATCGTGAAAATATTAACTAAGTAAAATTAATAAAGATCCTAACTTAATTTTCCATTCATAAGTCTTAAGATTCTGTGAAGGATTATTATAAATACTCGATTGTTTTTTACGACAATTTGTACATTGTCCGACCAGACTGGTGTTGCTAGGTAATAATGGGGGAATATATCTGAAGTCTGAGGTAATTTTTCTTTTAACAAAAATGAATTCAATGAAACGTAATACGTAGATAGTGACCAAAACATTAAATAAATCAATTAAAATAATTTTAATTTATTTTTTTATAACTTTTTTTTTAAACAAAATATTTACAGTTTATTTACAAACATGTACACTTAAACTAGGTGAAAAACTTCCTCGAAGTACTGGGAGGGAAGGGTACCTAAAAGACTGGCGGCATTACCCCTTTGTATGGCCAAGCTTATATGTTGGCAGAAAAAGCTACCAGCCCGGCGGTCTCCTGAGACTTCGATAAGTTTGGATGCAATTGATGATTGAATGATAAATTAATTACTTTTATATAAGTAGGTACTTACTTAGAAGTATTTTTATTCTTCCTGGTCATGAGGCAAATAAGACGTTCACCTGATGGTAAGGGACACGCCATTTTATTTTGTTTTGTTTCGTTTCATTTCATTTCATTTTATTTGGACAACAAACAGCTATTAGTTATAGCAACATTATATTTTCCAAAAAAAGGAATTACACAGTACATATCAATGCATAGCCCACAACGCTATCGCTATTTATGGGAAAAATATTTATAACTGGAGATCCCGAAACACGCACACAACCACAGGTGACGCGAGTGTACAACGAGGCCTACACGCACACACGAATTATGAGGTTGCGATGCTTAGTAACGTAACGTTACAAGACTAATAGGTATCTAGACGTATATATAATCAACGGTATTAACGTGATGTTTTTAAATGTAAATGGTTACGTCTGTAATGATAGCTGATAGCTGATATTTGAGTACTATCTATAGCCGCAGATATTTTTGCCTACTTTCTGTGCACGCCACTGGTTGTTCCTTACTAACTAGAACAGTGCAGGCCGATCGCCTGATTGTCTGTAAATTAAGATGATTCTTGCATCGGATGGGCATGTAAATAGTCCGAACTGCGGATAACCTCTATCCCGGTCCATCGGATTGTGAGAGGTATAAATGAAGAGATAGTGCACTTGTGTCTACGCAAGCGCTTGTGCACTATAATTTCTCCCGTTTAAATGGCCAATCTTTTTAAAAGATTGGCCGCGGTGGTCGTATCGGCCAGAAGGGCATTATTATTATTATTTACATGACCACTTCTTCATTATTAATACCCATCACTATGCGGAAGAAGTCCACTGTTGAACATACTTGAACCACTTCTAGGTATTAGATCGAAGCAGATGCGCAGGATTGCGTGAAGGGGACCTGTTGCTACAAATCGGTGACGCCGACGTCCGGCACGCACCCCATCAACATGTTGTACAGGTAATTTATCAACTAATATCTACTCTATTTTTATGGAAAATAGCATACTTGATATTACCGATTTGTCATTCTTCTAGCAGCAAGGATGTTTCTGGAACTTTGTATAGTTTTCATACACCACCAGGGTGTAGGTATATTATTTGTTAGATTTTTTCTTCGAATTAGGTATTTGAAAAAAATATATTTTATTTTTATTTTATTTATTTTAAAACTTTATTATTAATAATATTGATATTTAAAGCAAAAAAGTTAAAAAAAAGTTTTTCAACTAATTATAAACAATTAAAATTTATATAAAAATCACGTGACTTTAAACGCACCAAGATTGGTTACCTTATAGGTGTGACGTCATAATGTTAAAGCGATTTAATAACACAACAGCGTTAACGGCTATTACAGGTGACAGACAATAATATTGAAAATTTATTGCTAAAAATCGACACTGAACGACGACACTGAACGTCACTGAACGACACTGAACGTCACTGAATGACACTAAACGACACCGAACGTCACTCAACGTCACTCAACGACACTGAACGACGACACTGAACGTCACTGAACGTCACTAACTCGGTAAACATATGGGTACTATTATATCAGACATCTGCAGGGAGTACTCAGTTATTAATAATTGTTTTCCTGGCTTATCCTACCACGATATTATGAGAAGAATACTCTCTTATAACTATAGCCAGACAACTTCTGTAATTATACTTATAGGGAATAGGGAAAAAGTTGACAAAAAAAATATAGTAGATTATAATAATGATTTACTAAAATTAAATGTAGATAAAATTGTTATGTTTACATTTCCGTATTGCCATAGCTTGCCACAGGTGGAAAATCAATCTAGATATAAGTTAAATATGTTACTCCACAATTTGACATGTACTAATAACTTCTCTAAAATTGACAAACTACATTTAATTGACATTAACAATTATGTTAATAAGTCTTTTTTTATTAATAAAGATAGATGTTATCTTTCTAATTATATTAAGAGACAGATAGCTAGTTCGCTATTATATTTTTTTGATATATTAGCCAAAAACTTGGCTAACAAAGTTACTGCTCCTATTGAGCAATGCTGTACTGACATTTTGCCTAGTTCAAAAAAGAATCTGGCAATTAATAATATTGACATACAGAGTGATTTAAATTAGATATTAAGACAATAGAGATAAACTCTTGCTTAAATGATATAAAACAACATAATTTAAAGGACACTCTAATTAGGAAGGTGTCCTCGATCAACCTAGTGCATCAGAATATACAAGGCCTGATGGGTAAAGATTTACAAATTGAATTATTTATGTATGATTACAAAATAGACATTATGTGTGTTACTGAGCACTGGTTGAAAAGTAACCAAATTATATTCAATTTTAATAATCACCAAGTTGTCAGCTCATACAGTAGAGTAAATATGATACACGGTGGCTCTTTAATTATCCTCAACAAAAATATTAAATGTAAAGAACGCAAGGATATTGTGAGCCTGTCTGTCGAGCGAGTTATTGAAGTCGCTTGTATTGAATTTGAGCAGTTCATTATTATATGCGTTTATAAGCCTCCATGTTCGCCTTACGAACAATTTGAGAAATCCATGGAGGATATTCTATTTAAGTTGGCTAATACAAATAAATCAATTGTTGTCTGTGGAGATTTTAACATAAATTTACTAGAAAACACCACAATGAGTAATAGGTTTATCACACTTTTTAAATCATACAATTTGTACAAAACATTTTTGGAACCAACTAGGATAACTGCCACAAGCGCGACATGTATTGATAACATTTTTACCGACGTAAAGCCTGTAGCTAAATTAATTATAAATAACTTAGAATCTGACCACACCGGTCAATTTGTTGTTTTGCCTAGGAAAGCTGATAGGTTCCAAAGGAAAATAGTTAGTTTTGTTCCAATATCTAAAAGACGTTTAGAACTTTTTGAGGAAAGTCTGACCCATAGGTTATTAAAGTTATACTATCACAATAATCCGAATGTATTGTATAAGTCTCTGTTTGATATAATAACTGGGGTGTTTAATAATATTTTTCAACCGAAAAATGTATCTCTGCGTCTACATGCTGGGTTTAGTGAATGGGCGACTGTAGGCCTTAATAAGAGTAGACACAAATTATATGACTTATATGATGAGAAAACACATAACCACAATGTAGCATTTAAAGAGTATGTCAAGAATTATTCAAAAATTTTTAAAAGGGCCTGTGCAGTAGCTAAGTCTATATATATTAGAGATAAGATAAAAAGTGCAGGTAATAAAATAAAAATGACGTGGAATATTATTAATAATGAAACTGGCAGACAAAAAGGACACAATCGTGATTTTCAATTAAAAATAAATGACAAAATTGTAAAAGCGGACATAGAAGTAGCTACAGAATTTGAAAAATTTTTCAATAGTATTCCTCAAGTAACAACCACAACCCTTTCTTCATCTGCTAGTTCCGCTGAGTTAATTCTTAAGAATAATGTGAAGGGTTGCGCCATTACTTTTAAATTTTCTGAAGTCAATACAAAAGACATTGTTAATACTTTTAAAAGTCTAGATATCAAAAAAACTAGTGACTTATGGGGGTTATCTGTTAAGACAGTATCGTCCATCATACATGTTATTGCACCAAATTTGGCAGTTTTGTTCAATAGTTGTGTAGCATCTGGTGTATTTCCTGATCTTATGAAACTTAGTAAAGTGATTCCTTTGTTTAAATCAGGTTGTACTACAGATCCAACTAATTTTAGGCCGATTTCTATACTACCGACACTAAGTAAAATCTTTGAAAAACTGATGCTTAGTCAAATGTTAAATCATTTTAATAATAATAAATTATTTCATAGTAATCAGTTCGGTTTTACGAAGAATCGCTCCACTGTAGACGCAGGGATTGAACTGTTAAAAAATATCTATGATGCGTGGGAAAAATCGCAGGATGCTTTAGGTATATTCTGTGACTTATCTAAAGCGTTTGACTGCGTTGATCACATCACGCTTATAAGGAAGTTACACCACTATGGAGTAAGAAATAAGGCTCTTGACCTTTTGACTTGTTATTTAGACAATAGAATTCAAAAGGTAGATGTTAATGGAAAAATATCTCCTGGCGCTAAGGTCACAATGGGCGTTCCACAGGGCTCAATTTTGGGACCATTCCTGTTTCTTATCTATATTAATGACTTGCCTTATTATGTAGGAAAGAATCACGGGATTGTGTTGTTCGCTGATGATACTTCTTTATTATTTAAAATCAAACGACAATTAATTAATTATGACGAGGTTAACAATGCATTATCTAAAGTGGTTCATTGGTTTAGTACTAACAATCTTTGCCTAAATGAATCAAAAACTAAATTGATTAAATTTTCCACCCCTAATGTAAGACAGGAGAGAACCAACGTGGAATTAAATGGATCTGGGATAGATCCTGTTGAGTCAACTGTATTTTTAGGAATCACCATAGATAAGAAGCTGCAATGGGGCCCACATATTAAAAAACTGTCCGGCAGGCTTAGTTCAGCGGCGTATGCAGTTAAGAAAATTAGACTTTTAACTGACGTTGATACTGCTAGGATAGTTTACTTTAGTTACTTCCACAGTATTATGTCATATGGAATACTCCTGTGGGGTAATGCCGCAGATCTCAACGCTATTTTTGTGCTCCAAAAAAGAGCCGTAAGAGCTATCTACAATCTGGCTCCCAGAGATTCGCTTAGAGAAAAGTTTAAGGAGATAAAGATTTTGACAGTGGTGTCACAGTATATTTTTGAAAATTTAATGTATGTAAAGAAAAATATTAATAACTTTAAAAAGAGAAGTGATGTTCACTCGGTTAATACACGTGGTAAAGATGACCTTAGTTTACATGTTACTCGTCTCCACAGAGTAAGTAATTCTTTTGTAGGACAGTGTATACGTTTCTATAATAAGCTTCCCAATGGTATCAGAGATCTGCCTATAAATAAATTCAAATGCACTGTTAAATCTAAACTTGCTAAAAAAGGCTACTACAAAATTTCCGATTACTTGGAAGACAAAACAGCCTGGGAATGAACTGCTCAAATAGTTTTAGAATACTAATTTTAATTTTAAGACTGAATACAGCAAATGTCATAGTGAAAAGTGTTTTGCTGGATGATGTCTTATGTACTCGTATTTTTTTAATATATTTTATTTTTTATTTCAAGACGCAAGGCTACTGGGATTTTGGTTCGGTCATGCTCGCCATCGAAAAGTCTCTGCTTGTGGCGGCTTTGTGTGGCGGGTCACCCCCTTCCCTCTAATATGGTTGAGGGGAGTGATGGCTGCTGCTCAAGTCAACTCGTGCGCGGGTGCTGCTTGGGGGGACTGGTCCGGCCGCTGTCCTTTTATCCTTTTTTATTTTATTTTTTTTCTTTTGTAGTCTAGCAGCAAAATTGATTATTACTTTATTTACGTTCTGAAGGCAATTCACTTGAGCTTGTAAATTATTCTTGGTATGTATCTAACTTAGACGACTTGTGACAAAAGTTGGTAATATGTTAAAGTGCTTTGTGTCTTGCCTGACGAGGCACTGCTTAACAGCAGAAGGTAAATGTTTAACGTGTGCCACTGTGATTTTGGATCGGTCATGCTCGCCATCGAAAAGTCTTTGCTTGTGGCGGCTTCGTGTGGCGGGTCACCCCCTTCCCTCCAATATGGTTGAGGGGAGTGATGGCTGCTGCTCGAGTCAACTCGTGCGCGGGTGCTGCTTGGGGGGACTGGTCCGACTACTATCCCTTTGGCATTTTAGTTTGTTGTATTTTCGTCGTATTTTTTATTTTATTTGATATTTTGAACGGCAGGACACACTGTCGCTGGTGCTAATCTAATTGTAAAAAGACAAACTTTGTTTTAAAAAAAAATGTGAAAAAATGACAAGCCCGCTGAGTTTCTTGCCGGATCTTCTCAGTTGAGGCCGCGTTGTGATCCGGTGGTAGCTTTTAAAAAAAATGACCGTTCAAAAGTGCTAGCGTTAAGCCTATTTGAAATAAAAATTTTTGAATTTTGAATTTGAATTTTTTGAATTTTGACACGGAACGTCACTGAACGACACTGAATGACACTGAACGACACTGAACGACACTGAAGAACACTGAACGACGGCACTGAACGTCACTGCATGACACTGAAGTAACTGACGTGACACTGAAACTCACTAACGTGATGTTCAGTTCAGTGTCGTTCAGTGTCACGTCAGTGACGTTCAGTGTCACGTCAGTTACATTCAGTGTCATGTCAGTGACGTTCAGTGTCGTCGTCCAGTGTCGTTCAGTGTCGTTCAGTGTCGTTCAGTGACGTTCAGTGTCACGTCAGTGACGCTCAGTGTCGTCGTCCAGTGTCGTTCAGTGTCGTTCAGTGTCCTTCAGTGACGTTCAGTGTCTCGTCAGTGACGCTTAGTGTCACGTCAGTGACGTTCAGTGTCACGTCAGTTACGTTCAGTGTCACGTCCGTGACGTTCAGTGTCACGTCAGTTAAGTTCAGTGTCACGTCAGTTAAGTTCAGTGTCACGTCAGATAAGTTCAGTGTCACGTCAGTGACGTTCAGTGTCACGTCAGTTACGTTCAGTGTCACGTCAGTGACGTTCAGTGTCGTCGTCCAGTGTCGTTCAGTGTCACTCAGTGTCGTTCAGTGACGTTCAGTGTCGTTCAGTGACGTTCAGTGTGGTCGTTCAGTGTCGTTCAGTGACGTTCAGTGTCACTCAGTGTCGTTCAGTGACGTTCAGTGTCGTTCAGTGACGTTCAGTGTGGTCGTTCAGTGTCGTTCAGTGACGTTCAGTGTGGTCGTTCAGTGTCGTTCAGTGACGTTCAGTGTGGTCGTTCAGTGTCGTTCAGTGACGTTCAGTGTCACTCAGTGTCGTTCAGTGTCGTTCAGTGTCGTTCAGTGTCACTCAGTGTCGTTCAGTGACGTTCAGTGACGTTCAGTGTGGTCGGTCAGTGTCGTTACTGTAAAATTACTGTAAAATTACTGTAAAACGAACTTTTATGAGAAGGGAACATAAGAGTGAGATTTTCTGATGACCTCAAACAGTGGGAATCATTGCCGAAAAAAAACATAGTTATCTGCCGTTGCGGGTCGCTAGTAAGTTAAAAAAACATAGAAATCCGACTGCGTGCAATCAAAGTGGTCTAGCATTACCTACAACAACGTATACACATGTATCTATATTTCAACATTTGTTAAGAACTTTAATTCGATAGCCATATTTATGGTTTTGGAAGTAACAAAAAATACAAATTGGCAGATGACGGACGTGACCAATTTTTTTTAAATAGCCCACAACTTAAGTACACGTCAAAGGTAATATTATTTCAACGTCTTATATACCTGCAGGTGCTCAAGGATTGTCCAGCGATGCATGAGACGACAATCAGAGTGTGGAGGCGGAACACTACAACAGCTCGAGCTCCTAGAAGTAGGTCGGCTACACGCGTCCAACCCACATCTTGTAAGTACTTGTGAGTCATCATCAGCAGCCTTAGAAGGGAGGGTGGGCATAATTTCCACGATTGGCGGGCGTTTTGGCGATCGTAGTACAGGGTGTAAGGGACCACGTATCGAAAACGTTTATATAAGATTTCAAATAATGTCCGTTACAACATTACAGAAACCATTTTTATATGAAAAATGACTAACTTATTAATTTTTGAACATGTAATGAATGCGTGCGGAATAATATTTATTTTTCAAATTTCATTGCTAATTTTGCACAAATAAGTAAATTATTGTTTTTAAATTGAAATTAGGCTTTATGATTATACCATTCATGATGTTATACTAATTTTATTTAAAAAGGGGCATTTTGCCGACGAAAAATTTCAACACTAGAATGTTCAGAATCATGTACTGAATCCCTGGTATCGGTTTTCGGTACGATGTCCCTTACACCCCGTATGTGGTTGGTAATCCAATAGAAAGACGCTGCTGCCCGTCCTCGTGTTAACTTAAAAATTGATAGGGCACAATAGGATTTACTATTTCAGCCTAGTAAAGGAATCGTAATGGAAAACTACAACTCGCCAAAAAAAATCACTAACCCGTTAACCCTGACAGTTTTCGCAATGAAGACTTCCTCATCTTATACTAACCTCCTATGTCTTGCACCTTTTGTATCAAATTCAACTAATCTATTTCTAATAAGGTTAACGGTTTTGAACGGTTATTTTTTTTAAAGCTACCACCGGATCACAACGCGGCCTCAACTGAGAAGATCCGGCAAGAAACTCAGCGGGCTTGGCATTTTTTCACTTTTTTTAAAACAATGTTTGTCTTGTTACATTTAGATGAGCATCAGCGATAGTGTGTCCTGTCAGTTCAAAAGATAAAAGAATAACTATACTTATAACATCAAATATTAATATTTTAGCGGCATCGAACAACAACCAATGCAGAAGTAAAACGCCTACCGCGGAGCAGCTTCGTTCGCCAAATCTACACACGCAAGAATCCTTTGGAGAACGGCTTAATGGCATGAATGCAGGTACAGGTTTCCATAGACACGTGTTTCAAGCCCACAATAAATACCAAAGATTTCATTCTATTTTTTGGCCTCAACTGATTATTAACGATATGCCTGCCTATTAAATTGAGTATTTTTTAACACGATTTTTTAAATCTACACTTCTACACTAATATTATAAAGAGGAATTATTTGTATTTTTGTATGTTTAATATAACTTTATTGATCTAAATACATTTGACAGAGTTCTCAGATCAAAATACAAGATTCTGTACTTACATATTATTTCGGTGTTGTTTTTGTATGTTTGTAACGAATAAACTCAAAAACAACTGGACCGATTTCAAAAATTCTTTCACCATTAGAATGCTACATTATCCCTGAGTAACATAGGCTATATTTATTATTAGAAAAAAAAATGTCCACCCGTACGAAGCCGGAGCCGGTACGCACTGCTAGCTCAATATAAGCTAGTACTTGACTGCAATCCCATCTGATGGATAGCGGTGATGCAATGTAAAAAGCTTATTCACTCATGCCTTGCAGACACCCACCACATTATAATTGGATAGGAAAACTGACGCAGGCAAACTATTCCGATCCATAGCTGTACGTATTATAAATAACGAAGCTAATGACTCAGTCCGCACTGAAGGGACCTTCACAACGTAAGGGTACGGACCCTTGTCCGTAGGTGGGATCAAGTAATTCCTACGTGGCACTGCAGGTATTAACTGTTTTCTTAAGTCATTAAATAAAGCTATTAAAAAGTTGGATTTCTTTCAGTGGAACCAACATACGCAGTACCCGAACACAAGAACCGTGAACGTGAGAGTCTCATCGACAGACGCCGCCGCAGCAGCACCCCAGGAAGCCACCTCACCCTCCCAGTAGTCACTCCTTGGACGGAACCACAAACCGACAACCAATGGCAAGACCGTGAGACGTGGGTAGACAACTCCAATATCCGCAACTGGGCGGAGAACACGCAAAAATGGGACGAGAACGGTCAAAAATGGGACGAGAACACGCAAAAATGGGAGGAGAATGGTCCTAAATGGGTCGAAAACGGTCAGAAGTGGGATCAGAACGGTCAGAAGTGGGATCAGAATGGTCAAAAGTGGGATGAAAATGGTCAGAAATGGGAGGAAAGTAACGGCAACAGGTGGAGTAATAATGAGAGGTGGGGGAACGGGAATTGGGGGGAGGTGCCTACGCCGACCGTGCACGTGGATATGAATGCTTATTGGCGCGGGAATACCAGTGTTGCTGACAGCAGTGATAATGGTGGTAAGAAGACAAATTTTGTATTTTAACAAAAAAAAAAGACATTTAGAATGACTAACTGTCCCGCACAGCTCGGCCCGCCCAATTTTCTGCTCAAACGTAAGAATCTTCTCCTGAAAACAACCAATACAAAATAACTAGCGAATATGGGCTAGCCGTTCACGCGTGATGCCTGCCGTGACCAAGGGAAACGGGATTCAGTTTTATATTTAAATTATTTATTTATTTGTCTGACCAAAGCATCAAAAAGACATTACATACACATTAATAAGATATATACTGGATGTGGTTCTGCATTCTTGCCATATTTACGGAGGTTGATATATACCTTTTAAAGAACATAAATCCATCATTAAATGATAGACTTAAAAATCTGAAATATTTTTTATGTTTGGTACGAAAAGAAATCCCGTGTGCAACCGTCACTATAAAATAACCCCGTCTGGCACCGCTCTTCGCGCATAGTAGGTAAACAAGAGTACGCGCGGAATTGCCAACCTTGGGACCTATTATGAGCACTCAAGAGCTCTTATTCGGGTTGAACGTTAATCATGAATAATTAATTATCTTTTAGTTAATAGCCACTGAATTATTAATCTATTTAAAAAAAAAATGTATATAAGTATTAGTATCAGTTGTCTGGTTTCCATAGTAAAGGCTCTGCCTAGTTTGGGATCAGATGACCGTGTGTGGATTGTCCCAAGATATTATTATATTATTATTTTTAATCAATTAACATAATCCTTAACTGTTAGATCTACAAATATGGTAAACATGCAAAACCACACCCTGTGTAGGACTCAGATCAGACCAGAATTAACTGATTTCATGTTGCATATCGCCTTTTGTTCAAAGGGTCTGGCAGAGGCGTTACTACATTGTATTTTAGAGATAATATTCCATGTGATAGTGATGAGCCTATTCCCTAAGTGGGAATAGGCCTTATTTCCAAGCTTCGGAAACGCCAATAAAACGTTACCTGATCTAGAAATTAAATAGTTCCGATGAGCGGTCCCGTTTGTCAATCAATAGACTACAGAAAGAAAACGATAGATTTAGAATTTGAGAAAACCATAGTCATATTTAGAATTTGGGAAAACCATAGATTTAGAATTTACTTATTAATTGGAAAAACAAGGCGTTATAATCCTTCCGTTACTACGCAGGTTTCGCGGAAGATGGCATGCTCCATTCGCCAACGACGGCTGCTATCGGAGGACTCGGCTCGCATAGACAATCGCCTTCTACCAGCAGACTGAGGCCACACTCTCCTTCCAATTCCACAGGTATACTACATACAAAATGATCTTATTGTTATATGTAAATATTTTTTAGATATTACACTAGTCGTAATACATCGATATTACACTTACTAACTGCCGAACCTACAAACGTCAATTATAGTTAAATCCATTTATACTTAATACGCAGATTGTGAGTAGAGATACCAATAATCTCGTATTCAATAATCGAAAATCATCAGAAACAGTTCCGACGGTCGAATTAAATAGTTTCTAAAAAGTTATTTAATTAGAATTAAAGTTAATTGGTGCAGCTCTGACAGTCGAATTAAGTCGATTCTAAAAAGAGATTTAATTAGAATTAAAGTTAATTGGCGTGTGAGTGCGGCAGTAAGTACTTTATCTGTTGAACATCAAAAATGTCGCCATTTGTTTAGTAAAAGCGGGGTTTAGTACCAACCGTGTTTTATTAACACGAAACGCTTTTAGTTGTGCGAACACACAGTTGAGATTAATACTTGCCTTCTTCTGCAGAAAGCCTAAGATGAATCTTAGGAGCTTCAAAATTTGGATTAAAAGGCTTGATAAATTACGCCATTTGGCATAATCGGGTTTATAAATAAGCACAGAAAAAGCGATTTAGATGATAAATGTTTTTTTAAATAACCAAACAGTTGCCATCTCAAAACGTCAAAACATTTTTGTATATTACCAAGGTAGCAAGCAAGCATCCGGCCCGCCTGATGGTAAGCAGTCTCCGCAGGCTATAGACGGCAGCAACACCAGAAAAATCACTAGCGCGTTGCCGACCTTTAAGACATTTGATATTAAGTCTATGTGTCCGGTAATTTCACCAGCTACAGTGCCCTTCACGCCGGATCACAGCAATGCTTACACACTGCTGTTTGGCGGCAGAATATTTGACACTGTGGTGGTACCTACCTGGACGGTTCATTGCACAAGGAACCTACCACCTAGAAAAAATTGTTTTAGTAATGCATTAAAAGAATAGATGGCGTTAGTAAAATAGGTACGCTATAACGTTAAAAGAAGTGATTTTCATGAGGGCATACATAGAGTTTATATATTAAGAATAGAGTACGCGGTTGTCTATGGTCCCCTTAAACCAAGCGTAGGCAGACGGGCCCGTTGGTCTAGTGGTCAGACACCCTGCCTGCTAACCGATGGGTCGTGGGTTCGATTCCCGCCAAGTGTCTGGGTGTTGTTTATCTATTTAAGTATGTATTTACAAAAAAAAAAGTATATAAGTATTAGTATCAGTTGTCTGGTTTCCATAGTACAGGCTCTGCCTAGTTTGGGATCGGATGACCGTGTGTGGATTGTCCCAAGATATTATTATATTATTTTCCTCTAAGAGACAGGTGAATTGAACTATTTAAAGTTATATTAAAAGAGTTATATTGATATGTAAGTGATAAGTAGTGATGTGTTTGATCTGTCATAAGCGCAAATGTCAATAAATACAGCTGACCGTATAGTACCTATCCACTCATACGTCGGCGGCAACGACTGATGCCTGTTTCAATTTTCTCACGCCAGTTAGCGGTAACGTGTGTTGCCTCGCCCAAAATATTTATTAAAATGCCATCTATGATCGAATGGAGGAATTAATCATAAAACTAGTCGCGTAGAGGCGTAGTCTATTAAATTGTTGAGTCATACAATACCAGATGGCATCGTTTTGCATAAAGAATATTGAGAAAAAAATGTCATTCAAACTGAGTACTTTTGTGTGGTGTTGTGTGTGCGTGTCGGTATCTCGTTATGTCGTAAGTAATCTGATTAGATTATTGTATTCTTATTAGAATTATACATCAAAATGATCGTGAAAAATAATGCTACAATATTTTGTTAAAGTTCAGTAGTTTTAGATACACAAAATTGCAATAAATCAACTCTGAAAAATTTTATGTTCGCCATGTAAACAATGGCGTCCGGTTTTTATATTAACACTTAAATGATATTATAAACTTCAATGATACCCTTTGATTATTATATAAATAGATTCCGTATGTGTTCAGCATAATAACAGTGTTATTACTTTTGTTATAGCACGTGTAGTTTTCGAACGACAAGTGTTTTTATCACCCCGAGGTCAAGTGGGTATCGAATTACATTGTTATCGCGCGGGGCGCGGACGGTTCGGTTACATTTTACTCTCCAGTGCCGGACGTGTGAGTGGTTATTGTCGTGTACCGGATATATAAATATTTTGATGTTCTTACTCGTGGCTACATGTTCTTACTTGAATTAAGCATTCTATAATACTTTGTACTGATTCATATTCTAAGAGGGTATATCTTTATTGACATACAGGACGGTTAAAAAGTCATTCGCCATCAAACAACAGCGCGAGTGAGCGATTGCTGTCCAACTCGCCATCAACTCTGCTTCAGAGCCAGTCACCCTCAAACAACTCGTCCAATAGCAGACTCAAGAGTTCCCCGTTAAGGTAAGGGTATATTACATAACGCATGGCGTGAGTATGCGCTCGAATGTGCGGCGCACCAGGGACAGCCCTGTCCTTTCCTGACCCTAACTATTCCTTTAAAATATATTGCGCAATCTTCGTCGATTGTTGTGGTAACAGTTGTGATACTTCACTATCGACCTAAGTCACTGTCAACTGTCCTGTTCGTCATCGATATAATATATAAACTAGATAAACATTCACGAACAAGATGACATCTAAAATGTGGTCGCGGAGGTTGCAAACTTATCTGTGCTGGTGGCGGAAACGTGAACTAACGATTTTATAATGATAATGACTTGTAGTTTGACAGTTTCATATAGACAGTAGCGACACTCCTATCGGCAAAAATAAATTTGTCAGGATGTGGCTTGTAAAGAAATAGCGACACAAGGGCGCTATTTCTCGCTATCACTTTTTGAACCGTGACACCAAATCTAGTTTATATATTATATCGATGCGTTTATCGTTGTGTTTGCTCCTATTCTTCCAAACAATAAGCCTATAGGTAAAAGTGGAAATAACAATCTAAATACCAAGTAAAGAAAACTGTGGTCTTACGCTCTCTAGAAAGAGAGAAATACATTATTAGAATATATATAATAGAATACTATTTAGAAAA
Organism: Furcula furcula; assembly: GCA_911728495.1. Taxonomy (NCBI): domain Eukaryota; kingdom Metazoa; phylum Arthropoda; class Insecta; order Lepidoptera; family Notodontidae; genus Furcula; species Furcula furcula. The sequence goes on along the minus strand of OU452267.1, from coordinate 12,550,986 downwards.
ATACACACAAAAGAACGACAACAGCGATATGTGTTGTCTGTATCTTATGAATGTATTCAGAAAATGTTAGACCACAGGCGTCTTCACTTAGCCACCTCCACTTTTGCCTTTATTCTTCTGGCTTCCAAATCACACCAAAGTTTTTAATACAGATGTCACTATCAGATTCTTTTCTCCGAAAAATTAAAAGTCTCATAAGGTGCTAGTTGCAAAACAAACAGTATAAAATAGAAAAAAAGCGAAGGTTAGAAAAAATTCTACCACCCATTAATAAATATTATCGCAGTAGGTATATGTATTCGAATGTCGGGTATATTTGCAACTGTGTACCTAATTGAATTCATGAGCCATATAAATGTGTCATATTCTATTTTTAGTTCTGAACTATGGTTTTGGTTTCAGGCTACGAGAGACTTCACCATCTCGACATATGGACTCGCCGGTCTCGCGGCGGTCGCCATCTTGCTATGAAAGTGAAACTCTCGCACAACCAAACACATTATACGTCGCGAACTACCCACAGGTGGGAACTGTTACTGCACTTATTACGCGTTGTATCCGTTGTGGAGTAGACAGAATACCTCGTGCCAATAAGCTTTATAATTAAGGATTTTTTTTTATACAGCTTGATTTTGAGAATACCCTAAAGCAGATAGTAGACTGTTCAGAATCGGTAATATGATCGATAACAATGTTTTCCAACCCCTATAAACATGATTAAATTTATTCATTGTTTTAAACTTTCATGGCGATTTACAATAATAAATTTTATGTGGTGGCACAACCTCTGACGAGGTGTGTAAGGTATGTGATCGTGATTGATCGTTTATATATATATATATATACACACATCAAAAGTGTCTAGGGATCAAGCATTTTTAAGCGGATTTCTTGAGATTGAGATGTGGCTTTGTAATAAATTTATGATTTTATAAATTTATATGGATCCTTTTTGGTGCATTTCATAATTTGAATCAGGAACTGTGAATCAAATTCGAGTAAAAGATGAAAATCAGCTGTCAATATTTTCCCTATAAAAACATACAACGCATTGAAGACATTATTAGTGCTACTGTTTCCCTACTACTGATTAAAACCAACGTTATTATGGAGCGGCGACGTCATTTAAGCAGGGAAGAAATGCTCAGAGCCGTGGGAATGATAGAAGCTGGTTCCCGGCAACGTACTGTGGCTTTAGCTCTGAATACAAGTCAGAGTGTTATCAGTCGACTTTGGACACGTTACCGAAGCACTGGTACCGTGGCTGAGCGCCATGGAGGACGGTATCGCTGCACCACACGGAGACAAGACCGATATATTCAAATCTTAACTCGAAGAGCTCCAACAATAACTGCCATGATGTTAGCCGTGAGGCTTCATCACTCTTCAGGGAACTTAATTAGCGACCAAACAGTCAGAAACCGCTTGCATGAAGTGAACCTTCATTCCCGAAGACCGCTACGGGTACCACCTATAGCAATGCACAATCGTAGGATTCGATATCAATGGGCTCTTGAACACAGAAATTGGGCAGAAGAACAATGGCGTTTCGTGTGCTTTTCTGATGAGTCTCGTTTTGGTATGAGACCGGATACAAGACGTATACGACACTGGAGAACCCCTGGACGCCAACAGCGATTAAAATCCTGCCAGGAAGTCCATCCTTATAGTGGTGGAACCATCATGGTATGGGCGGGTATTTGGATCGGCGGAAGAACTGAGTTGATTTGGATCAGAGGCAACCTCAACGCTCAAATTTATGCTGAGACGATTGTATCAGACGTCATCGTTCCTCTACAAGTGCAAATCGGTCCCTTATTTCAGTTAATGCATGATAATGCACGACCGCACACCGCAAGAGTTGTAAGACAGACTCTCGCCGCAGCTAACATCAATGTCCTGCCCTGGCCTGCTCAGTCGCCAGACTTGAACCCGATTGAGCATGCATGGGATATGCTACAGAGAAGAGCTCTGCCGAATATGGAGGGTATCCAGTCGCAAGAAGACCTTTTTTTGTTGTTGCAACGAACATGGGCGGCCATTCCACAGCGTGATTTGGATGAACTCATTTTGAGTATGCCAAACCGATGTTCTTGTGTTGTTAGTGTTCGCGGTAGAAACACGGATTATTAATTGTTTAAGTTACCCAATAAAATTTTAAAGAAAACTGTTATTTCAGTCTTTTTTTCGAACTTTTGTGTTAGTGGTTCAAATGTCAAAAATCCCTTTATTAGGAAAATGGCAAATTTCTTTATTAATGCAAAGCTGACTTGGTTTATCGTTACTGTGACAAACGAAAACACTTTATTTGATGAATCCTTAAAGAAAATTTTAATTAATATCAATCAGGAGAAAAGTTATTGCAAAAATATATGTTGATCCCTAGACACTTTTGATGTGTGTATATATATATATATGTATGATAGTGCACTAGAGATGATTTTGAATCGACTGAGAGATTATTTTGACTCACGGGTTTACTGCCAGGGTAATTAATTATCAGTTTCCGATATTACGACTCGATTCATTAATCGATCGGGAGTTATCCCGTGATCATGGCGCGCGCAACAGCGTCGAAATATCGGGAAGTGATAATTAATCATCCCGGCAGTAAACCCGTTATTCAAAATATTAAATTTATTCATGTTTATACTCATTATTACTAACTAAATAATTATTAATAAGTTGGTCTCGGGTATGTGTTTCTTACGGTCAGTGACTTACCTGCACCCTACTATCTCTACCCACATCCGTGGGTTCTTCAGACATTATATATAAAAATATCTTTTGTGTGTTTCGGCTTTAAGGTGTACAAAAGTTAATGTTGTATAAATATTACAGTTGCGTTTGTGTTCTATGAGGAGGCCCTGAGCTAGTGAAGTAGGGTCTATTGTCCTTCCCTATTATATCAAAATGGTGCGGCATCGCGCTTGGTATAACAATATTTTATTCTGATCGATACGACAGCGACAATGTTTAACAAGATCGAAGATACTATAATGTGCAGAGACAAGTGCACTCTTCCATTCCAGACCGGACAGTCAGGTGATCGGTTTGCATTGTAGCCAGCAGTGGCATCCACATAACCATTTTAAATATCCATAAGTTAGTAAATTCTATATACATAATAATTTGCATTTAAATGCTGTAATAAGATTATTCAGAGGGTCCCCATACACACAAACACATCGCCTACCCTACGATTTCTTTGAATCATCTTAATTTAAAAATATTTTATACAGACATGGTATTAACGTGATGTTTTTCAATGTACGATACGTCTGTAATATTAGTTCATTTAAGGATATTTCTACACACTAACAAATAGCTTAGATACTCGCAGATATTTTTGCCTACTTTCTGTGCACGCCACTGCTAGCCAGTAAGGACCTATAAAGTTGTTGCACTTCGTAGCTCCTTATAATTTTCAAAGCAAACTGTTTCCGGCTATGCCACGGTCGGCACAGTGATAGTGTGTTTTCTTAGGTGGAAGCGGGAGGAGCCAGTGACCCCGAGGCGGATGTGTTAGTACGTCTAGCCCGCGGCGCCGCGGGGTTCGGGTTCCGTATCGTGGGGGGCACCGAGGACGGCAGCAGAGTCGCCGTTGGATACGTCGTGCCCGGTAACTATGTCACACATACATCAGCTGGAAGGTGTCTACTGATAAACATAGACCTCCCCCTTAGAACATAGAAGGGTGGGGTAACCATAATCCCCCCCCCCCCCCCCCATAAGGAAATCAAACCCACAAACCTATTGCATAGCGACCAGGGTGTCTAACTACTTGGCCAATAGAAGGACTTCCCTTCCCGTTTTCGTGTTAGTGCTTAAAGATAAAGGTAGAGCACAATAGAATTTATTATTTTAGTAAAGAAATCTTAAGACAACTACAATTTGGCAAAAAATGGCGTTTGAAAAAGAAATAGCGACACAAGGCACATTTCTTTGTGTTTTTTCGGCCCGTAACACCTAATCTAGTTTAATTATTCGACAGGTGGTCCGGCGGACGGATTGTTGCGTCCGGGAGACCTCCTGACGTCTGTAGACGGCATCCCTCTGGCGGGCGCCACGCACACTCGCGCCGTCGCCTACGTCTGCCAGGCTGCCACTAGAGGACATGTGAGTTTACTTCGTCAGCCAAAACACGTCCACTGCTCATCAAAAGCTTTCCCCTGAGAAGAAAGGGGTTGCCAATTATGGCAAACCAAAAAAAAAAAACTGCGTACTAATTTCTGGTTGTGTTGTTTGAAATTGTCCTGTCAAAGTCAAAATATCTTTATTATGTATAGGCCCCACGGAGGCACTTACACAAAAATATTTTTACAAACTACCACCGGATCGTAACGCGGCCGCTACTGAGAAGATCCGGCAAGAAACTCGGCGGGCTTATATTTTTTTGTAATTTTTTTAAAAACAGTTTTCAAATTATACATAAGTCAGCCTTAAACTTCTAAGCTTGCATGAGTTGAGCAGTTCAAGCCCACGCAGCTTTATCCTCCAGGTAATCCGAGATTTTATAATAAGCCTTTTTTGACAATCGGCTTTTTATCAAAGGTTTAAATTTCTTTATTGGAAGATCTCGGATATCCTGTGGCAGTTTGTTATAAAAGCGTATACTTTGGCCCATAAACGATTTGCCTGTTCTGTGGAGACGCGTGGCATGTACAACAAGATCGTGTTTGTTCCGGGTATTAATATTATGTGTATCACTATACTTTTTAAAAGAACTGATATTTTTTTTTACATAAACTAAATTTTCCAATATGTATTGTGAGACAACCGTTAGAATATCTATCTCTTTGAATTTATCTCTAAGTGAATCAATAGGAGCCAGATTGTAAATGGCTCTCACAGCTCTTTTCTGCAGAATAAAAATAGTATTAAGTTCTGCAGAAGATCCCCACAGTAATATACCATATGACATAACACTGTGAAAATAGCTGAAATAAACAATTCTAGCGGTTTCAACATCAGTTAAACGTGTAATTTTCTTGACTGCATAAGCCGCGGAACTTAGCCTACCCGACAACTTCTTAATTTGCGGGCCCCACTGTAGTTTGGCGTCAATTGTTATACCTAAAAACACAGTCGACGCCTCAAGGTCCAACGCTTCTCCATTTATTTCTACATTGGTTGCCAGCTGTCTCACATTAGGAGTTACAAATTTCATACATTTAGTTTTGGTGTCATTAAGTTTTAAATTGTTAACATTGAACCAATGGACAACCATAGAAAGTACATTGTTCACTTCGTCATAATCATGGAGTTTACGCTTAACATTAAATAGAAGAGATGTATCATCCGCGAACAATACAATATTAAGTTTTTCCCCCACGAAGTAGGGTAAGTCATTAATATATATTAAAAACAAAAATGGGCCTAATATTGAACCTTGAGGGACGCCCAGGGAAACCACGGAACCTGGAGATCTCTTACCGTTTACATCGACCCTCTGAATTCTATTATTCAAATATGAAGTCAGAAGGTCCAGAGCTTTATTCCTTACACCATAGTGGCGTAATTTGTTTGCTAATGAATATTTAAAATAAACTCTCTCGTTCAGGTGACATTAGGAGTTCGACATAACCGCGCCGACATACAACCCTTAGGGCTACCGACCACGATGGCGCCGCACCCCCACCAACCATTACTCACGTAAGTACAATATCATTTGACGGGCCTATTGGTCTAGTGGTTAGACACTGGCTGCTACCTGATAGGTCGTGGGTTCGATTCCCGCCAAGAGTGAGTCTGTCTGAGTGTTGTTTATCTATTTAACTATGTATTTACAAAAAAAAGTATATAAGTATTGGTATCAGTTGTCTGGTTTCCATAGTACAGGCTCTGCATATGGAATTGTCCCAGAATATCTACGCGAAAATTATATATTCAACAAACTTAATCTGGCGAGGTCCGAACGGACTAGTCGGAGTTTTTCCATAGTATAGATAAAGGCAAGCGGGGAGTTTTTAGCGGGTAGTAATCCCTCATAACCCGGCCTTCGCCCCTACGGAGACCTAAAGGTTTCATCCCCGGCAGAACCGGGTACAGTTTCAAGGTTTCCTCTCCAGCTAAAAAAAGTCGGGTTACAGGGCGAGTAAGTTTTTATTCTACATAGAAATACTTTTTAACCGACTTCAAAAAAGGAGGAGGTTCTCAATTCGTCTGTATATATATATATTTTTTTTTTTCTATGTATGTTCGCGCATAACTCTGGCAATTATGAACCGATTTGAAAAAATCTTTCTTCCATCCATTCTTTAATCCGTTAATTGGGTCCCATAAAAAAATTATCGCTTAGTAATAAGTAGTTCCTAAAAAAACAAGAATGGTGACTGCGCACTGAGACCTGCAAGAAAGCCTATATAGATGACGTTTTAGTCGCTCGGACTCGCTCGGTCGGACAAAAATGGTCATAACTCTGGCAAATATTTACCAATTTCAATGATTATTTTTTTATTCGAAAGAAGAAACCACTGTATTGAATCTGTATGAATTTTATTACAACCGGATAAGAACTTCCTGGAGGACCATGAACGATGTGGAGGAATTTATCTGGTAAAAACCATAAAACTGATGTTCTCCATTACATTGCTCTGACAATTATGAACCGATTTCGATGATTCTTTTTTTATTCGAGAGAGTAAACTACTATGATGTTTCCATGCAAATTTCATTACGACCGGATATTTTTTTCTGAAGAAACATGAATTATGTAAAACTATGTAGACGATAATGTGATCATAACCTACCTAGATAATTTTACGGTTTTCGATGGTTCAATCTTTATATATGAAAATATCACTAAAATGTTTAAAATAAAATCTTTTTTAAAAAAAATTGAACCGACTTCAATATCACTGAAAAGTATAAAATAATTTAAATATTATTGAAGTTGGTGTTAGCGTACCTGCTGTGTATATTTGGCAAAAGATTGAACCATCGAAAACCGTAAAATTATCTAGGTAGGTTATGATCACATTATCGTCTACATAGTTTTACATAATTCATGTTTCTTCAGAAAAAAATATCCGGTCGTAATGAAATTTGCATGGAAACATCATAGTAGTTTACTCTCTCGAATAAAAAAAGAATCATCGAAATCGGTTCATAATTGTCAGAGCAATGTAATGGAGAACATCAGTTTTATGGTTTTTACCAGATAAATTCCTCCACATCGTTCATGGTCCTCCAGGAAGTTCTTATCCGGTTGTAATAAAATTCATACAGATTCAATACAGTGGTTTCTTCTTTCGAATAAAAAAATAATCATTGAAATTGGTAAATATTTGCCAGAGTTATGACCATTTTTGTCCGACCGAGCGAGTCCGAGCGACTAAAACGTCATCTATATAGGCTTTCTTGCAGGTCTCAGTGCGCAGTCACCATTCTTGTTTTTTTAGGAACTACTTATTACTAAGCAATAATTTTTTTATGGGACCCAATCAATGGATTGAAGAATGGATGGAAGAAAGATTTTTTCAAATCGGTTAATAATTGCCAGAGTTATGCGCGCACATACATAAAAAAAAAAAAAAAAAAAAAAATATATACAGACGAATTGAGAACCTCCTCCTTTTTTGAAGTCGGTTAAAAAATATTCACATTCGCCGAATGTAAAACATGTTATTTTTATTACGTCATGGTGTACGTATATTTATTATTTATTTTTATGTTGTAGTGCGGATCCATCGCTACACCACATGCCGCCTAATTCGTACAACATCCTGCATCCAGCGCCGATGTATCCGCCACCGTCTCAGGCTCCAATGTTAGTATATTAATATCTACGATCTATTATAGTAATTAGTAATGTCCAAAGATAAACTGAGCCTTACCCAATGATCAGGACCTTACGCAATAGTCAAGGTCTTATCCAATTATCTGGACCTTAACCAATAGTCAGGGGCCTTACTTAATAATCAGGGCCTTACCTAATAATCAGGCCCTTACTTAATTATTAGATATTTACGCAATAACCAGGGTCGTACGAAACAATCAGGGCCTTACAAAACAATCAGGGCCTTACCAAACAATCAAGTCCTTACCAAACAATCAGGGCCTTACCAAACATCCAGGGCCTACCAAACAATCAAGGCCTTATCAATCAATTAGGGCCTTACCAAACAATCAAGGTCTACAAAACAATCAAGGCCTTACCAAACAATCAAGTCCTTACCAAACAATCAGGGCCTTACCAAACATCCAGGGCCTACCAAACAATCAAGGCCTTATCAATCAATTAGGGCCTTACCAAACAATCAGGGTCTACAAAACAATCAAGGCCTTACCAAACAATCAGGGCCTTACCAAACAATCAAGGCCTTATCAATCGACCAGGGCCTTACCAAACAATCAGGGTCTACAAAACAATAGGGCCTTACCAAACAATCAGGGTCTACAAAGCAATCAAGGCCTTACCAAACAATCAAGGCCTTATCAATCAAACAGGGCCTTACCAAACAATCAGGGTCTACAAAACAATCAAGGCCTTACCAACTAATCAAGGCCTTACCAACTAATCAAGGCCTTATCAATCAATCAAGGTCTACAAAACAATCAAGGCCTTACCATCTAATCAAGGCCTTATCAATCAATCAAGGTCTACAAAACAATCAAGGCCTTACCAACTAATCAAGGCCTTATCAATCAATCAAGGTCTACAAAACAATCAAGGCCTTATCGAACAATCAGGGCCTTACCGAACAATCAGGACCTTACCGAACAATCAGGGCCTTACCGAACAATCAGGACCTTACCGAACAATCAGGGCCTTACCGAACAATCAGGGCCTTACCGAACAATCAGGACCTTACCGAACAATCAGGGCCTTACCGAACAATCAGGACCTTACCGAACAATCAGGGCCTTACCAAACAATCAGGGTCTACAAAACAATAAGGGCCTTACCAAACAATCAGGGCCTTACCAAACATCCAGGGCCTACCAAACAATCAAGGCCTTATCAATCAATTAGGGCCTTACCAAACAATCAGGGCCTTACCAAACAATCAAGGTCTTATCAATCAACCAGGGCCTTACCAAACAATCAGGGTCTACAAAACAATAAGGGCCTTACCAAACAATCAGGGTCTACAAAGCAATCAAGGCCTTACCAAACAATCAAGGCCTTATCAATCAATCAGGGCCTTATCAATCAATCAGGGTCTTACCAAACAATCAAGGCCTTACCAAACAATCAAGGTCTACAAAAAAATCAAGGCCTTACCGAACAATCAGGACCTTGCCGAACAATCAGGGCCTTACCGAACAATCAGGACCTTACCGAACAATCAGGGCCTTACCGAACAATCAGGGCCTTACCGAACAATCAGGACGTTACCGAACAATCAGGGCCTTACCGAACAATCAGGACGTTACCGAACAATCAGGACGTTACCGAACAATCAGGGCCTTACCGAACAATCAGGGCCTTACCGAACAATCAGGACGTTACCGAACAATCAGGGCCTTACCGAACAATCAGGACGTTACCGAACAATCAGGACGTTACCGAACAATCAGGTCCTTACCGAACAATCAGGGCCTTACCGAACAATCAGGACGTTACCGAACAATCAGGTCCTTACCGAACAATCAGGGCCTTACCGAACAATCAGGACGTTACCGAACAATCAGGGACTTGCCCAATAATCATCCTTACCCACTTAGTTATTCTTACTCAGGTATGGAGTCCAGTACGACACAGCAGCGGGATGGCCGGCGCCCTATGACGTCACAGTGACCAGGAACGAAGGGGAAGGCTTCGGCTTTGTCGTCATATCCTCCGCTAATAAAGCCACCAGTACCATAGGTTCGTAGGTTCATTTCTATTCCATAACCTCTTATTACAAACTAGTTTATAAAAAACTCTAAAAACTGTTTTTTGATATAAATTTGATGGTGATATTTACTGGGTTATTTCTGCTAGCAACCACACAGGTAGATACATCATCAACTGTCGAAAGACATCCACTGCAGAACATAGGCCTCCCCCTTGAAAGGGAGGGGTTGCCATAATCACCACGTTTGGCAGGGTGCTTGGGGATCGCAGTATCGTCATCATCATCAACAGCCGAAAAACGACCACTGCGGAAGGGAGGGGTAGCCGTAAGTTCGTTTGTAGGATCGCAGCATAGGTAGTAGGGAATCCAATAGAAAGACGCTACTGCCAGTCTTTTTATTTTCTCAGTGGCCTCTTGCAACACCCAATTGTAATTCTTACTCGACAGACCTCCACAGATAGATAGTTTTCAGTAGTGGGCAACATCGATATAATATATAAACTAGATTTGGTGTGACGGTTCAAAAAGTGGTAGCGAGAAATAGCGCCCTTGTGTCGCTATTTCTTTACAAGCCACATCCTGACTAATTTATTTTTGCCGATAGGAGTGTCGCTACTGTCTATATAAAACTGTCAAACTACACGTAATAGGCATGATGACTGTAACACAATACCAATAAATCTGTGGTTTTAAATAGTAGAACAGATTGCACTGATTCCAAAAATGCATCTCATTTTCATAATAATATAGAGATTTTCGTGATATTTAAGCAAATAAATTACTCAAATACAGCTAATCGCCATTTTGTAATAAACGCTGCTCAGAGTGAATGACGTCAATCCTGTGTAAATAAACAACTGTCAAACTGTCATCTCAACTTTTTCTTTCATACAATGATTCACTTTTAACTTTTATACCTAGACAGATGTTTATTTACATCGCCGTAGTGACGTCACAACATGGCGCCATGCACCGGCCATCGTTTTGGAACGAAATTCAAACTCTATTTTAAAAATTGAAAATATTGCTATTAATTGTAAATTTAATACAAAAATATGATTATTTTCGGCAATAGTAGACCCGTAAGTACATTATAGAGTATTTTTTCAAAATTAGTCATCATGCCTATTATCATAAAAGAACTGTTAGTTCACGTTTCCGCCACCAGCACAGATAAGTTCTCAACCTCCGCGAACACATTTTATTTATTTATTATAAAGGAAAACAGCTATTACAAAGGAATGATAACAAAAGAGAAAACAGAGAGCCATTTCTAGGTTCTCACGACTATAAGGCAAAATGCAAAACAGTTGTGTGAACATACTAAAGTTGTTAGAAAATTAAGTAAAACTTAACTCTAGGTATGCAGATATTAATTAAAATAAACGGAACAACAATAGGGTTATCAGATTAAATTAAATAGTGCACAGATGCACGATACAGAATTAACTGAACTAATCTCGCTTAAAAAAATCATTGCTAACTGCCGCACTCACAAACCCCACTTAACATTAATTCAAATTAAGTCACTTTTTAAAATCTATGTATTTCGACTTTCGGAGCCATTCATAATTAATTTCGATTATTGATTAAGAGATAATTGTTATCTCTACTCACTATCAGCGTATTAAGTATTAATTGGCTTCGAATGACAAAATAATCTGATTTCAAAAAATCACATCACAATTAACTTTAATTGACGTTTGTAGGTTTGGCAGTTAGTTGTCTTCTCACTGCAGCAACAGTAGTACAAAATAAATCTATATTAAATTGCTTAGATAATTCGTTGAAGCTCTTGCTCGCTCTCACAGTAAATGTATTCTGCCGATAGTTGGTAGATGCGTAAGGAACGTGGACTGGAGGGTTAAATCTAATAGCTCTTGATGGAACATTCAATGATAATTTATCTAATAGATCCGGAGAGTTAACAGCAGTTAATTTTAGATGTAATTTTGTTCGTGAATGTTTATCTAGTTTATATATTATATAGATGGTGGGCAACGTAAAAATATTGCCGAATTCTGGTGTGAAAGTCACTATAACCATCTCATAATGACATTTGACGGGCCCGTTGGTCTAGTGGTCAGACACCCTGCCTGCTAACCGATGGGTCGTGGGTTCGATTCCCGCCAAGTGTCTGGGTGTTGTTTATCTATTTAAGTATGTATTTACAAAAAAAAAAGTATATATTTATTAGTATCAGTTGTCTGGTTTCCATAGTACAGGCTCTGCCTAGTTTGGGATCGGATGACCGTGTGTGGATTGTCCCAAGATATTATTATTATTATGTTTGTTTTAAAGCTTTTTTTTCTCTCCGGAGAGGTGAAATAAGCACGGAGACTTACAGTGCAGCAATTAATAGCTAGTAATAGTCTCGGATGACAAGCACTGCATTGTCGACTATGGGCAGAAGGGTAGCTTACCATCAGACGGACCCACTGCTTTTCTTGTTCATCAACATCAGTCAAAACACGTCCACTGCCTCCCCCTTAGAAGGGAGGGGTTGCCATAATCTCCACGCTTGGCAGGCGTCTTGGGGATCGCAGTATAGGTGGTAGGTAATCCAACAGAGAAACGCTGCTGCCCGTCTTCCTGTTTTCCCTTACGGATACCCAACCGGAAGAGATGGGAGGGGACGACCACTTACCAGGACACCCCACGGGTAAGTTGTCGTCTTGTCTCGTTACTAAGTTTGAAAATTCTCCGCAGGTCAACTGATCCCCAACTCACCAGCGGCCCGCTGCGGTCTTCTCCACGTGGGAGACACCATCGTAGCCATCAATCATGTACCGATCCGGAACTTGCCACATCCGGAAGTGGTGGCCCTGATCAAGCACTCCGGAACCACGGTCACGCTGACAGTACTGCCGCCAGACCAGCGGCAAGACTGACGACTAGCGAAGACCTCGTGGACTTTGAGCTTCTGAGAAGTCTTCTGAGGAACCACGTGAGTTAGATGTTCAGAAACACCGATGGATTGTATAAGTATTAGATAGTTTAGATACTTGTGGCGACACATCCCGAAGAAATTATCTTACTGCAGCACCTTCAAACGCGAATTATACTTAATTGTAATCATTGATATAATAAACTAGATTAGGTGTTGCGGTCCGAAAAGTAGCACACAGAATAGCGCCCTTATGTCGCTATTAATTTTCAAGCCAAAGGGTGACAATATTATTTTTGCCGATAGTAGTATCGCTACTGTCTATATGAAACTGTCAAACTACACGTCATTATCATAATAAAAACTTTAGTTCACGTTTCCGCCACCAGCACAGATAAGACCGCGATCACATTTTAGATATATTTTTTTTACTTAATACCCTGACAGTTAACAGAGATATCACTTATCTCGTACTCAATAACTGAAAATAATCATAAACGGCTCGGACAGTCGAAATAAATCGATTTTTAAAAGTGACTTAATTAGAATTAAAGTTAATTGGCGTTTGTGAGTGCGGTAATTAATGGCGGTTGATCGTATGGTTAGTGGTCAACCTGTGGCCAGAGTTATCCAACCACCACTAGAATGCAATTTTTACGTGCTCACTGAAGCACGGAGACGTTCGGTCTGTGAACCGACCTTGACCGACGTTGCTTCACTTACTGAATATTAACAGATTTTGTATTGAAAGTTACAAGTGATAATTCATTAACGGCCGGTCCCAATGCTCTACCGCCGATAGCAATCTCAGTTAAAAAGTAACGATATGACATTTGACATTAATTTCCTTATCTCTAGTAAGCTTCAAGGTCTCGAAGCTAGACCAATAGTAAGGACAGATATTTCTATCTTTGTTTATTGAAACGGAAATAATATGTCATAAGGCTATCGATGGTAACTATTTTAACTGATAGTAAGAGATAGATAGGATATTTGGACTGGCAGTAAAAGACTCTGAGGGTAGTAACTGTAGAAAAAATCAACCAATAATAATAATATCTTGGGACAATCCACCAATGAAATGCTTCTTTAAAAATAATATGCACCATTAACTTTATAGTCTTTTTAAAACATCTGCTTTTTTTTAATCTCTTATCCTTGATGCATCCTCTATTTATCTCTATCTAGAGCTTAATTTTTTTCTCTATGACATATTTTATTCTCCGACCTTTATTTACATAAACATATTCCTATAATTATCTTACAGTGAATAGGCTAATAATAAGCTTATGTGCTTTACCATCCTTGACTGCGTCGTCGCTTTCCATCAGGTGGGACTACGTACAAGCACTAGCTAATATTAAATTTAATAAAAAACTTGAAATTATGTGCAGCTCTCTTAGAGGAGATACCACTGGAGAGAGCATGATGCGCTAACCCCTCTGCCAAATTTTTGTTCATATGTTCAGGTCATACTTTATTTGTGTGCGTATCTTTTTGAATGTGTTGCGAGTTTATTATAGTGTGGGTATGCGTGAAATTGTATCTGTGTGTGATTACTTCGCCTCCCGCACCCCGCAAAAGTGCCACGAAAAATTTGTTCGGGGAATCGACGCGATACTAGCTCCATTCTAATTACTCTGAGGCAGCTCTCTATAATATCTTTATCTGTGGCAATATTTTTCTACAGCATATTTATTGTATGCCATTCGCGTGTTTTATTTACTTTTATATAATCTTATGCATACTACCTTATTCTTGTGCATATTATGGTAATTTGTTGATTCATTGAACATATTACCGTAAGCCCTCACCATATTTAAAATTGTGTTTTTTTTTGTATTTGCAAGCTGGCTTAGTCGGCATGGTTTTTCGCTGTGTTTGACGAAAGTCTGTTCAGACGTTTATTATTATTACGCAAATTTTCAAATTTTAAGCATATTGTATACTTTTTAAAATATAGTGTATCAAATGGGCAAGATGGAAAAACCAATTAGTTTTTTCCATCTTGCCCATAGCAACGAATCGACGTTTTAATTAGTGTCAGAGATTCTTCATAGACCAGGACCAGAGAGTAACTTAGGCTAATACCAGAAAAAATGCAGGAAGTGTACAATTTTTAAGTACACTGTGTACAATTTGTAAATAGACACAATTATTAAACAAAAATTCATATATTAATAATTAGCATAAGCGCCCTTTTGGCATACGTCACGGATCGACATAATAATATGGTGTATATAAAAATACATCTAGGCGTTTAGGCTGATGGCCGTGCCTCAGAAATGGACATAGGTACATTTTATTGACGGGCTCGTTGGTCTAGTGGTTAGTGACCCTGTCCACTAACCGATGGGTCGTGGGTTCGATTCCCACCAAGTGTCTGGGTGTTATTTATCTATTTAAGTATGTATTTACAACAAAAAAATATGTATATAAGTATTAGTATCAGTTGTCTGGTTTCCATAGTACAGGCTCTGCCTAGTTTGGGATTAGATGTCCGTGTGTGGATTGTCCCAAGATATTATTATTTATATCGAAAATCATACCCTCCTTTCAGTATAGGAAGGTAAAAGCCAGAAAGAATTAACTGTCTATACAAGCTTAGATATTTTATATAAATATGAATTTTGCAGTATGCAAGAAATATAGCTTTAATTTGAAATATCAATGTTAGGTATCTAGTATTAGATAATACTTTTAATTTGTTTATGGTACGATAAAACAATCTTCATAATTGCAAAGGCTTGACGGAATAATCGTTTAATGGATAATAGAATAAACTAAGTTTGTAAAATAATATGCCTTTTGATAAGTTATAGCATTTATAGTATAAGAATGTAAGATGTGCATCAAGTTTGCCTCTATCGTTTATTAAATTTTACAGGTGAAAATATGAGTATTTACTAAAATATGCTCAGGTCCGGTAAAGTCCGGACAGAGTCGGTCACAGTGGCCAATCGAACCACTTCTACATTGGTTAATTAGGTATGTGCTGGATATCCGTATACGCGGATATCCGAGGGAGAACAAAGATCCGCGAATCTCTTTCGGGTCGGATAGGATATTTTAAACATGACTCATTGGAGCCTAGCATCTTGAGATGTCTGTATAAAAATACTATAAGTATTTGCTCAAGTAAAAATCAGGTTACGTTATATTATCAATTTATATAGTAGGGTTATACCTATATATCTGTTGTGAATCTCTTAAATTGTAAATATTTTTTTTAGTATCAAGGTATGATTTATTATAGTATAGATAATATTGTCATTTTAATAAAAGTATACAATAAATGCGGCGGACATTTACTTTTCGGAAATCAAGTTTCAATCAATATAGATCAATTTTATATTGGACTTTGAAGATAATTTATAAAAAGAGGTTGAAACCTTATTGTAAGTTTCACATATTAGGGGGTAATATAAGTATTCTGTATTTATAACTTGAAATATTATATTAGCTTTGGGTTACGGTCAATATTGCTAAAACTCAGCGGTTATTTGAGAGCCAATTATAGTTAAAATATTGTTAATATCGTGAATATTTTAGGCAGTAATCTCCTATGTATTCTTCCCGATGCACTGATTCCTTTTAGTAGTATTAGGCTAGCCGCACACGGTCATTAATATTGTCAATGTTCTATAACCCATGCGATTTAACTATACACTAGGCTTTGTGTCGTCGCATTCCAGTGAGGTGCACCGTTAAGTCGGGCGGGTTGTAGAATATTGACAATATTATTGCCAGTGTGCGGCTAGCCTTAGATTAGATAGTACATGAAACTATTTATATAAATTACGTCGACTGATTATCAGAAGATTATGTTAAGCACGATAAATCTGCAAGAAACTGGTGAGGTGAGTTAAATATCCTCAAATGTTCAGCCCTATCCTCCAGCAGGCTTAGCACGATGTGCAAATCTTGGCAGATAAGTGTGAGTATGACGTCACTATGACGTAGTATTTCACACTTTTGTATAGAGAACTGACGTTTCGGTGTTGAAGACTACGTCATACTCCACACTGATCAGTCAAGATTGCAAGTCGTGCTAGGCCTGCAGGATTTTTCCGATAGCCGCTATGAAAGAATCAATAAAAAATATGAAATAATATTTATTTTATCATCATCAACAGTCGAAATACGTCCACTGCTGAACAATAGCCTCCCCCTTAGAAGGGTGGGGTTGCCATAATCCCCACGCTTGGCAGGCGTCTTGGGTATCGCAGTATAGGTGATAGGTAATCCAATAGGCATGATGACTGCAACACAATACCAATAAATCTGTGGTTTTAAATATTAGAACATATTGCACTGATTCCAAAAATGCATCTCATTTTCATAATAATAGAGAGATTTTCGTGATATTTAAGCAAATAAATTACTCAAATACAGCTAATCGCCATTTTGTAATAAACGCTGATCAGAGTGAATGACGTCAATCCTGTGTAAATATAAACAACTGTCAAACTGTCATCTCAACTTTTTCTTTCGTACAATGATTCACTTTTATACCTACAGACAGATGTTTATTTACACACCCGTTGTGACGTCACAAAATGGCGCCATGCACCGGCCATCGTTTTGGAACAAAATTCAAACTCTATTTTAAAAATTGAAAATATTGCTATTAATTGTAAATTTAATACAAAAATATGATTATTTTCGGCAATAGTAGACCCGTAAGTACATTATAGAGTATTTTTTCAAAATTAGTCATCATCCCTATTGTAAGACGCTGCCACCCGTCTACTTGTTTGCACTTAGTCGCCTCTTCGCCTCGTCGTCGTGTATTCACCTCATTACATTTTTACACACCACGGGTAATTTTCCTTTAGCTACAAAAAAAAATACTTAATATAAAATGTACAAATACATACCCTTGGAGTGTCCGAGTAAAAATTGCACCCTCCCATATACTCCCGTTGGGTGTCCGTAAGATGCGAATAAAGGAAAACATGAAGACTGCCAGCAACGTTTTTCTATTGGATTATGGCCACGCCTACCTAACTAAGGGAGAGGCCTTTGTCCAGCAGTGGACGTCTTTCGACTGATGATAATACAAATGCTTTCGAAACGAAAACGATGTCTTTTATTTACGCGAATACTACACATTGAAATAAAACTACATATATATTTCGTAAAAGTAGTTTTATTTCAACACTTTCGAAAAATTACGAACGAACCGTGCCCGTAAAATATAACTCTTAATTTGGTGGCATATCAAGCAAAACATACACCGTCTTATTAGGAAAAGCAGTTTAACAATAACCCCAGTTTTAGACTCGGGAAATCTTTACTTAAACCTGGGTGTAAACCTAGGTTTTAAGTTAAACTGCTTTTCGTAAAATGAAAGAAAATGTTTTGCTCGATATGCCACCAAATTAAGTGTTATATTTTACGGGCCTAAACCTAGGTCTTTGTTAAAAAACCTAGGTTTAGGCCCGTAAAACCGGGCCTAAACCTAGGTGTTTGTTGAAAACAATGAATTATACTCAATATAACAATGATATATAACTCTATAGGCTTACCGCACAGTTTTATCGTGCAGCGAGGGTATTTATAAAAACGTTATTGGGACCACCGAGATTGGAGATATTATTTAGGTTATGATTTATATAATATAGTTAATGATTTTAATTATGTCTGTCAATTTAGATTATTTGCAGCTTTTAGTACTTAGTCTCTATAAGTCAAGATGTCAAGGATACATTTGTCATACTAAGTTGTATATTTTTAAGAGATGTTAGTATTAGAATCTTAGACACTTCCTTGATCAATCTATTTATGTAAATTTTTCACATGAATGTGATCATCTGAAACCTTCCGCCCAGTACCTTTAAAACTACTGTTACTACCAATATATTTGCATTTGCACTAGAGTAGGAGGTCAAAGACAAAACACGCTCAATAATAATGTTGTCAGTTTTAAAGTCCAATTTTGAATTCACTGAAGTAAACTGACGTTTACTGTGTTACCAGTTTCTGATGAAAAAAAAATTGTGGAAAGACAAAATGATTCTAATAATCACTCAGTACGCGTGAGCAAAAGAAACATTAGTACACTCGGACCAAAAGTTAGGAGCCGAATGACAAATAAGGTGGCGGCACGTCGCGGCGTGTGGGTAAAGCCAAAGTCAACTCTCGTCTCGTCAGTTGTTTTTTTTTTCAGAAAGAATTATTGCCAATACAGCCTTGATGTTTGTCAATTTCTCTAGATTTATTTATATTTCCATTTTCTAAATATAATTCCTGTTTAAAATGATTGTTAGTATTAGGTATGTTCACATTAAATTTGTGATAGTGATTGAATCACTATAGATTGGAACATCACTACTACTATTAATATGGCAACATTATTTTACAAAGTGACATTAGGAAATATCAGTTTACTCCAGTGAAAAAAAATTCTTCAGTAATTGGACTTTAGTTATAAAAGAGACAAACTTAACAAAAATAATGTGTTGATGACAGATTGAGACATCACTCCTAAGATTAGAGTGATATATGACTCTAATAAAACAGATGATCAGGACGAATACCTATTTATGTCCAATTAGTTGTAAGTTATAGCAATTAAATCGTGCCTTTATTGTAATCGCTGTCTTGCCTTATCCAAGATGTAAAAATTAACCTATATTTGTATAAAACTTTATCCAAAGAAAGCTCCATTCCATTAGTTTTCTAATATTATACATATATGTATAATTTGACGGACCGTCTGTGTAACGATATGAAATAACACTCAATAAATATTTTTTATTTAAAATTTTATTGGTTTTATTTAAAATAAACCTAAGTTCTTAACAGTAAATGATTTAACTACTGTGATCGAACATAGCTTACCAGACAACAAAACGCAAAATTAAAACATTATGCTAAAATAGGTTTTTCATTAGCTTTCTGAACATAACGTTGTTTTAAAATTAGTCTAAAGTTTTTGAAACATGGTAAGTATTACTTTAAAATTTTAGACAATAGTCTACATTCCATGGTGGCACAGATATAAGGAAAAAATCGTCATAGGAAACCCTTCAAAGATACCACTGTATCTGCATAGTTAATCAAGTACAAATTTTAAAAGCAAAAAAAGCCCGTCTGCGAACATACAAAATTGAATTAAATTATATTATACATACATTAAACGTATACTCATGTTACTTGTCTCGTTAAGACCTTTCATTTGACACCCATATTGATGTTTTTGGAAGTAAAAAAAAGCGGTTGCTATTTTTTTTAGTATATAGCCTATGTCACTCCCACAACTAAGACGAATCCAACGATATATTATAAATCACAAACCATCAAGCTGTTTAGGCTCATAACATACATACTCTCGAAAAAGACCCTCTTCCTGTGGCATTCGGGCACAAACTTACTTCTAAGACTACACAGAGAGATATATTTCGGGTTTAAGGAAAATATCGTAAGAGGAAACCACAGATGCAAGGCGGAATATGGTACTACAGCACTTTTTATTTACTGTACAATTTCTTCTACGCAAATAATTTGATTCTTAATTAAGAACCTTTGTTGACTAAGATCTAACCTAGTTACAATGTTCCTTAGTCTATTTTGAGACGGTAGGCACGGCTCTGATGGTAAGGTCACTGCTCTGTCCAGAGGTGGCAACTTCCATTATCCAGTTGGTATACCTGTCGATCCTGGCGAACACGTCCGGGTGCTCATCAGCACCGCAAGTATTTAGGAATGAGAAGGCTCCCACCATAACGTTGTTGATCACCATTGGAGCTCCGGAGTCGCCTCGGCACATTCCTTTGCCAACTGCGCTGGCGCAGATCACGTCTGTGGAGGTTAGAAGGTGTTATTGGAAGGAGCGCACATTAAGCTTCTAAGGTAGGTACTTTGGATAGGTAGTTTTTTTTTGTTTCCCGGGGGAAAACTACTTATAAATCTCTATCTATGTAGAGTTCTTACTCATTAAAATACCCGCGGCCGTTTCATCAGCACATGAGAGGAGAAACCTGGGCTTTCTCCGGCAGTGGCGTAGCTGGCCTTAGTCGGGCCCCGTATCAAAATTAGTTGGGGGGCCTAAATGATGGTATGGCCTAAGATATTATGTGAGAACATGGATTTTACGAATTGTTGCTTATACATGTTCGGGGCCCCTGTAGTCCGGGGGCCCCGAACACGGTGCTCACGGGTACGGGGGTCGCAACCCCGCCGCCGTCCTCGGAGTCACCGGCGTATTCAGTACCTATAGGCGTGAC
Source organism: Furcula furcula (assembly GCA_911728495.1). NCBI lineage: Eukaryota > Metazoa > Arthropoda > Insecta > Lepidoptera > Notodontidae > Furcula > Furcula furcula. The sequence goes on along the minus strand of OU452267.1, from coordinate 12,530,083 downwards.
GCCTACTATCAGGCGATCGCCTTGCTTGTCTGGTCAGGTCACTAGGAACAAGAGTAAACTTACCGTCACTAATGACTACTGGAGAGCCAGCGTATATCGTCCGGCACTGATCCACATTCACCTAGTCTAGGTTGATGGTCTTCAGGAGATCTAGTTGGGCATCAGTCTCCTGTAAAAGGTAGACTTTACAGCAAATATCAGTTATGATTTGTAGCTATGGACTCAAGACACGTCTGCTTAAGAATCTCAATAATAATCATCATCATTAGCAGCCGATAGACGTCCACTGCTGAACAAAGGCCTCCCCCTTAGAAGGGAGAAGGGGGGGGTGCAATAATCCCCACGTTTGGCAGGCGGCTTGGGGATCGCAGTTTAGGTGGAAGATAAATATAAAAGAACGACGCTGCTGCCCGTCTTCCTGTTCTCGCTTAGTCGCCTCTTACGACACCCAACGAGAGGAGATTGGGGGGATGCTATTCCGGCACCCCACGGGTAATAATATCCTGAGACAATCTACACACGGTCATCTGATCCTAGTCTAGGCGGACACAAATTGGGAATCTAACCTACGCCCTGTTGGGTAGCAGCTAGGGTGTCTTACAGCTAGAACAACGGGCCTAACGTGGGACATGAAATCACGAACTGTTTTTACTTCTTATAAAGCGATAGCATGTTGTGAGAACAACTAACGGCCATCTGTACTATCGGCGGTGACGAAAGGTGTACCAGTTTTCAATTAAAATAGTTTGAACAACATTACGTGCGTTTACCCCACCCGCACGTACTTCGGGCCGGATCATGCAAGCGATTATCGTCGTAAATGTAGTTAACCGTTCGTGACCACGAGAGTAGGTACCTTTGTCCACTGTGCTATAACGGGTGTAAGGGACATCGTACCGAAAAAGAAATTATATGATGTCAAATAATGTCCGTTACATTACAGAAACCGTTTAAGGTAAGGTGGGGTAAGACTAACATACTTTACTGTCGGACAGACAAACTGTATTTTTGTGACTTACTTTTATGCCCTACCTTTAAGACAGTAATGCCACTGGTACATTAACACTATAAGCTTATATAAAACAATGAATACATTAGCATAATTGCACCTGGAACAGAAATTTTGAAGAAATTGTGAAATAGGTAAAACTGGTAGTCTTACCCCACCACACGGGGTAAGACTGTCAGTGACATATTTTATCAAAAAACGTTCACCAAATAGAAGTTTTGAAAATAGATCATGTTTATAACAAGTAAATCAAGTAAAAGATAACTCTATTGCAACGTTACAGCGTTCATTTTTGCAGCAATTCGTGTAAATAGTTATCCGGGATAAGTCTGACATACAATCGAAAACAGGGGTGTAAAACCTTTGAGTTCTTTTTTTTTATCGACATCAAAACCTCATTGTCACTATGAAATAGTTCAGCTATTAAAGTATAAAGAAGGAGCAAACACAAACACTCACAAACTTTCCTTTAAACAATATAGGAAGCTTTCGAAAGAATGTATATGCACATTTATAAATGCGTATGTATCTCTGTCTCTCTGTTGTCATCAATTTTCTTAATTGTATACGTGAATAAAAACGCGGGACGTCGCTAGTAGGGTTAATGAAGAAATACCGACAAAATAAACTCAACCCGATAACATTTTGCACGACTTGGGAATCAAAATCAGGTCCAAGCGATCAAAGGTCATACTCGCGCCCATCGTCACCGAGGCAGTCCAAATAAAAATCTAAAATTAAATACAAAATATTTTCCCATGAACTTTTAAATGACAATAAACTTGGGAGGAAACTTAAGGTCAAACAGTGAAATTTGTTAATACAACGGGAATATTTTTCCAAATAATAAATTAAAATACACGTAGTTGTCTTTTTAAAGCATCCAAGAACACTATGCCGAATGATACCATAATCCACTCAGCATGTTTTTAGGTTTCCATACCTAAAAGGTAAAAAAGGAACCCTTATGGCGGTACTTCGTCTGTCTGTTTGTCTGTCACATGTATATATTTCAAGAACCACTGGCGGTATAGATTTGATATTTAGAACAGTTTTAGATCTTACTTGTTGGATAAGAATACTTATCGCAAATTAAAAAATATTTTATCTCTTTTACTGTTATTTTAATGGGGGCCGGTGTCAAAATTTCAAAGAGGCTACTATATCAAGTGGGGTATCCATGGGGGTATCATATGAAAGGGCTTCATTTGCAAATTTCAAAACAGTTTTTTTTTTGTTTATGTCTCGTGTTTTTTTGGCTTATAACAAAAAATGTCACAAAAAATACCGTTCCCCCCTTATCTCCGAAGTTTGTGAAGGGAAAAATCTGAAATCATTATAGGTAATAGAGGTCTATCTATATTTTAAAGAAAAAATAAAATGAAGAAAATATAAAGTGGTACAGTTTTTTAGTAATCCTAAAAAACCTCTAGAAACAAACTTAGTTTTGCGGTTGGGTTTTTGCTATAAGAGGAATATTAAAAGAACTTTAATACGTGCAAAGAAGGTAGGGAACCCTCGATGTGCGGGTCAGACTCGCACATGACCGGTTTTTTTTTTGATTTTTTTTGGTTCGATTCCGTACTTTTTTGTTTCGCGGGGGAAACCTTCAAAGGGTTTCCGGGAGCTGTAGGGCTCGACCGGGGTATGTGGGATTCTTACCTACTAAAACCCCCGCGGCACATGAGAGAGAACCCCGGGCTCTCCGGTGGTATCTCGATTCGGTGCCTAGCTTCGAACCGGAGTATCTTCACTACTAAAACGCCCAGTACTCAATGGACATCTAGCACCCACAACCCAAACGTCCAACCGACAATTCCAAAGGTTGCCCGTTATTTGTCCGGGCTTATGGCTGAGGAGAAAGGCGGCAGCATTTTTTTTTTTAGGCGGCACTACTAAAAATGTAAGAGTATTAATAGGACGAAGTTGAGTTTGAGAAATTTTGAGGGTCTCTAGGTCAAAGTGGGACCCAAAGTCAAAATCTCGAGTGTGGTGTCTTACGATTTTCATGATAAATATGTGGGATATTTCAGGGACAGAAAATGGGTTACTATAAAAAAAACGTTATCATCATCATCAATCAATATATATAAAAGGATAAGTCCTCACTGACTGACTGACTGATTGACAGACAACGAATCGAGGGTTCCATACCTTCTTTGGACGTTTTAAAATAACTTTAATACGTGCAACGAAGGTATGGAACCCTCGATGCGCGAGTCAGACTCGCACTTGACCGTTTTTTTTTAGTTTTTTTTTTGGTTCGATTCGGTACTTTTTTTTCGCGGGGGAAACCTTCAAAAGGTTTCCGGGAGCTGTAGGGCTCGACCGGGGTATGTGGGATTCTTACCTACTAAAACCCCCGCAGCTGTCGCATCGACACATGAGAGGGAACCCCGGGCTCTGCGGTGGTATGCTTAGATTCGGTACCTAGCTTCAGAGTCATAAAATAAATTAGTTTTTGTTAAACTCTTTAAAACTGTTAATTTCGATAAATTTGGTTGGGTTCAGTTCGGATTTTTACTATCTGAGGTATTAAAAGAATAGGAAAATAACATTTATATGTGCAAAGCAGGTATAGAACCCTCGGTGCGCGAGTCCGACTCGCACTTGACCGGCTTTTGTTTTTTGGTTCTATTCGGTACCTAGCTCCGAACCGGAGTATCTTACCTACTAAAACGCCCCGTACTCAATGGACATCTAGGGCCCACAACCTAAACGTCCAACTGACAACTCCAAAGGTTGCCCGTTATTTGTCCAGGCTTATGTCTGAGGAGAAAGGCGGCAGCTTTTTTTTTTTAGGCAGCAGCTTGACGCGTGTGCACGCGGTGCAGGATACGCGCGTTTGCGAACACTCTCGACAGCCTCGTATTGAATTGAAACCTTGCGTGCATTTAGAAGCCACACTCGCGCTAACGCAGCAGTTAGCATAATAGTTTAAATAACTAATATAATCTTTTCCCATCACTTTTAAAATCATATCAAATTCAAATGTTAAACATCGATGTCGTACTTTAGTTTTAAAACCCATGATATAACGCATACCTGCCGCTTATATCATAAATAAATACCAGTCAAGTGTGAGTTGGACTCACGCACCGAGGGTTCCATACCATCTTTGGATGTATTAAAGTTATTTTACTATTAATGTAATTAACATCTCAGATAGCAAAAAAAAAAACCACAAAACTAAGTTTGTTTGTCGAGTTTTTTAGTATTACTATAAAACTGTACTATTCAGAATGATCATTTTATTTTTCCTTTAAAATATAGATATACATATTATAATTATTACCCATAATTATTTCAGATTTTTCCCTCCACAAACTTCGGAGATAAGGGGGGTATTTTTGGTGGTATTTTTTTACATTTCTGATTATCAGCCAGAAACTACGTAATATAAACCAAAATAAAAATCTGTTTTGAGATGTGCGAATGAAGCTCTTTCATATGATATCCCACTCGATATAGTAGTCACAATTAGAAATTTTGATGACCCATTTCAACTTTAAAAAAACTAAAACAAAAAATATATTTTTTTCATTTGTGATGAGATTGGGTAAGAAAGATCGAAAACTATACCAAGTTTCAAATCGGTAGCGTCAGCTGATCCTGAAATATATAGGTGTGACAGACAGACAGACCGACGAATTCAGACCATAAGGGTTTTTTACCTTTTAGGTATGAAACCCTAAAAACGGTTTTCAATTACCTTTTAAAAGACGCCATACGCGAGATTTTTAACTTAGGGGTCCTATTTTGACCTTAAGACCCTCATAATTTCTTAAATCTGACTTCGTCCTAATAATACTCTTTCATATTGTATCGGAAAAAAGTGATAGGTGTTAAGAAATGGTAATTTTTTTTTTTTATTACCGAAATTCAAGTCTCTAGGGCCACCGGTTTAGGCTGTGCGTTGTCTGTCAATCACACTCGAGATTTTGACTTTGGGTCCCATTTTGACCTAGAGACCCTCAAAATTTCTCAAACTCAACTTCGTCCTATTAATACTCTTACATTTTGTGTCGAAAAACAGTGAGAATCATGAAAAAAAAATCCAAATAATATTTTTTGTAAGTTTGTGGTCCTGTATCTTCTTCTATATATTTTGTTTTGAAAAATGCTTAGACAGGTAACTCTTTATTTTCTTTAAGGAATCTACGTGTTCAATTTCATGGTTGTGGTACCACCCGGTTCTATAAACCATAAAACCCCCTTTTTGGACTCCTTCCGATGTGAATTTTGAAAATTCCGTTCTTAGTGTGCGATTACGTATTGTGAAGAATCTACTCTCCAAATTTCAAGTCTCTAGGGCAAGCGGTTTAGGCTGTGCGTTGTCTGTCAATCAGTCAGTCAGGACTTATCCTTTTATATATATAGATAAAAAGAAGTGATAGTATGTTGATTTATTTAGGCTAAGCAACGTTAGATATTCTGCCGCCAAGCAGCAGTGTGTAAGCATTGCTGTGATCAGGCGTGAAGGGCATTGCAGCTGGTGAAATTACTAGACACAAAGACTGAATATTATGTAATGTGTTAAGAGTCGGGAACGCGCTAGTGATTCTTCTGGTATTGCTAGCGTCTATAGGCTGCGGTGACTGCTCACCATCAGGCGGGCCGCATGCTTGCTTGCCACCTTAGTAAGTAGTATAAAAAAGATGGGTCAACGTTTAAAGCCATTTGTACTAAGCGTCTCCGTGCGGCAAGCAAAAAGTGGGTCCCGGTTGTTAACCGACCTAAAAAAGAAGGTTATGAATTCGATGCGTATATTATCTTATAGATAAAGGGGAATGAGGGGAGCGAGCTGGGGGGAGGGAGAGTTTTCTATGCAGGGAGAGCAAGAGGAGGGTGTTATAGAGGCAGAACAAAAAAGGAACTCCGTTCTAAGTGGGTGTCCATAAGACACCTCTCAACTTTTATGAACAGTGATAGGAATAGGTAATTTAGAGCAATTTCTAACGATATCCTGAATATGGACATGCCATGCAAGTAGGTTTGCCATCTCTAAAATTTCGCAACCAGGACAAGAAGCATGAAAACCCCAGATTTTTAAGCTTAGAACCCGGACGTGTCTATTACTTTTTTGGGTTACGGAGAATCCGATGGGGGGCGGAGCGCGTAGGTCGCGCGGCCGCCTGACGCCAGCCGGTGCCTTGAAAACTTTTGAGCTTGGACTACAAATGAAACCCTGCCTGGAAGCTCCCCGGGTGCTCTCTAAACTAGAATAAATCCGGGGAAACCCGGATGGATGGCAACCCTACATGCCAGTACCCATAATCCCAAAGAATTTTTATGAACTTTAAAAATTCTATTATTATAAGTCGTAACGTAAGTACCTATTTAAAAATATTTTACATCATCATCACCAGCCGGAAAACGTCCACTGCTGAACATAGGACACCCCTTTCGAACGCCGCAATAAATAACGACAATTGGCTATTCAAACTCAAACTCAAAAATCTTTATTTCAAATAGGCTTAACGCTAGCACTTTTGAATGGTCATTTTTTAAAAGCTCCCACCGGATCACAACGCGGCCTCAACTGAGAAGATCCGGCAAGAAACTCAGCGGGCTTGTCATTTTTTCACTTTATTTTTTAAACATTGTATTGTTACAAATGAATCGACATTATCGATATTGTGTCTTGCCGTTCGAAACATAAAGCAAGGGAGAAAAGAAGAAAACAATAAATTACGACAAAAATTTCAACAAACTAAAAGGCCAAAGGGATAGTAGTCGGACCAGTCCCCCCAAGCAGCACCCGCGCACGAGTTGACTCGAGGAGCAGCCATCACTCCCCTCAACCATATCAGAGGGAAGGGGGTGACCCGCCACAAGCAAAGACATTTCGATGGCGAGCATGACCGAACCAAAATCACCCGTGGCTCACATTTAACTTCTGCTGTTAAGCAGTACCTCGTCAGGCAAGACACAAAACACTTATTCATTTATATTATATTATATTTATATTATTATATTTATTATATTTGGCATCCACCGGTTGCCTGCGATACGCACAATGTCGTCGATCCATTTAGTCACAAAATACTGAGTGTGTTTTGTGACTTAGTGTAGTGGGTTATTAAGTTTTTTTGGACAAATTTCATACCCTTTCGAAAAGGGGGTTATTAAAAGAATTCGAAGATCTCGATTGCTTTTAATTTCTTTTTATAACAATTTAGATGTGATTTTTACGTTTGGGTTTATTTATTCAGAAACTTTGTTAGATATTTTTAAAATAGTAATTTTAAAGAATTAAAGTAGTTTTGTATTTGATAGAACCATACAATACACCCGACCGCCAGGGCACTCTGTGGCCAGGGGTTAAGAAATAAAATGAAATTTTGTATTTGATAGAACCATACAATACACCCGACCGCCAGGGCACTCTGTGGCCAGGGGTTAAGAAATAAAATGAAATTTTGTATTTGATAGAACCATACAATACACCCGACCGCCAGGGCACTCTGTGGCCAGGGGTTAAGAAATAAAATGAAATTTTGTATTTGATAGAACCATACAATACACCCGACCGCCAGGGCACTCTGTGGCCAGGGGTTAAGAAATAAAATGAAATTTTGTATTTGATAGAACCATACAATACACCCGACCGCCAGGGCACTCTGTGGCCAGGGGTTAAGAAATAAAATGTAATTTGAACATCATAAGACGTTAGATCTTTAATTTAAGCATGATGCTGAATTCTGGAATTTTTCATTAATTACAAAATTCCAAATCAATTTGGTAAACGATGCACCAATCAGCCTATATATATATTTTATTGACTGATAGGTCTCTTTATTTGGAACATTTTTTTACTTTTATATACATACTAGCTGACCCACGCAGCTCCGCCCGCGCTGTGTTTACGTTAACTAAACTTTCAATAATATACATTCGCATCGAATACATAACCTCATTTTTTGTAGTCGGTTAAAAACTAGGACCCACTTTTTACTTGCTCTCCGAAGCACGGACCCGTTTAGTTCAAATGGCGTTAAACGATCACCCATCTAATTAATGACCTTACCTAACGTTGCTTAACCCGATCGATTACAAAACCTTGATAACAACTCTATGAGTGTATTACTAATATTTATTATATTTTTTAGAAAAATTGATAAAATCGGACCAAGCGTATAACCAAGTACCCGTTTTGACTTTAATCCCCTCTCCCAAAAGAACCGTGCTAGATTACGGGACAAAAAGTATCCTATGTCCTACCTCGTAGTAAGATCTCAAATCATGCCAAGTTTCATTTGAATCCATTCAGTAGTTTCGGCGTGATGCTCAGCCGTGATACAGACAGACAGACAGACAGACAGACAGACAAAAATTAAAAAAATTACATTTTCGGCCTCAGTATCGGTTATAGAATGCCCTCCAAATATAATTTTCAAAATATCTTCAATGTACAGAATTGGACCTGTTACAGTGTTATTATAAGTATAGATTGGGTTTCCGAATTGCCACTGCGCAACTTTTTGTATAAATAAAACTATTCAATAACCGTTAGCTTCGTATGTGGCTTGAGACGAATTCAGTGCTTGCGTTTGTTATCATAACGCATTCCTAAAATTCTCATTTAGTTAGGAATGTGCGAAGATGTTCTGAGCCACAGCTGAACTAGTAATAAATGTCAAATTTTTATACGAAATACCATTACTCAGAAGTTCTATGTACTGACTATTATCACTGTGGGTGTATTTTTATTAATAGAACTAGAATGTTTACACGTGTAAATAATAACGAATAATTTCAAATACGATATTATTTGCAGATGTAAGAACACTAAATATGTAGGTGGTAGGTTCTTTGTGCACTTCGGTGTCGCTGGACGTTCGGAGTGTAGGCCCCCATTGAGTACGGCGGCGACTCCGAGGAGGACGGCGGCGGGGTTGCAACCCCCGTTTGTGTGTTTGCTAAGTTTGTTTATCGAGGATTTTTTAGGATTACAAAAAACCGTACTATGTAGAAAGATCATTCTTTTTTTCCTGTAAAATATAGATAGACATGTATTATCCATACTTATTACAGATTTTTCCCTCCACAAACTTCGGAGATGAGGGGGGGGGGGGGGGGGGGCGTTGATAACATAAACCAAAATAAAAATCTGTTTTGAGCCCAATGAAGCCCTTTCATACGATACTCCACTCATCGATATATATCGATGACTCCACTCGATATAATAGTCTCACTTTGAAATTTAGATGACCCATTACGACGCATTTAAAAAAAAAAAAACTAAAACTAGGAAAAATATTATTTTTTTCATTTTGGATGAGGTTGGGTAAGTAAGATCTAAAACTATTCCAAGTTCTCAAGTTCAAGTTTCAGGATCTTGACCCTGGAAATCTTATCTTCACATAAAGCAATTTTTAAACTGTGTTTATTGTTGCCAAGGAAACCTTCAAAAGGTATCAGGTCGCTGTGGGGGCGGAGGCAGAGTGATGTGGGATTTTTACCCACTAAAACCTCCGTTTGGACCTCGCCGGAGTCTCTACAGCGCCAGACGCTCACTAGAGCACGTTTTGTGGGGGAGCAGAAATATGCTCGCTCCCCCCGGCACCCTCGCAGTGATCACGACGACGCAGGGCCTACACCGCGTCGCCGCCTGCCTCGGGGCACTTACACCTGCTTTTTCACTTAGACCTACACAGACCTAGGCGGTCCCTTGCAGACGGGACATAATATGTAGTATAACCCGCCAAAGTACTGCCTACAAAGTAACTTTTGACCAAGATTATTGCCTACACTCAATGCAAAAATACTTTTTGTTCACACAAATTAACACTTGAACATGTCGCTACAGTGTTAATTTCATTGGAAGAGAAGATTTGATAGAGGAAGTAATCATCCAACAAAAGTAGTTTTCATACTTGCTTATATTTTTTAGGTTTTTATTTATAACCTAATCTTGATTCATTAATAATTTTAACGTAGTTTTCCTTACAAACTGTCCCGCCTCCCACAGACTGCGTTCTCGTGACTAACTCACGCGCTGTCACGACATTATTTCCATGCAACATCGTCGTATGATTTTATGATGCGATCCAAAATACATCGTAACCCGCCCAGCATTTCACCCGCGCCACCTAAATTTTAATATTAAAACCACGTGAAGCTGCCTTAGTCACGTATGTTGGTTGGCCGGGCACACACTACACGATAAAAATTCCGACACCCGATACTAAATCTGGTAATAATTATAACAGCCCGTGTCGTGTTCTTTGGTATCGCCGAAGACATCCTTTCGCGTTCGCGACGATTTTCGCGCGCTTACGAGACGCCATCTTGTAAGCTTACGAGTTTTCCCGCCCGGAAGTAAGTGTCTTGATATTTGTTGATACAGCCATTTTTTTTGTTGTTTGTTATTTTTGTATTTATTACGGAGTGCTTTGTGAGTGGTATATTCTTTGAATATTTTCGTCGGTAAGGTAAGCTAGTTTTACGGCAAAAAATATTTTTGGACGTAATAAACCATGACATTTTTTTTCGACTATAACCCTCTAAGGTCTTTTAACGATTTTTTACCTTTTAAAAATAAAATAGGTTATGGTTAAAGGTATACCTACACCATACTAAAATGAAGAAAACGTCTCTAAGGTTACGTACAATTTTGGGTGATATTATTCATTCTGAATACAAAATTTCATGTAATGTAATCTGTTAGCAATAAACGGCTATTTAATGGTTTGCTTGTCGTTATTTTAAAATGTAGCACTCGTGATTTTTCGTGTAGGATGTTTCTAATAATATTACTTTTAATGTCAGCTGTCCTATCGAATGAAGAGCCACCACTGTCAGCATGCTTCAAAATCACGTGAAAACACTTTACGTCTTTTTATTAGGTACCTACTCCTATTAATAACTATTTTTTTTATATATATATTGGATGGGAAGAAGTAAAAAATATAAACGGTTTTTGCAAAGGGTTGTCGATTTAGTGTAGACTTAGCAGCTAACATCTCGGGTGACGAGAGGCAGTGCATTGCAGTTATTTCAGGCAGGCGAGTCGCTTACCATCAGGCGAACGTTTTGCTTGACTCGTCACTAGGTTTAATAAAAAAACACCTTGATGGTTCGGTCCAACCTATAGGTTGGGTTGGATCTTTTTACTGTTTATAGTGTTTACCTATGAGTTAGTCATTTTGTTCCAACTGGTAATTTTCGACTGTAACATAAATCTGGCCGACTGATATAATTTTAAATGAAATTTTCGTTAAGTATTCCTTTTTTAAAAACGAAGCTTTTGAAATGAAACTAATTTTACGGATTATATCGCGGTTTATTCTTGATTTTAATTACCCGACGTTTCGAATACTTTACAGCATTCATGGTCACGGGCGAACTGAGGTGGTAGCTGTCCAAATGTCATAGTTAACGAAGCTTTTGTTTATTTTTTATTTATTTTTTTGGGTTTTTAGGTTTCCATACCTAAAAGGTATGAGACTTCGTCTGTCTGTTGTTGCCGTTTGTTTTTTTTTTGTTATGTTTTATGTGGAAGTGTTACAAATAGTCAAAGATCCCCTCGGTCCGCGTGTTCGACTCACACTTGCCGGTATTTTTTTATCTTCATTATTAACTACTGACAACAACTTAATACTGTCTAATTGAAATCAGAAACCAATTAAAACATAGATAACACTAGCAATTCCCTGCGGCTGCGCCCGCTATTATTTTGTTTCCACTCCATTTAAGAGAGGAATTTTCAAAAACATTTTCTTAGTGGATGCTTACATGATAAGAAGAACCTACTGCCCAAATTTCAGCTTTCTAGGTCCAGCGGTTTGGCCTGTGCGTTGATGAATCAGTCAGTCAGTCAGGACAAGTAATTTTATATGTACCTATAGATTATTTATGTATGATTAAAAAATATCAGATATTCTTAATGTTTACTAGTCCATCTCAATAATAATCCTTGTATATTGCCTAGGGCCTAGGGACTATCATAAATGTGACAGATGTGGGTTAATAGCGCAATCTACCTATTACAAAACATAAAGTCACTGTGTGTATACAAATTAAAATCTATTCTTGAAGAAATATATTATGATAGTGACCTCACAGTTCACTACATTTAATCATAGCATAATTATAGTAAGATGCATTATATTTATGTACTTATACTGGATCTATTTACGTCCTAACTGTCCGGTTCCTTAATTAATTAGCTGCTGTAAATGGGGCAAGGATGAGTGATAGTGATATGGTTGCCATCTTGTTGCCACGCGAACTGAGAAATCTTTCGTGGTTTATGAAATATCTTCAGTTGCTACTACAAATTGTACTGAGTCCTAAGAGTCCAGTACTTAAATATCGAACGATCGCTGCCGCACTCACAAACGTCAATTATTGTTACATCATCATCATCATCATCATCAGCCGGAAGACGTCCACTGCTGAACATAGGCCTCCCCCTTAGAACGCCACAATGAACGACAATTGGTTATTTGCATCCACCGGTTACCTGCGACGCGCACAATGTCGTCTGTCCACCTAGTGGGAGGCCTGCCAACGCTGCGTCTTCCGGTTCGTGGTCGCCACTCGAGAACCTTTCTTCCCCAACGGTTATCGGTTCTTCGAGCGATGTGGCCTGCCCATTGCCACTTCAACTTGCAGATTCTGAGAGCTATGTCGGTGACCTTAGTTCTTCGGCGAATCTCCACATTTCGGATTCTGTCGCGCAAAGAAACTCCGAGCATAGCTCTCTCCATGGCTCGTTGTGTGACTCTGAACTTTTCTAAAAGGCCAGCCGTTAGAGACCACGTCTCGGTACCATATGTCATCACTGGCAACACACACTGGTTAAAAACCTTCGTCTTCAGGCACTGTTACTTAATATAATTCAATTCAAGCCTTTGAGTCTGTCTATAATGCACCCCCACACGGTGGCAGGCTCAATCAAAGGCAAGGCACTGAAGGGCTCTGGCGGGAACCGGATGAGTACAACGAACGTTCCCGGGGCCCGCCACACAACGGGATGAGGACACCGTGGGGTTTTAGTCGGTAGCTGACACTCTGTCAGTACTTAGTCCGACACAACAAAAAAAAAGACACTGAGGGGCTCTTGGTGCAGATTCAACTGGAGTGCCCTGGTGACCCTCTCTCATGTGCCGATGCAACACCCGCGGGGGTTTTAGTGGGTAAGAAACCCACATACCCCGGTTAAGCCCCACAAGTCCCTGAGACCTTTTGAAGGTTTCCCCGCTAGAAAAAAAGGGTTATAATAGTAAAGAACAACTTGCGTTATAAAAAAAGTTTAGTCAAGTGACCTAATTAACTTAATACAAATACATATTAGTAAAGAAAAAAATATACAGTTGAATTGAGAAACTCCTCCTTTTTGAAGTCTGTTAAGAACAACGTTACGTTTAAAATGAAACTAATTTTACGGATTATATCGCGGTTTATTTTTGATTTTAATTTCCCGACGTTTCGAATACTTTACAGCATTCATGGTCACGGGCGGACTGAGGTGGTAGCTGTCCATATGTCATAGTTGTCTTAGGGTACCCTCAGGTCTTCTTATTATTGTTAGTCCGATCTACGCAGAAAGAGCTTACAGTATCTTGAGGTCTTGCAGTGGAATGCTTGTCTTTGGATTTGACTATGTTTATCACGTGATCCCAAGCTGGTGGTAGCACCCAGCCATCTTCTCTATTGAAATTTGGATGCTTTTTAATTTCAATAGCCTCACGAATCATCCTTGGTAGGTAGCGCTGTTCTTTTGCGAGGATTTGTGGTTTGTCAAATCTAATATAATGGCGGGTGCGATCCTGAACATGTTCACAGACTGCAGACTTTGTATAGCGTCGATGTTTAACGTCAGCTATATGTTCTTTTACACGGGTTTTTACCGATCTTTTTGTTTGCCCGATGTATGAGAGCCCACAGTCACAATCCAGTTTGTATACTCCTGCATCTTGTAGAGGTATATGGCACTTGACTGATGGTAAAAAAAAATGATGTATACTTGACTTGACTGATGGTAATGCTGTAAAGTATTCGAAACGTCGGTAAATTAAAATCAAAAATAAACCGCGATATAATCCGTAAAATTAGTTTCATTTAATATTCGCGTAAGTATCAGAAATCATAACATTAAGTTTATTTACGAAACATGATCGTAACAACGCCTAATAGGCGTCGCAAGTAGAAATGAAATGAAGACAAAACGAACATGTCTGTCGCGTAGACTTGGGCGTTGGTCGCACCGATTTGTCATTATATTATGTGCTCCGACGATTTGTCACAAATTATTCGAGAGGAATATAAAACACTTACTTTATAATTTGTCCTGCAAGAGTGGCCTCGTTGCTATGCTAAATTTCAATTTTATATATGAGTAACATTATGTAAAATCTTTTACACATATTTAAACGGACTTGACCAGTATTTATCCGTATAAGATGTCAATTTTCTTAAAAAATTAGAGACACGGTCGACATATTGCATTTATAAAAGATCTCATATTTCCATCTATATAATATATAAATAAGATAAACATTCACGAACAAAATGACATCTAAAATGTGGTCGCGGAGGTTGCAAACTTATCTGCGCTGGTGGCGGAAACGTGAACTAACGCTTTTGTTATGATAATGACGTGTAGTTTGACAGTTTCATATAGACAGTAGCGACACTCCTATCGGCAAAAATAATTTTGTCAGGCTATGGCTTGTAAAGAAATAGCGGCACAAGGGCGCTATTTCTCGCTACCACTTTTTGTACCGTGACACCAAATCTAGTTTAAATATTATATCGATGCACATTTCCTTTTATTTTTCTAATGTTTTTAGCTAGTTTCAATTTTATTACAATCATCATGATTATCACCAGCCGGAAGACGTCCTCTGCTGAACATAGGCCTCCCCTTCGCCACAATGAACGACAATTGGCTATTTGCATTCACCGGTTACCTGCGACGCGCACAATGTCGCCTGTCCACCTAGTGGGAGGCCTACCTACGTTGCGTCTTCCGGTTCGTGGTCGCCACTCGAGAACCTTTCTTCCCCTACGGTTAGCGGTCTTCGAGCGATTGTATAACTTAAGTCTTACTATCTCCTTAAATATTGTTACGGAAAAAGGGTAGTCTTACGTCTTTGAAAAGCTCAGCTCTTCGTCCTAATCCATTCAACCCAGTGACCAGCAAGACGTTCGCCTGATGATAACCAACACGTTTGCCCATAGACAGCTGCATTGCCGCTCTATGTCGTGGTACCTGAACGCCTCTACCACCTTTTTTGCGGTCGGGGAAGAAGCCTTCAAAAGGAACCCGGTTGGAACCCCTTAGTGCACGAGTCCGACTCACACTTCACCGGTTTATCTTTAACTATGTTCTCCAGTCAAGGGTATCCTTGGGTATCACCCGTGTGATGATGGGTAATCACCCGGGTAGAAACTTTTGAGTGGGTTAATCCCATTATCACCCACTGGATGTTTTGACAAAGTGAAAACTGAGTATGCCATTAAAACTGTGTGAACACTCTCAACCAACATTACTGATACAACTCGTAGATATAAGCCAATTGCTTACCACATAGTTCTTACCCGACCAAACTATCCGGTAAGTGGAACAAACTGGGTGATTATTGGTTTTAACCAATGATATTTTATACAATAGATATACCTAGTGGTATAGTGGCGCACGTAAAGTGAAGACATGAAATTCATCCAATTGGGTGAACTAGCAGTAAGTCCCTCGTCTGTAAAATGTAACGAATCGTGTCCCTTTGAAAATCAAGTAAAATACCGTCATGCGTGTTTAGAAAATTAGAAGAAAATTATCATAAATATTTTAATTAAATGGGTCACAATTTTTGGCGTGCATTAATAGGGATATAACATGTCTATGGTTTATATCTTTGGTTTTAGCCGAGAGGAGAGTCCGTGTGATTACCTAGTGCTTACAAGGGCTGTTTTGCACCATGCAGTTTTTCTCTTCAAAATAATTTATTTCAAGTAATTCCCGATTAGAATTAAGTTTGATAATGGAACGCGAAAGTCTAAAAGTATTTATTTCAAGTAGGCTTAATCTTAACACTAGCACTTTTGAACGGTCAATTTTTTTTAAACCTACCACCGGATCACAACGTGGCCTCAACTGAGAAGATCCGGCAAGAAACTCAGCGGGCTTGTCACTTTTTCCCTTTTTTTTTAAACAGTGTTTGTCTTTTTACAATTAGATCAGCATCATCGACAGTGTGTCTTGCCATTCAAAAGATCCAATAAGAGAAAAAAAATACGACGAAAATAGAACAAACTAAAAGGCCAAAGGGATAGTAGTCGGACCAGTCCCCGCAAGCAGCACCCGCGCACGATTTAACTCGAGCAGCAGCCGTCTCCAGCCAGCTCTGGCAACATATCGATCCTACTCCCACATGACCAAAAGTTTTACGATGTGCGATGGATATTATTCGCAACATAAACGTTTGGATGGCACGCTTAACGTGTTAGATGTCGCGCGGAATTAAGTAGGAGCGTGATAAATCAACCGATCCAGAGTGGCCAGTGTAAACATATTCACAAAGATTTATAGCTAGCCAGTGCTTCGTTACACTCGGGTTATTCGGGATTTAGGAATCTATTAATAATAGAGCATTAGTGACACGTCCGGAATCGTTTTTATAGTTATGTAATAGTTTTTATAGATGTTAAAAATTCAGTTACCTCAGTATGCTATTCCCTAATGCAACACAACCTGAAGCTCAACGCTGCGGCAGCAGCAAAATCCAATTTCGTCGTTCTATATCCAAGAAACCCCTGGAGGATACCTTGGGTCTGGAACTAACTTTACTTACGCAGCACTAGCGCCATGAGATGATAAGTTTTTTAGTACTTATGGTCGAATAGTTTGACAGTCAGAGTGAATACGGCCTTTAACAGCGTTAAGCTCGATGTCGAATTAAAGGCTGGCTCAACGTCGAGCTCGCCGACGAGCACAGCCACGAAAGGTTAGGTTACAGAATACGTATATTCGTATATTTCGCGTCTAAACTTTTCACGATAATATTGTCTTTTACTATATTCTACCATCTATCAAAATACT
This sequence comes from Furcula furcula, assembly GCA_911728495.1. Lineage (NCBI taxonomy): Eukaryota > Metazoa > Arthropoda > Insecta > Lepidoptera > Notodontidae > Furcula > Furcula furcula. The sequence goes on along the minus strand of OU452267.1, from coordinate 12,513,023 downwards.
CTATGACATCATTCCGGAATTCACTATTCTATATTGGGCCCCATTGATGTCGACAACAGCCAAAGCATGAATGAAATATTCAGATTTTAATAGAATTATTCAGATCCGTCAAAAGTTTTCTGGAAAGAAGTTTTTAATTACCGTTCCTCGGAGCCTCGAGTATATTAATACGACAGTAGGAAGACCACTCTCGTATCTTTCATGGCTTTTATTTTTAACACAGATGATTCAGAGACAGCAGCATTGGGTTACTAGATTGTAGGTCCCTTCCCCTTTTGGGGTGTGGGCCCTAGACGTATGTTGTGGTGGTTGTGAGCACCGTGACAGGTTCCCCCGTTGGGCAATAATGCGCCTCCCGGCGGGGTCAAAGGAAAGGCACTGAGGGGTACCTGGTGCAGTTCCTACCTAAGCCTAGGTTTTGCCACTCATGTGCCGATGCGACAGCAGCGCGGGTTTGTACCCCACATACCCTCATTGACCTCTTACAGCAGGGATGTTATAATAGAATTGAATGTAGAAGAATAAGTAAGTTTTAACATCCTCTACATTCGGGCTGTCTAGTACGAGTTCTGGTAGTTTAGGAGCTCGATTAAACTGACAGTTCTTTCCCGTACATTTTACTAGTTTTCGATAGTTGCCGCTGGTGTGAAATGTATGGAGAATAATGTCAGTTTGATCGAGCTCTTAGACTATTAGCCCCCCCCCCCGTTCGTAAGCACGTTACAGACACACGCCACGTGTGACCACTTTATAACGTTAGTAGAGAGTCATTAGTGCATTCCGATTGTCTGATCTGTCTAGCTAGAGATGATCTACGTTACATTAATTTAAAATAGACATGTCCCTATGCCGCACCAGTGAGAATGTACCTATTTTATAGATAGCCTGTGAAGACTATAAAATACGTTGGGCCGCAAAGAAAGCGGGTCGTTAAAAAAAACTAGAAATAACAAACAGTCTTGATTTTTTATTTAATATGGCTGGGGAGCTTATGATGCTAAATAGGGATTCAAGTCGCATTATAGCTCCCGGGAACCAGACACGGTGCTCACGGACGGGAGTCTCAACCCCGCCGCCGCCGCGCCGACTCAATGGACGTCCTATATATTAATTAACTATTCCATTTTGCATTTTATTAATGGTTGTAGTTCCTGTATAATGTAATCGTTACACAATAGATCTATTTCAGAAACTGTGCCACATAAGTTTAGTGGCGTTAAATTCGCGTCGGCGACGCATGTTGTGTTTTAATAAGGGCCATTTCATACTACGCGATCGTCACAAATCATAAAACCGCGTTTATTACTGGAGCCGTGAAAGTAATATCACGAGTAAACCAGGCAGCTTACCATCACCTCTATTAGCATTATTGTTATCATGTTACTTGACACGAGATAGAGATGTCAATATACGTAGTTTATAGCTCTGTCACTTTCTATCGAGAAAGTATGATGACAATAATACTATGCGTTTCAACTAAGAATGTGGCCGCCGTGATGCTTGCGACGACGGAACTTCACTCGTTTTTTACTATTTTTGTACCGGCAGCAGAGTAAGTAAACACAAACTGAAAAATTCGCCCCGGTTTTCATTATTTATTGTAATGTCTTATTTCCCTATCTATTTTTTTATAAAACATCATTTTTAGTAATTATATATTTGAAATGGCAAGATGGCGGCCACATTCTTAGTTGAAACGCTTAGTACATACATAAATACTGCTAATAGAGGTGGTTGTAGGGCCCAGACAGAGGCCTGTGTGTATTCGTTTTATAAATAGATAATACGTATCAGTCGCGTAAGTGAGACGCCCATATAAACTATAATGGAGAAACGCTAACGCAACTCATAACGTATTGTTTGTTATATGAATACACGTTTTATCGTAATCTCTCTGACGGGCCTGTTGGTCTAGAGGTTAAAAACTCTGGCTTAGTCTTGGGTTAATAACAGGTCATCCTTACATCTTCGGAGTCGCTGGACGCTCGGGGTGTTGACCGTCCATTGAGTACGGCGGCGACTCCGAGGAGGACGGCGGCGGGGTTGCGACCCCCGTCCCCGTGAGCACCGTGTCAGGTTCCCGGGGGGCTACAATGCACCCCCCGGCGGCGGGCTCAAAGGCAAGGCACTGAGGGGCCCCTGGTGCAGATCCCACCGGAGAGCCCTGGGGTCCCTCTCATGTGCCAATGTGACAGCCGCGGGGGTTTTAGTGGGTAAGAATCCATACCCCGGTCGAGCCCCACAGCTCCCGGGGATCTTCGGAAGATTTCCCCCGCGTAAAAAAGGTCATCTTTACATAGTATATAAGTCGCTCCCGCTGTTTCTAGCTATTTTAATACAGTTTTCAGCAATAGGTGGAGTGATTCAAAAGTAAGTTGTAAAGGGTCTTTCAAATAGAGCGGGTCGATGTTAATAATCTGTGGCGGCCATTTTGTTTTGGCGGCATCTGTCAAATCTGTTTTTTCTTATTCAGTCACTGATGCCAAATCACCATGGCAAGTTACACGGTTGAGCAGCATGTGCAAATGATAAAACTTTATTATCAAAATGAGTGTTCGTTAGTGCAAACGTTGCGCGCATTGCGTCCATTTTACGGCAGACGCGGTGGCCCTTCAAAGTCCACTCTCCAACGATTGGTGACTAAATTTGAGACGACCGGTTTGGTAAACAACCAACCAACATCTTTACGTCAAAGGAACGTCAGATCGGTCGAGAACATCGCCGCTGTACGTGAGAGTGTTCAGGAGACTCTGAGGCAGTCGATTTCTCGCCGTGCTCAAGAACTCGGCCTTTCGCAGACCTCAACTTGGAGAGTTTTGCGTCGGGACTTGGGTCTGCATCCGTACAAGATCCAACTGACCCAAGAGCTCAAAGTTAATGACCATAGACAACGCCGTGTGTTCGCTGAATGGGCATCGGAACGCTTGGAAGAGGACCCCGATTTTGGGCGAAAAATAATCTTTAGCGACGAGGCACATTTCTGGATGAATGGTTTTGTTAATAAGCAAAATTGCCGTATATGGGATGACCACAACCCACATGAGGTTCACCAGGTGGCAATACATCCACAAAAAGTTACTGTTTGGTGTGGATTTTGGTGTGTCTATGCAGCAGAGTCATTAAAAATTGGACCTCTCGGATTCGTGTCACCATACGAAGCCGCGGCGGACATTTGAACGATGTCATATTCCATCCATAATGGTATAAATGGGCCTTTTAAATAAAAAATAAATTTCGTTAATATCTCACACACATCTTGTTTTATTCAATTTTAACATCGACCCGTCCTTGTTGAACGACCCTTTAGTATACCCGTCCAAAGCCGGAGCGGGTCGCTACTCTATACTATACAGAATGTGCATTTTTGCCATATTTGTAGACCTAACAGTAAAGGATTATGTTAATTGATTAAAAATAGTTTAATAATTCAGTGGTTAATAACTAAAAGATAATTAATGATTCACGATTAACGTCCAACCAGAATAAGAGCTCTCGAGGGCTCAAAATCGGTCCCAAGGTTGGCAAACCGCGAGTACTCTTGTTTATCTACTTTGCGCGAAGAGCGGTGCCAGACGGGGTTATTTTATAGTGACGGTTGCACACGGGATTTCTTTTCGTACCAAACATAAAAAAATATTCATAATTTTACGTCTATCATTTAATGATTGATTTATGTTATTTAAAAGGCATATATCAATTTCCGTAAATATGGCAAGAATGCAGAACCACACCCTGTATATACTTATAATTAAACTGTAACAGGTCGTATTCTGTACATTGAAGATATTTTGAAAATTATATTTGAACGGCATTCTACAACCGATACTGAAGCCGAATCTGTTTTTTTTTTAATTTTTGTCTGTCTGTCTGTCTGTATCAAGGCGGCGCATCACGCCGAAACTACTGATTGGATTCAACTGAAACTTGGCATGATTTGATTGATCTTACTAAGTACGAGGTAGGACATAGGATACTTTTTATCCCGTAATCTAGCACGGTTCCCTTGGGAGAGGGGATTAAAGTCAAAATGGGTACTTGGTTATACGCTTGGTCCGATTTTATCAATTTTTAATGATTTCTGATATTTACGCGAATATTACACATTGAAATGAAACTAATTTTACGGATTATATCGCGGTTTATTTTTGATTTTAATTACTCGACGTTTCGAATACTTTACAGCATTCATGGTCACGGGCGGACTGAGGTGGTAGCAGTCCAAATGTCGTAGTTGTCTTAGGGTACCCTCAGGTCTTCTAATTATTATTGTTAGTCCGATCTACGCAGAAAGAGCTTACAGTATCTTGCACTGGAATGCTTGTCTTTGGATTTGACTATGTTTATCACGGGATCCCAAGCTGGTGGTAGCACCCAGCCATCTTCTCTATTGAAATTTGGATGCTTTTTAATTTCAATAGCCTCACGAATCATCCTTGGTAGGTAGCGCTGTTCTTTTGCGAGGATTTGTGGTTTGTCAAATCTAATATAATGGCGGGTGCGATCCTGAACATGTTCACAGACTGCAGACTTCGTATAGCGTCGATGTTTAACGTCAGCTATATGTTCTTTTACCCGGGTTTTTACTGATCGTTTTGTTTGCCCGATGTATGAGAGCCCACAGTCACAATCCAGTTTGTATACTCCTGCATCTTGTAGAGGTATATGGCACATGACTGCTGGTAAAAACTGACTAATCTTCTTTGGTGGCTTGAAAAATGTTTTAATTGAAGCTCGCTTTAAGATGTAGCCAATCTTGTCTGTTACCACTCTAACATATGGCAATACAGCAGGCATACGTTTGACTGTGGATGGCTTGACACGTTCACCGTGACGGCGGCGCGGAACTCGGAGCTTGTTATCATGCAGGACCTGCTTGACATGTTGAAGCTCGGCACCAAGATGTTTCTCGTCACAGATCCCGTGTGCTCTCTGAAACAAAGATTTTCCAACGGTAGTTAACTGTGTTGGGGGTTGTGTGTGTTGATTATCAATTTTTCTTTATAATTATAATAAATATTAGTAAGAGAACACTCAAAGAGAGTTGTTATCAATGTTTTGTAATCAATCAGGTTAAGCAACGTTAGGTAAGGTCATTAAATAGATGGGTGACCGTTTAACGCCCTTTGAACTAAACGGGTCCGTGCTTCGGATAGCAAGTAAATAATAATAATAATATATTCATCACAAAAAAAAAAGTGGATCCCAGTTTTTAACCGACTAAAAAGGAGGTTATGTGTTCGATGCGAATGTCTGTTATTAAAAGTTTGGTTAACGTAAAAATAGCGCGGGCGGAGCTGCGTGCGTCAGCTAGTTCCTTAATAAAAGGCTAGTCTGATTTTAGTACATTTGTAATTGTGACTTTAAAAAACAAATTCAAAGTTGAACACAGTGCAATGTAAGTATAATTAATTCCTAATCAGAAAAATGACAGAAAATACTGCACATTGTAATTAATCTATTCTTACGGATTATATCGCGATTTATTTTAATTTTCCCCACTATTATTTATTTATTTTTCCATTATATATTTATTTATTTATAATTTTTTATTTAAGTATTTTTTATTTTTTATTTTAATTTTGTAAGAATAGATTAATTATAATGTCTAGTATTCGCGTAAATAAAAGACAACATTAGAAAATACTGCATTAGATTGCATAGTGCGCTGAATAATCTTCAGGAAAACATTTTGGAAATTATCCTTCAGTGGAGAGTTCCACTTTAGATTTAAAGAGTAGCGTTCATAAGGTTGAAAATTGCGTAAGCTTGCTGAAATATCTGAAAAAGATAAGTAAGTATTTAAGTCAAAAATATGTTGTCTTGATAATCTAGTGATCGCGAGTGAGGCTATTGACATTCTACGGTTGCTCATACCGTCACGAGGCGGGCAACGACCTAGGCCCTCCTGTGTCGTCACCAGCACCTCGAGGGTGCCGAGGGAGGCTTGGTTTCCTGCTTCTACCGGGGCCTGCTCTAACGAGCGGCGTTGGAGAGATTCTGGCGAAGTCCACAGCATCAATGAAGGCTACCGGGGAGGCTAACATAACTAGGTCATCAGACCCTCTGGCTAGTGATCTGCCGATGCTTCTGCGACCCGTGAGCGGTCTCGACTCCAGTACCTTTTTTGCCCTTCTCTCGTCCTGTCTACGGCATAGGCTTACGGGGTCTTTTTTTGACGCGGGGGAATTCTTCCAAAAATCCCCGGGAAGTGTGGGGATCGACCGGGGTATGTGGGATTCTTACCCACTTAAACTCTCGCGGCTGTCGCATCGGACATGAGAGGGGGGACCCCAGGGGTCTCCGGTGGGATCTGTACCAGGGGCCCCTCAGTGCCTTGCCTTTGAGCCCGCCGCCGCATTGTAGCCCCCCGGGAACCAGTCACGGTGCTCACGGGGACATGGCTCGCAGCCCCGCCACCGTCTTCCTCGGAGTCGCCGCCTTCTAAGGGCCCACACCCCGAAAGTCCAGTGACTCCGAAGGAGGCTTACGGGGTCTAACATAACCTGGCCTCTGCCCCTACGGAGAATGGGTATCTTTTGAAGGTTCCCTCCACGACATCATAAAAAATGTTGCTCAATACTCAATGTTTTTACTGGGTTTTATTAACCAAAAAAGAAAATGTGTATGTTACCTGTGAGAGGGCGATCAAGTCGATCGTTTGGAACACTGCACGTATAACTACGGGCCTTGATGTCCTGGTCAGGATCAACAGCAAGGACGAGCGCACGCGCCGATCGAAGTGAGCCTCCCAGCCGCACGAGTACGTAGCGAGCCTCACTTCTTCACCTTGAGAAAAATACACGTCCACTGCTGAACAAAGGCCTCCCTCTTAGAATGGAGGGGAGGGGCCGCAGTGTCAATCTCAGTAACGAATCTCGCGATGGTCCACCGCTGTGTACAACAAAAACATCGATGCTGTGCGCCGTATGATTGAAACAGACAGGCATGTGACCTACCATGAGATTCGCGCATCCTTAGACATAGGCATGAGTCAAATACAATCAATCCTACACAAACATTTGGGTGTGAGAAAGCTGTGCTCACGATGGATCCCACACAATTTGACCGAGGGTCAAAAAACGGACCTCGTCACTTGGTGCAGTTCCATGCTTACCTACCAGATTCCACGAAGGTGCGTCAAATTTAGTGTGGTACATAGTACTTAACAGGTGACGAGACATGGATTTATTACAATCAATCGAGCGTATGGGTCTTTCAAGATGAGCCGAAGCCAACCAAAGCGGCGCGCGTGATAAATGCATCTAAGCGGATGATTGGTTATTTTTTTAATAAAACTGGACACGTGGCTACTGTTGCTTTAGAGAATCGTCGTACCATGAATAGTGACTGGTGCCTACACGACCATTTGTTTGCCGGAAATTATTGACGAACTCCGTAATAATAACCGGAAACGCCGTATCATCTTGCACCACGACAATGCTAACACGGCCAGACACACAAACGAATTTTTGAAGGTGAAAAACGTAGAACTTATGAGCCATACAGCCCCGACCTGGTGCCCTTGTGACTTTTTTCTGTTCCCAAAAATTAAGAACCAATTACGTGGTCAACGATTTTCGTCTGTCGAAGAGGCTGTTAGACAGCCTCTTCTGGTGACGAAAATCGAGTATGAAAAACACGTTTCTGAGGTCACCACGGAGGAGTGGCACAAAAGTTTTCAAAATAGGTTTAATCGCATGAACTCGTGTGAATAACACACAAATCTACAAAAATCAGAAAGAATGAGTGTGGATATGAAACAACTTACAGAAATGTTAAGCAACATGGAAAGAAGAATTACATCTAACATTAATTCAAACATAGATAAAAAGTTCAACGAAGTTCAGGAAGAAATTAACAAAATGCACATTACCAGTGAAGAACAAGAAAAAAGAATATCGGCAATTGAAAAACAAATTCGCATTAAAAACCTCATATTCTTTGGGGTTTTTGAGGAAGAGAAATCCTATGAAAACTTAGAAGAAATAATTGTTTCCATAATTAGAGACAACATGAATATCAACTGCAATAACATGGATTTGGAGTTTGTACGAAGAATGGGAAGGAAAGAGATTGGGAAAGTCAGGCCAATTAAGGTAACTCTTAAAACATTTGGACTTAAAATAAAAATATTAAAGAAGAAAAATAGTTTACAAGAAATGAACATATACATAAAAGAAGACTATCCTCCAAAAGTACTACAAATTCGAAAAACCTTACAAGAACAACTACAGAAGGAGAGAGCGGAAGGGAAGAATGCCATATTAAAATATGATAAAATAATTATTTTGAACAGTAAACAATCGGAAGATAATCAAAATAAGATTAACAATAAAAGGCCGAGGCAAATTTCACCTCTAAATAGAGATACCACAAGAGCGGCACAAAAAATATTATCTCCACCAATAACGGAAACCCAACCAAATAAGAAAAATAAAATAACCACTGGTGATATGAGACAATTTATACAGCAATCAAACAGGGATTCAGAACATAGAACTAACACTCAAATGAAAAAATAGCAAGTAATCGGCCTCCCTATAATCACATCTGCGCAGCCTACTCTACCAAATAATACATATAAAAATAATGAAAACATTGATTTCTCAAGCCGGCCTGTCACCGTGAGAAATATAGACTACAACCCCCCATCAAACAAAACAGAAGAAAATAAAATATTATGCAAGAAAAACAATAACACCATCAAAATAGCAACATTAAACACTAGAACTCTACAAAACAAAGAAAGAATGACAGAACTGGAGAACGCTTTACAGAATATAAAATGGGATGTACTAGGGTTATGTGAAACCCGAAGAAAAGAAGAAAAAATTGTACAATTTCAACAATATGTGTTCTACAACTATGGACAAACACAGGGAAAATTCGGAGTTGGCTTCTGTGTCCACAGCAACTACAAAAATAATATAAAACTATTTAAAGGAATCTCTGAACGGATAGCCATACTGAAATTACAAATTTCAGACACAGAAATCCTTACGATCATTCAAATTCACTCACCTACAAATATGGCTGAAGAAGAAGAAATAGATAACTTCTATAACTTGTTAAGTAAAACCGTAGAAGAAGAAACTGAAGGAACTCTAATAATAATTGGAGATTTCAATAGTAGAATAGGTACACAGCAGTCACACGAAAAACACATTATAGGTAAATTTGGTACAGGAATAAGAAACAGAAATGGCCATAAAACTATCCAATTCATAAACGAGAACAATCTCAAAATTATAAATACCTACTTTCGAAAACGTAAGAACCGTAAATGGACTTGGATCTCACCCGATAACAAGACAACTGAAGAAATAGACTTTATACTAGCAAAAAATGAAACACGCTTTACAAATGTAGAGATCATAAACAATTTTCAGTTCTACTCAGATCACAGATTATTAAGGGGAGAATTAAAGTTAAAAACGCCAAAGAGAAAAAGATATATCCCAGAAACATGTATTTTTACAGCTCCATCTGATGAAGGCTTAATTGCCATATATACAGAAGAACTACAAAACCAAATAAAACCTTACAATCAACAAAAGCTTGAATCTTGGTTAGACCTACGAGGTACGTTTATAATCGCAAACTACATAAACCTTACATCCTCTTTTATATGAAAGTCATTTACACTATACATAAGCATACTACTTACACTACGAAAAATATAATTATAAGGTATAATACTAGATTGTCAAAGTGGAATACATTTCATACATACAATTTATACAAGAAGTACTTTACTGCATACATATACAGAACAACATTGAATCACATTTATAAATACTTTTCGCTACATTATATTATACATCATCACGGTTGCTATTTAGTGCCCAATAAAATTATTATCTTAGAAAAATACATAAACATGGGCCGCATAAACATAGTATATGATTATAATACTAAATTAAACTTATGCTTGACACTCTTCACATCACTGAGGTTTATTATCATTTGTATTAAATACAAATTTCATATAAATCCAGTATGACTTTAGACACAATAAATGAATTGGAAAATAATTTTACTATAGAGTGCCAAGCACATGAATTGCTCGAGAATTGTAAAGAAGTCCTAACACCCGAATACAATTTCAAAATCTTAACCTTTAACATAAGAAGTATACAAAAAAATTTTAATGCTTTTCAAGTAGCTTTAAGTAGGCTCGATATTTCCTTCGACATTATAGTACTGACTGAATGCTGGTTGTCTGAGGGATCTATAGTGGGTCAAATACCCGATTTTACATCCTTTTTTACGGCAAAGAATATGAATAAAAATGGGGGGGTCGTAGTGTATGTTTCAAACAAATGGAATGTAGCTGTAACTGAACCAAATATTAGAAACGCAGAGTGTCTAATGGTTGAGTTTCCCAACTCCATTACAGTACTAGGTATATATCGATCACCATCCTTTAAAGAAGTTGATAGTTTCTTAACCTCACTTAATTCAATAATAAATAATCTTAATAGTGTGAACATTGTACTGATGGCTGGTGACATTAATATAAACACGTCTGCACAATCAGATAAAGCGGCTTCAGATTATCTCTGTTTAATGGCCGAGTTAGGGTTCCTACCTATTATCACTAAAGCTACTCGAAATGAGTCCTGTTTAGACCATATCTTTATACGTGGGAAAAAACTTAAAAGCCTTGGTGTAGTAGTGGATACAGACATAACTGATCACAGAATGGCTTTATCTGGTCTCACATGTTCAAACCATAAACCAAAACGGAATCGGGCAATTACTAAGATCGATTATAATGGTGTATCTAAGGAATTACAAAAAACTGATTGGACAGAAGTAGTTAAGGCATTGGAAGTTGACACAGCGGTAAAAGAATTTGAGCGAATATTATCCACTGCTGTCTGTAATAATTCTTCTTTAAAATCAATTAGTAGATCTAAAGCCATCCTTAAGCCATGGATAACACCTGGACTTATAAAATGCATTAAACATCGAGATAAACTTCACTTAGACATGAGGAAAAACCCCAATGATCCGGTATTAAAAGACATTTATAACAGATACAGGAACTATTGTATCAATATTTTACATAGTGTAAAACAAGATTATGATAAGGGACGTTTAAACTCATGCCAAAAGAATCCTAAACAACTATGGAAGGCAATAAAGGAGATAACTGAATGTCCAACTAAAAGTAATGTCGCCAGTAATCTTTTGAAATCAGAATTAAATATAAAGGAATCTCTAAATAACTGTAACAAATATTTTGCCACAATAGGGGAAAAACTCGCTAACAGTCACTTGGAAAAACTCTTAACAACTCAAGAACAGATTGCCTCAAAGTTGAGTATATGCGCTACCTCAAATACTTTCTTCATGCAGCCCACAGATATACACGAAGTGGACAGAATAATTAGCCAGTTAAAAAATGAAAGTGCCGCTGGAGCCGACGGCTTTAAAACCACCTTAGTAAAAGAAATTAGGAAAGAGATACTCACCCCATTAGCACACATTTTTAATCTTAGCATCTCCACAGGGCATTTCCCAAAACAATGGAAACTATCAGTTGTCATACCCATACACAAAAATGGACCTAAATGTAATCCTGAAAATTACAGGCCAATTTCATTGTTAGGGGTATTTTCTAAAATACTTGAAAAAATTATAAACACCCGATTGGTTAAGTATTTAGATAAATATAATTTAATTACTAATAAACAATTTGGATTCAGAAAAGGGAAATCACCAGAAGATGCTGCAGAGACATTAGTCAATCTTGTCTCTAACTATGTTGATAATGGGAAAAAGTGTTTGGGTATTTTCCTAGACCTGGCCAAGGCATTTGATACGGTCTCGGTGCCTATTCTTCTGAGAAAACTAGAAAGCTTAGGAATACGCGGATTGCCTCTAAAATGGTTCCATAGCTACCTTACTGGGAGGCGACAGTATGTCAGGGTTGAAAATTGCAGCAGCGATGAACTCCCAGTTAGTTATGGTGTGCCTCAAGGGAGTGTACTGGGTCCAACTCTTTTTCTTGCTTATTTAAATGACATTGACAAAGCTGTGTCTCCGGACATAGACTTAATATGCTATGCAGATGACACTGTTGCAGTTTTTAACTCTGACACATGGGATGGCGTAGCTGCCAGAGCGGAACTCGGCCTTTCTAGTATTAAGACATGGCTGGATAACAATCTTCTTCATCTTAATACGGTAAAAACCAAGTTCATATGTTTCCGTAAAACGAAAGTATCAGAACCTCATTTATTAAATGGTTTGAAAATTTACTCGAAATGCAATACACCCCTATGCTATTCCGACAGCATTGAACGAGTAAACAAAGTCAGATATTTAGGCATGGAAATTGATCAAGGGCTCACTTTCAGGGAACATATCTGTATAGTAGCTAATCGAACTCGTAAACTAATATACGTAATGAAACTACTGCGGAATTCAGCTGACAAATCAACTCTACAGCTGGTGTATTTTGCGTTATGCCAGTCTATCATAAACTATGGCATTACAGTTTGGGGTGGGGCCGGATCCTCTATAATGATTGTCGCTGAAAGAGCGCAGCGTTCGGTATTGAAAGTTATGCTCAAAAAGCATTTCATGTATCCCACAGCAGCCCTATATGCAGAAGCTGAAGTACTCAATGTTCGTCAGCTATACGTTCTCAGAAGCTGTCTAACTGTACATCAACGAATATGTACACTACCAAATTACGATAATCTTAAGAGTAAACGCGTATACAAAATTCCATGTCCGAAAACTAAGTCTCGGTTTGCGCAACGTCATCCAAAGTTCAGGCAGTCCTTCATATACAATAAAGTAATCAAAAGTTGTGATGTAAAAGAATGCACCACAAGAAAAGCTAGACACTTATTAACGAATTGGCTCCTTTCACTTTCATACGTAGAGACAGAAAACATTATAAAGATAGTAATATAATATTATAGTTAATTTTACGGTTATCTTCGACTGATCCGCGCACACAACCGCACAAACACACACTCACACACACAAACACACACATGCACACAAACAAGCACATACTCACAACACATATATTTAAATCCCTATTATGTCTGTTTAAATTTTTATCTTTTTCTTTTTTCTTAATACACTCATACAATATTTTAGTCTGTCGTCTCAAAATGCTTCGGAATTGTCAACGGATCCGGGTCTCCACGAGACAGGCATTTCCTAGTGTGGGGACCACAAGCACAACTGAATATCTTGTAATGATTGATTTGATAAATGGAGCATTATTGTATTGTATTGTATTGTACCTACAAGTTTATTATAATAAGCTCGAAACTAGTATACAACAGATCAGCAACAACCATCTTGCCAAGTCGAAGAATAGGAAAACTGATATATTAACAATGGCTACAAAGGAAAAAATAGAACAAAGAAGCCTACTACAAAATGAAACTAATAAAAACGCCAAACGGAGAAAAGAGCTTACCGACCTCAATAAAATAACAAAAAGAATGATTAGGAAAGACATCAGAAACTATGAAAATAAAATAATCAGAAATCATGTAGAGCAAACGGGATCAGTTATAAAAGCGGAAAGAGAATTACAAAATGAAGATACATGGATAACAAATATAATGCGTACTAAAAAGAATACAGCCACCGCAATAAGTAGACAAGATATTTTGGAAGAAGCTACTTTATTCTACACTACGCTCTATGACAACAACCCTCAAGATAGAGACATTATCCCATGGGATCAGGCAATGTTAACACATGAAAATGAGCCGACTCTACCTATTCTTAAAGAAGAAATTGAATTCGCTATCATGTCACTGAAAAATGGGAAATCTGCAGGAACTGACAAAATAAGCGCAGAACTACTGAAACTAAGTATAGAGCCCCTACTACCAGCTCTAGAAAAACTTTACAATGCAATCCTAAGGTACAAGTATGTACCAAAACAATGGCGTATATCAACAATAAAACTACTCTACAAGAAAGGAGATGCTGCAAACATTGAAAATTACAGACCTATTAGTATGACATCGATATTATATAAAGTATTTTCCAAAATTATTCTGAATCGAATTACTCGCACATTAGATGAGAACCAACCACCAGAGCAGGCAGGATTTCGCAAAGGTTTTTCCACTTGCGACCACTTACACAGTGCGCAACAGATATTTGAGAAAGTAAACGAATACCCACAGACAATTTATATTACGTTCATAGATTTTCGCAAGGCGTTCGACTCTATCAGTCATGAACACCTTTGGAAAGCTCTATACCAAGACGGTGTACCCAATGATCTCATATGTATGCTCCAAAGCATATATGCAAACAGTTTTGGACGCATCAAACTGGAAAGGATTGGTGACCCATTTAAAATTAGCAGGGGAGTAAAACAAGGAGATCCGATCTCTCCCAAACTCTTTAATTCCGTATTAGAATACGCACTAAGACATATCCAATGGGAGAAATACGGAATATGTGTAAATGGACGACAACTGGCCAATATACGTTTTGCTGACGACATAATATTGTTCGAGACGTCTCCACAAGGAATGCAAACCCTGGTATCAGAGCTTAATAGAGTCTGTAATGATGTCGGTCTGAAGATAAATATTAGCAAAACCAAAACCATGTCAAATTCATCAGAGTCGTATAATATCCAAATAGAGAATATAACAATCGAGAGAGTTGACAAATATGTATACCTCGGGAAAATATTCTCTTTTAACGATTGCCAAAACGAAGAAATAAGTCGTAGAGTATCAAACTCTTGGAAAAGGTTTTGGTCCCTGAAATTCATATTTAAGAATAGGAAAATAACATTAAAGACAAAAAAGAAGGCATTTAACAGTTGCATTCTCCCTATACTCACGTACGGAGCACAAACTTGGGCGTTAACAATAAGCCAAACAAAACAACTCAAAATGACACAGCGAACAATGGAGAGAAGTATCATCGGAAGTAGACGAATAGATAAGATCTCAAATAAGGACTTGAGACAGAGAACTGGAACTTTGGATGTTATACGACAGGCGAAGAAACTTAAGTGGGATTGGGCGGGTCATGTTATGAGACAGTCAGACGAGCGATGGACCCAAGTAACAACAACATGGTGCCCACGTTACCTCGTGAGACCAGTAGGAAGGCCACGAATACGCTGGAAAGATGAATTAAATAAATTCAAAAAGTCATGGATGAGACTAAGTACCAACCGCAAAATGTGGAAACAGATGGGGGAGGCCTTTGCCCAACAATGGGATGAACTGTAATATGAAAAATAATAATAATATAATAATAATATACTTAAATTAATGAACTAAAATTAATTTATAACAATTTAATGTAATGCATGTTTTATAATAATTTAATGAAGTTGTATGAATTTTAATTTAATGAGATATATATATATACTAATTTTAATGTAGAATATTACAGAAGGTTACCTGTGACGCGCACAATGTCGTATGTCCACCTATTGGGAAGCTTGACAACGCTGCGTCTTCCGGTTCGTGGTCGCCACTCGAGAACCTTTCTTCCCAACGGTTATCGGTTCTTCGAGCGATGTGGCCTGCCCATTGCCACTTCCACTTGCAGATTCTGAGAGCTATGTCAGTGACCTTAGTTCTTCGGCGAATCTCCACATTTCGGATTCTGTCGCGCAAAGAAACTCCGAGCATAGCTTTCTCCATGGCTCGTTGTGTGACTCTGAACTTCTCTAAAAGGCCAGCCGTTAGAGACTACGTCTCAGTACCATATGTCACACCTGACACCACACCACAATTGACTATTTGCATCCATCGGTTGCCTGCGACTCGCACAATGTCGTCGGTGCACCTAGTCTTCTGGTTCATGGTCGCACTTGAGAACCTTTCTTCCCCATTGATTATCGGTTCTTCGAACGATGTGGTCTGCCCATTGCCACTTCAACTTGTAGATTCTGAGAGCTATTTTATGGTGGACCATGGTTCTTCGGTGAGTGAATATCCTCATTCCGGGTTTTATATAAAAAAAACTCCAAGCATAGCTTAGCATTTACTGTGACACTTTAATAAAACTGGTCAAGTGCTAGTCAGAGTCGCGTACCGAGGGTTCCATTCCTTGTATGGACCTATTAAAGTTATTTTACTATTCGTGTAACACCTTATACCTATAATGTTATCTTTTACTTACGCGAATATTACACATTGAAATCAAACTACTAAAAATAAAATAAAATCCGTAAAAGTAGTTTGATTTCAACCTTTTACCTATAGCAAAAGACAAACCGTAAAACTAAGTTTGTTTGTCGAGGTTTTTATAGGATTACTAAAAAAACTGTACTACTTAGAAAGATTTTATTTTTCCTGTAAAATATAGACATTACCTATAATTATTTCAGATTTTTTTCCCCTCCACAGACATCGGAGATGGGTGAGTAACGGTATGTTTTTTTTACATTTTTTGATTATTATAAGCCAAAAACTATGTGACATTAACCAAAATAAAAATCTGTTCCAAAATATGTAAATTAAGCCCTTTCATATGATAACCTACTCGGTATAGTAGCCTCACTAACATTTTGATGACCCATTTCGACCCATTAAAAGAAAATAAAAGATTTTTTTTTTACTTTCTACTTACTTATCCAACGTAAGTAAAATCTAAAAAAAAGTATTCCAAGTTTCAAATCGATAGCATCAGTGGTTACTGAAATATATAACACAGACAGACGAAGTCACACCATAAGGGTTAGGTTTGGAACCCTAAAAATAGAAACAGCATTTGTATGGAAAACGCTTCCAAAGGCCCCTTTTTATAACTACCGTTAGTTTCGTAGACAAGATTTGACAGAGGAACTTTATCACAGAATCTTAGTCCGGGTGGAGACGTCAGTTAATTTTAAGAAGTCTGTGGTTTGAGATAGTCCCAGGATTTAAACCAACCAAAAAAAATGTAATAAAGAAAAACATGACAACCCCATTGAGTTTCTTGCTAGATAAGTTGAAAACGACATTTTATTTTTGGTCTCTTTGAAAAAAAAAATATATTGACCTGATCAACAGTCAGTTCTGCACTTGCTCTCTTCTTTGTGTCGGATTTCTGTCTCATCAAATTACAAGAGTAAAGGAAGGCAGGAAGGCTTCTGTATCAAACACTTCTGCACCATAATATTATGCTGTTGTGTAGTAGGCTCTTTTCAAAAACGAGTGATCGTATTGGTCAATGTGAAAACGTCAAATAAATAAATAACAGCTTATAAGAATATTATTGTTTACCTGTAAGCATAGATAATACACTATATACTTAAGATCCTGTAAGTTTCTTGCAGTTTTTTCGCTATACTGTTAAGTCTCTCATTTACTCCAGTCAGGTCTCCAGAATGAAGGTTCTCCAATCTTCCCTTTATAAGGTTCAAACGAGCACAAGCATGCAACATGAAAACCGGCCCCAAAGGACCCAAACCCATATGGACTACCGTAGAATAGGTAGAGGTATAGGTTATTAAGCCATACATGATCAAGTATACCGGTATCAAATCCTTTATCACTCCACCAAGTCCAATATTTGGTGTAAGTTAAATTCGCCAATAATGTATGAATATACCGTTAGACCGATTGCCCTGACATGAAACATGAGCGCTGCTGTACCGTAAATCATCAGCCAACGTTTGCATAGCACATTTTGTTGTTCAGAGTAGTTTGTAACGATATCGCGCTCATGTTTTGGCAGAAACTTGAAAAGCTCAATGTCGCGTCTCACGATTTTGATAATCTCCTTGATATTAGACCGGTGTCTGAGTAGGATGAACAGATTAAAGTTGACGCTGATGATACTGATGAAAACGATGCTATTCTCGCAAGCTCTAAGAAAATTGTCTTTAGCGATCCAATAGCACATATTGTAAAAAAGCATCACATCCGCGATGAGAGCCGTTGAATAGGCTATGATGAATTTCAAAAACCATTTCATATCCACCAGTTCTTCTGGATATGTAAATGTGTATTTCATAGCTAGTATACATATTTTGTTTGATTTGTCAAAGTCGAGCGCCATTGCTGGTTAAGCTTTACGATAACTTGACAACTTATGTTAGTATTACTACAGCTGCACGAGTTATTTTTTTAAGTATTTTATTTAATTACATTGGTTAAGGCCAAGTTGTTATCACATTATTTTTAACCGACTTCATACCAATACATGTCGACCTCATGACCAAGTTTTTTTTGCGTGACTTCAATATCCATTTGAAGATGGTAAACGTTTTACCTGATAAATTAGTGATTCATTGTATTAATCGCCATCATTGACTAGTTTAGCGAAAGCGTTTATTGTAGCGATAACTTTCGCTTTAATCAAATACAGTAAAAATCCCTTTATTTCTACTAAACATTTAGAATGAATTTTCTTGTTGTTTACTTCACGGGATTCACCCTGTCTTTTGCGACTTGCGTTGCGTGGACGAATACAATACGTACAAGCCCTTTTTAGAATTAAATGGTGTGTAAAATACTTACTATTTTATATCATTACCATGTTATCACTAATTATTTCTTAATATTAAATTCTAAGTCTTTCAGTCGCCTCCCTTGAGACCCATAATTTCCCTACTACGTAGCTTCTGCATCCTCTGGACAACCTTTAGTTAAATAATATATCTCAATTACTTTGTTTGTCTCACTGGTAACTTCCGCTTAACAGCCGATAATTATTTAATTGTTGCAATTATTTTAATTGTCATCTATCGGGACTAATCAATTGTGCACCATACATTTCTAATACGTGTGAGAACTAAAGCAAACGAATTCAAAATAAGTAAATGTTTGTATAGGGAGTATACAATATGTACCATCATCATCCCCGCAGCCAAAACGGGTCCACTGCTGAACAAAGGCCTCTCCCTTAGAAGGAAGGGGTTGCCATAATCCCCACGCTTATCATATCATCAGCCGGAAGACGTTGAACCCGGACACTGCTGAATAAAGGCCTCCTCAAGGGAATTGGTGGCAGCAGTCTTGGGGATCGCAGTAAAGGGGTCGTCCATTAATCACGTGATGTTTTTTAGCAACTTTTTAACCCCTCCACCTCCTCCTGGTGATATGTGGCGATGTTTTAAATTACTTACTTAACATAATTTGACAAGTAGGGTGTCGTTAGAAGCGTCTTGATTGACCGCTAGTTATAGGCTATATAATATCACATTATTAGACGGAGATTTTATCCGTAGTCGGTTTTAGTTTTTTAAACGTATTATTTTTTTATTATTTTTTTACTTACTCACGGGCTTAGCCCGGTCTTTTAGAGGCTTGCGTGGGGACAGATCCAACACGTAGAGGCCCGTTTTAGAAGAAGTAAATGGTGTGTAAAACACCTCCCGGGGTTAACTGCTGTAATTTATTACAGCAGTTGACCTCGGTAGGTGGTAGGGACTATTGCAAGCATGTGAAAAGAATTCTAGGTTTATGGGGTTGAGCATTTGGTGGACTGGCGACTGGGCTATTGCAAAGGCCGGGGTCACTTGCCATAATTACATTCATAATTATTTTGTGGCAAGTGGTGGCTTGCCACCCACTAGATGGAGAGCTCCTCTCTGGACGGCCAATTAAGGCAAGCCAGAGCTGAGAGTCCTGCGGGCCCCCTTCGGTTTCCACACGGCCGACGAAGACACGCCGAGGTGGGGGCCCTGACCGACTCTCTGGAGTACTCGGGTCCATGGTGTCGCTTCGCACCAACAGCCCGCCACAAGCTGCCCTGCGGGTTAACTTATTATTATTTTATTATTATTACCGGTTAACTATGGATTTTGACTTGTTTTTTTTGGACTTTGACTTGTATTGGACAACCACTAAAATACGAATGAATTGCTAATAATAAAAATTAAAAAGTTTATTGAATCTAAATATTTACAGTTTATTTACAAATATACCAAACTAGGTGAACTTCCTCCAAGTTGTCCCCGCCCTGGGAGGGAAGGGTACCTAACCACTGGAACGCCCACGGATACCATGGTATCACGGCTCAAAAGCGTGTTGACCGCCCGCGGATACCATGGTATCCAGTGGCGGTTGACCACTTTTTGATTGAGATTTCGTTTTCTGTAGCCGATCATAGACTATTAATCATTAAAATAGAAGCGCATCGGCATTGTGAAGTGAATTAGCCAACTTAATAAAATTATTTGGTACCTCAAGTAGAAAAAATAAAATAAAAAAATGACAAAGTTTGATATTTACGTACAGGTGTGTTTGTGGGTGCGTCGGCGGCGTTAATATTTGTTATTATTGTGAGATTATTGTTTATTTTGATGCATATTATACATAAAAATGATCGTGAAGAATAATGCTATAATATTTTGATGTAGGTAAGTAGAAATACAATCTCAATGTCTTAACTTTTTTCCCTTTGAAAAAAGCAGGTAGTTTTCGTGTTTTTATGACTGATTTTCACTTCTACGACTTCGATAAGTTTGGATGAAATTTATTTACCAAACCAAATTGAAATAATCTCCACGTTTGGCAGGCGGCTTGATTGAAATTAGCAATGTAATTTGAAAAATAAATATTACTGTCGTTTTCCATATTAATGGTTTCTGTAATGTTGTAACGGACAATGTGAGAAATCTTATAAAAAAGTTTTCGGTACGTAGTCCCTTACACCCTGTATAGCTGGTACCTTGCGCCGCTTGGCATCACTAGCGGTCGTTGCAGCATCTCCACCCGCCCTACAAGTCGCCGGCCGGGGTGTGGGACGCAGCGGTATCGACACATGTCGCATCCCATACCAACGGCTTTCCATGTTGCCATCATATTAAAGTGATACCATCAGGCCTCTTGTCATCATCTCCTGTAATTCCGACTGGTTTCAGTACGGCAGGAACACCGGCAGTGACAAGTGTGACATACGGCCAGCGCTACGAGAGCAAGAAAGCCTTTGTGATATTTATCTAATAATTATATTTTTTTCTTGCATAAAATCATATTTTATGTATGTACATTAAATATAAGTCAATGTCATTGTTTGTATATAAAATACAATATATTTTTATACAATAATAGTATATTTTTAAAATAACGACTTTTCTCATTTATCGGAGACAGGAAAAAGAATAGAGCGGACTATTATAAGTTTCTTGTAACGTTTTAAACCAGGTATTTTGAAATCTTTTAATTGTCCTGTATTTAATTATCATCCTGAATGTTTACCTTATTATTAGTCATCATCTGGAATTGCTTAAAAAAAAGGTTCACATGTCTCAGTTTAGCAGAAATGTAATAAAACATGTTATATATTGTATTAGAATTTTAATAGTGACATAAATATACAACGTTGTAGATAGTGCATTCAATTAAAATATTGGTAGAGACAATTTGGTTTACGTACAGATTTAAATTTTAGATCTAAATTCTATCTTGTGTGTAGTAATAAAAGAGAATGGTGAAATTAGAATCTACGTTCCAAAATAATCTTAAGAAAACGTTTTTAATAGAAATCTAAAGTGTGGCATTCATAAGGTTGAAAATCGCGTACGCTTGCTGGAAAACCTGGGAAAGATAAAAGATTTTAAGTCAAAGCAAAAACATTTTGAGAGTATTAGTGATGATGATTCTGGGGTCTTTGGTACGATTCTCGAGTCGAGAAGTGTTAGAAAAAAAGGGGTTGTGCCCATACGTTTTTTATAACATACGCTTGGTGGCTAATCCGGTGTCAAAACGGTGGAATTTGTGACCAGGACTCTGAATTTCCTTAAGAACTGCTGTCTAGATAGTGCCCTTCGAAGCACGGAGACGCTCGTTTCAAAAGCCATTACACGGTCACCCATCTATGTTCTGACCTTACCTGGCGTTGGTTAACCAACTGTCCGTTTATCCTATTTCAACTGGCTATGAGGGACACACGTTTCTTCCAATATCTGCTAGTACAGCAGTTACTCTTTATTTAATAAACTGGTGCGCATTCCCATCCTGGACTGTACATCCCCTTACCATCAGATAGGATTGCAGTCAAGCATAAGGTACAACCTCGTCCAGTTAAATGAAATATTACTATTGAAGTAAGTACGGGTTTGGTACACCTGCGCATGCATTGACAAAATAAAATAAAATAAGATAATAAATGTCTATTGTTCAGGACGACTACAATAGGAAGAAAGGACAAAATAGTGTTTGTGTTACAGAGTGTTGTGTTTTATAGTAATATATAGTTAAGTTTTATAACTCTGCGATAGTTAAGAGCCTAGATTTAATTACCTAATAAATTATAATATAGTTTTGTGTATAAGCTCACTATCCCGAGGAGGGGTGAGCTGAATCAGTTATAGATAGCCTAGCCTAGGTCTCATAGTACTTGCTATTTGTAATTAGCGTAGGGTAATAGTATAATAGAAGTACCCACATGCCCTAGATGTGCTAAGCACATATATGAACGGCAAATAGCTATTTGCAGCTAGGTCCCAAATCTAGGAACCAACTCAGGACCTAGATCTGGGTCCGCCTTGGTGGGTCTAAGTGCCTAAACAGCACTGATGTACATATTTCCATAGTTATAGGCAGTTGTTCTATCGCATATCATGTTTTCTAGGGTTTTCGCTATGACCTAGGCCCCTAGGTGGTCTAGATCATAGATATACAGATAGTACACATCGCAGGCTACCTATCGGTACTATTTGTGGGCATGTGGATGCTACGGGCAGGGCGCAGGCGAAGTGACAAGCGGCCAAAGCATGGTCGTCGCGCCCCTATTACAGTATTTATCGGCCTGTAGTTCCCTAACAGAAATAGATAGATAAACCCTATGTACACCGTTAGAAAGCTGCTTACACGCACTTTCTAACGGTATAGGTATCATGTATGTGTCTAGAATAGTCTAAGTAGAATAAGCGAAAATGTACAGTTTTTATAATAAAAATAAAACGTTAGTGGCTGCCTCGGTGGGGCTCTCGTTACGGTAAAGTTCCCTGCAAGGATAGTAAATGCGCATTCGGCGCCACTGTCGGTGAACAAGCAAGCGGTCGACGCAGGAACTAAAAGCAAGATATAAATAGAAGAAAAGAATATTCAGTACGAAGAGCGCCACCGTCGTAGCCACTATCAAGCTTGCTATCAAATTGGGAGTTCTTATTTCACGGACACCTTGTAACCAACCTACATTGTAACCAACAGCGTCAACACTCTTCGGCGGGTTCATACCGTACCAGCGATAGCTACAGACACACAGGACGTCAGTGGCTCGTGCATTCGGGTCCGCCCGTCCTGCAGCATTCGCTGGTCGCATCGAGCCGGATTACAGAAGAACCGGCTGAAGAGTACTAACCAGCATTCGCTGGTCGCATCGAGCCGGATTACAGAAGAACCGGCTGAAGAGTACTAACCAGCATTCGCTGGTCCTACGGAGCCGGATTACCGAAGAACCGGCTGAAGAGCTGAAGATTTGAACTGAAGGACTGAAAATTTGGACTGAAGACTTACAAGATGCCCATAACGCGTTCAAGAGGACGGGCTCCCGAGGCATGGATGATTGAGGTGGGGGGGGCCCCCACCCCCAGAGAAGAACCGTCCGTTCGCCACGAGCTGCCGCCGCGTTCCCCGTCGACCGTCAGCACCGACCCGCCGCGGCCCGCGACCCCGCGGCGGTCCCCTCCGCCGGCCCCGAGGACTGTTCCAGAGAGACCAGAGCCGCCGAGCCAGAGGAAGGGGAAACATACAGGAAAACATTCAGATGCGACGCTGCGCCCCGCCGACGAAGCACACCGACCGGACGCAGCGACCGTTAGCCGGGAAGAAGAAACCCGGACCGAAGAATCGAAGAGGCCGACCGGCCCACCGAAGTCCCACAGGACTCATCGATCCCAGAAGAGGATACTGAAAGCCCGTGAAGAAATACTGAAACTCAAGTTGGAATTAGCCGAGCTAGCGCTACAGAAGGCTGAAGAGGACTCATCGGAGGACGACTACGATGACGACGGTCACTCCAAGACAGAATTCGTACGTTCCTGGCTGGAAGAAGCACCGGAACCAGAGTCACAGCCACGCCCAGAAGAGGACGAGACCACCGGGAGGGATGCCGACGCCGACGCCGCGCAGCCCGTTCAGACACTGCCGCTCTGCCCGGAGGACATCGCGCCGGCTCAAGACAGAAGACTTCACGAGCATCGACCGGATCCCGACGCCGCACAGAAGACTGGGGTTCCGGATACAGAAGAACAGAAGTGTGCTGATCCAGTGAAGATCCCGAAGGAAGGCGACGCACTCCGTCCGTTCATCAGCGAACTAACGTCCGCTATCGCCGCGCTCGCCGACCGAAGCAAACCGTTCGAGACGTACGCAGTCACGCCGGTTGCCGCCGCATCGAAGGTCATCATGGACCTGCCAATCTTCAGTGGAGCACACACCGAGTGGTTATCGTTTCGCGCCATATATGACACCACTCGCAGCTACTTCAACGACGTTGAAAATACAGCAAGACTAAGAAGAAGTCTCAAGGGAAGAGCCTTGGAAACAGTTAGCTCGGAACTCATCGGGCACGCGAAGCCGGACGACATTATGAAGGAATTGGAACTACAGTTTGGCCGTCCGGACTCCATCGCTCAAGCGGAAACAGAAAAACTCCGAACTTTGCCGCGCTGCACAGAATCGCCGAAGGACATCTGCACCTTTGCAAGCAGGGTCAGAAGCAGCGTGGTCACACTTCGCGCGTTGAAGAAAGAATATTATCTCATCAACGCCGAGCTACTGCGGTGTCTCACCGAGAAGCTACCGAACTCTCTGCGCGTCCAGTGGTACAAGATGTTCACCGAGAAGTATAATTCAGTTCCGGACTTAGCAAGATACAGCGACTTCGTCACCGAGCAAGCCCGCTACTGCAGCGCCTTCGCACCGCCGGAGCTGATCACCGAACCACGGGCCAGTCTACGGACGACGCCGACGCACAGAGCGCACACCGCAACAGAGAAGCAGACGCCGCGGTGCAGGGTCTGCAACAAGGAGGGGCACGCCATTACAGATTGTGCCAAGTTCAAGGAAGCCGATTCAGATGGAAGGTGGGATCTCGCGAAGAAGCACAGCCTATGCTTTCGCTGTCTGAAGCCAAGATACGCGAAGCATCACTGCAAGATCAGAAGGTGCGAGATCAAGGGATGCAAGAGGACGCACCACCGCCTTCTCCATCACGAAAAGGCGGCGTTGGTAGCGTCCACCGAAGAGAGGAATGCGGAGGAAGCCAGGGAGACAGTCGCCAACGCATGGATGTCGCAGAAGCCTCAAGCCTATCTGAAGATAGTTCCGGTACGAGTCATCGGACCGGCGGGAGAGACCTCGACGTACGCCCTGCTGGACGACGGGTCTACGGTGTCTCTCATCGACGAAGAGATCGCCAAGCAAGTGGGAGCCGAAGGACGTCTGGACCCGCTCAAGATGGAAGCCATCGGGGACATTATCATCGACACGCCAGAGTCTCGTCGCGTTGCGGTCTCGCTCACGGGGCCGCAAGGACAGCGCGTTAACCTACACGCGCGCACCGTACCAGGACTGCACCTGTCGCCGCAAACCGTGGACCGGAACGACGTCACGGGCTGCGAACACTTAGAAGATCTGCGCGAGAAGCTCGCCTACGAGGGAGCGGTGCCACGAATACTCATCGGGCAAGACAACTGGCACCTGCTTCTCGCCAGCAACGTGCGAAGAGGCCCGCGACATCAGCCGGTAGCTTCGCTCACTCCGCTGGGATGGGTGCTACACGGCGCGCACACCAGAGCATTAGGTCAGCGCGTCCACTTCGTGAACAGATTGACTGCCAGCGAAGACAGCGTAGAAGAGCAAATGAGGGAATTTTTCGCCATAGAATCTCTCATCGTCAACCCTCGTCGGCCGGCGAACGACCCCGAGAAGAGGGCCGAAGACACGCTCAATAAGCACACACACCAGTTGGAGGACGGACACGTACAGACTGCGCTGCTATGGAAGAAAGAAGACATAACGATGCCAGACAGTTACGGCACCGCTATGAAGAGGCTTGTCTCCACGGAGAAGAAATTGGATCGCAATCCCGACCTGAAGAATAGGTACGGCGAATACATGGATTCGCTCGTACAAAAGGGATACGCAGAGATAGCACCGAAGAACAGCGTACCCGGAAGAACCTGGTACCTGCCCCACTTCGACGTCCACAACCCGATGAAGCCTGAGAAGCTGCGGATCGTACACGACGCCGCCGCAAGATCAACAGGAATGTCTCTCAACGATTACCTGCTCACCGGACCGGACTTGCTGCAATCACTGCCAGGAGTGATGATGAGATTCCGCCGACACCCCGTCGCAGTCTCGGCGGACATAGCTGAAATGTTCATGCAAGTCAAAGTGAGACCAGAAGACAGAGACGCGCTCAGGTACCTGTGGAGAGGACACCGGCGGGAGGGAGCCCCGCAAGAATATAGGATGACGTCGATAATTTTCGGCGCAGCAAGCTCACCGTGCACCGCCATCTTCGCCAAGAACTGGAATGCACAGAAACATGCCAGCAAGCATCCGGAGGCGGTTGAAGCAATCGTCCATAATCACTACATGGACGACTATCTCGACAGTTTTCGTACAGAAGAGGACGCTGTGCGAATAGCGAAAACAGTACGTGACATACACCGAGAAGCACACTTCGAGTTACGAAAATGGGTCTCCAATTCAGAAGACGTCAAGAAGACGCTGGAACCAGAACGGGACGCAGTCAACACAGTCAGTATAGGCTGCAAATCAACAGAAGAGAAAATTCTGGGACTGATCTGGAAGCCGGAAAAGGATGAACTGAGCTTCAATCTAAAGCTAGCACGTCTACCAGAAGACATACTGCACAGAGTCGCGCCGACCAAGAGAGAAGCCCTCAAGATCGTGATGTCGCTATACGATCCCCTCGGCCTCGCCTCACCGGTCACAATACGGGCCAAACAAATACTGCAAGAAGCCTGGAGAAGAGGAATCGGATGGGATCAACAGTTAGACGAAGACCTGGCGCATCAATGGAAGGAATGGGTCGAGCACCTCAAGAATCTCAAGACCGTCAGTCTGCCGAGAAGCTATCCCGGATACACAGACGCAGAATCTCTCCAAGTACACGTATTCACCGATGCCAGTGAAGCCGCCTACGCTGCTGCCGTCTACTGGAGGACGACTTCGCTCGACGGAACACCGCACATCAGCCTGGTCATCGCCAAGGCGAGGGTGGCGCCGCTCAAGACCACGTCAATCCCACGTCTTGAGTTGCAAGCCGCCGCAATGGGAAGTAGACTGGCTGCTGCCGTCGTGCAAGAACACCGGGCGAAACCAGAGTCGGTAACATACTGGACCGACAGCAAGACCGTTCTCACGTGGCTTCGAAGCGGCGCGCGGTCGTACAAACCGTTCGTCGCTCATCGCGTGGCCGCCATAGAAGAGCACAGCAGGGTGACGGACTGGCGCTGGGTGCCGTCCAAAATGAACGTCGCCGACGTCGCTACCCGCGACGTGCCGCCGAACTTCAACGCCGGACACGAATGGTACCGGGGCCCGACGTTTTTGTATGAAGATCCGTCACAATGGCCGAACGAGAGACCAAGCATCAACGAACCAACGGGAGAAGAGAAGACTCTGACAGTAACAGAAGCTCGCAGCGCACCGAAACACAGAGAAGTCGTTCCCGATCCGCACAGATTTTCGAAGTGGGAACGATTACTGCGGGCCACGGCAAGAGCGCTTCAATTTATAGCACTGTGTCGAAAAACC
Source organism: Furcula furcula (assembly GCA_911728495.1). NCBI lineage: Eukaryota > Metazoa > Arthropoda > Insecta > Lepidoptera > Notodontidae > Furcula > Furcula furcula. Next base: position 12,485,325 of record OU452267.1, on the reverse strand, counting down.
ACAGCGAAAACGTGCTACAAAAGGACCAGAAAGAATCCGGAACAAGATCCCGACTGGAGACGACAGAAGAGGACTCAGAAGACCTGCAGACCTCCACAGAAGGCAGTCACCACTCGAAGATTCGTCACGTTACCGGCCGAATTCCTAAGGGAAGCAGAAGTACTACTGATCCGCGTAGTACAAGAAGAGTCCTTCGGACGGGAAATCAATGACCTCCGGAAGGGCAACAGTATCGCCATCGACAGTCGCCTGAGATCGCTGCCGATAGAACTCCGCAACGACGGCATCATCACGCTCAGAAGTCGCATCGCCGCTGCTGAAGATGTAACAGAAGAGACGAAAAGACCGCCCGTGCTAGACGGCGATCACTACATCACGCAGCTCTACATCGACTGGACGCACCGCGATCTACACCACAGTGGAACAGAAATGATCGTAAACGAGGTGCGCCAGCACTATTGGATAGTGCGACTTCGGCCCGTCACGAAAAGCATCGTGAACCGTTGCTTGAGATGTCGCATACGACGAGCACAACCTCCAGTACCGTCCACCGGCGACCACCCGAAGACACGACTGGCGCATCACCAGAGACCGTTCACATTCACCGGTCTGGACTACTTCGGACCGTTCTCCGTCACCGTCGGTCGTCAACACCAGAAGAGATACGTGGCCCTCTTCACCTGCCTCACCACACGGGCCGTACACCTCGAAGTCGCGGCCAGCCTCAGCGCGGACTCCGCCGTGCTCGCGCTACGAAGGTTCGCGGCACGCCGCGGGTGCCCCGCGGAGATCTATTCCGACAATGGCACCAACATGCACGGCGCGGACAGGGAGCTGCGCGACGCACTCGCCGAGGAAGCCGGCCGTCGTGGGATGGCGTGGCGCTTCATAACGCCCTCAGCGCCCTTCATGGGAGGCGCCTGGGAGCGTCTCGTTCGCTGTGTCAAGACCACACTGAGCACAGTACTACAGGAGAAGCACCCGCAAGAAGAGGTTCTGGCCACGCTGCTCTGCGAGGCCGAATACACAGTCAACAGCAGACCACTGACGCACGTATCAGTGGACACCGGGGACGACGAAGCCATCACGCCCAATCACCTGCTGCTCGGGGGGTCGGCGCGGCTGCCGACACCCGGGACGTTCGACGAGAGCGACCTAGACAGCAAGAAGCAATGGCGACGCTCGCAAGCGCTCGCCGACATGTTCTGGCGACGCTGGGTGCGCGAGTACCTGCCCGAGCTACAGTACCGGCGGGAGCCCCACGGGAGGGGTCCCAGTCTCCAGGTGGGCGATCCCGTCCTGATCGCCGACGGACAGCTGCCGCGCAACACTTGGCCGCGCGGGAGGGTCGAGGCAATCTACCCCGGAGCCGACGGAGAAGTCCGCACTGTGGAGGTGCGCACTGCGGGGGGCATCTTAAAACGCCCCACGAAGAAGATCGTGCCACTACCGAAATAGAAGCGTCGAGAGCGCCGGAAGCGTCGCCCTTCACCGGAAGAGGATGCAGCATCGCTCCGGCCCGTCGCGCTGCAGCACGGCGGGAGAGATGTTCAGGACGACTACAATAGGAAGAAAGGACAAAATAGTGTTTGTGTTACAGAGTGTTGTGTTTTATAGTAATATATAGTTAAGTTTTATAACTCTGCGATAGTTAAGAGCCTAGATTTAATTACCTAATAAATTATAATATAGTTTTGTGTATAAGCTCACTATCCCGAGGAGGGGTGAGCTGAATCAGTTATAGATAGCCTAGCCTAGGTCTCATAGTACTTGCTATTTGTAATTAGCGTAGGGTAATAGTATAATAGAAGTACCCACATGCCCTAGATGTGCTAAGCACATATATGAACGGCAAATAGCTATTTGCAGCTAGGTCCCAAATCTAGGAACCAACTCAGGACCTAGATCTGGGTCCGCCTTGGTGGGTCTAAGTGCCTAAACAGCACTGATGTACATATTTCCATAGTTATAGGCAGTTGTTCTATCGCATATCATGTTTTCTAGGGTTTTCGCTATGACCTAGGCCCCTAGGTGGTCTAGATCATAGATATACAGATAGTACACATCGCAGGCTACCTATCGGTACTATTTGTGGGCATGTGGATGCTACGGGCAGGGCGCAGGCGAAGTGACAAGCGGCCAAAGCATGGTCGTCGCGCCCCTATTACAGTATTTATCGGCCTGTAGTTCCCTAACAGAAATAGATAGATAAACCCTATGTACACCGTTAGAAAGCTGCTTACACGCACTTTCTAACGGTATAGGTATCATGTATGTGTCTAGAATAGTCTAAGTAGAATAAGCGAAAATGTACAGTTTTTATAATAAAAATAAAACGTTAGTGGCTGCCTCGGTGGGGCTCTCGTTACGGTAAAGTTCCCTGCAAGGATAGTAAATGCGCATTCGGCGCCACTGTCGGTGAACAAGCAAGCGGTCGACGCAGGAACTAAAAGCAAGATATAAATAGAAGAAAAGAATATTCAGTACGAAGAGCGCCACCGTCGTAGCCACTATCAAGCTTGCTATCAAATTGGGAGTTCTTATTTCACGGACACCTTGTAACCAACCTACATTGTAACCAACAGCGTCAACACTCTTCGGCGGGTTCATACCGTACCAGCGATAGCTACAGACACACAGGACGTCAGTGGCTCGTGCATTCGGGTCCGCCCGTCCTGCACATCTATATAACCCACGGGGTGTGCGGGTAAGGCTCAAGTCACACCAAGATGGCAGCGGCCGGCAGCGCACTTTCCGTGTGAAGGAATTTTAAGCTTTATCTACAACATGTAAAAGACCAGTATCTATTGAATAGCGCGGCGCGCGGCACGCGGCCACCTGCAGTGCCTAAGAATAGCACCCCCCCCCCATCTCCTCCCGTTGGGTGTCCGTAAGAGGCGACTAAGGGAAAACAAGAAGACGGGCAGCAGTGACTTTGTATTGGATTAGCCACCACCTATCCCTGCTGCGATTGATCACCAGCCGCGTGGATTATGGCAACCCATCCCTTCTAAGGGACGTCTTGGCTGATACTGACAATTATGATGGTGGTGACATGGTTTCTGTAAGGGTACCTCTGAGAGGGCGATCATGTTGATTGTTCGGAACACGGCGCGTATAACTACGGGCCTTGATGTCCTGGTCAGGATCAACAGCAAGGACGAGCGCACGCGCCGGTCGAAGTGAGCCTCCCAGCCGCACGAGTACGCCGCGAGCCTTACTTCCTCACCCTAGAAAACATATTCGTATAGAGACTGCAATTTCCATGCCTCAACGGTTTAGCCAGATACGAGTAGTATAGAGATTACCAAATACACTACAATTCCTATGCCACTAGGGTTTAAATAAAGATACTCGTATAGGGATTACCAAATACACTACAATTCCTATGCCACTACGGTTTAAACAAAGATACTCGTATAAAGATTACCAAATACACTACAATTCCTATGCCACTACAGTTTAGCCAAAGACGATTGCCTACCAACTGTCTTTGGCTGGCCACCGATAACCATCACTCTTGTATTCATTCATTTATTGTTCAGAATTTGATCTTCTAAAGAAAACAGGGTACAATTGGCCTCTCCCAAGGCACGCCACTGAACCCGATCTTCGGCTCTTCTCATCTAGTTTCTAACAACCGCTCTGTAAATATCGTCGCTCCACCTGGTCCCACTCTACGCTTCCCGATTCGTGGTCTCCACTCCAGGACCAGTTTACTCGAACGGTTATCGATACTGCGGCAAATGTGATCAGCCCACTGCTGGCTAATCCTTTGAGCTATGTTGGTCACTTTGGCAAATTACTTCATTCATTCTAATATTTCATTCGTTACAAAATTATCATTACCTACTTATTTTATAATTTTCATGAAAACGATGTTTTCGAGATGTTGTACCTTTTCCATGAGTAGGTCGCTATAGTAGCAAGGGTAAGCGCTCGTTATAATGGCATTGCTCAAGAACATTGGAAACTGCATGTTGACACCGCTTAACCCAGCGAGCCGGTGTGACTGGAACAAGGGATAGTAACGGATTGAGGTATTAAATACGTCGGTAGTCGGGTAATAACTACGTCGTAGTACGCAGGCACTACGCAGGCGCTACACAGGTACTACGCAGGTCCTACGCAAGTACTACGCAGGTACTACGCAGCCGCTACACAGGTACTACGCAGGTCCTACGCAAGTACTACGCAGGTACTACGCAGGTACTACCCAGGTAGTACGCAGGTTCTATTTAGGTTCTATGTTGCTACTACACACAGGTACAACGTAGTTACTATAGTGCTTGTATGAAATAATCTAGTGATGTATTGTCTGGTAGGTTGATAATGTCTTCTTGATCACTTGATCGATACACGGCCATAGCACCAGCGGCCAATCTTTTACAAGACCGCGCGATACGCATCTGACTGTTTTGAAATAAATAGCATCCTAGAAGCAGTAAAGCTATACAATTCTCATTACTGGCTGGATTCAAAAGTCAAAAATGTACGTATTGAGGAAAACACAGGGGCAATAAAATAACTACATACCCGTGTAAAATGTAATAAAGACTCATTTACATGATGCCATTTTCTTGTACATACAAGAGCAATGACATTTGACCTTCAAGAAATTATAAGTAACTGTTTACACGTAGATATTAGTTTAAAAATGGAATGTAATTATTGAATACAAATCTTGACAAGTAACAATAATTGCAAGTGTTTTTTGTCTTATTTCATATGAAATTATTGTATGCAGTTTAGACCAAGAACAGTTTTGAATGGAAAACTTGCCCAGTAGAGCAAGAATATTACATGTTTTTCAGACGATGCAAGGCATTTATTGCTTTAATATTATTTATTATTGTATGCAACAGGCAAGAAACTTGCATCGTGTAAATGGGCCTATATGAGGATAAAAAAAAACAACATGACGTTTACTTGTGTGGCTGCCTGTCCACCGGAGCGGAGCGAGGCAGTGGAGCGGAGAAAAGGAGAAATATTAACCAATAAGATTGTACAAAATCTCCGCTCCTCTTTAGTGGACAGGGAGTTGCGAACTAATTTAAAAATTAATACAAAACACCGGTTTTGTAACTTACCGCTTAACCGCTTACCGAAGCGGAGCGGGATAGCGGAGCGAGGCAGCGGAGCGGGGAAGCGAGTGTGGGCGCCGGCGCAAGGCGCGCCCGCAGTGTGTCGTAGGTACTAAACTCCGCCCCGCATTACTTTCTCGCTCCGCTCCGCAGCCACACTCCGCTCCGGTGGACAGACACAGTACGCAACTCCGCTCCGCCTTACTCCGTCACTCCGCTCCGCTGCCTCGCTCCGCTCCGGTGGACAGGCAGCCTTATTGTTGCGAAAATATATCTGTGTGATTAACTTACTTGTAGAATTAGATAAACTGCTACGGGCAGTAAGTATGTAGTCAGTTGCAGAACCATCTCATAGTAAAATGAGAAACATGTTTGTATCTGGTCCACGAAACTGAAAGTTTACAGATGTACTTAGATTTAAATAACACAAAGTTCCATAAGTGACGATGAGCTATGGAAATAATTATGATCGGAGTTTCTTTGCGTGACAATATCCGGTATGAGAAAATTTTCCGAAGAACCAGAGATATCGACATAGTTCTCAGGAGTGGCAATGGTTACTCCACATCATTCGAAGACGGGATAACCGATGGGGAAGAAAGGTTCTCGAGTGGCGATCACGAACCGGAAGACGCAGCGTAGGCAGGCAGGCACTGGGTGAATCGAGGACATTGTGATTTGTGGAAACTAGTAGATGTGGCAAATGGCTAATTAGTCATTTTTTGTGGCGTTATTAAGGGAAATTCCTTTGTTTGAACAATTTACACCTCCAGTTCCAGCTGATGATGATGTTTCTGGCACAAAAATATTTTTGTCTAAGAATCAGAATCGTTTATTTGCAATGAATGTATGTAAGTTGTAATTAATCTATTCTTACGGATTATATCGCGATTTATTTTAATTTTCCCGACGTTTCGAATGCTTTGCAGCACCCATGGTCACGGGCGGACTGAGATGTTGGACGTACCTGCGCTCTATTTATACTGTCATAATTTTCGGTGTACCCTCAGTTATTGTTGTTGTTTTTATTGATGTGCCCTCAATTCTTATTGGTTATTATTGTTGTTGGTCCGACCTACGCAGTAAGAGCTTACAGTATCTTGACGCCGTGCAGTGTTTTGTCTGGTTTTGGATTTAATTATATTTATCAAGCTGGTGGTAACACCCAACCATCTTCTCTATTGAAATTAGGATGTTTTTTGATTTCAATAGCCTCACGAATCATCCTTGGTTGGAAACGGTGTTCTTTCACCACCACCACCACTACCACCACGTCACCGGTGGTGGTGGGGTCACCAGCTTGGGATCCTGTGATAAATATAATTAAATCCAAAACCAGGCAAAACACTGCACGCCGTCAAGATACTGTAAGCTCTTACTGCGTAGGTCGGACCAACAACAATAATAACCAATAAGAATTGAGGGTACATCAATAAAAACAACAACAATAACTGAGGGTACACCGAAAATTATGACTGTATAAATAGAGCGCAGGGACGTTCAACATCTCAGTCCGCCCGTGACCATGGGTGCTGCAAAGCATTCGAAACGTCGGGAAAATTAAAATAAATCGCGATATAATCCGTAAGAATAGATTAATTACAATGTCTAGTATTCGCGTAAATAAAAGATAACATTATTGTATGTAAGTTACAAAATCCAGGTGTTGTTGAAATAATACAATTCCTATACATTCTACCTTTTGGCATGCAAATATAATCTTAGGTTTACACCTAAGAAAGTTAGTTAAGTTTTGTGTAAAACTTAACTAATATTTTTGGTTAATACAATTTATAAGGGTGTTAAAAGAAATCCAAAAATTTTGTAGTTATGGTAAAATTCAGCATCAGCAACAGCCGTAATACGTCCACTGCTGAACGAAAGGCCTCTCCCTCAGAAGGGAGGGGTTGCCATAATCTCCACGCTTGGCAGGCGGCTTGGGGATCGCAGTATAGGTGGCAGATAAATGCAAAAGAAAGACGCTGCTGCCCGTCTTCTCGTTCTCGCTTAGTCACCTCTTACGACACCTAACGAGAGGAGATGGGGGTATGCAATTCTAACCCGGCACCCCGCGGAGAATGGTAAAATTGTTAGGGGAAATCTTATTCTAGGAAAATCTACTGTAGGTAAGGTAAGGTATTATTCTTTATACATATTATAATCTAAACATAATAATTTTTCACCCATGCGAGGCCGGGGCGGGCCGCTAGTTGATCAAATAAAAAACTAATCTATACTTATAATAAAACTGTAACAGGTCCAATTCTGTACATTGAAGATATTTTTAAAATTATATTTGGAGGGCATTCTATAACCTATACTGAGGACGAAAATGTATTCTTTTTTAATCTTTGTCTGTTTGTCTGTCTGTCTGTCTGTCTGTCTGTCTGTATCACGGCTGAGCATCACGCCGAAACTACTGAATGGATTCAAATGAAACTTGGCATGATTTGAGATGTTACTACGAGGTAGGACATAGGATACTTTTTATCCCGTAATCTAGCACGGTTCTTTTGGGAGAGGGGATTAAAGTCAAAATGGGTACTTGGTTATACGCTTGGTCCGATTTTATCAATTTTTCTTTATAATATAATAAATATTAGTAAGGAAACACTCATAGAGAGTTGTTATCAAGGTTTTGTAATCGATCGGGTTAAGCAACGTTAGGTAAGGTCATTAAATAGATGGGTGACCGTTTAACGCCATTTGAACTAAACGGGTCCGTGCTTCGGAGAGCAAGTAAAAAGTGGGTCCCAGTTTTTAACCGACTATAAAAAAGGAGGTTATGTATTCGATGCGAATGTCTGTTATTAAAAGTTTAGTTAACGCAAAAATAGCGCAGGCGGAGCTGCGTGGGTCAGCTAGTATAAAATAAAAAATAAGTCCAAAATAATATTGATAATAAAAAAAAACTACTGGATCATCTCCGACACATAATGATTAAAATTAGTAACTTGAAAAAAAAAGGATTAAATTTTTATAAGTACATTATTAGAAGGAATTGTCGTTTATGAAGTCATTAACTGAATAATAGCATTTTACAACTAGTAGTTTCTTTAGTTTCGTTTTAAGATTATGCATCATGCGATCTTTATAGTCATTTAGTATCTTATTATAATTATATTACTGGTTCCGCATGATATTCACTTATGGAGACCAGGTATAAAAGTAACATGGGATGAACGTAACAAATGAGTTTTTGAAAGAGTTATGTTGACTGCATTGATGGTTGATTCAGCTATATGCACCATTTTGGATCCCAAATCACCTGAATTGCGCTTACGGTGCTGTGCCATCAGGTTGTGGACCTAGCGAGTCAGTGCGTCAAAAACACCTCCAAAGTAAGTTTTAAAAATTTTTTGGAACTGCGTTTGTTTTTATTATGGTAGGTTCAATCTTGCATGTCAAGTGTCAGGGAAGGAGCTTAACTATTCATCTCTCTATTTTAGTATTTTAATGGTATCATACTTAAGTAGTTTTTAGATTATAGGCATAGGAGTGCCGTATTCTGGGATTTTTAACAATGTAGAGATGAAAGTAACAAATTGTTACTTTCATCTCTACATTGTTACTTTCATACAACATCAAGATGACATCGTTTAGCCCCTGTGAAGTTAAATACCTACCTTTTAGTAGGACCCAGAAAGAATAATAGAAAGGGAAGGAAATGCAGAAAATCGGCAACAATGACTGATACTCCAAATAAGCTTGAAATTCAAGAACAAGAAAATAGAAGGAAGAGCTTCAAGAGCCAAAGAAGTTAAGAAATTCATTTTGCAGAATGGTGCAGCGACAAAAAAGCCTAAGACTTTAGTTTTTATGAAAACTATAACAAAAGGAAATAAGGCATAAAAGAAGAAAAACGATGCTAAAATAATAAAGGATAGTAATGATTCAGACAGCGAAGATTGCATTTGTATAGTTTGGGATCCTTTTCAAATAGCAGGTCAAATAAAAAATTGTTAGGTACACTGCCTTAGAGTGTCAGCTGTGGGCTCATATTGGCAGCACTAATAACGAAATAAGCTATGTGTGTCATAATGTTAGTCGGATTTGAGATCACATTTTTGAATAATGTTCATTAGTTTCAAACACTATCTATCGAGTTGTTAAAAATGTAAAAATGTTGGAATGTTATTTTTTTTTATAAAAGTTGTGATACCTACTAATGTGAAACCCAAAAGGCTGATTACAAATAAATATATTGATCATGAAAATAGCTTTATTAACAATGTTACAAACATCACTTTACCCTGTTACAACCAACCCTAGGGGTAGGGATGGTTGTAACAAATCCCACTTCAAATATTTAGTCGTTTTTCTCAAAATCTGTAATATAAATTCCATTTAAGCAGATATTAAAAGATAGCTGAAATACCCATCTATCATGTGTATTAATTAGAATTTGAATATTCAGAAATCTCTGTGAGATATTACAGAAAGATCAAAAAAATTTACGTTCATCCCTGGTCTCCCTAATACCGAACCGTCATCTAAATAAGTAAAGGTGAATAAGTAGTATAATCTATATTTTAGATTCTGAAACATCATTGTATATATTCGAAACCCTTATTAGGAAATAATTAATAAATAAATTTTAAGTGACTTACCTGAAGATTTCTTGCAGTTCTTTCGCTATATTGTTAAGCCTCCCATTAACTTCAGATAGTTCTCCAGAATGGAGTTTCTCTAGTCTTTCCTTTATGAGTTCCAAATGAGCACAAGCATGCAACAGGAAAACAGGTCCTAAAGGACCTAGCGCCAAATGGACTATAGTACAATATAAGCAAGCATACGTAAACACAGCATACATAATCAGATATATCGATAAATAATCCTTTCTCTTTTCAATGAAACTGAAATAAACCAGATCTAATATTTGGCGTAAACTTAAATCGCCCATAACGTACGAATAAATCGTTAAACCTATGGCTCGGATATGGAATACCATGGCTGTTATACCGAAAATCACAAACCACTGTTTGCAAAGCAGATTCTGTTGTTTGGAGAATTTGGTAACAATATCACGCTCATGCGTTCCTAGTTGCTTGAAAACTTCAATATCACGTCTCACGATTCTCATAATCTCCTTGATAGTAGACCGGTGCCAAAGTAGGACGGATAAGTTGAAGTTGACGCCCATGATACTGATAAGGCAAATGCTACTTTCGCAAGCTCTTAAAAAGTTGTCGTTGGAGATCCAATAGTACATGTTGTATACAAGCATTATTTCCACCATAAGAGCCGTTGAATAGGCCGCGACGAATTTGAGTAACCATTTCATATCTCTCGGTTCTTCGGGATGGGTAGATGTGAATGTCAGAGCAAGTATACATAATTTGTTGGTCTTTTCAAAGTCGAGCACCATTCTAATTGTGTTTTCTGCGTGCTTAATGTAAGTGACAGTTACTTGGAACTTTATGTGGGGCTTATAGCAGCTGTACAAGTAATTTTTTTTTTAATTACTCTGTTAAGGCCAAGTTGTTTTATATATTTTTTAACTGGCTTCAAAAAGAATGTATGTATGAAATATTAATAAAAATGCGTAATATTAATATAAGTAATATGTTAATCTATGTAGGCTTCTAAACAAATTTACCAAATTTTATGAGTGTATGTATGTAGGTTTGCCCGCGGATTTCTCAGAAACTACAAGTCCAATTTCAAAAATTCTTTTTGCAATAGTTAGAGTATTTTTCAAATTAGGGTAGAGTACAAGTTTCATCAAAGTCGGTCAAGTAGTTTAAGAGATATAAACTTTTTATGTTTTCAGTAAGTTACTGTAACGTAGACGTTCGAGTTGCGTGATAGTGCTGATACCTATTCTGCTATACTAAAAGTCACTAAAAAGTGTTAAATAAACTATTAAAAAAAACCGGCTTCAGAGTAAATTATCTAAAAAGCATAAAATAACGAAAATATATTGAAGTCGGTGTCAGCTCGTGCTAGTCTTAGTAAACATGATGTGCTAGCACCGACTTCAATATATTTTCGTTATTTTATGCTTTTTAGATAATTTACTTTGATGCCGGTTTTTATTTTTTTTAAATAGTTGATTTAATTCATTTTTAACCGACTTCAAAAAAAGGAGGAGGTTCTCAATTCGTCTGTATATATATATATTTTTTTCTATGTATGTTCGCGCATAACTCTGGCAATTATGAACCGATTTGCAAAAATCTTTCTTCCATCCATTCTTTAATCCGTTAGTTGGGTCCCATAAAAAAAATATTGCTTCCAAATAAGTAGTTCCTGAAAAAACAATAATGGTTACTGCGCAGGAAACTTGCAAGAAAGCCTATATAGATGACTTTTTTGTTGCTTTTTAAGGACAAAAATGGTCATAACTCTGGCAAATATTTACCAATTTCAATGATTCTTTTTTTATTCGAAAGAAGAAACCACTGTAATGAATCTGTATGAAATTTATCACAACCGGTTAAGAACTTCCTGGAAGACCATGAACGATGAGGAGGAATTTATTTGGTAAAAACCATAAAACTGATTTTCTCTATTACATTGCTCTGACAATTATGAACCGATTTCGATGATTCTTTTTTTATTCGAGAGAGTAAACTACTATGATGATTCCATGCAAATTTAATTACGACGGGATATTTTTTTCCGAAGAAACATGAATTATGTAAAACTATGTAGACGATAATGTGATCATAACCTACCTAGATCATTTTACGGTATTCGATGGTTCAATCTTTATATATGAAAATATCACAAAAAAGTTTAAAATAAAATCTTTTCACCAGGAGGGGTATAATCAGACATCACGTGTATGAATGTTTATTGAAATAAAATATTTACAGTTTATTTACAAATATGAAAACTTCCTCGAAGTTGTCGCCGCACTGGGAGGGAAGGGTACCTAAAAGACTGGCGGCATTACCCCTTTTTAAAAATTTTTAATCTTTAAAAAAAAAATTGAACCGACTTCAATATCACTGAAAAGTATAAAATAATTTAAATATTATTGAAGTTGGTGCCAAATATACACAGCCGGTAAGCTAACACCAACTTCAATAATATTTAAATTATTTTATACTTTTCAGTGATATTGAAGTCGGTTCAATTTTTTTTTAAAAAGATTTTATTAAGTCTACCTGTACGTATGTCGACTTCATGTCCAAATATTTATATTGTACATATATTACGGGGCAGGCTTTTACAACGAGTTGCAATTACTGTTTTGTAAACGATCAGCTGGTTAAGCAATTAGAGTTTAGAGCATGTTTAATGCTCTAAGGGTTAAGCAACGTCAAATCAAACATGTTCAGTCCATACATGGGAGAGCGTTTAGTAGCATTTCAACGTCAGGACACGGCCGGTGTCCGATGTAATCAGATAGCAGCCGTTAAACATAGTCAGATGCCTAAGGGCTTGGATAATTATGACTCCAGGTGCGATAAAATTAAGTAAACAAATGGGAGTTAAACTAGCCAAGCCTTGACGGTAAACGACGTGCCTAACCATGGGCAGTTGTCGCCGCTCGTCACCCGAGACATGAGTATATAGAGTACGGTAATTGCACAAGCTACAGTGCCTCTCACACCGGGACACTGAAATGTTATAGGTTGCTGCTATGGTAGTATATATTACAGGAGAACTAGTATACTCCCGTTTAACAGCCAGTTATAATTTCTTAACTGCGATTATTAATGATCTATCGAGTAATAAAAATTAATAGTGCAGTATTACATTTCAAATGAGTGTGAGAATTTACAAAGGCTAGAGCACAGGTGCAGAGTAGCCAGCCTCTCGGCATTCTACAGGACGCATGTTGGGGAGTGTGCGCAGGAATTGCATGACTTGATTCCACCATCAGCTATGAGATTGGGTAACTCAAATCTTAAACTATTCCAAGTTTGAAAACGATAGCATCAGGGGTTCTTGAAATACAAATAGGTTTCACAGACAGACCGACAGACAGACAGACGAGGTATCACCATAAGGGTTCCATTCTACCTTTTAGGTATGGAACCCTAACAAGGAAGTTCTGGATGCTAGAATACTACCACCGACGCCGTCTTGTAACCGTGGTACCATCAATTTACCACGGCCACTGCAACCAATCTTAACAAGATCCAAAAAAATATCTTCAAGAAAAAGATCAGTCAATGCCCGCAAGCCAGTACACCCCACACTTCTATAACCCTTTACAAGATCAAAATAGGAACAAAAAATGTATCAACACAGGAGTGGCCATTTGGTAGGGTTCAATATGCCCCTATATATTTGGTAGGGTACCTCTGGAATGCGCTCCCCCTTGAACTTAGGATGGCTACAACACGTTATTCACTTAAAATAAAGTTTCAGGAATACTTGCGCAATAAAATGGCAGATTCTTCTCAAAGGTATGTAAGTACACACATCAAAAGTGTCTAGGGATCAAGCATTTTTAAGCGGATTTCTTGAGATTGAGATGTGGCTTTGTAATAAATTTATGATTTTATAAATTTATATGGATCCTTTTTGGTGCATTTCATAATTTGAATCAGGAACTGTGAATCAAATTCGAGTAAAAGATGAAAATCAGCTGTCAATATTTTCCCTATAAAAACATACAACGCATTGAAGACATTATTAGTGCTACTGTTTCCCTACTACTGATTAAAACCAACGTTATTATGGAGCGGCGACGTCATTTAAGCAGGGAAGAAATGCTCAGAGCCGTGGGAATGATAGAAGCTGGTTCCCGGCAACGTACTGTGGCTTTAGCTCTGAATACAAGTCAGAGTGTTATCAGTCGACTTTGGACACGTTACCGAAGCACTGGTACCGTGGCTGAGCGCCATGGAGGACGGTATCGCTGCACCACACGGAGACAAGACCGATATATTCAAATCTTAACTCGAAGAGCTCCAACAATAACTGCCATGATGTTAGCCGTGAGGCTTCATCACTCTTCAGGGAACTTAATTAGCGACCAAACAGTCAGAAACCGCTTGCATGAAGTGAACCTTCATTCCCGAAGACCGCTACGGGTACCACCTATAGCAATGCACAATCGTAGGATTCGATATCAATGGGCTCTTGAACACAGAAATTGGGCAGAAGAACAATGGCGTTTCGTGTGCTTTTCTGATGAGTCTCGTTTTGGTATGAGACCGGATACAAGACGTATACGACACTGGAGAACCCCTGGACGCCAACAGCGATTAAAATCCTGCCAGGAAGTCCATCCTTATAGTGGTGGAACCATCATGGTATGGGCGGGTATTTGGATCGGCGGAAGAACTGAGTTGATTTGGATCAGAGGCAACCTCAACGCTCAAATTTATGCTGAGACGATTGTATCAGACGTCATCGTTCCTCTACAAGTGCAAATCGGTCCCTTATTTCAGTTAATGCATGATAATGCACGACCGCACACCGCAAGAGTTGTAAGACAGACTCTCGCCGCAGCTAACATCAATGTCCTGCCCTGGCCTGCTCAGTCGCCAGACTTGAACCCGATTGAGCATGCATGGGATATGCTACAGAGAAGAGCTCTGCCGAATATGGAGGGTATCCAGTCGCAAGAAGACCTTTTTTTGTTGTTGCAACGAACATGGGCGGCCATTCCACAGCGTGATTTGGATGAACTCATTTTGAGTATGCCAAACCGATGTTCTTGTGTTGTTAGTGTTCGCGGTAGAAACACGGATTATTAATTGTTTAAGTTACCCAATAAAATTTTAAAGAAAACTGTTATTTCAGTCTTTTTTTTCGAACTTTTGTGTTAGTGGTTCAAATGTCAAAAATCCCTTTATTAGGAAAATGGCAAATTTCTTTATTAATGCAAAGGTGACTTGGTTTATCGTTACTGTGACAAACGAAAACACTTTATTTGATGAATCCTTAAAGAAAATTTTAATTAATATCAATCAGGAGAAAAGTTATTGCAAAAATATATGTTGATCCCTAGACACTTTTGATGTGTGTATTTATGTATATTATAAATTGAAGTATATATTAGTATATCCTCTCTCGTGGCGGGGCCTGCGCGCGCCAATACCGCGCGTCTGGCGGCCCCCCGCACCGGACACCCCGCGGAGAAGGAACAGATGCATTCTTTCGATGATTACTGCCAAATTTTGTATAACTACCCTCTAATATGTATTTTTTTTAATTCTTCATTTGTAGTATAAAATACTACTAAAGTACTTAAATACATTTAGCCGGTTTAACCGCGGAAAGGAAGACTCTTACAGACTGACTAACGATTTAGCCCGTCTGCAAGGCACCACGGATTGTACTAAATTTTAGGGACCTATTTGAGCTTTATACTTGTTTATGATAACAGGCTTATAGGAGTAACAGTGGTGGGAATGAGTGGTGGGATTAGTCCCTTTAACTATAACTTCGATCAAGTTTTGGGTTGTTAAATGAGACGAGTATGTTACAGTGAAAATTGAAATTTATTATAATGACTAATATGGTGGTATATATCTTGTGTAGGGGACTACGATCTCTAATAGCAATATTATTGTAATCTTATTTTTTCGGTAGAGAGAGAAAGAGCTAGATATTGTCGTCTCTACGTGGTGATGGAGCCCCAGGTTGGGGGATGAGGACCTCAGACTTCTATCGAGTACGGCGGTGACACCCAGGAGTACGATGGCAGGGTTGATACCCCCGGCCCCGTTAGCACTATGACTGGTTCCCGGGTGGCTATAATGCGCCCCACGGCGGCGGGCTCTAAGGCAAGACACTGGGGGGTTCCTAGTGAAGATTCCACCGAAGATCCCAGGTCACCCCTCTTGTGTGCCAATGTAACAGCTGCGGGGGTTTAGAATCCACATACCCTGATTGACTCCCACAGTATTTTTGAGCTCAAGAAGCTTAACATGTGTACGCTGACAGCTTTTTATAGCAGTTTAAAGACCGAAGGATTCATTAAAGCGGTTTAGGACGAATAGTGTTCTTCAATCTTAATTCCACATCGCATTCATAAGATTGAATATTGCATACGATTGATGAAACAGCTGAAAAGAGAAGAAAAAGAAACTCATTGGTATCAGCCATATTACTAGTGAGCAGTAACAGTTCAGTGGACGAACGCTTGCCTTGCAAACAAGGTGCGCAGGTTTAAACCCCGGCTTGCACATCTGATTTCTTTAATTAATAATGTGCGAATCGTCTTTGTGCGATTTTTACTAGCTTTCGGTGAAGGAAAACATCGTGAGGAAACCTGCATGTCTGAGAAATCCTAACTAACTTTTGAATGACGTCGAAGTCCGCGAACCCGCACATGGCCAGCGTGGTGGACTATGGCCTAAGCCCCTTCATCATGAGGGTATTATTACTATTACATATACTAATTTATACTGGCTGATTGGTTGAACATGGCACATACTCAAGGATATAGCAATTCAAAGTCATAGGTAACGTATACAAAAGTTAGATGAAATAAATACCCACAAATAATAAAGAAAAAACCTTAATTACAATAAACAATAATGTCTTCCGACGTCCCGCAGCTTTTTATAAAAAAGAAACCGTGACTCTACCGTGATCTATATCGAAGGTGACCGGTGCTTATCTGCGTAAGTCTGTAGGTGAGTCATCCACTCCGTCGCTGTATGATTCGAGAAGCGGTAGGAATACCTCAACGACAAGTTTGCACGCTATGTGAAGCTGGAGTCGATCACGCCACATCGCGAGAGCAATGTGTCGTCGTACCTGCCGCTTTGTAGATTCGAGTGCCACTGGCTCGCCTCCGCCACTCTGGCGAGCGATGCGGTTTCGGTCATATACCCTCGTATGCGCACCAGGATGTTTAAGGGCAGAAAGCGTGCCAGTATGGACACCGCCTCAAAGGACACCGTTCAGTATCCTCATGATGGCATTGCGGATTAGTGGATTACTGATGGCTGTTTCACAAGTCAATTGATTGATAATATAAAGATTATGTGAAAGTGTTTTGTGTCTTGCCTGTCGAGGTACTACTCAACAGCAGAAGTTAAATGTGAGCCACTGTGATTTTGGTTCGGTCATGCTCGCCATCGAAAAGTCTTTGCTTGTGGCGGCTTCGTGTGGCGGGTCACCCCCTTCCCTCTAATATGGTTGAGGGGAGTGATGGCTGCTGCTCGAGTCAACTCGTGCGCGGGTGCTGCTTGGGGGGACTGGTCCGACTTCTATCCATTTGGCCTTTTAGTTTGTCGTAATTTATTGTTTTCTTCTTTTCTCCCTTGCTTTATGTTTCGAACGGCAGGACACAATATCGCTAATGTCGATTCATTTGTAACAAAACAATGTTTAAAAAAAAAAGTGAAAAAATGACAAGCCCGCTGAGTTTCTTGCCGGATCTTCTCAGTTGAGGCCGCGTTGTGATCCGGTGGTAGCTTCTAAAAAATGACGATTCAAAAGTGCTAGCGTTAAGCCTATTTGAAATAAAGATTTTTGAGTTTTGAGTTTGAATTGCCCCAATACCATCCTTCGCTGGACGCTGTAGATTTTAGTTCTACAGCGTCGTACATCGGTGCCTAGATGGGTGCCTACGGAAGACACATTACTATAACTGTTGCACATTATTATAATTAAGGTTTCATTTGTTATTAACAGGTATATCTTTTTCATCCGTTACTAAGTTACGTACATCTGTAAGTGCTTCCAAGCAGAGAGTTCGAAACATCGCGCGTATAGCTACCGGGCCGGTAGCACGCGCCATGATAACTAACAGCGTGGTGCGCGTGCGCAGGTCGTAGTAGCGCTCCCAGCCGCAGCAGAACAGTGCTTGGCGAAGCTCCTCACCCTGGAAGTAGTCCATGATCACCATGTGATTCATTCATTACCTGATCGTAAGTCCTCTGTCCACCCCGGGTAAGAATAGCACCCTCCCATCCCCTCCCGTTGAGTGTCTGGAAGAGAAAACAAGGAAAAGGGCATCTATCTATTGTATTACCTACCACCAATACTGTGATGCCCAAGACACCTGCTAAGCATGGGGATTATGGACTTAGCAATTTGCTTCGTCATTTATAATAAGGACCGGTAAGGACTGGAACAGTTTGCCTGCGTCAGTTTTTCCGCCCGATTATAATGTGGGTGTCTTCAAGGCTACAGTGAATAGGCTTTGAATAAGCTTACGCTTTACCATCCCCGATTGCGTTGCCGCTTTCCATCAGGTGGGCTGGCAGTCAAGCACTGGCTTAAGTAAAAAACCCTCCCTTTTAAGAGGGAGGCCATTGTTCAGTAGTGGATCTGCCAGGAACCCCGAAGTGCCTTGCTCTTTTGAGCTCCTTCGGGCCCCCCAGTAACCAGATACGGTGTTCACAGGGACGGGGATCGCAACCCCTCCGCCGTCCTATGCGGAGTCACTGCCGTTCTCAATAGCTCCGTATCTTTTTAACCGACTTCAAAAAAGGAGGAGGTTCTCAATTCGTCTGTATATATATATTTTTTTTTTCTATGTATGTTCGCGCATAACTCTGGCAATTATGAACCGATTTGAAAAAATGTTTCTTCCATCCATTCTTTAATCCGTTAATTGGGTCCCATAAAAAAATTATTGCTTAGTAATAAGTAGTTCCTGAAAAAACAAGAATGGTGACTGCGCACTGAGAGCTGCAAGAAAGCCTATATAGATGACGTTTTAGTCGCTCGGACTCGCTCGGTCGGACAAAAATGGTCATAACTCTGGCAAATATTTACCAATTTCAATGATTCTTTTTTTATTCGAAAGAAGAAACCACTATATTGAATCTGTATGAATTTTATTACAACCGGATAAGAACTTCCTGGAGGACCATGAACGATGTGGAGGAATTTATCTGGTAAAAACCATAAAACTGATGTTCTCCATTACATTGCTCTGACAATTATGAACCGATTTCGATGATTCTTTTTTTATTAAAGAGAGTAAACTACTATGATGTTTCCATGCAAATTTCATTACGACCTGATATTTTTTTTCTGAAGAAACATGAATTATGTAAAACTATGTAGACGATAATGTGATCATAACCTACCTAGATAATTTTACGGTTTTCGATGGTTCAATCTTTATATAATATAAAATAATTTAAATATTATTTATTATTTTTATAGTATAAAATAATTTAAATATTATTGAAGTTGGTGCCAAATATACACAGCAGGTACGCTAACACCAACTTCAATAATATTTAAATTATTTTATACTTTTCAGTGATATTGAAGTCGGTTCAATTTTTTTTTTAAAAAGATTTTATTCTCTCAAAAATTAGATTACGATAATATTCTTCGAACAGCCGGTGGCAGACCCCTTGATTAGCAGTGGCGTCGACAAGCCTTTAACACAAATACCTTTTCCATAAGTACATCGCTGTAGTAACATGGAGTGATGCTGATCAAAGTTCCACTAAATATGAAGGTCAGGAACTCCAAACTAAACTCTCCGCGTTTTAAAGACTGAAACAAAACATAACTTTAGTTTCTTTTGGAATCCGCACTTTTTGCATAAAGTTACCGGTTTATAATGGACGGAGAAGGACTAAGCAATCCACTAACTCTCGTCGCTCCCCGTGCCCTTAAAAAGAAAAGAAAAGAAAAGAAAAGAAAAGAAAAGAAAAGAAAAGAAAAGAAAAGAAAAGAAAAGAAAAGAAAAGAAAAGGCTGGAGTGGTATAAGCGCTCGCTTCCTCTTGTCCAGTGAAGCTGTAATGGGCATCTGCGGCCAACACGGTAGTAATACAGCCTACTAAATGGTAGACGGTCCAGGCACCACTACTACAAAATAATGTAATAACTGCTAGTAGGTATAAATTAATTAAAAATAACAATAAATTGTATTCATAATACACCGCTGTTCAGATTTATAACAATCATTTATATGGAAGAAGTCGCATTCAAAACCGTCTATTCGTTTGAGAGCTACGTCGAGTCCCAGAGATAGACATAGACACAGTTAGAAATATTTAGTTGTGTTTACGGGTTTAAAAATAATCTGAACAAAATAGAAATAGGCTTATTTCGAAAACTAGTCGGAACAAAGTCATATACAACGATTGCCTGGAAGAGTTTGCTTTTATCGATAATACCGCCCATTGTTGCATGTCCTTATTAATTTGTATGTTATTCTTCTAGTATCTGTTTGTTTGTGCGCAATATAGAATTGTTTATATGACTGTCTATCTACAACACTGAAGTACACCCCTGTACTTACTTCAATGAGTTCATAGCATGTTACTGGTAAGACGATGGTCGTATCTTTCATGGTCAACTCATAGGCAACCGGGAGCGACGAGTTGATACGTTCTACAAATCTGAAAAAGTCAGACACTTAACGTCTTAGGAAAAACCTGGCGAGCCGAGCAACATCTTCATCACAAAACTTGTTGTCGACCTAAAAAAACAATAATAAGATTTAAGGTAAACTACCCATAAATATATTGCAACTGTTGAATAATTCTTTTAAACTTCATCTTAATAACTCGATCATCTTTTTCATCAAACACCCGCTCCAATTTCATTTTCACTAATTCCAACTGCCCACACGCATGCAGCATAAATATAGGACCCAAAGGTACAAAAGCTGTGTGCATTATTGCGGACATCGAACCAAAATAAAATATTAGTCCATACATCAACAAGAACACAACTAAATTGTCTTTATTTGTCTCCAAAATGCCAGGGTACTTGAATTCGTAGAAGGGAACTAATCTAAAATCTCCGATCCAATAGTAATAGGCGAATAAAACGAAGCTTTTCAACACAAACAAGGTAGAACTGATCATAGGTATGAAGACCCATAGCTTGCAAACGCGGACGCCTTTTTTTATGTAATCCAACATTACTTTTTGTTCATCTGGGGGCAATTGCTTTGATAATCCAAAATCTTTTTTTATGTCTTCCATTAATCCCAATATGGATCGTCGGTGGATTATTAGGACACCACACATAAAAGCGTTAGCTAAATACAAAATGGCCAAGATAGCGTTTTTGCATATCTGCGAGAAGTCATTGCTTTTAATATCGTAATACACAATATTGTAAATGACAAGCATGAATACTAAAATGGACAGTCCTTGGAATGTGATGAATTGTATGAACCATTTTTTGTCTTTTTTTGCGTACGGGTTTAAGCCGATAATTTTCAGCGCGAATATGGGGATTCTGAAAAGTTTTTCAAATTCTTCCATAACGGAACACTCTTGCCCTTTGCGTGAATGTGTTACTTCTGATTTGCTACTGGTTAAAAGGAAAATGTTTTTTCCATTATCAACAGTGTTCAATTTAACTAGTAATTCATAGAGTTTAAAGTTGCAGTTAAGTGGCTGTTTAGCTTCTTGTGCACATTATTTATATCGAAGCGTGATTTGCTATATAATTATTCAATGCTTTCTTTCATTATTTTATACGGACAGAAATATGGAAGATCAGAGAAAATTTATTGTGGTTACAAAGCAATAAAATGCTTTCACTTTTATCTTCTTTAGGAATTCGTAACAGAAAGATTTCTCAATAAGCAAGATTTTTGCTGCTGGTCCAGGGTGCACCAAACGAATTTATGTAAGTACTAGCCGACCCGCGCCGCTCATCCCACGTTCTTTTTTCGTTAGATAATTAAATATTTAATACCATACATTTGCGTTGAATACATAACCTCTTTTTTTAAAGTTGGTTAAAACTGGAACCCTCTTATTACTCGCATGATAAGAGATGCAGAACCTTAGTTCAACGGTCACCCATCTATGTATATAAATAATAACCTTGCCTAACGTTGCTTGACCTGATCGATTGCCAAACATTGATAACAACTGTCTATGAGTGTATCATTATGATTATATTGAAAAAATTATAAAATTGGAACTCGCGTATAACCAAGTAAACATTTTGACTTTAATCCCCTCTCCCAAGTGAACCGTGCTGGATTACGGGATAAAAAATATCCTATGTCCTACGTCGTAGTATTAACTCAAATCATACCAAGTTTCATTTTAATCCATTAAATAGTTTCGGCGTGATGCGCGGCCATGATATAGACAGACAGACAGCCAGACAAAATTTAAAAAACTACAGCATTGGTTTCAGTATCGGTTATATAATGCCCTCCAAATACACACATCAAAAGTGTCTAGGGATCAAGCATTTTTAAGCGGATTTCTTGAGATTGAGATGTGGCTTTGTAATAAATTTATGATTTTATAAATTTATATGGATCCTTTTTGGTGCATTTCATAATTTGAATCAGGAACTGTGAATCAAATTCGAGTAAAAGATGAAAATCAGCTGTCAATATTTTCCCTATAAAAACATACAACGCATTGAAGACATTATTAGTGCTACTGTTTCCCTACTACTGATTAAAACCAACGTTATTATGGAGCGGCGACGTCATTTAAGCAGGGAAGAAATGCTCAGAGCCGTGGGAATGATAGAAGCTGGTTCCCGGCAACGTACTGTGGCTTTAGCTCTGAATACAAGTCAGAGTGTTATCAGTCGACTTTGGACACGTTACCGAAGCACTGGTACCGTGGCTGAGCGCCATGGAGGACGGTATCGCTGCACCACACGGAGACAAGACCGATATATTCAAATCTTAACTCGAAGAGCTCCAACAATAACTGCCATGATGTTAGCCGTGAGGCTTCATCACTCTTCAGGGAACTTAATTAGCGACCAAACAGTCAGAAACCGCTTGCATGAAGTGAACCTTCATTCCCGAAGACCGCTACGGGTACCACCTATAGCAATGCACAATCGTAGGATTCGATATCAATGGGCTCTTGAACACAGAAATTGGGCAGAAGAACAATGGCGTTTCGTGTGCTTTTCTGATGAGTCTCGTTTTGGTATGAGACCGGATACAAGACGTATACGACACTGGAGAACCCCTGGACGCCAACAGCGATTAAAATCCTGCCAGGAAGTCCATCCTTATAGTGGTGGAACCATCATGGTATGGGCGGGTATTTGGATCGGCGGAAGAACTGAGTTGATTTGGATCAGAGGCAACCTCAACGCTCAAATTTATGCTGAGACGATTGTATCAGACGTCATCGTTCCTCTACAAGTGCAAATCGGTCCCTTATTTCAGTTAATGCATGATAATGCACGACCGCACACCGCAGGAGTTGTAAGACAGACTCTCGCCGCAGCTAACATCAATGTCCTGCCCTGGCCTGCTCAGTCGCCAGACTTGAACCCGATTGAGCATGCATGGGATATGCTACAGAGAAGAGCTCTGCCGAATATGGAGGGTATCCAGTCGCAAGAAGACCTTTTTTTGTTGTTGCAACGAACATGGGCGGCCATTCCACAGCGTGATTTGGATGAACTCATTTTGAGTATGCCAAACCGATGTTCTTGTGTTGTTAGTGTTCGCGGTAGAAACACGGATTATTAATTATTTAAGTTACCCAATAAAATTTTAAAGAAAACTGTTATTTCAGTCTTTTTTTCGAACTTTTGTGTTAGTGGTTCAAATGTCAAAAATCCCTTTATTAGGAAAATGGCAAATTTCTTTATTAATGCAAAGGTGACTTGGTTTATCGTTACTGTGACAAACGAAAACACTTTATTTGATGAATCCTTAAAGAAAATTTTAATTAATATCAATCAGGAGAAAAGTTATTGCAAAAATATATGTTGATCCCTAGACACTTTTGATGTGTGTATTATTTTCAAAACATCTTCAATGTACAGAATTGGACCAGTTACAGTTTCATTATAAGTAGGTATAGATATTGTACCCCGATGTTTTATGAAAGAAGGAAAGATGAATGGAAATATATTTATATTTGGCCAGCTCAATATTATTAAGAAAAGTGACAGCGCAAAAGCGTCCACTTATCCGTTCACCGTTTTATTTGTATGTGTAACACTACTGAAGGCTTTGAGCGATCCAATTATGATATATTACACCATTAGTCTCGCGTAAGAATTGCTGCATATGCTAACGTCGTTAAATTCTGTATATAGGCTAAAAATCGACCTGGACTTGACATTATTTCTGTCGTGTTTTGTGCTGGATATAACCTCTGTGTATCCTTACTATGACTAATGCATTCCAGATAATTTGTCAATGAGGTCGATTTCCAGCCCAGAATGCGTCGTGCGAAGTGCACATATTTGTAAAAAAATTAATGGCTGTGATAGATAATAGTAATATTTCGCAAAATTGAGATGAGTATACGGTACTATGTTGTGCTTTCAAAAAGTTTTTGAGCTGTGATGCATGCTTTTAATTGTTACCGCTACATGATTATTTGATAGTTCCAATAATTTATAAGACTAGTAAGAACATGGGATGTCTATAATAAAATGTCAATGAGCGATGTAAATATCATGTTCCGATATGAAGGACAGCGTAACTGGAAAATTGCTAAGTTGAAAAGCGATTGCAATACAGCTGTTCAGGTCTCGTGATTAATTAATAAAGAAAATTAAATGTGTACCGGATTATAATGTAAAATAACATGGTCTTCGCAGAATGGACTGCAGGATATTTATTAGGAGGCGAGCTTTTGTCATTTTATAAACACAATCAGAAGAATCAAATTCTTTGATTTGTAATTTTCCCAATTGTTATACTTACAGTTAAACAAATTAAAAAAAAACTGGTTGGTTAAGCCCATGGGGTGTCCTGGTAAGTATAGCACTCACCCATCTCTTCCCTTTGGGTTTAGTGCTATGTGTACGAGAAGACTAAGGGAAAACAAAAAGACGAGCAGTGGCGGTTACATTACTTACCACCTATACTGCGATTCTTCAGACATGCCAGGTGTGGGGATTATGACAACTCCTCTATTCTAAGGGGGAGACGTTTGGCCAGTAGTGGACGTCTTTCGGTAGATAATGGTTGGTTAAAAATTACAGATTTCCGTCACAGATCAACCACAAGTTTCCGTGTGGTTTTAACGACATAGCAACATTTTTATTACTTGTAATTCACGATAATGAAGTTATAAAAGCACAAATTAAAAAGCCCAATGTCAAAATAGTAATATTATTAATGAAGAACCGCATTAATATCCGTTAGCTATAATGTTCGTTGTTGAGAATTTTCATTACACACTATAATATTTATATTTAGCCCAACATTAACCGGTCTACATATTATATACTTGCGTAAACTGTGCCCGAGTAGACGCTTGAGAAATTTAGTGTTTGTGCTTTTAATTGTGTCCTAGTTTTAAGGATTTCTCGGTAAGTCTATTTCTGTTATTTCATATTTTGTAACAATTGAGTCACGGTTTTAGATTTTTATTATTTTTCTTTTATTTTAAGCCCTTTTTATTAGTGAATCTATATTTTACAATTCGAAGTGATTACTAATTTTCTACATTAACAACTTTAACCCTTCTCGGGAGTGACAGTGTCTAGTTCCTTTTTTTTGTACGATTCATAAATCTAAGTACTGCTAATGTATTAATTATGTAAAACATTTTCTTTTTGTAAGAAAAAAAGATTTTTTTTTGTAAGAAAATAATATCAAAATAGTTGTTTATAATAATATATGAACATATTTATTATTATTGCGAACCTATGTATTTTTATATGTTTTAAATGATGATTTTTCAAGGTTTTGTGTAAATTCGTTGATATTGTTGGAAGTCTCGGAAAAAGCGCAAGCGAAGCTGCGCTGGTCAACTAGTATAATATAATCGACCAGGGGAGCGTTGATATACTATGCAATGACATATTTAATAATCATTATTACATTATGCGTAGAATAAAATATGTTAAAAGCTCAATCTTGACCCTTCTAAACAGTCGTATTTATAACGGGATAATAGAATAGAATACTCTTTATTTGCACACCAAAATTAAACATACAGAAAACTTATAAAATAACTTAAATTAGGTACAAATGGCGGTCTTATCGCTAACAGCGATTTCTTCCAGACAACCAAAACTTAAAAAAAGAAGAAACTGAACTATTTGGGTAGCTGGTGGTGTACATACGTGCTGAGCTAAGAAGTTTTATTAGCAATGAGAATATAATAATCGACGAACAACATGGCTTTGTACCAAAGAGATCTACAGTAACAAATCTTCTTGTATGCCTCAACAAATGGACACAAAATTGGAATAATCGTCAGCCTACAGATGTTATATATTTAGATTATGAAAAGGCTTTTGATCGCGTGCCTATTAGGAGGCTAATTACCAAATTGGAACACTTTGGGATCCGAGGGCAACTTCTTAATTGGATATCAGACTTTCTGACAAACAGGAAATTTAGAGTAAGAGTAGGAGACACCTTATCCAATGCCCATGACGTCCTC
Organism: Furcula furcula; assembly: GCA_911728495.1. Taxonomy (NCBI): domain Eukaryota; kingdom Metazoa; phylum Arthropoda; class Insecta; order Lepidoptera; family Notodontidae; genus Furcula; species Furcula furcula. The sequence goes on along the minus strand of OU452267.1, from coordinate 12,459,037 downwards.
AGTGGTGTGCCGCAAGGATCTGTGCTAGGACCTATTTTATTCGGCATTTTTATAACTGACTTAAAGTGTGTTATTCAGTCTGATCTTTCTATATTTGCTGATGATACTAAACTTATGGGTAATCCACTTGTTACCCATAATATAATTCAGAAGGACTTAGATAGCATTGTGCAGTGGACTAAAGACTGACTGATCACTCTAAATGTGGGAAAGTGCAAGGTCCTGCACATAGGAGCAATGAATCCAAAACTAAAATATGAAATTGATTCAATTCCTCTCCAAGCTGTCAACACTCAAAAAGATCTTGGTGTCACCATTACGAATGACCTTAAATGGGCCACACATATTGCTGAAATAGTAAAAAAAGCGAACTCCATCCTGTATATGATTAGGAAATCATTTTACAATATCACCAAAGACCTGTTTATTAAAATACTAGCTGACCCACGCAGCTCCGCCTGCGCTATTTTTACGTTAACTAAACTTTTAATAACAGACATTAGCATCGAATACATAACCTCCTTTTTTTTGTAGTCGGTTAAAAACTGGGATCCACTTTTTACTTGCTCTCCGAAGCACGGACCCGTTTAGTTCAAATGGCGTTAAACGGTCACCCATCTATTTAATGACCTTACCTAACGTTGCTTAACCCGATCGATTACAAAACCTTGATAACAACTCTCTATGAGTGTTCCCTTACTAATATTTATTATATTATAAAGAAAAATTGATAAAATCTGACCAAGCGTATAACCAAGTACCCATTTTGACTTTAATCCCCTCTCCCGAAAGAACCGTGCTAGATTACGGGATAAAAAGTATCCTATGTCCTACCTCGTAGTAAGATCTCAAATCATGCCAAGTTTCATTTGAATCCATTCAGTAGTTTCGGCGTGATGCTCAGCCGTGATACAGACAGACAGACAGACAGACAGACAGACAGACAGACAGACAGACAAAAATTAAAAAAAATACATTTTCGGCCTCAGTATTGGTTATAGAATGCCCTCCAAATATAATTTTCAAAATATCTTCAATGTACAGAATTGGACCGGTTACAGTTTTATTATAAGTATAGATATAAAACTTACATTCGCCCATTACTTGAGTATGCCTTCCAAATATGGTGCCCATACTTCAAGAAAGACATTTTACTGCTTGAAAAAGTTCAGAGGAGAGCGACAAAAATGATTGCCTCGTTAAAAAACAGACCCTATGAAGAACGTATTTTAGAACTAAATTTAACAACCTTGGAAGAGAGAAGAAAGCGAGGGGACCTTATTGAAACTTATAAAATATTGAACGGACACTACAACATTCCAAATATGAAGGACTTGTACATTTTAAGCCAAAATACTAGACTGAGAGGGCACTCCATGAAACTCGTCAAGCCTCTATGTGCTAGCAACCCTAAGACACATTTCTTGCCGAATCGCGTAGTGGACATATGGAACGCTTTACCTGAAAGTGTAATAAGTGCACCCTCAGTGAATTCTTTTAAGAACAGACTAGACAATTATTTTTTAACAAATAAAACGCAAGTGCAATGATATACACGCATCAGCTCAAAGAGCTGCTTGTGTATTATCCTATAATAATAATAATAATACTTTGGTACATACCCTAAATTGTACATCTTATACACATTATATATATATTTATACGTAATATATATAACAATATCTAATAGTAATTAATATATATACATATAAAATAAAAAAAGTAAAAACAGACTATCAGGAATTTATAGGCTCAGATAATGGTCTTTGACCATTTCTTTAAAAGACAGCAAGGATTGAGCACTTCTTATCGAAACAGGCAATGCATTCCACAAACGAACAGCTTGTACGGAAATGGATTTATCAAAGAAGTTTATAGAATGCATTCATTAATAGTTGAATCTTAAATCTATACATATGAAATTACTTGTCCTGACTGACCGACTGTCTGATTCATCAACGCACAGGCCAGACCGCTGCACCTGGAAAGCTGAAATTTGGACAGTAGGTTCTTCTTATGACGTAAGCATCCACTAAGAAAGGGTTTTTGAAAATTCTACTCCTAAAGGGATTAAATGGGGTGGAAAAGAAAATAGCGGGCGTAGCTGCAGGGAATTGCTAGTATTAAAATAAAGATGAAACGACTAAGGGAAAACAAGAAAACCGGCAGCAGCGTCTTTCTATTGGATTACCTACCGCCTATCTTGCGATCACCAAGACGTCTGTCAAGTGTGGAGGTTATGGCAACCCCTCCCTTCTAAGGGCCTTTGTTCAGCAGTGAACGTCTTTCGGATGATGATAAAGACTAAATTAGGAACAGACAAACCCTCTTTCTCAGTCTTTTGCTACGGCTACTACTACACCATCCGGTAAATGGTAATAAATCACCCTGGCAGTGAAAGCGTGAGTCAAAATAGTATTGAAAATCGCCATGAAAGTTTAAAATAGTGTCCTAAATCAATCTTTTATAAGTACAAGTAAAAAATAAATCATATTAATATTCTTGAATACGTTACGTTGAATGGTGCACCCATTTAGAAAATCCTAGCTAGTCACACAGAACAAACGTACTTATTCAAGAAATTATAAAAAATAAAAAATTTAAGGGATTTTTTTTATTTTATTTAAAGTTTTCTTACCTACTAAAAGAAAAAAAAAGAGTTGGTTTGTGACTCCTTTTAACACCTATTACAATAACGATCCACTCAAAAATTAACGAGGCGGGAAAATATAGTTTGAAATTCCAACATGGCGGATGTCAGCACTGTCAAATTAACACGGTCAGTAGAAGTCACGCGGCTGTCAGTTTACAAAAATATTTTTTAATCACGCTGAATATGACCTATTACCATGGTAATAAATTATGTGTAGATAACTTTGCTTGCTTTTGCTAGTCTATTCGTAAGTAGTAAATGTCTTTGGCCATATTTAAGTTTTGAAAGTAATAACAAAAAAACAAAATGGCGACTCACAGTCGACATATTTTTCTGTAGCTTCGTAAATGTTAAGAAAAATGAATTAGACCTACAAACATAGAACCGTAGAACATAGAACCGTTGTACTTCCATGACCTATAAACCCGGAATCCAGAAGGTCACGGTCCTTGATCCGAAGGCCGCGACCTCTCGGAGGCCTTCCCTCGGCCTTGTTCCAAGGGCGACCCTGGATCGAGCGGGAACCTTGAACCCGTGGCCTAGGTCCCAAGGACGACGTCCTTGGCCGCAGCCTTCCTCGAATATTGCGAGAGGCCGGGAAGTACCCTTGAACTTTTTGCCTGGAGTTCTGTGACCTTGACATTGAAGATATATTTGAGGCAGATTTTCATGGTGCTTCTTATAGTATTGATTGACAATGCTATAGATATTTACCTTTGGCTAAAAAAAGTAATGAATTAATTAATTTAATACTTTATTGTACACATTAAAAACAACAGTACCTACCTACGGTGAATCTATGTAGAAAGGCGAGGCGGTTTATTCCTCGCTAGCTCAACTCTTTGATGAGTTTTTTTTTTTGGTGTTTTATCTATATAAGTATGTATTTACAAAAAAATGTATATATGTATTAGTATCAGTTGTCTGGTATCCACAGTACAAGCTCTGTCTAGTTTGGGATCAGATGACCGTGTGTGAATTGTCCCGGGATATTATTATTATTTTAGGGCTCTGCGAATTCGCATTGCATCGCAAATATCTGCGAGAAACAAATGAATTTTTCGATGCAAAAACCTGCGATGCGGCGACGCATCGCATCGCAGTTATGTGTGGGAGCCCTTACAGCAAACCTTTGAGTGACAGAGAAAATAAAGAAGAAGGAAGGTACCTACTGTAGCTTGTGATAATACCAGACTTTGTTTACGTAAAACTAATGTCAAGAGTGACGTGCTGCAGTGCAATAATGCAGCAGTTACCTATAGCCAGGTACCCGTGGAGAGTCTGGGTAAGAGGAGCATCCTCTCTACTCCCGTTGTGTGTCCGTAAGAGATGAGTAAGGGAAAACAAGAAGATGGGCAGCAGCGTCTTTCTATTGGATTACCTACCACCTATACTGCAATCCCCAAGACGCCTGCCAAGCGTGGGTATTATGGCAACCCCTCCCTTCTAAGGGGCCTCCCCCTTTGTTTGGCAATGATCATGTTTCGGCTGATACAGGCAAGCGTGTTGTTTGATACTGGAGAAAGTCTTGCTTGCCTTTTTGAATGAAACAATATTTTTTTTAGCATATTGTAAATAAAATAACAGTTTTTACACACTTGGCAAATAATAAAATCTTTAAAAAAAAAATTGAACCGACTTCAATATCACTGAAAATTATAAAATAATTTAAATATTATTGAAGTTGGTGTTAGCTTACCGGCTGTGTATATTTGGCACCAACTTCAATAATTTTTAAATTATTTTATACTTTTCAGTGATATTGAAGACGGTTAATTTTTTTTTTTAAAAGTTTTTATTTATATCTTTTTAGTGATATGTTCATATATAAAGATTGAACCATCGAAGACCGTAAAATGATCTAGGTAGGTTATGATCACATTATCATCTACATAGATTTACATAATTCATGTTTCTTCAGAAAAAAATATCCGGTCGTAACGAAATTTGCATGGAATCATCATAGTAGTTTACTCTCTCGAATAAAAAAAGAATCAGCGAAATCGGTTCATAATTGTCAGAGCAATGTAATGGAGAACATCAGTTTTATGGTTTTTACCAGATAAATTCCTCCTCATCGTTCATGGTCGTCCAGGAAGTTCTTATCTGGTTGTGATAAATGTCATACAGATTTATTACAGCGGTTTCTTCTTTCGAATAAAAACAGAATCATTGAAATTGGTAAATATTTGCCAGAGTTATGACCATTTTTGTCTTTAAAAAACGACATAAAGTCATCTATATAGGTTTTCCTGCAGCTTTCCTGCGCAGTCACCATTCTTGTTTTTAACACGCTTTTATTAGCTTGACCTGTATGTATGTATGTAACTTTGTATGTATGATGGTAATGGAATCTTGCGATGCAATTTTGACCCACTTCTACACGTCCAAAACATTTGAAATTTGGCACATGTATCAAGGACTGGTGACAATACAATAATATGGTATCATCGAGCTGATCTGATGCTGGGGCTCGAAGGTGGATAAGAGAACCCTTGGATGGCTACTAGTAAACTAATCGAGTTTGGGTTCATTTGATTTGTTTTTAAATTGAATTTATTTATTGCTTTTTAGTGCAGTAGACCTTATAAAAGCGTGCATTTTTAGTTTTTTAAACTAGTTATTTATTTCAGGAACTACCTACTTAATACTAAGCAATATTTTTTTTATGGGATATGGGGACCCAATCAATGGATTGAAGAATGGATGGAAGAAAGATTTTTTCAAATCGGTTCATAATTGCCAGAGTTATGCGAGAACATACATAAAAAAAATATATACAGACGAATTGAGAACCTTCTTCTTTTTTGAAGTCAGTTAATAATTATATTTGATCATACTACACCAACATTTGATATGAATGTGATAAAAGGGAGTGTAGGTTTCCTATACTTCGACCCAAAGATGAAAGTTCATCAATCTACAAACCTATCGCCACTTCAAAGATTTATTTCTCAAATAAAAATACTCGACGATCTCTCGAAGAATTCCCATAACGCGCCCGTCTATATCGTAAATTGGAAACATCGATATAGATAAAACAGAAACTTTAACAGATTTCATTAATTATGTGTTGATATTTTAATTTGACGGTTGTGATTAGGGAATTAAGAATTTAGTTCAGTGATGTAACCAATCATTTAGAATACTTGCGAAGAAAAGAAACTGGGATTGAAATAAATATGTAGTTAGTACCTACTTTACAGGGGTTGGTGGATGCAAATAGCTAATTGTCGTTCATTGTGGCGTTCGAAGGGGGAGGGCGTCTTCCGGCTGGTGATGATGACTTCACACCGGGACAGCTTCTGATGTCGGTAAAAGCGCAAGTCAGCGTGTGGAGTACTGTAGTCATATAGGGGTCGGAGCTGCGAAATGCCATGTCGCTTCGGGCGCAGTGAAATGGCATGCTTATAGACTAGATTGGTGACCCTGGGTTAGTAGAGGCTAATTTACAAAGCCAGAGCACGATTTGCAAGCCACTCGGTATTCTTCAGAATACTTTTTGGAGAGTGTGCGAAGGAATTACTTGACTTGATTCCACCATTTCTCTTCAATCATCGTGAAGCAAATAAACCATGCACTGTGAAAAATGCTGAAAAGTACTTGAAAGAAAAGAAATTATTACATAAATTTCTATTAAACTTTACTAAAAACAATCTTTAAAAACCAATTGTCGGTTATAAAATTACCACGTACCTAACAAATAAAACTCGTAATAACTTTTACGATAACAATGATATCAAACATGATATTTATAACATTACTATCCAGTATAAACAACGCGACTTTGATTGAAATGTTCCGCAAATATCTCTTTTTCATGTGTATTCTATTCTTAAATAAAACGGTCAAGCGCGATTCGTATTCGCTTACCTAGGATCTTTACAATTATAACAATTCAATCAGCTTCAAATCAGATTTTAGGATGAGGCATATCGCACCTGAAAAAGTAAAAATTGATGTCCTGCTCGCTGATAAGACCACAGCGTCCAATATTTCAGAAGATCCACCATCTACACCGCAGATGTCACAGTGCAAAATAGCTTGCGTAGATAAAGTGCACTTACTCTTCCTTTACGCTTACAATTCGATGGGATGGAAGACAGAGACGACAGGGTCAGGCGCAGGAAAAAATTCTTAAAAGCCCATATGATGTATGGATCATCTTACTTCCCAGTTAATCAGGCGATTGGTATGCTTTGTCCTAACCAGTAAGGAACAACAACACAAAGTTGTTACTCCCTGCGGAGTTCAAACCCACGAAAAGCAAAGAAATCGGTTTCGCGCTGCGCGACGGATGCTATAAATAAATTTGAAATCCAAACTATGAACATTTCCGAAAGCAATAGAATTGTCTGAGAAAAATTACTGTGACATTCAGACACCGAGGTTTCAATATGAGAGTTCCAGTCTGATCAATGATCCGACTGAAACTCTGAATGATCATTGATCAATAATCATTCGGAGCTGGGTATCTTTATTCAACAATCCGTCGTTCGTTACAGCAACCAGTCGTTAGCAAGTTACCACTAACAAGGCGTTAAATAGTATCCCGTAAGAGTTTTGCGTCAACTACGTTTTAAGTAACAGTCTCAGCTAAAGTCCGGTAGAAAATGTTACAAATCATTACTAAAAGGTGTCGTTTGGTAGATATAGGAACCGAACATTAGTAAAGGAACCCTAAAAACAGCAAAACAAACTTAGTGACACATTGCCAGCTGATAATCTTGAATAATGTATAAAAACAAAGCATCTAGTTTTATTGCTCTCAGTCTAGACTTTAGCGAGAGAAGAGAATTGAGAATTAAATTTTATTGCTTACAATACGATACACAAAAGTGAACGCAGAATGCAATAATATTTGTTTAATAAACGCTGAGATTTCAATCTTCGGTCCAGATGTTTTTGATCCAGATTAGCTTTTACCCAAAGTTTAGATACAATCAGGATTTGTTATTATAGTGATGAAACTACACACATCAAAAGTGTCTAGGGATCAACATATATTTTTGCAATAACTTTTCTCCTGATTGATATTAATTAAAATTTTCTTTAAGGATTCATCAAATAAAGTGTTTTCGTTTGTCACAGTAACGATAAACCAAGTCACCTTTGCATTAATAAAGAAATTTGCCATTTTCCTAATAAAGGGATTTTTGACATTTGAACCACTAACACAAAAGTTCGAAAAAAAGACTGAAATAACAGTTTTCTTTAAAATTTTATTGGGTAACTTAAACAATTAATAATCCGTGTTTCTACCGCGAACACTAACAACACAAGAACATCGGTTTGGCATACTCAAAATGAGTTCATCCAAATCACGCTGTGGAATGGCCGCCCATGTTCGTTGCAACAACAAAAAAAGGTCTTCTTGCGACTGGATACCCTCCATATTCGGCAGAGCTCTTCTCTGTAGCATATCCCATGCATGCTCAATCGGGTTCAAGTCTGGCGACTGAGCAGGCCAGGGCAGGACATTGATGTTAGCTGCGGCGAGAGTCTGTCTTACAACTCTTGCGGTGTGCGGTCGTGCATTATCATGCATTAACTGAAATAAGGGACCGATTTGCACTTGTAGAGGAACGATGACGTCTGATACAATCGTCTCAGCATAAATTTGAGCGTTGAGGTTGCCTCTGATCCAAATCAACTCAGTTCTTCCGCCGATCCAAATACCCGCCCATACCATGATGGTTCCACCACTATAAGGATGGACTTCCTGGCAGGATTTTAATCGCTGTTGGCGTCCAGGGGTTCTCCAGTGTCGTATACGTCTTGTATCCGGTCTCATACCAAAACGAGACTCATCAGAAAAGCACACGAAACGCCATTGTTCTTCTGCCCAATTTCTGTGTTCAAGAGCCCATTGATATCGAATCCTACGATTGTGCATTGCTATAGGTGGTACCCGTAGCGGTCTTCGGGAATGAAGGTTCACTTCATGCAAGCGGTTTCTGACTGTTTGGTCGCTAATTAAGTTCCCTGAAGAGTGATGAAGCCTCACGGCTAACATCATGGCAGTTATTGTTGGAGCTCTTCGAGTTAAGATTTGAATATATCGGTCTTGTCTCCGTGTGGTGCAGCGATACCGTCCTCCATGGCGCTCAGCCACGGTACCAGTGCTTCGGTAACGTGTCCAAAGTCGACTGATAACACTCTGACTTGTATTCAGAGCTAAAGCCACAGTACGTTGCCGGGAACCAGCTTCTATCATTCCCACGGCTCTGAGCATTTCTTCCCTGCTTAAATGACGTCGCCGCTTAATAATAACGTTGGTTTTAATCAGTAGTAGGGAAACAGTAGCACTAATAATGTCTTCAATGCGTTGTATGTTTTTATAGGGAAAATATTGACAGCTGATTTTCATCTTTTACTCGAATTTGATTCACAGTTCCTGATTCAAATTATGAAATGCACCAAAAAGGATCCATATAAATTTATAAAATCATAAATTTATTACAAAGCCACATCTCAATCTCAAGAAATCCGCTTAAAAATGCTTGATCCCTAGACACTTTTGATGTGTGTATTTGTTTTTATAATTGCCGGAAGAGGATTTTTACGATTAATGGATTCAAAATGTGTTTGGGTTGGTTTGGTATTTCTATATTTAATCTGGTGTTAAAAACCCTGGTTATTAAGAACCCTGGGAAATGCTGTGATGATCAAACGTAATGAAGTGGCATACGCCAACAAAACCTCACCACTTTACGACACGTATTCTTAAATTGCTCTGCTCGAAGCTCTATTTGCAGACATGGAGAATTTGCAGATAACACACTACATTCCGTCGGTGTCGTAAGAGGCGACTAAGGGAAACAAGAAGACGGGCAGCAGCGTCTTTCTGTTAAATGACCTACCAAGCGTGGAGATCATGGAAACCCCTTCCCTTTAGGAAGAGGCTTTGGTTTATAATAATAATATAATAATATCTTTATTTGTCAGACACAAGATCCATGAAAAAATAAAAGTTCCAAAAAGAACATAAAAAATACAACTACTTAATAATATAAAATACAGTTATATAATAGTGTGAGTACCTATACATAAATGAAGTAGGTACTTACCTAAATTACTCAATCAGGCTGCGACTAGTAGCCATCGTTTGTACATGTCTGATAGGAATATCCTATCTGATAGTCCTTTAATGATGGAGTTCGTTCGTACACATGTCAACTCTGGACATAAACTTAGCTATTCTGGTTCTCTGAATCGCAGTGAAGGTATTAATGCGCGCCTCCATAAACATACTGGTGGCACTACAATAGCGGTCTAAGCCCATTAATTGTCTAAAGATGTTATTATATGCAACTCGGATAGTATCATGTGCTCTTTTTGTATAGTTTGTCCAAAGTTGACATGTGTAAAAGCTCAGACAGTAGGAACGAAACAAGGTAACTTTTACGTCTGGGGAGGATTTGTAAAATTTCCTAACAATCATATTACCAACGACGCACAGTGCTCTGCGCTGTCGTTCAATATCTTCGTTCGTTTAGCAGTGGACATCTCTCGGCTTATGATGATGAAGATGACTCTACATAATCTAAAATTCCTGCTAATAATTTTAAATATCAGAATGGAGAAAGAACTGTGAAAGAAGTAGCAGTGATTCTAGAGAATTACAAGAATTCGACAATTTAAAATATTCCGAAATAGAAAAATAAATTCTATTCAAAATTTTAAAAAATCCAAGTATTCGATATTAATCTTTCTTATTATATAAAAGAGTAGACAAAAACCCACTCATCACGAAATCTCAGAAACTACAATTGCTAGGAGTCTCAAACTTTGCATGGGGGTTCCTTTTAAGACGTAGGTGCTCACTAAGACGCGATTTTGCGAAATTCAACCTCTAAGGGGGTCAAATAGGGGGGCGAAGTTTGTATGGGAGAACGCGATTCCTTGGTCCCATTGACTTGAAATTTTGCACAGACATTCGTTAAGAAAATTAATTGAATTAGTATTTCATATTTTTTATAATTTATCCCTTTATAGGGTAAAAAAGAAGTATTATTACTCAACCGATGGCGGTATAAATATATTACCACAATAAGATATGATAATTCGAAAGATTAAATAAAAGTTCCTTGGCCAAGTAGTTACGGAAGCGTCCTCTAAGTGCGGACTGTCCGGGTTCGCTACCCGTGTGCGGATTTTTTTTTGTATTTTTAAACTTTGTTTTGATTTTTTTATTTATATTAAGATTCGATGTTTTAAATATTTAACTCATATTGACTCCGGCACTTTTTATCTCTAATATATTTTTATATTTAATAGTTTTTTAAAATTTAAAATCATGCATACGTAGTTAACTTCTCTCTAATGTTATGATTTAGTTATTAGTGGAAACTGAATTGATTTTTGTACTATTGGATCTTATATTTAGTAATAAGTGGTATCATTTGTTTGTTTCGCAACTATAACAAACTAAAAATAAAATAATGAAAATATATTTTCAAAATGTCTGTTTGGGTAGGAATACAATATGCATGCACCTATTGTACGTATGATATAAAAAAAGCCAAAACTTTATTGGAATTATTGTCTGTCTGTCAGTCAGGGTTTTTTCTATAGGTTGGCTGGTGTTGGGGACCAACGACGTCAAAGTATCTTTAAATAGTGTGAAACAAAGTCGCTATCCGAGTCTGTCAATATCGGATAGCACCTCCTAAACCACGCAGCGATTTTCACCATCGGTTAGATAATTTTTCATTGAAGGTTTTAAGTTTTATCTAAGTAAATAAACTTACATAGCTTACATTGACTAAACCTAAAGAGATACATAGTTAACAATCAAGTACTAGAGAATTTCATTAATTCCATATATTATAAAGTAGGTAAATATCCGGGATATAATATACCCGCCCCCCGGTGGCGGACTCAAAGGCAATGCGCTGATGCAGATCCCACCGGAGAACCCCCTCTCATGTGCCGATGTGACAGCCACGAGAGTTTAAGTGGGTAAGAATCCCCCACAGGATCCCAGGGACATATTAAACGTGCCACCACCCCTTTAACTGTGACAACGGTGACAGATTCCCGGGGGGCTATAATGAGCCCCCGGCAGCGTCTTCAAAGGCCCTTGCCTTGCAGTGAGGGGTACCCGGTGCAGCCCCATATTTTTTGCGGACAGCCGTGGGGGGTTTAGAGGGTAAGAATCCCACGCACCGCGGTCGACCGCCTGCAGGATCCTGGAAGCCTATTGGAGGTCTACCCGTGGTCCCCGAAACTTTGAGCACGATGACAGGTTTTTGAAGTGAAACTTCTTATGCGACTTCCTATGCCGTCCGTGAGTGAGTGAGTGGGTGAGTGGGCGAGTGGGCGAGTGGGCGAGCGGGCGAGTGGGCGAGCGGGCGAGTGGGCGAGCGGGCGAGTGGGCGAGTGGGTGAGTGAGTGAGTGTGTGAGTGGTTCTGTGTGGTTCGGTGTGGTTCGGTGTGGTACGGTGTGGTACGGTGTGGTACGGTGTAGTACGGTGTGGTACGGTGTGGTACGGTGTGGTACGGTGTGGTACGGTGTGGTACGGTGTGGTACGGTGTGGTACGGTGTGGTACGGTGTGGTACGGTGTGGTACTCGGACTGACCGGGACTGACCGGGACTGAGCGGGACTGACCGGGACTGAGCGGGATTGAGCGGGACTGAGCGGGACTGACCGGGACTGAGTGGGACTGAGCTGGACTGACCGGGACTGAGCGGGACTGACCGGGACTGAGCGGGATTGAGCGGGACTGAGCGGGACTGACCGGGACTGAGCGGGACTGAGCGGCGCCCCCGGCAGCGGCTTCAAAGGCCCTTGCCTTGCACTGAGGGGTACACGGTGCACACTCTTTTGTGTGGACAGCCGTGGGGGACACATACTACAGTCGATCACCCGCAGGATCCTGGGGCCTATTGGAGGTTTCCCCCGCGATCCCCGTATCTTTGAGCACGATGATAGTTTCCCGGGTGGCTTTATTGTGCCCGCCGGTGGCGGGCTCAAAGGCAAGCCACTGAGGGATCTTGGTGCAGATCCCACTGGATTGCCCAGGTCTCCTACTTATGTACTAATTTAACAGCCGTTGGGGGTTTAGTGTATAAGAATCCTACATAACCCGGTTGACCGCCAACAGGATCCCGGGGACCAATTGAAGGCTTCCCCCGTGACCCCTGTAACCGTGAGCACGGTGAAAAGTTCCCAGGTGGCTTTATTGTGCTCCCCGGTGGCGGGGTCACAGGCAAGCCACTGAGGGTATAATGTTGCAGATCCCACCGGATAGCCCAAGAAGGGGTTCTTATGTGCTGATTGCACGGCCGTTGGGGCTTTAGTTTACAAGAAACCTACATACCCGGTTGACCACCAACAGGGTCCCGTAAATCCCATTAAAGGCTTCCCCGTGATCCCTGTAACCGTGAGCACCATGACAGGTTCTCGAGGAACTATAATGTGCCTCTCCGGCGGCGGGTTCAAAGTCAAGGCACTGAGTGGTATCAGCTGGTGCAGATCCCGACAGATAGCCCAGGTCCGCCCTCTAATGTGCCGACGTGATAGCCGCGGGGGTTTTAGTGGGTAAGAATTCCCCGGTTGACCCCCGTTTACGTCTTAACGATGAAACCGAACAAGGAAGCCCGTATTGCTTCCATAAATTGGTTTCAAAGAAATGGTGTCCTTAATCCACCCAAATTGTGCACCCGTACACGTCTGCAGTTTCTAAAATTATAATTACAATTAACAAATCACAAGCTCAGAGATTCAACGTTGCAGGCTTAAACCTAAGCGTTGAGTACTTTGCCCATGGACAGGCAGCTATACGTAGCCCTTTCACGCGTCACTTCTATACAAAAAGTTCATATTGCGTTACGAAAAGTCAGCTACAAAGTGATAAATAATTCCAAGAAATTCTATAATCAAAGGCAGTAGCTTTAAATTATTCACTTCTTTTTTTTCTCAATTACACCCGTGCGAAGCCGGGGCGGGTCGCTAGTAATATAATAATATCTTTATTTGTCAGACACAAGATCCATGAAAAAATAAAAGTTCCAAAAAGAACATAAAAAATACAACTACTTAATAATATAAAATACAGTTATATAATAGTGTGAGTACCTATACATAAATGAAGTAGGTACTTACCTAAATTACTCAATCAGGCTGCGATTAGTAGCCATCGTTTGTACATGTCTAATATCCTATCTGATAGTCCTTTAATGATGGAGTTCGTTCGTACACATGTCAACTCTGGACATAAACTTAGCTATTCTGGTTCTCTGAATCGCAGTGAAGGTATTAATGCGCGCCTCCATAAACATACTGGTGGCACTACAATAGCGGTCTAAGCCCATTAATTGTCTAAAGATGTTATTATATGCAACTCGGATAGTATCATGTGCTCTTTTTGTATAGTTTGTCCAAAGTTGACATGTGTAAAAGCTCAGACAGTAGGAACGAAACAAGGTAACTTTTACGTCTGGGGAGGATTTGTAAAATTTCCTAACAATCATATTACCAACGACGCACAGTGCTCTGCGCTGTCGTTCAATATCTTCGTTCGTTTAGCAGTGGACATCTCTCGGCTTATGATGATGAAGATGACTCTACATAATCTAAAATTCCTGCTAATAATTTTAAATATCAGAATGGAGAAAGAACTGTGAAAGAAGTAGCAGTGATTCTAGAGAATTACAAGAATTCGACAATTTAAAATATTCCGAAATAGAAAAATAAATTCTATTCAAAATTTTAAAAAATCCAAGTGTTCGATATTAATAATAATAAATCAGTTGTGTGCTAACTATAAATCTTGGGATAAAATCTTATCTAAATTACTAACACGTATGTTAACTGGCAATTAAAAACGACAGGTGACACGGATCGCAAAATCGCTCGGTGATTGCATTAACAAATCCAACTGATGTTAGGGTTGCCCCAATGAAAAGTGAAGACGCGACATTACTCCAAATGTATGAACTAGCTGTTAGGCCCGCGTCAGCAACGTAACGGACGTGACGTGGTCTTCTGGTGCTGCTGCAGCCTGCAGCATACTGCGATCCCCAAGACGCCTGCCAAGCGTGGAGATTATGGCAGCCCCTCCCTTTTAAGGAAGAGGCCTTTCTTCAGCAGTGGACGTCTTTCGCCTGATCACGATTAGCACGGGGGACATAGATTGGCAGCCCTAATTACAATGGATCAGGGTGGGGGAATGCGCGGGCGCATTGCCAGCGCCTGTCGACGCCAATCAAGTTTATAGCCGGGGTTGCTATGCGCGAAATTTAATTCTACACACGCATTTTTTATAATTAATTGATAGCTAACGGTGGTTTCTGGTAATCCAATCGTCTTAAAAACAACATTCCGATGCTATTTCACATTCTTTAAGCAAGTTTATTTTATGAGTTGGTTGGATCCAGGGGGGTGCAACTCCCATACATTGGTGGTTAAATAAGTAAATAACGCGCTAAGCAACGCCATCTAGCAAACAGACCTTCAATTATAAAAATGAAAACTTGAGTTTCACATCTATCTCAGTCAAAGTCAAGTCAGGTCAAAAATAGTTTATTTCAAATAGGCTTAAGTACTTAACGCTAGCACTTTTGAAAGGTCATGTTTTTTTTATAAAAAAAAACGCTACCACCGGATCACAACGCGGCCTCAACTGAGAAGATCCGGCAAGAAACTCAGCGGGCTTGTCATTTTATCACTTTTTTTTTAAACAGTGTGTCATGTAACTATTAGATCAGAGCGACAGTGTGTCTTGCCGTTCAAAAGATCAAATAAGACAGAAATAAAATACGACGAAAGTACAACAAACTAAAAGGCCAAAGGGATAGTAGTCAGACCAAGCAGCATCCGCACATGAGTTGACTCGAGCAGCAGCCAGTATATTAAGTATCATCTATGGTTTGTTCCTTGTGCAAAGGACCGTCCAAGTAGGTACTCGCGGACACGAACAGTATACCAGTTTTCAATCCCCGCCCGCACGTATTTCGGGCCGGCTCTTGCAAGCGATTGCCGTCCTAAATTTGGTACATCGTTCGTGACCGCGAGAGTACGGTCGAAGGGTCCATTCAGGTGTGAAGGCTACTGTAGATGCTGAAATTACAATGGTACTGTAGCTGGACTCAATAGTCTTAATATCTAAAGATCTTCTTGATGTCTTAAGAATCGGCAACGCGCTAGAGATTCTACTGCTGTTGCTAGCGTCCATAGGCTGCGGTGACTGCTTACCATCAGGCGGGCCGCATCTTTGTTTGCCATCTTGGTAGTATACAAAATGTGTATACATCACTGTGTTCCGATGTAGAAGACACTAGAGTGTCTTCTACATCGGAACACAGTCACAGGTACAGTCACAGGTACATTTATTAACATCATTGATTTTTTTAACCAGTGTGTGTTGCCAGTGATGACATAAATTGTACTGAGACGTGGTTCCTAACTGATGGTCTTAGCTCAGAGTCACACAACGAACTATGAGAGAGCTATGCTCGGAGTTTCTTTGCGCGACAGAATCCGTAATGAGGCGATTCGTCGAAGAACCAAGGTAACCGACGTAGCTCATAAAATCTGCAAGTTGAAGTGGCAATGGGCAGGCCACATCGCTCGGAGAACCGATAACCGTTGGGGAAGAAAGGTTCACGAGTGAAAACCACGAACCGGCAGACGCCGGTAGGCCTCCCACTAGGTGGACCGACGACATTGTGCGCGTCGCAGGTAACCGGTGGATGCAAATAGACAATTGTCGTTCATTGTAGCGTTCGAAGGAGAAGATATTTGTAACCATTCTCGATTTGGATTAAAATTAGACAGAAATCAGGGTTGTTTTTATGCATCAACTGATGTAAGTTTAACGCCTATGTCTGTATTGCTGTAGGTGGAAACTAAAGTATGGATTTGAACGCGGATTTTGTTGACTAAAGTTACAGGTGACACGTGGCAACTGACTATGGGCCAGCGAGTCGCTTACCATCAGGCAAGGCTCGTCGCTCATCTGAATTGCGTAAACAAAGTGGTGCTTTTCAAACATTGAACAGTTGAATGTAAATCTCTTCACGCGATGACAGGAGCTGGCATATTGCCAACGTGTCCGTCATTGCCAATCATTCTCAAACTCATTAAACGTGCTATGTTTAAGGATCAGTGGAATTTCAACAAATTGTATATCTGCTCTGTAATATACTCCCCTCAAGATGAAGGGGATTCGAACCTGCGCATCTTGCTTCCAAGGCAAGCGCCCGCCCACTGAGCTGTTACTGTTATCACTTTTCTTGCGCCATTTGAAAATATTATAAAAAAAAAAAATTACCTACCTGTTTTGGCTTTTTTAAAGGTAGCACTTAATAAGAGGTTTATTATTATTTAGTAGTTTATTTCTTTAGGTGCCCAAATGGTGTTTTAACGAATTAATCTTAAACGCAATCACAAGATAATCCAGTCAAGTGGAAGTCGGACTTGCGCACTGAAGGTTCCGGACCTTCTTTGGACGCATCGGTATACTATCTAAACTGTTTATGTAAATGTTCAGATACTAAGTAAGTATATCGATGTTTAGACGTATTAAAGTTTGCTATTCGTCTTACACAACATAAATGAATTACATGGATAATATAACGTTATGGTTGCAACAATGTATTCAGAATAAATGTCATATGAGATGCTAAAATAATAAGAAGAAATAACTTCGCATGGACGGTGCCTATTAATATTGCGGTTGCGATACTAAATCATTACAACACTATCACAACCACATGAGTTATAGATAGAGATACGTGAACAGATAATAGAATATTTACTAATTGGATTACAAACTAAAGAAATTAATGTGAATACATTCTTAATTAATTAGGTACCTAAAATACCTACCTACTTTTAAATTAGTCTTATAAAATTTATGAGCTAAATAAATTACAATCAAGAAATAAATTAAAATGGTGATAAAGTTATTCGGGGACATAGAAAATTACCTCGAATATCTCATTAACATACACGGGATTTCTATTAAGATTTAGAACTAATATAACTTACCAGATAAAATTAGCTACAACTATTGTTAAGGCCGACAGATGGGCTACAAAAGTAATTTTCTGGACGATTTTCTTACTCGTAAAAGAACACTCTCATGAATACTTAGTAGAACTATTGTTACGATCGACAGATGAGCTACAAAAGTAATTTCGGGGATTTCTCTCATAAAACAACAATAAGAAAATATACTTCAATCCTCGATTTTCGGAATGTCTATAATCGTATGTTTAGGTATTTTGTAAACGTAAATACAAAACGGTCAAGATAAATGCTCTGCGCTACGTAAAAGAGAAACAAAAGATTGGCATCTCCGACGTCTCGGTTGACCGAAAAGTTAGAGATCAAAGGCGGCTCGTGTACAATTAAACGTACATAACGTAGGAACACAGCATAACTAATAACAACAACACATGACTAATGCAACAACAACAAAATAAACCTAGTATAACATTGTGTTGGCTGCAGAACATGGACGCCTAACTACGGCTAAGCTTCGCCCCAATAAACAGTAGTAATAACTAACATTGATTAGCAAAATAACTAAATATTTACAGTTTATTTACAAATATAATTACGTAAACTAGGAAAAAAACTTCCTTGAAGCTGTCGCCGCACTGAGAAAGGTACCTAAAAGATTGATGGCGTTTCCTCTTTGTACTCGTATGGCCGAAAAACCTACCAGCCCGACGGTCTCCTGAGACTTCTATAAGTTTGGATATCTTCCACCAAACCGTGCGTCTCATGAGTGAAAGCTTACAATAACATGCTCCTGACGAATATGGCCGCAGCGGCTAATCTTTTTTTAAGATGCTTGAGCGCCAACTCTCTATTTTGTTATAGAGAGATTTGAATCTGGACAGACTTCATGCCAAATTGACGCATGGATACTTTACACAAATCTAGGTGATTCGACCCGCATTGTCCTAACCACGTGGCGTTTTACTCCCCGTGGCTTACGTACCTGTGACCTCCGAATTGCCACAAAGCTTCCTGTTGCACCACGGAGGTTACTCCTGGTGATATTAACCATATTAATACCGCCTGATGGTATGATGTGCGTACAACTAACCCGTGCGACGTGGCGATATGTGTGGAGCTCAAACTCGTCCACTGCTGAACATAGGCCTTCCTATTGGAACGCCACATTAAACGACATTTGGCTATCTGCATCCACCGGGACCTGTGGGGTGTCCGGGTAAGAATAGCACCCTCCCATCACCTCCCGTTGGCTGTCCGTAAGAGGCGACTAAGGGAAAACAAGAAGACGGGCAGCACCGTCACCTATACTGCGATCCCCAAGACGCCTGCCAAGCGTGGGTATTATAGCAACCCCTCCCTTTTAAGGGGGAGGCCTTTGTTCAGTAGTGGACGACTTTCGGTGACTGATGATGATGATGATCCACCGGTTACCTGCGACTCGCACAATGTCGTTGGTCCACTGACAAGCCTGTTGGTCTAGTGGATATACACCCTGGTCCCTACCCAGGTCGTGGCTTCAATTCCCACCAAATGTCTGGGTGTTATTTATCTATTTATGTATGTATTTACAATAAATGTAGGTATATAAGTATTGGCTTCAGTTATCTGGTTTCTATAGCACAGGCTCTGACTAGTTTGGGATAAGATGACCGTGTGTGGATTCCCAGATTATTATTATTGGAACGCGACAATATAAACGACAATAGGCTTTGCATCCTCCGGTTGCCTGCGACTAGCATAATGTCGTCGGTCCACCTAATGGGAGGCCTGCCTGCATGTTCTGGTAGAAGCATTAATAACGACTCAAAAATATGTAGTTGACCCTAACAGAATGGATGATGTCTTTACTATTGACACATCAAAACAAAGCCGTAGTAAAGTCGTTTTACTACGTGAAACTCGACACCGCGGCGCCACCGTCTCGGATGCGCGCGCGCAGTTGCTCACCAAAAATAACCGCGAACAAAATGATCGAGCGAATTAAATCGTCGGTTGAACGATCTCTGGATGTTTACAGTTTAAGTGGTTTTCTGAATAATTGCGTTTCAAGGAACGACAAAGTTTTGCACATAAATAACCCATGAGATCATTTTTAGGGTTCCATACCTAAAAGGTTAAAAAGGAATCCTTATGGTGCGACTTCGTCTGTCTGTCACACATATATATTTCAGGAACCAATGATGTTATCGATTTGAAATTTATAATAGTTTTAGTTCTGACTTACTCATCTTAATGAAAAAAAAAAACATTCTATTTTCTTTTCAATGGGGTAATGAGGCATTTTAAAGTATAACTACTACGCGGAAGAAGTAGGTATTTGTCGCTGTTATTTCCACACAAAACAGGAGAGTTACACTATATACCTGACTATAAAATATACTACACACATCAAAAGTGTCTAGGGATCAACATATATTTTTGCAATAACTTTTCTCCTGATTGATATTAATTAAAATTTTCTTTAAGGATTCATCAAATAAAGTGTTTTCGTTTGTCACAGTAACGATAAACCAAGTCACCTTTGCATTAATAAAGAAATTTGCCATTTTCCTAATAAAGGGATTTTTGACATTTGAACCACTAACACAAAAGTTCGAAAAAAAGACTGAAATAACAGTTTTCTTTAAAATTTTATTGGGTAACTTAAACAATTAATAATCCGTGTTTCTACCGCGAACACTAACAACACAAGAACATCGGTTTGGCATACTCAAAATGAGTTCATCCAAATCACGCTGTGGAATGGCCGCCCATGTTCGTTGCAACAACAAAAAAAGGTCTTCTTGCGACTGGATACCCTCCATATTTGGCAGAGCTCTTCTCTGTAGCATATCCCATGCATGCTCAATCGGGTTCAAGTCTGGCGACTGAGCAGGCCAGGGCAGGACATTGATGTTAGCTGCGGCGAGAGTCTGTCTTACAACTCTTGCGGTGTGCGGTCGTGCATTATCATGCATTAACTGAAATAAGGGACCGATTTGCACTTGTAGAGGAACGATGACGTCTGATACAATCGTCTCAGCATAAATTTGAGCGTTGAGGTTGCCTCTGATCCAAATCAACTCAGTTCTTCCGCCGATCCAAATACCCGCCCATACCATGATGGTTCCACCACTATAAGGATGGACTTCCTGGCAGGATTTTAATCGCTGTTGGCGTCCAGGGGTTCTCCAGTGTCGTATACGTCTTGTATCCGGTCTCATACCAAAACGAGACTCATCAGAAAAGCACACGAAACGCCATTGTTCTTCTGCCCATTTTTTTGCCCAAAAATGCTTGATCCCTAGACACTTTTGATGTGTGTATTTTTTTATTTTGGTGTATGTCACGTACTTTTTGGCTTATAATAAAAAATTACAAAAATCACCGTTCCCTTATATCTCCGAAGTTTGTGGAGGTAAAATCTGAAATAATTAAATGTAATAAATGTTTATCTATATTTTAAAGGAAAAATAAAATTATGTTTCTAAATTGTACAGTTTTTTAACCGACTTCAAAAAAGGAGGAGGTTCTCAATTCGTCTGTATATATTTTTTTTTTTTTTTTTTTTTTTTTTTTTTATGTTTGTTCGCGCATAACTCTGGCAATTATTAACCGATTTGAAAAAATCTTTCTTCCATCCATTCTTGAATCCATTGATTGGGTCCCATAAAAAAATTATTGCTTAGTAATAAGTAGTTCCTAAAAAAACAAGAATGGTGACTGCGCACTGAGAGTTGCAAGAAAGCCTATATAGATGACGTTTTAGTCGCTCGGACTCGCTCGGTCGGACAAAAATGGTCATAACTCTGGCAAATATTTACCAATTTCAATGATTCTTTTTTTATTCGAAAGAAGAAACCACTGTATTGAATCTGTATGAATTTTATTACAACCGGATAAGAACTTCCTGGAGGACCATGAACGATGTGGAGGAATTTATCTGGTAAAAACCATAAAACTGATGTTCTCCATTACATTGCTCTGACAATTATGAACCGATTTCGATGATTCTTTTTTTATTCGAGAGAGTAAACTACTATGATGTTTCCATGCAAATTTCATTACGACCGGATATTATTTTCTGAAGAAACATGAATTATGTAAAACTATGTAGACGATAATGTGATCATAACCTACCTAGATAATTTTACGGTTTTCGATGGTTCAATCTTTATATATGAAAATATCACTAAAAAGTTTAAAATAAAATCTTTAAAAAAAAAATTGAACCGACTTAAATATGACTGAAAAGTATAAAATAATTTAAATATTATTGAAGTTGGTGCCAAATACACACAGCAGGTACGCTAACACCAACTTCAATAATATTTAAATTATTTTATACTTTTCAGTGATATTGAAGTCGGTTCAATTTTTTTTTAAAAAGATTTTATTAAGTAATCCTAAAATACCTTGACAAACAAACTTAGTTTTGCGGTTTGGTCTTTTTGATATCTGAAGTGTTAGACGAATAGTATATCAAGTTTAATACGCCCAAAGAAGGTGTGGAACCTTCGGTGCGCGAGTCCGACTCGTTCTTGACCCTTTTTATGTCTGCATTATAATTGGGGCCAATCGAAGACATTTAATTAAGTATCCTTTATATTGAATCTATTTGGGGCCAAGTGATTATAATACAGAGATTTTGCATAAGGCGTGTGGATTGTGCCAGTAGCGGGCAAAATTGAACCATTTCCTTACACCCATACAGGGGCCTACTATCACCTCTATTAGTAGTATTGTTAACACGAGATCATCATCAACAGCCAAAAGACGTCCACTGCTGAATAAAGGTATCCCCCTTAGAAGGGAGGGGATGCCATAAACCCCACGCTTGGCCGGCGGCTTGGGAATCGCAGTATAAGTGGTAAGTAATCCAACAGAAAGACGCTGCTGCCCGTTTTCTTGATTTCCCTTAGTCGCCTCTTACAAACACCCAACGAGAAGAGATGGGTGGGTGCTAATCTTACCCAGACACCCCACGGGGAAACGGGACACGAGGTAGAGATGTAAATATACGTTGTTTATAACTCTGTCCCTTTCTATCGAGAATGTAAGGTGACAATATTACTGCTATAAGAGGTGATGGTAGGGCCCCAGGTCAAGCTAGTAAAATCGTGCTATATATGTAGATGTAAATACACAATCCCTACGTAATAGTACAATTTCAGTTTGTAAGCCGCCTTTGATGTACAAAGTACTAAGTATTAGATGTCTCGTAAAACAGTAATAAAATCGGAAATAAGCATGTAATAAAATATCTGTATAACAGCTTAGTTAGTTCTTTATTTGGGAGTGATGGCTGCTGCTCGAGTCAACTCGTGCGCGGGTGCTGCTTGGGGGGACTGGTCCGACTACTATCCCTTTGGCTTTTTAGTTTTTTGTACTTTCGTCGTATTTTATTATTTTTTTCTGTCTTATTTGATCTTTTGAACGGCAAGACTGTCGCTCTGATCTAATTGTAACATGACACACTGTTTAAAAAAAAAGTGAAAAAGTGACAAGCCCGCTGAGTTTCTTGCCGGATCTTCTCAGTTGAGGCCGCGTTGTGAACCGGTGGTAGCATTTAAAAAAAAAAACATGACCTTACAAAAGTGCTAGCGTTGAAATAAACTATTTTTGAGTTTGAGTTTGAATTTACATAATAACTAAATACTCACAGTTTAGGTATTTACAAATATACTTAAACTAAGTAATAAACATTTTTTATGTTGTCGCTGCACTGGGAGGGAAGGGTACATAAAAGACTGGCGGCGATACCTCTTTGTATGGCCAAGCTTAGGTATACGTTGGTAGAAAAAGCTACCAGCCCGACGGTCCCCTGAGACTTCGATAAGTTTCGATGAAATTTCTTTAGTCAGCTTTTACGGACACCCAACGGGAGGAGATGGGTGGGTGCTATTCTTACCCGGACAGGGTAAAGTTAAACTATTCGACCTTAAATAGTTCCACTGAAAACCGTAAATTCTCGTGGCACTAGGCTACGTAAGAAAGTTATTAAGGGGGTAACAACGGTAAAATTGCAAAAATAGCCTTAGTTTAAAGAGTTCGATGGATCAATCCGCTATTGCATTGGCTATGAAAATTATATGTACTTATACCTCAGATCTTCAGCAAATAGTTTTATTGATTAGATATTGGATTAAATATAACGTTTTCAAGCAATATGTATTTAAAAAATGCACTACGTTGGATATGAATTGTGTTAGCGTTCAACATCCGTTCATCGGATAGACGTCAAACTTGGACTATTAAAAAGCATATAATCTATTCTACAATTTGTATTGATTACATTTCTTAATTTCATACATGATTTACAAGAAATTATAGAAAAACCATGTACGCGATGCATTTCCCCTTGCAGCGCCCCCGCGATCGCCATGTATCAGTCCTTCGTGGACTGTGACGGCGAGTGGACATGCCCGATTTTTTTTTGACAAGTCGGATTTAATTTCAATGATTTTAAACATATTTTTAATTAAAATATGTTAAAAATGGTATAATTATAACACTATAAATAATTGCAAATGGAATTTATACTTGTTTATTTAATTAAATATATTTTTATGTTACTACCATTTTTGTGGTTCATCATAGAGTATGCGAAAGTATCGTTGCCGTGTATAATGCCTAACTTTTAAAGCGTATCAGAGTCATATACGATCTTACTAATTTAGATCGTATTTACTACTGAGTAGGTCGACAAAATGACATACATTATGATATACTTGACAATGCCTTCTTTTTGTCAAAACATGAATGGTGTTATTATTATTATCATGTTGGTTTTTTCAACTTAGCAACGAGTATAGTACCCAGGTGGTTTGCTTGGTGGTGAGTGACACGCTTACCAACGGACAGTTGCTCGTCTTTTGAGATATCTGGGTTGGTTAGGTTGGAAGGGTACTTGTGTGCTATCTAGGTGGTGCCACCGCAATCTTAGATTTCTGCCGCTAAGTAACAAAACTGGTGAAACTACTGGACCGAAACGCTATAATTATAGTTTTGGATGACAGGGACAGAAAGGGAGTTTTCTATGGGTCGGTGATTCGATTACTATCAGGTAATACCTTTTTACTTAACTAAGTTGCGTAACAATAAACTCATGATGGTGTTGGCAGAAAAAGTACCACCACGTTAAAATTTTAGTTACTCTAAAACCTGTTTGCTTATTAAAATCGATGTCTACTGCTCCGCGTAGTTCAAACCCCGCCATCGGTACAGAACTTAAGACGAAGTTACGTTACGTACATACGACGCTACACTAAAAACTCTTCTTCTTCTTCTTCTTCTACTAAATTCGTGCGTTAAAACAAACAGTACTACGGATTACTTTGGCATCCACGTATTGATTAACAACACATGCCCGTTGATTTAGTAGTTTGCTACCTTGGCCGCTACCCATAAGATCTTGGAGTCGATTCCCACACTCATGTGCATGAACATAATCTATTTGTCTTGGGTCTGGGTGGTTTTGACTTGTACTTTATTATGTAAAAAAGTTAAGTATCTTATCATTGTTTATATTCGATGGCCATCACGGAGTCGATCACGAAACTAATTGCCATAATAATAATAATATACGGTTTTATGGGTCTGCACGACTTGGGCCTACGATGGGTATCTAGTAAGTATGGGTTTAAGTATAGGTGGAGTTAGGTTATTTGTTATTTGGGTACTAGTGGGAATAGGAAACAATACAGTTAGACGCGTCTTTAATAATAACGTTGACATCTCATCAGGGCCACTGGCATGTGAGAAGTCTTTGCAGCATTTTAAGTCCCTGTCGTTGGCAAATGCGAACATCTTAAATACAGTTCGTTTCAATTCATTTTTCCACGTACCAAAAAGCCAATTCTTCCAACCATCCATCAGATAGTAATATCAGATGGATGGTTGGAAGAATTGGAACCAATTCAGGAAATATGTTCAAAATATCCTTTTTCTGATATTTTTTCTATATTTTGGCGGCTCTATTAAGCGCTTTCGTTTTGACGTGCATAACAAAAACATTAGAATTTTGTGCATAGTTCCATTTCAAGTACGCTTACAGTAGTCACAGCGGATCTTCATGTGTCTGAAGTTGGCTGCAAGACACAGTGCAGAAGCTATTTTTTGTATTTTTGTATTCACAACTCACAACTATACTTGCGCAATGGTTCGCTAAACCTAACTTCATACATAGATCCGCTGTGACTACTGTAAATTTTAAGTAGTACATACGTATAGCGATTCCGAATGGAACTACCAGCATTACATGCAAACGCTAGGAAGGAACAAACGAAAGCATGGAGGGCAGCGATTGGCCTAAATCACTCCAGAACTTTCCCCAGCACACGGGTGGACTGTGAGCTTAAATTATTAAATCTAAACAGATCACAAATCAGGCATCTAATGGGTGCATCAAGAAGCTAAATGAGCCTAAGTACCGTAGATACTTGTAGTTTCTGTGAAGATGAAAAAGAGTCGATGTTATAGATACTGTGTCGCTGCGACGCTCTAGCAGGACGTAGATTGAGTCAACTGGGAGTAGCCTATCCTACACCAAATAATTATGTACAGCTGCAATCTGGTGCAATCTTGGGGTATCTAAACAAACTCTTCGATAAGTCATCA
Organism: Furcula furcula; assembly: GCA_911728495.1. Classification (NCBI taxonomy): domain Eukaryota; kingdom Metazoa; phylum Arthropoda; class Insecta; order Lepidoptera; family Notodontidae; genus Furcula; species Furcula furcula. Next base: position 12,432,807 of record OU452267.1, on the reverse strand, counting down.
ACAGAGTAAGGGCTAGGGCAGGCACAATGGATCCAGCTGGGTCGAAGTGCGTCCCGGTGGTTACCGGGCCCAACTAATAGCCACCAACAATAGAATAGAAGTATGTAAAAGTCTCACTATTTAGGCATTGACCCTTCTATAATAGACGGAGAGAACCTTTGATATGAAGTTTGGAATATGAAATGCAATAATCCATATCCTGACGCAACACGCAATTACGTTACCACTGTAAGTTGATGCGTTATCAGATTGTAATTAGGCGGCACGCCAAAGTATACATCAAAATCAAGGTATAAAAAAGTGAGATACAGATTTCCCCAGAGAGTGATTATGGAGGATAAAATGACTTCGTATTTAGACATTTGTCTAGATCAGTCACCAGCAGAAGGTCCCAGCAGTATGCAGTGTAGTTCTCGGTATACGGTGTTCGTGTTGGTAGATCAACAAGCTAAGTAAGATTTATCGGCAATGTAAATTTCCCCGTCTTTCGACTGACGTAACAGAATATGTTCCAGTGAACGACGAGTTGAGCTGGCGGGGACCGTTCTTATACTGCATCAGTCTTGTTCTTTTCGCGCCACTATGAACTAATATAATTTTTTTATCATGCATTTTTTATCATGTATTATTTTAAGTTCCCAATAAATTTTATTTTATATTTCATCAGTTTCTTTTCCTTTTATGTATACATAATCAATAAAATATTCAAAAGTGATATCGTTAAGTATAATTGCAGTAAATGTAACTATATTGAAATTTCCTTCCTTATCGGAATAGGCAAAATTAATAAAGCTCCATTTGACACATCTGCATATTTTAGTCTATAATTTTTCAAATGTAATATTCATATTTGCTGGTAGCGCCCTCTACGATGACAACTCTCGGCCGGAGCGGCCAGATTCTCAAGGTCATTGGCGCATGTTACCCCCTTAAATACGAAAACGCAATTCGCCGCTGACCGCAGCGTTGAACTCGCGGTTGTTTTGACTTACTATAGCTATATTATTTACTAGCTGACCCGCGCAGCTCCGCCCGCGCTTTAGTTACATTTTGCTCCCCTTTGCTCCCTACTCCCTTGATTTATCTCTCTCCATCTCTCTCTCTTATAAGAAACATCTAATTCTATGCTCTTCTCTCCCCTCCCGCTTCGGTCCCCGTCATACTTCCCCTCTTCCTCTCCCCGTTGTCCTCTCTGAACCCTCTCCCTCCTCTCTTTTCTCCCAACTTGCTCCCTCTCACTCCCCCCCCTTGCTCCACCTAACTCCTCCGATCACTCACTCCATCACCCTCCCCTCTCCTTCTCTTGCACCCTCCTCTCGTTCTATATATCCTCGTCAATCATGGTATCAGCGTCATAAAATATACTTTATAACCTATTCTATTCTGAGACCTACCCGAAATGCATACAAAATTTCATACAAATCAGTTCACCCATCAATTTAATGACCTGGCCTTGTGTTGCTTAACCTTAACCTAGTGGTATGAAATATAATTTATGAACTATTCTCAGACCTACCCGATATGCACAAAATAAATCATACAAATCAGTTCACCCATCTATTTAATGACCTTACCTAACGTTGCTTAACCTTAACCTACCGGGATAAAAAGTATCCTATGTCCGTTTCCTGGTTCTAAGCTACCTCCTCACCAATTTTCAGCCAAATCGGTTCAGCCGTTCTTGAGTTATAAATAGTGTAACTAATACGACTTTCTTTTATATATATAGACCAGCTGACCCGCGCAGCTCCGCCCGCGCTTTAATTACATTTTGCTCCCCTTTTCCCCTCCCTACCTCCTTGATTTATGTCACTCCATCTCTCTCTTATAATAAAAATCTAATTCTATGCTATTTCTCTCCCCTCCCGCTTCGGTCCCCGTCACACTTCCCCTCTTCCTCTCCCCGTTGTCCTCTCTGAACCCTCTCCCTCCTCTCTCTTCTCCCAACTTGCTCCCTCTCACTCAGCCGATCACTCACTCCATCACCCTCCCCTCTCCCTCTCTTGCACTCTCCTCTCGTTCTATACATATATCCTCGTCAATCATGGTATCAGCGGCATAAAATATACTTTATAACCTATTCTCAGACCTACCCGCAAAATTTCATACATATCGGTTCACCAGACTCTCGTGCACGTAACTCAGAGGTTCTCAGATTTTGTTGTGCAAGGCGTTGCGAACGTTCGACACTCGACTCTCGTGCGCGTACCTGAGAGTTTCTCTGATTTTGTTCAGCAAGGCGTTGTGCACGTTCAGGTGAAGATTCTATCATACGACGTATTCTTGCTGCCCGTGCTTGAGAACTATGTTTAGAAAGTTGAGACCTGGCTCTCTTAGGCATTTTCAAATGTTTAAGAAAATGATAATAGCGTGTAATATTCTAGCTCTGAAAAGAACTGTTGTTTAGCCCTGAAAAGAACTGTTGTTTAGCCCTGAAAAGAACGGTTGGTTACCCCTGAAAAAATCTGTTGGTTAGCCCTGAAAAGAACTGTTGATTAGCTCTGAGAAGAACTATTGCGTAGGTGTAGTTTTAAGAAGGGAATCTAAAAAAAACCGCACGAAAATTATTAGAATTCGCGCGACCTCGCGTCTGAGCCGCGCGGGTACCTTACTCACTCATAGATCTAAACTCCCCTCCCGCATGCGCACCCCCGCTTTGGTGACGCTCACTTCGCAACGGGCCGTGCAGCAGAAATCTTTTAATTTATATGCAGTAATATTTTAATTTCACCATAACTTCAAAACCAAATGTCCAATTTTAATCATTCACAGACCAAATATCATCTACATAAACTGTACTTAATGATGCAATTATTTATTTTGATAAGGATTAATAGAATGAGTAAAATAAATGCGTTTAAATGTAGTCCAAACAAAATTCAAGATTTTTAAATTAAAAAATGGTTGTTGGGCCTCACTCGACATAGCACATCATACGCGCGTGTGCCGCGGAATTTTTTGGAGATATTTATAAGATCTACAATTAATTATAACATTTTATGGTTCTATCTTTTATAGTTTAGGCAGCGTACGCACAATAAGTAACTTTTCTGGTTGATTTTTTACACCTTGTGTCCGAAAAAACCCAAATATCTTACGGAACCCTATTTTTTTCCAAAATAAAATTTAGCCTATGTTACTCGTGGATAAAGTAGCTTTCGAATGGTGAAATAATTTTTAAAAACGGTCCAGTAGTTTTTGAGCCTATTCATTACAACCAAACAAACAAAGTTTTCCTCTTTATAATATTAGTGTAGATGACTTAAAGAGTGGCTACACAGTTACTAACCAGCCTCCAACAAAGGTCAAGTGGTTGGGACGTCCACCGTTGGCGTGCTGGCTACACGGTTATAAACCACAGGCACTAACTTGATAGAGTGGCTATGATTCCAGGAAAAATATCGATATGTCGATATTTTATGTTTAGATAGAGGGATATTTTTCCGAGATATTTAATATTTCGATATCTCCTTCGATCGACATACTTGATATTTTACCTAGATATATCGATATAAAAAATGAATTATCGAAAAATAATATTAAAATAAATATTTTTTGTCTAGATTACAATATCTTTGTCTTCAGCGAGGGATATAAAGAGTTGGGGCACCCACCACCCAAGTGTCTTTTCTATTTTGACAATGTTTGGACGGTTAAAATTGATATTCTTGTGATACTTAAGTAGATAACTAAAACTTGAAACCGCCAATATTCTTTTAAATAATAACGACATTTTTCATTTAATAATCTTACCCGACATATGTTTTAAAAATGTCGATACGATGTTATGTCGACACCTTATTTTTGCTCTTGCACATCTCTAACGTTACACTTGCCGTTGGCGTCCGACCAAGGCCGTTGTAGCTCTAACACCCTTGGATTTCGTTTGACCTTCATAGCTCTAACGGTCTCGGTTGGGAAGCGTCGTTGGCAACGGCAGCTCTAACCAATACGAGATGTAGCAAAAGCAAAGATAAGGTATCGATATAACATCGTATCGATATTTAAATGAAAAATAGTTTAATATTTTTACGGATTATATCGCGGTTTATTTTTTATTTTAATTATATTGAATCGATTTTAACCACCGATCAAAAAGGAGGGGTCTTATAAGTTCGACGTAGTCTGTCTGTGGCATCATAGCGCTCCAACGAGTGGACGGGTTTCAATGCGCGTTTTTTTATGTGAAAGCTAGTTAAAGGGATAGGGTTCATAGCTATGTATCATGAAAATCAGTCCAGCTGTTTAAAGATCAGCTCTTTTCCAAATAGATGTAGGGATACATTAGTTATATAGATAGTAACATACATTTTCTAGTACTTCCATTCGTCCAAAAGTCACGAAATGTACACGTGTTTATCCAGTGCTACTAAAGAATACGTGGTAATCTTGGCCAGGGTTTAATGACACAATCACTGAACCAATAAACGTAGACATACTAAATTTATACTCTCTGGACAGGACATGACGAGTAGGTGGACAAGACCCATGTGTACACAATACACCGCCCAACTGAAGTAGAACTACTATTAACTAATGATATGATAAGTACGTAAGTACGTTAACTCCATTGGAGTGTGTCCGATGTACGATTAAGATTAGCGAATCTATTCGGTGAGCACTGCGCAACGGTTCCTAACCCTTCACCGTTCCTGTAGTACACAAGACAAAAAAAAAAAAAAAAAAAAAAAAAAATTGCTTGTGGTGTTACTGTTCTTTTCATCTTTGTATAGTATATCTCATAAAATCTCTAATAATCGCCTTAAATGCGTTGTCAGTGCAGTTTATAAGCCCTGCGGTATTACCAAAAACGTTATCTACATTGTGCGAAACAGATAAGTGGTGTTTATATCTCAACTTATTGGTACTGGAAGACAACCATATATTATTTTTCTACCCGCATTAGTTTTGAATTAAACCACGCAACGCACGCCAATTTGACGTTTTTGACATTGATAGATAATAAGTGTCGTTGTCAGTCAATATAGTTCTGGTTCTAAACATAGACAGCACTCGGTTCGTTCAGAAATGTCTTTGAAAACTATTGCCATGGGATGTTGTGATTTGGGCCCAGGAAATAAAAATAATTACAAGCAATGTACTACTTGCAAAAAGGGATTTCACCTAGATTGCCTGTCTGCGACAATAGACATTGAAAGTTCCGGGTCAGGAAACTGGAAATGCCCCCTATGCAAAAAGAAGAAGCGTAATAATGATAATACACCAATACGCACATCTCCTCAAACAAAAACAGAGACAGCTGTCGTAGAGAAAAATGTAACTACAAGATCTCATAAGCGTCCGGCGCTATCCTCGCCGCCGGACCATGGCGCCTTGGAGAACAATGAAGATTTAAAGACTATTATGAGGGAAGTTGTTAGGGAGGAATTAAATGATGCTGTGTCCCAAATTAGCTCGAAAATTTTTTCCATGATAAACAAGGAGCTGCATTCAATAAAAGAAGACATAAAAGATTTCAAGGATTCTATAAACTTTTTAAGCTCCAAGTGTGACGAGTTATCCACTGCGCATCAGACTGCAAGTAAACATGTTAGCGAGTTACAATCGCAGAATCTTTGTTTGAACTCTACTGTTAAGGATCTCAACATTCGCATCAATCAACTTGAACAACAGGCGCGCTCATCTAATATTGAAATTCAATGTGTACCGGAATCGAAGAATGAGAATCTACTTCCCGTAATCTCGCGCATAGGCTCAACGGTAGGCTACGTGATTGAAGCCGAGCATATCAAGAGTTGTACACGGATCGCAAAAATTAATAGATCTTCAACTCGCCCGAGATCAATCGTAGTTCAACTCTCAAGTCCAATAATTCGCGACAGTGTGCTGGCGGCGGTAATAAAGTACAACAAATCGCATCCCAATGACAAACTAAACACGACTCACATTGGAATTAGTGGAGAGAAGCGTGCTGTATTCGTAACGGAGCATCTTTCACCTGCAAACAAGGAGTTGCACGCTGCAGCAAGAACCAAAGCAAAGGAAATGAATTTTAAATATGTTTGGGTGCGAAATGGTAAAATCTTTGTCCGGAAGAGTGATGATACAGATTATATATTAATTAGAGATAAGAATTCACTAGGAAAAATTAAGTAAATTAATATATGTATTTATAAGATTTATTCTAAACTCAATCATGCAATTGTTTAATTTTTAGCCACATTCGTGATTAATATATACTATCAAAACTGTCGAGGTTTACGAACTAAGACCAATAGTTTTCTGAGACGTCTAAGATATAGTGATTATGAGATTATTGTCTTGACTGAGACATGGCTGAGTTCAGATATAGATAGTTCGGAACTGTTTGATGAACGTTACACGGTGTACAGGAGAGACAGAGAGACTTCTAAATACGCATCTAAGAAGACTGGCGGAGGAGTCCTAGTCGCGGTATCTAAAAACCTAAAATCTAAGCGATTAAATTGCTATGAAAGTTCAAACGAGGATCTATGGGTGTCTCTGGATCTTACGACAAATAAAGGTATCCATTCTCTATTATTGTGTGCTGTATACTTACCACCGCCGGTATTGCGCAGTACAGTTGAAGATTTTATTGATAAGTGTAGTTTTGTCATTGAGCATCACAGAAGTAAGGAGTGCAATTTCTGTTTAATGGGAGACTTTAATCTAGGCGTTATTAACTGGAACGAACTAAATAGAGACGTTTTAGGTAATCGTTATCCGATCCATGCACAACTTTTTATAGATTTTATTAATGTCAACCTTTTAGTCCAACATAACAGTGTTTCCAACAGCATGAACAGATTACTGGATTTAATTTTAAGTGACCTTTCCGGATGTACTGTACACCCTGCTAGGGACATTTTAAGCAACGTTGATTCCCTTCATCCTTCCCTGAGTATATGTGTTGAGCTTGAGAAAGACACTATTATGATGCAACCCAATCCATTAAATAGGAAGCGTAACTTTTATAAGGCTGACTATGAATCCATAAGATCATATCTTTCTGGATTAGATTGGAATAATCTTTTTAAAGACTGTATTGATGTCGATGCTATGGTGGATGTTTTTTATCAATTTATTAATGATGCAATATAAAAGTTCGTTCCTTTCTCTACAAATACAAAATCAAAATATCCTCAGTGGTACACAAAAAATCTCATCAAACGTATTAAAGAAAGGAACAATATGTGGCGTAAAGTAAAAAAAAGGCATAACCCGATGGATGAAATATCTTTAAAATTATTAAACAAGCGCTGTGACAAATTAAGTAAGGAGTGTTATAGGTCACATATTGCGTGCGTTGAAGATAATATCGCTCACAATCCAAAAGCTTTCTGGTCGTATATGCAGAGTAAAAGAAAAACTCATAGTTCATACCCAACAACAATGACTGACGGCCATTTAAGTAAATCGGATGGTGTTGATATATGTAATTTGTTTGCGACTCATTTTTCTTCAGTATTCCTCGGAGATCATGAGTCACCAGAGGATACACGTGTACATATAGGTGGCAACTCTGCGACGAGCCAGTGTCTCTCAGAATTATTTATTACCGCCGAATCAATTAAAACAAAAATGCAGAGTTTAGATAAAACTAAGGGTGCTGGGCCAGACGGGATACCACCCTCATTCATATCATCACTTTTAAATGAACTAACTGAGCCCCTTTTTATTCTATATAATCAGTCATTAAAGTCCGGTATTTTTCCCGCAAAATGGAAAAGCGCTAAGGTCGTTCCAATTTTCAAGTCGGACGACGACAGTGACGTCAAAAATTATAGACCTATTTCTATTTTGTCTACTTTTGGAAAGTTACTTGAATCGTTAGTCAGTCCCCATATACAGTGGTTTTTCCAACCATTTTTAACCCCGTACCAACATGGATTTGTACGGGCTAGGTCCACACAAACAAATTTAGTGTCCTTTACAGAGATCCTCTCGGAAGCTTTAGATATGAAAAAGCAAGTTGATATAATATTCACGGATTTTAGCAAAGCCTTTGATAGGGTCTCTCATCCGGTTCTCATGCGGAAGTTACATCTATATGGTTTTTCTGGTACTTTGCTGCAATGGTTGAAATCATATTTATCCAATCGCAATTTTTACGTAGTTGTAAATGGCTATTGTTCCGATAACTATCAAGTCACTTCTGGTGTCCCTCAAGGATCCCACCTAGGGCCTATATTGTTTAACATATTTATAAACGATATAACCTCAGTTTTCAAGCATTCTTGTCCACATCTTTTTGCTGATGACCTAAAATTTAGCAGAATTATTGACTCGGTTGAAGACATCCATCTACTCCAATTGGATATAGACCATCTTCAAGAATGGTGTATTTTGAATGCTATGCATTTAAACCCTAATAAGTGCGCACACATGAAATGCACCAGAAAAATTAAGAAAATCGAATCATCATATCATATAGGAGCACACGTGATTATGGAAGTAGATTATATAGAAGACCTAGGGGTAACATTTGATAATAAACTCACTTTTGTTCCTCACATGGAACGTATAATATGTAAGTCATCTAAATTATTAGGGTTCATGATTCGTAATTGCAAAGACTTCCGCAAAGCTAAGACTAAGTTATTGATTTATAATACCTTGGTACGCAGCTCGATTGAGTACTGTAGTACAGTCTGGCGACCTCACTATGCTAGTCATTCACTGAGAATTGAAAGAATTCAAAAACGATTTCTATACCATCTCGCTTTCTCGCTGGGTATAGCTAGGAAAAAGAGGTCTTACAGCAGTAGGCTAAAGTTTTTTAATGTTAGTTCACTATCACAACGGCAAGGGTTGTTGGACTTAATGTTTTTATATAAGATAGTACGAAACAGAATAAACTCAACAGATCTACTTCAAAAATTAACTTTAAAGTTCCTTTAAGAAATCCTAGAGGCAAACTGATACCACTAGCTCCCCCATTTCGGCGCACTGTCTTAGGTTACAACTCGCCTATACCCAGAATGTGTAGACTTTACAATAGTGTAAGTACTAATTCTCCGTGTGATATTCATCTCGATTCCTTTAATACATTTAAGAGGTACATCAACGTTGCTATAAAACATGATACTAACCATTAGTTTAGGGGCAACAAAAGTACTTATGTATCTAATTTCTAATTATTATTAAGTTTAATTTAACCTATTTTTTTGTAACGCTTTGAATATGTTTGCATGTCGTGTTCACCTTCAAAAGGTTGCACTTCTAGCTGTAAAACTTACTTTAATAGTATATGTTATGTCTTGTAGCATTAGTGAATGAATTGTTGTGTCAACCAATGGTGAACCAAAATAAATAAATAAATAAATAAATAAGACTACTAAACATAAAATATCGACATATCGATATTTTTCCTGGAATCATAGCCACTTTATCAAGTTAGTGCCTGTGGTTTATAACCGTGTAGCCAGCACGCCAACGGTGGATGTCCCAACCTCTTGACCTTGGTTGGAGGCTGGTTTATAACCGTGTAGCCACGGTGTTATGAGATCACAATTGTTTTCTTGGATGTATATTGCATAATTACTATTTAGGGCCAGTGGGCACTTAATGGTTCTAGAATAATGTTATTTACATCTTGTCGCGCGACATCCAAACATTTCGATGCAATTTATTGTAAAATGTAATGTTATCGTTTTAATTAATAATTTATTATTAGGTAATTGAACTTTATTTAAGCAAGAAGCTTATAAATGTACTGTATTTATGTATTATAGGTATTGGTACAATTATTATCGTTTTTTACGCCCCGGGATATCGGGATATGTTTCGGCTTTAAATAATTGAATGCGTAAGTACTTAGGCACTACATTTTTAATGCCTCATGATTTTTTGGATATTTAACGGATATATTTATTTAACGGAAGGGGATGCGAAAGATGGATTGACATGATTTGTTTTGTGGATGCGGATAAGGATAAGGATGAAAAATATAAGATAACGGATGCGCATATGGATAAGTATGAAAAATTTAATACTTACCTACCTAATATTTTTTTGTTCTTACAATCAATCAATTTGCAAAATCTTCATTCATGCCCTTGTCGTAACTTGGCGATCCCAGCTGATAGTAAGCGATCATCCAATCGTGGATGGTAAAGTTCTCAAGCTTATTGCAGACACAAGGTCACTTTGTCAATCTGCAGAATTTGTAGATGCAAAGAAAATGAATGTCGTCAGATGGACGGTGGATGGACGTCAGCACATGACAGTAATTTCTTGTAAATCATTTCCTTAATTTTTTAGGACACACTGCCATCTATTGGCGAGTAGTATAATTACAATTATAGATATTTATATTAGCGCCATCTATTGAAGGTACTAAAAAACAGTATAGAAACTAAATTTCGCTGGATTGTTCACCAAATTTCCGCTAGATGTTACTAAAGCGCGTAAACACCGCGTTTATTTAAGTCAATCTGGTGTGAACTTGGGGCCGTACGAAAATAGTTCACCAAATTGACATACGGTGGAAACCATGTAGTTTTTATTTTGAATATCGCCTCGCGAATTTATATTTTATATTTATAATATACCCGTGTTATACTAGATGACTGTAGAAATGGAGGCAGGGTAAATATCCCATGAGGTTTTCTGCATGTGTGCTCTAATATTTGCGCAAGGCGTTGTTGCCGCAATTGTTTTGGTTTATCATAACCTCTTTTGTGTGTTTTTCTGCGTTTTCTCCACTGAATTAATAGGAGTTTCGATTTATATTTAGCATATACTCATCTGTTTTAACATTAAGAATTAATATAATGTTCTATATGACGTCTACTCTTTGGTATTTTATTACATCCTATATTTGGACCTATTTTTAACATCCCTTTTTTATTTTCTGCAAGTGTAATGTTTCTGTACCCGGCCACTTCAAAGAGACTAAAACTAAAGATCTCGAGATTTTTGAACTGAGTAGTTCTCACAAGCATCTTGGTTCTCACCCACTAAATGACATTTAGCAATCATACACTTAAGAACATTTAGTAATATTAAAGTTGTTTAGTTTTATCAGCCAATGAACTTACTGGTTTAGCTGTTAGGAATCATCATTCTACAGTGATAGAGTCAATTGACGTAAAGATCAATTGCGCCATTAGATTCATATACTTATCATGTCTATTAATACAGAAAAAAGTGTCGTTTAATTTAAAGGCAAAATTATATTTTAAGCCTTTTAACCAACCAGTAAATAATATGTAATATATACGTCGCGTCAACTTGATATTACTTTTCTATGTTATTCTTAGTGCCTGCTTGCCCTTCATTAGTTATGTTACACATGAGGACACAAATAGCACGTAATGATTCGCAAACAATGGTGTCTTTTTTAAAGCGCTTAAAATAATTTGTTAGTTAGACATTTCTAAGTTATGGCTAACATACACGTGCACGTGAAATAATAATATCTTCTAGAAACGGTCATCCGATCCCAAACTAAGCAGAGCCTGTACTATGAAAACCAGACAACAGATACTAATACTAACATCAATTTTTTTTTATACAAACTTAAATAGATAATAACACCTAGACACTTCGTGGGAATCGAACGCACGACCCATCGGGGCCTGGCTTATAAAATACCTACTATCAGTTCAGAGATAGATGCAATCAATTAATTTTTGCAATCATTATCTAACTCATAATCAGCAGCAGCGACGTCAACTGCTGAACAAAGGCCTCCCCCTTAAAAGGGAGGGGTTGCCATAATCCCCACGCTTGGCAGGCGGCTTGGGGTTCGCAGTATAGGTGGTAGGTAATCCAATAGAAAGACGCTGCTGCCCGACTTCATGTTATCCCAACGAGAGGAAATGGGAGTAGGAAGTATTATCTATCACAGATAAGGGTTCATTAAATATAAAATGAAAATCTATACTTATAATAAAACTGTAACAGGTCCATTTCTGTACATTGAAGATATTTAGAAAATTATATTTGGAGGGCATTCTATAACCGATACTGAGGCCGAAAATGTAATTTTTTTAATTTTTGTCTGTCTGTCTGTCTGTCTGTCTGTCTGTCTGTCTGTATCACGGCTGAGCATCACGCCTAAACTACTGAATGGATTCAAATGAAACTTGGCATGATTTTAAAACTTACTACGAGGTAGGACATAGGATACTTTTTATCCCGTAATCTAGCACGGTTCTTTTGGGAGAGGGGATTAAAGTCATAATGGGTACTTGGTTATACGCTTGGTCAGATTGTATCAATTTTTCTTTATAATATAATAAATATTAGTAAGGGAACACTCATAGAGAGTTGTTATCAAGGTTTTGTAATCGATCGGGTTAAGCAACGTTAGGTAAGGTCATTAAATAGATGGGTGACCGTTTAACGCCATTTGAACTAAACGGGTACGTGCTTCGGAGAGCAAGTAAAAAGTGGGTCCCAGTTCTTAACCGACTATAAAAAAAGAGGTGATGTGTTCGATGCGAATGTCTGTTATTAAAAGTTTAGTTAACGTAAAAATAGCGCAGGCGGAGCTGCGTGGGTCAGCTAGTACTTATAATAAAACTGTAACAGGTCCATTTCTGTACATTGAAGATATTTAGAAAATTATATTTGGAGGGCATTCTATAACCGATACTGAGGCCGAAAATGTATTCTTTTTAATTTTTGTCTGTCTGTCTGTCTGTCTGTATCACGGCTGAGCATCACGCCGAAACTACTGAATGGATTCAAATGAAACTTGGCATGATTTGAGATCTTACTACGAGGTAGGACATAGGATACTTTTTATCCTATAATCTAGCACGGTTCTTTTAGGAGAGGGGATTAAAATCAAAATGGGTACTTGGTTATACGCTTGGTCCGATTTTATCAATTTTTCTTTATAATTATAATAAATATTAGTAAGGTAACACTCATAGAGAGTTGTTATCAAGGTTTTATAATCAATCGAGTTAAGCAACGTTAGGTAAGGTCATTAAATAGATGGGTGACCGTTTAACGCCATTTGAACTAAACGGAGAGCAAGTAAAAAGTGGGTCCCAGTTTTTAACCGACTGTAAAAAATTAAGAAAGAAAGAAAGAAAGAAAAACATTTATTCAGCGACATCTAAATCTAACTTATCTATTACAATTTTTATTTTAACCACTCAGCATGTGCCGTTGCTCCTATTTGGAACAACGACGCTGAACTTCTGTGGACACCCGTTGACGAGAGCGCATCTGAGCGCAACAGCATACACCGCACATAAAATACTTAAGTATAACAAAGAAAAGAAGGGAAAAATAAAATAAATAAATAAATAAACAATAAACAATCACAAGCAAACCAGGAGACATACAAGAACATGGAAGTAAACAATTATTTAAAAGTGACGGTTTTAGTCTATATTAGGTTATGTATTCTATGCGAATGTCTGTTATTAAAAGTTTAGTTAACGTAAAAATAGCGCAGGCGGAGCTGCGTGGGTCAGCTAGTATAAAATATTTCTAAAGTACAAGGAACACCTTGTGCAAGGAACCGTCCAGGTAGGTACCGCCGCAGTGTCAGATTTTCTGCCGCCAAGCAGCAGTGTGTAAACATTGCTGTGTTCGGGCGTGAAGGGCACTGTAGTACGAAGAATTAATCAAAAAGTATAAAATCTTTACGTTTTAGACTTAATATCTAATGTCTTAAGGGTCGGCAACGCGCTAGTGATTCTTCTGGTACTGCTGGCGTCTATAGGCTGCGGTGACTGCTTACCAATCAGGCGGGCCAAAGTTAGTCCCACAGAGTATATTAATATATAATTATACCTACGTTAGTCCTTCGTAGTATGTGATAATGACTAACTGCCGCACCTACAAACGTCAATTATAGTTAATTTTCATTAAGTCATATTTTAAAATGGATTCTTTCGACTTTCGAAGCCAATTAAACTTAATACGCGGATAGTGAGTTAGATATACCTATGTATCAATAATCTCGTACCTAATTAATACTAAAAGATAATCATAAGAGACTCGGCGAGTCGAAATAAATAGATTACTAAAAATGATTTAATTGTAATTAAAGTTAATTGATGTTTGTAAGTTCGGCAGTATGACTATTTTGTTTTCAGTCGGGCTTTTTGTGCTTTTATAATTATACCTGTTTCTAACGTTAATCTTTGTCTACTACAGAGGCAACTCCGGTAGGCTGGGTGAGCAGGGAGATCCGCAGTGGTATATTGACTCAGCGTACGCCTCTTCACTCAAGGTTTCGCTTCGTTTACCGACAAGACAATTTCTAGAAGGTAAGTAATTATTTATCTAAATACCCATAATGAAACTTGAGAAGTATAATACCACAGATGGGTGATAAAAAATTTTAGAAACGGATTTTCGAAACATAACTGCTGCCCCGGAATATAGATGTCGCTAGTGCGGAATTATTATTAGTAAATATCTTGCTCTCAATAATTTATTTTGAATAATAATACCTAACTGATACTTGTTATCAGATTTTCAGAATTAATAATAATTAACAATACAGCGCTCATTATTTGGATATATATACGCGAATAAAATATACCACATAAACATTGAAATGAAATAAAACTAATTTTACAGATTACGTACAAATAACACGAATACTGTGCTATTTTGCGTTAACTTGAAATATTAGACTTTTACTTATAAATACCGAAGGAACTCATAATAATATTTTTAGAAAAATCATTTACATGTCGTTTTCAGATTTTTATCATCCGTGGTTTCGGCAGAGGTTCATAATGGGTATGGTGACAGTTGTGATTCACCCCCCAGTGGAATGAAAACCTATTGTTTTAAAATAATAATTACTAGAATACCTATTTCATGTATTGTACGTCCTGCACTGCCCTAGTGTAACAATGTGTTTTGTCCATATTAGCCTTCTGTTAAATGTCCTTTTGGAATGGTTTATAATTATTATATTAATTTGTAACGTCAAAGTTGAATAATATTTTGTGCTGTGTGAATTGTGTTATTTTTGTATAAAGCGCCATCTCTTTGTTTCTATACCAACTAAAATAAACTGTGACTTCATGATTCTTCAAGTGCAGTTCCGTATTAATTTAGTCCACCTATACTAGATGGCGCTGTTAACATAATGAATTATGTAGCAAGCGTTGATAGAACAAGTAATAGGTTGTGAATACCATGGATCTAGCTAGAATAATAATATATTTCTAGTTAATTGTGAATACTCTTCTTTTATTTATTCATCATCATCAGCCGAACGTCGTCCACTGTTGAACAAGGGTCTCCCCCATAGAAGGGAGGTGTTGCCATAATCCCCACGCTTGGCAGACGTCTTGGGGATCCCAGTATAGACCGTAGGTAATCCAATAAAAAAAAAGACGTTGCTGCCCGTTTTCTTGTTTTCCTCTTACGGACACCTAACGGGAGGAGATGGGAGGGTGGTATTCTTACCCGGACACCCCACGAGTCAATTATTTGGTTACGTTGGTTTGATTTATTATACTCTTATCTATGATCTGATGCTGAACTGAACCATCCGAAAATGGTTAGTTAGTTAGGTACATACTTACATAAAAAAGTAATTAAAAAAAATACATTATAACCGTTTTATACCGAAAAATAATGATGGCGATAAATACCAATCAGTAAAAAGTCAATCAATCGAATGACTCAGCTGCTACAATGTTTTTGTAAAACTTTTTTTTAAATAAAAATTTAAAAAACATTTAGAAAATTTTAATCTAATACCCACTTTCTCCGTAATGTATATCTGAGAGCTGTGAAGTTAAGAGAAAGTAATTACCTACCTACCTACTAATCACTCTCATTGGAATGATTAGGCACGTACTACGGTATCCATACATAAATCATTGCATTTTGAGATTGGCCTTTGACCTTTATTCAACATAAAAAAAACGATGTAGGCTTATAGGCTGAAAAGCGTTTGTACCGTTTCGTACGCACTTTTTTTTAGGCAAAGACTCATTCTATTGAGTTAGTAAGCGTTTGTCTATTTTCCCCTACAAATCGTAAGCAGGTTTCTTTAGTCCTTCCTCTATGTGGCGGCTTCGTGTGGCGGGTCACCCCCTTCCCTCTAATATGGTTGAGGGGAGTGATGGCTGCTGCTCGAGTCAACTCGTACGCGGGTGCTGCTTGGGGGGACTGGTCCAACTACTATCCCTTTTGGCCTTTTAGTTTGTTGTAATTTTTGTCGTAATTTATTGTTTTCTTCCTTACTCCCTTGCTTTATGTTTCGAACGGCAGGACACACTATCGCTAATGTCGATTCATTTGTAACAAAACAATGTTTAAAAAAAGTGAAAAAATGACAAGCCCGCTGAGTTTCTTGCCGGATCTTCTCAGTAGAGGCCGCGTTGTGATCCGGTGGTAGCTTTTAAAATATGACCATTCAATAGTGCTAGCGTTAAGCCTATTTGAAATAAAGATTTTTGAGTTTGAGTATGAGGCAGGTGAACTATTTAAAGTTATATACAGTTATATATATTGATAAGTAAGTGACACGGAATGGGTTTGATCTGTCACAAGAGCTATAAATACTGCAAACGGTAGAGACATATTGTCGTGTATATGATATTACTTATGCATTTCGATTTTCTTACTCGTGCCTACGGTTCTTACTTGAAAATAAGCATTCTATAGTACTTGTACATATTCTAAAGATTCAATAAAGAAAAAATAATGAGTTTCAATACAGGGTGTAAGGGACTACGTACCGAAAACATTTTTATAAGATTTCTCATATTGTCCGTTACAACATTACACAAACCATTTATATGGTAAATGACAAATGACTAACTTTTTAATTTCTGAGCATGTATGAATACGTGCGGAATAATATTTATTTTTCAAATTACATTGCTAATTTCATTCAATAAGAGCTATGTCGGTGACCTTGGTTCTTCAGCGAATCTCATTCCGGATTCTGTCGCGCAAAGAAACTCCGAGCATAGCTCTCTCCATAGCTCGTTGTGTGACTCTGAGCTTCTCCAAAAGGCCAGCTGTTAAAGACCACGTCTCAGTACCATAAGTCATCATGATTGTCTGTAAAGGAAGATAATCCATGCGTCGGATCGGCATGTAAAAAGTAGGTCCTGCGCCTGACCTCTCCCCGGTCATTATATCTACCTAATGTTAGTATCCTGACGGCGTTCTTCATTACTTTTTTATTTATTTATTTATTTAATGGGTAAGTAAACAAAATAGGTTATACAATACATTATGAACTCGCCAAACTTTACAGTTTGATGACGAGACACGCTCTGGTTTATACTAACTGCTTAACCTACCTTATTTTAACATGCAATATGGTACATGCTTTAAAAATTCAACATTACTGAACTAGATCTTGGGCTCACGTCACCCATTTGCTTGAGATAAGCCTAAAGCTCCGCGAATAACCTGACCTCAAAGCTCTCTCATCCGGCTCCTACCATCTCGCGAAGATGCCACTCCGTCTAACGTGACTGCGCGACTCCATTCCGCATTTTGAACCACGGTCTTCTTGATCGCGGTCATTAAAAATATACGTCAATGGTATGCCAGTAGACCGTTCACTAATCCAACCCTTTAGCAATGAAATAAAGAATCCAAGAATATCCGGGGAGACAATTTATATATGTGTTTTTTATGGGAACAGGTGAGAATGGAGGTATTATGTATTTTATAGTAGGTACTATTATATTATATACGACTACATAAATTATGTCAAATCATTTGGGATGTCTGGGAATTTTTATATTTAATAAATTCGTAATAATACAATAATGTAATGATTTAGATTTCTGGATCGAGATGGCTGCCAAGAGCACAGTATGTACCTTTATTACGCTAATAATATAAATATCACTAATTGTAGACCTCACAAAATTCAGTTATCGTTAATTCTTATAAGGTAAACCATTTGTATACTTAAATCTAATTATTTCGTCTCTCGGTGTTGTTTATGCTTATTTTCTATTATTCAGTAAGAGATCATTGATATCTCTATTTATTAACTGGATCTTACTATTTACTATTACAAATGGTTATGAGCGCCCTCACCCGGATAAAGCTCATAACATAAATCAATTCAAAAATGTCACTGGATATGCAGTCTGCATCCTAACTGGAACCAAGTTTAATAGTAGTAATAGTAGTAGTAGTAGTCCCTTTAAATCTAGTAACTTGGTGCCTTACAGGTGGACTGAATCTAGTTGGTGTACCCGTAAAAATCTTTCGTTCTGAGGTTATATCGACCTGTGCGATGTTTACTTGTCTCCCGCTTTCCAAAGTAGGGTAGAATTTATATTTTTCTAACTCCTCCTATCATCATCATCATCATCATCACCAGCCAGAAGACGTCCACTGCTGAACATAGGCCTCCCCCTTAGACCGCCACAATGAACGACAATTTGCTATTTGCATCCACCGGTTGCCTGCGACGCGAACAATGTCGTCGGTCCACCTAGTGGGAGGCCTGCCTACGCTGCGTCCTCCGGTTCGTGGTCGCCACTCGAGAACCTTTCTTCCCCAACGGTTATCGGTTCTTCGAGCGATGTGGCCTGCCCACTGCCACTTCAACTTGCATATTCTACGAGCTATGTCGGTGGCCTTGGTTCTTCGGCGAATCTCCTCATTCCGGATTCTATCGCGCAAAGAAACTCCGAGCATAGCTCTCTCCATAGCTCGTTGTGTGACTCTGAGCTTCTCCAAAAGGCCAGCTGTTAAAGACCACGTCTCAGTACCATAAGTCATCACTGGCAACACACACTGGTTAAAAACCTTTGTCTTCAGGCACTGCGGAATTTCTGATGAGAAGATGTCACGTAGTTTCCCGAACGCTGCCCATCCGAGTTGGATTCTTCGGGCGACCTCTTTGTCGAAGTTGGACCGACCTAACTGGATTGTTTGTCCTAGGTATACGTAGTGGTCAACAACTTCGATTGTATCGTTCCCAACAACTACCGGTACGGGTGCAACATGGACATTAGACATGATCTTCGTCTTGTCCATGTTCATTTTAAGACCCACCTGTTGGGAAACGCTACTGAGGTCGCTGAGCATTGTATTGAGGTCCTCCAGCGACTCTGCCATAATGACTATATCATCGGCAAAACGAAGTTGAGTGATGTATTCGCCATTGATGTTGATGCCGAATCCGTACCAGTCCAAGAGCTTGAAAACGTCCTCCAATGCGTTAGTGAACAGTTTCGGAGAAATAACGTCTCCCTGTCTCACGCCTCGCTGCAATGGGATTGGTTTCGTGCTCTCGTCCTGTAGTCGGATCGACATGGTGGCGTTTCTGTACAAACACTTCAACACTTCGATGTACCTATAGTCGATATGGCACCGCTGGAGGGACTGCAGTACCGCCCTGGTCTCGATTGAATCGAAGGCTTTTTCGTAGTCCACAAACGCTAGACATAATGGCCGATTATACTCCTCAGTCTTCTGTATAATCTGGCGGAGCGTATGTATGTGGTCTACGGTGCTAAAGCCTTTTCGGAACCCGGCTTGTTCGGGAGGCTGGAAGTCATCAAACCTGCGTTCGAGACGGTTCGTAATGACTCTCGAAAACAGCTTGTATACATGGCTCAGGAGTGAGATAGGTCTATAATTCTTCAACAAGGTGTTATCACCTTTTTTGAAGAAAAGAACCACCACACTCCCGTGCCATGCTTCTGGCGTAGTACCCTGGAGTAAGACGGAATTAAATAACTTCTGGAGGACTAAAAGTACCGGTTTTCCACCCGCTCTCAGAAGTTCTGTTGTGATTCCGTCTTCACCCGGTGCCTTGTTGTTCTTAAGCTGTTTGAGAGCCATTCTAATCTCGTACAGGCTGATGTCTGGGATGTCCTCAGTGTAGTGTAGTCACTCCTCCTATATACTTTTCTAATTAAATTTGTTACGGGTTCCAAGACAATTTAGCGTTTCCCCGGGACTCGCCGAGGGTCAAACCTCGATGTCTTCACTGGTGACCAGTGTAGATCCTGGTCACTCGTGACTCGTGTCAGTCACAGTGGTGGGAATGAGGGTCCCAAAAAAATAAAAAGTCTGCATCTTACGCAACAGTCATTATGAAATAGACGAGTTTGAAAGACTTCACAGGAGATACGGATAATTATCAGGACATATCCATACTAATAACTATTAAATATAATGTTTTTAGAAGAAAATAGAAACATTTTTTACTTAAAATAATTAACTAAATGTATGGAGCTGCATCCATCTCTGTAACATGGGTGACTCCCACCGTTCTGCGAAAATACTCCTAATAGCGTTTTATTTAATGTTGTCTTTTGTAACGCGAATACTACTTCTTCTATCTTCAGATAGTAAAAAAATACCGCAAAACTAAGTTTGTTTGTCGAGGTTTTTTTAGGAATACTAAAAATCTGCTTAAAAAGATAGTTTTATTTTTCCTGTAGAATATTGATAGGCGATATTGGAGATATGGGAACGGTACTTCTTGTCATTTTTTATTATAAGCCAAAAATTGGCTTCGCGCCAGATATACCATTGGATTGTACCATTAATGGTACAAATGGCACTAAGTTCTCCCATTTATACCTGTAATAGGTGGTACTAGTTAATACTAGTTATACCATTAGATATTACATCGTATAAATGGTTTTACTTGTCCCATCAATACCCTTAATGGTATACGTGGGACAACTTAGTGCCATTTGTACCATTGGATTATACCTTTATTGCAATACAATTTACGTGACGTAAAAGAAAATAAAAATCTGTTTTGAAATGTGCAAATCAAGTCCTTTCTTAGGATACCTCGTTCGATGTAATAGTCTCACTTTGAAATTTGATGACCAGTTTGGACCCATTGAGGTAATATGTATCAATTTTTCAAAACCTATTAAAAATAAAAAAATTGCGATGAGATTGGGTTCTAAAACTAGTTTATCGATAGTCTCAGAAGTTCTTGAAATATACCTAGGTGTGTGTGTCAGACAGAGGAAGTCGCACCATAAGGGTTCCTATTATACCTTTCGGGTATGGAACCCTACAAATAAGAAATTTTAAGTTCGTTTTACATTTTGGATTCGAAATTAGAGTTGTCTAGCCAGTTTTTTCACCCGCAATAGTTTATCGATAAAAATAATCGTACATAAACATTATCGAGTTGACGGCGTCCGATGACTCAGAACGGGACGCATTGAGAGTTTCACACTTTTTCATAACATCCTGAAACATTGCCAAATTCATGTTGACGCGGTATTTTGAATATTATAATTATATGATTGGGTGGGGTGCCATTGAGAACGGGCAGCGAGTTATTAAAGTGACTTCAAAATGGAGGTTCTGTATTCGAGGCGCATACATGAGGGTGGAATTTTGTAATGCCACCTGAAGGGGAAGTACTCTTAATACTGTAGATAGAAAATTTTACTCAAAGAAAACATTCCTTTATTTTTTTAAAGAAAGAAAACTGCATTCGAAGATTTTTAAAAATTCGCTTGCCGCACCCAGTAATCGAACCGACTAAAATCTCTAAAAGTTGCACCCTGTACTTTTATTGCATCGATCGTTAGGGTCAATTATAAGGATGAAATCTCTCTAACAAACTTCATAAATTAAATAAAAGGAAAACAATGAAATCTTAAATTATTAATTCAATGGATCAAGTTAAAGCACTTTTACTCAAAGATCCATCTGTTTACTTATGTTATTAATTAATAATTATCATTGACGTCATTTATCCATTAAAATGACGTATTACTATTTAGATAAGACGATTGCAATTTGCACGTGTTTGTAATGCAGACTCCTTTCTTAGATGCGACATAACTCCGTGTGTATCGCAGTTTAAATATGGAATGTTACATTTGAAAATGGATTGTCATCTGTTATTCACATTTGATTGTTTTTACAAAATCATTTCATATTTGTGTCACGGTAAAAATGGCTTATCAAAAACAATTTGATTTAATGGAAGCTTATTTTTTAAATAACAAAGATGTGAATCGTGCTCTGCGGTGGTATGAAGAAAGATATCGAGATCGACAGGCACCAACTCTGTTTGTACTGAAAAGAATGGTAGACAATTTAAAGAATACGGGTAGTTACATAAAGCGACGGCAAACTCTTCAGCAGAACAACTTCGATTTTGATCTAAATGTTTTAACATACTTCGAAGCATTTCCGAAGGCTTCAAGCAGAGATGCTGCCGAAGTAATTGGAACAACCCATACTCACGGAGTTATGTCGCATCTAAGAAAGGAGTCTGCATTACAAACACGTGCAAATTGCAATCGTCTTATCTAAATAGTAATACGTCATTTTAATGGATAAATGACGTCAATGATAATTATTAATTAATAACATAAGTAAACAGATGGATCTTTGAGTAAAAATGCTTTAACTTGATCCATTGAATTAATAATTTAAGATTTCATTGTTTTCCTTTTATTTAATAATAGGTGGTGGTAGGTAATCCAATAGAAAGACGGTGCTGCCCGTCTTCTTGTTTTCCCTCAGTCACTTACGACCACCCAACGGGAGGAGATGGGTATTTATGTAATATTAATTAAAATGCGTAATATTCATATATGTTAGTCTATATAGGCTTCTAAACAAATGTATCAAATTACACGGTATGCTTGTATTTAGGTTTCTCCGCGGATTTCTCAGGAACTATGAATCCGATTGCAATAATAATTTTTTGATAGTTTGGATATTTTTCACCTTATAGAAGAGTACCAGTTTCATCAAAATCGGTTCAGTAATTTAAAAGATATTAGCCTTTTAATGTTTTTCTTTAGTAAGTTACTCTAACATATAGTATGTTCGAATTGCATGATACTGCTGATAGCTATCTTGGTAAAATAAGTTTGTATCTAACTGAACGGTTCCTTGGACGGAAAAACCTACCTTCAAGTTGTTTTTTTAAATAGTATTCGCTACGAACCAATTCATAAGCCACGATTTGTGATTACATTATCGCTATCACTAGCACCTTACGCATTCCCAGCGATGCGGGCCGCTGTCCCAAATTGCATAGATTTTATAATTTGGCATCGCTCACAGTAACTTAGTTTAGACCGTTCGAATGATATTTTGTCATATTATTTATATTTAATTCATGTGACGAACATTTGTCGGCGATTAGGTGGGACGGCGAGCGTAATACAGTTCAAAATAGAGTGTGTTTTATTAGGCGTTGGAATTTAGAATATTTAATTAGAATTAAATGAAGAATATTTTAAGAATGTCTTAGAGACTGAAAATTGGTGTCAGTGAAAAAAATTAAAACACGGGCGAAACTGCACAGGCTAGTGTATGTCATTTTCTTTATCGATTATAACTTCATCATCATCACCGCCAGCCATGAACGACACTTGGCAATTTTCATCCACCGGTTGCCTGCGACGCGCACAATGTCGTCTGTCCACCTAGTGGGAGGCCTACCTACGCTGCGTCTTCCGGTTCGTGGTCGCCACTCGAGAACCTTTCTTCCCCAACGGTTGTCAGTTCCTCGAGCGACGTGGCCTGCCCATTGCCACTTCAACTTGCAGATTCTGAGAGCTATGTCGGTGACGTTGGTTCTTCGGCGAATCTCCTCATTGCGGATTCTGTCGCGCAAAGAAACTCCGAGCATAGCTCTCTCCATAGCTCTTTGTGTGACTCTGATCTTCTATTATAACTTATATTAATGTTATATTCGGCTTAGTATTTTTCAAAAAGTTTATGTTTTAAGCTTCCATCAGCCGCGATTTTATAGATTGATTGATTGCTAAAAAAGACGCAAGGTACGTAAACACCCTTAAGTGATAAACGTGTGTTCTGTTCAGATATGGTCCAGACTAAGTGATTTACTTCTTCATTTTTAATAAGGACTTAAGTATGGACTGGAACAGTTTGCCTGCGTCAGTTTTCCCGCCTGATTATATTGTCTTCAAGATTAGAGTAAATAGGCTTAAGCTAGTGTACTTTACCATACACACTAGCTTGTGTGCTTTAGTGTGTATGCATCGCTGTGTTCCGGCATGAAGGACACTGTAGCTGGTGAAATTACAGGACACAAAGTCACAAGTGTCTTAAGGGTCGGCAACGCGCTAGTGATTCTTCTGGTGTTGCTAGCGTCTATAGGCTGCGGTGACTGCTTACCATCAGGCGGGCCGCATACTTGCTTGCTACCTTGGTTGTATAAAAAAGAAAAAAATACCATCCTCGGTTTTGTCGCCGCATTCCATCAGGTGGGACTTCAATCAAGCATTAGCTGATTTTTTTTTACACACAATGACAGTTTTTCTATTAGTTGCACAATAATTACAAAATAAAATAATTATATGCCAGCATTTCTATGCAATGGTAGTTTAGTACTGGTAGAAACAGTTTGGCCTTGTGCTAATTAGATCGTCTGGACCGCTGGAATCACTATTTTGTATTAATAGACAAAGTGACAATATATTTTAATGGGTGGAATTATTATACCGTTGAGAGATTCTGTAAAAAAGAAACACCCCATGTCCATAGTAGATAAAACGTTTTCCTTGCACACTGCCTACTTAGTACTTATTATTATAGTAGTCCGACCAGTCCCTCCAAGCAGCACCCGCGCACGAGTTGACTCGAGCAGCAGCCATCAGAGCCAGGAAAAATCATATATTCTTTCTAGGTTTTTTAGTTATCTATACTTATAATAAAACTGTAACAGGTCCAATTCTGTACATTGAAGATATTTTGAAAATTATATTTGGAGGGCATTCTATAACCGATACTGAGGCTGAAAATGTATTTTTTTTTATTTTTGTCTGTCTGTCTGTCTGTCTGTCTGTCTGTATCACGGCTGAGCATCACGCCGAAACTACTGAATGGATTCAATTGAAACTTGGCATGATTTGAGATCTTACTACGAGGTAGGACATAGGATACTTTTTATCCCGTAATCTAGCACGGTTCTTTTGGGACAAGGGATTAAAGTCAAAACGGGTAGTTGGTTATACGCTTGGTCCGATTTTATCAACTTTTCTTTATAATATAATTAATATTAGTAAGGGACACTCATAGAGAGTTGTTATCAAGGTTTTGTAATCGATCGGGTTAAGCAACGTTAGGTAAGGTCATTAAATAGATGGGCGACCGTTTAAGGCCATTTGAACTAGACAGACCCGTTTAGTGCTTCGGAGAGCAAGTAAAAAGTGAGTCCCAGTTTTTGACCGACTATAAAAAATGAGGTTATGTATTCGATGCAAATGTCTGTTATTCAAAGTTTAGTTAACGTAAAAATGGCGCAGGCGGAGCTGCGTGGGTCAGCTAGTCCTAAATAAAACTCGACAAACCAACTAAGTTTTGCGGTTTGGTTTTATTGCTATCTGAGGTATTACCAATAGTAAAATATCTTTGATATGTGCAAAGAAGGTAAGTAACCCTCGGTGCACGAGTCCGACTCGCACTTAACCGATATTTATTTTTTCATAAGTTCTATACTTTTAGACTGATAAATAATTAGTGTTATTGGTAATGGACCGTTCTAATTATACATAAATAAAAATAAAATATCATTGGTATAGGCCACGCACGATCATACCGTATCGTTTCTGGCTCGCCCTCTTGTCCGGTGAAGCTGTAATGGCCATCTGCGGCCAACAGTATTACTCCTACACAAAAAAAAACAAATACCGTATCAAACATAAAAAATATGCATGAAAACAATTACTAACATAGCCACGGAACTAAATTACTAACATAGCCTATGTGTAGCCGAAATATTAATTGTTAGGCATTAAATTCGCCTATGTTGTCCATATAGTGTAGTAGACCACAAGTGGCTATCGCGCGCGTCTCAGCTTCTTTTGTAGCCGCTTCTAGCTTCAAGTGGCGGCGATTGTGGATGTGGCTAGTGGCCCGTGTGAGGCGACCCTAAGATCTTTTTAGAGATCATAAACATGATTAGTTTATAGTTATTGCGGTGCTTTGAACTCTGGAATGTGAATTTTGATGTTGACGTTTGTGACGTCACTGACGTCTATATGATTCTAACCTTTAAATGACGTACTTAGCAATGTTTGTGTTAAGATGGTGTCTCATTAACGGCTAGCAGAATATTAATTATCGCTGAGTGCCTACAGTGTTCTGCGTCGCTGAGCGAATAGTTAATGCTTGCTACGTCGGTGATCTGTGTTTTGGAGCGCAGTATGGTGTTTCGAACATGATCCGTTTATCACCAAGAATACTGCGCTCCATATTTCGTTGGCATACTTTGAGTTTGGACTTCTGGATGTAAGTCAAAGATCATGTCGGTGCGCCGTATGTCAATATAGGGAGAATGCACATGTCCATGAGTTTTCGTTTGCGCTGTGATCCGGTGGTAGCTTTTAAAAAAAAATACCATTCAAAAGTGCTAGCGTTAAGCCTATTTGAAATAAAGATGTTTGAGTTTGAAAATATATTTTTTAACTCTCCTGTTCTGTAAGTTTAATTTTCATGGGCAAATGGAAAGTATTTTTTTAATTCTTACGATTAGCCACGGAGTTGCAGATAATTGAGATATCTCAATATGATGTAACTAATCAAACAAGAAACGCAGCAGATTTTCGCAGAAGATTTCAAACATTCTACCCGAAAAAACATTGCATTTTTCTTTTATCAAATTTTACCTGAAAGTTAAACAGGTTATTCTTAATATACCTTTCTAATATACCTATGGGTGTGTACTATTTTACTTTCCTCACAGTGGAAATGAGTGTTTAACTGAGGTGAAATTACACATTTCAGACTCAGAAATAACTCGGGTGAAATGGGTCACTTTCAATCCTATGTTCTCAATCTACATAATTTCGATAAATTTCTGTAGGTACTTTGTCTAAAGGACCGTTAAGGAAGGTACCACCGCACTGTCAGATATTCTGCCGTCAAGACTAACTGCCGAACCTACAAACGTCAATTATACTTAATGATCATTAATCAATTTCTTGAAATCGTATTATGTCGATAATCGAAGATTTAATACACATATTACATAGATAGTGAGTAGAGATATCAATTATCTCGGATTCAATAATCGAAAATAATCATAAACGGCTCCGACAGTCGAAATAAATAGATTTTAAAAAGCGGCTTAATTAGAATTAAAGTTAATTGACGTTTGTGAGTGCGGTCGGTAATGTGTAAACACGTTGTAGGTACCTATACGAGTATTTCTTTCTTTTACAAACGATAATTTACTATAGATAGGATTTTTTATCGCGTTACATTGGCTAGCCGGTGGTGTGGCGGGCGCCTAAGTAATAATATTACTTAACATATTATGTTTATGTGTCCGAACGTAATGGGATGGTGTTTTACTCGTAGATGGTTTTATTGTATGTACAAATGTTTCTGTAATACGTAAAAATGTTTTTTCTTATAGTTCGGAGTAGGTTGAACAGTGCCTATACTATCACCTCTAATACTAATATTATTTTCACCTTACTTTCTCGATTGAAACTACCTCATGTCAAGTGAGATGATTACAATACTGCTAATAGAGGTCAAAGTCAAAGTCAAAGTCAAAAATAGTTTATTTCAAGTAAGCTTAACGCTAGCACTTTTGAAAGGTCATGTTTTTAAAAAAAAAATGCTACCATCGGATCACAACGCGGCCTCAACTGAGAAGATCCGGCAAGAAACTCAGCGGGCTTGCCAGTTTTTCACTTTTTTTTTAAACATTGTGTGTCATGTTAAAAGTTCAAAGATCAAATAAGACAGAAAAAAAATACGACGAAAGTACATCAAACTAAAAAGCCAAAGGGATAGTAGTCGGGCCAGTCCCCCCAAGCAGCACCCGCGCACGAGTTGACTCGAACAGCAGCCATCACTCCCCTCAACCATATTGGAGGGAAGGGGGTGACCCGCCACACGAAGGTGGTGGTGGTAGTAGGGCCCCAGATGTAGGTTTAAAAGCATTCTGGGAGGAGATACTCCCATTTCCTTGTAGTAATTATGGCTGATGGTAAGCAACACGACTGCCTATAAAAAGACAGACTTGTGCCCAGTAATGTTATCAGCTAGCAGTGCCTTTCGCACCGGAATACAATGACGGAATATTATACATGTTTTATTTACTCACTGGGTTTAACCCGGTCTGTTAGAGTGTTTACGTGGGAACGGATCGCAGTATAGATGGTAGGTAATCCAATAGAAAGACGCTGCTGCCCGTCTTCTTGTTTTCCCTTAGTCGCCTCTTACGAACACCCAACGGGAGGAGATGGGGGGGTGCTATTCTTACCCGTACATTCACGGGTAATGTAATAATGACACTGCGATAACGAAACTTAACCAAACAAACTGAACAGTCGTTACTAAGTTGACTAAAGGTAAGCGTAAGTTACCGCCTGGATTGCTCTATTTTTTAACCCCCGACCAAAAACTCGTTTGTTGTCCGTGGTACCCCCAATAGAACCACCAGTGGTACCACGGACAAAAATAATGTCCGTGGTACCACTGGGGGTACCACGGACAATTATTTTTGTCCGTGGTACCACTGGTGGTTCTATTGGGGGTACCACGGACAACAAACGCAAAAACTAGGGGAGTTATAAGTTTGACGCCTATGTCCGGAAGTCTGTCCGTCTGTCTGTCTGTCTGTATGTATCTCTGTCTGTGGCATCGTAGCGGTCCAACCAGTAAACGGATTTGAATGCGGTTTTTTTTATTTGAAAGCCAGTTTAAGCGAGATAGTTCTTAGCTATGTTTCATTAAAATCGGTCCAGCCGTTTGAAGACCATCAGCTCTTTTCCGAGTCGAGGTAGGGATATTTTGTATACAATAGACATTTTCATTACTTCTATTAGTCCGAAAGATCTGAAATTTAGAACATATGTAAATCCGATGATACTAAACAAAATGGTAGCCTTCACCAGGGTCTGATGATGATCTGCAAGAAGGTGGTAACAGGATGTCGGCCCCAATAAACGTAGACCCATCGAGTTTGGGCTCGTTGGATAGGACTCGACGAGAAGTAGCTAGAAAAATGGTGATCAGGGTCTCATGATGGAGCAGGAAGGTGGTCACGGGATCTCTGCACTAATAAACGTAGACCCACCGAATTTGTATTCTTTGGATAGGTTGCTGCGAGTAGTAAGATCAGAGTCTGGTGATGGGAGCAAGCAAGAAGGTGGCAACAGGCACTCGGCTCCATTAAATGTAAATCTTGACGAGTAGTTAGACATACTGATCAGGGTCTGATAATAGCACAGGAAAGTCATTTTAAGAGTTAGTTTACCTATGTCGGGGGTTTTTTTAAATTTTAAATTTATACTTGTAAGCAAGTGTGTTGTTGCTGAGCCCTGTAGTTCTTTAAATATATGTATGTACTTACTTATATTCATGCTTTTAATTATCTTTGATATTAATACATATTCTATATTAAGTGTATTAATAAAACAGCGTGCGTCTCTCTCGGAAAATATTTTTGGACAAAAGCAATCTTGATCGCACATCAAATGGATCTTTTGCAAGCCGTTCAGCGGATAACTAATGTCGTTTCTGCTTGCCCAATGAATAATGGAGCGATTACGTTTATGTGTTAACAAATTTTAAGTGCTCCGTGGAGTTGAACGTCTTTATTCTTTTTTTTGCCTGACTGCCTCGGAAACAGGGCTATATTATTTCGAGAGTATGAATGTATTTTACAAATATTGTCGTAAAGGAATAAAATAATATGTATTGAAACGAAATATTTACAGTTTATTTACAAATATACTTATACTAGGTAAAAAAAATCCTTCAAGTTGTCGTCGCACTGGGAGGGAAGGGTACCTAAAAGACTCCTAAAATATCTCTTCGTATGGCGAAGTTTATATGTTACGGTCTCCTGAGACTTCGATATATTTGGGTAAAATTTCTTTCAAAAAACCATGCGTCTCATGAGACCAAGGCCCCATGGTCTCCACCGCAAAGGGCGCAAATATATAGCTGGAACCTAGGGCTGCATACTTGCGCCGCTTTGCATCACTAAAGTAAAGTCGTAAAGTATAAGTTTTTATTAAACACTAGCGGCCCGGTACGTGCTTCGCTACGTATGAAGTGAAATAATAAAAAAAATAATTGGAACATCAAATTCATTTATTCAAACAAAATTGCTACATCAATATGTTTTTTCAAGTAAAGAAACACACATGCATACATATTATTCACTTCAAAATTGAAAAACTTACCGTTTGTGTAAATGCTTTTGACAATTTAATTCAAATAAAGCCTGTAAACGATATGAAACACCGACGGCTCGCTAAAAAACTGAGAAAAGTACACGCACACATTATATACATATTACATTTGAACATATAACGTCCATAAACTATTTAAAAAAAAATAAAAACCGACTTCAAAGTAAATTATCTAAAAAGCATAAAATAACGAAAATATTATTGAAGTTGGTGCAGAATATACACAGCAGGTACGCTAACACCAACTTCAATAATATTTTCGTTATTTTATGCTTTTTAGATAATTTACTTTGAAGTCGGTTTTTACTTTTTTTAAAATAGTTTATTTAACACTTTTTAGTGACTTATTTTACCAAGATAGGTATCAGCACTATCACGCAACTCGAACGTCTACATTACAGTAACTTACTGAAAACATAAAAAGTTTATATCTCTTAAACTACTGGACCGATTTTGATGAAATTTATACTCTACCCTAAGTTGAAAGATACTCTAACTATTGCAAAAAGAATTTTTGAAATCGGACTTGTAGTTTCTGAGAAATCCGTGGACAAACCTACATACATACATACATACATACATACATACACTCGTGAAATTTGGTAAATTCGTTTAGAAGCCCACATAGACTAACATATATGAATATTACGCATTTTCATTAATATTACATACATACGCGTCGAATACAGAACCTCCTTTTTTTGAAGTCGGTTAAAAATGAAATGACCGCATGAATGACATAACAACAAGCTTTTACTGTCAACACTGAAAAAAGTTTTAATTCTGAATAAAGGTTCATTTGACGGCAAAATCCCCATTTACAAAATGATCCGCCATTTATTGAATTTATTTGTTACAAAAAATGTGATAAATGAAGAACCGTTCTACCGATTTTGTGCAAACTTCAAGTAAACCATCTACTAAATAGTCCGAACAAAACCTAAACATTTGGTTTGGGTAGGTGAGCCCGTTCTTGAGTTATGAAATTACAACGAAAAGTGGCATTGATTTTTATAGATATAGATTTGCCATTTCATTGTCACACAAGGAGCTATGGAGAGAGCTGTGCTCCGAGTTTAATTGCGCGACAGTATCCTTAATGAGGAGATTCGTCGAAGAATTAAGGTCACCGACATAGCTCTCATAATATGCAAGATGGAGTGGCAATGGGCAGACCACATCGCTCAAAGAACCGATAACCGATGGGGAAGAAATTCTCTCGAAGTGTGTCCATGAACTAAAAAAAATAGTGTTGTTTATATAGTGAACATACTTTGAAACTTTACTTGCACGATTCAGAAATCGGTGGCGCCATCTGTCTTGTAGTATGTCGTACTTCGCTTCATCGCAACGCTACCACATGTGGCATCATCTTGTATCCACATACAAGTTTAAATATGTTGTAATTTGCATTTAAAAACTGTAATAAGATTATTCAGAGGGTCAATAATAATAAATACATTTTATTGTACACCAAAAGTTACATGTAAATTGAACAATACGTTGAAGATACCAATGTACAAAGGCGGCCTTATCGCTAAAAAGCAATCTCTTCCAGGCAACCTAACTAGAAAATGAGAGAGAGAAACATAATGGGCAGTTGATGGTGCACCTCAATAAAAATACATACACACAACCACCGTACTCACAAAAAGACTTTGCTAACCCTACGATTTCCCTAAATAATCATAATTTAAAAATATTTTGTACTAACATGGTATTAACGTGATATATTTTTTATACGTCTGTAATATTAGTTTATTTAAGGATATTTCAAGATTAAGATTCAAATTTTTTATTTCAAATAGGCTTAACGCTAGCACTTTTGAATGGTCAATTTTTTAAAAGCTACCACCGGATCACAACGCGGCCTCAACTGAGAAGATCCGGCAAGAAACTCAGCGGGCTTGTCATTTTTTCACAATTTTTTTTTAAACAAAGTTTGTCTTTTTACAATTAAATCAGCACCAGCGACAGTGTGTCCTGCCGTTCAAAATCTATACTTATAATAAAACTGTAACAGGTCCAATTCTGTACATTGAAGATATTTTGAAAATTATATTTGGAGGGCATTCTATAACCGATACTGAGGCCGAAAATGTATTTTTTTTAATTTTTGTCTGTCTGTCTGTCTGTCTGTCTGTCTGTATCACGGCTGAGCATCACGCCGAAACTACTGAATGGATTCAATTGAAACTTGGCATGATTTGAGATCTTACTACGAGGTAGGACATAGGATACTTTTTATCCCGTAATCTAGCACGGTTCTTCTGGGAGAAGGGATTAAAGTCAAAACGGGTTATACGCTTGGTCCGATTTTATCTATTTTTCTTTATAATATAATAAATATTAGTAAGGGACACTCATAGAGAGTTGTTATCAAAGTTTTGTAATCGATCGGGTTAAGCAACGTTAGGTAAGGTCATTAAATAGATGGGTGACCGTTTAAGGCCATTTGAACTAAACGGGTCTGTGCTTCGGAGAGCAAGTAAAAAGTGGGTCCCAGTTTTTAACCGACTATAAAAAATGAGGTTATGTAGGTATTCGATGCAAATGTCTGTTATTCAAAGTTTAGTTAACGTAAAAATAGCGCAGGCGGAGCTGCGTGGGTCAGCTAGTATCAAATAAAAATAAAAAATACGACGAAAATACAACAAACTAAAAACTAAAATGCCAAAGGGATAGTAGTCGGACCAGTCCCCCCAAGCAGCACCCGCGCACGAGTTGACTCGAGCAGCAGCCATCACTCCCCTCAACCATATTGGAGGGAAGGGAGTGACCCGCCACACGAAGCCGCCACAAGCAAAGACTTTTCGAAGGCGAGCATGACCGATCCAAAATCACAGTGGCTCACGTTTAACGTTTACCTTCTGCTGTTAAGCAGTGCCTCGTCAGGCAAGACACAAAGCACTTTAACATATTACATTTTATCACAAGTCGTCTAAGTTAGATACACACCAAGAATAATTTACAAGCTCAAGTGAATTGCCTTCAGAACGTAAATAAAGCAACAATCAATTTTGCTGCTAGACTATAAAAGAAAATAATAAAATAAAAAAAGGACAAAAGGACAGCGGCCGGACCAGTCCCCAAGCAGCACCCGCGCACGAGTTGACTTGAGCAGCAGCCATCACTCCCCTCAACCATATTAGAGGGAAGAGGGAGTCCCGCCACACAAAGCCGCCACAAGCAGAGACTTTTCGATGGCGAGCATGACCGAACCAAAATCCCAGTAGCCTTGCGACTTGAAATAAAAAACAAAATATATAAAAAATACATAAGACATCATCCAGCAGAACACTTTTCACTTTGACATTTGCTGTATTCAGTCTTAAAATTAGTATTCTAAAACTATTTGAGCAGTTCATTCCCAGGCTGTTTTGTCTTCCAAGTAATCGGAAATTTTGTAGTAGCCTTTTTTAGCAAGTTTAGATTTAACTGTGCATTTGAATTTATTTATAGGCAGATCTCTGATACCATTGGGATGCTTATTATAGAAGCGTATACACTGTCCCACAAAAGAATTACTTACTCTGTGGAGACGAGTAACATGTAAACTAAGGTCATCTTTACAACGTGTATTAACCGAGTGAATATCACTTCTCTTTTTAAAGTTATTAATATTTTTCTTTACATACATTAAATTTTCAAAAATATACTGTGACACCACTGTCAAAATATTTATCTCCTTAAACTTTTCTCTAAGCGAATCTCTGGGAGCCAGATTGTAGATAGCTCTTACGGCTCTTTTTTGGAGCAAAAAATAGCGTTGAGATCTGCGGCATTACCCCACAGGAGTATTCCATATGACATAATACTGTGGAAGTAACTAAAGTAAACTATCCTAGCAGTATCAACGTCAGTTAAAAGTCTAATTTTCATAACTGCATACGCCGCTGAACTAAGCCTGCCGGACAGTTTTTTAATATGTGGGCCCCATTGCAGCTTCTTATCTATGGTGATTCCTAAAAATACAGTTGACTCAACAGGATCTATCCCAGATCCATTTAATTCCACATTGGTTCTCTCCTGTCTTACATTAGGGGTGGAAAATTTAATCAATTTAGTTTTTGATTCATTTAGGCATAGATTGTTAGTGCTAAACCAATGAGCCACTTTAGATAATGCATTTGTGGTGGCACACTAACAAACAGCTTAGAGTACCGATAACTCGCAGATATTTTTGCCTACTTTCTGTGCCCGCCACTGCCTCCCACTAGGTGAACTGACTGCAATGTCCGCGTCGCACAGGTCGCCAATTGTCGTTCGTTATTGTGTTCAGCAGTGAAAGTCTTCCGGCTGATGATAAAACATTACCTGTTCGTTGTCTTTATAGGTGTTCAGTATAATCACAGATATATACATGACTAGCTGACCCACGCAGCTCCGCCTGGGCTATTTTTACGTTAACTAAACTTTGAATAACAGACATTCGCATCGAATACATAACCTCATTTTTTATAGACGGTTAAAAACTGGGACCCACTTTTTACTTGCTCTCCGAAGCACGGACCCGTTTAGTTCAAATGGCGTTAAGCGGTCACCCATCTCTATAATGACCTTACCTAACGTTGCTTAACCAGATCGATTACAAAACCTTAATAACAACTCTCTATGAGTGTTCCCTTACTAATATTTATTATATTATAATGAAAAACTGATAAAATCGGACCAAGCGTATAACCAAGTACCCGTTTTGACTTTAATCCCCTCTCCCAAAAGAACCGTGCTAGATTACGGGATAAAAAGTATCCTATGTCCTACCTCGTAGTAAGATCTCAAATCATGCCAAGTTTCATTTGAATCCATTCAGTAGTTTCGGCGTGATGCTCAGCCGTGATACAGACAGACAGACAGACAAAAATTAAAAAAATTACATTTTCGGCCTTAGTATCGGTTATAGAATGCCCTCCAAATATAATTTTCAAAATATCTTCAATGTACAGAATTGGACCTGTTACAGTTTTATTATAAGTATAGATATACATAGGTAGGTTATACAACGTGTTACAAAATAACCCGTAAAAAATAAATAAAAAAATATTATTATTTTCACTGATGTGCAAACCCTATTTCAGTAAAATTAAAAAATAAACTACGCTGAATGTACCTACATTTCTACCTAATTCGCGGAACGACAAAAATTTTAAAAGACCTAACCTTACTAGAGTTGACAAAATGTTTGGCTTTGATAATTAATTATATTTTTTTACGGGGTATTTTGTAACACGTTGTATACATAGGTATCTTCATAAAATATCCATTTACAAATTCCTGTCAATATCTATGTTGTTGGAAGTAAAAATAATTACAAAATTGACTGCTGACGGCAGCCATTTTTTTAAAATACTTATTCTTAAATAATTATAGTTTTACAGTTAAATGTGGTTATGATTCACACAAGTTGATCGAGAGTAGGTAATGCAGGTGCCTATATATATATAAATGATAGTTTTTTTTCATACTACCAAGGTAGCAAGCAAGCGTACGGCCCGCCTGATGGTAAGCAGTCACCGCAGCCTATAGACGCTAGCAACACCAGAAGAATCACTAGCGCGTTGCCGACCCTTAAGACAAAGTCTTTGTGTCCGGTAATTTCACCAGCTGCAGTGCTCTTCACGCCGGAACACAGCAATGCTTACACACTGCTGCTTGGCGGCAGAATATCTGACACTGCGGTGGTACCTACCTGGACGGTTCTGCCTATGTTACCACAACTAAGACGAATGTAACTATATTTTATAAGTCAAAGTCTATTAAGCCATTTCGGCCGTGCCAAAGAAATATATATACAATATTCTCAAAAAACATAACGTTTCTTCTGGGTTAGTCGGGCAATAAAGGAAAGAAATAAACAGATTTACTCTTTCCCTATAAAAATTCAGGGACGGGAAAATTATTCTGCAATCTTTACGCTTCTTTTTTGTTTTTGGTTTAGTATTGGCTGCGACGTATAAACATTTTCATCAAATTAAGGATGCAAGTTACTAATAAAGCGTTTAAAATTTGGCAAGAGAATCTTATTAAAACGCGCAAATACTGCAGAATGCCGGTATTTTAGTGCGACGGCCATCGTATGTCTGACCCGACTTTGCAGTCCACTCACTGCGTTTTCATGTAGGATATTATTAATCTTTACCTTATTAATCTGCAGGCTTTTTAACCGACTTCAAAAAAGGAGGAGTTTCTCAATTCGTCTGTATATAGGTGTATATATATATATGTTTATGTATGTTAGCACATAACTCTGGCAATTATGAACCGCTTTGAAAAAATCTTTCTTCCATCCATTTTTGAATCCATTGATTGGGTCCCATAAAAAAATATTGCTTACGAATCTAATCATCTATCACATATACTAATCTAAACACCAACATATTGAAATTATTTTATACTTTTCAATGTTATTGAAGTCGGTTCAATTTTTTAATATGCAATACGCAGAGAGTCGTGAAATATTCCAATTGCCGGTATTTGGAGA
Organism: Furcula furcula; assembly: GCA_911728495.1. Lineage (NCBI taxonomy): Eukaryota > Metazoa > Arthropoda > Insecta > Lepidoptera > Notodontidae > Furcula > Furcula furcula. The sequence continues at coordinate 12,396,231 of OU452267.1, read as the reverse complement.
TCTAATAACTACAGTACGCTGTCGCATATTGCTATCAAAATGGCAATCGGGGTATGAGTTGAGACGCGGGGAAGGGGACACCCCGCATACCCGCACATCGCTCGCGCAGTGTTACGCGAACGATATGCGAGGGTTCGGGGGGGTGTTACCTCCACGATTGCCATATCGACCTGTCTCGTACTATAAAGACTTGGATGACGAGCGGCAGTTCAATGCAGCTGTCTATGGGCCGGCGTGTCGCTTACCATGAGGCGGACGACTTATTTGTCACCTTACCAAGTTTGTTGTTATTTATTGAAACCAAATATTTACAGTTTATTTACAAATATGTATACTTCAACTTCCTCCAAGTTATCGCCGCACTGGGAGGGAAGGGTACCTAAAAGACTGGCGGCATTACCTCTTTGTATAGCCAAGCTTATACGTTAGCAGAAAAAGCTACCAGACCGACGCGGCGGTCTCTTGAGACTTCGATAAGTTTGGATGAAATTTCTTTCACCAAACCGTGTGTCTCATGAGACCAAGGCCCCATGGTCTCCACCGCAAAAGTCGCAAATATATAGCTAGAGCTGCATACTTGCGCCGCTTCGCATCACTAGCGGTTGCCGCAACCCCTCCAGCCGCCCTGCAAGTTGCCGGGGTGTGGGACGCAGCAAGTGTGTCGACACATGTCGCATCCCACACCAACGGCTTTCGGTGTTGCCATGGTACTAAAGTGATACCACCAAGTTGAATAAAAAAGGTTTTAAAGGTTACTCCGCTTCGCTCCGGCCCTTTCGTCAGAGGCCCAATAGAAATGTGACGTGTTACGAGTATCCCCTGCCTTAAAGGGGGCTCGTGCACAGGGTGGGGTCTCTGCGCGTCCTTACTAAATGCGACCCCGAGGCGAGCGACTACGCGGTGTGGACCTGCGTCGTAACTGAACCCCCCCCCCCAACGAAATCTAGCGAACGTCTGGTGAAGGTCCGAAGGAAGATAATGGATCTTCCGTGGGTGAAAATCCCGCATAACCGGGCCTCCTCCCCTAAAGAGACTGGGTACCTTTTGAAGGATTCCTCTCCTATTACAAAAAACAGGTGGTATGTTCCTTGTGCAAGGAACCGTCCAGGTAGGTACCACCGCAGTGTCAGATATTCTGCCGCCAAGCAGCAGTGTGTTAACATTCCTGTGTTCCGGCGAGAAGGGCACTGTAGCTGGTGATATTACCGAACATAAAAGACTTAATATCTAATGTCTTAAAAGTCGGCAACGCGCTAGAGATTCTTTTCATGTTACTAGCGTCTATAGGCTGCGATGGGGTAACCCGTGGGGGGTCCGGGTAAGAATAGCACCCCCCCCCCCATCTCCTCCCCTTGCGTGTCCGTAAGAGGCGACTAAGGGAAAACAAGAAGACGGGCAGCAGCGTCTTTCTATTGGATTACCTACCACCGGTACTGCGATCCCCAAGGCCGCCTTGGGGATTATGGCTCCCTTGTCTGGGGGTCTGATGATGATAGGCTGCGGTGACTGCTTACCCTCAGGCGGGCCGCATGCTTGCTTGCCACCTTGGTAGTATAACAAAGAAAATTGTGCCTTTGTCCAGTCTGAATAACGCTGTAATTTCGATTCCAAATTTTGTCGTGTCGGATCCATGTCGGAGTCGTGTCGGATAGTCGAAAAGCGCCCGTGCTGACTCATCATTTACACACGCCGTGGTATTTACTGTATTTTTATATCACATACTCCATCTTCACTTGTAATGTTAGCATGCGTTGCTCTAATTTTAGGACTCTCCACTACGACAGATTCCATTTCCAATTCCATTCAAATTCCAACTCCATTACACTTTAAAAAAACACGATTGCTAAATAAAATATCCAAGCATATCTCGGATTGTACATAATTAGTGGTTTAATATATATATATATATGTAATTTTATCCCGGGTCTGAGCGTTCCCGGTATCGGTCTAGTCTCAATACGCGCGCAAGACAGTACGGTCGACTTTAAAAAAAATAATCATTCCAGTAAAGTGAAGTGTTAAAGTGGTAATTTAACTGTCGGAGCTAATATGGCGACAGTACGGATTTTACTTAGTTTTCTTTTGAAATATCAAAGATAAAGGAGAAAAAATAAAGTTTCTTTTTATTGTGTTGAAGTGCTAGTGCTACGAAAGTGCTACGCGGTTGCTACGAATCTAGTTCGTCTTTAAAAAAAAAAGTTCAATACAAAACGATTTAAAAAAAAAATAATGGAATCTTAATATCACGAGAAAAAGTTGAGAAATTTAAAAAAAAGGAATTCAAGGATGTGCCTATAAATATTTAAATTTGTTTAAAAAAAACAAGTAATAATGATAAATTTAAAATGGTATACGATTGAAATAGGAAACCAAAAAAGTTTTAAATATTATTTTAATATTACAATAAGCATATCTGATTACACTAAAATAGTTTTTATTATACGTTTAAATAAAAAATAAATTACAATATCACTAATACCATTATTTGAGTGCAATTTATGAGTTTACTCAAGTGTTCTGTGGTTTAATCCAAGTGATCCACCCACGTTAGCAAGAAAACCAGCTTTTAACAAACCGCTTTCTTGTGTAGATATGGCATAAAATAGGTTTCCATTTAGCAAATACGCAAAACTTCAAAAATATCTTAAGCAATTGAAAACTTACTTATATAAGTTCATTACGTCGTTATTTTAATAAAAAATTGTAAAAATCTACCAATGTTCCACATTCCGTGTCGCACGCGTTTATTTCCAGCGGCAGTAACACTTGTGGTCATTTGATAGTACATAATTTAGGATTTATTAACGTTTTTTATTCATATTAGATGTTTGAGCCAAAATATCTAAATTATTTTTAGTGTGAGCCAACCCTAGCAACGAGGATCATAAAGTCTAGTATGTGCGAACGATTCTTGTTTTTTTTTTTATTTTTTTTTTTTGAATTTCGAATTGCGTGACACAGCGGGGTAACGCGATGGTTCTCGATATTGGATGGGTCGCTTTTTGACGTCACAAATCGCGATTAAGATAGATGTCATGTGAGACCATGAACCATGTTTACGCCTACCTCTCTGATACCTCAAAAGGAGGTAAGCACGAGTCTTAGCCAATTTAGAATTGTGGCAAAAATATATTAAAGTACTTTTTTTTGTATTTCTTTCGCATCGACGACAGACCTTTTCAGACGCTGCCCGCATTGATATGTATAATAATAATCATTTTCGGACGATCATTTCGGGAGCCCATCTAGTGGGTGGTTAGTCAACTCTTGATACAAAATAACTATGAATATAATTATGGCAAATGACCCCGGCCTTGTGCATTAGCCTAGCCGTCAATTCACCAAATGTTCAACCTAAAATACAAGTAATCTTCCTTTATACTTACAACAGATCCTATGCCTGTCGAGGTCAACTGCTAGTTTTTCTTAAATCCCGGCAGGTATTTTACACACTATTTAATTCTAAATAAGGTCTCTACACGTTGGATTCGTCCTCATGCAAGCATGTAAAATCCGGATAAATATCGTGAAGCAAGAAACATAAGTGCGGTAATAGCTCAGTGGGCGAGCGCTTGCCTTGGAAACAAGGTGCGCAGTTTCGAACCCCGGCTCGCACCTCTGATTTATTCAATGAATCATGTGCGAATCGTCTTTTTGCGATTGTTACTAGCTTTCGGTGAAGGAAAACATCATGAGGAAACCTGCATGTCTGAGAACGCCTAACTAGCTCTCGAATGACGTGTGAAGTCCGCCAACCCGCACTTGGCCAGCGTGGTGGACTATGGCCTAAGCCCCCTCATCTTGAGGGGAGGCCCGTGCCCAGCAGTGGGACATAAACAAGGGCTGGTATTGATATATATTATTATTATTATAAGACACATAAAAAAAAACAATTAGTGTTAAAGAAGAAAAATTGCGATGTCTTCTGAACGTCCTACTTATGCTTTTAGTCTAAAGAGATTAATTAAACAATTACAAATTACAATACAATTTACCTACGAAGAAATGTGTTTTTGAGTGAAGAGTACATTGAACCTCTGCTCACCCCTTCAAGGATAATGTAAGATCTTGTATAATTTTCAGTTAATTTCATGGTTAGTGCTTCCCAGTATCACGCTGCACAGTATTAATAGCTGACGGTCTAAATTTCTGTGGATAAAATGACGAAATAGATCACCGCTAATATTGCTCACGTATTCATAATTAGGTAATGCACTAATTGCTGTAGCTATAAGGGCAGTTTTAATAATGTAGGGCCAATTGAATAGATCACATTTGACATCTGTCAGTTTCTTTTGTCATTATTACAATAAATATAATATAATAATATTATCTACCAGCCTTTGTTTATGTCCCACTGCTGGGCACGGCCCTCCCCTCAAGATGAAGGGGCTTAGGCCATAGTCCACCACGCTGGTCAAGCGGGTTGGCGGACTCCACACGTCATTTGAAAGCTAGTTAGGCTTTCTCAGACATGCAGGTTTCCTCACGATGTTTTCCTTCACCGACAGCTAGTAACAATCGCACAAAGACGATTCGCACATGATTCATTAGATAAATCAGAGGTGCGAGCCGGGGTTCGAACCTGCGCACCTTGTTTCCAAGGCAAGCGTTCGCCCACTGAGCTGTTACCGTTTTTCTTAAAAGAATGCCAGATACAATACCGACACAGAAAAAAAACGTTAATGTAGCACTGAACTCAGTTACACAATAGCGTCAAAGTTACTTATATTTTACATTGAGTGCATGGTAACGTTACAAATTTTTAACGTTATTTCAAGCCTCGCCCACTTAAGCCGCAATGTTTACGAGAAACGTTCTTTGCCACCGTATGCCGTCACCACATTCGTTCCAGGTTATTTATTATAACATATAGCTTGTATCGAACGGATATATAATTCTGAAGTCACATTCTTGGCCGGCTGGCCGCCTGAAACGGCCAAGTGCCTTGATCATTTCAGCCTGAACGTCACTTAATGAATTTGAGTTGCGAAATTTTGGAAATATCTGTTTTTTAATATAATTTAATTTTAAGGGTGTTAAACTTATCGATAAGATATTTCAACGAACTCAATAATAACATTTTAACTATATCACAAAGCCTACATAAACGGCAAATCTTTCACACTGCGTAGATACGCGGGAGATATTATAGTGCACAAGTACTTCCGTAGACACAAGTGCAAGTGGCTAAGTCTCTAATCCTTAGTTCATCACTGGCAACACACACTGATTAAAAATGTTAGTTTTTAAATCCCTCAAATGATACAATATAAAATAATAACTGTGCGGCAGACTCGCGAGCCTGCTGTGCGGGCGGTGTGGACTTGCCTCGGGATAGTTCAGGCGCACGTTGGTTCAGCTAAGCGTGCCTAGGGTTGAGTCGTCGGCTACCAGCAAACGGGACGCGCTAAATGTGCCTCGGTGTGCGCTGTTCGTCCGATATGGAAGGTGTTTTTTTGGCTTGCGAGCCAGCTGCAGATATAAACGCAACTGTTTATTTCCTCGCCTATGGCTCGGCCTGCCTCGCGAGCCAGGGTTCGGCGTTTCCGGGAAAACTGAGGCCGGTGGAAACTGGCCTATTGACAATTCCTGTTTCGTATAGTTATAACTCGAATTGTGCCTAATATGCTAACAACTACAACATCTATTTACTTGGTTGTTGTATTGAAATCAAACTACTTTTACGGATTTTATCGCGGTTTATTTTTTGATTTTACTATCCCGACGTTTTGAATGCTTTGCAGTACCCATGGTCACGGGAGGACTGAGATGTTGAACGTCCATATGTCACAATTATGCCGGTGTACCCTCAGGTCTTCTTAGTTGTTATTGTTGGTCCAATCTACGCAGTAAGAGCTTACAGTATCTTGAGGCCGTGCAGTGTTTTGATTGATATTGGATTTAATTATATTTATCACAGGATCCCAAGCCGGTGGTAACACCCAACCATTTTCTCTATTGAAATTAGGATGTTTTTTGATTTCAATAGCCTCACGAATCATCCTAGGTAGGAATCGGTGTTCTTTTGCGAGGATTTGTGGTTTATCAAATCTAATATAATGGTGGGTACGATCCTGAACGTGTTCACATACTGCAGACTTCGTACAGCGTCGGTGTTTCACATCAGCTATGTGTTCTTTAACGCGAGTTTTTATTGCACGCTTTGTTTGCCCAATGTAGGAGAGCCCACAGTCACAATCGAGTTTATAAACTCCTGCTTCTTGTAGAGGTATTGGCACTTGACAGGAGGTAAAAACTGACTAATCTTCCTTGGTGGCTTAAAATAAGTTTTGATCGAAGCTCGCTTTAAGATGTAGCCAATCTTGTCTGTAACCCCTCTAACATATGGTAGAACAGCAGGCTGACGCTCGACAGTGGCTGGTTTGACACGTTATCTATGACGGCGGCGCGGGACTCGGAGCTTGTTGTCATGCAGTACTTGCTTGACATGTTGTAGCTCAGCGCTCAGATGGTCATCATCACAGATTCCACGTGCTCTCTGAAACAAATATTTTCCAACAGTAGCTAACTGTGTTGGGTGATGGTGAGACTCACCATTCAAGTACCTATCTGTATGGGTTGGTTTCCTGTACACAGTATGGCCCAAGGTGTTATCAGGATTACTTATTACTAATACATCTAAGAAAGCTAGTGACTTATTTGATTCCAACTCCATTGTGAATTGAATTTTTGGATTGATGGAGTTAAGATGATTTAGGAATACAGATATTTTATCAGATGGTAGTATTGTGAAAGTGTCATCTACATACCGCTTGTAGAATCTCAGAGTAACAGGTGAAGTTCGGAGGGCTGTCTCCTCGAAGTCTTCCATAAAAATGTCAGCAACTACAGGAGATACAGGCGAGCCCATTGCTACTCCATCTACTTGCTTATAGAATTGCTCCTTCCACAATAGATAGCCCGATGTAAGGCAATGTCCTAATAGTTCTGCATACTCCTTTGGCATGTTTTTCTCAGCTAGCCTCTTTTTTACAATTTGAATGCAGTCCACCACAGGTAGGCATGTAAATAAATAGGGACTGGACATCAAAACTGACCATAGTTTCATTGTCAATAAGACACAGATGTTTAATTAAACTGACAAAATGGTATGAATCCGTGTCTTATTGACAATGAAACTATTGAAAAGCATTCGAAACGTCGGGATAGTAAAATCAAAAAATAAACCGCGATAAAATCCGTAAAAGCAGTTTGATTTCAATGTGTAATATTCGCGTAAGTAAAAGACAACATTATTGGTTGTTGTATACTAAATCATTTTGTCACCTTCTTGAAATATCTCTTTAAATATGACACTACATAACAGCTGTGTTCCACAAACTCTTGCAAAATATTCCGGATGAGACGTATCATTCGACGTAATCTTCATACTTAATAAAATATATTTCATTTTAAATTAATGTAAACAACCTGTTCTCATTGCGAAAGTAGAGGCTCACATTTTTTTTTATTTTCACAATGTCAGTCAGTGACCCCATAATGATATTAAAAACAGATTTTAGAGATTATGGTAGAACCTACCTTATTAATACTACCAAGGTGGCAAGCAAGCGTGCGGACCGGCTGATGGTAAGCAGTCACCGCAGCCTATAGACGCTAGCAACACCAGAAGAATCACTAGCGCGTTGCCGACCCTTAAGATTACCATACAAAAAATAGATGATAACTTGTGTCGCAATGTTAGATATTCTTCTGCAAAGCAGGAACATGTTAGCATCGTCTGAATTAGAATTCTTCTTCGTTTCACATCGAAAACAAAGTCAAAGTCAAAAATATTTACTTCAAATAGGCTTAACGGTCAATGGTCACTTTTGAACTGAGGAGATACCACTGGAGATAGCATGATGCGCTAAGCCCTCTGCCAAGTTTTGTTCATATGGTCAGGTCATTCTTTATTTGTGTGCGTATCTTTTTGAATATGTTGCGAGTTTATTATAGTGTGGGTATGCGTGTATCTGTGTGTGTTTACTTCACCTCCCGCACCCCGCAAAAATGCCACGAAAAATTTGTTCGGCGAATCGACGCGATACTAGCTCCATTCTAATTACTCTGAGCTTTTGAATGGTCAATTTTTTAAATACTACCACCGGATCAAAAGCTATGGAGTTGTAATATCCTGGGACAATCCACATATCCGTGGGGTGTCCGGGTAAGAATAGCACCCTCCCATCTCCTTCCGTCTGGAAGAGGCGACTAGGGGAAATCAAGAAGACGAGCAGCAGCGTCTTTCTATTGGATTATCTACCACCTACACTGCGATCTCCAAGACGACTGCCAAGCGTCAGGATTATGGCAACACTTCCCTTCTAAGGGGCCCTCCCCCTTAGAAGGGAAGTGTTAAAAGTCCCTAAGAACCCTTTGTTTAGTAGTGGATGTGTTTCGGCTGTTGATGATGATGCATCCACACATATGTAATTATCTGATCCCAAACTAGGCAGAGCCTGTACTATGAAAACCAGTCAACTGATACTATTACTTATTCGCTTTGTTTTTTTGTAAACACATATGTACAGACCCAGACACTTGGTGGGAATCGAAGCCACGATCTAGTAAGGCAAGCCACTAGACCAACAGACCTGTCAATGTAGTAATTAATAGAAAAAAATCAAGTCCATCAGTAGGACTGTTCAGATTGGATTGTCCAGGTTGCATTCGGCGTATATATGAGTGTTAACGCGATTTTAAGTTTGTTTAGTGTTTTGTTAAGTATTTAGGCATCTGTTTCAGTTTTTTTTTTTGGGAATGATAGACGCTGTTAGCCGCAGATGGCCATTGCAGCTTCACCGGACAATAGGAGGCGAGCGCTTGAAGCGCTCTAGCCTTTACGGCAGAAGTAGCGACGAGCACAAGGGCACCTTAGGGAGGCACGGCCTCGGCTTGGGCTGTCGCTTAAGAGAGGGCTGAGTTTACCACCGGTTCACAACGCGCCCCCACTGAGAAGAACCGGCAAGAAACTCAGTGGGGTGATCTGTTTCAGTCTATATATCAGTCTGTTTTGCCGTTCGGGAAGAAATCCGACGCAAAGCTATATCAGCGCACGAGTATGACTCGAGCAGCAGCTATCATGATCCCTATCATTTCATCCTGCTTACCAGGTCTTCGGTCCAACTAGCTGGTGGTTTACTGACGCTTCTGCATTTTGTGCACAGTCTTTTCTCCTACAACCTTTGGTCAATGTCCTGATTTCCGCTGAAACAGGACACTGTAAATTGATTTCATCCTTCGTCGGATTTCCGTACTAGAACTCTGTCTCGAAGAAATAGCCGTAATATAGCTGTTATATGGCATAATGGGTGACTTAATTTGTATAATAGTAATTAGTAAGGTCTGGCCTAATATTAAAATAATAATAAATACACTTTATTAGGTGATATTTACATGTAAATTGAACAATAAGTTGAAGATATCAATGTACAAAGGCGGCCTTATCGCTAAAAAGCAATCTCTTCCAGGCGTAATTGCTTTGTAAGCAGCAGTTATTGTACACCAAAAGTTACATGTAAATTGAACAATAAGTTGAAGATATCAATGTACAAAGGCGGCCTTATCGCTAAAAAGCAATCTCTTCCAGGCGTAATTGCTTTGTAAGCAGCAGATCTCGTTTTTCTTGACTTGACAACCAAAACAGCGTGTTCTAAGTTTATACGTAAATTTTTTTTACTCGTTTCTGCCTTATTTGTTTAAGTCTGAAGGTCTGTCCAAGATTGAGTTCTCCGCTCTCTTTATTCGTATGCGTCTCTTCCGATCTAAAATTTGAACATTGTGGCTTAACTCGACTTTGGTCAGTCAATTTCGTAGTTCGTATTATTTTCGTGAATGTATCTTGAGGAGTTACCGAAGCTAAACTAATCTAACAGAGTTGTTCTATGGCTCCTTGGGTGATTTATGTCGCGGCCTTATAGATTTATTGGTATATCTTACTTGACTCCATTAGTTAATTTATAAAAAAGCCTGTATTTCTCTTCTCCGAGTTCTTCTTTGTCAAGGGAGCAGAGAAATTTGCATAAGCATATCATGCAAATTTCTCTGCTCCCTTTTCATATATCATTCACTCTATTTTCTTTTATTCTTTTCTTTTATTGTTTTCTTTTTTTATCATTTTTTTTTATTCTTACTTTATTCCATTTCCTCATTCCAGGTCACTTTCCATTAATTTTGAGACATGTGTATGTGTATTTCTACTTTTATCAGTTTTTTTTTGGAATATCTACGGCCTAGTCTGTGTTTTCCCCGTTGTCCAGAGGTTATTTGTCATAATGATACACAATTTTGAGTGGCCTATATTTCTGTGTGGATCTAGGAAACTTGCTCCAGTTTCCAGAATTAAAATCGCACGCCGCTGTGCGCTTGCGCAAGACATTATATGCGGCACATGTAATAGACCATACCTAGATATAGGGTGAATGTTGTATGTCTTTTAAATTCGTGAATTTTTATAAATATAACGAATTTCAGGCGTTGAATGTGAAAGTTCCTATTTTTAGGAGACAGATTAGAGTCTGTTGTTTCTTTGTTTTTACTAGGTGGTAGGTACCTTGTGCAAGAACCGTCCATGTAGGTACCACCGCAGTGCCAGATATTTTTCTGCGATACAGAAATGTGTAAACATAGATAGATAGATAGATATCTATCTATTCAGACAATTCTTTATTGCGCACAAACAAACAGATACAAAAAGAATAAGACACAAATTAATAAAACACGCAACAATGGGCGGCCTTATCGCTAAAGGCGATCTCTTCCAGGCAACCTTTGGATGGAGAGGAAAATAAAGAAGTTACAAAGAGCAGAGGATGCGCGCACTCGACATGAATAGGTAACATTAACACAAAGACACATAAAAACACATATGTTGTAAACTATAATAATATATATTCATATGAGTATAATATATAAACATACATCAAATAATACTATTATAAACATACATAAAATCAGTACGTACTAATATAATAAGAAAATTACACAAATACCGATTAACTTATTCCGCCAAATAAAACTTCTTCACTAGATCTTTGAAAATTGGCAGTGACGAAGCACGCCTTATAGAAACGGGCAAGGAATTCCACAGGCGAACCGCCTGCACCGTGAAGGATAGTTGTGTTGCGATTTAAAGGGCATTGAGCTTGAAATTATCCGACACAGGATACTTAAAATCTAATATCTGGTGTGAAGGGCGGCAGTGCAATGTAGCCACAAACTAATGCAGGTGTCTTACAGGCGTGTTATTTACCATTAGTCGAACGTCTTGGTTAACTTTTTTTTATACTACCAAGATGGCAAGCAAGCGTGCGGCCCGCCGTAGCCTATAGACGCTAGTAACACCAGAAGAATCACTAGCGCGTTGCCGACCCAACACATTAGATATTAAGTCTTTGTGTCCGGTAATTTCACCAGCTACAGTGCCCTTCACGCCGGAACACAACAATTTACACACTGCTGCTTGGCGGCAGAATATCTGACACTGCGGTGGTACCTACCTGGACGGAACCTACCACCTAGTAAAAACAAAGAAAAGACAGGCTCTAATCTGTCTCCTAAAATTAGGAACTTTCTCATTCAACGCTATCGGATTACACACAAGAGGTGACCTCTTGTTTTCCTATGCTACTCAGATATATAAAGTACTTATAAATGTGTTAGCACCAAATCAAGTCAGCTAAATGTCAAAGTAGGTGCGGCCTCCGATCTTGTGTTTTATGCTATCCTAGTACTTACTGACCCTAAAGTCAGCAACGCGCTAGTGATTCTGCTAGTGGTACCGGCGGCGTCTATAGGCTGCGGTGACTGCTTACCAGTTCAGCGGGCCTAAAAAGGCCACATTAAGCATTTCCTCTATAAGGAATTCGTAATTTGCATTTCTATCAAATTCTTCGCAATTACTGTAATTTTCGTCAAATGATCACACATTTTAGGTCAATCATACTCAATTCATTTATCAACACTAATTAGCAGACTCATATTTGATGTTAATGCTGCCATACGAATAAAAATTAAACGGTAACTTACTCATATTATGATTCCCCGAAAGTGGCCTTTTTAGACCCGCAGGTAGTTACTACTGCAGTTTGTGTATTTATTTTTCATTTAGTCTAGATGAAGTGTTGCCAGGTGTAATTTCTAAATATCAGGAGAATTGAAGCCAAAAAAATCAGGAGATCAAACAAAAAAATCAAGAGATTTTGATTTTAAGTATAATTCGTAATAATTGACTTTTGATTACCATTTTTTACAAATTAATGCGTAAAAGCATAGACTGAGGTTACCGTCGTAAACACCAGTAGCCAATTTCTATAAATCAGGAGATTCACCCCTAAAATCGCCTCACCCTCAAAATCAGGAGACCTGGCAACGCTGTCTATATGACAACAACCGGGGCCTACATTTTATGTGCCCTCAAAACACGGAGACGATCAGTTCAAATGGTACTAAACGGTCACCCATCTGTGACCTGACCAAAAGTCAAAGTCAAAATATCATTAGTGTAGGCCTCACTAACACGGCCGCTATCAGTAGCGGATTTACTCAGTAAATCCGGCAAGAAACTCAGCGGGCTTGCCTTATTTTGTCATATTTTTTTAAAGCCAGTTTACAGTGGCAGTTCAAGCCCACGCAGCTTTAGCCTCCTGGTAGTCCCTCATTTTATAGTAAGCCTTTTTCGACAACTGGCTTTTTAACCGACCTTGCCTGACGTTATTTATACAATAATGGTATACTGAACAGTAATTACAACTAGCTAAAATACCCCTATTTAAGACATACCTTTATCTCGGTATATCTTCTATAAATACTAATCAGTAATCACCATACCGATCGAGGTTAAAAAGAAAAACGAAATAACCTCAATTTTCGTTAACTAGATGTTCATATGTTTTGGTGGGTCCACAGCCGTGTGCAGTACAAAATTGACATGTAATTATATACACGTCAGCCACAGTTAATGGCGATATTATTATTAATGGAGATAATCTATTATAACGACTCCCATGACTCTTGCATACATTACGCGTTTTATTTCTTAAATAATTATAGTTTTACAGTTAAATGTGATTATGATACACACAAGTTGAGTGAAATGTAGGTGCCTAAATATAAATGATGGTATTAGTAATTGTCTTAAGTATAGCTAAAGAGGACTAAAATAATTTGCCTCCATCAGTTTTCCCGTCCGATGGTAATTTAGCAGTAAACCAGGTTGCAAAAATATGCTTTAGGAAGAGGATGAAGAGGATGTGGATGAGGATATGAATGAAGATGCGGATTTTTGTTGCCTTATCTTTCGAACGGCAGGACACACTGTCGCTGAGGCTGATCTAATTGTAACAAGACAAACACTGTTTAAAAAAAAGTGAAAAAATGACAAGCCCGCTGAGTTTCTTGCCGGATCTTCACAGTTGAGGCCGCGTTGTGATCCGGTGGTAGATGTAAAAAAAAAGACTTCAAAAGTGCTAGCGTTAGCACTTGTCAACGGTCAAATTTTTTAATAGGCTTAATTAATTAGGCTTAATTAGGCCTTTTAGACTTTCGCGTTCCATTATCAAACTTTATTCAACTTCTATTCCCGATTAGAATAAAGTTTGTTAATTAGGCCTATTTGAAATAAATAATTTGAATTTGATGAGGTTGCGGATGAGGTTATGGATGAGGATGTGGATGACGATGTAAAAAAATATAATTTTGAGGATGCGAATAAGGAAGCGGATGCGGCTGCGGGTGAAAATATGGATGTGGATAACTTTTAGATGTCAAACACAAAAAAGGTTAAAATTTATTGCATAAATAGCTTTTGCCCGCGGCTTTGCTAGCGTGAACTAATGATTCAGAAAGAATAAATGCAGTCATCATTAAAATTATTAAAAAACAGTCAGGTATTCTTGAAATACGACTTAATCGTGGGGGTAGTGTACCCTTTCTTCCTTTACCCTCTACATCACGTAGAGGTCACTTACGCCCTCAATAAATCGCAAAGACGCAGTACGTACTGTGCACAGTTGGTAGGGTTGAATGACATATTGAACCCTACCAATCGAATTTCACCCGTGGGGTGTCCGAGTAAGAATAGCACCCTCCCATCTCCTCCCGTTGGTGTCCGTAAGAGGTGACTAAGTGAAAACAAGAAGACGGGCAGCAGCGTCTTTCCATTAGATTAACTACCACTTATACTGCGATTCCCAAGACGCCTGCCAAGTGTGTGGTTTATGGCAACCCCTCCCTTCTAAGGGGGAGGCCTTTCTTCAGCAGTGGACGTATTTCAGCTCCTGATGACGAACCACCACTCCTGTGTTTATACATGTATTGTTTCGCTTTTGATCTTATGAAGAAAAAAAATACATGGTAGCTATACGACGAATTGAGAACCTCCTCCTTTTTTGAAGTCTGTTAAAAACGGGGTATAAATGTTTGTGTTGCGGTAAAAAGAATACTGTAAATACTAAAATTACCGGGATTAACAGTAATACCTCAGATGACAGGCGTGCCTCTCACCTTCAAGCAAACGTCTGCTCGTCTAGATAACAAGGCCAGACTTTTGCGTGCTGTTTGAATCACGGAGACGCACAGTTCTAATACCACTATACCCATCTATTGATTGACTTTGTTTGACGTTGCTGACTGATCGTTTATCGAAAACTGATTATAACTAGCTGTGAATTCCTTCCGATCGCATAAGGGGGATAGTTAGTACTAAGGCCCAAATGCACCGACAAAAAAGTCTGTTTATTTTAGCAAAGAATTGATTATCTATTTAACTACTTAACAGTTCTTAACGGAAGTGTCGAGCTAGGTTAAGATAATGAACCGTTAAGGGTCCATAACTGGGGTTATGGCGGTTGTGAAAAATAGATAATCGATTCTCTGCTAAATTAAACGGACGTTTTTTTAACCGGCTGCAAAAAGAAGGTTCTCTATTCGACGCGTATGTATGTAATATTGATAAAAATGCGTAATATTTATATATGTTAGTCTATGTTCTACATCTTCTTTCAGACCACAACGTTTCCTTATCCATATTTATTATCCTGTCTCTCATTTCAACTGAATTTATTCTGCTTTCATGTTTCTTCTGCCATACCCAACTTTCACTTCCGTGCATGAGTGTCGGAACCAACACCCCCTCGTGCACAGCCAAACTAGCCTTGTTAGATACCTTCCGACTGTTCATAAAGGAGTGCAAAGTTCCATTCACCATGTTTCCTGCATTCAATCTTCATTCACTATCACTCTCACACCTTCCATCTCTTGTAAACTTTGAACCCAGATACACAAACTCATACACCTGTTCAATTTGTTCATCTCCAATCACGATATTGCAGTCTGTCACTGCCTCATCTCTTTCAAACACCATCACTTTCGTCTTCTTTACATTCATCTTCATTGCCTTTCTAATAAAAGCTCCACTCATAGTAGTTACCATCTCCTGAAACTCCTCGGCCGAAGACGCAAGTACTTGGTCATCAGCATAGAGAAAACCTTTGACGAGTAACTCATTCATTCTCAATCCACTTTCATTCTCTTTTAAATCTGTCAAGCAATTGTTCATGAACAGAATAAACAGCCACGGGTGACGCTACACATTCCTGTCTAACACCTTTTTTGATATAAAACCATTCAGTGTATCCCATGGGAATATTTTTTTTACATGGCCATCTGACACATATATCTTTTGAGCCAGTCAGCTGAGTTAAAAGTGGTACATATGAAGGAACACAATACATCAAAATGAAGATCACATGTTTAGCCGTGTTTACAGCAAGATGGTCGTAGAATTTCGAGGAAAACAAATAATCACGCACAATTGAGCCATTCACTTTACATCATGTTTGAAAGTGTGGTAACGTAAACAGTACCGAACATGAAACGTTTTCTAAAATTGCTATCGTCAATACAGCGGTGCATTAATTTAATTTTAGCGTTATTAAGATGTATATTAGAACATTTACATAGCTTTGTGAGTGTTTTTTTGCGAGCCGAACCCTAGTTCGGGTTTGCATTGTTCTTGGTTCAAAATGATTAGTTTAAGTGATAAAAATAATAATATTTGATTGCACGTTTTAAAATCTCTAAAATTATGAATTGGTATTTATTTTCTGTAATATTGGTAACCCCTCGCACTTGTTATTTTTTAATAATTTGTGCATTTGATTAAGCAAGATTTTGATACTAACATAAATGTATTAAGATTAGTTCATTATGTGCAAGTAAATTATCCAAACGCATTTTACTCCCCATAGTATGTGAGAAACTTTGACTTAATATTAACATCATTGGTGAGGAATGAGTTGTAAGAAATCTTTGCCGACATCTGTTAAAACTGAACTAAATTATACGAGTAAAATAAATACTACTTATTTAATAGTATAGATGCCTGAAAAATTACATTTTGTCTGACATTTACGTTATGAAAAAATATTGGACACGTATTATTGATTTTGACAATTAAACAAAAAATTACAAAGTGCGTTACGGTGAGCTTAGTGGGCGAGCGCTTGCCTTGGAAACAAGATGCGCAAGTTCGAACCCTGGCTCGCACCTCTGATTTATTTAATTAATCATGCGCGAATCGTCTTTGTGCGATTGTTACTAGCTTTCGGTGAAGGAAAACATCGTGAGGAAACCTGCATGTCTGAGAAAGCCTAGCTAGCTTTCGAATGACGTGAGAAGTCCGCCAACCCGCACTTGGCCAGCGTGGTGGACTATGGCCTAAGCCCCCACATCTTGAGGGGAGGCCCGTACTCAACAGTGGGACATAAACAAGGGCTGGTATTATTATAGTGCGTTGAAATTCCTCTTTTTACTGAGGCGAACTCCCTAAGGACCATGCCCATTTGTGCCCCAGAAATGCCCAGATAAAGTATATTACAAAATCTTGTAATATACTTTATCTGGGCATTTCTGGGCATTTATTAGAGCAATCGCTCTAATAAATAAATACTAGATTTATGTTGTTAATTTTAAATCATATGAAGCACTGGATAAAAAATAAAAAGTAATAAGACGTTCTTGCGTTCGTTGACATTGCAGTACCAGTGTATCTAACCAAATTGTTTTCACATACATATTGACACTATACAATGGATCTAGATAATTCCAATTAACTGACATATTTATCTGATAACATACAGATAAGTATATAAAAGAACTGGCTTAGATGTGATGATGATAATGAAGTTCCTAGTGAAAAACTAATAGCAATGCTGTCTGTGAACGATAAAATGTATAAAAAAACCAGTAGGAGGTTATCATGTTTAATGTCCAATATCTTTTGAACCGGTGCTTTATATGACATTAAATCTAGTTATCATATAAATACTGTTAAATAGTTATCATATGACATAGAGCTGCAATTTGGGCATTGCATGGCATTTCTGACTTTCAGCTCCATACTAATATGGGCATGGTCCTTTGACGCTGTTTATCTTTGTTAAATTGAAAAAAAAACATGTCCAATATTTCATTCTTGATAATCGAACTGACTGATTAATTAGAATAATTATTTACCCAAGCATCATC
Organism: Furcula furcula; assembly: GCA_911728495.1. Taxonomy (NCBI): domain Eukaryota; kingdom Metazoa; phylum Arthropoda; class Insecta; order Lepidoptera; family Notodontidae; genus Furcula; species Furcula furcula. The sequence goes on along the minus strand of OU452267.1, from coordinate 12,378,699 downwards.
CCTATTTTATATCTCGATTATACGATTCATGTCCCATCACTAAAAAGAGGGTATACCGATAACGTAACGCTGTAGCCTCCGTGTGTAGTTGTCTACGCAAGCGCTTGTGCACTATAATATCTCCCGCGTAGATGGCTGATCTTGTGAAAGATTGGCCGCTGTGGTCGTATCGGCCAAGATTATTATATCGATAAATCACCTGTTAGTCGTGAGCGGGCACGTTATGAACATCGTCACATCCAAGACACCGCCGCATTTCAGATTCTGAAATGTTTACTGGCACGAAAATAGAATAACACTAATTACATGGAAATATCTTGAATACACACGAAAATATCCGGCTAAAGGTTTCGGGGTACAAATTAGTTCGCGTCCGAAATTAGGACACTGGGTTTATTGGAACTAGCGACTTGTCGCGGCTTTGCCCGGCCTTTTTGAAGTCCTAAACAACACAGTTTTTTGCCGACTGGTTAAAGGCCAATCTATTGTGAGAGTTTTTCAAGTTTCCTTTTGGGCCTGTGACCTGGCTTAAGGACGGCTGCCTATATGATAACAAATGTGTTTGAGTTGCAGATGACAGATATCTGATGATGCAGTTAACTCTTACAGTAAGAAAAATGGTTCGGAATTTTTCTTGCAAAATGGTCTATAGCTTTCCCCATTTCAATTGTGCACATTGTATACCTTTTTTGTTTTCGCGGCCAAAACCTTTGATAAAGGGGAACTGTGGGGGTCAACCGAGGTATCTGGGATTCTTACCCACTAAAACCATCGTGGCTGTTGCATCGGCACATGAGGGGGCGGATTTGCACCAGTAGCCCCTCAGTGCCTTGCATTTGCCCGCCGCCGGGGGGCGCATTATTGCCTGCCGGGAACCAGACACGATGTTTACGGGGAAGGGGTCGCAACCCCTTCGCCGTCCTCCTTCGTAGTCGCCGCTCTATTAAATGGACGTTCTGGGGCCCACACCTCAAACGTCCAGCGACTCCCAAGGCACATTATATTTTTTTTATCTTAAGGTTAGTGGCCATCCTAGTGTCAGAGTTTTCAAGCTGCCTTTAGGTCTCTGACTTAGCTTAACGACTGCTGCCTAGATGACAATAGCCGGGACCGACTTTTAACGTGCCCTCTGAAGCACGGAGACGCTCAGTTCAAATACCACTAAATGGTCACCCATCTAAGGACTGACCTTGCCTGACGCTGCTTACCCAACTGATCGTTTACCGATCAGTGGTTACAACTGGCTATCAGCGTCTCAGGCACATTGTATACATGTAGCGGATACAGATTGGTAGTTACTGAAGCCAAGCAACGGAGTTAAAATGAGAAACAGCTTCTGATTACGGAACCCAAAAAATGAGTAGTTAACGATGTAAACACCATCGATATTCGTTGCCAAATCGTTGGGAAAGATAATTAATACTTTTCAACATAACATGACAAGGAATTAACCGCGACATTAAGCGGTTTAAAGAGAAATACCATTTGAATATCTTAAGAACAATTTATTAAAAAAATAATTACTTATAATAAAACTGTAACAGGTCCAATTCTGTACATTGAAGATATTTTGAAAATTATGTTTGGAGGGCATTCTATAACCGATACTAAAGCCAAAAATGTATTTTTTTTATTTTTGTCTGTCTGTCTGTATTTCGGCTGAGCATCACGCCGAAACTACTGGATGCATTGAAACGAAACTTGGCATGATTTGAGTTAATACTCCGAGGTAGGACATATTTTACTTTTTATCCCGACATTCGGCACGGTTCCCTTGGGAGAGGGGATTAAAGTCAAAATGTGTACTTGGTTATACGCTTGCTCCGATTTTAACAATTTTTCATTATAATTATAATAAATATTTGTAAAGGAACACTCATAGACAGTTGTTAACAATTTTTTTTGGAAATCGATCAGGTTAAGCAACGTTAGGTAAGGTCATTAAATAGATGGGTGACCGTTTAACGCCATTTGAACTAAACGTCTCTGTGCTTCGGAGGGCAAGTACAAAGTGGGTCCAAGTCTTTAACCGACTTTAAAAAAGGAGGTTTTGTATTCTATGCGAATGTATATTATTGAAAGTTTAGTTAACGTAAACACAGCGCGGGCGGAGCTGCGTGGGTCAGCTAGTCGAAAATAACATCGTGTCCCTTAATTCCGTCCAGAATCCTATATTTTTTACTAATAAATCCTCTGCAATACCAAACAGGCACTCGCAACCCTAGCCATAACTGTCATGCGGACGGAAAAAGTGTATGAAAATCATTATCACGCGTAACCAAACCACCACCAAGTACACATTTTGACTTTAGCCCCCTCTCCCAAGGGAACCGTGCAGAATGTCGGGATAAAAAGTGTCCTATGTCCTACCTCGGAGTATTAACTCAAATCATGCCAAGTTTTGTTTCAATCCATCCAGTAGTTTCGTCGTGATGCTCAGCCGGGATACAGACAGACAGACAGACAAAAATAAAAATAAAATACATTTTTGGCTTTTAGGTATACGTATCATAAAACAATGACAAAATTACCTTTTCTACATTATATTTAGTACTATTACTTTTTGCTGCTTTAAGAGCTTAATAATTTTCCTTTTTTTTCTAAAATAAAGGACACAGTAGGTACCTATCGTCCTCAAGTCTTCATTTTAAATTATGGGACACTATCTATAATTAGGGCTGAAATAGAGGACGTCCTTTAAACTAAAGGACGTCTGCAAAGCCTAGTTATGGTGTATTTTCTGCTTCATTCTCGAAAAAGGAAGAAGATATTTTCCGAGCAGGTGCATTATAAAAAAAACATTATCGTATTTTCTGCTCTTAAGTTGACTCACGCGCTATATAAAGCTCGATAAACATTCCAAAGGATAAATCATCGAATATATCAGTCTGAATGTTTTCATATACGTTCGCGTAGGATTGGACACAATGTTTACATTTTTCGTTTATTGACCTTCGTGGCCGCAAGCGCCTTTTAACGTGCAGATAGTACAAAGAAACCAATTTATGTAAACACTGTTTCCTTTACAATATGTCATGTTCAACCCTTCTTTGGTAGGGTAAAATCAGTAAAATTTCGTTTGAAACTGATAACCTCACTTGAAAAAAGGAATTCTAAAATCAGTTTTGCATACTTACTGATAACATGATAATTGGTAAGTCAAAGTCAAAATCATTTAATGTTGTCTTTTACTTACGCGAATATTACACATTACACAAATTAAACTACTTTTACGGATTTTATCGCGGTTTATTTATTGATTTTACTATCCCGACAATACTATCTATCAAGATACTGTAAGCTCTTACTGCGTAGATCGGACCAACAATAATAACTAAGAAGACCTGAGGGTACACCGGCATACTTGTGACATAAGGACGTTCAACATCTCAGTCCTCCCGTGACCATGGGTGCTGCAAAGCATTCGAAACGTCGGGATAGTAAAATCAATAAATAAACCGCGATAAAATCCGTAAAAGTAGTTTAATTTCAAAATCATTTATTTAAAATAGGCTTAAAGCTAGCACTTTTGAATGGCATTTTTTTTAAAAGCTACCACCGGATCACAACGCGGCCTCAACTGAGGAGATCCGGCAAGAAACTCAGCGGACTTGTAATTTTTTCACTTTTTTAAAACAGTGTTGTGACGGGCCCGTTGGTCTAGTGGTCAGACACCCTGCCTGCTAACCAATGGGTCGTGGGTTCGATTCCCGCCAAGTGTCTGGGTGTTGTTTATCTATTTAAGTATGTATTTACGAAAAAAAAAAGTATATAAGTATTAGTATCAGTTGTCTGGTTTCCATAGTACAGGCTCTGCCTAGTTTGGGATCGGATGACCGTGTGTGGATTGTCCCAAGATATTATTATTATTATTATAATTAGATCAGCATCAGCGACAGTGTGTCCTGCCGTTCAAAACATCAAATAAGAAAGAGTAAAATAAAATACGACGAAAATACAACATTTTATTACATATTTACATACTTAGGTATATTATACCTTAAAATTGTACTACGATGGGAGGTATGCATGCGAAAAACTTGCTCGGAGAAGGGTTTGAATGTGTGTGCGCATGTGATTGTGTGTTACGGGTTAAATATGCATAAACATATAATATTTAAATCAATTTGTTGCATGACTAATTTTTAATGCAGATATTTTATCCCTGAATATTTGTGACAGCGAGCGGTCACAAACATTTGGCGTTGGATGACTGACAGATTGAAATTAATAATAATTATAATTTATTGGATCCGTGCCTACGATAACTAATTTGAGTTTGTTAAATATAAATTGGGAACACATGTGAAGGTGTACAAGTAAACACTATTCTGAGAATTGATGATATAATGTCATATTCAATAGAGAATATTGTTAATAATTTGAAAGAATGTTCTTCCAAAATTACCAAATTATGTAAGTAGGTATGTTACTTTTTTTTACTAGTTTATAGATGCAATATGTCGTTGGTACAATACTAAACTAGCCAATCTGAAATTCTTGACCTACGAGTAAGTTTACCAGCAATATCGTTTTATTTGAATATACACTGTGGTAAAATATTGTATCCGTAGGTGACATTTACTTTTAATCAGTAAATTCAAAGAAATTACACAATAGGTGAAAATGCCAAAAACGCTGATGACTGATTAACAGTGCCAATTTTAAGATTCAAATTGACCACGTCAATTTGACATTTGCAGATTGGCTAGTTGGCTTTTGGATCCACGATGTGTTCTGTGCATCTAGAAAGCAGAAATACTCTTTCTTATCTGCTAAAGTAATTTAATCGAATCTTTTTTGTGTGATATTGGCCCTTAGTAAGTCTTAACATAAATAAATGCTTAACATAGTGGCGCAACCTATAAAATATATTGAGCATATTGGTAGATAATTGACGAGCCTGTTGGTATATTTGTTAGACATCCTGGCTACTACCCAATAGGTCGTAGATTCGATTCCCACCAAGTGTCTGGGTATTTTGTCTGTTTAAGTAGGTATGTATTTACTAAAAAAAACTTGGTATCAGTTGTCTGGTTTCCACAGCATAGGCTCTGCCTATTTTGGGATCAGATCACGGTGTGTGGATTGTTGTAGAATATTGTTATTATTTAAGTAAACTCTGACAAGAAATAAGTTATTAATTCCGCATTTATTGATACAAATACTTATATAACAACCGTAAGAACAGTTGAATCCTTCAAGTTCATCAAGCCGTTTTGACCGCCGGGCATGCCAAAGAAATAAAAATAATATTGTTGAGTTCTTTATACGTATTTGATCTATTTTTTGAACAACATTGCAATATTGCTTTGATCTATACTGGATTTCCGCCGTAAGCTTTAGGATCTCACCCATTGCCAATTCCTGGCATTACAGTCTATTTAAATGCTGTAAAATTAATAAAAATATATGTATGACACCTTCCTTTCTTACTGTGTAAATTAAATGAGTTTTATTCAAACATTTATTTTAGTTTTTACGATAGTAGCCTGTAGTCTTGATTAATTTATGAGTCACAGGTATGTACTGTTCTGTTCGTTTAATAAGTTTAATTTTACTTTATCAAAAATAGCGGATAACTTTTTATTTAGGTTTTTTAATGTAAAACGAGGGACAGTATACATTTGTGGAATGGTGTTAAAAGAATTTAAAATGTTTATTAGGTTTTAATTTTTGTATTTTAACGATACGATGGCGATAATAACGATGAAAGATCAAAGAATCGTCTGAATCCAAATGTATACATAAATAATATTCTCGCCCACATACATATGTATATGCCTGCGTGTACCAATATAATATATAAATAGTTTATTTTGTTAACCATGGTGATATTTAAAAAAACATACGTGTTTTTATTTATAAACTAAAATACTCTAGGACAGCCGGTAAAAGTTTCTAGAACAAGTTCAAGTATGAATATTTCTATAATAAGCTTAAATATTAAGCAAAAATTATAATGTTTATTATTTGTTTCAACGGATTTTACAACTAACTATGACCACCATAATATAAATTATTTTTTATAATGTCAATTTATAAAAATAAAGAATTGAGTTAAACGGTTGACGACATCTGTCTAACGTTGAAATTGTCATCAGACGCAGGGGTAATAAACACGGTGATGACGTAAAGATCTTTTTTATATCATATCCTACTTCGCGGATTGCCAAGTATTTTTATGATGCTTTCTGATGTCGAAATAACATAAACAATGATTATTTTTATAATATAAAATTACACGGTTCATTATAGCTTTGTTAATAATTTTAACAGTAATATATGAGTGTGTTTATCTAAAAAATTAAATTATATTATATTCAACACTAAGATCCGAAGAGCTTATTGATGCTATGTCAATAAACGTAAAGTTCCATTTAGAATTAACTCAAAATTATAAAATTACGTTTTACAAATAGCATGTCATGGAATTTAAAAAAAAGAAAAAAAGGAAAATAAATAACTTTTCATAAAATCTGGATATATGTTCTGACTGACTAAACTACTGGAATTGTACCAGGTCCCCACGAGACAGGTTTTACCTAGTGTGGAGAAAGGAATATGTTTCACGTTTATGCACTAAAACAGTACAAACAGGCAATTAATTATTATTACAGTATTTTAGAAAATAAGCAATGTAATTGGAGAAATAAAAATATTATTATTATTATTAAAAGTTATGCATTCATGGGCGCAGGCAGCAGGGTGCAAGGGGGTGCACTTGCACCCCCCTGGCACTCAGTCAGAAAAGAAAATACATGGATATCTTTTTTATTAAGTCAATGTTTGAATATAAACTGAACGTGTCTAGGTGCTGTCCAAATTTGAATTACATTTATTTACATAATATACTACTTACATGTATAATTCTATATTTGATATTAGTTAATAGTATAATGTGTAGACGTAAATGCACCCCTCTGAATGTAATTCTGGCGGCATCCATGTATGCAATCTCTCAAAGAAAAGTTAGTCCCATTGAAAAAATAAGCGAAGATATTAAAAAAAAAGTAATAGTTGTCCTAACATCGTATGTAAAGATAAATTAGGAAGCGTGCAAATGAGCCGGCTCGGACGCCAGTATTTTCCACATCAAAGATGTAGGAAATAAATTATTATTCACATTTGAAATAATAGCTAGCGACACTAGCAAAATGGTTATTTAGAAAATGAAAAGATTTTTAAAATTACCCATTCTGAAATATTGAATGAAAAATGGGTGAAAGTACTCAAATATTATAATAAACATAATAATAAAAATTATTTATACATAACTACAAAAAAAAATTTTTGAACATGGTCTATTCTCTATACACAATTCTTACTCTTCATAGAAAAACCTAAAAAAAATGTTTCTAGAATTTAGAATTAAATGAAGTAGGTACTTATCTATAATAAGATATTATTATTATATATTAATAAGACGATCGACGATGACGCCAGGTTGGCGACAGGCGACAACCATAAGACAAAAAAAATAGGACGATTCTAAAAAATACCTACGTATAAACAAAACTACTTACGAATATGAAAACTATAAAATTAAATATTTATATACAATTAACAAATAGCGTAAACCAATAAAAAGTTAAGTTATTTAAGTAAATTCTTTATTTTTACGCAATTATATTTTTAAATAAATATTAGTTAAAAATATTCACACCTCAAGCCTCCAATAATATTATTAAAACTATAATTCAATAGAACTAAACTATAATAAAAATAAAATTGAACTAATAATTTGGATACCAAAAAATTTAAAGTTTCAAATAGTTTAGCGCTAACACTTCAACACAATACCTAATTTCTTTTAAATTAAAGTTTCTACTAACAATTTTGTTCCACTAAATGGCGTTTGTGAGCGGTCTCTGGAATTCCCTGGTTGGCTCCAATGAGAAGGACATTTGGCAAGAACATTCGACATTTTACTTTGACAAAAGTAAAAAGTACTTCTCTGTGTCAGAAGTCGACAGAGAAGAGGTGCCAATAGTGTTTTCAGAAGCACATAATATCAGTTTTAATAAAACCGGGCTTGGACTTAACTATACACCGTTAAATTACGTTACAATCTTCTATATAGATACAAGGAAAGGTTGGTATTGTCACTTCTTAATTTTGTTTTTAAACCCTTTGGGTATAAGATATGAACATAGATTATAGTAGTAGGTATATAATATATAGCCCGTGGGGTGTCCGGGGAAGAATAGCACCCTCCCATCTCCTCCCGTCGGGTGTCCGTAAGAGGCGACTAAGGGAAAACAAGAAGACAGGCAGCAGAGTCTTACTATGGGATTATCTACCACATATACTGCGATCCCCAAGCCGTCTGCCAAGCGTGAGGGTTATAGCAACCCTTCCTTTCTAAGGGGAAGGCATGTGTTCAGCAGTGGACGTCTTTGGGCTGATGATAACCTGATGGTAAGCGACACGCCTGCCTATAGACAGCTGCAATTAACTGCCGCTCGTCATCCGAGACATTGGATATTAAATCTCTTGAGTCTGATTGTTTCAGTGTAGGTACATAAAGTGTCCTCTCTTTTCTCTTTTAATCTTTTCCATAATTCTGAGGATCATAACTCCTTTTCAAGTTGTCTCCTATTCCTTTGTCGCCTATTCTGATCAGTCGCTAGGTGGAGTGCGACATATTTTTTTTTTAATTCCCTAAAAAAAAAAAATACTAATATCTGCAGTTGTTGAGATACCTAACTGTTCCGCCAAACGTTTCTGACTTTGGCCTCTTACCGTCTTATTACGAAAAGCAGTATAAACGAACCTAGGTTTAAACTTAGAAAATCGTTACTTAAACCTGAGTTTAAACTTAGGTTTGTCGTTTTTGTAATTAGACGGATTGTCTTTTACCCTCCTATTTTCCGGTTTCCAAGAACGATTCTGGTATTATATCTTAGACTTTCTGAAATACGAAATTGAGTTAACACTGCAAGTATCTTTAAACTTTCCAGTGGTTAGTTAAACTCTTCTCTTTACAGGGACAGTCGAGTTAATTTCTATATATTTACAGGTTAAATCATAACATTTAAACAAAATACATATCTGAAAACAATAATTATTGTTTAAAAAGATTGACAATCTATGGAATTCGCGGTTTAAAAAAATTTGTAACGATTTTTGTAATTTTTTTTAAGATAAGTAAGTACTTACTTATTTTTTAATTAATATAGTTTTCGATTATTTTGCAGTGCATATAAAAATTGTAATTGTTTTTCAAAGATTCTTCTTATGATTGTTGAATCTACACTACAATACAGTATGCCCGAGGTTCGATTCTTAGATCGGATTCTTTAATCGGGGTCTTTTTTTTTTTTTTGACGCGGGGGAAATCTTCCAAAGATCCCCGGGAGCTGTGGGGCTCGACCGGGGTATGTGGGATTCTTACCCACTAAAACCCCCGCGGCTGTCGCATCGGCACATGAGAGGGGGACCCCAGGGCTCTCCGGTGGGATCTGCACCAGGGGCCCCTCAGTGCTTTGCCTTTGAGCCCGCCGCCGGGGGGCGCATTGTAGCCCCCCGGGAACCTGTCACGGTGCTCACGGGGACGGGGGTCGCAACCCCGCCGCCTTCCTCCTCGGAGTCGCCGCCGTACTCAATGGACGCTCAAAGGGCCCACACCCTGAACGTCCAGCGACTCCGAAGGATCAATAATCGGGGTCTTAACTTAACCCCCGTTTATATTAGATATTTCCAAATATCCGTACAATTGACGTAATACCTGCGTCAATGTTGTCATGAAAAATGATGTCTTCAGATATTTTTACACACATTACAATATGTTGTAACGAATTCCTGAATACTTTCTAATAATAATCATTCTATTTAATAAGTCTGGCTGCTTTTAAAATTACACTATTCTGTAATTACGTATATCTTGCCAGTATTTAGTATCTGTGAATGAATAGGTGTGTTTAAAACGCAGATTTAATATAGAACGGTCTTAGGATTGTTTTTACCCGACTACGGAACGGAGGGAGGGTTATGATTTTAACAAGAATGCACGTATGTATGTATGTTCATCTGTTCCCGCATATCTTCTAATCTACTTAACATAATTTGACAAGTAGGGTGTCGTTAGAAGCGTCTTGATTGTCCGCTGGTTATAGGCTATATAATATCACATTATTAGACTGCGATTTTATCCGTAGTCGGGTTTTAGTTTTTAAAACTTATTACTTGTTTATACATAAACTACCATCTCTTTCTACTGCAGCCTAAAGACGTTCACTGCTAAACATAGGCCTCCCCCTTAGTAGGGAGGGGTTGCCATATTCACCACGCTTAGCGAGCGTCTTGTTGATCGTAGTATAGGTAGAAAGACGCTGCAGCACGTCTTCCTATTATCCCTTAGTCGCCTCTTACGGAATACCAACGGGAGGAGATGGGAGATTGCTATTCATTCCCGGTTACTCCATGGGAAACTCCATCATCGGCATTTGTGTAGTGGTTAGACAACCTGGCCGCTACCCAGTAGGTAGGGCTGGGTGGTTTATCTATTAAAGTATGTATTTACAAAAAACTGGATACCCCATTTCCTCTCGTTGGGTATCGTAAGAGACGACTAAGCGAGAACAGAAAGTCGGGCAGCAGAGTCTTTCTTTTGGATTTATCTTCCACCTATACTGCGATCCCCAAGGCGCCTGCCAAGCGTGGGGATTATGGCAACCCCTCCCTTCTAAGGGCCTTTGTTCAGCTGTGAACGTCTATCGGCTGCTAGTGATGAATGATGTTGACATCTATAAATATATCTATAAGTATCAGTATCAGTTGTCTTTCCATAGTGCAGGCTCTGCCTAGTTGGGGATCGGATGACAGTGTGTAGATTGTTCCAAGATATTAATATTTAATATATATCTCGTTCCAGCTGAGGTCAAGATGCCGAGCGGCCAGATCGACACGCCCGTGATCGAGGACAACAAAGACGGCACCGTCAGCATCAAGTATGACCCTCGGGAGGAAGGTGTCCACGAGCTCTACGTCAAGTACAATGGAGAACACGTTCAGGGTACGTTTGTCCAGCAGGTCCAGGTAGGTCCTTCGGAGTCGCTGGACGTTCGAGATGTGGGTCCCTAGGACGACCATTGAATACGGTGGCGACTCCGAGTAGGACGGCGGCGGGGTTGTGACCCCAGTCCCCGTGAGCACCGTGACAGGTTCCCGGGGGGCTACAATGCTCCCCCCGGTGGCGGGCTCAAAGGCAAGGCACTGGTGCAGATCCCACTGGAGAGCCCGGAGGTCTCTCATTTGCCGATAAGACAGCCGCGGCGGTTTTAGTGGATAAGAATTCCACATACCCCGGTAGAGCCCTACAGCACCCGGGGACCTTTTAAAGGTTTCCCCGCAACCCAGGTCCAGGTAAGTACGCGGTTTCAGATATTCTGCCGCCATGCAGCAGTGTGAAAACATTGCTGTGTTCCGGTGTGAAGGGCACTGTAGCTGGAGAAATTACCGGACACAAAAAACTTAAGGGTTGCCAACGCGCTAGTGATTCTGATGTTGCTAGCGTTTATAGGCGGTGACTGCTTACCATCAGGCGGGCCGCATGCTTGCTCACCACCTTGGTAGTATAAAAAATACCTGCGCGATGGTAGTAGCTAGTACCTATGGCCCCTATTTAGATGTCGGGACCCTTTTTTGATGTCGGGAGGAAACCAAAGTCAAAAGTCAAAATATCTTTATTATGTATAGGCCCCACGGAGGCACTTACACAAAAATCATTTTTACAAACTACCACCGGATCGTAACGCGGCCGCTACTGAGAAGATCCGGCAAGAAACTCAGCGGGCTTGTCTTGTTATGTCATTTTTTTTAAAAACAGTTTTACAAATTGTACATAAGTCAGCCTTAAACTTCTAAGCTTGCATGAGTTGAGCAGTTCAAGCCCACGCAGCTTTATCCTCCAGGTAATCCGAGATTTTAACCTTTAAATGCTATCCGGAATCAGAACGAAGACTGGGTCACATGACCATGATACCATTTAAAGTTTAGTGGGTAGAAATCCCATGTGGGATAACTGCACTAAAACCTCCTTGGTGGCCTTTAATGCCGGTTTGAAGATAATCTGGAGATTCCGTTTGGACCTCACCAATCTTACCAGCTATGGCTGCTTGCTAGGATTTACCCGAGGGAGTAGCTATTCACGCTCCCCTGTCAACCTCGCTGTGAATGGCTAAGGGACCAGCTAGGTACGCCGCAAGATGCCAGTGTGAACCTCACCCCGACGTTGGCTGTGTGGTGACTCGACATATACCAGATAGCGCTGTAGAAAAACTGATGCCACGTGTGGTATAGCGATGCGATGGACATAGTAGTACCATACACGATATGTTACACGACAGATGACGCCACCGGTTTCTGAATCGCGCTAGCGAAGTTTACCCACACAAGCCACATTAAGTACACACATCAAAAGTGTCTAGGGATCAAGCATTTTTAAGCGGATTTCTTGAGATTGAGATGTGGCTTTGTAATAAATTTATGATTTTATAAATTTATATGGATCCTTTTTGGTGCATTTCATAATTTGAATCAGGAACTGTGAATCAAATTCGAGTAAAAGATGAAAATCAGCTGTCAATATTTTCCCTATAAAAACATACAACGCATTGAAGACATTATTAGTGCTACTGTTTCCCTACTACTGATTAAAACCAACGTTATTATGGAGCGGCGACGTCATTTAAGCAGGGAAGAAATGCTCAGAGCCGTGGGAATGATAGAAGCTGGTTCCCGGCAACGTACTGTGGCTTTAGCTCTGAATACAAGTCAGAGTGTTATCAGTCGACTTTGGACACGTTACCGAAGCACTGGTACCGTGGCTGAGCGCCATGGAGGACGGTATCGCTGCACCACACGGAGACAAGACCGATATATTCAAATCTTAACTCGAAGAGCTCCAACAATAACTGCCATGATGTTAGCCGTGAGGCTTCATCACTCTTCAGGGAACTTAATTAGCGACCAAACAGTCAGAAACCGCTTGCATGAAGTGAACCTTCATTTCCGAAGACCGCTACGGGTACCACCTATAGCAATGCACAATCGTAGGATTCGATATCAATGGGCTCTTGAACACAGAAATTGGGCAGAAGAACAATGGCGTTTCGTGTGCTTTTCTGATGAGTCTCGTTTTGGTATGAGACCGGATACAAGACGTATACGACACTGGAGAACCCCTGGACGCCAACAGCGATTAAAATCCTGCCAGGAAGTCCATCCTTATAGTGGTGGAACCATCATGGTATGGGCGGGTATTTGGATCGGCGGAAGAACTGAGTTGATTTGGATCAGAGGCAACCTCAACGCTCAAATTTATGCTGAGACGATTGTATCAGACGTCATCGTTCCTCTACAAGTGCAAATCGGTCCCTTATTTCAGTTAATGCATGATAATGCACGACCGCACACCGCAAGAGTTGTAAGACAGACTCTCGCCGCAGCTAACATCAATGTCCTGCCCTGGCCTGCTCAGTCGCCAGACTTGAACCCGATTGAGCATGCATGGGATATGCTACAGAGAAGAGCTCTGCCGAATATGGAGGGTATCCAGTCGCAAGAAGACCTTTTTTTGTTGTTGCAACGAACATGGGCGGCCATTCCACAGCGTGATTTGGATGAACTCATTTTGAGTATGCCAAACCGATGTTCTTGTGTTGTTAGTGTTCGCGGTAGAAACACGGATTATTAATTGTTTAAGTTACCCAATAAAATTTTAAAGAAAACTGTTATTTCAGTCTTTTTTTCGAACTTTTGTGTTAGTGGTTCAAATGTCAAAAATCCCTTTATTAGGAAAATGGCAAATTTCTTTATTAATGCAAAGGTGACTTGGTTTATCGTTACTGTGACAAACGAAAACACTTTATTTGATGAATCCTTAAAGAAAATTTTAATTAATATCAATCAGGAGAAAAGTTATTGCAAAAATATATGTTGATCCCTAGACACTTTTGATGTGTGTATATATACAACACCCAACATCAACTGTTCGGGGGCTTCGGCCCTGGCGGTGGGAGGATCCTCCCCTTAGCGTCACCTAAGCAGTATGTTGCAATCCCCACAGAACTCAAACTGACCTTCGGTTTGTAAAGCAAGCGGCTCCCTGCCGCCCCACGGTGTTTATACCCAAGAACTTAACATGGCCAAGTCTTCTGTATGTACTAAAAACCATTTAATTTATTCCAGGGTCTCCCTACAAGTTCCATGTGGACTCTATATCATCAGGATACGTGACGGCGTACGGCCCAGGTCTGACGACAGGTGTGAGTGGAGAACCGAGCCAATTCACCATCAGTACGAAAGGTGCTGGCTCCGGGGGCTTGTCGATGGCCGTTGAGGGACCTAGCAAGGCTGAGGTGAGAGGATCTCAGTTAGGCTTATAGCAAACTAGCAATTTCCTGCGGCTTCGCCCGCTAATTTTTTTACAGCGTTTACCAACCCCTAACACACCCCCAAAGGGTGTTTTTGAAAATTCGCGAAACACGTATTGATTTATTTTATTTAGAGAATCTTTTCAGTAAATTTCAAGTCAATCGAACCAAAGTTTCATACAAAAGAAAACACCCCATTTAACCCCTTTAGGAGTCGAATTTTCAAAAATCCTTTCTTAGTGGATGCTTGCGTCCTATGAAGAACCTACTGTCCAAATTTCAGCTTTCTAGGTCCAGCGGTTTGGCCTGTGCGTTGATGAATCAGTCAGTCAGTCAGTCAGTCAGTCAGTCAGGATAAGTAATTTTATATGTATAGATGAGGGAGTTTCTTGTAGGTCCGGATCTAGGGGGGGGGGGGGGGCAAACCGGGGTAGCGGGTTTAACACAGGCCCACACCACAAGTGAACTTGTGAAGCCGATTTGAGATTTGAGGTAAAGGGAGGGGCACCACTATCAAGTTTCTGCCCCGGTTCGAAAAAATAATAGATTCGGGGCTGATTTCTTGATACTCTAAGGTGGAAGGTTCCTTCGGATCGCAGACGCACATGGTGGGGGATCTGTGCGTCCCTACTAAATGCGACCCGAGGCGGCTGACGATGCTGTGTATGCCCTGCGAGGGTACCGGGGGACTATGCCCTTCACACCGAAACTCATACCGCAATGTTCATACACTGCTGCTTGGCGGTAGAATATTTGACACTGCAGAGGTACCTACCACTTAGTAACAAGTACTATAAGCGTGTCTAGAGGCCTATGTTCAGCAGTGGACATTTTTTATTTTAGTATTTTTTATACTCAATATTGGCCAGTGCGTGCCTGAGTTCCACCTGTTGGGTAGCAGCAATCGGAGATACTAAAACGCTGTAGCGCATTCATCCAACATCGCTACATTGCTGGGTTCCGGTTTGAAGTGCACTGTGGCCGGTGAAATTACCGGACACAAAAGACATGTGTAAATGATTCTTCGGGTTTTGCTAGCGTCTATAAGCTGCGGTGACTAATTACCATCAGGCGGGTCGCATGCTTGCTCGCCACTTTAAATTGGCAGTATAAAAAAGTCTATTCACTTTCAATCTTGAGAACACCTACATTAATTATATAATTAGCCGGGAAACCCAACGTACAGTAGTCACAACGGACCTTCGTGTGTCAGTACTGTAGTTCATTTAAATAGCTTAATCCGGACTGAAGGACCGTTCGTATGTAGACGGTCATCTGATCCCAAACTAGGCAAAGTCTGTACTATGGAAACCAGACAACTGATACTCATATCCTTCTATAACAATATACTTATTAGTATGTATTTATGTTTACTTTATTAAGTATATATTTTATTTACATAATGTATTTAAATTAATTATTCTGTTATTTATATTTCTTGTACACACTACGTCCCATTTCTTTCTCCCAGCTTTCCCCTCGGAGGCCTGCTGGAAGAAATTTATTTAGACACTAGCTGACCCGGCAAACGTTGTTTTGCCATAAAATAAAAATAAAAAATTAGGGGTGGACTACCCCTAACATTTAGGGGGATGAAAAATAGATGTTGGCCGATTCTCATAGATACCGGATAAGCACAAAAAATTTCATCAAAATCGGTCAAGCCGTTTCGGAGGAGTATGGCAACGAAAACTGTGACACGAGAATTTTATATAGTAGATAAGCTGTGCCGTTGCTACTATT
Source organism: Furcula furcula (assembly GCA_911728495.1). NCBI lineage: Eukaryota > Metazoa > Arthropoda > Insecta > Lepidoptera > Notodontidae > Furcula > Furcula furcula. The sequence continues at coordinate 12,362,578 of OU452267.1, read as the reverse complement.
CTTCCCTATTTTTCCGTTTTCCTGTAATTTTATTGTGTGTACAAGAATTATAAAATAAATAAATAAACTTTTTTTCGTAAATCTATACTTATAATAAAACTGTAACAGGTCCAATTCTGTACATTGAAAATGTAATTTTTTTAATTTTTGTCTGTCTGTCTGTCTGTCTGTATCACGGCTGCGCATCACGCCGAAACTACTGAATGGATTCAAATGAAACTTGGCATGATTTGAGATCTTGCTACGAGGTAGGACATAGGATACTTTTTATCCCGTAATCTAGCACGGTTCTTTTGGGAGAGGGGATTAAAGTCGAATATATGTACTTGGTTATACGCTTGGTCCGATTTTATCAATTTTTCTTTATAATATATAATAAATATTAGTAAGGGAACACTCATAGAGAGTTGTTATCAAGGTTTTGTAATCGATCGGGTTAAGCAACGTTAGGTAAGGTCATTAAATAGATGGGTGACCGTTTAACGCCATTTGAACTAAACGGGTCCGTGCTTCGGAGAGCATGTAAAAAAGTGGGTCCCAGTTTTTAACCGACTATAAAATAGGAGGTTATGTATTCGATGCGAATGTCTGTTATTAAAAGTTTAGATAACGTAAAAATAGCGCAGGCGGAGCTGCGTGGGTCAGCTAGTACATATATAAATAGATAAAAACTACACACTTGGTAGGAATCGAACCCACGACCTATTCAGTAGCAGCCAGGGCGTCTAACCACTAGACCAACAGGCCCGTCAATATATCCGTCAATTTATTTTTTTCAGATCACATGTCATGATAACAAGGACGGCACTGTATCTGTGTCTTATCTGCCGACGGCACCTGGAGAGTACAAGATCTCTGTCCGGTTTGGCGATAAGCATATCAAGGGATCACCGTTCATTGCCAAGGTGGGTAAAACATGGTATGGTATCTTAGAAGAAATGGAAAAAGCTACTAGTAGCGCCGTGCTCATGCGGCGTGTTTTGCAACTTTTCTCTGTTCGGCTTACTTATGAAATGAAAATATGATAGTAGATCAGTATTAAGCAACTGTTATCATAAAACTTATAGGGTAAATTGATTGGGTTTAAATTATTACGAGTTCTTGGGTGCGCGGTTTCGAATCCCAGGCCGTAAGAAATCTTTTTTGTTTTATTTTTTATTTTGTGGCTTTAATACTTATGCATATACTATTGACGTCCGCGTGCTTTATATCAGATACTACATAGTTTTAGCTATTTTTTTATTAAAAATGCCCGAGGCTTTTTAAAGTTCCAAAACAGTTCGTTGCAGGCGCTGGTGTTGGGGGGGCACGTTTTGACGTGGCAGTTACCTATCTATTTCTAAGTAATATACTCTTATCTATGGGGTAAACCAAGGCGTGATGGTGTCCTTGTCGGTGGGGATAATAGCTAAACTCCTGTTAAGCTTGGCTCTAAATGGTGCACGAAATACTCGAAATAGGACTCGAACTTTAGATTTGCGTTGTTGGTATTGGTTTCGATATCCAAACGGGTTTGACTACACTGTCACATTGATTTTTGGAGATTTTGTTAAAAATAGTAGGTAGACCGAAGCTTGTCATATTTCGCCAAGTCAAAAATAAGGTTTGAACAGAAGAGAACACACAACGAAAAATAAAATACAAAAAAATATTTTTCTTTATCTAGTAATAGGTAAGTACTTATATCTTTTACTTCTAGACCTAAAACTTTTCAAACTAGGCGTAGCCAGTATCGTGGTATCTGAATTCGGTCTAAAACAGCTGGTGCAATACAGTGCACAATTTTTATTCTTAATACATAATGCAGTTTAGGTACTTAACCATTAATTATATTAAAATCAAATCCATTAATTACATAAAATCCGTAAAAGTACATAGTTTGATTTCAATATTAATTAAGTATATTAATAACAAATTTAGTGGAAAAGACATGGTATTGTTCTTTTTCGACATATTAAGTAACTTAGTGAGATACGAAAATAATGTGTTTTCATTAATACGGTGTTATCTTTTATTCTACATTTCTAAATAATATGTTCGTACAGTATAATATAGTATTTATATTTTTTAATTTATTTTAACATGTTTTAAACCCTTACGTATAAAGGTGAATTCAAATTTTCAGCGCGGCTGCAGCGCTGCAGACACTCTGCTTTGTAACTCAGTACAAAACAAAAACGCGCGCAACACCGCGACAACAGTGTGGCCGCAGCGCTGCTTTGTAAATCCATATAAATCAAAACGCGCTGCGCGCCTCATTCAAAGAGTTTATAAGAGTCGGCACTCCCATACAAGCCCCTGAATCGAATCACGAACGTACTTTTCCGAACATAACAAACATAAAATTTAATGGCTACCAGTTGGCCAACCTGCCATTTTTTTTGACGTTTGTATATACCACTAGGGCTTGCCACCCCTTAGTATGTTAGTCTATCGATATCGATGATAATGAAAGAATATACGGGTGTGTTTATTGTTATGTTTAATTCACGCAAAGTTACCTATGTACAATAACTATGTTTTCAAAATGAAATAAAACATTTTTAGGGTTCCATACCTAAAAGGTAAAAAAGGAACCCTTATGGTGAGACTTCGTCTGTCTGTCTGTCTGTCACAAACATATATATTTCAGGAACCGCTGACGCTATCGATTTGAAACTTGGAATAATTTTAGATCTTTTTACCCGCATACATCGCAAATGAAAAAAATATATTTTTACTTTCATTTTTTTTATAATGGGGGTCGAAATAGGTCATCAAAACTTTATCATATGAAAGGGCTTCATTTGCACATCTCAAAACAATTTTTTTATTTTGGCTTATTACGTAGTTTTTGGTTGATAATTAAAAATGTCAAAAAAAATACCGCCCCCCCCCCCCCTATCTCCAAAGTTTGTGGAGGGAAAAATCTTAAATGATTATGGGTTATGCATGTCAATCTATATTTTACAGGAAAAATAAAATGATATTTCTAAACAGTACAGTTTTATGGTAATCCTAAAAAAACCTCGACAAACAAATTTAGTTTTGCGGTTTGTTTTTTTGCTATCTGAGGTGATACATGAATAGTAAAATTACTTTAATACGTCCAGAGATGGTATGGAACCCTCGGTGCGCGAGTCCAACTCGCACTTGACCGGTATTTTTTATAAAATATTTATGATTTTTGAATGCTTCACCATCATCAATCATCAATCTCAAAATTCGATTCACAATGGAGTCGTCATACTAGATATGTTTATATGCTGTATTAGTTATTCTTAATCCTGATAACACGTTTGCCATATACATCTTTGTATGGATAAATACAACAAGTCTTCGTTTCCAATTAACCTCATCCATCTGAAGAAAAAGGCATAATATTTTAAAAGCACAAAAAACAACTACAAATAAAAACATACCTACATACACACACTCGAAAAATATAGCCCTCCTTCTGGGCTAGTCAGGCAAAAATATCGATATTTATGGACTTATCAGTATATAATATGTACATCACTATTTATTTTGTTCAACAACTAAGTTTTATGAATCAATGCATAATTCCATTACAAAACTTGCGATCTACTATTATAAATAGGCTTCAAAAGTAATGTAGCTGCTACACCACAAGAAATATTTACATTTTTATATTAATATAACATAAAATTTTACCTTGCCGGGTCATGTGGGAATCTGGCCAAAAAGATCTCAGAAAACCACATATTTCACATTATCTTAACCTTAGAATAATAGGCGTTATTATTCTAAGATCTTAACGATTTACCACCCATAATATTAACACAACGCCCATTAAGGCTAAAATAAATGTAAAAAATAAATAATATAACAACTTGTTAGCCGCCAAAATTAAAACCAGAATAACATTAACATTTTTAAAAGTTAGGTTACAATCTGTGGAAGATTAGCCAACAAAAAATTAACAAATTCGTATTATAATATAATACGTCCAAATTTAACAGAACTTCATACAGTTGAAGCCAATACGTATTAGCAGTCATTTTAATTTGGTAACTATATATTGCTTGCCTAATTAGTGCCATTATTTCTGATAAGTACGTTCCTAATTCCATACAAATATCGGTTTCTAGGCAGTGTCGACGGCCTGGGCCCTGATTAATTCTTAATTTTAAATGTGGAACATTTGCAATGTCAGTCTAAATCGCGCTATCAGAATTTTCACTCAACTTTGCTTAAATACAAGTTTTAACCCTAAGTATGTCGGGGGTCAATCGCCTCAAGGGAAGCCAGTATCACCAAGCTGGTCTTAATTGGTGATCATTCAGATGTACTCAGTATCCACTGAAGTAGAACCGAAGTCCAAGGCAGTCAGTATAATAGATGTCAAGTCAATGCGATACTCGTAAGAGTTTAATATACCTTAGAGGAGGATGCATAACCTCAGGGTTAACTCGACCCCCATTTTTGTAAAAATAATTGCGCTGTAATATTTTTTTTCGAATTTGAGCAAAACTGGCCCGCTAAACATGGGATTTGTGATCATGGTCATTCGTAATAATTGACTATTAAAAAAATACTTTAGAATTGTTTATGTGGTAATGGTGAAAGATTTTTTTAAATCGATCCAGCTGTTTTAGCATCCAAAAATACCAATCTTTATTCTTTAAAATATTATTTTTTTAATAAATATCTAAGTACTTATAGTTCTAGTTGTAGATATATCTAGAAAAGATTCAAAAGTAATGCACATGTTATATATACTTACATATATTCCATTTTCAGGTGACAGGTGAAGGTCGTAAGAGGAACCAGATCTCGGTGGGCAGCTGCAGCGAGGTGACGCTGCCGGGCAAGATCGCTGACAACGACATCCGCGCCCTGAACGCTTCCATCCAGGTCTGGTTTACAGGCATGAAGAAATAAATATCTCGCCTTCATGGCATGCTGCAATCACGAGTCCCAAGTAAAACAGGACTACAGGAATATTTAGGTCATCGGAAAAATAAATCATTTTTACAACAACTGGAGTTATCGTCATCATCATTAGCAGCCGATAGACGTCCACTGCTGAACAAAGGCCTCCCCCTTAGAAGGGAGGGGTTGCCATAATCCCCACGCTTGGCAGGCGGCTTGGGGATCGCAGTATAGGTGGAAGGTAAATCCAAAAGAAAGACGCTGCTGCATGTATAGAAAAAAATATACTTATAGAAAAAAATAATCCTAATGCAATAATTCAATTTTCCGAGCTAGATTTATTTTATTCTAATTCTGCTATTTTTAAAAACCCCATAAGTATGTAACAATTGGTTTGATCAAATTAAATGATTTGTTTAGATTGTCTGTAAAGTAAGATAATCAATGCATCGGATGGGCATGTAAAAAGTGGATCTTAATAGTGATATACCAGCATACCAGACATAAGTGTCAGTCGCGTATCTGTCATAAACTTATACTATTCCTCGTATTCAAGTTACATACTACTAAAATACTACACACATATCATCCACATACTAGGTATTATACGCCCATACGACACTTCAAATAATCATCACTAAATGCAAATTTATGTCCATTCAGGCTCCATCAGGTCTTGAGGAGCCCTGCTTCCTGAAACGTCTCCCATCAGGCAACATCGGCATCAGCTTTACTCCCCGCGAGGCAGGCCAGCACATCGTCTCCGTCAAGAAAATGGGTGTCCACATCCAGAACTCACCTTTCAACATAACAGTCTTGGCGCAGGAAGTCGGAGATGCCAAGAAGGTCAAGGTACGTGGGTTCAGTGGTTCAAAAGTGTAGCATTTTTTAACCAGCCTGATTTGACTCGACATACTTTGGAAGAGCAATAATTACACGGGGCAATAATTGGTCGAGGCAATAATTAGACGATGCAATCACTAGACGAGGCAATAACTAGATGAGGCAATAATAAGACGAGGCATTAACTAAACGAGGCAATAACTAGACGAGCCAATAACAAGGCGAGGCAATAAACTAGACGAAGCAATAATTTGACGAGACGATAATTAGACAGGGCAATGATTCTCTTCTCTGTCGTATCGCTCTTGACAGAGCGGTCGTGGCCGTTATGTAGTGTCACTAGGGGCAGATGTTACGCGCCTCATATGTAATTAGACGGGGCAATAATTACATGAGACAATCACTAGACGAGGAAATAACTAGACGAGGCAATAACAAGACGAAGCAATAACTAAACGACGCAATAGCAAGACGAGGCAATAACTAAACGAGACAATAACTAGATAAGGCAATAAGTAGACGAGGTACAATTAGACGAGGCAATAATAAGGCGAGACAATAATTAGACAAGGCAATAATTTTCCCACTCGGTCTTATCATAAGTGAGTAAATTAATGGAATTTCACAGTGGTTGTGTCATCTTTGTAGGTATCTGGGGCGGCTCTTAAGGAGGGCAAGACCCACAGTGAGAACACGTTCAGTGTGGACACGAGGAACGCTGGATATGGTGGTCTTTCACTCTCCATTGAAGGTACGTTTTGGCAACAAATGCATGATATAATGATATCATACCCAAAGTCCAATGATGATCATTTTTTCGTTACTTATTAATACAAAATTTTATACTTACGCATGTAATAATGACTAATAACTTAACATCGAACACACGTCCTATTGAGTAGCGAGCAGTGTGTCTGTGAGGATAACCACTAGACTAACGAGTCCATCGACTAAAATAATATTTCAAACAAGCAATTTATTACTAAAGAAGGGCAAATTTAATAGATCACAGTAATAAAATTTAGCAACGTAAACTTGTAACGGCGGGCAAATAATATTAATACTTTTTTCGAAGTTAGAACTGCACAATTAGGTATTTGAAATTTTTTTTTTTCTTTTCATGTTTTTTAAAACTTTATTATTAATAATATTGATATTTAAAACAAGAAACTAATAAAAGAAAAAATTCAATTGATTATAAACAATTAAAAATTGATGAAATTTCACGTGACTATAAACGCGCCATGATTGGTCACCATAGTCGTGACGTCATAATGTTAAAGCTATTTAATAACAGTACAGCGTCAACGGCTATTACACTTGACTAGACAATAATATTGAAAATTTATTGCTAAAAAACGACTCTGAACAACGCTGAACGACACTGAACGACGACACTGAACGACACTGAACGACACTGAACGTCACTGAACGACACTGAATGACACTGGATGACACTGAACGACACTGAACGTCACTGAACGTCACTGAACGACACTGAATGACGACACTGAACGTAACTGAACGACACTGAATGACACTGGATGACACTGAACGACACTGAACGTCACTGAACGTCACTGAACGACACTGAACGACGACACTGAACGTAACTGAACGACACTGAACGACGACACTGAACGACACTGAATGACACTGAACGACGACACTGAACGTCACTGAACGACACTGAACGACGACACTGAACGTCACTGAACGACACTGAATGACACTGGATGACACTTAAAGACACTGAACGACGACACTGAACGTCACTGAACGTCACTGAATGACACTGAACGACGACACTGAACGTAACTGAACGACACTGAACGACGACACTGAACGACACTGAATGACACTGAACGACGACACTGAACGTCACTGAACGACGACACTGAACGTCACTGAACGACACTGAATGACACTGAACGACGACACTGAACGTCACTGAACGATACTGAACGACGACACTGAACGTCACTGAATGACACTGGATGACACTGAACGTCGACACTGAGTGACGTTCAGTGTCGTTCAGCGTTGTTCAGAGTCGTTTTTTAGCAATAAATTTTCAATATTATTGTCTAGTCAAGTGTAATAGCCGTTGACGCTGTACTGTTATTAAATAGCTTTAACATTATGACGTCACACCCGCTCGGGTTTGTTCAGGAGCTGTCGGCGTGTTTCCGGTACTGGATTCAAAAATAATATTTTTTATTTTCAAAATAAAAAATATAATTTTTGAATTATTGCAATAAAAAAAACTAAAAATAGTTTTATTATAAAACTTATATATGATCTTTCCATTTATCAACTAAAAAAAAAATTCAAATACCCAATTAAACAATTGTGCAGTTCTAACTTCAAAAAAAATCATCGTAATAGATAAAAGTTGTTGTGTTGTTGTGTGTGTTGTTTAAAAGTTGTTCTTAATCGTAATTGAAAAAAGTTGTTTAACTTCTTAATGTCTATAGGTGAAAACTTGTAATTGGCCCTGTTTCTTTTGTCTAATATTTAATAATAATATAGTTCCTTGGCTGTAAGTTTTCCATGTAAAATAAAATAAATTACGATTTATTGTAATAATGACGAAAGAAACAGACTGAACAAAGAAATTGACAGATTTCAAATGTGATCTATTAAATTGGCCCTACATCATATTTCTTTCTGTTGCTTTTTTTTCTTTTCTGTTAGTTATAAGTTACCCTAAGTTCACTTATAGAGCATGTTGTGACAGCTTAAAAAATTGTGCATTTAATTAATTTTCTGTGTATTTTGTAATTTAAGTGTGCTAATGTAACAATTACTGGTTGTATAATAAATCAAATAAAATAAAATATACCTACGTATACACACATGTATCATTGACATTTTGGTTCTAACCAGGACCCAGCAAGGCCGAGATCCAGTGCGCTGACAGCAAGGACGGTGTTCTCTCTATCAGCTATAAGCCCACGGAACCAGGATACTACATCATTAACCTGAAGTTCGCTGATCATCATGTCGAGGGCTCACCGTTCACCGTCAAGGTTAACATTGATACTGATTGATAAGAAGACCTGCCAAGGCGCCTACCAACCCCTCCCTTCTAAAGGGGGAGACCTCAGCAGTCGACGTCATTCGGCAACTGATGATGATGATGATAAAAAGATGGTCATCTGCCCGAATACGTCCAAAATTCCTTGTGCAATGTACCGTCCAGTTAGGTATCACCACAGTGTCAGATATTCTGCCGCCAAGCAGCAGTGTGTAAGCATTGCTGTGTTCTGGTGTGAAGGGCACTGTACGACACTGAGCGTCACTGAACGTCACTGAAAGACACTGAACGACGACACTGAACGTAACTGAACGACACTGAACGACGACACTGAACGACACTGAATGACACTGAACGACGACACTGAACGTCACTGAACGACACTGAACGACGACACTGGACGTCACTGAACGACACTGAATGACACTGGATGACACTTAAAGACACTGAACGACGACACTGAACGTCACTGAACGACACTGAACGACGACACTGAACGTAACTGAACGACACTGAACGACGACACTGAACGACACTGAATGACACTGAACGACGACACTGAACGTCACTGAACGACACTGAACGACGACACTGAACTAAATGTCTTAAGGGTCGGCAACGCGCTAGTGATTCTTCTGGTGTTGATAGCGTCTATAGGCTGCGGTGACTGCTTACCATCAGGCGGGCCGCATCCTTGCATGCCACCTTGGTAGTACAAAAAACAGATAAAACACGGCCCGTCGATGATGATCCATTTATAAAAATACCGGTTAATCCATTATCATAAAAAAGAATCATATACGAGTAAGTCTTACGCGGGTGTTTTCTTGTGGTCCCATTATTCGGGTCCCATCAATGGGTCCACGAGGGAGAACTATATCTCGTGGTCCCACGCCTATGTCTGCCTGTGACAGGTGGCTGGTGAAGGCAGCAACAGGCAGAGGGAGAAGATTCAGCGGCAGAGGGACCCTGCCCCCCTCACCGAGGTTGGCACCAACTGCAAACTGACTTTCAAAATGCCAGGTAAATACTTCGGAAGATACTGAAAAATCTTTACACCTTATCAACATGATCAACAGTACCAGGTTGTCTTCGGATCCTCTCATTTAGCGCCTCCATTGCGATGATCGTCACTTCATCTAGCCTGATAGCATCCTTTACTAATCAGCTCGATCTACGGGTTTTCCCCTCCAACCTAAAAAGAGCCTCCATTGCGATGATCGTCACTTCATCTAGCCTGATAGCATAAGGATGCTATTAGTAAAGGATGCTGTTAGTAAAGGTACTAACAGCTCGATCTACGGCTTTTCCGCTCCAACCTAAAAATAGCCTCCATTGCGACGATCGTCACTTCATCTAGCCTGATAGGATAAAGATGCTATTAGTAAAGGATGCTGTTAGTAAAGGTACTAATCAGCTCGATCTACGGCTTTAACTCTCCAACCTAAAAAGAGCCTCCATTGCGATGATCGTCACTTCATCTAGCCTGATAGCATAAGGATGCTATTAGTAAAGGATGCTGTTAGTAAAGGTACTAACAGCTCGATCTACGGCTTTTCCGCTCCAACCTAAAAATAGCCTCCATTGCGACGATCGTCACTTCATCTAGCCTGATAGGATAAAGATGCTATTAGTAAAGGATGCTGTTAGTAAAGGTACTAATCAGCTCGATCTACGGCTTTAACTCTCCAACCTAAAAAGAGCCTCCATTGCGATGATCGTCACTTCATCTAGCCTGATAGCATAAGGATGCTATTAGTAAAGGATGCTGTTAGTAAAGCTACTAACAGCTCGATCTACGGCTTTTCCGCTCCAACCTAAAAATAGCCTCCATTGCGACGATCGTCACTTCATCTAGCCTGATAGGATAAAGATGCTATTAGTAAAGGATGCTGTTAGTAAAGGTACTAATCAGCTCGATCTACGGCTTTAACTCTCCAACCTAAAAAGAGCCTCCATTGCGATGATCGTCACTTCGTCTAACCTGATAGCATCCTTTACTAATCAGCTCGATCTACGGCTTTTCCCTCCAACCTAAAAAGAGCCTCGCTGCACCTAGCCTCAGGACATCTTACATTATCGATCGACCCTAGACTTCTTTTATTCAAATCCTGGCACCTTTAAAAAACCGATGCTCTTCTTAGCTTATTAACATCCTACAGTACTGAGTTAGAGCATCGACTTCTCTTATACTGTTTCTTTTACCTTACAAAGAGCATCGCTTCTTATAACCCTGAGCCCAGCTATTCTTCAGAGCAAGATGGTCGCCTTCACTTATTCAGTTCCAGCCATTATACAAAGAGTGTTACTTTAATTAGCCTAGAGGGCATCCTACACTATCGAGCTTAATCTTTGGCTTCTCTCATTCTGTTCCTGCCACTATGCGAAGATCGATGCTTTAACTAGCCTGAGGGTATTCTACACTACTAAATTCTATTATTAGCTTCTCCGATTCATTGTTGTATACACGTGTGGTGTCCGGGTAAGATTAGCACTCTCCTATCTCCTCACGTTGAGTGTCCGTAATAGGTGACTTAGGGAAAAGACGGGCAGCAGCGTCTTTCTATTGGATTACCTACCACCTATACCGCGATCCCCAAGAGGCTTGCCAAGTGCGGTGATTATGTCAATCCCTCCTTTCTTAAGGTCTTTGTTCAGCAATGGAAGTCTATTGGCTGCTGATGATTCATTGTTTAGACAGATCATCGTTCCACCATGCCTGAATCTTTGATGAGTCTTCTCTTATAACAATATTTATTTGCACTTTATCTTCTAGGAATCACATCTTTCGACCTGGCCGCTACGGTTACCAGTCCAGGCGGCGTCTCGGAGGACGCTGAAATCCAAGAGGTTGAGGATGGACTATACTCCGTCCATTTCGTGCCGAAGGAGCTAGGAGTCCACACCGTGTCAGTCAAGTACCGCGAGATCCATATTCCTGGTAAGTAGCCTTCTTGGTGCAGCGGAAAGCCGGTCACTAACTATCTGGAAATGTGTGTGTCACAACTTTACGTAATTGCCCTTTATTGGTAAGGACAATGCAGGTCAATCACCTGATTACCTGAAAAGTAAGATGGTTCATACTTCAGATGGGTATGTAAAGTCAGTCCTGCGCCTGACTTCTTCCCCGGGCGTGTCTGTCTTATATCCCATCGGATTGTAAAATTAAAGAGAGTGCAGTTGTGTCTACGTAAGCACTACAATCTCCTGTATAGATGGCTAATTTTGTGAAAGATTAATCGCTATGGCCATACCGGTCCAGAAAGTTTTTTCTTGATAGGTCTGGTAAGAGGAAGACCAAGTTATGTCAAATGAAAATATGGACTGGGGAAATAGCAAACCACTCCGTGTGACGCAGTAACATTACTAGTATTCTATAAGGAGATGATGAACCAAAACTGATGACCTTTGACTGATGGGCTTTGTCTTTTTACCATCAATCTATACATATAAAATTACTTGTCCTGACTGACTGACTGATTCATCAACGCACAGGCCAAACCGCTGGACCTAGAAAGCTGAAATTTAGACAGTAGGTTCTTCTTATGACGTAAGCATCCACTAAGAAAGGATTTTTGAAAATTCGACTCCTAAAGGGGTTAAATGGGGTGTTTTCTTTTGTATGAAACTTTTTATTGTATGGTTTGACTGACTTTGTAATTTACTCAAAAAATTCTCTAAATAAAATAAATCAATACGTGTTTCGCGAATTTTCAAAAACAAGCTTTGGGGGTGTGTTAGGGGTTGGTAAACTCTCTAAAAAAATTAGCGGGCGAAGCCGCAGGAAATTGCTAGTCACTTAATAAGCTCTCTACCATCTGGGACTACATCACCTCTTACCATCAGACGGTTTTCTTATCTTAATTCTAAAAGATACCGGGATTGCCTCAAGTACGCCTATAATACCTACCCATCGATACCTACGTTGAATAATTTTGGTCCATGAGATCCTTGGGGCCCATGGTACTCGTCTGCATAGTTTCTTGCACAAAATATGTTTTTACAGGGTCCCCATTCCAGTTCACAGTGGGTCCCCTGAGGGACTCCGGGGCCCATCTTGTGAAGGCCGGGGGTCCAGGACTGGAGCGCGGTGAGGCTGGTCGCACCAACGAGTTCAATGTATGGACTCGCGAGGCTGGTGCGGGCCAGCTAGCCATCTCCTTGGAAGGCCCCAGCAAGGCCGAGATTGACTTTAAAGATAGGAAGGACGGGTCCTGCGATGTTTCGTACAAAGTGGACGAGCCTGGTAAGTCGATGTTTTATCTCTTTTTTGTAACTTAAGAGGTGTGATCTTGTCACAGATGTTTTAAGCTTAATTAAAATCTATTCACGTCCTGGCTGTCAAATAACATAGGCACATGAGTGCCGCCAGGATTACTTTCAGGGGGGTGCATCTTTATCTAATTTGTAGTAGATGGAGATGCAAGTCCCGAATTATAGTATTAACTAATATAAAACTATACATGTATATTATGTTAATAAATATAAGGTCAAATTCAAATCGCGCAGTATAATTGGACTGCAACTAAGACGTCTTCAGTTTTTATTTAAACAGTAAGTTAATAAAAATAATGTTATTATTATCTTATGTTCTTTACTGACACTGCCACAGGATTTCCGAGATCTTCCACTGAATAAATTTAAACCTTTGATAAGAAGCCGGTTGTCGAAAAAGGCTTATTACAAAATCTCGGATTACCTAGAGGATAAAGCTGCGTGGGCTTGAACTGCTCAACTCATGCAAGCTTAGAATTGTAGGCTTACAGTTTGTAACACCTCTTAATCTGGTGGATTACTGATGGCTGTTTCACAAGTCAATTGATTGATAATATAAAGATTATGTGAAAGTGTTTTGTGTCATGCCTGTCGAGGTACTACTTAACAGCAGAAGTTAAATGTGAGCCACTGTGATTTTGGTTCGGTCATGCTCGCCATCGAAAAGTCTTTGCTTGTGGCGGCTTCGTGTGGCGGGTCACCCCCTTCCCTCTAATATGGTTGAGGGGAGTGATGGCTGCTGCTCGAGTCAACTCGTGCGCGGGTGCTGCTTGGGGGGACTGGTCCGACTTCTATCCATTTGGCCTTTTAGTTTGTCGTAATTTATTGTTTTCTTCTTTTCTCCCTTGCTTTATGTTTCGAACGGCAGGACACAATATCGCTAATGGCGATTCATTTGTAACAAAACAATGTTTAAAAAAAAATGTGAAAAAATGACAAGCCTGCTGAGTTTCTTGCCGGATCTTCTCAGTTGAGGCCGCGTTGTGATCCGGTGGTAGCTTCTAAAAAATTACGATTCAAAAGTGCTAGCGTTAAGCCTATTTGAAATAAAGATTTTTGAGTTTGAGTTTGACAAATGCACGTTATTTTTTTGATATTTTTCGTTATCAGCCAAAAACTACGCGACATAAACCAAAATAAATATGATATGATACCCCACTCGATATAGTGTAGTCTCACTTTGAAATTTTGAGGACCCATTTCGACCCCCATTATAAAAAAGAAAAATATTTTTTTTTTTCATTTGCGATGAAGTTGAACAAGTTTCAAATCGATAGCATTAGTGGTTTCTGAAATATATAGGTGTGACAGACAGACAGACAGACGAAGTCAGACCATAAGGGTACCTTTTTTACCTTTTAGGTATAGTACCCTAAAAAGGAATTAAAAACTATTGTCTGTCTCATTTATATCAATGAAAAAAAAAACTATGGGCTGTCAGCAGCTGTCTATGTTCTACATACTCTCGACATTACCCACAAATTTTCCAATCTTTGATATAAACCTACTTGATAATATCGTTTAGTTTGAAATTGCTATTTAACTACTTGACACTGATGAAATCATCAATTATTATAATTGATGGAAGGCATAATTTTGTAAAAAAAAAGAAAGTTGAACATTCCAATAATTTACGATTCAATCAATTTGAATTTAAAACTACAATACTGCATACATTTTCTCTTATAATTAGTAGTTTTCTTTTCTTAGTCGCCAGAGTCAACTTACTCCAATGATTGGATTCCAATCGTAAAATAAAATAATGGAGTATCAATTTTGATGTTGCAATAGAAAATTTGCATAATTTTAATTATTTTATGTTTACTTTTAAAAAGAATTCAAGCGCTTTAGGATCTTTAGGTTTTAGAAAACTAAAGCCGCTACGTATTAAATAATTCTGTTCTAGCTACTCTTAGTACTTTCATTATGGACAGCAAGTGTATTGCCCGCAGTTCACCTCCCCGTGGACTGCGAACTATACAAAAACACCTGAAATACTTCATAAATAAATCGTGCTGTCCTTATTCGAATTGCCGGCCACGCCCACTGAGTCCAGAGCCAATGACGGCCGTGCGCGGCAAAATTTACTGCGAACCATCTTGACAGTTCGATTTTTAGAGTTCCGTATCGCAGGAACTAAAACGGAACTGTGTAAATGTTACGTACGTTAGATATGTGACAGTTAACTGCACGCTCGTTTGTTTGTACAGTAGATTAAGGTTTTTATTATGTTCATGAAAATGTCCGTCTAACAATGCCTATTGATTTTCAGACAAGAACTTTTTTCAGTAATTAAATATTTTCCAAGTCGTCGTCTTATTGGTCATCGTCTTTTAAACGTGTCCGGTTAATGACAATAGGCTTTAGTCTTATTAAGTGGATATTAGGTAGCAAAATATGAAGCTAAACCTGTTTTTAAAAATATCTACAGTAATTTTATGGTAGCTCAAGTATGCTAAACAGTTAGACCCTGCGATACAAGTTAGGACCTTAGTGCAGGAGTCATTGTTATTACATTTTTTATTTATTTATTTGTCTTCAGGATAATTAACAGATATACAATCAATTACATTGTTGTAAATATTAAGCTATGGTATACGATTTCTCAGTAGTCTATTGAGAATAGGAGAGAAAAGATGATTGGCCACTTGATACGACACGACACCTTCTTTAAAACGATAGTGGAAGGTAAAATAGAAGGGAAAAGGGGAAGAGGAAGACCAAGGCAAAGTTTCATGAAGCAGGTAGTAGTAAAAGTGGATGGAGTGTCGTATCAGGTCAAAAGTAAGGCATATAATAGATCGGATTGGAAATTGCTTCATCGACAAGAGCACAGTTCATAAGTTGGAGAGAGAGGTATACGATTTAAATAAAATATAAACCTTCAAAAGTTAATATTTAAAAATGTACGGAACTTTAACGTCTCCTTTGACAATAACTTGTCAATTCCTTTTTTAAATATTGTTTGTTTTTTCTTTTCTTTTTATTTCCGTGGCTGGCCACAGAGGGCTGAGCATATAACTTTTTTTTCTAAATGCATGGTTGTCGCGTTTCAGAGTGCCAGTGATTGTAGCGATTTACGATTGCAGTTTTTGCTAATGCACGTCACTATTCTTTGGGCATTATTCCCCCTTTTTTTGGATATAATTTTAAGAATTAGTAACCAATCTGATATGTATTATCCAACTAATAACTGTATACTGAGACCTGGCCTTTTAGAGTTGCTCAGAGTCACACAACGAGCTATGGAGAGAGCAATGCTCGGAGTTGCTTTGCGCGACAGAATCCGTATTGAGGAGATTCGCCGAAGAAGCAAGGTCACTGTCATAGCTCTCAAAATCTGCAAGTTGAAGTGAAAATGGGCCGGCCACATCGCTCAAAGAACAGATAACCGATGGGGAAGAATGTTTCTCGAGTGGCGACCACGAACCGGAAGACGCAGCGTAGGCAGGCCCACTAGATGGACAGACGACATTGTGCGCGTCGCAGGATGCAAATAGCCAATAGTCGTTTATCGTGGTCTTCTAAGAGAGAGGCCTATGTTTAGCACTTAGTATACGTCTTCTGGCTGATATATACATACTTATTTATAACTAGCTGACCCACGCTGCTCCGCATGCGCTATTTTTACGTCAGCTAAACTTTTAATAACAGACATTTGCATCGAATACATAACCTCCTTTTTTATAGTCGGTTAAAAACTGGGACCCACTTTTTACTTGCTCTCCGAAGCACGGACCCGTTTAGTTCAAATGGCGTTAAACGGTCACCCATCTATTTAATGACCTTACCTAACGTTGCTTAACCCGATCGATTACAAAACCTTGATAACAAAACTCTATGAGTGTGTTGTTACTAATAATTGTTATAATTATGAAGAAAAATTGATAAAATCGGACCAAGCGTATAACCAAGTACCCATTTTGACTTTAATCCCCTCTCCCAAAAGAACCGTGCTAGATTACGGGATAAAAAGTAGCCTATGTCCTACCTCGTAGTAAGATTTCAAATCATGCCAAGTTTCATTTGAATCCATTTAGTAGTGTAATACAGACAGACAGACAGACAGAAAGACAGACAGACAGACAGACAAAAATTTTAAAAATTACATTTTCGGCCTCAGTATCGGTTATAGAATGCCCTCCAAATATAATTTTCAAAATATCTTCAATGTACAGAATTGGACCTGTTACAGTTTTATTATAATTTATAATTATAATATATTTAACCGACTTCATAAAGTAGGCGGTTCGCAATTCGTCATGTATGTATTTTTTAATGTATGTTCACTCATATTTCCGCCAAATATGTAGCGATTTAGTTAGATGATTATTTTTTTATCTAAAGTACGCTCTATCAAGATGGTATTCTAGAAATTTTATAACGACAGAAGTAGTAGTTCATGAATGGCGTATTGGAATTATGATTATAACTGACAAATATGCCGATTCCAATGTATTTTTTTTAAATGTTGAAACGCTCATAGCTAGTTGTAATCCCTGTTATGTAAACGATCAGTTGGGTAAGCAACGTCAAGCAAGGTCAGTCCTTAGATGGGTGATCGTTTAGTGGCATTTGAACTGAGAATCGGTCCCGGCTATGGTCTTCTAGACAGCAGTCGTTAAGCTAAGTCAGTGGCCTAAGGGCAGCTTGAACTCTGACACCAGGTTACCATACGAAAAAAAATAGTTATTTTTTTTTTCAAGAGCATAAATCATTACAATGAATCTGTGTGAATTTTATCAGGGCCGGATAGAAAATTCTTAGAAGAACATGATTATTGGAAAGGAAATTGTAAAAATCATAAATTATATTCTTCACCACATTACTCTGACGACTATGAACCTCTAAAGAACTAACTCTCTAACTCTGGTGATTATGAATGAAGTTATTAATTTCATAGACGATATCGTCGACTCCAAAAAAGGTGATAATTATTGTGTCTGTAAGACCATTAGTCATCATCAGCCGGAAGACGTCGACTGCTGAACATAGGCCTCCCCCTTCGAACGCCACAATGAACGACAATTGGCTATTTGCATCCACCGGTTACCTGCGACGCGTACAATGTCGTCTGTCCACCTAGTGGGTGGCCTGCCTACGCTGTATTTTCGGGTTCGTGGTCGCCACTCGAGAACCTTTCTTCCCCAACGGTTATATGTTCTTTGAGCGATGTGGCCTGCCTACTCTCACTTCAACTTGCAGATTCTGAGAGCTATGTCGGTAACCTTAGTTCTTCGGCGAATCTCCACATTTCGGATTCTGTCGAGCAAAGAAACTCCGAGCATAGCTCTCTCCATGGCTCGTGACTCTGAACTTTTCTAAAAGGCCAGCCGTTTGAGACCACGTCTCAGTACCATATGTCATCATAGAGACCACGTCTCAGACCATTAGTAACGATTGAAACTCAATATACTTATTAAGTTTTTCAATAAATGTTACAGGAGTAAGGAGTAACTGGTGACCGGTGGGCAGCCAAAGACAATTGGTAGGGTTTATTACGTTAATATTCAACCCTACCAATTGTCAATGACTAACTACCGGGTAGCCATTACTCTTGTATTCATACATGTATTGCTACGATTTTGATCTTGTAAAGAAAAACGGGGTATTCTAACGATTGATCGGCACAGCTGAACAAAGGTTTCACCCTTTGAAGGGAGTGGTTTCCATAATACCCACATTTGGCAGGTGTCTTGGGGATCGCAGTATATCAAGTAGGTATATGTCCAATAGAAAGACGCTGTTGCCCGTCTTCTTACTTTTGGCAGACTAATTTGGAAAATTTGCCGGTATCAAAAAGAGACTTAGAACACAGAGAATGGGTCAGCCTTTAGTATTCAGAGTGGTTTCTCCACTTTTACCCCTACATAACTTCATGCACATAATACGACAAAAAAAAACTGCATTCGCGATATATAGCTCTACCTGCAAAAAAGGGGGGGGGGGGGGGCTTTTTGCAGTTAGTAAAAAAGTAGGTAGGTAGGTAGGTAGTAGTACCCCGTAGGGTACCGGATTAGAATAGCACCCTCCCATCTATTCTCGTTCCGTGTCGTAAGAGGCGACTATGCGAGAACAGGAACACAGGCAGTAGCGCCTTCCTTTTGAATTTATGTCACCTATACTGCGATCCCCAAGACACCATAACCCCTCCCTTTTAAGGGGGAGGCCTTTGTTCATTAGTGGACATGTTTCGGCTGCTGATGAAACAAGTAGATTAGTATGTAATTAATTTACCTAAAGAATATCGTACACAGTGTGCAGAAATCTAAAAAAGTTTCGCCGAAAAACTAAATTAATAAAAAAATAACTGTCGCCTTAACAAAACTTAAGTCATTATTATTTTAGTTTAGTTCAAAAATGTTCTAATCGCTATGCACTTATGAAGTATCGGCAAGACAAAAAGGCACCGCTTCTTTGTCGGATGGAGTCGCGATCTTTTTGTCGTCCCCGAATACAATAGGGACAAATTCAGTTCGGAGCCGACATTCCAGCCTACTGGTGTTTAGGAGTCATTTTAATTGACCATCCGATGGTTATAATCTCGGAAAAAAAGTTTTTAAGACTCACCGCTAGGGGCAAACGCGCTATGATGGAATGTTGACTTTTGATCCTTTCCAACTGGTTTTGGCGGGCATTTTCGATTCGACTGTAGACGTTCCTTTTTCGAATTTCTAGAAAGTTGACGTTTACTTTTTTTTTTGGGTGACGCAATAGTTGCGGTAAATTCGCTTAGATCCTTAGAGCTCTTATTTTCATAAAACTTTTTGTAGATATTAACATCAGGTAACGGCTAAGACCAATGCCAAATTTTATGCTTTTTTTTGCATAACCCAGTTGTTTATGGGAGATACCTCTTAATTGACAAATTAATTATGTAATTAAATTGACAACGTAGTGGGTCGTCATCCAAAAAAAAGAAACTGTACTAACTATAATATGATTAAAGTAAATTTTAATTATATTGTAAGTGTTAATATTAAAACAGTTTGAACGAGTTATAAAGGTTTATTAATGTGAAATGCAAATACCATATTAGCAACCCAAATACCACGGGGCTGTCCCCATTAAACAGTGATTATATGCAGCTGACGTCATCATCGTTCTAAACTGAAACTAATTTTGCATAATGTGTGCGAATATCGTGAAGTTTATTTGTTTGAGATAAGGGAAGATCTACATTCAGAATTGAAACAGTTTTAGTAAAATTGTAGCCCGTTGGGGTAAGACACTCAGACCAAAAGCATGAAAACCAGACTGAGCGCACAGTAATACTATATTTTAAAGTTATTATCCTAATATAAATATTACAGTAGTAACAAACGATTCTGATTCCACCAATTAATACTGGTATTGAAGCCAAAAGATATAGTGAAAAAAAAAGACTTAGGTCGAGTAGCTTGTGGTTGAGTTTATCTGGCCAGAAATTCTATTTAGTAGCCCGGAGTTGGGAAATGTGGCCTATAAATCGGGCCATTACTATGTAAGACTTGTCATAGATGAAAAAATGGTGTGATATATTTCTGAAAATTCCGTTCGTGCTAAGTCTCGATGCTATTTAAATAACATAGATCATGAAATAAAACCGCTTTTATTGATTATATCACTGTTAGTTATTGGTTAGGTTCTGTAAAAGTAATTTCAATTCAAGGCCTCTTAGTAGGACGTTCGGGGTGTGGGCCCTAGGACGTCCCCATGAGTACCATAACTGGTTCCCGGAGGGCTATACTACGTCCCTCAGGCGCCGGGCTCAAAGGCAAGGCACTGAGGGGTTCCTGGTGCACATCCCACCGGAGAGCCCAGATTCCCTCTCTCATGAGCTGATGCTATAGCCGCGGAGATTTAAGTGGATGAGAATCCCACATAACCACAGGCCCCAGGGATACACGTAGGTCCCAGGGAACTATCGAAGGTTTATCGAGGTTTTCCCTGCGAAAACCAAATAAAAAAATGCCTCGTAGTAACGTGGCTAGATTCCCTGTACGCTGCCTCTAACTTCACCCCTTGGGTTTAAGGCACAGGTGTGAACCTATGAATACTATAAACAATACATTTCTGTGACTTGTTTTCGGCAAAGAATGATATAATACCAAAAACCACCTGCGGACTGGCAAAAACTGGTAAAAATACAGTTTTTGTGATCACAAAAACGCTTAAAAAGAAAGAGGAAACGGGCCGGGCATCGAACTCTGGCGCGACATGTCAATACCGCCACTTTGCATAGTCTACATCATTATTTGGACCACTGGGTGAGGACGATCGCACAATCATTTTAAACTGTTTACCACAACTTTAAACCGTGGTTAAGATACGAGTCTGCGGTCACTAGAAACGTAAAATATTCTATGCAAATTATCTTTTGTCTATTGCATGTGCATTTAAAAGATTACTCTAATTGTTAATTGGTGATGCTTGTGGTTTATATGCCTTAATTCCAAGCTCTTATTTCTTCAAATAGGTACTTGTTTAAGCTGTGTAATTGAATAACTAATTAATTCGCATTTTTTTAATACACGCTGCTAAGATTAGAAATAAAGCGAAGGTAAGTGTGAGCTCTCATAGTATTGTATAACAAAACAAAATGCTGTAATATTATCAATTGAGATATCCAGTATTACTACACTACACCCATTTTTTATGACATGTAAAAGTGGTTATACTATTGTAATTTATAAGACAGTTGTCACATTCAGTATCACTCATTCTAGCACACTCAAAAAATAAGCACTTACGTAGGTAAGTATTTCCGCATGTTACTACTAACATGCGGAAACATTTAAAGGTGTTTAATATACTTATTCTATTTATTTATCTGAATCTATTTACTTGATGTATTGTTGAGAAACTCCTAAACTCCCCTTACTTTATAAACAAGCTCAAGGGCTAAGACTAAGACTGGGTGTGAAAGGAGCTTAGATGTTGCTACGATTTGAGCAGGCAGAGAAATCAATAGAAATACTCACACGACCTAACGATCAAAATAGTCACTTGCTATCAATGGGTCGAAGGCGTTTAAACGTTAAGTTAACAACTGTTTAAACTACCATTCGGTGTCACCCAACCATCAACTAATTCCGTAACAAAAGAAAGTTTCCGAAAAACTTGCATACATTTTTTATGCGATCAACAAAAAGGTTTTTGGTAAAAGGAAAAACTGAGTTCGGATGTAAATAAATCCACAGCAACTACCGCCTACCGCGGAGACCGCTCATATGAAGAAAGATGGCTAATTTAGTACTGTGTCTTAAAGTTTATGGTTCTGCATCGGTTCCTTCTTCCCTGAGCGGCCTTACTAAATGTAATCCCGAGGCAGGATGACGACGCAGTGTAGGCATTACGTTGTCACTGCCCTGTGCTGAAGAGACTAGCGAGCTCTGAACGGAGTAGTAGGTAATCTATGTATCCAAAAAGTAAATGAAGCGCACTGATCAGATTTTAATGGGTAACTATCCCAATTATATCCCATATAAGGAGGGCATCATTTATGTCCTTGGCTCTGATGGGACGCGACACAAAATAAAATCACATCCTGATTTGTTAGCCATTTGCCAGGACGTGGCTAAACCGGTTGCCGAGAAAAGTTCGTCAAGCACTGGGGCCAGGTCAAAGCGGGTTGCTGCATCCAAGAAATAGATTGGTTTTGCAACGATACATTACAGGCAATAATTTCGTTTTGTTACCACTTATAAGATGATGCCCTCTTTATCATTATATTTAGCCTAAACTATTAATCCCACTTAGCAATATTAATTTGAATAATTTGGTTGTCTCATGTCTGGTTACTTAATGCCTTGTTTGTTTGTATCACAGATTTTTATTGTTTATTTCTTTCCCTTTTTTATAATTTTTGACAGTGTCAATGTTGTTGTTGTTGGTTTTTGTCTCATTTTTTTTTTTGTAAATAAGCAGAGAGTAAAAATTTCTCGGAGCCGTTTAACGTTTAATGCATTGGTTAAAGCCTCTTTGCTAAAATGCGTTTCGTTTAACGCAGTAATGTAATGTTTCACTTCTAATAAGTTGCGTTTTGTTGTCACTAACTGACTACTGTCTAGGCTCCCTTAATCATTATTTTGTTTTTGTTTTTATATAGAGAGC
Source organism: Furcula furcula (assembly GCA_911728495.1). Lineage (NCBI taxonomy): Eukaryota > Metazoa > Arthropoda > Insecta > Lepidoptera > Notodontidae > Furcula > Furcula furcula. Next base: position 12,339,450 of record OU452267.1, on the reverse strand, counting down.
AGGTTTAATTCTTTTTCCCTGTTATTATTATCAGATAAGGCACTTAAAAACTTCGTGATTTTATTACTTAATATTAATATATATATATTTTTTTTTGTATTATAATTAGTTATTAATTAATATGTTTAAACACTTGGCAGGTGGACAGAGCGAGAACTTGTGTATATAAGGTACCTAAGTACATAATATTCTGTTTATTTATTAAATTTTATTATTATTTATTTATTTTATAATTTTATATTTATTTATAGTATTTATACCTACACACTAAATTGATTATATTTAATATATATACTTACCCTTTTATTATAATTAATAAGACTGTATAATGTCAGATTATAACAGTTGCAGTAATAGTGACATTAGTGATAGTGACACAGATACTTTTTTTTCGGCTCATAGCAACAGTGACAGTAATTCTAATATTCCATCCTTAGTTGAGACACTTAATTCAACATTTTCTGATGTCCACAAAAACTTCAATGTTGTCCATATCAATGCCCAAAGCATTCCGGCTCATTTTTCCGATATGCTGGCGAGTTTTGATTGTAAAAATATTCATGCAATCCTTATTTCTGAATCTTGGTTAAAACCCTGTCTTCCTTCTACTTTATATACTCTCCCTGGATTCAATCTTATAAGAAATGACCGTTCGATTGGTCGTGGTGGTGGTGTTGCCATTTATTTGCGAGCAAATATTCCTTTTACTATCATTGATTTGTCAAGACAACCATCGCCACCAAACGCGGGTGAACACCTCTTTATAGAAGTAGAACTGCATCATTCAAAAGTTCTTCTTGGTGTGTATTACTGTCCGTCTGTAACAATTAACTATTTTTCATCTTTCGAATGTATTTTAGAAAATCTAATTCCTTTATATACGCATAGCATAATAATGGGCGATTTTAACACATGCCTACTTAAAAAAGATTTACGTTGTTCTACGCTTCTCTCTGTACTAGAATCCTGTAACTTATCTTTGCTTCCTCTAGACTCCACTCATCATTTTCCTAATTCTACTCCGTCTCTTCTTGACCTCATTTTTGTTTCATCCACTGGACATGTTGCTAAGCATGGTCAGTGTGCAGCTGACGCCTTCTCCTATCATGACCTCATATACGTTTCTTATAAAGTTCGCCCACCTAAAGCAAAGGCCAAAATCATGTTGCAGCGCAATTTTAGCGGCATGGATATGGCAAAACTTCGGGAAGATGCCGCTAATATTAACTGGGACCTTTTGAGATCGTTGGATTCAGTAGATGATAAAGTAAATTTATTCACTTCCACTTTAGTTCAACTTTATGATGTGCATGCCCCTATACGACCTATTAAAATGAAACATCTCCCGGCACCCTGGCTCACTGATGATATTAAGCACTTAATGAACAAAAAAGTAGCATTAAAGTCAAGATATAAAAGCCGAACCAATGATACTAATAGGAGTAATTATGTAGCAATTCGGAATCACTGCAATAAGATGTGTAGGGATGCCCAACGCCAGCATATTCACAGTTCTGTACAAGATGGGAATCCAGCGAAAGTCTGGAAATTTCTCAGATCTATGGGAGTCGGGAAATCACGCCATGACATTATCCCTAAGGATATAGATATTAATCTTCTTAATCAACATTTCTCAGCTTCGTCCAATATTGATAGGACTGTTAAATTGAATACATTGAATTATCTTTCTTCGATTCCTGCTCCTGACTATTCTCCATTTGTCTTCCGTCACTTCACTGATTGTGATGTTAAGAAGAGCATAGAAACCATAACGTCTAATGCTGTTGGTAGTGATTGTATCAGTCGTAATATGATCCTTCCTATCCTTAATTATATCCTTCCAATACACATGTCACATCCTCAATTTTTCAATATCCACGGGTCAATTTCCATCTTCTTGGAAAGAAGCCCAAATTACTCCATTACCTAAAAAATCTAATCCTATTTCTTTTTCTGAATATCGTCCTATATCCATTTTACCTTTCCTTTCCAAAGTTCTTGAGCGCCTTGTTCATGATCAATTGAGTAGTTTCCTTATCAAGAACTGTCTACTTAATCCTTTCCAGTCTGGTTTCCGCCCTGGTCACAGTACTGTTACAGCTCTGGTCCATATTACTGATGATATTAGACGTGCCATGGAAAACGGTAATATAACAGTTCTTGCGCTCCTCGATTTCAGCAATGCTTTCAATACGGTTGATTTCGATATTTTGCTTGGTATTTTATGCTCTCTTAACATATCTCCGACAGCGATTGACTGGTTTCGTAATTACCTGTTTGGTCGCCGGCAGCGTGTTCGTTTTGAGGATACTTTTTCCTCTTGGTGTAGTACTACTGCCGGTGTACCACAGGGTGGCGTTCTATCTCCTTTGCTCTTTGCAATCTTCATTAATTCTATTTCCAATAATTTACATTCCTCCTACCATCTTTATGCAGATGATCTCCAAATTTACACGCATGCATCAGTAGACAGGGTGGCTGAAGCGATAAACACCATCAATTTAGATCTGGCTAAGATATGTGACTGGAGTAAAGCTCATGGTCTTGCAGTTAACCCATCAAAGACTCAAGTAATTGTTGTTGGCAGCTCCAGGATGACATCCCGTCTTAAAGGAATGCAATTGCCCCATATTGTCTTTGATGGTAGTACAGTTAACCTTAGTGCAACAGTCAAGAACTTAGGTATATTCATCGACTCAAATTTAAGTTGGATCCCACAACTACAAGAGGTCAGTCGCAAGCTTTTTGCGTCTGCAGGCAGTTTAAAAAGGTTGCGTAATTTCCTTCCTACGACCACTAAAATTGCGCTTGCTCAATCTCTCCTCCTTCCTATCCTTGACTACGCTGACGCCAGCTATCTAGACCTTACAGAGGAACAATTAAACAAACTTGAGCGACTTCAAAATTTTTGTATAAGGTTCATATTTGGTCTTCGCAAATATGACCACGTATCTGATTTTCGTAAAAAGCTCAAGTGGTTACCGATTCGTCTTCGCCGGAATGCTCATATTTTATCTTTACTTTATAATGTTCTGTTTAATCCTTCAACCCCTTCTTATCTTAAACAACGTTTCGAGTTTATGCATGAAACTCATTCGAGGTCCTTGAGGTCATCAGAAAATTTGATGTTGAAAACACCAACGCATTCAACGAAATTTTATGATTCATCATTTTCCGTTACAGCTGTACGATTGTGGAATGCGTTGCCTGTTCCAATCAGACTTGCTCAATCCCTACCATCTTTTAAAAATATGGTCAGAGATCACTATTACAGTCATTTAGATTATTAGTTTATTAATATTTGCTTCTCTATAGGTGTGTATTTAATAATATTTTAGTAGGATATAAATGTATATATATATATATATATATATATTATACATTAATAGGTACACCACCATCTGCCCGTATTTAAAATAGTTTCTTCCATTTCAATAAGGTTGTCTGGAAGAAATCGCTATTAGCGATAAGGCCGCCGTTTGTACTATCCTTTATTGTTTGTTCTTTAATGTTGTTATTTGTTGTTTTTGTTTGTATTAAGTCGTACCATTTTCTTGTTCATTTGTTTGGTGTACAATAAAGTATATTCTATTCTATTCTATTCTATTCTATTAACACTTTCTTTATACAAGGTGGCAAGCAAGCATGCGATCGCCTGATGGTAAGCGGTCACCGCAGCCTATAGACACTAGAAGAATCACTTCAGCGTTGAAATTAGACATTAGATATTACAGATATTATAGTGTTTTTGGCTGATTTTCGGAAGGAGGGGTTTCTTTTAGGAGATTTCCTTTATGGTGGAGGTCCTTTTTTACCGTCGGAGATGAAACCTTCAAATGTAAGGTAAATTTTACTAGGTGGTAGGTTTCTTGTGCAAGGAACCATCCAGGTAGGTACCACCTTAGTGTCAGATATTCCGCTTCCAAACAGCAGTGTGTAAACATTGCTGTGTTCCGGTGTGAAGAGCACTCTAGCTGGTGTAATTATTGGACATGAAAGGCTTAATATCTAATGTCTTGAGGGTCGGCAACGCGCTAGTGATTCTTCTGGTATTGCTAGCGTTTATAGGCATCGGTGACTGCTTACCATCAGGTGGGCTGCATGCTTGCTTATCGTCTTGGTATATATAAAAAAAGAGCAAAAACAGCTAAATCAACGAATCATTGAGATCGTTTCTCAGATTTCTTAACCTTGCGATTTACGGAACCCTAAATGTAAAAATTCAAATTTCCTCAACCTCGGGAAGAATTATTGGTTGCATCGTTAGTCCTCCTCCTGATCGACTGTCGACTACTGCCTTCTATGCTTTTTTATAATCTTGTTTTTGTCCAATTTTGTCGGGTTTTTAGACCACTGTGCATATTTATTGGTGTACTTTTGGCAGCGCCGTGATTAGGTGACTATTTGTATTGTGTTATTGATGTTTCCGGTTTTTTGTTGCGAACGGTTTATACGAATTTTAATATGCTTAATTTTATTGTTTGTTTTTTTTTACCATTTAATTACTGAAGTGGAGTAGATGTTTGTCTTGGAAGAGACAAGCCTGTCCATCTTAGAGACGACGAACATCCTAGACGACAATTATTAAGGCCCTTCTTTTGCTACACTGGACGATAGCAATCATTACAATATCTGACACTGCAGTAACCATGTTGTAATAATATCTTTCGCTCCAAATACAGAGGATTTTAAAATATCTTAGTACCTACTTAGGAATCAAATTATTATATGGGTTTAAAAAAAAATACCAGATCTACGTGCAAAGGTAACACACGCACATACAGTAGGCAATTTGAAACTAAAACTATTTTCTGTAATAGATACTTTTGCTAGAGGTCAGACAGAACTTGTTTGTGGATAATGAGACACAGTCTCAGCATAGATAAAGGCACTGTTCTTCTGTGGTTGATTATAAAGAGATACTCTGGATACCGAAAGGGCTTTTTAAATATTTTATTTAGCATATTTGTGCCCTTTCTGCAGTAAGAAGAAGCATCTCGGTGCGCTGCCCCAGACAGATATAATAGCTAATAATTAATAAAAAAAATAGAAAAAACTGACTGACACAAATCTGTGTAGATGGTTTTTATGTGGGGAAGGTTGAACTTTGACGCTGATAATGTTGTTCCAACAAGACACTATGATCTCTCCTTCATCGTATCGGTCTACCATCTTATGGAATCGTAAATGAAGAATTTACCTTTATCTCCATAAATATTGAACTTTGAATCAGATCTGATCAGCAGGGCTATTGCGTACCTATCTTTAGCCACCCAAGCTTCAATTGTCTACCGAACTTTGATGTCAACGGAAAGTGTTTCAGTATTGGTATTAATTGGTCACTCAAGTTAGGCAATACAGACAGTTATTTGATGGTCATCATGGTCATCATTTGAAGGTGATCATCACTTTAGTCGTCAAACGAGATACGTAATAGGGCTGAACACATATCTAAATGTATATTTCTTCGCAGGCGAATACCGTATCGGTCTGAAGTTCAACGAGCAGCACATCCCGGACTCTCCGTTCAAGGTGTACATATCACCAGCGGTGGGAGATGCCCATCTTCTCGAGGTGGCCCAGTTCCCGGACTCCGCGCAGGTGGACAAGCCCATGCAATTCTACATCAGGCTCAATGGAGCTAAAGGCAGCTTGGACGGCAGGGTGAGTTCGCCACAAAGATGGTTCAAATAGAAGACCTACTCTTTATTTGCACATCAAAGTAAAACATATATAAAACGTAGAATGTCTTAAATTAGGTACAAATGGCGGTCTTATCGCTAATAGCGATCCCTTCCGGACAACCAAAACTTTACAAAGAAGTAACTGAACTAATTACCGTTCAAATGAACTTTTTGTTATTTTCATATTCATATTCATGGAAAAGTGAATGACTATGTATAATTAGATCACAATTCAAAGACAGATTCAGAAACAATTATGGACCATGTTGGACACAGGTGATGAAGTTTTGGTTTGTTGTTTGGTTAGCGGACAATCTTCGGTGTGGCAAACTTTTTTTAGACGCGTCTGGCAGAAATTAACGCCGATGGAAAGAGTCTATAATATCGATTATTAGTTTCTAATGAATAATGATGTTCTGTGAATCAGAATCAGAATTATCACTGTTTTGTGTACCTACCTTTAGCGCTTATAAATTGGCCGGCGCGATGGCCCAAACTAGCAAGTATGTTTGTCTTATTGGTAGATATAACTAATGTCTGACGGGCTCTGGGATCTTGGACCATAAGGAAATTTCGACCCTGCAGGCAGATTGAAGTTATGAGTTTTTGTCAAATGGGGTTAAAAAAAATAATATTTTAGAGAATTCCTTTCGTGTAGTTTCTGTGTATAATAGACATAATTATAAATGTTTAGTAGACACATTTATGAATACACGACCACTTTAGCTTAATACTAAAAAAAAACGCTAAATGCTATTTATACAGAACATGATTTTCAATTTTAAAAGCTATTTGTCTTCTTTCTATGTTGACATGAAAAACTATCGACTTATCATGTTGTAGTGGAAAGCAAGTGAATCAAAACCTTTTCGAAATTCAAACGAACGGTTCTCTTTTCAAAATATAAAACCGTTACATCACAAAATAACCGCTCTTTATGCGATTCCATATTTAAAGATTTACCCAAATATATCGGAAGTCTCACAATATGTCTAATAAACTGGTACGTAGGGGTCAGTGTGATTTATCGTGTGAACATGACAGCGGTGGCTGTGTCCGACTGTACATATCGGTGGAGATTTATGATTGATGGCTCCGACTGTACCCGGTATCATGCACATATTCGCATCTGGGGAGTTTTTTTTTTGGGCAGAAATTGTAATTTTGGGCCAGTGTGTTTTAGAAAGCTATCTTTTGAAGTTGGTAGGTGCTGTTTTGTTTTGTTCAAGATTTAATCATAGTACCTATTAGAAGTAATCCATACCATCGTGCCTTTTTTTCGAAGGGATCAGTAGAAATGTACAACACCCACATTTCCTAAGCCATGTAATAGCGGGTGAGACTATTGCGATTTATTGGCAGCATGTGCTAAGACATCCGACCTAGGAAAAGTACCATATACCTCGATACCTCACTCGCTATTACAAAGAGTATCAGTCAAAAATCGCAAATAAAGCATTCAGTAATTTTTCTGCGGTATCATAATGAGACAGAAAAAAAATAAAAAGAACTAAGTAAATAAATTAATCTATTTAATTTAGGGTGAGCACCCATAATATAAAAGCGCTTATACTTTTTAGTCTTGGCATTTTAAAATTATGTTTACTACATAAAATGAAAACAAGTGTCATAATTTATTTGGCAAAATATTTTTTGGTCAAAACATGACTAAACTTGAAACATCACTCTCCCAAACACCGCACAGTGTGTGTCTTATCCAAAATTCTACGACAAAAAATGTAATAAAACCAACTGACCGCACGTGACCGCCCTACGTCGAATAAATCTCAGTCCGTTTAATATTTTATAACAGCGTGGCAACACCATGAATATCACGCCACATTCGGTGTTGCCCGATATACAAATTAATATGGGGGATGCGTTTTCCTTTCTTTGAAAGAATCTTTATTTAATACACACATAGCTTATTAATAAATCTTATTGTTATCATTAGTAGTTACTTGGACGACGTGTATTTCATTTAGTCATTAAATTCCATTACAAAAAAGATCACTGGAAAAATTACACATCTGAGTAACTTCGCAAACTAACAGGTTCACTGAAATTAAACTTCTTGTAACGTACATATACATACGTCACTGGTCCTCCCAAGACCATGGGTGCTGCAAAGCATTTGACATCGAGAAAGTTAATGTTATATATACAGCATTATAATATTAATTCTTTTGTTTGATATTTATATTTCTTATATACTCTACGTCCCTTTTCTTTCTTCCAACTTTCCACAGGGCTGCTGGAAGGAATTTCTTTAGAAATAAGCTGTGCCTTTCTTTCTTTGTACAATGTTTTCCTCTATGAGTATTTCTTGTTTCCTTTAATGTTATTGTGTGTAATAAATTATAAAATAAATAAATCCGTTAGTTTCATTTAGAAATGTAAAATTTGCTTAAATGAAGTCGGTTTATAGCAGAAATATCGATTTCCGATAACGAACATTATTTTTACCGGAAACGCGATTTACCAGAACTTTAAGCCAAGGCTTGAGGTTTTGATATTCCAGCCGTGGTTAAAAGACTAACCCACTCTCTGGTCTGGTCTGGTTCGACATTTGAACGCAAAAGGTTAAAAGTTCGACAACTTGTAATTGTTTTTTATTGTCTCTCACGATAGGTGATCTCCCCATCGGGCAAGACCGATGACTGCTTCATCCAGAACATCGACGGTGACCAGTACAGCATCAGATTCATGCCGAGGGAGAACGGCGTGCACAATATCAACGTCAAGTTCAACGGTGTGCACATCCCGGCGTCACCGCTTAGGATCAAGGTTCGATTTTGTAATAAACTTACCAAAAATAATTCTAATACTATCCTTAGTGGTTTGCAGATGGACTGACCTTAGTTGATGCACTTGCCTTCCTTTTGGAGGTTGAATTGACCTATGTGATATTTCCAATATACTTTTCAAATTAAACAAGTAAGTACAGATTATAAAACCTAAAAACCCCGACTGCGAACTAATTTTCATTATACATACATAATACATATACACATGTATACATATTATAAAACAAAGTCGCTCCCGCTGTCTGTCTGTCCCTATGTATGCTTAGATCTTTAAAACTACGCAACAGATTTTGATGCGGTTTTTCTTAATAGATAGAGTGATTCAAGAGGAAGGTTTTTATGTATAATACATGCATCATATAGTAGAGAAACACTGATAATTTTAGAGGTTTCTAATATGATGTCGTAAATAAACAATTTTTTTTTGCGTTACATTGCAAACGCTGGCTGAACCCTACGAGATAGATCAAAATAATGTAGGTCAGTATTGTACACCTTAACAAGGTCTACAAAAGAGTCCTCGATATCTATTTTTCATACCGCTAGGTTAAGGTTAAGCAACGTTAGTTAAGGTTATTAAATAGATGGGTAAACTGATTTCTATGAAATTTTGTGTGCATATCGGGTAGGTCTGAGAATAGGTCACAAAGTACATTTCATATCGCTAGGTTAAGGTTAAGCAACGTTAGGTAAGGTCATTAAATAGATGGGTAAACCGATTTGTATGAAGTTTTGTGTGCATATCGGATAGGTCTGAGAATAGGTCATAAAGTAGGTATATTTCATGCCGCTGATACCTTGATTGACGAGGATATAGTATAGAACGAGAGGAGGGTGCAAGAGAGGAGAGAGAGTGGGAGGGGATTTGAGGAGGGGGTGTTGAGGTGAGGGATAGGGGGAGTTAGGTGGAGCAAGGGGGGAGTGAAGGGGAGCAAGGTGGGGGAAGAGGCGGGGGGGAGGTGGTTTAGGGAAAGGACAACGGGGAGAAGAAGAGGGAGAGTGTGACGTGGACCAAAGCGGGAGGGGAAAGATAGAGGAGAGAGAGAGCATACAATTAGATTTTTCTCATAAGAGAGAGAGATGGAGAGAGAAATAAATCAAGGGAAGAAGGAGAAAAGGGGAGCAAAATGTAATAAAAGCGCGGGTGGAGCTGCGCGGGTCAGCTAGTTTATATATATATTTCAACTCGTCTCGCTGAGACCTATCAACTGATACCTATAGGTATACCACGACGGCGCCGTTGGTCTAGTGGTTAGACACCCTGTCCGCTAACCGATGGGACGTGGGTTCGATTCCCACCAAGTCTGGGTCTGGGTGTTATTTATCTATTTAAGTATGTATTTACAAAAAAAAAATATAAGTATCAGTATCAGTTGTCTGGTTTCCATAGTACAGGCTCTGCCTAGTTTGGGATCAGATGACCGTGTGTGGATTGTCCCAAGATATTATTATTATTATACTGATGTTTTTAGAAGTAAAAAAAAATACAAAATGGCGACTGACGCCCGCCATATAAACTTTTTTGAAAAATTATATAGCCTATGTCACTACCACAACTGAGACGAATCTTAAAGTACGGCATACACGCGCAGGTATACCTGACAGGTATACCTGTACAGTTCAACTGCGCAGGTAAACCTGAGCGTGTATGCCGCAAAACTGTGCAGGTTTCCACGCCTGTACAGGCGAGTCAAAAAATATGAATTTTTAACCGACTTCAAAAAAGGAGGAGGTTCTCAATTCGTCTGTATATATATATTTTTTTTTTTTTTTTTTATGTATGTTCGCGCATAACTCTGGCAATTATTAACCGATTTGAAAAAATCTTTCTTCCATCCATTCTTCAATCCATTGATTGGGTCCCATAAAAAAATTATTGCTTAGTAATAAGTAGTTCCTAAAAAAACAAGAATGGTGACTGCGCACTGAGAGTTGCAAGAAAGCCTATACAGATGACGTTTTAGTCACTTGGACTCGCTCGGTCGGACAAAAATGGTCATAACTCTGGCAAATATTTACCAATTTCAATGATTCTTTTTTTATTCGAAAGAAGAAACCACTGTATTGAATCTGTATGAATTTTATTACAACCGGATAAGAACTTCCTGGAGGACCATGAACGATGTGGAGGAATTTATCTGGTAAAAACCATAAAACTGATGTTCTCCATTACATTGCTCTGACAATTATGAACCGATTTCGATGATTCTTTTTTTATTCGAGAGAGTAAACTACTATGATGTTTCCATGCAAATTTCATTACGACCGGATATTATTTTCTGAAGAAACATGAATTATGTAAAACTATGTAGACGATAATGTGATCATAACCTACCTAGATAATTTTACGGTTTTCGATGGTTCAATCTTTATATATGAAAATATCACTAAAAAGGTTAAAATAAAATCTTTAAAAAAAAAAATTGAACCGACTTCAATATCACTGAAAAGTATAAAATAATTTAAATATTATTGAAGTTGGTGCCAAATATACAAAGCAGGTACGCTAACACCAACTTCAAAAATATTTAAATTAAATAACTTCAAAAAAGGAGTATATTTCCATGCAAATTTCATTACGACCGGATATTATTTTCTGAAGAAACATGAATTATGTAAAACTATGTAGACGATAATGTGATCATAACCTACCTAGATAATTTTACGGTTTTCGATGGTTCAATCTTTATATATGAAAATATCACTAAAAAGGTTAAAATTAAAATCTTTTTTTTTTAAAATTGAACCGACTTCAATATCACTGAAAAGTATAAAATAATTTAAATATTATTGAAGTTGGTGCCAAATATACACAGCCGGTAAGCTAACACCAACTTCAATAATATTTAAATTAAATAACTTCAAAAAAGGAGTATATTTCCATGCAAATTTCATTACGACCGGATATTATTTTCTGAAGAAACATGAATTATGTAAAACTATGTAGACGATAATGTGATCATAACCTACCTAGATAATTTTACGGTTTTCGATGGTTCAATCTTTATATATGAAAATATCACTAAAAAGGTTAAAATTAAAATCTTTTTTAAAAAAAATTGAACCGACTTCAATATCACTGAAAAGTATAAAATAATTTAAATATTATTGAAGTTGGTGTTAGCTTACCGGCTGTGTATATTTGGCACCAACTTCAATAATATTTAAATTATTTTATACTTTTCAGTGATATTGAAGTCGGTTCAATTTTAAAAAAAAAAGATTTTATCATATTTTTAACTGCGCAGGTATACCTGTGCAGTTTACCTGTGCAGGCAAAACTGAGCGAGTATGGCGCTCGCCTGCGCAGGCGTCAGTTATCCGATGATTGTTAGAGGGAAAGGACGCGCGGCGCTCTAATACAGTATGTCGTCTCGTAAGCGGAATGTAGTAATGGAAGAATTTATAAACATGTACAAGTCGGAGCATTGTTTTTGGCATATTAAGTGTAAAGATTATCACGATAAAATTTAAATAATTTTATTCCTTGACATGATTATGTCACCCTGTAACGATAAAACATTTGTACGCCGGAAACGGTAGAATACTTGGTACCATCTATTATTGTAACATAAAAATATGCTGACAAATAATGATTCTTAATCTTTTAAAAATAAAAAAGTAGCAGCAATTATAATAAATCGTAAGAAAAAAATCATCGAGAAAAGTCTTTTCATCTTATTGGGGCCTGTTGGTCTAGTGGTCACGCCGGCTGCTACCCAATAGGTAGTGGGTTCGATTCCTGCCAAGTGTCTAGGTGTTATTTATCTATTTATGTATGTATTTACAAGAAAAAGTCATCTAGTTTCCATAGTATAGGCTCTGCCTAATTTGTGATCTGTGTGGATTGTCCCAGAATATTATTATTATTCGTAGATAATTGCGGTAATAATAATTCGGTTTAAATTTCAATTCCTTCAATAAGTCGACATAAGAGTACTGTTTGCTTTTCACCACTGTTCACGGTGTCGTCGTTTAATATCCTTTTCTTTAATAAAACAAACTATTAATCTATTAACGCTACTGCGTCGCAGTCATGCGCCGCTGTCGGGGCCATGCTTTCAACTGAGAGTTTGTGCAGGTTTACCGTTACGTGTATGGTCTCTATGGAGCTCAATTATACCTGTACAGTTTAACTGCACAGGTATACCTGTCAGGTATACCTGCGCGTGTATGCCGTACTTAAGACATAAGTACATTATTATAAGTCAAAATCCAGCAGGCCGATTAGGTTGTAGGCCTTGCCAAAGAAATATACATATACATACTTACATACATACACATACTCTAGAAAAACATAACCCTCCTTCTGGTACAGTCGGGCAGTTAGTTGCGAGTTTCACGATAACACTTAGGTATCGGGGAATGTTATAATGGCTTAGCAAATGCTAAAAAAAAAAATACCATAGTTGAGCTAAATAGCTCAACTATGGTTTTTTCATCCAGTCCATGTCACGTTCATAAGACGTCTATTTACCTTTTTTATGCGCGGGGGAAAGTTTCAAAAGGTCCCCGTGGAGGGTCAACTGGGGTTTTTTACCCATCAAAACATGAGAGGGGGGATCAGAAAGACTTTATCTATTTATTCTTTTCTAATAGCCAATTCTCCGACACCCTATTATATGGTATAAATAAAGTGTCTTAAAAATTGTGTAATATTATGACGATTATTTTGACCAGGTCGGCAAAGACGACGCAGATCCTGCGGCTGTGCATGCCCATGGTCCTGGACTGGGTCAAGTGAAGACTGGTGAGTCGAATCTACTTTTACTGCATTACTACTGTTATGAAAAGTCCAATTAAAATATATTTTATATAGATCTTGCTGGCGAAGGAATAATGGCAATTAGTGACATTACGCGTCTCTTTTTGTCTGTTCAGGCGTGAAAACTGACCTGATCATCGACACATGCAACGCTGGTACTGGTATCCTTGCCGTTACCGTGGACGGACCGTCCAGGGTCGCCATGGACTGCACAGACGTCGATGAGGGTTACAAGGTACATAGATGTTGTTTCCGCCTCCTTGCGTTAATACCACCCCTAAACTGAGGGTCGTGCGTGACGCATTCGATGCAGATGACAGCTTACATAGGACGATAGTATTCCACTTATTACGATCGGATCGGAGCGGATCTAATCAGACCAACGTGTCGTTAAGCAACCGTGAGGCCTCTTCCTTCGTTCTTTCTTCTGTTATGGTTCTTGCGAGCTATGTAACTGGAGAACTCATCTACTTGTTGTTGTAACGAGATCACTGTTCTGGTTTCAAGAATCTAATTTTTTATAGGACCAACTAGCTCAGTGACGAGTTGTTAGTCTGATAGTACTGTTGGCCTTCCTATAGACAGCTGCAGTGCACTGCTGCTCGTCACCTGAGAATTTAGTAATTAAGTCCAGTAATTTCACCAGCTATATTAGCATTCACACCGGAACACATAGCAATGTCACACATTGTTGCTTAGCGGCAAAATATCTGACACTGCGGTGGTACTTACCTGGATGGTGCCTTGCACAAGTAACCTACCACCTTTTTTTTTGTTGGGGAGGAAACCTTCAAAAGGTACCAAGTCTTCATATGGGTGAAGGCCGGATTATGCGGCATTTTTACTCATCAAACCAAAGTGGTCTTTTTCGACACTGTGGAGAGACTGAGCACTACGTTCGGTGATATCCCAATTCTGATTAAACAAGTGCTCTGTGTGCTATCCCGCTTCTGATTAAACTGGTTTTGCGACGCTGTGGAGAGACTGAGCACTACGTTCGGAACTTGCCAGAGTCTCTCTAGCGCCAGATGCTCGCTAGAGCACGTCCCGGGGGGAATCAGAAATGCACGCTCCCCGTAGCACCTCCGTGATGCTCGCGACGACGCAGGATCTACACCGCGTTGTCACCTGCCTCGGGGTCACATTTAGTAGGGACGCCCATAGACCCCACCCTGTGCGTCCACGCCCCACGAAGGAACTTACCACCTAATCTTAAATCACCTTCTAATTGTTTTATGTTATCCAGGTACGCTACACACCACTCTCTCCTGGTTTCTACTATATGAGCATTAAGTACAATGGCGCTCACATCGTCGGGTCACCATTCAAGATAGAGGCTATTGGTGAGTGACCTTTTTGGGTATAGTAAAAATGTGACCGCTATAAAATGAGTTGTTTTTTTTTCAATGATATTTTCAGCCTTAATTCCCACTGTTAACCACGGGCTTCCCCTTAAAATGAAGGCTTAGGCCACCTAGCTGGACAAGTGCGGATTTAAGCTAATATCACAGTTCAATTTAGTAGTGTATCAATTCAATGAAAAGTATTCGTTGTAATGTTTATATAAGTCTGGTTTTACAAAACAATCAACTAGCCTATTTAAATTCTCTAATCCATTAATCCGCACTTGCGCGCTGCGGATTACAGCCTAAGGTTTAGCCTGGACTTAGCCCCTAATCCCTCTCAGTTCGATCAGGAACAGCGGAGACCTTAGCCTTGTACTAGGACATTATTAATAGGAAAGACAGAAATCACGTGAGAGATACGTGTAATTGAAATACTCTGCTTATACCAACAGGTTCAAATCTAGCGGAAATTGGAGCCCAAGAAACCTCTTCGGTAACGGTCGAGACAGTCCAGAAACTCGCTAAAGCCGACAAGAAGCAGGGTCCTGTGCTGCCCAACTTCAAGTCTGACGCCAGCAAAGTCCAGTCCAAGGGCATGGGCCTCAAGAAGGCTTACTTGAATAAGCACAACCAGTTCACTGTTCACGCTGGCGATGCAGGTGAGATTTTATTTGAATGACCTTCCTTTTTGCTAGGTGGTAGGTCTCTTAGGAGGCTTATGCTTGACCCCCGGCGGCGGGCTTAAGGGCAAGGTAAGGGTAAGGCTTAGGAGGCTCCTATTGAAGATCCCACTGGAGTGCCTAGGTCTCCCATTAGGACATTACCCCGGTTGACAGGTCCTGGGGATCTATCGAAAGTTTCCCCAAAAAGTTTAAGTTCATTCAAGGTACAGTTTAGGTAGCGTACCACCACAGTGTCAGATATTTTGCCGCCAAGCAGCAGTGTTCCGATGCCGTGGTCACTGTAGCTGGTGAAATTACTGGAACAAATAAGGGTCAGCATCACGCTAGTGATTCTTCTGGTGTTGCAATTCTATAGGCTGCGGTGACTGCTTACCATCAGGCGGGCTGCATGCGGCTTACTGCCGCACTCACAAATCCCAATTAACTTTAATCCTAATTAAGTCACTTTTTAAAATCTTTTTATTTCGACTGTCGGAGTCGTTTATGATTATGATAAAATACAGCTTAAGCTAGTGACAAAACTTTGGCCAGCTGCATTGCCAACTAAGTATCCATAAAACTTTCCCGACCATTGGGCTTTTTCAAACAATCTACCAAAAATTTCCGTACCCGAACCCGTCAGTCCGAAAGACGCTGCCCGTCTTCTCGTTTTCCTTTAGTCGCCTCGTCGACACCCAACTGGAGGAGATGGGAGGGTGCTATCCTTGCCCGGACACCCTACGGAGGTACTCTCCGCCCGTTCATTATGTTTTATGATATTTTGCTTTTTAGGAACTAATATCCTTTACGTCGGCATCTACGGGCCCAAAGGACCCTGTGATGAGGTTCAGCTCAAGCACAAAGGCAAGAACAACTATGAGTGCTGGTACGTAGTTAGGGACAGGGGAGACTACATCGTCATCGTCAAATGGGGAGATGAGCACATCCCCGGATCCCCCTACAAGGTAGAAGTGTAAAAAATCAGTTCGAAAGAAATAGCGTGTGTAGACATAAGGTTTTGGGTTGCATTTTTTGCAAGTCAGTTGTATAATTTTAGGTATTCGGTTGAATTTTTAGTTTTCATTTTTTTTTCTTTTATGTGTTGTTTTATTTTCAAAAACGGATTATTGTAGACAGTAATTAAGAGCTTTTTGTTTAATTGTAAATCAATATAAACACTCTATCATTATTATTAGATTGAGGCGTTCTATGAGTTCTATGCGTATATGAGAATGTGGATTTGGAATTAGCAACTTTATATCGTTGACTTTCGATTCATTTTGATATCGTTAAGCAAGTGTGTTGGTCATTCTATTTCAGATAATTTCTAGTCATTATTAATTAGTTTGGTATACATTATTTATGGCGCAATTTATAAATGTCAAAAATATATAATTTAAAATGAATCGATAAAATTCTTAGTTATTTATATGGAATTTAGCTGTTAATTCTAAAAGGTGCGTATAAGATACATCTTAGAAAAACCTAGTGCTACTGTATACTGAAAAGGTTTAATAAACATATTTTTTTATGATCTCTCGAAAAGAAAATTATGGACTTCTTATTTTCACCAGGACCTTTTCCGTATCTGCTGTGTTTGTTCTTGTTCTATTATAAATTGTAATTTATTATTTATGTTTAGTGAAACGACAATTGTCGATCTGTCAAATGATTATGTCGATAGGTTTGTTCGATATTATAGTATTGGGTTATAACAATAGAAAATTAAAATAACTTAAATAAATAACAAATTTGGTTTGATGTTCCTTACTTTTTTATTAGTTTCAAATCGTTTTGAGTTTAGCTCTGTCTTGAACAAAAATTCCTCGTTAACATTCTATTTTATTGTAATCTATATTTTTAAATTATACAGTTTATAATTATTAGATACAACTAGAAGTATCTATTTCAAGTAAAAATGAATTAGTTTTTTTTAAGAATATGTTTAAAAGCTAGTGAATTATTAATATTATGAACCTACAGACTGATTCAAGACCAAAAGACTATTTTTAGCTAATCTATCGACATTTTTTTTATCATTTGACATTCGATAATGTAGTTACATTAATTTCATAGTCGCTTGTCATCTTTTATATGATTCTCGTTTAGTATTTAGGGCGACTAAATGACAATACATATAAATTATTAACTCGACAAATATTCCCTTTATGGTTAAGCTGAGGAGACACAACACTAACTAAATATTTTAAGCAAACTTTTCGTCTTTTTGTTTAAAACGCTTCTACGTCTTTTTTAAGTAAAAGTTTTTCAACGTGAGAGGTGTTTCTGGAAATTAGCTGAATTTTTACTGTCCAACTGATTGTAGCCTGTCCCACATCTAGGAGTTCCTACGATAAGTTTGTATTACGTGTTGTGCCTCCTTCTTTCTTATTTAAGTACCTATTACGTAAATGCTTTCTAATATTGTATGGTTTGTGTATGGATTTTGCCTACGTAGGTAGAAGTATCCTGTATTTGTAAATACCTATTTTAAGCGTTTAATTATTATAATTTATTTGCGAATGTTAACTGAATAAAAGAGGAAAGTTCTAAACGTTGTTTTATTTCTTAATAATAATAAATGTTATATAATGTGTTATATATGTTATATCCTTTGTTTATGGCCCACTGTTGGGCACGGGCCTCCCCACAAGATGAGGGGGCTTAGGCCATAGTCCACCACACTGGCCCAGTGCGGGTTGGCGGACTTCACACGCCATTCGAAACCCAGTTAGTCTCTCAGACATGTAGTTTCACCGAAAGCTAGTAACAATCGCACAAAGACGACTCGCACATGATTAATTAAAGAAATCAGAGGTGGGAGCCGGGGTTTGAACCTGCGCACCTTGTTTCCAAGGCAAACGCTCGCCCACTGAGCTGTTAACGCTCATATCTTACAAAACCACTAATTTCTCTTTATTTCAGCAATGCAATATAAGTAAATTGAAATTTAATAAACAACACGATTTATTTAAATTTACATCATTGACCAACACCGTTTGTGATGCTAACGACCCTACTTTGTTGACAAAAAAAGATTCCTGCTAAGTATAAGAAATTAGGCATTCTTGCATCTTCTGCTACCCATACTTACTCCAAATGTATTATCAGTTGCATTGCTCATGGGAGACTTCCTTGTATCCTCTGCATATCACCATAGCATCCTCGAGTACTGTTCGCAGGTTTGGGACCCGCGTTATAATGTTTACGTTGATAGACTTTAACAAATCCAGCGGAAATTTATGCGATTTATTCAATTCAAGTGTAAAACTCACGATTCTGATTACGAGACAAGATGTCTTAGGCATCATATCTTGCCTTTGTCTGAAAGGAGAAAAATTGCCGATATCGTGTCAATGGCTAAAATTGCGCAGAACGTCCTAGATTCTCCATCACTACTATCTAAAATCCATCTTAAAGTGCCTAATAGGACTGTGAGACACCCTACATACCTTGCTATTCCTCCGAGTTCTACAAACTACAAACAAAATTAATTCTTGATTAGAGCAGCTAATGAAATAAATAGGCTGGTTGTCCTGCCTGAACTAGACTTGTTTGACTGCAACCCTAACTGTTTTAAAACGATATTGACTAAATCTTGGTTCGATTCTCATGCTGTATAGTATTTAAGTTTTGCTTAATTTTGTATTTTTCAACATAACGACAACTAACATGATTGCATCGTGATTCATTGACAAATGAGCTATGTAGTTACCACTTTTGTGAAAACATGTAATTAGTGCTTAGTTTATACCACGAGTTAACTACTTTAAAACACTGTATGTTTTCCTATAAAATAAAATAAATATAGTATACATTTCTTAGCTCCAAACTACTATCACAAAGATTGAGGCGGAAATCTTGTATACTATTATAGCATATTCAGACATGATCATCCCACTAGTTCCATTGCCGGGCCTGTTGGTCTAGTGGTTAGTGACCCTGTCTGCTACCCAACAGGTCATGGGTTCGATTCCCACCAGGTGTCTGGTTGTTTTATCTATATAAGTATGTATTTACAAAAAAAATGTATGTATATTAGTATCAGTTGTCTGGTTTCCATAGTACAGGCTCTGCCTAGTTTGGGATCAGATGACCCTGTGTGTTGTCCCAGGATATTATTTATTGAAATTCTAATTTATTCCCTTTGATTATATATACGTCTACATAGTACGTTCGATGTTCAAACACTTGACCGCGAAATGTCGACCAAAACATGAAATTGGTCGACTTGGTTGTTTAGTGTCACTTGAACTGTACCGATGGTTTGTGCTCGCAAAAAAATATCATTATGCCGAATTGTGTAATCAGATCGTGAAAATGTTAATTAAGTAAAATTAATAAAGATTCTAACTTAATTTTCCATTGATAAGTCTTAAGATTCTGTGAAGGATTATTATACAAACTCGATTGTTTTTTATGATAATTTGTACATCGTCCGAGTAGACTGGTGTTGCTAGGTAATAATGGGGGAATATATCTTAAGTCTGGGGTAATTTTTCTTTTAGCTAAAATAAAATCAAATAAACGTACTTAAATACGTAGACAGTGACCAACACATTAAATAAATCAATCAAAATAATTTTAATTATATTTTTTAGGTCAATCAATTGCTTTTATAGTGGCACTTAGAAGTATTTTTTCATTCTGGTGATGAGGCAAGTAAGACGTTCGCCTGATAGTAAGCGACACGTCTGCCTATGTTTTTTAGGGGGCTGAGGGGCCAGGGGATTAAAATGTGTAACAATGAAAAACGATAGAAATACTGACCGATATGTTTTTGCATATTATTTTTGTTTTCCGCAATCTATCTTATTGTACCTATCTACTGAAGATACAATAAAATACAATAAGATGCATTATGATGCAATAAGATGCATTATGATGCAATAAGATGTAATAAGACGTAATAAGACGCGGTAAGATCCGGAAAGATGCGGTAAGACGCAGTAAGACGCGACAAGACGCGGTAATAAGCGGTAAGATGCGGTAAGACGCGGTAAGTCGCGGTAATAAGCGGTAAGACGCGGTAAGATGCAGTAAGACACGATAAGATGCGGTAAGACGTGGTAAGATGCGGTAAAACGCGGTAAGACGCGGTAAGATGCGGTAAGACGCGGTTAGACACAATGACATGCAATTAGACACAATAAGACGCATTGACACGCAATGACACGCAACGAAACGCAACGACACGCAATCACACGCAATGACACGCAATGACACGCAATCACACGCAATGACACGCAATAACACCATAAGTCATAATAAGACCAAGTCTCGAATGACACTAGGAATCCATCCAGCCTATATTCCTATTTTTGGGAAAAATATTTATAACTGGAGATCCCCAAACACGCACACAACCACAAATGACGCGAGTGTACAACGAGGCCTACACGCACACACCAATATGAGGCTGCTACGCCCAGTGACGTAACTTTACAAGACTACTAGACATCTAGACGTATATATAATCAAAGTTTATTCCGTATATTTATTAAATTATTCTCAGTAGCAATGGAACTATGTAGTGGGGCTTTTTATAAAATTGCTCAGGTGAGCTCTTTCTATTATCTACTGCCCTATTATGGTATTAATACATTAGCTCCAGACCACAGATATACTAGTCAATAGCCATAGTCATTTGTGCAGGGAACCACCCAGGTATCACTGCAGTGTCAGATATTCTGCCGCCAAGTAACGTGTGAAGATCACTGTAGCTAGTGAAATTACCTGACAAGAGAATGACAAATGTCTCGTGTGACGGACGGCAGTGCACAGACTAATGAAGCTTTCTGTAGGTAGGCGTTGCTTACCATCAGTGGATCGTCTTGCTTATCTCATTACACTATAGCGACCTACTACTACATATGAGAGTACAAAATAAAGATGTTCCTGAATCGCGCAAGCGAAGTTTCAAAGTACATTGAGTATATATACAACATCCCAACAACAACCGTTGGGGGCAATTCGCGCGTACGACTCCTACCCCACCGATGCCAACCGGGCCCGCATACGTGCTTTGCAGAGGGACGTGAAGCGCAGCATCGCGGAACTCAGGGAGGCTCGATGGGGAGGGTTTCTCGAGGAGATCTCGCCGTCACACCAGACTTACTGGCAGCTAGCGAGATCCCTCAAAACCGACACAGTAGCAACCATTGACCCGCCCTTCAGGCGACCCACCCGCGTTCGAGGACGACGAGAAGGCTGAGGTTCTTGCCAACTCTCTAGAGAGTCAGTGCACACCCAGCTCCGCTCCCGTCGATCCGACGCACCTCGATCTCGTGGATAGGGAAGTAGAGCGCAGGTCCTCACTCCCTCAAACCGAATCCCTCTCCCAGGTCACGCAGACCGAGGTGGAAGACCTAATCAAAGGCCTTAAGCCGAAGAAAGCACCGGGCTCCGACGGCATATCCAATCGCGTCCTTAAGGTTCTCCCTGTCCATCTGATATGTCTTTTAGTGACTATCTTCAACGCAGCCATGTCCCACTGCGTCTTTCCTGCCGAATGGAAAGACGCGGATGTAGTAGGTATCCCTAAGCTGGGTAAGCCTCGCAGCAGCCCTGCGAGCTACAGGCCTATCACTCTCCTAAAATCTCTCGGCAAACTCTATGAGCGCTTGCTACTAGCGAGACTCAAAGACTTTGTAATCTCTAATAATATCGTTATTGACGAGCAGTTTGGCTTTCGAACCAGACACTCTTGCGTCCACCAGGTGCACCACCTCACGGAGCACATCCTGACCGGGCTCAACCAGCCCAAGCCCGTCTACACAGGCGCCCTATTCTTCGATGTTGCCAAGGCCTTCGACAAAGTCTGGCACAAAGGCTTGATATACAAGCTCTTCCAGTTAGGAGTCCCCGATAGGCTCGTACTCATCATACGAGACTTTCTCTCGAATCGTACCTTTCCCGTGCTCTCTCCCCTCTTGTTCAGCCTGTTCACGAACGACATTCCTCGTTCGAGCAGAGTCCAACTCGCCCTTTACGCGGATGACACCGCTCTCTATTATTCCCATAGGAACATGTCCTATTTGACGCGTGCTCTTCAAGCCGCAGTCGACGTCCTGGGTCAATGGTTCCGTACGTGGCGCATAGAGGTGAACCCGGAGAAGAGTGCCGCGGTGGTCTTCTCCCGGGGACCCGCCAATATGTTCTCCGCGCGGAGCCTTCGGCCCAACAGACGACTGGCCCCAATATCCCTATTCAATCGCCCTATCCCCTGGACTAGGAAGGTTATGTACCTCGGAGTCACCTTGGACTCCGCCATGACTTTCGGCCCGCACATTAGCTCCGTCCGCAATCGAGCGGCTTTCGTATTAGGTCGCCTGTATCCCCTTCTCTGCAAGCGGAGTAAAATGTCGCTTAGAAATAAGTTGACATTATACAAGGCTTGCATTCGCCCAATTATGACTTACGCGAGTGTAGTTTTCGCGCACGCCGCCCGCACCCATATCGATAGCCTCCAGATTATCCAGAATCGTTTCCTACGACGTGCCGTCGGTGCCCCGTGGTACATGCGAAACGTAGATCTGCATTCCGATTTCAAGTTAGATCCCCTTCGTAAGTTCCTCAAAGAAGCGTCGAAACGCTACTTTGAATCCGCGTCCCGTCACGCGAACAGTTTAATCCGCGCCGCCGCCGATTACGCCCCTAGTTCTTCTGACTCGCGCCGCAGACCACGGCACGTACTGCTTGACCCTCCTGACCCCATGACGGTCCTATTGGACCGGGATGCGCCGAACCCTCCCCGACAACCGTATGCTACACTAGCTATCAGACACCGGTCTCGCCGGCGAGGCCGAAGAGTCGTACGTATGCGACCTCATCGACGTGCATCACCCCACTGAGTTTCTTGCCGGTTCTTCTCAGTGGGGGCGCGTTGTGAACCGGTGGTAAACTCAGCCCTCTCTTAAGCGACAGCCCAAGCCGAGGCCGTGCCTCCCTGAGGTGCCCTTGAGCTCGTCGCTACTTCTGCCGTTAAGGCTAGAGCGCTTTAAGCGTTCGCCTCCTATTGTCCGGTGAAGCTGTAATGGCCATCTTCGGCCAACGGCGTCTATCATTCCCAAAAAAAAAAGTCTACTAAGGATAATATTTCCTAACAGGTCGGTATTTGAGTTTAACTAAAAAATAAAAGTCACAAGTATAATTCTTGGCATAGTTGTAATTAATTTTTAATCGATTTTAAGTAACAAAAAAAAATGATTTTCGTTCACTTTCATCTATAAATCTTAAAACGAGAACGCTAGACAAAGCGAAAACTAACTTTAAAACGAAAAAAATTACTTACAAAAATATTGTTTTTAATCATAAAAATAAGTTTACACTTAACTTAAACAAAATCAAATTACAATATCACATTTCTACTTACAATAGAGAGATATTGGCGATTTTTATATTTCCCCTAAATACAAAAAAAAAACTAAAAAAAATTTGGATAAACTCTTGGCTCATTGTCATGTTACAATTTATTATACAACAGTGCTTATTTAACAACAAAATATTCGGAAGAAATATGTATTGCCATAATTAATATTAAAGAAAAACATGTTTTTATACAAAAAAAAGAATCAAAGATTTGGCTAACTTTGTGACAGACAGACGGCCATCCTTCCCCGGCGGACCCCTAACGAGATAAACCACAACCTAATTTTTTAAACTAAAGTGATCTACAGCAAATAAATTTAGAAGGAAAAAAGACGTTCCTCCAAAAATAGTCACTCTTTCCCGTTCCATCTCCTATCACATTTTTTGTTCAATTTTACCTACTAACGTTGATTCATCAAGAAATTAAAACAAATATAACAATATTTTTCGTTCGTATACTTCAACCTAGTCTAAAAAAAATCGATGTACGAAGGGCCTATTAAGTACTGAAAATAGGAATACTATACAATTCCGATGTTTGTTTCATCTACCGATGTGTCCTTATTGCTAATATAATTGAGCATAAGCACTTTTAGATTTTAAATGTAAACAAAAAAAAGTTTTTTCCAATTTCAAGGATTTTCTTCTCAAAAAATTGTATCATATTTACAAAATATTTACAAAATGTGCGCCGTTCTTTACGTGATTTGAAAAGAAGCAATTTTGGCCACTCATAATTTTATTATGTATGTATTATACACACGAGGAATATTTAATTATTTTACATTAGAAAATATATTCGACCCGAATACATACGCTTAAAAATAATTAACTCATTTTTTTGTTCATACTAACATTATGAAATGCAGGAAGAATACATTTTCTAAATATTTAGAAAATAAAAATGTATTAAGAATACTAAAATGAAATTTGTATACAGACAGATAAAGCTAAAAAATACATAATATGATCTAAGTAGGAACTGAGTGCAACATGTGATGATTAAAGAGATCTGTTAATCTTAATGAATACAATATTAAAAATGCAACTGAATCCAGAAGTCTTGAAGTGAACTTTGATTCCAACTTGAATTCAAATAAATTGAATTTATATCCGACCTAATTGTGTCAGGAACTTTAATGCAAGTTTTTACTATGAATTAATTATTACTTTCAAATGCAGTCTCACCCAAACATAAAGAAAAAATAAAAAAATAAAAATAAAGTTAAAACTCCCAAAATAAAAATAAATAGCTAAACAGATTTTTATCAAACAGAGCTACGAAGCATCCCGTTTATTATTGCTATCGAATAGAACCACATTTAACTTCGTGCGTTATTTCAGGAGCTACAGGCACACATACATGTAGTCTTCAAACCTGTAACACCCCCTGCGTCGGGGGTTTAAAAAAATCATAATACATACCATTTTGAATTAAATGACTATTTTGCAAGTCGGGCTAAGTTATGTGGTTTTTATCTGAAGTTCCCTGGGTGTATCCAGTAAATGGCAATTTGGGACTTATTAACAAGAATGAGAGTGCACGATAGTAAAAAAATACCTATAACGAAAGGTTTATTATTGTAAAGATGTTCCAACTCATGTTCAAAATGGTATATTTTTGATTTTATAAAATAATAAGATCACTGGTTTCAGCTTAAAACACATAAAATATTATGCTTTCTATTGCCGCTAGAAAAAAAAAAATATTCAGATGTGATTAAAAAAATAGCTTAACGAACTGATGATTAGTTTTCTATATATACGAAAATTATTGTTCTGTTCGAGTCGCCGCGATCGTCTGATCGATAATTTAGAGTGAAATAAGATCTTTAAATAAATTATTCAGAAACATTAAAAACTAGTCAAAATTATGTTTGTACATTTTAGTTCAAAAATTGACGATCAAACTATCGAATCGACTGTTTAATTAAATAACGTAAAAGAAAAACTAAACAGACTTCCGTAATTTCAAAGATAATCCGAAATCACACTTATACCCAATAAATTTCAAGGTACCCACAAAATGTAGAGTATTTATACATTTTTTTTATATAGTCTCTAAAAACATGAATTCGTTTCGCTAACGATAAAACCGTTTTATAATACCACTGACTTCGAGAGCGAGATTCTAAATATTATTTTTTTTATATTTCGTAATCATACAACTAGTAATACCATCATAAGTACCTTAATTAAGTACCTACGGAAAATTACTGCTTGTCTTTGTGCGATAATGCGTGAGGCAGGATGTGCTCCGCGGGCAGAAGCGCCGACGGCTGATGCGCGTAATTCCTGATCTGATGAAGAGATATCAGCTGGTTGGGGAACGAATTAGGCTGCTGTTTCCCTTGCTGAAAGTGCAGGGGATCGTACAGATACGGCCGAGTGGGTAACGCGCTGTGGTGGGACAGCCCATTCAGATGCGGGGCCATGGAATTTATCGGAGTGAACGCGGAATTAGCGGAAGACACCGGCGGCTGGATGCGGTCGTCCTGACTCTCGTGTTGCGCGAACAGCGCGCGCTGTTGCTGCATCTGTTGCTCGTGGTGTTCATCGTCGCGTTGCTGGTGGTACCCGCCCTCATCAGACATGTGAGCCGCTGAATCCGGGCTCACTTTCGGCCAGTAAGGGTGATCGGCGAACGGAGCGGCTGTCGGCGCGGCAGCTGCCAGAGACCTATTCAGACCACTCAGCCCTAGAGCGGAGATCGGTGGCCGCTTATCAGCTCTCTCTGCGTGCTTATTCATGTGCTTACTTAAGTACGTCTCCTGCGTATAACTCTTCCCGCAGTACTGGCATATATGCGTCTTCAAATGCTTCGACTCTTTGTGTTTCGGGATGTGTTCGAGCAGGTCCTTTTCGTGCGTGAAGCATTTGTAGCAGGAGTTGCATTTGAAAGGTTTATCGGTCTGGTGACAGCGGCTGTGGCTCTGCAGGTTGGATAGTTGGGAGAAGGCTTTGGTACATCCGATTTGGGTGCAACGGTACGGCTTATCTCCAGTGTGGGTGCGAATGTGCTGTTGCAAATGCGACAATTGGGTGAATTTCCTCTGGCAGATCTCGCAGCGGTATGGCTTGATGCCGAGGTGGATGCGGGAGTGCTGGGCCAGGTATGATGAGTTGGCGAAGGCCTTGGGACACTGCGTGCAGCGGTAGGGTTTCGCTTCCCTCAAGTGTATCTGCGTGTGGAGCTGGAGATCCGCTTTGGAGCCGAACACCTGGAATAGACGAAAGAAATACGTTAGTAAGTGTTGGCGACACTGAAAGTTGTGCGTATAAAATAGAAGTACTTTAAGCCTTCATCAGGATTATAATAGGTTTGATGGACTTATACAGGGTGTAAGGGACATCGTACCGAAAACCGATACCAGGGCTCGAGTACATGATTCTGAACACTCTAGTGTTGAAATTTTTCATCGGCTTTTTCATGAATTTCCAAAAAAAAAAACCACTTTTTTAAATAAAATTAGTATAATATCATTATTGGTATAATAATAAAGCATAATTTTAATTTAAAAACAATAAGTTACTTATTTGTGGAAAATTTATTTATTTATTTATTCTTTATGCACTAAAACAGTACATAGGCAATTAATTAATAGGCAATTAACTATTATTATTTTAGAAAATTAGCAATGTAATTTGAGAAATAAATATTATTTCGCATATATTCATTACATGCTCGAAAATTAATAAGTCAGTCATTTATCATTTTCCATATAAATAGATTCTGTAATGTTGTAACGGATATTATTTGACATCTTATAAATTTTTTTTCGGTACGATGTCCCTTACACCCGTTATAATAACATCTTATTAGACATTATTGTAACTTATTATTGTGAGGTGTAACTTATTATTACATAATAAGATGTTATAAACCACTGCTACCAATTGTATTAGTTATAATCGCATAGTTAAGGTCTTGATTGGTAAGGGCGTGACTAGAAGGGGTGGATTGGGGTACGCATTTATACTGGAGCTTCCCGACAGTATAATAAAAAGATCCAGGTAAGTATAGTACCCACCTACTCCGGTTGGGTCTCATAAGATGCGAATAAGGGATAACAAGAAGACGGGCAGCAGCGTCTTTCTATTGGATTACCTACCACCTATACTGATCTCCAAGACGCCTCTCAAGGGTCAGAATTATGGCAACCCCTCCCTTGAGAAGTGGAAGCCTTGGTTCAGCAGTGGATATCTTCGGCTGATGATGATGATGGTGATAGTAATAAAAAATACCGGTCAAGTGCGAGTCGGACTCGCGCACCGAGGGTTCCATACCATCTTTGGACGTATTAAAGTAATTTAACTATTGATGTAACACCTCAGATAGCAAAAAAACCTCAGCAAAAAGCAAAAAGTCTCACTTTAAAATTTTGATGAGCTATTTCGACCCCATTTTAAAAAAATTAAAAAAAAAAAAAATTATTTGCAATGAGGTTTGGTAAGTAAGATCTAAAACTATTCCAAGTTTCAAATCGATAGCATCAGTGGTTCCTGAAATATATAGGTGTGACAGACAGACAGACGAAGTCAGACCATAAGGGTTCCTTTTTTACCTTTTAGGTATGGAACCCTAAAAATCGTTGAATATATCAGGTACCAAAAACATAAACACAGTAACAGTAAGGAACAACTACACTGTTTCCACTGGTGATCCCCACGGGCTTTGAACCCGCGACCTCTGATTTGAAATGCAAACGGTTTCTCGCTGTGCTACAAGGGCTACATAACACATCAGAAAGTGAATTTTATCCTTCGTTAATCCGTGGTTAGGTGGAACAAATTACTCTCAATACTTTTTTTATTTACCCAACTCTTAATAAAGGCAGGATGTTGGCGTCACGGCGTTTTACACGCACCATAATCATTTGGCTTCCTACACCATGGTCATGAAAATCTTTAGCTTATGGTGTTTGAACGTACCTAGAAGAGAAAAATACAAAAAAAACTCTGGAATATATGGTATTTTAACTTAAAAAAGGAGGTTCTGTATCAACGCATATATTATGTAAGTCTATGTAAACGTTTAAACAAATGTACCAAACAGCAGTGGATGTATGTAGCTTTATCTACGGTTTTCTCCAATTGCAATGATTCTTTACAGTAGTTTTAGTACCTTTCAACAGTACTGTCAACTTTGGGAATTGAACAAGTTTCATTAAAATCGCTTCAGTATTTAAAAATATATGGACTGTTTTTGTTTTCAGTAAGTTACTCTAGTGTAGCGTAGCTGATATCTATCTTGGTATCTAACATAAAAGTCGCTTATAAGTGTTCAGTAAACTATTTTTAGATAAAATAAAAGCAGACCTCAAAGAAAATGATCATTTTTTTTTAAATTCTGCACTCTTTTTTTTATTTATTCTTTCTTTAAAATCATTACTAACGCTATGGGTGCGACTAATATTAACCTCCGTTAGAATAAAATACATAATTGTATACATGTATTCATTGCAGCAATAGTGTAAATCATTGTTTATTACTGCTAATTATCAAATAAATGCAGTTTTAATTGCAATGGTATCGTAAAAGCGGCAAAATGTTCAACATAATCATTTGAAGTACCATATAAATGTAATTTGCTATTAAATGTCAAGGAATACCGTAATAGTGTTAAAATATTTTTATTAATTATGCCAAAAATTATCTTTCACTAATTATTGGCAATTTTTTTTAAGACCTTTTAGTAGCTTGCCCTGAATTTATATATTTATGTATAATTGGGATTTTTTCGATTAAATTCATCTACGTGATAACTTCCTTGTGCATGGAACCGAAATATCACCACTCTCGAGTGGTACTCTTTGTAGTTTGTGTTTCTCTGTTGTTGAAGAAATCCCTTGGAATTTATTTGTTGTTCATGAGCTCATTTTACCATCCACTGGCAGATGAGACTCATGTTATTTTAATGAAAATAAGTTCCCATAGCGTCATCGTCAATCCACAAATATCAAGATACCCAAGAAGAAGTACCCAAGAAGCACCATAATCAAATGTCATCTGACGTCACCGAATCCAAATGAACTATCAAGGCAAACTATTCAACCCAGCTGAATTTTTAAATAGGTATTACACGTGCCAACAAAAGTCGATCCATTATAAGCCACCGCCACTCTTCGCGCATTCTAAATACTGTTTCGGTACACCATTGATACCTCTTTGTGATATCCCAAATTAGTTTCCAAGTCAAAAGTGACACGTCATCTTATAGATACGTTTTCATCTAACAATGAAACTGCGGCCTGTTCCTTCGGGCTGCGACTGATCGCCAATCAAATGATAGTAATCTCTCTATCAGTGCAAATAGAGCTGATGTTGCATCATCGGCTGATGATGCTGGCGGTTAACAATGAGCGTTAGGGAATGTAGCCGATGAAATAAATGAAGCAAGGGACTTTTGACTGAACACTGGTGTTGATAAAGTTGAATTTGAGTTCACTGGCATTGTTTCTGGATACTGCTCACAAGTTTCGTTCGGTAGCTCGTTGCATGACTAGCCAAAAAGGTCGAGACACGAACACGATTGGTCACAGACGGAACATAATTAAAGTTTGGAGCAGCACTTAATGTTGATGCCGGTGGATTCGAGGTGGTATCTGACTTTTAATGGGTGTTCGTGAAGGATGCTGCGAAGGAATCCGCGTTAAATTGGTGTTACGTCGATATTTTCGGTCCAATAGCTACCAGCGGATGTTTAGGGAGGATCGAAATATAGTCTGATTGGGTTCAATAAGAGGTAACTCTTAATCCGCGATCATTATTGGATAACTTTTGTTTTTTAGTAAGTAAAGTAACTAGACATTCGCCTGTTGGGGGTAGGTGTATCTCATACCTACCCATAAATGGTTGTATTAACTGGCACTCATCACCCGAGAAATTAGCTATTAAGTCTTCTGAACTTTACCTGTTACAGTTCCTTCATGCAGGATCACAGGGATATTTAGACTGATGACATGCGTCAGACAGAATATCTGACTCTGCAAACCTGGGTGATCCCAAGTGCCAGGAATTTTCACACTGATAATTTTCCTATAGAAGATTGAAATCAGGGATTCAATCCGGGCCCTGACCACTGATGTAATCGAGACAGACAGTGATTGCTTAGTTACTTCAGTTATTGCTAATCAAAAACCATTTGACATAATACATTAAATCATTGTAAATTTGCATTACTCAGCAGACCGCTCGATCTAGAATAACTATTAGGAAATTGGATTCCAACGGACGAAAAAACAAGTATTGTCAACGCGATTGCTACAAAACTAGCAAATTGACATTCACAACACAATACAATTCAATGTTACAAAAAAACTAACATCACATCTATAACAAAAGACTTTGAAGAGGATGAGACTATTTGTTAAGCTACGTATCCACTACACGCGGAAAGCCCTGGAAAATAGGCTTGCAGGCAAGACGAACATTCCCCAATCGCATGTGTATCGCAGCGAGCCAAGTATGGTGAACGCATCGGGGCAATCTTAGAGCACAAGCCACATTAACTATGCGAAAGTCAAAGTCAAGTCAAAGACAAATAAAAATATTTCAAATAGGCTAAACGCACTTTTAAATGATCTTTTTTTTTAAAGCTACCACCGGATCACAACGCGGCCTCAACTGAGAAGATCCGGCAAGAAATTCAGCGGGCTTGTAATTTTTTCACTTTTTTAAACTTTGTTTGATTTGTTACAAATGAATCGACATTAGCGATAGTGTGTCTTGTCGTTCGAAACATAAAGCAAGGAAGAAAAGAAGAAAACAATAAATTACGACAGAAATTACAACAAACTAAAAGGCCAAAGGGATAGTAGTCGGACCAGTCCCCCTTAGCAGCATCCGCGCACGAGTTGACTCGAGCAGCAGCCATCACTCCCCTCAACCATATTAGAAGGAAGGAGGTGACCCGCCACACGAAACGCAGCTAAATTTCTTTAGCTTCTTAGCTACCGCGTCTTTTCATACTTATGTTTACATCGCTAATTATAGAGCTAAACTACGGCAGCAAAGCGAATTTGCGATTTGGCATAATCTAGTTCGATAGTTCTAAACGAACTTTTCGTCGCTTCGCGTGGTTCCCAGTGTGGCCTACGCTTAGCTGTGGCTGTATTACTGCCGCGCGAGGCCGGGCCATGACGAATCTTATGCTACGCGTTATCGATAGGCAGCTTTAGATTCATATCTGTCAAGGTTTAATAATAAGACCTTACCTACTCAACCGATCACCCACAAGATGGGCAGACCTCATTAAATCACCTACAAAGTATTCCCTTATAGACGCATTGCCACGAATAGAGAAAGATGAGGAATTCTCGCAATAACCGCAACAAACATATCAGCTGATTATCCATGATCACAACCACTCTGCCAGGACTGAGAAGAAGAACAGTGGGAATATCTGATAGATGATGTACCTTAGAGAATACTGCAGACAAATAATACCGGTGGTATTATTTGTCTGCAGTATTCTCTAAGGTACATCAAGTAAGTATGTTAGTTCAGTGAAAAAGCGTGCTATTTCTCTGTGTGGATTGTAGTCTATGGAAGGCTCGGGGACTCCCACTTCACAGCTTTTGTTACCAACACACATTAAAAAATGTTAGGTAGGCGATTTTTAAAAGTTATATTTTATGATGCTGAACATATCCATTCTAATTACAAAAATATTTTTTCGTTAATAGAATAGTGATGTTCAAAATCATAAGGTTTTTTGACAACATATGCTCCAACAAGTATGTCTAACTAAGGTTAGAATAGAAAATACACTATCACCTGATATAGGAAATAAAATTAGGTGCTACACTGAATTATACTCGTATAGCGGCGGCAGTTAGCTTGTATTCAAGGTCATCAGACCGGTCGCAGATTATGTCTATGGAAAATTTGCTTTAGATTAATTCATAACGACTTTGATATAAAACAAGTATCGAGGATCAATGTATTAACTAGCAATCATTTTGACCTAAGGGCAGTACTACATACGTTTTATCAGCTAAAAGTCTCTTTGTGCCACTCACTTTACGATTCCAGAGATAATGGAGTTTGACTCCTGTGAGGAGCAATAACTTAGTGTAGTTATTCCTTACTAGGTAATATAGTACAGGCCGATCATTGACTGAAGAGTAAGATGATCCATGCGTCGGATAGGCATGTAAAAAATCCTGCCCCTGTCATCAAATATTTTATGTAGCTCAGATTAAACATTCATTAAAATAAAAAATAAATGCTTTATACGCGTCTATTCGTTCGGGATACCACAGAACTAAGGCGTCAAATTTATAAGATCAGTCCCTGTTTAAATGCAGGAAAGAAAAAATCTAGGTGAGCTAATAAAATATAATAAGTAAGTACATCGATGTGTTAAATATGCCACTGATAATTTAAAAATATGGCAAAATATGCCACTTTGATTTACTTTGGGAGTCTCCGAGAATCATTATCTTGATGTTTTCACTTGTGTGTTGTGTGGAAATCCCATCAGTGAGAATGGTTAGTGGGATTAGTCCTAAATAAAAAAGCTAACGAACTAAAAATAATAATTTGAAGATTTGAGGGTATACTGAGACAACTATTACGTATGGACCACCTTAGTGCGCTTGTGACCATGAATTCTGTAAAGTTTTTAAAACGTCGCGTCGGCGTCATCAGGATAGTAATATCCAAAATAAATCGCGGCATAATCCGTATAGTTAGTATAATTTCAATATTTGAAATTCCCGTAAATATCGATGGTATATGGTATACGGTATGAGTGGCATCATTGGAATAATCTTTCACAGAAATCTAAATAATATTTCTGTAGTCCTGATGTTGAACAAGTGAAATTTCTCATAAAACCGCAGATTAGTTAACTGTCAGGGTGACAGCTGTCAAAATTAACCCCCATTAAAAGCAAGACAAGATTACCCGTGTATGCTTGACGGAGGAAGGCTAGGGGGTAGGATAAGGGGTGTTATTAAACACCGGCCATCTATCACGGTGTTACACTGACCCCTTGGAAAATATGGTGTTTTTAGCAGATGCTATTTTTTCTGCGACTGGAAGAGACTATGTTACAGAATACGGAGGTAGATATTACACTACATTATAGTACGGAGCTCTTGAATACATAGTGAGTGGTGAGTGAAGACTCAGGTGTAGTAATTATCGATGGTTTAGTATCGTTTGGACAAAAACGATCCGCAAATAATGTGTGCATAATTCATAAATAATATGATGGTAAGCTTAGAATATGTATTAGTACAAGTACTTTAGCATGCTTATTTTCAGGTAAGAACGCACGAATAAGAACATCAAAATACATAATATACACGACAACAGTTACTATACCGTCAGCTGTATTTATCGACATTTGCGCTTGTGACAGACCAAACCCATCACTACTTGTCACTTAATATCAGTATAACCCTTATAACTTTAAATAGTTCTTCTGCCACTTGGAGGAAAACCTGATTACCATTTGTTTGAGGGGACCATAAGCAAACGCGTACACTATTCTAAATATTTAAACTCCATGATGGTAAGCTATAATGAAATCGCGAATGGTAAACTGCACTAGCATATTAACAACACAATGACCGTATTAGAAATGGGTGTACTTGATGGCAGAAAAAGAGACGAAGCAGCGGATCCTCTGTAATAACAGCGACTCCTCACTGATAAAAACAGTCCAGAGCTTCAGTCGTAGTCGTAGCAAAAGACTAAGAAAGGGAGTGGACAGATTTGTCTGTTCCTAATTAATTTTTCTTTTCACTTGCCGGCATCCAGTAGAAAATTATGGGTCTTTCAAAAGCGCCGAAATATCTGGCAATGCATCCGTAAGCAAATACAATTATAAATTGCATGGAAGTTTTAGAATTATAAGTTTTTACATATGGCAGCCGGAATATGCATGAAAAGTATTTTAAAATATTTTCGTTAAAAATAATTAATGATTGCTTAATGTTTATGTTTAATTGTCACCACAAAAAAAACAGAAAGCAATCTTCTTAAAATCACGACTTTCACAAATTTTCTTACGAGCAAAAAGCGGTAGGGTGGCAAAAAGGGCGGGCGGACGGCGTCGGGCGGTTTTTTGCTGCCCCAAAATTATTATTAATCGCGGGGCATACATTCTGTCTGTTTATCTGTGGGTATTAGACCCTGGCCGGGGGCGGGATTTTCACTAATAAGGCATAGTTTTTGCGTGCTAGGATTAATTTTCACGAAAGCTCTGTGGTCTTCCTAAATCGCGGCGGTGGTTTGTTTTTTTTTTAGTCAAAAAAATATGTTTTTACGTTTCTAATAAAAGTTGTAGTAAGCTTTGTTCGTCTTTATGATTGTTGACACAGAGACGCATAGATAAATATTGATATGTTTCTTTAATTTTAAAGCTAGTTAAAAAAAATTGGAAGATGTTTCGGTATGGTAAGATATTTTTTTCTCAATTTAAGTATAATCTAGTATTTGGCCGCGGTCCTACCGGATACTAACTGCCGTACTGACAAACGCCAATTAACTTTAAATATAAATAAGTAAATTTTGAAAATCTATTTATTTCGAATGTCGGAGTCGTTTATGATTATGTTCGATTGTTAAATACGAGGTAGTTAATATTTCTAGTCACTATCAAAGTATTAACTAATAATTGGCTTTAAGTATGGAAATAATCGATTTCAAAAATTGATTAATGATCATTAACTCTAATTGAGGATTGTAGGTTCGACAGTAAGTGATTGTGCAGCCATAGTCAAGTTCACACTCTCACTAACTATACGTAGGGAACAGGACCAAATGTTAGAAGTGTCGCTATGCCACAGGGTAAGGTAGTTTCCCTTAGGAAATAAAAGTACGTTGTACACTATTGTACAATCATCATCATCATCATCATCAGCACCACCCTGAAGACGTCCACGGCTGAACATAGGCCTCCCTCTTAGATGGGAGGGGTTGCCATAATCCCCACGCTTGGCAGGCGTCTTGTGGATCGCAGTATAGGTGGTAGATAATCCAATAAAAGATGCTGCTGCCCGTCTTCTTGTTTTCCCTTTGTCGCCTATTACGGACACCTAACTGGGGGAGTTGGGAGATATTGTACAGAATTTACA
The DNA here is from genome assembly GCA_911728495.1 of Furcula furcula. Taxonomy (NCBI): domain Eukaryota; kingdom Metazoa; phylum Arthropoda; class Insecta; order Lepidoptera; family Notodontidae; genus Furcula; species Furcula furcula. Next base: position 12,303,724 of record OU452267.1, on the reverse strand, counting down.
TGTAATTGGTGACTTGCCCCTTTAAGGGTAAAACTTAAAAAAAATTCTTAAGACTATCACTCACAAAAAACATCCAGAATCGGATCAGTAGTTTCAGAGATTACCTCATGCAAACAAATAAACTTTATCTCTATATAAATTTATAAGAACCAGAAATACTTTTCCTTTTATAACAATAAAATTCTCACACATAACATATTATTGTAATATTATTATCACATCACTTCATTTGCATAACCACACAATAACTCGAATACCTGTTTACCAAACTGGTTTTCGAAATAAGTCATCATTTCAAAGATATACTATGTCTTCACGATTTAGAATAATTCTGTGATCCGATAGAGGCAAGTTGTTGCTAACTCGAGATTCGATTCCCAGTTGGGAGTGTTATATTTTTCAAACGTATTTGTCAGTAGTCTGGGCGAACAGTATTACTTTTCATACGAAATTTTACAGTTGACTGGACTGGTAGAATCTGCTGCTACGAAATGTGCTTCGTAAATGACAATAGGTTCGCTTCTTATAATGCTGGTGAAATGGATAAACATACATCTCTGCTAACCCTTTCGGTAAAAATGCGTAATGGAATGTTTATCATAACACTTTCAAAACATTAAGGGCGAAATTGCAATATTGGTGTCATTTTAATTTGAACCTAATCTAATTAAAAATAAGATGCAGAATTCTATAATCGCGTTGGCTCACTTTCGCCCTAATGTTTTAACAATTTAAGGATCTTACAATTGTTAAAATTAAAGATATAATAGAAGAAAAAACAATATATAAGAGTAAAAAAACATTGGCTTTGAAGAACACCCCACGAGTAACACAATCAATTTATTTACTTGATAAATTAATCGACAATAATCGCATAATAAATCGAATTAACAAACAGAAACTAAACTATATTATCTGTACCACTGAATCCTAATCGATTCGGAAGCCGGTAATTGTAATCGTCATGGATTCTGTTCCTTGTTTTAAAACGTTTATTGCTTCCTAGATACTCCAATGTTGCACGTTTGTTTTTTGTTGTAACAAAGAAGAGCTAATGATTGTAGATAGTTAGTTTACAGCCAAGGCTATCGATGATAATATCGAGGATTTTTTTAATATAACACTAGCGACCCGCTACGGCTTCGCACAGGTTTAACTTAGAGTACTTTGGCGCAATATTGTTTTTTTTTCTCTTTACATAAATACTATGTTATGTTTTTTTATTTAGCTACTTAAAAAAATATGTAAGGAAAAGTCAAATACCCCTAACTCGATGACACTAGGGTGGCCAATGTTATTTTTTTGTTTATATTCTTGTATGAAAAATACCTGCATTTTCCTATACAAAATAATGGTTTCATTATAAGGTTCCAAGTATGGACGAACTTCTTGCCATTTACTAAGTATAGTTTCAAGCTCCATGGTGCTACTGACAATTTACAGAATATTTAGCAAAAATAAAACTATTAGGTACATATTAAAATTGCAAACCTAACTGTATATTTCTAAAATATTATGTCACATAAAATGTATTAGTAATAAAAAAGGCTGTAGTTTTTTGTCCACGACCCTCGGCCCGTGATTTTGGCGGCAAAAACTCGATTCAGCACCAATGTCACTGTCGGCCATGCGTTAAATATTGGCGCAACCGTTGAAAAAACCAAGTAATCTGGGTAAATAGCGAGAAATCAACCGGCAATGTTACTAAACAACCGACTAGCTAAGTAGATTGATATTGTAATATTTCTATCTGTTGCATATAAAATTAATATTTCGAATCATTGGATTTGGCGTTTACGCGTTTATTAATTTAGGATGTAGCAATGGGAGAAAATGTTTATAAGTTTGTGTGGTAAAATTTAAATTGATTTTCTATAGTATATATATATATATATATATATATAAGTTTTTTTATAAGTAACTTAGAGAATAAATAAGTGAAACGAGTTTAACTGATGGTAAATTACACAATCGCCAGTACTTGGACTGCCACACTCAAAAACGCGAATTAACTTTTATTCTGACGGGCCCGTTGGTCTAGTGGTTAAAGAACCTGTCCGCTAACCGATGGGTCGTGGGTTCGATTCCCACCAAGTGTCTTGGTGTTATTTATCTATTTAAGTATGTATTTACAAAAAAAAAGTATATAAGTATTAGTATCAGTTAACAGGTTTCCATAGTACAGGTTCTGCCTAGTTTGGGATCAGATGACCGTGTGTGGATTGTCCCAAGATATTATTATTATTATTCTAATTACAAGTCAGTTTTATAACTCTATTTATTTTGACTATCGCAGCCATTTATGATTATTTTTGATTACTGAACACGAGATAGAAGATCTTTGGCATGCTACAGACAGCGCACGAAATGTGACTGGGCTAATACGATTAATTTGTTTCCATCGAAACGATAAGAAGAAATATTTTTTCATAAAATTACCACTGCTTCACATACGCGGCCTAAACTAAGAGATCTGGCAAGAAACTCAACCCTATTGGTCTTGGCGGCTTTATATGTGGCTTTTTCTGACGTCTATTATTGTATCTTCGGTCCGAGGTCCGTCCTTAAAATCTAGGTATATTTGAAGGCCCACTTGACATTTACAATGCTTCGCCTCGCGTCGTGTTATCTGATCAATGCGACATAAATGTTGCATTAACAAATTTACTAGGCTATAATGTGTCGAATTAGAATATTTACTAGAAACCATAGAACAAAGAAACTAATCAGAAGTGGCATCGAATTCGAAACCGAAACGTATCAAGTTTGTTTCGCTCTTGTTTTATCATTCGACGTATCGCTGATAAAACACTGTTTAAAAAAAGTTAAAAATTGACAAGACCACTGAGTTTCTTACCGGATCTTTTCAGTTGAGGCCGCGTTGTGAACCGGTGGTAGCTTTTAAAAAAAAATGCTCTTTCAAAAGTGTTAGCGTTAAGCCTACCTATTTGAAATAAATATTTTTGAATTTGAATTCATCGTAATTTATTGTCATTCGACTCACAAGCATACCTACTCCATACCTATTCATCATCATCAGCAGCCGAAACACGTTCACTGTTGAACAACACCCCCCCCCCCCCCATAAAAGAGAGGGGTTGCCATAATCCTAACACTTATCGCAGTAAGCTAGAAAGACACTGCTGCCCGTCTTCTTGTTTTCCCTTAGTCGGGAGGAGATGGGGGGGTGCTATTCTTACCAGGACACCCCACGGATGATCCCACGGGTACTAATATAATTATGAGGTAGAGTTTATTGTCACATAATATTCTAAAAATTCCGATTTTATCGGCAAGAAAAGAAAACCGACCTGAGTGCTCCAGAGAGTCCGTCAGGACCTCCACGTAACTACGGAGAAAGCGCTGCACACCCCTCGATACCGGAAATTACCGGACACAAAAGACTTAATATGTCTTAAGGGTCGGCAACGCGCTAGTGATTCTTCTGGTGTTGTTAGCGTCTATAAGCTCCGGTGACTACTTACCATCAGGCGGGCCGCATGCTTGTTTTCCACAAAGGTAGTATAAAAAGAACGCTGAGCCACTCACACCGGTGTTACTCCCTATCGTCTACTGACGATCATATAAGGGGGCTTGCCGAGTCACCACTTGCCGAAAAATAATTTAAAATAAATTATATGGCAAGTACAAAATATGTTATAATAAATAATGTACAATAAAGTTATTTCGCATGTACTACGCATGTATTTACTTTACTACGTACTGCTCAAGTAGTTACTACATATTTCCATAAATGATTGAATGATTTGATTTGATTTCGGCTATGGCGTCAACTTTTGAGGTTCTGCAGCAGGTTCGTTCAGTAAACATCTTTCAAGTAAATATGATAAATACCTCTTTATAATTATGTTATGTCTTAGCTCTATATTCTTCTAAACGAAATATACTCAAAAAGCAAACCTACCGTCCGCTATTAATTCAAGTTACGCGTGTTCCATGTGAGTTGAATACTTTATAAACATTTTTCTGTTCGCAACGCGGAAACAGCTCCACCAAATTCGGCTTATCGTAAATCTAAATATGTGTATTAATGTTTTAGTGTATGTTAATACGATTTATTGGATTTTTTTATGACTGTGACTTTGTGTGGAAAGGTTTATTATTTTATACATTGTTTAAATGACATTAGGTCGTATATTTTGGTGGCGGTTAATATAATAATTTACCAGGTGGTAGGTCTCTTGTCCACCTTCGGAGTCGCCGGACCTTCGAACTTACGTCCATTGAGTACAGCGGCGACTCCGAGGAGGACGGCGGCCGGGCTGCGGCCCTCGTCCCAGTGAGCACCGTGTCTGGTTCCCGGGGGGCTATAATGCGCTCCCCGGAGGCGGACTTAAAAACAAGGCACTGACGGGCTCCTGCAGATCCCACCGGAGAGCTGGGGTGTCTCTCATGAGCCGATGCGACAGCCGCGGGGATTTTAGTGGGTAACAATCCCACATATCCAGGTTGATCCCCACAGTTCGCGGGGACCTTTTGCAGGTTTCCACCACAATTTAAATAATTGTTTTAATCGAAGCTTTGATTGATTGAGCAAAAAGAAGCTATATTAACTTTTCAACAATAGGTATTATAATATTTCACAGCCCTTCAAATTGTAGAGGTAGGTATAATTCATACAACTGTGACTGTCGAATTATTTTAATGAATATTTATATTTTCTAGCACCGCGGGTGGCAGGCGCGTGCCTTGAAACGTCACATCGATCCAAAATACAGTTTTTCCGAACTTTGCCGTAAAGACGGCTAGCGGCCAAGACCCAGATAAAACTACGTAACCTGACGAATCACACAAATCAAAACGATCTCTAAATTCATTGAGATAAGAGCGAAACTGACAGCTGCATTTTTTATTCATATTTTTTCAATCTTTTGTCACCCGATTGAAAAAGTTTGAAATCGTGCTCCCGAATAAAAAAAAATCGTTTAGTATTGGCATTGAACTGTGCGCGCGGATTTGGGCGTAGAAATTTGGTTTTAAAATGTATAATTTTGTATAGACTCGTGGTACTGGCTGCATAAGATAAATGTCACGTCCGTCACCCATTGTGACTCTTTAAAAAGTAAGAAATTGATATTTTTCCATCGTCTCCGTCTATTATGATAGTTCATTCAATTGTTCGCGGGAAAATATAAAAATAAATTTGACGCTACATGTTTATGATTGATAAGTACATTGTATTAAAAAAGTTGATGGATTCTGCTGTACTCAGATATATTTTTCGAATTTTTAGGGAAATTTCCGCGGTGAAATAAATTTCGTGATTTTAATCAATTCGAAATTCGAACGGTACGTATTGTGTTTTTAAAAAGTTCATAGACTATAACCGAAGTTTTTTAAAGAAATGGCGGGAAAGTTGTTTGCTGTTGTTTATTTTGGATCTATTATTTTATTAATACTGATGAGACGATTATTATATTTAACTAAACAGACAGAGTAAGTATACCTACTAATTTAGAAATGCCATCACGAATCATTGCATCCGTACTGCTTAATTTAAGATGAAACATGTTAATTATAGGCTCAAATCATTAACAACATGCAATGCATGTGCAATGTAGATTACTTTTAATCAAGGGCAAAGACAAAATAATGTAAGTACCGAGAGAAGAGTATAGTTCGTAAGTTGGTTCGTCGTTTGTGTAAAACTGCCTCAGAAACCAAACCGTAGTTGCTGTTTTTAGAAAATACATCAAAAAGAAGAATTAATCAAACGGATTAAAGTCGATATGAATTATTTAATAGGTGTGCTGCAGAGGTCACAAGGTGAGGCAGTTGATCGTTACATCCAAGATTCGATTCACACGTTGGCTATAATTGGATTTTTCTGTCACACCTGAATAGCAGTAAAATTCTCAATAGGCTTGCGCGCCATTTATTACAGGTCACGCGATGTTTTTTTTTTAATTTACTTAATAAGATAATGACTTTATAGCCGTTAAATTAAAAATTGATAGTAAACCAACCGTGGTCATAAAACTATTGGATGATATAATGTGTATCGTTACGATCTACAAGGCTTCGGTCACCGCGTGCGTTTGCGCACCCCGTGCAAATATGGCCGCGTAATGATCGCATAGAGCTAACACGCGATAGACACGGTTAGAAAAGAATATACTTACTTTATTCTCTCCTACTTTATTGTACATCAATGAAATTCTATAGTTATTATAAATATATAAACTAATGTAATTTAAACAAGAAGTCGGGCTGCAGTGTCTATCTATTGGATTATATACCACGTATTCTGCGATCCCTAAGACGCTAGCCAAGCTTGGGGATTATGGCCTCCTCCCTTCTAACGGGGAGGACTTTGTTCAGCAGTGGACATACTTGGGCTGCTGATATGATGATGATGTACAGTATTAAGTATTGTCGCTAATTGCAATTTCTTCTAGCCAAATAAATGGGAAGAAAATTAAAAAAATAGAGCATAATATTTTATTAAAATATGTACTCAGTAACGAAAAGGGCAGGAGGGTCACCATGATGATAAGCGAATCATCTGCCCACAGAGAAATTTGCACTGTTCTATTTGTCTTGTCAACTGAGACATTAGTCTCTTGAGCCATATTTAATTTCTTAAAACAAGAGTGCCTTACACAGAGAACGAAGCCAATTTTCGAAGGAAAGTATATTGTGATTATAGGGTGGTATATACCTATTTAAAGGGATTCTTGCTCAAGAGACCATACACTTATTGAACGTTTATAACCCGCTAGATATGCTATGAGAAAAGTATGCGGCCATAGGTTATGTGTGTCAGGTTGCTTCCTTTGTGATGGCGATAATAGCGAAGACAAAATTTCACCCAAAGTTTTCAAGTCTTAGCTTTTCTATCATCATGTTAGCCTTTTCAAGAGAAAAGATGGCAGTCGGCAAATAAATCGGTTTTTATTCAAGACATTGGCTTATTCATCAGTTTTCTTGACACTACACTATAGGATCAATGGGTCCCATCGTTAGGCCCGGTTCCAGGATCCATTAATATTTCCGTTCGCCGTCATCGTGAGATGCGCGGGAGCATCTAAATATTTACATTTTATTACGTCTTAAAAACCATTTCATTCGCACACGATAATGAACCTTACAGCCAAATATGTAACGTATAAATCACATCGTGCGGTTATAATATAGATATTTTACCTTCAAAATCAAATTATACGTTCTAGATTTTAAAATTTAAAGTCTATATTCCTTTAGCAGACATTATAATAATACGTTTTCAATATATTCAAATCGTGATAACTTATTTTGGATCTTATAAGCAAGAGTATTGGGTTGATATTTTGTTCTATACCACGAGTAAATTCACCTTGTTTCGGTATCCGTCAATTTTATAGTGGTTAAAGATAATGGTATTGATTTACCACTATACATGCATGGCTATCTTTAGTGATCTATAATAAGTTTTGTGCAGATTGAAGTTGAGTAGTCAGAAGAGAAATTCCGTGACCTGCCAACTAACAGCTACTCCATTACAAAATTGTAATACTTTGGCGAGTAAGTTTTGTTAAATCTATGTTTACTTAGCTTTTAATTGTAGCTTTAAATCCTAAATCTTTGGGTAAAGATGTTGAACTGAAAGAAAGTCTTTATCCCGCATAAGACAAACTTTGCTTAAAAATAAATTTAAAGCCTGTTCTCTTATGGTATTTAGCAGGCAATCGACTTGATTCCCCTAGATGGTAGTCAATTTGTATAGAATCTTCATAATTGCGATTGCTTGACTCCTTAGCTCGCTTGCTTAAATACTTTTCATACAAGTCTATAAGATCTTTACATCGGATGTTTTTTTATCTATCGCATAACTTTTCATTTTTTTTATATATATTTCGAAACAGACTTGGATAGAGGTTGGTCTGGTGGTAAATAGCATGCCTGCTTATAGGAAGTTGTAATCCACTGGGAACTACCAACCGTTATGCCTAAGACATTAGTTAAGTCTTTGAGCCATGTGATTTTACCAACTAAGGTGCCCTTCATGCAGGAACACAGTCATATGTAAACTGTATACGCACACACTGTTGCTTTAATGCAGATTATTGGACACTGTAGTGATATACCTAAATGGACAGTTGCTACCAGAAGGACCTAGTAAACTATATTCAAAACATCGTAGAACGTAAGTCCCATGATTTTGCCTGTGTAGTCCAGAGATTGTGTTCTATTGCTGATCGCAAAGTCCTGGGAACGATCTCAGGTCGAACTCAATAACGCTTTATTGAGTTTTTCTGTCAATAAGGTAACAGTCACAGCTCACAGTCACAATACGTGCCTAGTAAACGGGAATAGGCCTTAACTTCATCTTGAAGGAACAATAGCACTACCAGAATCAGTTCCGCACGATCGCACTGCCGAAATTATAAACAACTAATACTTAAGACTCAATAGTAAGCGATGATTAGGCTAACGCAATTTGAACTTTAGCACTACACACATAAGAGTTTAAATTTACCTGATCAGAAAATCCATATATTATTAGGTCCGATTGTATAGAGAATTGCAATGATAAAAACCACACTACGTGTCTCGAACGCAGGAAGTTTGACGTTTCGTCTCGTTTGTGCGCATAGCTAGATGTATTGCTATCTCGCTCTAGCGTAATACCAGTTTTGGCTGAATAATGGTTGCTGTGGCTTCCATCTCGAGTGTAGATGCAAAGAGAAATAGAGCTATGCCAATGGGAAAACAATATGTATTTAGAAGGACAAAGCCGTTTTTCACCTATTTCACTCCACTTACCCCACAAAGGACAAGGTCGTAGCCAACGATTTGGGGGGGGGGGGGTCATATTTGACAGTCCCGTTGGTCTTGTACCAAGACAGTAGCCACCCTAGCTCCTACCCAATTTTGCCGTGTACGAATATGGATTTTGGGGGGGGGGGGGTCATGACCCCTACGACTGCGATGCGACTGAACTCGGGTAGGGCTGGTCGCTTACCATCAGGCAAATGTCCTCCAAAACTCCTTACTAAGTTGTATTAAATATGTATGAAGCATTACATTTCTTCGTTCAATCTGTCAACTACGCTAAGAATAAATATATCTAATTCACGTCTGTTCCTTTTATAACTCTATAACAAGATATGAACGGTGCAAAACATGATGTAACAGGTGAGCGAATTTCTCCCATCATAAAACCCAACTTTCAACCATCGCGCCCTCGTAATAAACGTCAAAATTCCGTGTTTGGTATTCAAGAATGACAGGTGAGCGAGACACACCGTTGGAATTTAAACTATAAACCGTCGTATCTAAGTGCTTTTTGTATTGGCAGCGCAAATGTCAGGAATATCCAGTGACAACGCTCAATTAGGCAGTAAACGGCTAGGAATTATGTCCTTACGAATATTATTTAATAACTGAATTCGTGTGTCTATTTCTTGACGTCAAATTATTGTGTCTGTCTACCGCCTAGGTAGCTTCAGCTTCATACATGCCTACATGCTTAAAAGACCGCCCTTTTTCAAATTCTCTACGGTGACTCTACGTGACGGTGGTTATCTCGATGGTCCCTAGCATTGTCTTTGCCCAAAGATACTAGATACTAGGTGGTAGGGACTATCGTAATGTCAGATCCTCTCCCGATAATACCAGCCCTTGTTTTTGTCCCACTGTTGGGCACAGGCCTCCCCTTAAGCTGAAGGGACCTAGGCCATAGTTCACCACGCTGGCCAAGTGCGGTTTGGCCTCAGAGAAAGTACCAAAGGAGTTAGTATCGCGTCGATTCCCCGAGCAAATTTTTCGTGGCACTTTTGCGGGGTGCGGGAGGCAAAGTAAACACACACAGATACACTTTCACGCATACCCACACTATAATAAACTCGCAACACATTCAAAAATACACGCACACAAATAAAGAATGACCTGACCATATGACCAAAAATTTGGCAGAGGGGGTTAGCGCATCATGCTCTCTCCAGTGGTATCTCCTCTAAGGGTTTGGCGGACTTCACACGTCATTCAAAAGCTAGTTAGCCTTTTTGAAACATACAAGATCCCTCACGGTGTTTTCCTTCACCGAAAGCTAGTAACAATGCAAAGCCGATTCGCACATGATAAATTTAAAGAAGTATTTTTTTCTTAAAGAGTAAAGAATTCAGAGGTGCGAGCCGGGGTTCGAACCTGCGCACCTTGTTTCCAAGGCAAGCGCTCGCCCACTGAGCTGTTACCCTATTGACATAAATATAATAAATTAAATATAGGTGAGTAGGTCATTACGAAGTCACCCTATCGATACGAATGTAAGATACCAGCCCCATGGATTTCCCCATAAATAAGGGGAGCGGTCATTGTCCGGGGTGCAAGATGACCGTTACTGGATTGTATGGGGTGTATCTTTATATCTGATTGGGATGCCATGTAATCTTTATCTTTTGGTACAATAGTAAAATGACCTAAGGTAAGGTGGGGTAAGACTGTCACCGGGGTAAGACTATCACTTTCAAATAACTCGAAAAGTTCCACGTTTTTTTCGAATTGAACTTGTCGATAAAAGAGCTATCATGAAATGGTTCTCGGCTCAAAACACAGTTGTCACTTCTGCTGAACTATTTGGTCAATATCACACAATTAAAATGTCAGCTGTATGAAAAAGAAATGCGACCTGGTGGATCTGAAAAAATCATTAAAAAAATTGTGATATTAAATGTTAAATTGAGATATCTTTGCTGTAAGTTGCATCATGTACAAAGCGGGTATCGGCTTTAACTAGGTGCTAAAAATAATAATTAGTTGCTACCTAGAAAAACTAATTGTAATAACCCTACTAGCGACGTCCCGCGCTTTTACTTACATATACAATAGGCATGATGACTGCAATACAATACCAATAAATCTGTGGTTTTAAATATTAGAACAGATTGCACTGATTCCAAAAATGCATCTCATTTTCATAATAATAGAGAGATTGTCGTGATATTTAAGCAAATAAATTACTTAAATACAGCTAATCGCCATTTTCTAATAAACGCTGACCAGAGTGAATGACGTCAATCCTGTGTAAATGAACAACTGTCAAACTGTCAAACTTTTTCTTTCATACAATGATTCACTTTTATACCTACATACAGATATTTATTTACACCTTAGTGACGTCACAAAATGGCGCCATGCACCGGCCATCGTTTTGGAACGAAAATCAAACTCTATTTTATAAATTGAAAATATTGCTAAGTTTAATACAAAAATATGATTATTTTCGGCAATAGTAGACCCGTAAGTACATTATAGAGTAGTTTTTCAAAATTAGTCATCATGCATAACAAGAAAATTGATGACAACAGAGATACATACGCATTTATAAATGTGCATATTCATTCTTTCGAAAGCTTCCTATATTGCTTATAGGAAAGTTGGTGAGTTTTTGTGTTTGCTCCTTCTTTATACTTTAATCGCTGATCTATTTTTCGATGATGAGGTATTGATGTCCATAAAAAAATCAAGTCAAAGGTTTTACACCTCTGTTTTCGATTGTATGTTAGTCTTACCCCGGATAACTATTTTCACGAATTGCCGCAAAAATGAACGCTGTAGCGTTGCGATAGAGTTATCTTTTACCTGATTTACTTGTTATAAACACGATTTATTTTAAAAAATTCAATTTGGTGAACGATTTTGGATAAAATATATCACTGACAGTCTTACCCCGTACGGTGGGGTAAGACTACCAGTTTTACCTATTCCACACTTTCTTGAAAATTTCTGTTCCAGATGCAATGGCGGCAATGTATTCATTGTTTTATATAAGCTTATACTGTTAATATACTAGTGACATTACTATCTTAAAGGTAGGGCATAAAAGTAAGTCACAAAAAGACAATTTGTCTGTCCGACAGTAAAGTACACACATCAAAAGTGTCTAGGGATCAACATATATTTTTGCAATAACTTTTCTCCTGATTGATATTAATTAAAATTTTCTTTAAGGATTCATCAAATAAAGTGTTTTCGTTTGTCACAGTAACGATAAACCAAGTCACCTTTGCATTAATAAAGAAATTTGCCATTTTCCTAATAAAGGGATTTTTGACATTTGAACCACTAACACAAAAGTTCGAAAAAAAGACTGAAATAACAGTTTTCTTTAAAATTTTATTGGGTAACTTAAACAATTAATAATCCGTGTTTCTACCGCGAACACTAACAACACAAGAACATCGGTTTGGCATACTCAAAATGAGTTCATCCAAATCACGCTGTGGAATGGCCGCCCATGTTCGTTGCAACAACAAAAAAAGGTCTTCTTGCGACTGGATACCCTCCATATTCGGCAGAGCTCTTCTCTGTAGCATATCCCATGCATGCTCAATCGGGTTCAAGTCTGGCGACTGAGCAGGCCAGGGCAGGACATTGATGTTAGCTGCGGCGAGAGTCTGTCTTACAACTCTTGCGGTGTGCGGTCGTGCATTATCATGCATTAACTGAAATAAGGGACCGATTTGCACTTGTAGAGGAACGATGACGTCTGATACAATCGTCTCAGCATAAATTTGAGCGTTACGGGTACCACCTATAGCAATGCACAATCGTAGGATTCGATATCAATGGGCTCTTGAACACAGAAATTGGGCAGAAGAACAATGGCGTTTCGTGTGCTTTTCTGATGAGTCTCGTTTTGGTATGAGACCGGATACAAGACGTATACGACACTGGAGAACCCCTGGACGCCAACAGCGATTAAAATCCTGCCAGGAAGTCCATCCTTATAGTGGTGGAACCATCATGGTATGGGCGGGTATTTGGATCGGCGGAAGAACTGAGTTGATTTGGATCAGAGGCAACCTCAACGCTCAAATTTATGCTGAGACGATTGTATCAGACGTCATCGTTCCTCTACAAGTGCAAATCGGTCCCTTATTTCAGTTAATGCATGATAATGCACGACCGCACACCGCAAGAGTTGTAAGACAGACTCTCACCGCAGCTAACATCAATGTCCTGCCCTGGCCTGCTCAGTCGCCAGACTTGAACCCGATTGAGCATGCATGGGATATGCTACAGAGAAGAGCTCTGCCGAATATGGAGGGTATCCAGTCGCAAGAAGACCTTTTTTTGTTGTTGCAACGAACATGGGCGGCCATTCCACAGCGTGATTTGGATGAACTCATTTTGATTATGCCAAACCGATGTTCTTGTGTTGTTAGTGTTCGCGGTAGAAACACGGATTATTAATTGTTTAAGTTACCCAATAAAATTTTAAAGAAAACTGTTATTTCAGTCTTTTTTTCGAACTTTTGTGTTAGTGGTTCAAATGTCAAAAATCCCTTTATTAGGAAAATGGCAAATTTCTTTATTAATGCAAAGGTGACTTGGTTTATCGTTACTGTGACAAACGAAAACACTTTATTTGATGAATCCTTAAAGAAAATTTTAATTAATATCAATCAGGAGAAAAGTTATTGCAAAAATATATGTTGATCCCTAGACACTTTTGATGTGTGTATGTTAGTCTTACCCCACCTTACCTTAAGTACTATTATTTTTATAACACCATGTATTTAATTTCAGTTGTAACAAATCTAAAAATGAAAAAACGTGACGGGCCCGTTGGTCTAGTGGTTAGGCACCCTGGCTGCTAACCGATGGGTCCTGGGTTCAATTCCCACCAAGTGTCTGGGTGTTGTTTATCGATTTAAGTGTGTATTTACAAAAAAAAGTATATAAGCATTAGTATCAGTTTTCTGGTTTCCATAGTACAGGATCTGCCTAGTTTGGGATCGGATGACCGTGTGTGGATTGTCCCAAGATATTATTATTATATATTATTATTTTATTAAAGTCTATTCAGCCCGTTAAGTTCACCACCGACAGTGCCCCTTCACACCGGAATCGCTGGCAGAATATCTGACAATGCTCTAGTGTTGGCCAAAAGGGCTCCTTGTAAGGTCCTTAGATCCTATCAAGCAAACAAAATAGTAGGAACGTCTCTGGAATGATTTTTACCAAAGCATTGCATATCGATGCACGATTTGCGATGGATGTCACGATTTCTCACACTCATCCACTCATCAGTATTAAAATAACAATACATTATATTATTATTATTGTATTAATATCGACAATGGTGTATAGGATGCATCTGTGCTGTTGCATAATCTGTGCCTATTCAACGGAAACGAAAAAAAAGTTTCCTTAACTTCGTAAAATTTTTGTTCCCACGGGATGTTTGATACTTAAATCAATCAATAATCTACTTTAAAATTATTTCGTAAAGTTCAAATTCCAATGTGTTAACAAGAGGGTGAGGTATATTTTATTGATAGACGATTTTGGATTTTATTGACATAGATATAAGGGTGCTTTATTGTGAGTTTGAGGGTGGTTTATCACCACCTGCCGGGTCGTGGGACAGGTCGTAAGCATCCCTCTTATGGCACCAAATTGCACATCCTGTATCGGATTTTAAGGATCTTTGGAAGTTTACACAGAATTATTTTCTTCACCCTAAACTTTGTAGCTTAACTATTCGCTATTAAGGCAGCCGATCCTAAATTCTTACAGTTTGATTCTAGTGTCAGGCAATGCCAAAGAAGTACCTACATCATTTAACATAGGAAAAGCATTCTTATAAACTCACATGTAGATGTACTCATAAACTACTAACGGGGCCGAAAGCCGTTGTCCTGTATTAAAAAAATCTCCAGTATTCGGATCGCAACACCTCTATTTAAGCCAATCTATACTTATAATAAAACTGTAACAGGTCCAATTCTGTACATTGAAGATATTTTGAAAATTATATTTGGAGGGCATTCTATAACCGATACTGAGGCCGAAAATGTATTTTTTTTAATTTTTGTCTGTCTGTCTGTCTGTCTGTCTGTCTGTCTGTATCACGGCTGAGCATCACGCCGAAACTACTGAATGGATTCAAATGAAACTTGGCATGATTTGAGATCTTACTACGAGGTAGGACATAGGATACTTTTTATCCCGTAATCTAGCACGGTTCTTTTGGGAGAGGGGATTAAAGTCAAAACGGGTACTTGGTTATACGCTTGGTCCGATTTTATCAATTTTTCTTAATAATATAATAAATATTAGTTAGGGAACACTCATAGAGAGTTGTTATCAAGGTTTTGTAATCGATCTGGTTAAGCAACGTTAGGTAAGATCATTAAATAGATGGGTGACCGTTTAACGCCATTTGAACTAAAACTTTGTCTCCGTGCTTCGGAGGGCAATTACAAAGTGGATCCAAGTTTTTAACCGACGTTAAAAAAGGAGGTTTTGTATTTTATGCGAATGTATATTATTGAAAGTTTAGTTAACGTAAACACAGCGCGGGCGGAGCTGCGTGGGTCAGCTAGTTGTAAATATAAACCATCCAGAAGCCTGCTCAAAGACACACAACATATTTCAATGAAATAGGTCCAGCCGTTTAGAAGGAGTTCAGAGAAAAACACACGATATAACAGTGGTTAAAAATCTTATCATCTGAAAGCTGGTAACACTAAGCGTAGAGGACCAATGCCAAATAATGTAGTTTATATAGGTATATTTTACCTCATAAGATTTTTCAATATTTGAATAAAGAATCGTGTTATAAAAAATAAGGAATGATCGATGGAGTAATCCGTCGCTACCGGGAGCGATCAAGGTGACACCATTTATCGCTTTATCGCCCACCTATTTGAATACGTTCCAAATTTAAATACGTTCCAAATTTAAATAGTGTTCTAAATTCAAATGCAGTTTGTTTTATTTTTAATTCGCAACTAGTCTGTAAGATAGCTCAACCACCTAGACTCTAGAGTGAGTCTAGAGTGTGGTTTTATGACTAAATTAGGTTTTAGCCGTTACCATTTACTAAACAAATATTGATCGATTTAGCACATAGAATTTTGTAACAAAATCGCAATCGCAATTACACTGTCTGGAAATTTAAAAAATATTGCCAAATATTACGTAGAAGTAGGATAGGTACTAGAAATATTATTGTATAAGACAAAAATGCGGTGTCTGCCATTAAATTATTTAGTTAGGTAGGTACTCGATTAAACAATATAAACAAAGACACTCCGAACACATGTCACGAAACATGTGGGTACAAGAACGCAAACAACGCAAAATGGAATCTATTTCTATAGCCACAGTGCTTATAGTTATTTAACCAATGCTTCCAGGAAATCTATTGTACTAGCTTCAATAAGTTGTACAATGGCTTGCAAATATGTTGGTAAACATAATATATTAACATTTTTTTTTTTTTTTTGGTATTTTAGACAACCACTACCGTTATGCCAACCTCCTAAAAAGTGCCTCTAAGATTCGAACAAGAAAAAAATATAATAAATTAATAATATTCTATGGCAGTGAAACAAATTTATTATATAAATTATAATAATTTAATATATAATATTATTGCTTAAATATAATAATAATAAAGGACAATATTTTTAATTTAGACCTGACTGTCTTAAAGGAGCGATAATAGATACTTACGTCAGATAGGCACTAAATAAGTACTACTTGAATACATGCACTTTATTATTCTTTTGCTTAGGTAATTCTGATAGAGATTAGCCGCTGTAGTCAAAATCAAGTAGTGTGTTAAAATATGTTAGTATTCACTCTAGCCCTGTATTCAAGGCTAGAGTGAATACAAACACATTTTAGGCAGGCTTTTAATAAGCTAGTGTGCTTTACCATCCCCGATTGAGTCGCTGCTTTCCATCAGGTGCGACTGCAGTCAAGCTAGGCTTATATTTAGTAATAAAAGTAAAAAAAAAAACAAAGATGATGAATGTGGAACTTTGAAAATATTATCGAGTTTCGTATGAATTGGGGTTATTGATATGGTTAAATTATCGGCATTTGACTTGCAGTTAAATGTCAAGTTGCTTACGCACGTCTTATGTAATATTACGTATATGAATGGTTAACACATTACATAAATAAAATGCACATAATCGGTTATATGAAAGAACGGTAGCATTAATTGCAAATTATGAAAACGTGTACTGGTACGTGGGTCACATTTTTACTAGTGATCATATCTTAGCCACTTTCAACCGTAAGTTTCACGTACGATACGAAGTAGCAACTACAGATCACCATGACATTTACAGGGCGTAACCGCCTAACTGCAGACAACCATGGAATTTTAAAATGCGTAAGTGCCTAATTACAGACAAGCAAGCAGAGGCTTTACAACGAACAAGTGCTATGTAGCAACCAGTTTGAAAGCGGCCATAGTTTGACTGACAAGCCGAACACATTTTGGCCACAATACTTATGTACTTACAAACATTGAAGTACGTCTGCAATTCATTTGGAGAGTGAGGTGATATATTAGTATTCTGAGAGCCAAGTCAAGAGGCTCGGTCTTCTGGTATTTGTCAAATGTCCTGGTAAGAGCTCCCGAGTTCTTTTCCCAGGTCAGAAAAAGTATTATTATTAAATTGCCATCAGAAACTTATCTGATAGGAAACGTACGCTGTACAATAGATTCCCTAACATGAAAAGAAGAAGAAAAAGCATTTATTTGACATACACAAATTAATGGAGATCTTATCTAGTTGGTGAACCTTGAATGTGATTGTGTTTTGAATAGAGCCATAAATGAGTTAAGTCCACGGATATTTGCTAAATCAAACGCATACCCAAATAAGCTGGTGTGAATATATTATGACGTTATGACGTTCCGCGGCATCCACGTGTTCTTAATTATAGCCACTAGCGTGTGTAAATGAGTTCGCTATCTATATTATGCATTTTAAATTCATATAAGTCAAATAATTATTTTGCAAATTACTACTGATGAGGCACGTGTATCTTATTATCAAGGTAATTGGGATTGAGATCGAGTTTTCATAGTCTTTCAACAAATTAAATTTTATATTGTAATTAATTTACTCTTACGGAATATATCGCAATAAGAGTAAATTAATTACAATGTATAGTATTCGCGTAAATATAAGACAACATTAAATTTTATAATTAGCATGTAAAATATCGAAATTTATATTAAAGTACACTTTTTATTGCTCTGCGACAATGGGATGACAAATTGCAAACTATGAACTTATTAAATATAAGAAATCATTTTTTCTTGATAAATTAAACATGATTACATGATGGTTGTAAGTGTAAAATAATAAAAAAAAAAAATTAATCATGTGGGTCATATTTATTGATCGCACTTACAGCAATTGTGTGACCGGTGCGGTGCGGTGTACAAATGAAATTAATCACTACAACCTTGAATTAAAGTTGATAATAAGCTGAGATTCCGCAAGTCCAATTACTGGGGGGGTAAGCTATCGATTCCGGGTTTAGAAGTTTTAGTTTTATGGTGTGCATAGAGGTGCTGACGTCATTGCAATTTATCTCCTATGTATGGATGTTTTCTGGCGTATGATAATAAGGTTAGTGACCAACCTTAAGTCACGAGTTGTTTAAGTTGACTTTGACTTGGTATGTAGATGACAAGAATTGGGACCTACATTTTTTGTGCCCTCCGAAGCAGGGAGTTGCTCAGTTGAAATAGAACGGTCACCCATCTAGGTAGGACTGACCTTGTCTGACATTTCTTAACCAACTGATCATTTATCGAAGAGTGCCTCAGAGTAATTAGAATGGAGCTAGTTTCGCGTCGATTCCCCGAACAAATTTTTCGTGGCACTTTTGCGGGGTGCGGGAGGCGAAGTAAACAGACACAGATACAATTTCACGCATACCCACACTATAATAAACTCGCAACACATTTAAAAAGATACGCACACAAATAAAGAATGACCTGAACATATGAACAAAATTTGGCAGAGGGCTTAGCGCATCATGATCTCTCCAGTGGTATCTCCTCTAAGAAGAGTGCACACAAAACTAGTTATTAGGGTGTGTGTGTATGCTGAATTATGTTTTATTTGTTATTTATAAATTAACATTAATTTTGTAAACACACACCTTTTCTTTGAAGAGGTCTGCAGAGGCGTATTACCTATATATATTCTGTGGTCCATGTCACGAACTATGATAAGTTAAATGAAATAGAGGTAGATGCAATTATCATAATTATACTGAACACTGTTAGAAATTCTTATTTTTCTTTCCTAAAGACTAAATAACATACTATAAGGTAATGTAGGAATAGGTAAAATAGAAATCTTGGCACATTACAACCAACCAACCTAGTAACATTGAATTCGAATAACAAAAATAACAATAACATTAGATTTATTATTATTATTATTAGACAGGTTTTCATGACAGAATATTAATAAAAATGACCCGATCATTATGTTGTTTTAAAAAAACGAAACATAAAATACTCGTAAATCAAATTACGGTTACATAATTAATGAGTATTGATATAAGCTGGGAAATAAATAAAAAAAAAACTGAAAAAAATAACAGTCAATAAGCGCAATGAGTTATAGCGCTTATTAAAGCACGAAAAAAAAACAGATGTCCAACGTTACTAAAATAAAAAAGAAAGTGCGAACTAACATGGCTTCTGTACCAGGTGTCTCTCTAAAATGGGTCATATGGTCGCTAAGACCACCCATGGTAAAACGGGTTGAGCATTCATATGAGAGAATAAGCAATGTCTATACAGTGAGTTAGCACCGACCTGAGAAAATCGTGGTTCGTGTTATTATTGTCACTTCGACATAGTATCTATATCTACCTATCCCTCCGAGGTTTAGTCGTGAGCTACGTGAGGGCACTATAGATGCAGCAACCTTTTGGTTACTCTGACCACTACAGCAGTAGCTTAAGACGTCCATTGCTGAGCAAAGGCCTCTCTCTCCCTTAGAGGGAGGGGTTGCCATAATCCCCACCAAACGTGGGCGTGGGCAGGCGTCTTGGGGATCGCAGTATAGGTGGTAGGTAATTTAATAGAAAGACACTGCTGCCCGTCTTCTTGTTTTCCCTTAGTCGAATTTTACGGACACCCAACGGGAGGAGACGGGGTGGTGCTATTCTTACACGGATACCATACGGGTGACTACAGTCCAGGATCAATAATAGTAGTTTATTCAACAAGGGGATAAATAAGTGTTATGCGAGGGATTGAAGCTCGCCCAAGACAAATACACCTTTATCACCGAGTAGAATACACTACTTTTCACGCCTACTGCGAGGTAATAAAATACAAATATGGCTAGAATTAAAATAATATCAATATTCCGATTTGCAGCGTCCGCACCCACACCAACTGCGAGGCAGTAAAATATAAATACTACTAGAAGTAAAATAATATCGACATAGCGATTTGCAGCGATTTCCTTCATGGATTCTGCTCGTCGCGCCCGGTTCGATTTTCAAAGGTTTTTTTTTGTGCAGGTCTCTGGTGGTCTATGGTGTGGTACTTACTATACCTATCGTAGTGTTGATAGGACATTCGACCCAAGGGAGTTTAGTACAACATAGCCGGGTAATAACCCGGCTAGACTCTATAGTCTACTACATACTCGTACAAGTTTAATGTATGACACATAATGCAACATTATCGAGTAGGTGGTATGAAAAATTAAATTATTAAACGGTCTAGCCTCCAGTCCTTGTTATGGATACTATATAGTAGTAGATATAATAAATCTGCACTATCTTACTGATAAGGTACATCTTAGCCCGCACCTATCTGAGGGACCCGGACTATCTATGCTAATTGCGGGTATTGGGGACTCTATAACTCACCCGGGACCCGGGCATAGTTACCGGTTGTTTAGTTATCACCGGTGATTTGTAAATTTCAGTTAGAGCCAGCCAAATGGTTGGTCTGTAAGCCTGGGTAATGGTAGCTTGAAGATTGGGTGGTGCAGGTTTCAGGACCGACGTATAGAGATTAGAACAGAGTCCTTACCACGACATCTAAAACAGTATTATTATAACCTTACTTTCTCGATAGAAGGTGACGGAGTGATTATGTATATTTGGTAGGTATGAGAATCGATCGTAAAGTATATTTCATTGCTTTGCAAGTGAAAAGTGGGTGCCGATTTTTAACCGATATAAAAAAGAAAGTTATGTGTTCGACGCGTATTTATCTAATACTAAGTTTTAAAAATCCGTGATATTCACATAGGTATGTAATATCTATGTGGGTATCTAAAAAAACTTAAAAGAGAGTGGAGCTGCGTGGTTCCTAGCTAGCTATTTTATAAATCTTAATTAAATTAATTATATTTCTTTAATATTGTTAATTGTTCACACACTTTATATTTATCGCAAATACTGTATGAGCTTTTTATGCTTAGTTTTCATATAAATAATTTTAATAATTAAAAAAATTAATATCAACACAGGATTGCTTAGTTACTAATTCTTTGCATTAATTAAGATAATAATTCGCACGCATTATAATCTAAAATCCGGTAATTAGCGACTGGACTGAGAAGCATTTCAACCCTTGAAAGATGACTGGTGGTTTTCTGGCCTCCCGGGGTACTCTGCTTTTACGGGACCCCAAATTAATCATTTTAGGGTCAAAAGAGAACTATTTTGATTTATTAATTAATATTTCATCTTGAGAAGTGGGGTCAGCGTGGTTTTAAAATATACGGGGTGTAAGGGACATCGTACCGAAAACCGATACCAGGGATCCAATAGAAAAGTACATGATTCTGAACACACTCTAGTGTTGAAATTTTTCATCGGCTTTTTCATGAATTCCCAAAAAAAAATCTTCTTTTTTTTAAATAAAATTAGCATACATAATATCATTATTGGTATAATAATAAAGCATAATTTTAACATTGAAATGAAACTAATTTTACGGATTATATCCGATATAATCCGTAAAATTAGTTTCATTTCAATGTGTAATATTCGCGTAAGTATCAGAAATCATTATGCATCATTTTAATTTAAAAACAATAAATTACTTATTTGTGACAAATTTACTATTTATTTATTTATTCTTTATACACTAAAACAGTAGGTACATAGGCAATTAATTAATAGGCAATTAATTATTATTATTTTAGAATTAGCTAAGTAGGTAGGTATGTCATTTGAGAAATAAATATTATTCCGCATATATTCATTACATGCTCGAAAATGAATAAGTCAGTCATTTGTCATTTTCCATATAAGTAAATGGTTTCTGTAATGTTGTAACGGACATTATTTGACATATTATAATTTTTTTTTCGGTACGATGCCCGTTTAAAGGCCTTTAACGGGTGTAAGGGACATCGTTTTGGTAAGTAAATATACACACATCAAAAGTGTCTAGGGATCAAGCATTTTTGGGCAAAAAAATGGGCAGAAGAACAATGGCGTTTCGTGTGCTTTTCTGATGAGTCTCGTTTTGGTATGAGACCGGATACAAGACGTATACGACACTGGAGAACCCCTGGACGCCAACAGCGATTAAAATCCTGCCAGGAAGTCCATCCTTATAGTGGTGGAACCATCATGGTATGGGCGGGTATTTGGATCGGCGGAAGAACTGAGTTGATTTGGATCAGAGGCAACCTCAACGCTCAAATTTATGCTGAGACGATTGTATCAGACGTCATCGTTCCTCTACAAGTGCAAATCGGTCCCTTATTTCAGTTAAAGCATGATAATGCACGACCGCACACCGCAAGAGTTGTAAGACAGACTCTCGCCGCAGCTAACATCAATGTCCTGCCCTGGCCTGCTCAGTCGCCAGACTTGAACCCGATTGAGCATGCATGGGATATGCTACAGAGAAGAGCTCTGCCGAATATGGAGGGTATCCAGTCGCAAGAAGACCTTTTTTTGTTGTTGCAACGAACATGGGCGGCCATTCCACAGCGTGATTTGGATGAACTCATTTTGAGTATGCCAAACCGATGTTCTTGTGTTGTTAGTGTTCGCGGTAGAAACACGGATTATTAATTGTTTAAGTTACCCAATAAAATTTTAAAGAAAACTGTTATTTCAGTCTTTTTTTCGAATTTTTGTGTTAGTGGTTCAAATGTCAAAAATCCCTTTATTAGGAAAATGGCAAATTTCTTTATTAATGCAAAGGTGACTTGGTTTATCGTTACTGTGACAAACGAAAACACTTTATTTGATGAATCCTTAAAGAAAATTTTAATTAATATCAATCAGGAGAAAAGTTATTGCAAAAATATATGTTGATCCCTAGACACTTTTGATGTGTGTATATGTCGTATTTATGTAGTAAATTTTAACAAAAAGTTTAATATAAAGAAATGTATTAATACATATACCTAGAATAGCACCCCCCCCCCCCCGTCTCCTCCCGTTAGGTGTCTGTAAGAGTCGACTAAGGGAAACCATGAAGGCGAGCAGCAGCGTCTTTCTATTGTATTACCTACCACCTATACTGCGATTCCCAAGACGATGACTATGGACGGGATTATGGCAACCCCTCCCTCCTAAGGGGGCGGCCTTTGTTCAGCAGTGGGCGTTTTACGACTGCTGATGATGATGATGAACTAAATAAATACGGAAGATGCCATTAATGAAAATGTACCGTCGTAGTGCCTTCTTACCTAGTATTTTTTTTTTAATAAAAAAAATAGTGATGAGACAAGCAAGACAGGCAATCAGGCGAACCCTGATGGTAAGCCACGCGCTCGCCTATAGACAGCTGTATAGTACTGCCACTCGTCACCCGAGACATTAGTTATTAAGTCTCTTGTGTACGTGTGTAATTTACCAGCTACACTCCAAACCAAATAAGCTTGAACTCGATTACAACTTTATTAAGCAGTCATAAAACCCCCCACTGTATATTTGACCGTTAACGCGGCAGCAAAAACAGGTTGGTAATACAAAGTTGTTTTTGCAGACGCACCTAGTTGACAATGTATGCGTTTTGTAGTTATTGAGCCGCAAACGAACTTGTAATAGCGTTCAAGCTTATTTGGGATGGAGTGTACAGTGGAATACAGTAGTGTTTACACTAGCGCGTTGCCGACCTTTAAGCCGTACCATTAGATATTGCATGGCGCACCGAATGCACGGCGTAAGACATTAGATATTGAGTCTTTTATGTCCGGTAATTTCACCAGCTACAGTGCCATTCACACTGGAACAGAGCAATGTTCACACACTGCTGCTTGGCGGTAGAATATCTGACCATGCGTTGGTACTGGACGGTCCCTTGCACCTACTAAGCTACCACCAGATAATGGGTAAACATGCGTGTTTAAATCTAAATATAGACATTCAAAACATAAACGTAACATAAATAATAAAGAAACAATACGGATGAGAGCCATTGCGCAACCGGGGCGTCCGCGCCAAAATTGAACATCGCGTGTTGACGTCATAGGGTTGCCGTGTAAAGAAAAATATCTATATGGATGGGTAATTTTGGTACAACAAACCACCGCGGCACACCGTACAGTAGTAGTCTGTAAGTATTAAAATATAGTCCTTCCTGGGGCCGTCGGGCAAAAATATACAAACGAATTAAGATATTCTTCTTCGCAACATTTTCGCATTATTAACTAAAATCAAATTAAAATATCACCTCTGTTAAAATTATCTGACTCCGGACACCTTTTATTAGTAGACTAGCGACTCGCCCCGGCTTTGCACGGGTGTATATATAGTTTTTTTTCTATATATACGTAAAACTACAATGGAAACTTATATTAACTAACGGTGAAACCCGCTTAAAAATCCATTGCGTGGTTTCGGAGGAGTTGACCGATACACAGACAGACAGGCGAAAAGCAACTCTATGTAAACAATAATGAAATAGAAAGAAAAACCTATGGCTAATAAATCAGAGTGTCTAGAAAATGTAACCTTCTACAAGCGTTATCACTACCAGAAAGTATAAAAATGTATGACAATGACATAAGACAGACAAATCACGTGACCAGTATTTAGTAGAACAGCAGAAGAATAGACAGCGTTAGCGAATAAAGAAATAGCATTGCTATGTAGTGATTGCATCTTATTCTAGGCCCTCAGTCCCATAAAGAATGGTTAGGACACCTCACAAGGGCATTACCTACTAACGAATGAAGTTTAACTATGAAACACGTAGTTTTAAAACTTAATATTGTCTTTAATTTGGCAATATACGACTAAATAAATAAACTAATTAGTACTCCGTGAATATATTGTAAACAAAATAATAAATGCGCTTCATCCTGCGCTCGCGCTGCCTAAATTTTGCTTGGTAATGAACGGCGTCAAGGTCGCGGCGTTTGTCTTCAGTGACGTCACTATTCCGGATCTATGGACGGCGGATAATTGTTAAAGGCTTAAGTTCTCGGTAACAACTACATACATTATTATTGTGTATATTAATTTAATCAAATCTTCGTTTCATGTTTGTTATTACGATACATACATTGAAAAATTTACGAATTAAAATTATACCCATAGTAATTATGTTTAAGTTATTATAATTTTTCCTTAGTATACGTTTTATATTCGAAATTGTACTGAGTAGCGAATATAAGTCCTATTGTGACCATGGGTGCTGCAAGGCTTATAAAAACATGATATAATCAAAGGATTATACTAATAAACTCACTATTACTCTAAAGAGAGTAGTTTCATTTCAATATGTAGAATTAGTGTATCGTTTAGTTCATTATAAAATACTCAAAACAGGTAGGTCAGTGACTTAAAAACTACTTAAGTAAGCATACTAAAATTAAAGTTACAAAATTATTTGTATGTATGTGCTGGCACATTAAACAAACACAGTTTTAAACAATTACCGAAATACTAATTAAAACAAAAATAATTAAAAACAGACTGACTAGATTAAGCATTCTCTAACTAAGCCTTTAGAAATACATAAAAAAATCATCAACTTCCGTTGCGTTGTATGTAAATATTTAAAAAAATATCCATTTTTTTTTAATTGTCTATTATTCACCACGCATGGTAACACCGAGTAAGAATAGCATGGATGCGCTTCCACCTGCGCTGCCTAATTTTCGCTTGGCATTGAGCGGCGTCAAGGTCGCAGTGGATGACGTCACCACACGGCTACGCGCGCGCTGTCTTTCGATTCGTGCGCCGAACATTGTGCGCGTCGTTTCAAACCTTAGATCGAAATCTTTTTTTTTTAATCGTTGACTAGTCAAGCAGGCCTTTCGCCTGATGGTGAGCGCTTGTCACCCGCGACATTGGCTGTTAAGATTCTTAAACCCGGTATTGTTGACTAGCTCTTAACACAGAAACAACAAACAGACAGACACAGACAGAGACCTGGTCCCTTGCACATGGTATCTATTACTCTAGCAAAGTCCAGGATATTTCCTCTAACATCGATGAAGGCCATAGAAATTACACGCAACCATGGGCGTACCCCGTACCCACAGTGGCGCAGGATGTGACAATTGCCCCACCCGTCAGACTTAAACTCAGAGTAAATAGGACTTAAAGCTAAAAATGAAGCAAAATTATTCATTTAGATTTTAAGCAGATGCTGTCAGGACTGTAGCGGGTATTATTTTAAAGAAGGGAAGATAAGTTAGTAAACACATTTTTTAGTTACCACTTATCTATTTTGTTTTGCCTTAATTTTGCCCCACCCTTACTCAAATGTTGCGTACGCCCTTGCACATAATCTGTAATCTACCCCTACTGAATGAAACCACGAAGGCACCCAATCCAAGGTCCATTTATTGGACAGCAATTACACTACCTAGTTCTAATATAGCCCGTTTTTTTTTACTAACAAGGTGGCAAGCAAGCGTACTTCCCGCCTGATAGTAAGCAGTCAACGCAGCCTATAGAAGCTAGCAACACCAGAAGAATCACTAGCACATTGCCGACCCTTAAGCCATTAGATATTAAGTCTTTGTGTCCGGTAATTTCACCAGCTACCTGGACGGTTCTTTCCACAAGGAACCAACCACCTAATAAGAGTCCAACAAAGCGGGATAACACTCGAAAGCACCGATGAAGCAGCATTCATCATCATCATCAGAAGCCGATAGACGTCCACTGCTGAACAAAGGCCTCCCCCTTAGAAGGGAGGGGTTGCCATAATCCCCACGCTTGGCAGGCGTCTTGGGGATCGGAGTATAGGTGGTAATCCAATAGAAAGACGCTGCTACCCGTCTTCTTGTTTTCCCATAGTCGCTTCTTACGGACACCCAGAGGAGATGGGAGGGTGATATTCTTATCCGGACACCCCACGGGAATCTGTGCCACGGGCAAGGATGAAGCAGCATTGGGATACAGTAATCGAAAGCAGAAATTTAAACCTTGATAGCTTAACTACTGCTAAACTTTTTTATACTGTTAGACTGTTAATCTAAAATAACAAATTAATCTCAAGTTTTGGTGACTAGATGACTAATTTTAGCAATAAATTACAAAATTAAATTAAAACATTTTGGATTTAAGTATTTTAACGTTCTAGAAATCTTATAACCTTGACTTTTCGTTATGGTGCACAGTATAAATATTATTATTAATTTATTTACTGGCGCGTTAGTTTAGTGGTTAGACACCTTGGCCCCAGCCCAATAGGTCGTGGATTCGATTCCCACCTTGTCTGGGTACTATTTCTACTATGAATGACAACTGGCTACTTGCATGCACCGGTTACCTGCGACGCGCACAATGTCGTCTGTCCACCTAGTGGGAGGCCTGCCTACGCTGCGTCTTCCGGTTCGTGGTCGCCACTCGAGAACCTTTCTTCCCCATCGGTTATCGGTTCTTCGAGCGATGTGGCCTGCCCATTGCCACTTCAACTTCTGAGAGCTATGTCGGTGACCTTAGTTATATTATTATATTATTCTGTGACATCAGAATCTACTCTACTGTCTACCCTTTAAGTTATTAAGGCATAGTTTAAAACAATGTGGGGCCCCTGACCGCAAAGTAACCTAATATAGTTGACATTTGGCACCCGAGAACCGAGGCAATGATTTAAAACAAACTGGTTTCCATGAGAACATAGTTGATGTATACTAAAATAATTAAATAGGAAATTGTTTTACGTAACTTAATGCTACTTAATATAATTATAATGTTCTTAGTAGCCTGCGCTTGCTTTGCAAATGCGTGGAGGTTGAAATACTGCGGGAAACAACTTCGAGTAGGTTGTTCTTTGGTGTGGGCCCTAGGAAGTCCATTGAATACGGCGCGGCGGTTCCCGGGGGGTTACAATGCGCCCTGAGGGGAGGCGAGGGGATCCTGATGCAGATCCCACCGGAGAGCCCAAGCGTCCCGTCTCACTTACCGATGCGACAGCCACGGGGGTTCAGCCTATAGGTATACGCTAGCAACAGCAGAAGAATCACTAGCGCGTTGCCGAACCTTAGCACATTAGATATTAAGTATTTGTGTCCAGTAATTTCACCAGCTACAGTGCCCTTCACGCCGGAACACAGCAATGTTTTCACACTGCTGCTTGGCGGCAGAATATCTGACACTGCGAGGGTACCTACCTGGACGGTTCCTTGCACAAAGAACCTAGGTACCATCTAGTAAATGGGCTTTTAGAAAACCAGATCATACTGGCTCTAAAAGTTAAAACAGTCCGACTTGATAAAAAAAGCGCTTTTTATAATCAGCTTCGTAAGTAAAGTACTTAAACTATTAAGAATAAAAATTCGCTCGTGAATACAAGGTAATAAATCATTAATTATTCAATACTTATAACATTAAAATTATGCTTCCTTGAATTGGTAGTTCGGCTAGTGAATACAGACGTCAGTACAAACAAGTACTTTCAATGCGGTATATAAGTTACTTTAAAATACTACACACGGATACAAAATTGATACAACAATATTGATTAAGATTGATTCAGCCAACCCCGTTTACTTAAACAGCGGCAATTTGTTCTTTTTACGTGTATTTTTTTTTCTCATAAAAATAACTAGACTTAAAAGGTTAAGTTTAGTTTTTTTTTGTAATTAATATGTTTTATTGTATGCGTTGTGTTTAGTAAATAAAGATGTTACTTTTTTATTAATCGTTACTGTCCCGTTACAACAAACTTAGTTGATTGACTACAGTAGGAAATGTACCTACGTAGATTTAATCGTAAGTGTCTTGAAAAAAAATTCAAAAGAACTAAAATATAAATTTACAACATACACAGTAACAAAATTAAAAACTATGGCAAATTAGACGAGTTAAGATTTAAGTTGTTTCTAATCACTCAATGGATCCTTATCCGAAATAAATAAGTTATTAATATAGTTATACGTACTAAATGCGAAAATATCAGAAAAAAAATCTTAATATTATTCGTAAACTCAAACTAAACGTGCCTACCCGTAATGGAGCTGATATCATTTATCATTACGCATGAACCGCGTGTAATAAGAAATTGATTCATTCAGGAATCAGACTCATTCAAGTGTGATTGATTTCGTTTATGCGTAGTTAACGTCATGATAACTCATTTCTAGAATACCGTAAAATTGTAGTAGTTGTGTTGTTTATTTGCTCATTTTATTTTATTGTAAAGTGTCGTTTAGAAATAGGCAAACATCTTAAACGCCTTTTTATTAAATTACTTACATAAAAAATCTAATATAAAAAGTTCACAATCTTTATTAACAGTGTGTCACGCATACTAAACATCTGAACATAGCCTTACCAAATTAAAAAGCTGTAAAACGAATATGGATTCTAATTCTAAAGCGCTAAAGAAGCTATTGTATTAGCATGTTGCCGCTTAAGGAAGTTAAGCTTATTATAAGTATCTTAATGACTGTTCAAGAAAGGGTGTAGGGTGACCACAAGTCGAGAACTTTTGTAGATTCTGTAAACATTTGTGAATATCGTCAACCGCAAAGTCGCGATATAAACTTGAAGCAATATGAAAAAAGTTAGATTTCTGTTTATAGTGAATTTTGAATGCATTTTTTTTGTTCTAGCATAACTACAGACTAAGGTTTAGAAGGGTTCAAAGTATAATAATTTGAAATAAGTATTCGAAATACTTCTTTCGCTCGTACTTTGCATTTCGCATTTTTGGGACCACTCTGTTTTTTGAGCCCTACACATAATTTGATAGATAATAAATTCTTATATTTGTTATAGGGTTCCTTAGCCACTAGGTTAAGGTAAAGTTATATTACTATCCGTTAAGAAATTATCCGTAGCCTTTGGTTAAAAAAAATGGTCAATAAAAGGCAATAGGGATGTCTACTTATGTGGTCAAAACGTGGGTGTACTACACTTTTGTTATTATTTTGTTTTTTAAATATTTTTATCCTATCTTTAACACAAAATTACAAACATACAAGATAACAAAAGAATGCTGTACAGCCTCCGGCGGGGCCAACAAATTATATCATGGGGGATAAAGATAGACGAATCGCGTGACGGACAGACGATTAGAGTAATTTCGGACAGACAACGCATTTGAGTTGTTGTTCATGCTGTCTGTTCGTATGTTTAATATATTATTTTATACGTATAACATCCTGTAATAATCAACATAACTATCGCAGACAAACTAGGTAGACCCTGAGCAGCCAGACATCTGTTATAAATACTACATATATATTATGTATATCTATTCATATAAGGGGTGTAAGGGACTTCGTACCGAAAACCGATACCAGGGATCCAGTACATGATTCTGAACATTCTAGTGTTGAAAATTTTCATCGGCTTTCCCATGAATTAAAAAAAATGCCGCTATTTTTTAAGAAAATTAGGATAAAATCATTATTGGTATAATATATATATATATGGTATAATATATTACAATTTAAAAACAATAAATTACTTATTTGTGCAAAATTGGCAATCATCAGCAGCCGAAAAGTCCACTGCTGAACAAAGGTCTCTCCCTTAGAAGGGAGGGGTTGCCATAATCTCCACGTTTGGCAGGCGGCTTGATTGAAATTAGCAATGTAATTTGATAAATAAATATTATTCCGCACGTATTCATTACATGCTCAAAAATTAACAAGTTAGTCATTTGTCATTTTCCATATAAATGGTTTCTGTAATGTTGTAACGGACAATATGAGGAATCTTATAAAAAAGTTTTCGGTACGTAGTCCCTTACACCCTGTATATCTTGAGAGCCTTTCCACACCACGTTTTTAAACTCGCTGACGATGCGCGTTTCATGCGCGTCGACAGCGTATACTTCTTTCCACATAGCAGTTAGTTTGCAATTGTATAGACACAAACGCGCGTCTACGGCGCGCTTAATTAAACGCGATGTAAATATGCCTTCAGGAGACACAAAAGTGAGTCCTGAGACTCCTGGGTGGGATTCGAACGTACGATCTTTTGGATGGCAGCTAAAATATCTAACCACTTTATTAACAACAAGCCTGTCACTTTTGTATGTACTGACTAAACAAAGCCTATCATTGTTCCTAGATATACTTGATATTTGAACATAATACGCATACCAAAAAAGGAATTTGGAAATTCTCATGTTTTGCAACAAACAAGCGTTATATACATATTTTATAGATGGTTGACAATTTTTGTATCTCAGTGTCTTGGAGAAAATAAACAATTACGTTTTCTTTTTTTCTTTTTCCAAAATAAAGGCACGCGACCCTAATTTTGAATTCAAATTAAAAGAAATCATGTATTTTTTTTTTACTATTTTATAATGGATTTCACTCTTTTCCTACATACAGATAAAACAACTTTTTAGATCGAATTCGTGTACGGTTTTTTTTTAGAATCCTGATGTTCCTAACCACAATCAACTACTGACCATTTCTGACGCAGTTAATTAATCTCTTTAGACCAGTAGGTAATTCCTGAGTACATAAATAACTTCTTGGGTAAGCATTAGTTCCATTATTTTTTGGGGACAAATCGACTCATACGTTTTTCTATTAAATTATATTTTATAATTAATAAGTAAAATAATTTCATGGCAAATAATTATTTACGTAGTATCCGTCATATATTCAGAGTGCAAGGTGCAAGGTAATTTTCTAAGGCTTGTAAATAATTGAATAACTAGTTGCTTAGCTTTTGGTAATTAAAACGAGCTGAGTAACAGGAGAATATGTAGGTACTTATTATCATATAACACTTAGGTACGTTTTTGCACTTCAGTAAAGGGCACTTAGAAACTCCTCGCGCGCGGGCACTTAGAGGACACCTTAGGACATATCCTAGCTATTAACAATTGAACGTTAATCTTTTGCAAAAGGAAACGTTTCCATTAAAACATAATGTTCAAATTCCATTGTAAATAATCATTATGTTAAAATAATTTATATACAAGATATATGGGATTAAAGACTTTAAACTGTAATCCTAAGGTTCGAAATTCTTTGTAATGTTTTGGGTTTATCTCATACGTCGTTATGTATGACGCAATACCTACTCAGCCGTAATGGTCGGTGTCAATCAAAATTATATACCAACAAATTTCTTGATGCAGTCACGAAAATGATTTGTTGAAGCAATGTCGTCTCTATGCCCTTGAAATAAAGACTGAAGGATGGTAAATGTATAGCAATTTGTTATGTTATACGTTCCAAGAATTGGCTTGGATCAAGACGTCGGCTTAGACAAAAGTTTGTTGTATTAAAAATGTTTTGGGTAAATTCAATTTGTAATTTACTTTGCGGAATAAATGTAATAAAAATAAATATAAAAACACCGACCAGAAATATTAATAATGTTAGCTCATTACATTCTTGCCAAAAATATAATGATTAGAGACCTATTAATACTTTAATAAGATAAAAATGATTAATTAGTTTGGGAGTAGGTACCTATTAAAATGATTTAAGATTATGTTTTTGTTAGCCCTGTTTTTAAAACTATCTATGCATTTATAATTCCAATCCAATTATAATTTAAAGTCAGAAGTTTTAATGATTTTATATAAAGTATTACAAAAATCAAGATTTATTCAATAAATAATATTAGTTGCTCAACAAAAACTGATAAATAATTAATCATTCATTACTGGAAAAAGCAATTATATACATCGTCTCGAATACATCGTTATACCTATGTTATTTCCTATCTTCTTAAGCAAGGGTGCAATTAGTCGTTAATATGTTTAAAACATAAAAAAAGTGACAGAAACCTTAATTACTCACTTAAAAACTGAAAAATAAACCGACGAAATGAAATAATTAACAGGAGTAACAGGTACCTCTAGCTAAAGTTAAAAATCACTAAGAAATTGTAACTGCCAAACCGAATTAAGGCTGTCAAAATATTGCCAACAATATTTTTTTGTCAAAGTACAAATTGTTATTTGACTTTGACGTATTTGAGTGCGATCGTGGAAGTCGTTAGGTCGGTTCAAGTACGTGAGTGATATTAATTTCGTAGCTCATGTCTTACAAAAACCGAATACATAATTATTTTATGTTATCTATAATACGTAGATACTTCTTACCAAGTAGCAACTATCGTAAACTGTCTGTTAGATGTTCGTGTGTCCCTTCAAAATGAGATAGCAGTTTTTGAAACTTTGGTATTATTATAATATTGGAACAGAAACAAAGTCGGTAATTTCATCTGAATATTACACCAATCTTGATTGATGAAATATAAAGCATAAATAATTTCCACTTCATATAAAACCAGCAACCTGCAGTTGTATCGCGAGAAAATTTCGTGATGCACACGCAAACCTTTTGGAAGAAGTTTTCTCAATTAAGAAATAATAATATTCTGGGTGGATCCACACATGGTCATTTCATCCCGAACTAGGCAAAGTCAGTCTGTGATTAATCAAACAACTGTTACGAACACATACATCTATTTTATACTTTTATAAATACATACATACATAAATAAACATTTCTATGCACACAAATGTTCGCTCTGGTAGAAATCAAACCCACGTACTATTGGGCAGCGGACAAACTACTACACCAACAAGGACGCCAGTCAAACCCACTACAAACAAACTACTACTCCAACGAGGACGTCAGTGTCGTCAGTTATTGTGAAAACCGCCACCAAAACCATTGTTTGGCTTAGAAGGAGGATAAGCTAACAAATAGATAGATAATAGACTGTCGTGGAAAGCGGCTTTAGTTTTAAACTACATAGATTAGGGAAGAGGTAAAGATGGTAAAGATGGTAACAAGCAAACTTGTCAAAAAGGCAACAGATAGCTTCATTTTGTTCTTATTATATATATTGAAAAAAGACAAGCCCGCTGAGTTTCTTGGATCCGGATCCGCCGGATCTTCTCAGTGGAGGCCGCGTTACGATCCGGTGGAAGTTGCAAAAAATGACAATATGTAAGAGCCCCCGTGAGGCCTATGCATAATAAAGAATTTTGACTTTGACACCAAAGTTGTTCATGTCTATAAATTGGCAAGAACGAAATTGTCAAAATAATTATTTATATACTAAGTACCTATACGGCAATTTATTATATCTGTAGTATTAATAGTTAATGTATAATTATAAATTCATATTCTATTATAATTGTTACTTTATATTAAAAAAGTATTTCAAACTTAAATGACAAGCGGAATTAATTAATATTCATTTTCCAAGTCAATGACCAGACCAGATATAAAAAGTTGTTTGTGCTTAATTAATATGTATACAGTGTGTTTGTCAAATAGTGATTAATAATAATAATAAATAAATAGTGTTTATTATTTTAATGACATTAAATTTTAATTGCCAATTCTTTACGACCTTAAAATTTGTCATTACCGAATTACTTTAATAGCGGATTACCTGTATTAGTGGTCATGTAATAATTTAGTATTTTAATTTTGGCAAATACATTAATCATCTTCAAGGTGACTATGGCCGTTATCATGCAGCTAACAATAAAAATCTTAGTAAAATGTATACCGATATGATAATGAAAAAGTAAAAGGACGAAAATTCCAGGAGTACCTATCATAGGAGATGGGTATAATTATTACAAAAAATAGTGCGAAAAAACTATAATTATTTTAAAAAATGATAAAAATAAAATGTAATAAATCGTCCAAAGAACACATCCGTCATCCACAGCGGCCGGCGACATTGACAATGGCTCGTCTGAATTCGAAATGCGGCCTTGAAGCGAATTCGGCGCTCGACGGACGCGCGCGGGCGGCGGGAAAACGAGATCGGGTTTTTTTTATATTCGATAGATTACTTACAGTTCAGACGTGCAGAATAGATTATTCGATTCGACGTGCAAAATAAATTTAGTTACGTGTCGATGCGGGAAGCATGTGACGTAAGGTAGCAAGTTTTTTCCAAGACAGCAGAGCTTGCAATAAGGTTTTCTTAATTAAGTATGTAGATTATTTGTTACTTATATGAAAATGGTATCGAATTAGCAACTTTCCTTGCCACAGGAAAATAATGCTATTCAAACGTGGAATGTATAGCTTAGGTCTTCTGAAAGATAGTCTGCGGAAGTATAAATCTAGTTCCCAACACAATTCTTTTGAATTTTTAATCGAGCATTTGTAATTTAATAGGATCCGAATTGAAATGAAACTAATTTTACGGATTATTATGTGTAGTATTCGCATAAATATCAGAAATCATTAGGATCCGAATTAAAAAAAAATAGCCAAGTCGGTACATCGCAAATCCGAGCCCCAACAAAGTTATCTTCCTGATAATTTATTTGTTTGGTCTCTCATAGCCAGTTTTAACGACTGTTCCATAAATGATTAGTTGGGTAAGAAACGTCAGGCAAAGTCGAACCACCACCGATAGCAGATAGGTGACTGTTTAGTGACATTTAAACTGAGCGACTCCAAGTTTCGGAGGGCACGTATAAAGTCAGTTCCAGTTGTTGTCATCTAGATAGCTGCTATCTGGATGAAAACAACCCTCTATCTTTTCTTCCAGTTACCTTTATGCCTGTGACTTGGCTTTACGACTGTGACTTGGCTTTACGACTGTGACTTGGCTTTACGACTGTGACTTGGCTTTACGACTGTTGCAAAGGCCTAAAGGTAACTTGTAGAACTCTGACACCAGGTTTGCCCCTAAAAAAAACAAAAAGTTTCGAATACTAGGATTACTAGACCTTTTTTTTTAATAAAATGTAAAAATGGTGTGTAAAAATTAATGCATTCAGAAATTTATCAGGAATGATAATGTTTCGGCATAATTGAGGATGAATATAAGCTCGTGAGATAATTTAAAGATATTGTAACAATAATATTTGGTTGCTTATATTAACATAAATTAATTATACCTACACGTGTAACAGATAAAGTTAATATTATGTAATAATGCAGAAGTAGTATGAATAATATAACAGGAATGTTAGCCGAAAACGGATTATATATATTTTTATTACAATTACTATTGGCATAAATGGCTTTACTAAAAAAC
The DNA here is from genome assembly GCA_911728495.1 of Furcula furcula. Classification (NCBI taxonomy): domain Eukaryota; kingdom Metazoa; phylum Arthropoda; class Insecta; order Lepidoptera; family Notodontidae; genus Furcula; species Furcula furcula. The sequence goes on along the minus strand of OU452267.1, from coordinate 12,267,535 downwards.
TTACTATTTAACACTTGAATAGGTTTTTTATATTAAAATAAATATAATTGTCCTTAAAGACGGCGACATCATCTAAAAATAGTACGTAATTCAAATTTGTGATAATACAGTTGAAATTGCGAAGGTTAAAGACGAAATTGTAAGTCAATATTTGGTGAAAAAATAAATTCATGGTCAAATCGGTGGACCAAGTAAACAGCAATATAGGTACCAAAAGAATACATAAATAATGGAATATTTTACATTAAATATGCAATGGTAAGAAATATCTTTCAGTGACATTGAGGTCTTTAGAATATTTTTTTTTAAATTGAAGACTACGGTTCAAAACTATTAGGTAAATAGATGGAAATTGTGAGTTGAAAATAACCTATTACAATAAAAAAAAAACATATAACAAAACCTGGCTAGCCATGAATATTTTTAATAAGAAAAATGGATGACATATTCAATATAACCACCAATTTTGGCAATGAAACTATTGCTATTAATTTAATGCACTTTACCAAAAATTTCTGTTTTTTTATTATTATTTATTATGTACGATTTACAAAAAAATATATGAACGTATAAAATTGACTTAACCTTGGGAAAAATAAACAATTTTTGGTAATCATATCATGCAGATAACGTGTGTAAACTTGATTGATAGAAACGTGGCGCGAAATATTTGACAACAGTTAAAAATATCAATGAATGTTTGTCCGTCTATACATTTTTAAATATTATAAATATCAATTATAAATATCATCTTGTAAATTTATTCTGATGAACTGTAATTCACGATGTTTCAGGCAATTAGATAACTTATATTTCATATTATACAAAAAACAATATTACTTATTTAGTTAATGTTTTTTTTTTGTATTTTGTAAAAATACATATCACATTATATCTATTACAAGAACTGCATTTATTAATAAAAATATTGCTATTATAAAACTTTTTTGCAACAAACTGGCTGATACAATATTTTTATAAAATTATCAAAGCACCGTAGCATACAAATACTAGTATTATTGAAACTTACATAATTTAAATCCCGAGGGTCTTTATCAGTCGGCCTTGTAACGCTTTAAGAATCTACCGGGTCACGGTGTTATCTCAATACACATAAATTATGTATATACTATACTTCAGACTAGAAGTCGTAACTGACTTTTTCGCAATAAATATTCTATATTTTTTTATTTAATTATTTCAAATAATTGGGCGGATAATAAGTACGCTCAAAAGTCATTAATAAATAATCACATACATATGCAGCTAGTATATGTTTACACCAAGTCCCTTGCGGGATAAGCAGAGTGAACCGAGGAAAATTGATAGGGCAAGCCGATTTGCCCCCTCAATACTGGGTCCCGTCTGGGACTGAGACCCTCTTATTTAGACATCAGCCCAGCCTGATATAACCACCTTGGTGTAGTGTTCTTATAATAAGTAGTGGTCAATGATCTATTAGGAGTTGCTGCCAGCGGGGTAGCTGAGGGTTCACTGTTTTATGGTGGCCCTAACTATCGCATTGGGCATTAGACCTGTAATGATAGTTTTAAGGATTGAATAAATAAATAAAATAAAAAATAATAATAAAAATTAAATAGTTTTTTCCTTGAATTTAGGGAAATTAATTAAGATGTTACATTTATGATATTATGGATGACATTTGAATAAAAAACACATGGTTTGTTATTTACTTTAAAAACGATGGTTGAATAAGAACTTACTGTCTAATCAGATTTACCGTCTTATAAGATGAGCATTGGTTTTGAGTATTTAATACCTAAAGCTCATAAACAAAAGATAAAATCGTTGCGGAAAACAACAGGTATTAAAATATTATCAGTTTGTTAAAACTACGACTTAAGCACAATAGCACCTCACACTAAAACCTTTTTGGTAGTGATGTGCCGGTTTATACTTTGTACTATAGGAACGATCGTGAAGACAGTATACGTACTTGTTACTACACAGATTTTTAAATTACAGAATCAGATATAAACATCTGTATTGAAATTTTTAATCACGTAAATTAGTTTCCAGTACTACAGATCACAATTGGCCAGGTTTTGTGATGTTCAAGTATAACTTTAGGCAAGATCTTCTGCCTGTCGACATGATGGGTAAACGGGTAACCGGTAATAAGAAATATTAATTAATATGTTCATTTTAATACCACGAACTTTAATTAGATAAAGTCAAAGGTATTAAAAATATTGTAGTTTATACTCTAATACTTGAGTATTGTAATTTATTCAAGTACGTACTAGTTGCACATCACTACGGGCGATGTTGACCTTGGCTGTACTCAAGGTTCATCCGTGCTCATCAACTAGACACTTGAGGCTTTCATTTATTGTCGAATTATAGCATTAAATATAATTATTTGCTTAGTAATATGTCTAGGAAGTCATATGTTTATATAAAAAAAAGTAGTGTAATTATATTTTGCAATTAAATTATACTTTCAACATAAATTATTATGAAGAGTCACAATTTTTGTCTAAAATTAAGTACTTATGTGTACTTATATTAAGTAAGATCACTTAATTTGTTCTTCGTAGTCAAGTTTTTAGCATATTTATACCAGCCAATAGGCTGGTATAAATATGCTAAAAACTTGTATTTTTTTAAATGATTTACATTATATACATACTTATAGTTTCTTTAAAATTATGTATATTTAATAATAACGATATATTTTATTGGTTGAAAAAGCATCGGAATTATTAATGTGACATGCTAAAATAATTACTACCTTAATATCAAAATGCATAATAAGTTTATAGTTGCGTACTTATATGACAGATACATCCATGAAGAGCTCTTTATGGAATCCACCTGTAGAATGCTAAATCTTAAACGGACTATAGACAAGTTTAGTCAGAATCTGCGAAGACAGCGATCAAATTGGACTTGACTATGTTTTCTTATTAGTATTAAAAAAGTTACTTCAAAAATTGGGTCAGAAACTTAACATTTCAATATACTTGTTTTTTTGAGCTATCACCGCTTTATCTTGGGGTTCCTTCTTTTAGCGTATGCTTCCTTCTTTAACAGATAGTACACCATAAGTATTGTTTCCGAACTAACTTCCAACAAAGACTTTAATCTCTTTAACTTCTTTTATAAATTATTAAAAAATGATTCTTAAAATCTTGATATTACTTTATTGAACAAAAATAATTGTCCGTCCACTCCTTATAGTGGATGGACTATTAAAATAACAGACCCGTGAAGAAACTAAGAGTAACAGAAACAAATGTTTGAATAATTATCAAACGTCAAAGGTTTGATATAAGCTAGTACAAATACTGACGAAACAAGGAAGTGATAAGCTTTACTAAATAAACAATATTTTTATAAGGGCACTCGATGGCTACCATGTTTATTCTAAGCTAAAAGTACACTTCAACTACTTTGTATAAATAACATGAAATGTTAGTCAAATATTTAATAGACACGTGTAAAAATGTATGCGAGATCACAACACTGATGGAGTTGATTTTCTGTGTAAAGATAGTTTATAACCTGGAAAGCGACATAAGCTAATTTTTTTTTTTGAAAAAATATGGAAGGGACACGGCACAGGATCCAATTGGCGTTTAAATGTGCATTTATTATGGGATTTGTTTTTCCAACAACAACAGTAACTATTTTATCATAGCTCAGGAATGTATATTCTTATTAGTAATAAATAGTATAGTGATTTAATACTATTCTTTGATTTGAGGAAAAAATCCCAGATAAGGAATCACATAACCACAATTATAATTTTAATTTTATAATTTTTATAGCAAGGTCATGATTTTGAAACAGTCATAATAATCGTGAAGCCACGAGTTGAAGAGCTTAATAGTTCAAATACAATAAAAAGATCGTTATAGTTATCGTCGTAAGATTAATAGTTTTATACACGGAACCGTGTTGCATCGTGATTTTTTTAATGATGATGGAACTTATGTGCTGCGAAGTAGAATCGCAGACTGACGTCAAACGGTTGAAGACTTCCGAAAGATTCAAGGTTTGGTAGCTTTGGTTACACCATTCTGTTCTACTAATAAAATAATCGCTGGCCATAGTCATCATTCCGAAGAAATTAAGTATTATCATTTTTTACACTTTTTTTTTAAATTTACATGACATTATATAATAATTAATTTAAAAAGTAAAATCAATTCCGAGATACGTTACATAATTAACTAAAATGATTATCATCGTAACTAACCTTTTCCTCCTGAACTGATTGCCCGCCGTTTTCCGAGAGTGGTGTCGATGGAGCACTGTATCCTTTAGGTCCATCATCTTGAGGTGTCATTTGTCTCTGAGCTTCGTTCTCCTGTTCATTCCTTATATCATGCAGGCCACTCTTAAATTCTGATAATCTTAAAACGGACGGTTTTATCTCCGGCATCTCATCTGGATGTTCGTATCTTCTCAGATCTGCTAGATTTGTTGCTAAATGTCTATGATGGTCTATTGGCGGTGGAACTCCTATAGATCTAAGGTGTTCTATACTTCTATGAATGTGATAATTGTCTACTGGTATTTCAGCCATTAAAGGAGAGTTATGGTAATCTAGTCCGCCACCGTCAGGCCTGTAGTCGATAGTCCTACCTTCCATCATCTTGATTATTTTTGTTTATTTATTCTATCTAATTTGTAAAATTACTTCTTTCTTTTTGTTCAGTTATTTGGCACTTATAAAAATACGTGTCTTATCGTTTTCAATATTAATGTCATGGAATTGTTCCGAGATCTTCCGTTTTCATTAGGCTGCAAGAATAATTTATGTTTTTTGTACATTCTTTAATACTTCCACTATAATCCAAAATGTTGTAAGTACAGTTATTGAGCAATTCATTTATAATATGAACAACCGAATTTTGTTAGCTGTTCGACTACTTGTAAGTAAATTTGACGAGTAAAAAACGATGGCGGTTTTTTAGCGAGCAGGTGACGAGTCCCCGCGTAGGTTGTGTCAATGATCTAGCCCGTAGCCCACATGCTGCATCGAATAAGGCTTCGATAATCACATTGCACAGACGTGCCTACAACATGTGCGCACTTAAAACGTAATTACTGTTCATACCGATGGTTCGTACATACCTACTAATTCTAATAGCAACAAAACAAATCGGATGGATTTTATTTTTAAATTCAACGGATTATTAAAATGTGAGAATTGTACGATAATTACATTTGATTGGCCAATTTTGTAATTTTTTTTGTTAATTTTTGTATCGTGATAATTTAATAAAAATAATTGTAACTTGTTTACTAAATTCATAGTTTTAATATTTCCGTTACCATCTGTACGAGGTAGGAGATCAAGTTTAATATACTGAATGCTGGGCTGCCGGAGATATAATTGCAGGTCTAAAAAATAAAACAAAATAACACCACGGTTTTTAGAAGTGCTACACAATATTTACTCTTATTGCGTTTACATAAAGGTGTATTTAGACTTTTCCCACTTGCGGTTATGGGTTATTTGGTGATGTATAGAACGTCTCACGGTTGATGGAGTCCAAGATTTGTAATTTCTAGTTTGGTCCATGGAAGAGGTTCTGAGCGAGAAATTAGCTTTTTGATAACATCTACTTATGTTAAGCACGGAATCAACTTATAGGCTTTTAAAGCTCAAATCAGCTATTGCCTTTCCAAATTAAGGATTCATTAAAAAAAATACTTATATTATTGACAACATTTTACTTCATTTTTTGAATTAATTATTCAGTGAGTTTGCATTTTTTTATGTTAACTAAATAGTTAACATAAAAAAAATAAATTAAAATTAAATAAAAAAAAAAAAAATTTAAATAAAATTAAAAATACAATTTCAAACATCACGTAGTTTTCTAACGTTCATAGCGTCAAGATAACTTTTTTCCACCGCACAACTTGTCAAGTGTTTTTATACTTTTTTTTTTATAAATCACTTAGCGTTGTCAAAACGTGCGTTTACTGAGAAGTTAATGGATCACAAGTTAGTGAAGCGTGCGATACAAGGTTACTTGACAAGAAATATTCTGATCTTGGATAAACGTTTCTAATTTACGTAGATGCTTATTGGGTAAAAAAAAATGTTAACTACCTATACTAAGTATGATAACGAAATATTCCAAACATTTTCAGTTGGTGATAAAAATATTAATAAAAGTAAAATTTTATTTTTGATATGAATATAAAACTATACGAAAAACATTAAATAAGTATGTAAACACCTACTGACACACATTTACATTTTGGTACCAACTGCGAACACATGAAACACACTAGAAGTTTGACGGGTCCGTTGGTCTAGTGGTTAGACACCCTATCCGCTAACCGATGGGTCGTGGGTTCGATTCCCACCAAGTGTCTGGGTGTTATTTCTCTATATAAGTATGTATTTAAAAAAAAATGTATATAAGTATTAGTATCAGTTGTCTGGTTTCCATAGTACAGGCCTGCCTAGTTTGGGATCAGATGATCGTGTGTGGATTTTCCCAAGATATTATTATTATTATTACACTAGAAGTGTTTTATGAAAATTAATATGCGACGAGTATAAGTAATATTTTTAATTTTATTTTCAATTAGAACTTTTTCGAATGTAAAAAAAACACTACCTACACGCCATATTGTATAATAAAAATAATTAGCTGTTTTTTTTTTTTTTGTTATTTTGGTAATTTAACTTACAATTTAGGTACTTGGGTGCTTACAACATTTTGGACATTTATAAAAATGGTAAGTAATAATTTTGGTAGCAGCTCAACTATTTTATTTGGCTATAGCTAGTCTATATTGACAAAATAAATGTTATCAAACAAAGAACACATAAAGCAACAGATCGCAAATCAAGTTAATTTGAAATTAACGTCACGGTACACTGTCCGAAAATATTTCCGTATTTATAGTCCGGGCATTATTCAAGGTCGAGTTTGACAGACGGCGACCGGCCCGACTCACAATTACAACATACACCTCAGCCGGGAGGGATCTTACGTAAATTTCCTCTCCCCTCGCGGGGAGTTCTCCCCAACCCTCGCCCATAGGGCGAAGCGTTAGACCTGCTACCAAATTAATTAGATAAAAAAAATACCTGCTCACTATCCAAAAATCTTCACAAATCACCAACTATATCACCATAATAAATCACAGTTTGTTCCTATACTATAATGTCACTAAAAATATATCACATAATAAGGGTAACACTAACGTCACAACACGTCCGAAAGGCAACAGTCCAAGGCTCGATCGCCAAAATTACTCAAAATATCCACGTGCTCCTTGCAAATAAACATTTAAAAAATGCCGGCGAAGAAAAAAAAATGCGCCAAGCCGTGCTCTTGACCCTGCGGTAAAATTATGAATGCCGGCCGTCTTTACTAGGATCCAAATTACCAGATTTTTTTGTGCTCAATATTTTAGTGTGCTATATAATATATTATAGTTATGGGTAATCCACACGTGATGGAGCACTCTGTCCCTTTCGCACTAAGAGATTCGCGCGTGCACCGGCCTGCAGTAGCGCGAGTGTGAGCACTGCTCAAGACGACATGTGGTCGCACAAAAAGCCGGCCTTTGTAGACGCAATGTTGCTCAGTTAAAGAACTACGAGCCACCACCGGCCACTCGCATCACAAAAATGCAATACAAAACGCCCGCTCGCCCGCCTTTAGACCGACGCGGCAAAAACGAGACTGAAATTCAGATCTATAGTAGAAAAAGTGAACTACACCGCGCGAGGGGTACACTAACACATAAAAATGAAAAAAATCACACGAACGACAACATCGGCAGTTGAGCTTAAAAAAATGGAGTGGGGAGTGGTGAGGCTGCTCTGACGCATAGCCGCGTCTCACTCCGACGGCGTGAGGCCGCACTCACACACAGAAGCGGTGGTTAAGCGAAAAAAATGTGTACACATTTTTTTTATTATTCACGATTTTTATGTGTGTAAGTGGGCTTAGTGCAAAGGAGACGGCACGAGGCGGGCGCCGCACAGCCTGCGAAGCAGAAGCGGGACAGCGCGCGTCGCCACGTGCTCGTCCCTTGGTATTAAATAATAATTAAAATGGCTACAAGACCGGCGATACGAGGACTGTTCGGTAGACGATTTTTTGGACGAGCTTTTGCCTTTTTTGCTGAGCTTTTTGCGGAATCGACGAAAACGAGGTAAGACGCGTTAGACGCGTCACTCATACAGAAAAAAACCGCAGGCCGATTGACACATAATAAACGAAATACGCGCAGAAAAAGTCGCGCCGGGAAAAAAAACCAAGGACGCCGCGCGCGAAAAAGAAGTTATTGATTAAAACAGGGCTGTCATTGACCAGACGTAAATGAGGGTGGTTAATTGTATGCAGCAGTGGATCCGGCAGGAATCGATTACTCAACGCCTTAAAGGAAAGAATTTGAATTTAAAAACAATGTTTGCGAAGACACTGCTGATGCTGAACATAATGAAAAAGACCCGTTGCGTGGTGCGTCAAAAACGTAAACTTAGATTGAAAAATAGGTAACAACCGAACAGAGTAGAAAGTATAACAGGATGTAATACTAAAAAGAAAAGTCATCAAATTTAATCAAAATTACCTACTTCCTAAAACTAAAACCATGTAATTTATATTTTCACGACCACTATATTTTCTATTTTGACAAAAAAAAATATTAATACAATTTATTTTGACCTTACTACGAATCCTCAGAGATTGGCGCGGTAAATTTTTAAGGTAATAATAATAATTATATTAAAAGTTTTTTTTCACAAATTCTTAATCATACATGAGGTACAATAAACGAAGGTTTATTAACACAAAAAGAAAGAAGAAGAAAGGAATAAAGTATTTCAATGAAAGACACAGAGTTGACTTTGATTCTGTAAAACACAAATTAAGAGTTATCAATGAAGCTTAATTCTTCTCTGAAATATAAATATTAATTACAAAGAGCAAACTAGCAATCAATTCATACCAGATGGCTATATTGTTGGCTATAAATTAACTTCTTTCTTTAAAACATTCATAAGTATTATAAATAGAAAGATTTGATACACGTACAAACTAGCTACCATTTAAAACTAAACATACTTAATGAAATAGGAAAAAGTTCTACTATTTAATAAATAGTATATATCTTGTTAAACCATTTAGTTAATATTATGAAAAAAGACATAACATAACAATTTCGAAGTAAGTATACAACAGTAACAAAATGGATAAGAAACTTAACCTGCCTCAAATACTTTTATATAATATAATCTACTGCGCTCTGAAATTATTTGAACATAGCTTTATATGTTTGGTGGATTTTAAGTTTTTGCTACCTTTTTTTTTTTTTTTTATAATAGATAGGTTTGCGCTTGACCACAATCTCACATGATGGTAAGTGAAGATGTGGTCTAGGATGGACCGCGCTTACCCATAAGATGCCTGTTCACTCTAGACTTGAATACACCCAAGTTATATTTATCTGGGAAAACGTCGTCCGGGAGGGTATTCCACAGCTTGGCCGTGCGCATGAGAAAAGAAGAAGCGAAACGCTTAGTGCGGCAAGTTGGAGTACCTATGCATCAATCGCATACATCCTATAGATAGATGAATGATCCAGCTCGAAAAAAATCAAAATATAAGTAAATACGGGCGGAGTTTTAGGTAACAGTGACCTTATATCGTTGACCGCACCACGAGTGTAAAGCGTCACTTTGTAAAAATACAGATTGTAAAAATAAAAAACAATACAAATAGTTACTCTTTACTTAATCAAAATGTATTTCTTTCATACATACTTTATTTTGCAAAGTCATCTTAAAGGAAAACAATTTGAAATTTAGGCAGATATAATAGACATTCCATTCTTTTAAATATCAATCAAGTTACAGATTCGCCAAACTACTTACTAAAAATACCCAATTTTTCAATATACAAAATATTATAATTTAACAGAAAAACCATTTTAAATTTATAATAATAAGAATATGCGCTATTATGGGACTGGACAATGGCACTGCAAGTGACCAGGAGGGGACTACATGGCATTGATTCATTCCTGCTATGCATGATATCAACGTACTTCTACAATAAAAATAAGAGCAGATGCGCGTGTGGTATTAAAAATAACGATTTTAAATATTACCATATTCAATTCCGGACGAAACTTAACGTGCCAGATATAATTATTTATAAAATGTATAATTAGTTTGCAAAATCGGAGTATGGATTCAAAAATGTTTTTTTTTAAATTGCAAGCTAATTTAAAGTTTACATAAAAGTAAACTAAAAAAATAAAGTGAACAGATAAACAAAAAAAAATTTTTCACGTATCTTATTAAAAAATCGTGTAAATATAATTTAAAAAAAAATGTGTTTTAATTATATTGATGAGAAACACTCTTGAACTATGTAGGTAAAAGTTAATACCATTAAGAAAGTCTTTGTAATCACGAGTATAGTCATTTTAGTAAAAATAAATATTACAAAATGCTTTTAGGCGATGTTAAAACATTGCAGACTTTAAAGAAATATGAAAAAAAAACAAATAAAAATAGAGCAGCAATAATGGCCAAAGCTGTAAAGTTCGATCGTTTTACGACAACAGTCAGCAACACTCAATTACACTGTCATAAAAAATGAACTTCGAAACTTTCAATTTTACGAAGGTCATATTTAATTACGTCACTGTTGTTATTAATAAGTATTTAGTGTTATTATTAAGCTATAAGCAACTTATTATTATTGTAACTTATTTTTGGCATAACTACCAAATTTTATAAAGTTTAATTTAATCGCACTATAATTTTTATAAAAAATAATGTTAGTAAAAGGACAGTAAGTAATAAAATAAGTTATCTAAATTATTTTTATTTAAGTATTTTAATTATAAACACAAAAAAAGACACATAACTGGAAAGACGTTTTGTACTTTTACAATTTTTTGTACTTTTGTCATAATTTTAGTCCATTTTAACACGTGATTGCGTAACACTTTTGTTTTCAACAAAAGGGTTGTTTTTCGAAACTTCAATTTCATTCGTCCTTGAAGTTTTTTTAAGCTTAAAGTTTTTAAAGTGGGTGCCTTATTCATATGCATTAAACTTCTTGTACAAGTACCCTAGTAAGGGGTTTTGACAATCGTATGAATAGATTTTTTTTCTATTTTGATTTCCTAATCACCTGTTTTGGGCGCGGAAGCAGGATGTCAGATAATCTTTTGATATTTTTTTATTATTATTTTATTATTACTAACAAAATCTTTTGTTGGTTATGCTTAACAAGTGTTCGTGAATTAATGTCATAAACAAATTTATGTGTGAAGAACTCAAGTACCTACCTTTAGCTTTATAAAAATGATTATGATCTTAAATTAGTATTTTCATAAGAATTAAAAACTGAGCCTGTATGATTTCAGTTACTAAATGTTAGGCCACTTCCGGAGGCGGGCGATGCAATCTAGGCCCTTAACATCGGAACCCTTCAATAAAAAACTCTGCTGCTTGGCAGCAAAATATCCGATACTGCTGTGGTACCAATCTGGACGATACCTTGCACCTTTTTTGTATGAGTAGTACTGTTGGCCGCAGATGGCCATGACAGCTTCACCGGGCAAGAGGGCGCTTAAAGCGCTCCAGCCAGACGAGTTGGGGGTTGCGACTAGCTCAAGGGCACCTCAGGGAGGCACGGCCTCGGCTTGGGCTGACGCTTAGAGAGTGTGAGTTTACCACTGGTTCACAACGCACCCTCACTGAGAAGAACCGCCAAGAAACCCAGCGGAGGGATGCATGTCAAGGTCGCATGCATACGACCCTGCGGACTGGACTCAGCGGCGATATAGTTTCCTAAAGCAAAGCCTTCCAAAGAAAGATAGATTAGATTGCGATTCTCTACGTGTAGTAAATACACACTACAAGGTTAACAAAAGATTTTTCTTTTTTGAGCAGTGCTCTATGAAAAATCGTTCTTCTAGCGGCTGATGACCAGCGTAGCCGTTTATAGGTCTCAAGGCTCTAATACTAGGTGCGTATGGTTTAAGCAGCTGTTCCACCTTGCCATCTAAGAATGCATTGCCCCTTACCATCAGACTGAATCGTGTCCAAACTATTTAATAATAATGATACCAGCCCTTGTTATGTCCCACTGTTAAGCACCTCCCCTCACGATTATCTTAGGCCATAGTCCACCACGCTGGCCAAGTGCGGGTTGGTGGACTTCACACGTCATTCGAAAGCCAGTTAGACTTTCTCAGACATGCAGGTTTCCTCACGATGTTTTCCTTCACCGAAAGCTAGTAACAATCGCACAAAGACGATTCACACATGATTAATTAAAGCTATCAATGGTGCCGGGTTTCGAATCTGCGTACCTTGTTTCCAAGGCAAGCGCTTACCCACTAAGCTGTTACTGCTCAATCAACCTAGTATATAGAGAGGAAAAAATGTAACAACTCATATGCAGCTAATTTCTGACATCCACCTATCCTCATCATGGAACCTGTATTTCGGGGGTCCGCCATTTTGATCTACTCAATCTATAGCTCATCACTATAACGATCATATTACAACCAATAACGACGCTACTGAATCAACTTTAGAAACCATTGCTGCAAAAATCGTTACGAGTGTAAATGATATTTGTATAGATACAGCGATGGATGGTGTTGCCAACGATGGAATAGGGCAATTGGTTGGTGAGAGAAGTATCGTGGTGGAGGGGATCGCGCGTGCAACCATCCTGTCATCCATCACGCGAATGCTTGGAACCGGATTCGAATTAAGACGAGTTTCGAGACTAAGACCAATTTTTTTAATGCGTCTGTCTTCATTACGCGATGTGAAGTCGGTACTAATAATAATAAAAACGTTGAAAACTTCAATAGCCCAGCATACTGCTTGACCTCAATTTTCTATGTTTTCTATACTTATAATAAAACTGTAACAGGTCCAATTATGTACATTGAAGATATTTTGAAAATTATATTTGGAGGGCATTCTATAACCGATACTGAGGCCGAAAATGTATTTTTTTTAATTTTTGTCTGTCTGTCTGTCTTTCTGTCTGTCTGTCTGTCTGTTTGTCTGTATCACGGCTGCGCATCACGCCGAAACTACTGAAGGGATTCAAATGAAACTTGGCATGATTTGAGATTAAGATCTCAAATCATGCCAAAAGTAGTAACGGGATAAAAAGTATCCTATGTCCTACCTCGTAGTAAGCTACGAGGTAGGACATAGGATACTTTTTATCCCGTAATCTAGCACGGTTCTTTTGGGAGAGGGGATTAAAGTCAAAATGGGTACTTGGTTATACGCTTGGTCCGATTTTATCAATTTTTCTTCATAATTATAATAATTATTAGTAAGGGAACACACATAAAGAGTTGTTATCAAGGTTTTGTAATCGATCGGGTTGAGCAACGTTAGGTAAGGTCATTAAATAGATGGGTGACCGTTTAACGCCATTTGAACTAAACGGGTCCGTGCTTTGGAGAGCAAGTAAAAAGTGGGTCCCAGTTTTTAACCGACTATAAAAAAGGACCGTTGGGGAAGAAAGGTTCTCGAGTGGCGACCACGAACCGGAAGACGCAGCGTTGGCAGGCCTCCCACTAGGTGGGCAGACGACATTGTGCGCGTCGCAGGTAACCGGTGGATGCAAATAGCCAATTGTCGTTCATTGTGGCGTTCTAAGGGGGAGGCCTATGTTCAGCAGTGGACGTCTTCCGGCTGATGATGATGATGATGATGATAAAAAAGGATGTTATGTATTCGATGCAAATGTCTGTAAAGTTTAGCTAACGTAAAAATAGCGCATGCGGAGCAGCGTGGGTCAGCTAGTTTGTAATAAAAATGTCCTCCTGACCGATACGAAGACAGCAGCCGATCTTTCACAAGATCAGCCATCCACGCGAAAGATATCACAGAGCAAAAGTGCTTGCGTAGTCATAACTGCATCCTCTTTTTTTTGCCATTAAAAATCCTATGGGTGGGAAGACCAATACGACCTAGGAGAGGTCAGGCGCAGGACTAACTTTTACGCATGGATCATCTTACTTTCTAGACAATAAAGTGTGTGTAATAGTGAATCGGCGTGCATTGTCCCAACCAGTTAGAAAAAAAACACAAAAATTTGTTGCTCCCCGCGGGGTTTCAATCTGCGATCTCCAGCTTGCAAAGCAAGCGGTTTTTCTTAGTCTATTTCCTTATACCTAGCAGCAGTGATCCGGTATGAAAGGTAGCTGGAGTAATCAGGATTGAGAGACTTAAGCCGGCGTTACCAGGTTTGAGAAACTTAAGCCGGCATTGGAGATCCTCCTCATACACTACTGGCACTGTAACTGTACATAGTACTAATGTTACTCAAACTCAAAAAGAGTTTATTTCAAATAGGCTTAAGGCTAGCACTTTTGAAAGGTCATGTTTTTTTTTTAAAAAAAAGCTATCACCGGATCACGTGGCCTAAACTGAGAAGATCCGGCAAGAAACTAAGCGGGCTTGTCATTTTATCACTTTTTTTTTTAAACTGTATGTCATGTTACAATTAGATCACCGTACTGATCACTATACTGCAGTCTTCTATAATAATAACAATATAGGACAATCCACACACGGTCATATAATCTCAAACTAAGCAGAGCCTGTACTAATTTTATCAGACAACTGATATAAATACTTATACCCTTTCTTTATAAATATATACGTATAGGTGAGGATCGACCTATTGGGTAACAGCCAGGGTGACTAACCACTAGACCAATGGTCCAACAGGACGGGAATCCGCAGGCCAGCACAACTTGCAAGTATTGACAGATAGGTGTGTAGCACTTAGAGGAGATACCACTGGAGAGAGCATGATGCGCTAACCCCCTCTGCCAAATTTTTGGTCATATGGTCAGGTCATTCTTTATTTGTGTGCGTGTATTTTTGAATGTGTTGCGAGTTTATTATAGTGTGGGTATGCGTGAAAGTGTATCTGTGTGTGTTTACTTCGCCTCCCGCACCCCGCAAAAGTGCCACGGAAAATTTGTTCGGGGAATCGACGCGATACTAACTCCTTTGGTACTTTCTCTGAGGTGTAGCATGACGTAGTATTCAAAACCGAAACGTCATTTTCTATACAAAAATGGTGAAATACTACGTCACACTGACGTCATATTTAAACTAATTTACCAAGTTTTGCACGCCCTTCTAAGCCCGCTGGAGGCAGGTATGTCCTAAACTAAGATGTTCCAAATTTTATTATCTGGCATTAAAGCTTTGTTCTACTTCACTCTCACTTGTATTTATATTTTACGACTCTTCCTCAAAAAAGTTTAACAAAGAAAAAGTATTATACTTTCTGATAACTACTGGGCGCAATAAAATAATAAGGCAACAAGTTAAAAAGACGCCGACAATTTGGACTTGGTAAAAAATCTAAACTTTCACTTTTGGATTGTATTTTTTAGCGACGTTTTTGTTTCAAAATATCCTTTTTAGCTACCGACTGAAAATTCAAAGCACAAAAACTCAAATGAAAGGGTGGCAGTTACCAATAACAAAATAAACAATAGAATAGGTTTGTTAAACAAAAAAGCTGAGTTTCTTCAATATGCACCTGGTTTTAAGGATTTTTTTTTTATTTCAATCTATGTTTATTATAATCAAATAAGTTCCTCTTCCTGTCGGAAGATAGGCGCCGTGGTTTTTTACTAGATTCCCTAAAAAAACACCACGAGGGCATTATAAACCTTACACCCTTCATTTAAGAACTATAAAACTTGATTTCGTTCCAAAAGATCGTGGCATGTGTTCGTACAGTCATATTTGTTCAGAATTGTTTCATGCAGATGGCGATATCAACAATGATGGCGTTATAAAACAATACGAAGTTGAATTCGTAATAAAATATGAATAATATGATATTATTATCATAAATTCGTATAATGAAGTAGGAAGTACAATGCTTTGTAAAGATGGAAATATAATAGAGTTAGCAATTTTCGTAAAATTTACATAAAATTACTTACTAACCTTGACTTTGGCCGAATCAGAGACTTACTATTATACAGAAATAGCTTGAATTATAATACAAATAGTTAATAAGACATGCATAAAGTAGGTATACACTTTAGTATTCATTACTTTACTTGGCTATATGTCTAATATTATATTCCATACTAGCAATCCCCTGCGGCTACGCCAGCTATTATTTTTTTCCACCCCATTTAACCCCTTTAGGAGTGGAATTTTCACACACTTTCTTAGTGGATGCTTACATCATAAGTAGAACCTACTACCCAAATTTCAGCTTTCTAGGTCCAGCGATTTGGCCTTTGCGTTGATGAATCAGTCAGTCAGTCAGGACAAGTAATTTTATATGTATAGATTAAGGCGAAGAAATTCCTTGTGGTGAGACAAGATAGACGTTTGTTTGAGGTTAAGTGACATATCTATTAGACAGTTGTTTTCCGTGGGGTGTTCGGGTAAGAATAGCACACCCTCTCATCTCCTCCCGTTGGTAGCCCGTAAGAGGCGAATGAGTGGTGGGATTAGTACCTATAAAAAGCGCAGAGATTATGGCAACCTTCTATATGGGGAGGTCTTTGTTCAGCAATGGATGTGTTTTGGCTGTTGTTGATTTTACTGTCACTCTGAGCTTGTCACTGTTAAATATTTTATATTCCAGGTTCTGTCTCTTAAGCAAAATAAGTTTTTCATCAACAAGTCTTCGTCACAAGACAGCAATTCTCAAACACTTCTGCTTTATGGCAGAATACCTCATATTACAAAGATTGCAATGTAAGGGAAGGCCATTGATCAGTAGTGGAACTCTTTCTGCTGATAATGGTGTGCAGTGTTGTGTTCACCACAATGGTCTCGTGTACAAGAAACCTATAATCCAGATAGATATTTTGAAGGTATTTATGGTGGCGACAACTTCGAGGAAGTTTTTTACCTAGTTTAAGTGTACATGTTTGTAAATAAACTATAAATATATTGTTTCAATAAATGTATGATTATTTACTTTATGGTGGTAAAAGAAGTAAGATTTTGAGTCACAAACAGTTTAAAATCTCACAATATTATTTTCAAAAGAGGATTTGGTAGGATATTAATATGCTAATTTGAAATAACAGATAAAATAAGCATCTTAGTTAGCATACCGTTTTTATCTAAGAAGTCATTAACACGACTATGTAATATATAAATTGGCACGAAAAATGTTTAAAAATACATTTTTGTCTAAATTATTTCCGTAATTACTAATTTTAATTAAGCATAAAAGTCAAACATTAGTTTCAAATTACTAAGTCTATCTCGTTATTACCATTATATAGAATCTCTGCAAATGCCTGTATTCAATTAACTGTCTCAATATAATATTCGAAATCTTGACATAAATCTAAAACTGCATCCGTAGTCCATCCATCGCACCGCGTGACGCCAACACCATCTTAAATACGACCCTTATTTTTTTTCCCTAAACCCTCAGAATGTTCAAATTTCTTTACCTGCACGCATCCCTTGTGTACATCATAACTTATCTCAACTATTTCTATCACTGCAACTTCGACTTTATCAATAACTAATAGAGCGTGTTTCTCATTAACACCATCTACAGTTACGCTATTTACATTCCAAGTATCATCTGCAACATCTTGAATAGCATCCCCTAAAACTTAATGACTTACCGCATCGTAATTAGACATGCAATATTCGTTCTTGTTACTTATTAACAGAGTCTAGTTTTCTGTTATCGCATTAAAATTTTAATCATTGGTTTGGTGGAATTTTGCCACGGGGTTGGAAATGTGCGTTTCTACTATTAAGAAATTTATTGGTATTGCCGCGTCCTGTGGCGACGGCTATAGTTTTAAGGGATCACAAAAGGACATTGGATGGACAACAGATGTCTGAGAGATTAGAAGTTGCTACATTTCAAGACATAACTCCTCGAAGAAATATCTTCGAAATTGTTTAAAGCATATTCCATGAAGAACCACCGAAAACAAATTCAGCTTTACTCATGTTTTATCTAAACAAAATATATCAACGATAAGCAAGATAATTAAAGAACTAAAGTTAAAAATTGTATTAATATAGAGCTTACTTTTATTTCAAGTTAGTTATGGTTCGCGATTCTACCTGATGGTAGGTGGCTGCGGATGGGATCACAGTAGCTTATTAAATATACAAGGAAAAGAAAGGTTCCTGTGAGTTAGTTTTCCAGCAACAAAAGATACGAATGATCTTCCATCTAGGTAATAATATTATTTCTGGGACAATCTGGGACCTAAACTAGGCAGACTCTGTACTAGTAACGAGAAAACTGATGGAATGCATACTTGTATAGATAAATATCGCTCAGACACAAGATGTAAATCAAACCCTACTATTAGCTAGTGGCCAGGGTGTCTAACCACTAGACCAACGGGCCTGTTCACTAACTAGGAACTAGGGGTGGGCGTTCGACGGTCTTTAGCCCTAAACGAATAAACTAGTTTACAGACCATCAAGAAACCAGTCTAATGATAGACTAGTTTATCGGTGGACTATAGTCATAAACGACATTCGACGTCCAACGTCAACCACGAAGTTTTCGTCAACGGTATAAACTAGTGTAACTTTCGACTGTTTTATAAAGCCTCCATCCCATTACTTCTATGAACTTAAGAAACTTAAGAATACAACCTATAGGGATTGAGATATCCGGTACATTTCCGGTATTAATAATGACTGTAAATTTTGTGAGTTTTCGGTGATTCTATTTCTGTTATCTCTGAATAACCATTGAACTATATTCAAGGTTGACCCAATAAACAGCACGAAAAAAAACCTAAAATTTGTGCTAAAAATCAGGAAATTTTACGAAAAGGAATACAATGTTATTCGAACAATAGTGCTCAATCAAACGCAATAAAACTCCTGCGCAGTGTTACGATAGAGCGGGAACAAAAAAACTGCATTACGCATCGTGGGAGCTTTTTTTAATATAAAAAAAGTTAATTTTTTTTTTATATAAAAGACGACTCTTTGTCGTAGCTCAGGTGGTTGGTGTTGAATAGACGAATTTATTGTAAAATCTTATGATATATTGTCCATGTTGATATATTTATAACATATTTTATGCTTTAAGTAGTAGAATAAAGGCGCTTGGAATACGTGTAATGCGTTTTTAACAAAGAACATACCTACATGAATTTGATTAGCAATGATTTACATTCACAATTTTTTTTTTCTAATATTTATAAAGATATACAACGTGTTACAAAATACCCCGTAAAAATATTATTAATCATCAAAGCCAAAAATTTTGTCAACCCTAGGTTAGGTCTTTTAAAATTTTTGTCGTTCCGCGAATTAGGTAGAAATGTAGGTACATTCTGCGTCCAGAGACGGCGGCGCGCGTGTGTCCTGCGCGCGCCTCTCACCCGGACGGAGCATAGCTGGAGCTTGCTAGCCAATATGGTTAAAGAGGATGGCGCTTGCCTTTTTAGGCGAGCTAAGGCCTAAGGAGACGGACCTCGGCGAAGTTTTTTTTTTTTTTTTTTGGGAATGATAGACGCTGTTAACCGCAGATGGCTATTGCAGCTTCACCGGACAATAGGAGGCGAGCGCTTGAAGCGCTCTAGCCTTTACGGCAGAAGTAGCGACGAGCACAAGGGCACCTCAGGGAGGCACGGCCTCGGCTTGGGCTGTCGCTTAAGAGAGGGCTGAGTTTACCACCGGTTCACAACGCGCCCCCACTGAGAAGAACCGGCAAGAAACTCAGTGGGGTGATGCACGTCGTTGCGGTCGCATACGTACGACCCTTCGGCCTCGCCGGCGAGACCGGTGTCTGATAGCTAGTGTAGCATACGGTTGTAGGGGAGGGTTCGGCGCATCCCGGTCCAATAGGACCGTCATGGGGTCAGGAGGGTCGAGCAGTACGTGCCGTGGTCTGCGGCGCGAGTCAGAAGGACTAGCGGCGTAATCGGCGGCGGCGCGGATTAAACTGTTCGCGTGACGGGACGCGGATTCAAAGTAGCGTTTCGACGCTTCTTTGAGGAACTTACGAAGGGGATCTAATTTGAAATCGGAATGCAGATCTACGTTCCGCATGTACCACGGGGCACCGACGGCGCGACGGAGGAAACGATTCTGGATAACCTGGAGGCTATCGATACGGGTGCGGGCGGCGTGTGCGAAAATTACACTCGCGTAAGTCATGATAGGGCGAATGCAAGCTTTGTATAATGTCAACTTATTTCTAAGCGACATTTTACTCCGCTTGCAGAGAAGGGGATACAGGCGACCTAATACGAAAGCCGCTCGATTGCGGACGGACCTAATGTGCGGGCCGAAAGTCATGCGGGAGTCCAAGGTGACTCCGAGGTACTTAACCTTCCTAGTCCAAGGGATAGGGCGATTGAATAGGGATATTAGGACAAGTCGTCTGTTGGGCCGAAGGCTCCGCGCGGAGAACATATTGGCGGGTCCCCGGGAGAAGACCACCGCGGCACTCTTCTCCGGGTTCACCTCTATGCGCCACGTACGGAACCATTGACCCAGGGCGTCGACTGCGGCTTGAAGAGCACGCGTCAAATAGGACATGTTCCTATGGGAATAATAGAGAGCGGTGTCATCCGCGTAAAGGGCGAGTTGGACTCTGCTCGAACGAGGAATGTCGTTCGTGAACAGGCTGAACAAGAGGGGAGAGAGCACGGAGCCCTGAGGGACTCCGGCCTGTATAGGATGGGGTGAAGAAAACGTACCTTCGACCCGGTATCGAAAGGTACGATTCGAGAGAAAGTCTCGTATGATGAGTACGAGCCTATCGGGGACTCCTAACTGGAAGAGCTTGTATATCAAGCCGTTGTGCCAGACCTTGTCGAAGGCCTTGGCAACATCGAAGAATAGGGCGCCTGTGTAGACGGGCTTGGGCTGGTTGAGCCCGGTCAGGATGTGCTCCGTGAGGCGGTGCACCTGGTGGACGCAAGAGTGTCTGGTTCGAAAGCCAAACTGCTCGTCAATAAGGATATTATTAGAACTGACAAAGTCTTTGAGTCTCGCTAATAGCAAGCGCTCATAGAGTTTGCCGAGAGACTTGAGAAGACTGATAGGCCGGTAGCTCGCAGGGCTGCTGCGAGGCTTACCCGGCTTAGGGATACCTACTACATCCACGTCTTTCCATTCGGCAGGAAAGACGCAGTGGGACATGGCTGCGTTGAAGATAGTCACTAAAAGATATATCAGATGGACAGGGAGAACCTTGAGAACGCGATTGGAGATGCCGTCGGAGCCCGGTGCTTTCTTCGGCTTAAGGCCTTTGATCAGGTCTTCCACCTCGGTTTGCGTGACCGGGGAGAGGGATTCGGTGGGAGGGAGTGAGGACCTGCGCTCTACTTCCCTATCCACAAGATCGAGGTGCGCCGGATCGACGGGAGCGGAGCTGGGTGTGCACTGACTCTCTAGAGAGTCAGCGAGAACCTCAGCCTTCTCGTCGTCCTCGAACGCGGGTGGGTCGCCTGAAGGGCGGGTCAAGGGGGGCATGGTAGCTACGGTGTCGGTTTTGAGGGATCTCGCGAGCCGCCAGTAAGCCTGGTGTGACGGCGAGATCTCCTCTAGAAACCCTCCCCATCGAGCCTCCCTGAGTTCCGCGATGCTGCGCTTCACGTCCCTCTGCAAAGCACGCATACGGACCCGATTGGCATCGGTGGGGTAGGAGTCGTACGCGCGAATAGCCGCGTTTTTAGCGCGGACTAATTCCCTAATGTCATCGGGCAGCTTGAAGCGCACAGCATAAAAGTTGTCCGCTTCAACCTGCCGGGAGGACTGGCTGATGGCCGATTTGAGATGATCGGTGAAAGCGCCGATCGCTTGGTCGGTGTCCTGAGGGGACGAGATTTGCGCCGGGAAGCGGGCAAGATTAACCTCGGCGAAGGCGCGAGTGATCTCGAGTCCGCTCCCGCCACAGCGCAAGGCCTAGGTGAGAACACCGGGGGGGATTTAGTCGGACGGCTCGACATAACCCGTTGCATCCGCCCAAGCAACGGGTATGCGAAAGAGTATATCCCCCACGTCAACAAAAAAAAAGGTACTTTCTGCGTAGTTTACTTTTTAATTTTACTGAAATAAGGTTTGCACATCAGTGAAAATTTTTTTTTTTTTTTTACGGGGTATTTTGTAACACGTTGTATAGACCGCCCGTGGGATGTCGGGTAAGAATAGCACCCTCCCATCTCCTCCCATTGGGTGTCCGTAAGAGGCGACTAAGGGAAACCAAGAAGAATGGCAGCAACGTCTTTCTATTGGATCAAAAAAATGGTACTTTTTTATACTACCAAGGTGGCAAGCAAACGTACGGCCCGCCTGATGGTAAGCAGTCACCGCGTCCTATAGATGCTAGCATCAACAGAAGAATCACTAGCACGTTGCCGACCCTTAACATATTAGATATTAAGTCTTTGTGTCCGGTAATGTCACCAGCTACCGTGTCCTTCACACCGGAACACAGCACATACTGCTGCTTGGCGGCAGAATATCTGACACTGCGGTGGAACCTACCAGCTAGTAAAAACTTAACCCTATTCCAGGCGAAATCACTGGCTACCGTCTTCAAATTATAGTAATATTTGTGTAATTAAATAAACTCCAAAACCCAATGGTTAATTTAATAATACAGTACTCGTTAGTAGAACCCTGTCGACCTTGAAATGTCTTGGCTCATTGAGTTACCGATGTTGCGGAGTTTTTTTTGCACAAACACACACACACACACATATAAAAATGCCGACACACGATCAAATATTCCTAATTAGTTTCATATTCATTAGTTTGAATAGGCATTCATTTATTTGATTGTAATGTACTATCGCGGACACGAACGGTGTACCAGTTTACAATCGAAATCGTTTGAACGACGATAGAAAAAGAAAGGTACCACTGCAGAATCATACATTCTGACGCATTTTTGCTATTTTCCGGTGTGAACTGTAGCCGGATAAATTTTGGGCTCAAGTGACTAACAACTAATATCTCAGGTAACAAGCGATACTCAAATGTAACCAAATCAAATCAAATCAAATGTAACTGCCTATGGCGGCTTCGTGTGGCGGGTCACCCCCTTCCCTCCAATATGGTTGAAGGGAGTGATGGCTGCTGCTCGAGTCAACTCGTGCGCGGGTGCTGCTTGGGGGGACTGGTCCGACTACTATCCCTTTGGCCTTTTAGTTTGTTGTACTTTCGTCGTATTTTTTTTTCTGTCTTATTTATTCTTTTGAACGGCAAGACACACTGTCGCTCTGATCTAATTGTAACATGACACACTGTTTAAAAAAGAAAGTGAAAAAATGACAAGCCCGCTGAGTTTCTTGCCGGATCTTCTCACTCGAGGCCGCATTGTCGTAGCTTTTTTTTTTTTTTTTAAATGTCCTTTCAAAAGTGCTAGTGCTAGTAGCGTTAAGCCTATTTGAAATAAACTATTTTTGACTTGACTTGACTCACTTGACTGGGTAGGCTTGTTGCTTACCATTAGAGAAACGATGGTCGTCGTAAAAAGCTATCGTTTATAGCCAGTGGAGTATCAAAATTTGTTGGCGGGGGGCCAAATGAAGATACGGCCTAAAAGTTCACAAGTGAGATTGTTAACATCTTACGTATTTTCGCTTACACACGATCGGGGCCCTTTAGTCCTGGGGCCCCATATAATTGATACGGCTTATATGGCGGTAACTACGCCCCTGCTCATAACTATACCCGGTTTATTTTTAACCGACTTAAAAAAAGGAGGAGGTTCTCAATTCATAGTGTATGTATTTTTATTTTCAAAATCGTAGCAATTAATGTATGAACTCAGGGGGTCAAGGCTGACCGGTGGCCAGCCAAAGACAATTAGGTAGAGTTCATTGTGTCATTTAACCCTACCAATAGTCTTTGGCTGGCCATCGATCAGCCATCACTCCTGGTTGTTTGTACATTTTTAGTGCTACGATTTTGTAAAAAAAAACCCGGGTATACATGACCGGGTAACCGGGTATTCAGTCGTAACTGAACAAACCTCTCAACTTACCCTTCAGCAATATAAGTGTAGTATATGGGAAGCGACGTTATGGACGCCAGTCACACTCACCCTTGACATCACTGACCCGAGATTCGAACTCACGGCCACCCGCAAATCGTCGTTCAATAGACCGAGAAGGACTTGGAAGTAACTATTAAATACTTAGAACTTATTTTGTATCACCTTCACGCTTCTATAATTTCAAGGGATATGCTGTAACTTAACACACTTAAATTCTCGTAAGCTGAATACAAGAATCAGTTTATGATCCGTCTTCTTCTTCTACAGGGGTGTAAAAGAAGAAGACGGAACCTATCTTCATCGAATGAACCACGAAATGGATATATCATGAGACCATTGTCACGTTATGCACGTCTTTTTGAAGTAAAACTTCTTTACGGACGCTTGACTTGGGGAATAAGATGGTGATTGCGTGACGAGAGCGTTACGAAAAGTGTGATCGGGCGAGGCGAACGGAAGTCAGTTCGGAAGTTTTACTTCAATCGTATGGTCTAAAGCACACTCGATTTTTTTAGGATACATACTGTTGGCCGCATATGGCCATTACAGCTTCACTGGGCAAGAGGAGGCGAGCGCTTATAACACTTAAGCCTTAAGGGCAGGGGAAGCGACGTGTTTAAGAGCACCACAGGGAGGCACGGCATCGGCTTGGGCTGTCGCTTAAGAGAGAGCTGATTCTACCACACTGAGAAGTACCGACAAGAAACTCAGTGGAGTGATGCTCGTCGTTGAGGTCGCATACGTATGACCCTTCGTCCTCGCCAGCGAGACCGGTGTCTGATTGATTGTGTAGCCATACGGAGGTTACGAAGTCATGGCGGCTGATATGGACGGTTCCTCTTCAGAGAATGCCGGAAACAAGAGCCACGAAAATTAGGACAAGGTGGATGTTGTAACAAAAAAGATCAAAAGGCAGGCCTAAAAGGATTGGATTGACTGAGAAAAGGGTTTTGGTAAGATGGGAAAGTTCAGTAGTTGTAAAACATTGCGTAATTGTTAAGGAAGTCAATGCTCACATAGAATTACTATACTTTATGGCTCTTGCCTTGAAGATTATGTTTCAGATAAACTTGTTGGATGTCTTCGAAACCACCATGCAAAAGACAAAATAAGTAAACCAGGTGGTAAGTTAGTTATAAAAATGGCGCTGTTGAATTATCAAAAAATATTTAACTAGGTGGCAGTTTGGTAGATGGTGGTAGACCGCCTAGGTATGTTGTCACATTGTTAGATAAGCTTCAGTAAAATAGCAGTATGTAAACATTACTGGATTCCAATGGAAAA
The DNA here is from genome assembly GCA_911728495.1 of Furcula furcula. Taxonomy (NCBI): domain Eukaryota; kingdom Metazoa; phylum Arthropoda; class Insecta; order Lepidoptera; family Notodontidae; genus Furcula; species Furcula furcula. The sequence continues at coordinate 12,242,231 of OU452267.1, read as the reverse complement.
GATACTATAGCTAATGAAATTGTTGGACCCAAAAGACTTAATAACTAAAATGCTCTCCTGTAAAGAACGACATCGCGTACGATCAGGCTAACTTTTTGCTACTCATTGAGTTGTTAAAAACAAATTATATTGAGAAAGCAATAGAAGCCCGCCTTGTTTCGGTTCTCTCGGCCTGTGAAATGCACGTTTACATTTAGACCTGTTGACGATATCAATCTTTACGCAGACGATAGTAGAGAAAGAACAAAAAACGTTTAGGAAAATTTATTCAGGATCGCTTTATTCAGGAATCGATTGAACTACATCAAACAGAACTACTGGGGAAATACATCTAATTAGTTCCATGGCACGAATATCAATGAAACTGGTGGGAATGATCCGAATCCGCAACCTTCACGCGCCGACTACCATTATCCGGTCGTCACAAAGGTAGTTAAGATCAAGATGATGTAAGTTACAAAGATCAGTTAAATTGTTACAGAACTAAATTCGCTTCCTTAAGCTGTACAAAAAAATACCAATAGAACATCCACACAATTAAGAATGGATACCAAATTCGGTATCGCAATGTAATTTTCAATGCATGATTAGTCCGAATATGGATGCGGTATTAGGAAGTGTTCTAGGGAAGATTATAGCATGACTGCGCGCAAAATACTTAGCTAATACAACTCTACGAGATGTATTAGCTTCAATTATTTGGCCAAAGTGTTCCCGGTATAAATATAAATAAATAAATAATAATATCCTGGGACAATTCACACACGGTCATCTGATCCCAAACTAGGCAGAGCCTGTACTATGGAAACCAGACAACTGATACTAATACATATATACTTTTTTTTTTTTATAAGTAAAGCAGTTACTAGTTTAAGGATAAGAATTCCCGGGAGCATACATAATCTACTGTTGAACAAAGCTTTAGAAGGTAAAGGTTGTCATAATACGCTTGGCAGGAGTCTTGGGGATCGCAGTATAGTTTGTACTCCAATAGTAAGACGCTGCTGCCCATTTTCTTGTTTTCCCTTAGTCGCTTCCTACGGACACCCGACGGAAGGAGATGAGAGGGAATTATTACAATAAGAATTTTTTTTATTTTTTTTTATTTAATTACCAAAACATTCTAACAAACATTCTAAGGTTTGTATGTGACACAAAATTCGTTCACGCTTATACAATAAACCACGCCTTTATATAGAACAAACACATACGTACTACATATTTTAAATACATAATATCGTAGCGCACAACTGTACTACATATTTCAAATAGATGAATTATAATTGTGATAGAAAATATTCTTTAAGTTTTAATTTCATATTGTTGACATTAATAGTACAGCTACAAATATAGTATAGTTGTAATATAGTATAGTAGTATAGTTGAATTACATATTTTTAAAGTGACCCGTGGCTGGGTTAGAATTGCATTTCCCCATATCATCCTGTTAGGTGTCCGTAACAGGCGACTAAGTGAAAACAAGAAAATGGGCAGCAGCGTCCGTTTTTTTAAATTTTATTATAATTAAAAAAAAAACTCAAAACTCAAAAATAGTTTATTTCAAATAGGCTTAACGCTAGCACTTTTGAAAGGTCATGATTTTTTTTTTAAAGATGCTACCACCGGATCACAACGCGGCCTCAACTGAGAAGATCCGGCAAGAAACTCAGCGGGCTTGTCATTTTATCACTTTTTTTTTTAAAACAGTGTGTCATGTTACAATTAGATCAGAGCGACAGTGTGTCTTGCCGTTCAAAAGATCAAGTAAGACAGAAAAAAAAATACGACGAAAGTACATGCAAATTACTTATAATATGTTTATGCATGCGTGATACATGTATGTTTAGAACTTGTTACTTAAATATATAAGTACGCAATGTGACTAGCAATGACCGTGACTTTCGTAGAGTGGCAAAAACTTGTTTGACTCTGTATGCCCTGATTGAAGCTACTCGGATCGCGAATAGATGAATTATTTATTATAGTTTTATGTTGATGTGTTATGTTTTTATGTTGTAATTAACAAAAACGGTGAGAAATGTGTGGCAATACCTAATTATTGTTATATAATTCTGCAATATTTCTCCTAATCCAAAGGTCGCCTGGAAGAGATCACTCTTACCGATAAGGCCGCCCATTGTCGCATATCTTATTAATTTGTAACTTTTTCTTTTAATATCTGTATTTTGTGCGCAATAAAGAATTGTCTGTCTCTCTATCTAATCCGTTTACTAAAACTTTCAAATTAAAAAAAAAATATTAATAACCACACGACACGACATATTTTTGTAAAATACTACCAGTTATAGCAATTTTATTTAAAAAAAATCATACATTAATTGAGAACTGCCTCCTTTTTGAAGTCGGACAGAATTAAATGCGTGATACTTGAGATGTAGAATTTATTCAAAGAAGGTGGTATTTACCTACTAAAAATAATGTTAATAGAACTACATATTCAAATGATAACTTGAAAATTCATTTACTTGATTAAATAAATCTTTGAGAGACTTTTAGCAATAACTAAAATTTTCACGCAAAGAAATTTGCGTGTAACAAGTTTTCATAGTAACTAGCGACACCTTTATCACAACATCATCATCATCATCATCAGCCCACATCAGTCTACTGCTGGACATAGGCCTCCCCCAAGGCACGCCACTGCGCCCGATCTCCGGCTCTCCTCATCCAGTGTCTGCCAACCGCTCTGCGGATATCGTCGCTCCACCTAGTCACAGGGCGTCCTACGCTACGCTTCCCGATTCGCGGTCTCCACTCCAGAACCAGTTTACCCCAACGGACTTCGGTTCTTCGGCAAATATGACCAGCCCACTGCCACTGTCAGCTGGCTAATCTTTTGAGCTATGTCGGTCACTTTGGTTCTCTGGCGAACTACTTCATTCCGTATTCGGTCCCTCACAATGAAACAACTCAATTTCTATACAACTTGTGCCACAATTCGTGTACCACGCAATGTCAGTAGGTATATTAGTCGATGTATGTAATTACAAAACACGCCGCAAGCACTTGACTCTGAAATACTATTATACAATAGAAACACTCCGTGGCCTTTATATAACTTTTAAGACAACCGCGAGACGCGACTCGCTCGCGTTGGCGAAATCAACACAGTTAAGCGACACTAAGTGAGGTTTTTTTAAAGATGGGTGACCGAGAACTGTGGTGTTTAACGACAATGTTGATATGTAGTAATATAGTATATATAATAATGAAATTAATATGAATATAATATTTTTTTGAATTGTAATCATTGTAACGCATGGGATAAAAGGCTTTTTTTTTTTTTTTTAATATTAAAGGCAATTATATCACTTTACGGTGAACGATCAGATAGATATGTGACGTCAGGCATCGTCAGTTCATAGATGGGTGACCGTTTAGAGGAATTTGAACTGATTTAGACATTAATTTTTTTGGCGTTATTCGTTTTACCAAGTCGAAGGCTTTTTTTGTTGACAGGACGACACCTTCAAAAGGTACCTACCCGGTCTCCTTAGAGGCCGTTAGGCCCAATAGGTCGTAGGTTCGATTCCCGCATGATTCTTACCTTGTGTCTAGGTTATCTATATGAGTATGTATTTGTATAGCTGTCTGGTTGCCATAGTACAGGCTCTGCCTAGTTTAGGATTCGTTGACCGTGTCTGGATTATCCCAGGATATTATTGAGTAAAGTATTTCTTTCGTCCGTATTGCATGTTTTTATGCCACACTTCACACCCTTTACTAACCGCGAAAATCGTCAAGAAAAAAATATAAACATTCACAAAAACAGTCCACCTTACATTTCACTAGCAAGTGATATTTCTAGGCAAAAAAGAATATCTAGCAAAAAGCCCCCTATATAATCGTGATTTCATTTTTTTTCCTGCCGGATTCTAAAAGCGCTCAAAATCTGCGCACACGCAAGTGCAGGTAGAGCCTTTGGGTTGGCAGGTAGAAAAAAATTTTTGAACAAAAAAGGTGGTAGAAAAAAAAGGTTGCTTTTATGCGACCCACCCTCTGAATGTACGCCTACGGTTCTTACCCCATACTAGACGTGAATATATTTGATACTTGCTTACAAAATTAGGTGACGTCACGGATCATATTATTTATGTCAAATATGATATCCCAAGCCGCCTGCCAATCGTGGGAATAGGCATGATGACTGTAACACAATACCAATAAATCTGTGGTTTTAAATATTAGAACAGATTGCACTGATTCCAAAAATGCATCTCATTTTCATAATAATATAGAGATTTTCGTGATATTTAAGCAAATAAATTACTCAAATACAGCTAATCGCCATTTTGTAATAAACGCTGCTCAGAGTGAATGACGTCAATCCTGTGTAAATAAACAACTGTCAAACTGTCATCTCAACTTTTTCTTTCATACAATGATTCACTTTTAACTTTTATACCTAGACAGATGTTTATTTACATCGCCGTAGTGACGTCACAACATGGCGCCATGCACCGGCCGTCGTTTTGGAACGAAATTCAAACTCTATTTTAAAAATTGAAAATATTGCTATTAATTGTAAAATGCGGCCTCAACTGAGAAGATCCGGCAAGAAACTCAGCGGGCTTGTCATTTTTTCACATTTTTTTTTAAAACAAAGTTTTTCTTTTTACAATTAAATCAGCACCAGCGACAGTGTGTCCTGCCGTTCAAAATATCAAATAAAAATAAAAAATACGACGAAAATACAACAAACTAAAAACTAAAATGCCAAAGGGATAGTAGTCGGACCAGTCCCCCCAAGCAGCACCCGCGCATGAGTTGACTGCTCGCAGCAGCCATCACTCCCCTCAGCCATATTGGAGGGAAGAGGGTGACCCGCCACACGAAGCCGCCACAAGCAAAGACTTTTCGATGGCGAGCATGACCGATCCAAAATCACAGTGGCTCACGTTTAACATTTACCTTCTGCTGTTAAGCAGCGCCTCGTCAGGCAAGACACAAAGCACTTTAACATATTAAATTTTATCACAAGTCGTCTAAGTTAGATACACACTAAGCAAGATGTGTTATCAATATCTATAATCTCTCAGGATTTGTAAATTGAAGTGGCAATGGGCAGGTCACATCGTTCTAATAACCGATAACCGATGGGAAGAAAGGTACTAGAGTGGCGACCACGAACCATCTTTCGGCTGATGATGAAGCAAGACGTTCGCCTGATGGTAAGTGTCACACCCGCCTGTAGGCAGCAACAGTGCACTACCGTTGGTCACCCGAGACATTAGGTATTAAGCCGCTTGAACTCAGTAATTTCATGAGCCACCAGAATATAGCATTTTTAACCGACTTCAAAAAAGGAGGTTCTGTATTCGACGCGTATGTATGTAATATTAATAAAAATGCGTAATATTCATATATGTTAGTCTATGTGGGCTTCTAAACGAATTTACCAAATTTCACGAGTGTATGTATGTATGTATGTAGGTTTGTCCGCGGATTTCTCAGAAACTACAAGTCCGATTTCAAAAATTCTTTTTGCAATAGTTAGAGTATCTTTCAACTTAGGGTAGAGTACAAATTTCATCAAAATCGGTCCAGTAGTTTAAGGGATATAAACTTTTTATGTTTTCAGTAAGTTACTGTAATGTAGACGTTCGAGTTGCGTGATAGTGATTTTGATACCTATCTTGGTAGAACAAGTCACTAAAAAGTGTAAAATAAACTATTTAAAAACAAAACCGACTTCAAAGTAAATTATCTAAAAAGGTGTTAGCGTACCTGCTGTGTATATTCTGCACCAACTTCAATAATATTTTGGTTATTTTATGCTTTTTAGATAATTTACTTTGAAGTCGGTTTTTTTTTTTTTAATTGTTTTACTGAATTTACATTCATGTATCCGTAGATTAAAACGCACTGGTTTATTTATAATGCAAGAAAAAGGATACTGTATCAGAAGTATCGCTGTATCAGTAGTATAGGGGACGAATGATGATGATCGATCCTCACCCTGCAGTGCAGCGACCCTTAATAACGAACTAGTGGATTGCCAGTGTTTTGGTAAAAATGAGAAGACTAGAATGAGTGCCAATTTAGTCAGCGCATCATGCAAGTGTCCATGGGAGGACTTGTCGCTTACCATCAGGAAATTTTTTAGTTTGTCTAGTTACTAAGTTATATTATAAAACAAAACGCAAAAACGATCAAAATTATTTGCGCCTGCGTCATAGCGGGGGTGGGACGATGGCATGTAACAATGCAACAGCGAGATGCGTGCGCGCATTAGCCCGCACGCACACGCACGTGTCTGTCAACGCACACACAAACAGACTAGATTTATCGTTAGCAACAATACGGCTAGGATATTTGGGCGCGGCGAAAAATATTTCGATACACGACTCTGTTGAGTTTTAAAATATCGTTTTGGATAATATCTATTCGTGCGAAACTGTGTGGTCAGTTTAGTAATTTTGGCGTAAAATTCGATTTGATTTTTAACCCCCTGACGCAAGAGTATGGGTGTTATTAGTTTGACGGCAGCTGTCTGTGGCATCGAGCATTTAACTACGGATTTGAATACGATTTTTTAATTGATTTTGTAATCAGCATTGTCTATTTTAAAAGAAACTCTGATTAGCTGTTTATCTTGGATTCATTTAATTTACGTGTTAGAATTCAGATGGCACTCAATCTGACTACGTTATAAACTAATTGATTTTGTGTATGCAAATATATAAAAGAAAGCGGTCGGCTGGAGAACCGGATACCAGGGATCTGAAACCATTACTTGGAGTACACGAATAGGCAAGTTTTTTTGAACTTTATCGATCCTAAGGTCATATTAGCCCCAGATGGCCTTAACAGCTCCACCGATACACACATTTGAGGAAGGCCCTTGTCTCTCTTTTGGGAGTAACGTGTTGTTACACAATGTGGCAGGAACTTGACTAAAGTCAGGCCAAGGTTCAGAGTTTCTTAGAAAAAGAGATATTTTGAAAAGAGGTATGTGGTATGTTCACTCAAAATTGAGCTACTCAACTGAGGAAATATTTCCACCCTTGCTATAAAAGGGACCATAATCATTGTTCGTCCCTTTGCTACATTATGATACCTCTGACAAAAGGATATTTACCTTGTGTAGTTAATAAGTGTTACGCTTCCATCTACTTACCATCTGGTGGGATTGCAGTCAAGGAATCGTAGTGTTCATCCACATGACCAGACCACACTATGACCGTGCCATGACCGTGCCATGACCGTGCCATGACCGTGCCATGACCGTGCCATGACCATGCTGTGTACGCATTAGGCAAAAAAAAACTTTGAATGAAACTGTATAAAGCAATGTCCACTAACGCGTCGCGTATCTGACGTTGATGTTTAGTATAGTACAGTTAATATTTATATTTAGTATTATTACTATATTGTCTGTATGTAAGTCGTTTGTTCATAGTGTGTTATCTAAACGATGGCGCAGTCTAGATGTCGGAAACGATATTTAAACTGAAAATACATATATTTATGCATTGGCCTCACGTGGACACTTACATTTACTTTTTGCAACTACCACCGGATCACAACTCGGTACATGATACCGGACCTAAAAGAAGGTCCATAGTAGTCCCCGTCATTTCTTTGCGACCTTGGTACGGCCTGTCTATTGGGCAGAATCCTTAATTGGGAAAATATGCTTTTTGCAATATTCAGACCTACTTACGTGCTCCCGGATATATAGTCGACCCGGTGACCAACAAATATCGCATGCACATAAATCAATATCTACTGGATTTATATAATTTATAATGGTCAATATCGTAACTAACTAGTTTTGTTCTTAATTAAAGTCATAAAAATAAATGTGTATAAAAATATCTTAATAGTTTATGGTGCTATAAAATTTATTGACTACATCTTGGATAAGACTGCCGTGTTGTCTCACGTTTATAATCCTGATTTGGGAAAAGTGGTCAATAGAAAAAAATCTAAACTGTTAATTCAACATACTTGAAGGTCTGTTAGAAATTCAAGGCATACTTTTGACATTACAACACTATTCTACTTGACTAACACTAACAGTAGATTTATAAAAATATTTTAAGGAGAATAAATGTTAATGAAAATGAATATCCGTAGTGATGTTTCTATTTGATTACACGTTATATTATGTATTTAATTTGCGAATTTTTCGTATTCACATCTTATACATAAACACACATGGGACGTGTCCTAATTTGATGAAATAAAAAAAAAATTTTTTTTCGTTATTTTGACTTTTACTTAAGTACGCGAATATTAATTACACATTGAAATCAAACTACTTTTACGGATTATATCACTGTTTATTTTAGATATCACTAGGTACTTTTTTTAAAAGTCTTTAATGTTCTCCTAATTAGGCCTTAGCTAAATAATACAGCAGATATAAACACAGCATAGCAGTAAGCTGTAACAGCTCAGTGGGCGAGCGCTTGCCTTGGAAACAAGGTGCGCAGGTTCGAACCCCGGGTCGCACCTCTGATTTATTTAGTTAATCATGTGCGAATCGTCTTTGTGCGATTGTTACTAGCTTTCGGTGAAGGAAAACATCGTGATGAAACCTGCATGTCTGAGAAAGCCTAACTAGCTTTCGAAAGACGTGTGAAGTCCGCCAACCCGCACTTGGCCAGCGTGGTGGACTATGGCCTAAGCCCCTTCAACTTGAAGGGAGGCCCGTGCCCAGCAGTGGGACATAAACAAGGGCTGGTATTATTATTATATTATTATTAAACACAGCATCTAATCTGTGACAAAATAAGACAACTACCTGGACGTACAAGTGCTTGCGCAGAAAGAAGTACACTCTATCATAAGCTAATGAGAGTGCACTTTTCAAAACCGAGGCATCTGAGGACAGATCAGGCCCCAGATCGATCTTCTGTGTGCATATCCCAAACAGTGACCTAGATGTTTGAGTAACTATCAACTTAACATCCTAAATGTTGGTTTGCATTCCGTATTTGAATTTAGATTACACTAATAAAGTTCAAAAAACCGTAAATGAATTGGGCCAAGCGAATGTCCACCGCGACCTACCACAACAATATTGACAAGATTTGTTCTTGTGCGCAACACACAAAAACAACGAGCAACACACAAAAACAACGCACAACGCACAAAAACGAAGTTTAAAATTCAAACGCGTGCTAAGAAAAAGTTTCATTCTCGTATTTGCAAAAACCATTTTATACATTGTGGAGTGGTTTTTTGGTGGACGCCTTTTTGCTCCCGTTTGGAAAAAAAAGGATTCGGATGTTCCCCGTTGAACCCGTTATGGGTTTTTGCCTTCTGATTATTGTTGTTTTTTGTGCCATCGATTGCATAAGGGGTCAGTGTGGCGAGTCAACCAACTTGGTCCTTCACCCTACGTGGATGGTGTTAATTGAGATGTGAGGATTGCCTTTTAATTATTTTTTTCGCCTGATAGTAAGCGACTCCTCTTCCCGTCGACAACTACCCTGCACTCTACTCTTGAGATCCCGATAATTTACGGACGCTCCCTTGTACAAATGGTAATTACCATAAACTACATACTATGTTAGTCCGATCTATGCAGAAAGAGCTTACAAGTCGTCGTACGAACGTCGGGTAATTAAAATAAAAAAATTAATTAGTTTCATTTCAATAAGTAGGTATAAGCGTCAGTTATGGATAGGTAAGCATTCCCGTCAGTAGACGATTGGCACTTCAATAGTACTTTGCTATAAGCTGTATTTGCTGCTATAATTACGGAAAATATATGTTATATGTAATATATGATGTGCATTTGGCATGAGTCACTCCTTAACTAAAAATATTGTTTTCTGAACTGAATTATATCTTGCCCCTTATAATCATGGCCTGCAAAAGATCCAGGTTTAGCATTCAGCAGGCTTCATAGCACTATCAGATAAGATCTTTAGACGTAAGTCAATTCGTAGAGAATTTAGACGTGGTATGAATTGATGATGCTCTCTTGCGTCATTATCTAAAGCCAATGCAGATAGTATACAACTAAAGCTCTCTCGTGAGACCTCCAGCAAAATAAGAATATATTAATAGAACAAATCCAGAGTATTTCAACTACAGAAAATTACAAAAAGTTTATCCCGAAGTTATATCTACTAACTCTTGCGAGTTAGTAGATTGCCTGGGAAAATACCTCCAACATACTTATGACCGTAGCAGAATAACTTTAATTAGCTTTTTATTAATTAATGGGTTTGATCTTGACCGCAATCTCACATGATGGAAACTGAAGATGTAGTCTAGAACAGATCGCGCTCACCCATACGATTCCTGTTCACTCTAAACTTAATATATAAGTTATGATCCTGAAATAACTGAGTCCGGGATTCCACAGCTTCGCAAGAGGAAGCGATGCGCGGTAAGTTTAAATATCGAGGACAAAGTGGTGGGGATATCCCGGCGCCCTGGCTGTCAGGTAAAAGAATGGGGATGGTGGTACATAATCATAAAGTTCTTGAGTGCATTCTTCGTGGAACAATTTGTAGAAAATTTAAACATGCAACATGACATCGAAGATCCAAGTTACAGTTTTCGACAATTGTATCACTGTGTGGCGTTTATATGTACACCGTATCAAGGAAATATATATTCTACGGAAACTGTAGTAAAGAACAAAGTACAGTGTGCGGTCTTATGGCTCACGGTGATCTCTTCAAGAGAACTTTTCGATGGACTAAAGTAAAATTGCAAGGGGCAGTTCTGGTGTAAGAGATTGGGAGAGAGTTGCGTTATGTTTCTTCGGAGTTGTAAGATGTTTTGTATTTGATGGGTCTGTCTGAAGAATCGCTATATGGGTAGCTGATGGACCCAATTTTGTATTTTTTGCTGCTAAGATGATGCTTTTACCATCCAAAACAGCACCGCCGCTTTTCATCTGGGGGAGTTGCGGTTAATCGCTAATTTATATTGTATTCATTAAATATGAATCTAACCGACAACCTTCACATGACCTGGCTTTCGTAATATAAAAATCATTATGAGTTGTTATGATAGATGGGAAGTACAAAATATAAACTGTTTTTTTCTACGCACGTAAACTAACGCAATTAACTAATGTATATCTAACTCATACTTTTAGAATTCGTAAAGATTATTTTTTGCCGCGCTAATTAATTCAAAATGTAAATTTTGACAGATGGCAGGTCGCCATGCTGGCAATATGGCGGGCGTCGCTTAGCAACGGATGCGTGGGCGCAACAGGTGTTGCGGGATTCTTTTTTCAAATATTTTTTTTTGTTCAATCCGCAGGGTGGTGCCGGCGATACGGCTTTTGAGATCCGATGGGAAAGATTTTTTGAAGATTGCGTCAAGATTTTTTGAGTTGAGACTTTTTAGTTTGGTAAGTATTATGTATTTTGATTTAAGCAGAAACAAATGCCAGTGTATTAGAGGACTGCTTCCGTTACTTCACGTATGGTTTTAAAGGAAATTGCTGAGTGAAAATTTTGACAGTGCTTGTCAGATATCCTACTGTAGTATAAACAATGCCAACTAGGCACTGTAGCTTGTGATGTTACCAGGCTCAAGGCACATAAGAAACTTAATAAATGCATCGAATGAAAAAGACCGATGAGAATCTCGGAATCGCGCAAAGACCTACGGAGAGAGCTGTACTCGGAATTTCTCTGCGAGACAGAATTCGAATTCAGGAGATTCGCTGAAGAACTAAGGCCACCGACATAGCTCTCAGAATCTGCAAGTTCAAAGTGGCAATGGGCGGGCCACATCGCTCGAAGACCTGATAACCGTTGGGGAAGAAAGGTTCTCGAATGGCGACCACGAACCGGAAGACGCAGCATAGGCAGACCTCCCACTTGTTTGAATGACAACCGGTAATCGCAGGCAACCGGTAGATACTAATAGCCAATTGTCGTTCATTATGGCGATGCAAGGGAAGGCTTATGTTCAGCAGTGGACATAGGTAGTGCAGTGCAGCTCCCCGGCCCTTTAGCACGTCTGATTTAAAAAGTAAATAATAATATTTTTCCAATAATTATCCTCCATCACAATAACCAATGTTAAATATTTCGAACAAGATTGAACATGGCTGTTCCACCCATAGACGGATAATTTGCCTGTTACTATCTGACCTTTGCCGATCTTTTGAATGCTGCCGGAACTCATCAAATGAACGCGTGATGATATTTAATTCTACGCTTGTAGTTGGTAGTTTGAGGTGACGTCATAGCAATTATCTCGGTGTGACGTCATATACACAACTTCATCTAATGTATGTTGTTGCCAGATTTTTTTTATCACATTAATCTCTGTTCTGCAATATTTAGCACCTTAGCGGTTAAGGTTAAGGCTTCGTAAGGTACCTTTTTTTGGTATCGAGGAGGAAACCTTCAGAAGGTATCCGGTCTCTGTAGAAGAAGAGGCCATGTGGGATTTTTCCCCATCTATCAGGCACCGGTCTCGCCGGCGAGGCCGAAGGGTCGTACGCATGCGACCTCAACGACGAGCATCACCTCACTGATTTTACTGCCGGTTCTCCTCAGTGCGGGCGCGTTGTGAACCGGTGGTAGAATCATATCTGTGGTAGAATCAGACCAAGCCGAGCCACTACGACCAAGCAGCTATCATTCCCAAAAAAAAAGTGATTTTTACGGAGATCTTTGAGCGCTCAGTTTGGACCTCGCCAGAGTTTCTCCAAAGCCCGACGCTCGCTGGAGCACATCCTGGGGGGAGCAGAGCCCCCCCCCCAGCACCTTCTCGGTGCTCGCGACGACGCAGCTCCTACACCACATTGTCTTAGCCCGTCTCGATCAGCCCGAGACGGGCCTGTCAAATATTTTTCCACTCAAAGAAGCTGTCTTTGCGTCCTTCATATAATATTATTATTAAAGAAGTATATCTAAAGTAATAATTACATTTGTGTATTCGATTCGATATACTGAACACATTGTCATGGCTTACACATGTGCAGAACACTTGTCTAGCCGGCTCGCCTGTCACTCATATTTCATTTATCGATGTTTGGTACGAATAGTGTGGATACGCCTTTAATTTCAAAACCAAACGGGCGGAAACTTGGTAGACTCTATCTCTTTAACAGATACCTTAATGGCGATAGATAGGTACGGTAGGTACTGCATTAAAATTTTTCAGAATAAAATATCTACCGATCTATGTAAAAGGTACCATCGCGGTCCCAAAAGCTGTACCAGTTTTCAATCAAAATCATTTAAATGACGTTACGTGCGTTTGCCCCATGTTTGCCCCGTTGCACGTATTTTGGGCCGGGTCGTGAAAACTATTATCATCCTGAAAGTGACCAAGTGTTTATGACCGTGACTAATTGGTCGTTTTTTTTGGGACTAATCCCTTCACTCATTCCTACCACTGTTACTCTTTTATACCAGGATCTACAGTGGTCATCATTGAAGACACCGAAGTTTAAGCCTCGGCGAGTCCCGGGGCAACGCTAAATTGCCTTTGAATCTGCAACGAATTTAATGAAAGGTAAATATGAGGAGCATTGCATTAGGATTGATATATTGTGGAAGAAACAATCCAGATAAGTACCAGAGTGTGCTATTTATTCTGCCGTCAAGCCGCACGTGTAAACATGGCTGTGTTCTGTTGCGAAGGGGACTTAGTTGTGAAATTACCCGGATAAAAGAGACATAATAACTAATGTTTCGGGTTACGAGAGGCAGTGGAACGAAAGGCATCTTCTTTTTTAGCTTTTAGTACTATTTATTTTGGTTGAGATCTGGTATTTTTCTACTATGATTACCTAATATTATTTATACACAAAACTATAACATTTGTATTATCCTATTACAGCTGTCTCGGTCAGAGTCGTCAAGATCCATAAATTTTAATAACAAAAATCAATTACAGAATTCAATCGAAACCTCAATTTTTGTGCAATGAGAAATATAATTGTAAACTATTGCAACACAACCAAGGAAAGTCGTGATGTTTTTTTTTATCAATTCAGCAGACACCCTCATTGATTCGGGTGATCATTGGCAGGCAAGGTTATACCGTCATGGACCGTCGCCGGCGCATAATCTAGAACAGTTCCGGTCAAGGTGAGATTTCTTTTCCTATAGCAAATAAATTCGACGGAATTCACGAAATTTGTATCTTAAAGGTTTTAAAGCAAGATGCCAACGTGCATTGTGTTGAAGTTCTATCATTCTCTTATACCCAATATAAGTTAGTGATAGCGTGATAGTACCAAATGATTGGTGATACAGAACGGAAGTTTACTAGCTTATTCAACTCAAGTACCCTGTCTTAGAGGTATAGCTGTACTGTGCAGAACGATACTCACTCCTTAAGTTAGGAGTACTGGCAACCAAGCTCACAGCACATAAAGCCATTACAAGTAGACATTACTTGGCTGCAATCTTCTGAAAAAATAAGTTTTCTTCCACAGTCGGGCACATTAGAAAATTTAGAGACAAGAGCTACAGAAAATGAATACAATCAAAACTATTACTAGTATACTTTTGAATTTTATAAAAGTGCAAGTGGAATAATTCTGTGAACAAGTCTATATAAAAAAGCATAAAAATGTGACTGCTAAGTAACAAAATGACTGAAACTTTACAGAAGATCATAGCTATATTATAAGGGCACTATATTTGTCTCTTGCGCTACCGAGTAAATATTATTAATATCGAGGGACAATCAAAAATCTGACTGCTAAGAAACAAAATGACTGAAACCTTTTTTTTTTCCGCCACAAGCACAGATAAGTTCGCGACCTCCACGACCACATTTTAGATGGCAATTTGTTAGTGAATGTTTGTCTAGATTATATATTACTAGCAATTCCCTGCGGCTACGCCCGCAATTTTTTTGTTCCTCCCCATTTAACCCCTTTAGGAGTGGAATTTTCTAAAACCCTTTCTTAGTGGATGCTTAGTTCATTAGAAGAATCTACTGTCCAAATTTCAGCTTTCTAGGTCCAGCGGTTTGGCCTGTGCGTTGATGAAACAGTCAGTCAGTCAGTCAGTCAGGACAAGTAATTTTATATGTATAGATAGATATCGATGTTGTCGGAAGTAAAATAGGGAATAGAGGAACCATATTAATTTATAAAAAAATATATAACTTACGCCATTTCCACGACTCAGATGAATCTTATGTAAGTCAAAATCCATCAAGTCATTCGGGCTATAGGCTGTGCCAAAGTAATATACTTACATAGATACCTATGAATATAATGTCAAAAACCATAGCATTCCTTCTGGGGCAGTCGGGCAAAAAAACTCGCCTCACATTGAGACGTATCCACACAATGATAGCCTGGTCTGGGTGTTGTAACTCAACACACGAAATCGGTGCATATGGTGATGTCAAACGGCATGCCGCCGCCGTTTCAAATTAGAAGTTTTATGGAAATTTATGAATAAACAACAATAAGGTGTTTGATTAGAGATATGAATGGAAATTAGTAATTAAATAATATGTTTATTTCGATCAATTTGTGCGCGCTCTTAACATAACTATAACTTCGCACTATGTATCACCCGTGGGGTTACCGATAGCACCCTCCCATCAGATCCCATTGGGTGTTCGTAAGAGGCGACTAAGGGATAACAAGAGAACAGGTAGCAGCGTCTATCTGTTGTATTATCTACCACCTATACTGCGATCCCCAAGCCGCCTGCGAAGCGTGGGGATTATGGAAACAATACCACAAACAAGTAAAAGTTTAAAAAACTAAAACCTGACTACGGATAAAATCGCAGTCTAATAATGTGATATTATATAGCCTATAACCAGCGGACAATCAAGACGCTTCTAACGACACCCTACTTGTCAAATTATGTTAAGTAGATTAGAAGATATGCGGGAACAGATGAACATACATACATACAGACATACATACATACATACATTCTTGTTAAAATCATAACCCTCCCTCCTTTCCGTAGTCGGGTAATTAGCAACTTTTAGAGTTAGTAGTTTCCGTTACGGCGCGTCCAAATGTTGGAATAATATCCCACCGCCATTGAGGAACCTGCAGTTTAAAAACCTTTAAAAATAAAGTTAAAAATATCCTCCTTGAACACCAACGACAACAGGAAACATTAAGCACGATATAGCTTAATTTGAGATGTGCAGCATATTACTAATTTTAAAAATTATTATGGCTTTACTTTACAATATTATTATTATATACATTCTTTCACTCTGAAGCGTGGTACGTCTAGTGCGATATATTAGGTTTTAAGCTTGATTTCATAGACGTACTTTAGTACACTAAATAATCATAGGAGACATATTAAAATTCAAATTACTGTCGTGAAGATATCCGTTTAATATTTTGTTTTTGTTACTTTTTTTTTATTTTATTTTCTTCTACTAGCAGCAGTTGCTCGTTTTAATTAGGTAGTGCTTAAGTTATTTTTTGCTTCCTTCTTAGTATTAGGTTTTTGGGTACGCAATACGTGTATGCGGCGAAGTGTCCGTGCAGTCACCGGGGGCTCCAACGGAAGACCAGCGCGGCCTGCTTGCAAGCCGCCTTATGCTAAATTGGAACCATTTCGTTGCAAGCTTACTACTTAGTCTTATACTGTTTTATTTTGTTGAACTATGTATGTAACCCGTTTGCTTCGAATAAAAAGTTTTCTTATTCTTCTTCAACCCCTCCCTTTAAAGCGGGAAGCCTTTGTTCAGCAGTGGACGACTTTAGGATAGTAGAATTGTTTTTTATCGTATGTCTAGTGGACAACCTGGTGTCAGACTTGTTCAAGCTGCCGTTACACCTCGAACTTCTTTTTTACCCCGGGAAACCTTCGAAAAGTCCCCGGGACCTGTAGGGCTCGGCCAGGGTTTGTGGGATTCTTACCCACTAAAACCCCCGCGGCTGTCGCATCGGCACATGGGAGGTGGGATCTGCACCAGTGCCCCTCAGTGCCTTGCCTTGGAGCCCGCCGCCGGGGGGCGCATTGTAGCCACCCGGGAACCTGACACGGTGCGCACGGGGACGGGGGTGGCAACCCCGCTGCCGTCCTCCTCGGAGTGACCGCCGTACTCAATGGACGTCCAAGGGCCCACACCCCGAACGTCCAGCGACTCCGAAGAACACCTCTTGGCTTAGCCACATATGCCGACAACCAGTGCCGACTGTTTACGTGCCCTCCGAAGCACGGAGACGATCAGTTCATATGCCACTAAACGGTCACCCATCCGAGAACTGACTTTGCCTGACGTTGCTTAACCGAGTACGGGCCCGTTGGTCTAGTGGTGACACCCCGGCCGCTAGCCGATAGGTCGTGGGTTCTATAACTGGGTGTCCCGGAAAGGGTATATCAAGCCAAAAGGTATGTATAGTATTGTAAAGACTCCAAATCCGCAAAAAAATTCAAATACGGCAAAATTTTTCATTTTTAATAACTAAAAAAAAATATTGTCTTAAAAGTGTTTCTAAGCAACCCTGTGTCACCGTGTATACTCCTATGAAGACATTGTTTTTATTGATTGCTTGCCTGCCATGTTTAATAAGAAATAAATTCATTTTCGGATAAATAACAAAAAAAATTTTTAGCTTGCTGCACTGAAACTGTTGACTTTTTTCATTATATTCTTTCACAAATTGATTGCCTGTGGGTTACACAATGCTTCATTACCTATATATGGGACACCATGTATAACAATGTATTTACAAAGAAAAAGTATACCCTATCAGTTGTCTGGTTACCATAGTACAGGCTCTGCCTAGTTCTGGATCGGAAGACCGTGTGTGGATTGTCTTAAAAAAATAGTTTACCAAACAGTGATCACAACTGGACATGGGCACTTCAAGACAGTAGAGTTATAGTCGCCATTTTACCTATGCCTGTCTAACTGGCTTCCCTGTCTGCCCCTGTAAGTAATCTACCGTGAACATGATATTCTATTTATAACCCATAACATCAGTTAGCAACTAATTTATTGCCTTTCAGCCAATATTAACGATTAACCTTGGTTGTTTTTGCCTTTATACCAAGACGCCAAATTATTGTGTCAGACTAACGTAGGTACCTATGTATCTGTACATTAAAATTATTATAAATTGATTTTTATCTACCTCAGTTGTTAAGTTTATAAAAAAGCGTCAGTATTGGTGTTCAACTCATACTATCATTTATATGGTTCCGTATAAAACATTCTACAATGCACGCCTCTGTGTTAGATATATGTGTAATCATTGCTATGAGACCATAGATGACTCTGAGTATGAGACTTAATCCCTCGTGGGGTGTCCGGGTAAGAATAGCACCCTCTCATCTCCTGCCGTTGGGTGTCCGTAAGAGACGACTAAGGGAAAACGAGAAGATGAGCATCAGCGTCTTTCTTTTTGATTTCCACCACGATCCCCAAGCCGCTTGCCAAGCTTGGCGATTATGGCAACCCTAATTGAGAGGCTTTTGTCCAGCAGTGGACGTTTCGGCTGGTGATGATGATGATAACTCCTAAAGAATTAAAACGAACCTGTCTTTTAATGTGTATGGTATTGAATTATCATAATTGCAAGGCACATGGTCATGGTTGCTTTTGTTCAGATAATTACGGCCTTCCTTGCAAGCTTATTGTGAATAATTATGTAAATATGATAGGTAAAGTTTTAAGATCTGGTGTTTAGAGCATGGTAATATTTTAATAAACGCGTAAATCGGTCTCGTTAAATATTTTTCTACCAATCTCATTAAAATTAAAGACCCTAGAAAAATTCGCGACAGCGATTTGAAACATGTTAAATTTATACATTTTTTGTAAAATTTCTAATTAAATTGATATTGAGTTTGAAGGCAATTTATCGTTTCTGCATGACTCTCCGAAGGTCACACCTCAGTGTCTTCTGTGGTGACCACTGTAGATCAGCGCCGGATTAGTCATATAGCAGGAGTCAGCCAATGCTACGGGCCCCGCGCCTTGTAGGGCCCCGCACGTAGGTGCGTTCCCTAGGAATTAGCATATGCCTTACTTTAAGCTAGCCATACACGCGCAAGTTTACCTGTGCAGTTGAACTGTACAGGTATACCTGTCAGGTAAACCTGCGCGTGTATGGCTAGCTTTATACCTCTAAATTTTAATACCTGAAATATGATTTGCCACGGGCCCCACGCTGGCTTAATCTGGCTCTGCTGTGGCGTCACAGTGGTGGTATTAGTCGAAATAAGAAGCTTTTTAAAAGTTTACTAAAGAGTTGGTCATAATTACCTGTATATTAAAATTAATTCTCTTCAGCTCAATAATTTATTTAGATGCAGAATATATTAAGCACGTGGGGTCTCCGGATAAGAATAGCACCCTGCCGTTTTTCCCGTTGGGTGACCGTAAGATTCCTTAGAAACAAGAAGATACATAATTATTCTTCATATTATTTTTATCAGCACTTGTTTTTGTCCCACTATTGGGCACGGTTCTCCCGTTTAGGCCACGGAGTTAAGGCATAGTCCTCCACGCTGGCCAAGTGCGGATTGGCGGACTTCACACGTCATTCGAAAGCTAGTTAGGCTTTCTCAGACATGCAGGTTTCCTCACGACGTTTTCCTTCACCGAAAGCTAGTAGCACAAAGACGATTCGCACATGGTTCTGTAAAGAAAGCAGAAGTTCGAACCTGCGCACCTTGCGCGAAAGATATTACTTACCTACGTGTAATAATTTTTGTATTTTTGTTAGATTAACCTTTTTTTTATAAACCAATTAAGGATCTCTTGTGTTTACCACCTTGCGAGGTGTGATTTAAACACCGGTTTGAGTCCATTGAAAAGTCAATTAGATAATTTATCTAATCCTCACATGTGCGATGCGCGAAAAATAATATTTTCCGATTGCTTAGGTATTAATTACAACGAAATTATTCTGGTGTACATTTATCATTGAAATTAATTTTTGACGTAACAAATTCGGTAATAATATTTCTCAACTAGCTGACCCACGCAGCTCCACCTGCGCTATTTTTACGTTAACTAAACTTTTAATAACAGACAATACATAACCTCCTT
This sequence comes from Furcula furcula, assembly GCA_911728495.1. Classification (NCBI taxonomy): domain Eukaryota; kingdom Metazoa; phylum Arthropoda; class Insecta; order Lepidoptera; family Notodontidae; genus Furcula; species Furcula furcula. The sequence continues at coordinate 12,222,257 of OU452267.1, read as the reverse complement.
TTTTAACCGACTTCAAAAAAGGAGGTTCTGTATTCGACGCGTATGTATGTAATATTAATAAAAATGCGTAATATTCATATATGTTAGTCTATGTGGGCTTCTAAACGAATTTACCAAATTTCACGAGTGTATGTATGTATGCATGTATGTATGTATGTATGTAGGTTTGTCCGCGGATTTCTCAGAAACTACAAGTCCGATTTCGAAAATTCTTTTTGCAATAGTTAGAGTATCTTTCAACTTAGGGTAGAGTACAAATTTCATCAAAATCGGTCCAGTAGTTTAAGAGATATAAACTTTTTATATTTTCAGTAAGTTACTGTAATGTAGACGTTCGAGTTGCGAGATAGTGCTGATACCTATCTTGGTAAAATAAGTCACTAAAAAGTGTTAAATAAACTATTTTAATAAAAATTAAAACCGACTTCAAAGTAAATTATCTAAAAAGCATAAAATAACGAAAATATTATTGAAGTTGGTGCAGAATATACACAGCAGGTACGCTAACACCAACTTCAATAATATTTTCGTTATTTTATGCTTTTTAGATAATTTACTTTGAAGTCGGTTTTTATTTTTATTAAAATAGTTTATTATAGTCGGTTAAAAACTGGGACCCACTTTTTACTTGCTCTCCGAAGCACGGACCCGTTTAGTTCAAATGGCGTTAAACGGTCACCCATCTATTTAATGGCCTTACCTAACGTTGCTTAACCCGATCGATTACAAAACCTTGATAACAACTCTCTATGAGTATTCCCTTACTAATATTTATTATATTATAAAGAAAAATTTATAAAATCGGACCAAGCGTATAACCAAGTACCCATATTGACTTTAATCCCGTCTCCCAAAAGAACCGTGCTAGATTACGGGATAAAAAGTATCCTATGTCCTACCTCGTAGTAAGATCTCAAATCATGCCAAGTTTCATTTAAATCCATTCAGTAGTTTCGGCGTGATGCGCAGCCGTGATACAGACAGACAGACAAAAATTAAAAAAAATACAATTTCGGCCTCAGTATTGGTTATAGAATGCCGTCCAAGTATAATTTTCAAAATATCTTCAATGTACAGAATTGGACCTGTTACAGTTTTATTATAAGTACCTATAGATAAGCAATTTGAAGAATAGGTAACTTATGTAATAAACTTTATATTAGAAGGAATATGACTATATATTATTACTAGGATTAGGACTGGGACTTGCACTAGGTTTAGGAATAGGCCTTCGGAGTCGCTGGACGCCTGGGGTGTGGGCCCTAGGACGTCCATTGAGTACGGCGGCGACTCCGAGGAGGACGGCGGCGGGGTTGCCACCCCCGTCCCGAGAGCACTGTGACTGGTTCCCGGGAGGCTACAATGCGGACCCGAGAGGCGGGCTCAAAGGCAAGGGACTGAGGGGCCCTGGTGCAGATCCCACCGGAGAGCCCTGAGGTCCGCTCTCATGAGCAGATGCGATAGCCGCGGGGGTTTTAGTGGGTAAAATACCCCGGTCGAGCCCCACAGTTCACTTTAAAGGTTTCGCCCGCGAAAAAAAAAAGGAATAGGACTAAGAAGGCCTGTTCTTAGTCCAATTCCTATTATTTTTTTGAAGGTCTGAGAATAGGAAAGCAATGCTTTTGATCATCAATTTAGAATAGAGAATCGTATATTATAGTGGTAACGCATTGGCTTGTTAGCCTATTTTATAGCCTCGGTGGCACAGCGGGGAAGCTTTGCAAACCGGAGTTCACGGGTGCAAATCAAGAGAGGATCAACCACTTTGTGTAGATTCCTTACTGGTTATGACATTGCCGATCACCTGATTGTTAAGTAAGATGATCCATGCGTCGGATGGGCATGTAAAAGTCGTTCGCCTGATTTCACCCGGTCGCGTCGGTCTTCTGTCAAAGTAGCTTATAATATAGTAAAACTTGTTATATAAAGACTTGGAATACCTGAAGAATGGAACTCGTTCATGGGCCAAAATATACGCTTTTATAACACACATGCCACACAACAAACTGCCACAGGATATCCGAGATCTTCCAATAAAGTAATTTAAACCTTTGTTAAAAAGCTGATTACCTGGAGGGTAAAGCTGCGTGGGCTTGAACTGCTCAACTCATGCAAGCTTAGAATTTTAAGGCTTACTTATGTATAAATTGTAAAACTGTTTTTAAAAAAAATCTATACTTATAATAAAACTGTAACAGGTCCAATTCTGTACATTGAAGATATTTTAAAAATTATATTTGGAGGGCATTCTATAACCGATACTGAGGCCGAAAATGTAATTTTTTTAATTTTTGTCTGTCTGTCTGTCTGTCTTTCTGTCTGTCTGTCTGTCTGTATCACGGCTGCGCATCACGCCGAAACTACTGAATGGGTTCAAATGAAACTTGGCATGATTTGAGACCTTACTACGAGGTAGGACATAGGATACTTTTTATCCCGTAATCTAGCACGGTTCTTTTGGGAGAGGGGATTAAAGTCAAAATGGGTACTTGGTTATACGGTTGGTCCGATTTTATCAATTTTTCTTTATAATAAATATTAGTAAGGGAACACTCATAGAGAGTTGTTATCAAGGTTTTGTAATCGATCGGGTTAAGCAACGTTAGGTAAGGTCATTAAATAGATGGGTGACCGTTTAACGCCACTTGAACTAAACGGGTCCGTGCTTCGGAGAACAAGTAAAAAGTGGGTCCCAGTTTTTAACCGACTATAAAAAGGAGGTTATACTATCAAGGTGGCAAGCAGGCGTGCGGCCCGCCTGATGGTAAGCAGACACCGCAGCCTATAGACGCTAGCAACACCAGATGAATCACTAACGCGTTGCCGACCCTTAAGACATTAGATATTAGTCTTTGTGTCCGGTAATTTCACCAGCTACAGTGCCCTTCACGCCGGAACACAGCAATGCTTACACACTGCTGCTTGGCGGCAGAATAGGGATAGGTTATGTATTCGATGCGAATGTCTGTTACTAAAAGTTTAGTTAACGTAAAAATAGCGCAGGCGGAGCTGCGTGGATCAGCTAGTATGACATAAAAAGACAAGCCCGCTGAGTTTCTTGCCGGATATTCTCAGTAGCGGTCTCGTTACGATCCTGTGGTAGTTTGTAAAAATGATTTTTTATGTAAGTGCCTCCGTGGGGCCTATTTAGTAATAAATAAGACCTTTATGTAAAATACCTATGTTTAACAAATAAATTAATTTGATTTGATTAAAGATATTTTGACTTTTGACTTTTAACTTTTGACTAATGTTGACGAAGGAAGGTCATCGTCAGCCGGAAGTGGTTCACTGCTGAACATAGGACTCAGGGTGCCATTATCCCTATACTTGGCAGGCGTCTTAGGGATCACAGTAAGTATACGTGAGACCGATATTAATAAGAATAAATAGAAGACGCTGCTGCCCGTATTCTAGTTTTCCCTTAGTCGCCTCCCACGTCACCTAACGATAGGAGATGCGAGGGTACTATTCGTACCCCAGACATCCCACGGGCTGACGTATTATGCAATAAATGTCCATACAATGATGATGTCATCCAAATAATCTTAAATTATGGCTTCTATGATTTAAACGCTGCAAGTTTTAACTTAAGGAAATGTTTAGTACGTTATTAGCCGGTCCGCCTATGACACCGTAACGTTACTTACAAGCAAAAATATAATATTTATTTTATTTCTTTTAGGAAGACTTATGCCCGTTTGCACCAGCGATCACCTAACTAAGGGAACCCGCAAAGTCACTCTTAAAGAGCCACTTACCAAAAAATCGGTTTCACCAACGCTTGGGTGTCACCTAAGGCGTTAGGAGTCCACTTATTTTTAGGAGCCCGATTGTTCACCCCATAACTGATCCCTAACGCTAGGTGGCGGCCATTATGTGTTATTTTTTGGATGAAGTACAAGTATAATTTGAAAACGGAGAGCTATGAATTTTTAGTGTAGTGGCATGCAAAACCCTTCGAGGACGTATTGACTGCCCTGAACTTCACAACCTAATCTGCCGTCTGTATGTGCCTGGTAACTACATTGCGCACAGTCGCAACCGCCGGCACAGATTGTTTGCACCGCCTATGTGTCATACTGTTGCCAGAGCAAATTCCCCGGTGTGTCGTACTCTTGAGGTCTTCAATGCCCTCTTGATTGCCTACCCTGAATGTGATGTGTTTGCTGATGAATGGAAGAAAATTATCCGAGTGTGTCTGGCGTTCTGTGAGAGAAAATATGCGAGGTTGTCCACTGTTCTGTGTTAGTTTTAAATCTAATTTAGCTAAATAAGTATTTATTTATAACTGTATATTTATGAATTTATGTTAATTAATGTAACTGGTTTAAATATCGTTTTAATTAACAATAAACAATTAAACAATTAAACAATTTAGAAACTTCAAAATGAGATAGTTTAGCTTAGAAAAATATAATATAATAATATCTTAATAATATCTTGGGACAATCCACACACGGTCATCTGATCCCAAACTAGGCAGAGCCTGTACTATGGAAACCAGATAACTGATACTAATACTTATATACATTTTTTTTTGTAAATACATACTTAAATAGATAAATAACACCCAGACACTTGGTGGGAATCGAAGCCACGACCCATCGGTTAGCGGACAGGGTCTCTAACCACTAGACCAACGGGCCCGTCGAATATTGATCGCATATTAATAAAATACCTACTAAATAAAATGAACATATTTTTTTTTTCAAAATGTTAAGATCAAATATTATGGGTAAATATAAATCTATGATGCCAATAATTACCGCTGTTTGGCACAAAACTAATACAACTAACTACAAACTATAAAAATCAACATGAAGAAACAAATAAACAAGAAAGTCATCCCTTAATTTTATTGGCCCCAGATGTGTCGACTTTAAAATACAAAGGAATCATCACTTATCTAGGAGACCCCTGTAAAAGTGACACCTAGCATGGTGAAAATGAATTTAGGTAAGAATTCGATTTAGGGGTCACTTATCATAAGGAGCTCTTACGTAAGAAACTTTTAGGGGATTGTTGGTGAAAATGGGCATTATACTCTATATTATGATAATGATAGGAAGGCCATTTATAAGTTTCCGCCTATAGAAAAAGAACCATATCAATTATAGCAGAGTGATAAATTAAAGTTAAGCAAACGAAAACACATGCAAATAGATCGTTACAGTGTGAGATTACAATTCATCTAAGAAAAAAAGAAACTCTTTGATAATATATTCCTTAGAACTTAAGCAATATATTTAATTACCATATTTTTATATTTCCCAAATAACCCCGGATCTTTCCTGATAGATTCAGTCATAGGTTTTAATTACACTACACAATAGGCCATCCTTGTAATATCCAAGATTATTACGTATCTGCCATTATCAATGCGCACCTGTCGAACTTAATTAGCTGTTAATGACCTTTTTATTGATATAGGCAGGTGATATTAAGCAGTCATATATGGCCTGTAGGGTATCTGGTTAAGAATTGCAGCCACCCATCTCCTCCCTTTGAGTGCCGTAAGAGGAGACTAAGGAAAAACAAGAATATGGGCGCAGCAGTGTCTTTCTAAGGGATAACTACCACCTATACTGCGATTTTCAAGACGTCTGCCAAGCGTGGGAATTATGGCAACCCTTCCATTCTAAGGCCTTTGTTCAGCATTGAACGTCGTTCAGCTTTTGATGGTGATGATGAAATTGAAATTAAAATATATTGTTAGTTTTTTTAAAGAAAGGACTGTTTTCCGTCATACTTTGAATAATTATTTTTAATTTTTATAAAATCATCTTTTGGCTGATGATGAAGCAGACATATATCCTCACAGTATGTACGGTTGGCTTAGAGGTTCTTTGTGTCGTCCATTGAGTACGGCGGCGACTCCGAGGAGGACGGCGGCGGGGCTGCGACCCCCGTCCCCGTGAGCACCGTGTCAGGTTCCCGGGGGGCTACAGTGCGCCGCCCGGCGGCGGGCTCAAAGGCAAGGCACTGAGGGGCCCCTGGTGCAGATCCCACCAGAGAGCCCTGGGGTCCCCCCCTCTCTCATGTGCCGATGCGACAGCCGCGGGGGTTTTAGTGGGTAAGTATCCCACATACCCCGGTCGAGCCCCACAGCTCCCGGAAGCTCAGCTCATCTTTGGAAGATTTCCCCCGCATCAAAAATAAAAAAAGAGGTTCTTTGTGTATTACAGCGTGTTTTATAAAAGTGAGTGCAGTAGTTATGCTACGGTGTGATAGGCGGCGGCATCTCACGATGACAGATACTTGATGCTCAAGAGTATTATTTAGTATTATTTTCATAAGATCGTGAGGTCAGCCCGGACCGTGTCTTATCCAAAAACTTGTTTATGTTGTGACCACGATGTTTTTAAATGTGGGATTTAAAAAAACACACACTTAAAACTCATGAATTTGCGATTGCATGAAATATTGGTCTAAGTTTTAGACCGTAACGCTTGGAGTTTGCTAGTTTAATACCTGTACGAAACAAATTTTGAAGCGATCCTTTATTTCCCTGTGTATTATTGAGTAATCGGAACACTCAGAAATGCCGAAACAATGTTTTTTTGGTAAACGATTCTGTATTATGGGATATGTATTATGATGATTTGTAATGATGTAATATAGACTAGGGCAAATCTAAAAGTTCCACTAAAATTTAGCAAACCAACGGGTAACTTTTTGTTATAACATATCATTGGCATGTTATAACTCTACAGCTGTCAACACGAAAAGAACAAGAAACAAAATGCTATGCTGCTTTTTTACTCAACTAAAGCTACCGCTTCACTGCAATGCTGCCGGAAGCGAGGACTCGTGGGATTTGATCGGCAGAAGTCCGACATAAGTGTCAGTGTGTAAACGTTACTATGTTCCGATGTCAACGTCGTCGCCTGGCCGTTCAAAATTTCATTTCAATTCAACTTTCTCGCTATTAAGTACATTTTTTTAATTTTTATATTTATGTGACGGGCTCGTTGGTCTAGTGGTGAGACACCCAGGCTGCTACTGGATGGGTCGTGGGTTCGATTCCCACCAAGTGTCTGGGTGTTATTTAAGTATTTATTTTAAAAAAAGTATTAGTATCTTTCCATAGTACAGACTGTGCCTAGCTTGGGATCGGATGACCGTGTCTGGATTGTCCCAATATATAGTACAATGCCCACTTTTTACATAACTCATGGTCCGCGTACGCACCCTGTGTTGGAAGCACGTATCGCGTCTAATGCCTACGCGTCAATCACTATGATTGGTCCGGCAAAAACATTGATTCATATTCATAACGTTTGGATCTACTGACAGCTAATAAATTTCATAAATGTATAGGAATTGGCAGATCAACAGCAGTACCCCCTATTACTGCATTAAGGTCGCCACTGATGGACCATCAATCAAAACGTGGTAGTAGTCTTTAAAAAAATAATCATAAATTTTACACATGCCATTTGCATGTAGATATAATAAAACCAGCCCATGTTTATGTCCCATTGAAGGGCACGGGCCTCCCCTCAAGATGAGGGCTTAGGCCATAGTCCACCACGCTGGCCAAGTGCGGGTTGGCGGACTTCACACATCATTCGAGAGCTAGTTAGGCTTTCTCAGACATGCAGGTTTCCTCACGATGTTTTCTTTCACCGAAAGCTAGTAACACGCACATGATACATTAAAGAAATCAGAGGTGCGAGCCGGGTTCGAACCTGCGCTCCTTGTTATCAAGGCAAGCGCTCGTCCACTGAGCTGTTACCGCATTTTATGTAGGTATGCCCATCTTAAATGACGACGACACCTTTTTTCGGAAATGATAGATGCTGTTGGCTGCAGATGCTTGCCAAGCGTGAAGATACAACCCCCCCCCCTTTGCCTTTCCCTTTCCCTTTGCTTTTGCCTTTCTTCAACAGTGGACCGCTTTCAGCTGTTGATGATGCCCATGTTTTGGATCAACGACAGGTTTAGTGGCGTAGCTTGCCTTAAAAGGGTACCACTGTTTAAAATAATTGTAGGGGGTCCAAATGAAAGGAAAATGGGGCCCCTTGTAGCCCGGTGGCCACTGATACGACTGATACGGCAGGAGCTACGCCCCTGATCATGTTAAAACATTGTACTTATAAGAAAAAAAATAAAGAACGTAGTACAGCTTCGGGAATAGCAAGTGTAGGAGATATTTATAATCATATCCTGGTTAAATCTAAACTAGGCGGAGCCTGTACTATAGCAACCAGGCAAAAGATACAAATACCCCCATTATACATACTTATATTACTAAATAACACGCAGAACAAACAAACATGTTTACGCAAAATTTTGTCCTGGGTCGGCATCGAACCCACTGCCTATTGGGGAGCGGCCAGGGCATCTAACCACTATACCAATGCCTTAAGCTATTTATGAATGCTCATTACATTTATTGAAACAAAATATTTACAGTTTATTTACAAACATGTACACTTAAACTAGGTAAAAAACTTCCTCGAAGTTGTCGCCGCACTGGGAGGGAAGGGTACCTAAAAGACTGGCGGCATTACCCCTTTGTATGGCCAAGCTAATACGTTGGCAGAAAAAGCTACCAGCCCGGCGGTCTCCTGAGACTTCGATAAGTTTGGAAGAAATTTCTTTCACCAAAGCGTGCGTCTCATGAGACCAAGGCCCCATGGTCTCCACCGCAAAGGGCGCAAATATATAGCTCGAACCTAGAGCTGCATACTTGCGTCGCTTTGCAACACTAGCGGCCGCCGCAGCCCCTCCAGCCGCCCTGCAAGTTGCCGGGGTGTGGGACGCAGCAAGTGTGTCGACACATGTCGCATCCCACACCAGCGGCTTTCCATGTTGCCATGGTATTAAAGTGACACCATCAGGCCTCTTGCCGTCATCTCGTGTAATGCCGACTGGTTCCAGTACGGCAGGGACACCGGCAGTGACAAGCCCCCTGCGAATAATATCATTAAGGGCGGCATGGCGTGACATACGGCCAGCGCTACGCGAGCAAGACAGCCAATGATAATGAAATGAATTAATTGAAGTATTTTAACAGAAGGCTTGTTTTTATACCCCAATTAACGTTACATCCTAGATGACTCGGCAGATTATGATTGCATCGAATTTTAAACGAATGAATTAGACTTGAATTACTCGAAGTCAAAGACTAATGATGTTTTTTTCTCTATATAAATTCATTTAAGTTATTTATCATCATCTCACTCAACTCAATTAACAGTTAAATAAGTTTCGTAAATGATAAACAAAAAAAAGGCTTATCCGAACATAGAACAACAATCTTCGGCAGCATTTTTTTTTTTTTTTTTTTTGGGGAATGATCGACGCTGTTGGCCGCAGATGGCCATTAATAGGAGGCGAGGCACCGACGGCACGTCGGAGGAAACGATTCTGTCATAACCTGGAGGCTATCGATATGGGTGCGGGCGGCGTGCGCGAAAACTACACTCGCGTAAGTCATGATAGGGCTTTGGCAGCATTTGCGAGCAGTGTTTTTTTTATACAAAAAACGTGCAGCCCGCCGTAGCAAGCAGTCACCGCAGCCTGCAGACGCTAGCAACACCAGAGGAATCACTAGCGTATAGCTGACCCTAAAGACATTAGATATTAATTCTCCTGTGTCCGGTAATTATATTGACCTTCACACCGGAATACAGCAATGTTTACACATTGATAACTACAATGGGTCTTCTTATTAACCGGCTTCAAAAAGAAGGTTCTCTATTCGACGCGTATGTATGTAATATTGATAAAAATGCGTAATATTAATATATGTTAGTCTATGTGGGCTTCTAAACAAATTTACCAAATTTTATGAGTGTATGTATGTATGTATGTATGTATGTATGTTGGTATGTATGTATGTATGTAGGTTTGTCCACGGATTTCTCAGAAACTACAAGTCCGATTTTGAAAATTCTTTTTGCAATAGTTAGAGTATTTTTCAACTTAGGGTAGAGTACAAGTTTCATCAAAATCGTTCCAGTAGACTTTTTATGTTTTCAGTAAGTTACTGTAACGTAGACGTTCGAGTTGCGTGATACCTATTTTTAACCGACTTCAAAAAAGGAGGTTCTGTATTCGACGCGTATGTATGTAATATTAATAAAAATGCGTAATATTCATATATGTTAGTCTATGTGGGCTTCTAAACGAATTTACCAAATTTCACGAGTGTATGTATGTATGCATGTATGTATGTATGTATGTAGGTTTGTCCACGGATTTCTCAGAAACTACAAGTCCGATTTCGAAAATTCTTTTTGCAATAGTTAGAGTATCTTTCAACTTAGGGTAGAGTATAAATTTCATCAAAATTGGTCTAGTAGTTTACGAGATATAAACTTTTTATGTTTTCAGTAAGTTACTGTAAAGTAGACGTTCGAGTTGCGTGATAGTGCTGATACCTATCTTGGTAAAATAAGTCACTAAAAAGTGTTAAATAAACTATTTAAAAAAAAACCGGCTTCAAAGTAAATTATCTAAAAAGCATAAAATAACGAAAATATATTGAAGTCGGTGTCAGCTGGTGATAGTGTTAGTTAACATGATTAGCTAGCACCGACTTCAATATACATATTTTCGTTATTTTATGCTTTTTAGATAATTTACTTTGAAGCCGGTTTTTATTTTTTTTTAAATAGTTTATTTAAATAATAGTTTTTATGTATCTGTCAGTGAGATGTGGGTGTACTATGCTTTCTGCTCACCGCTTGGGTATAGCTAGAGTAAAAGGTATATTATGCACAATAAGTCATAGTATCTTTCATCTTGAAGAAGTCGACAGATGTGTTATTATATGTGTTGCCGCTTATAAAGAGGGTAAGCTTGGACATTTGAGGTGTGGGTCCTAGGTCGTCCATTGAATACGGCGGCGACTCCGAGGAGCACGACGGCGGGGTTGTAAATCCCGTCCACGTGATCGGGGGCTATATCGGCGGTGGGCTCAAAGGCAAAGCACTAAGGGGTGCCAGGTGCAGAACCCGCCGGAAAGGCCAGTTCGATGCGACAGCCGTGCGAGGTATTGTGGGTAAGTATCCGACAAACCCCGGTTGACCCCCACAGTCAAAGATTTCCGCGAAAACAAAAAGCGTGGGGGGAAAGGAGTGGTGGCGTGAGCTTATTACTATTTACCGCGGAAATTTCGGAATGTTGGTCTTACTAGTCTTGACAGAAAACTGCAGTAACTTTAAGGCCGATCTGGGACTTGAGCAGTCAATCAAAGAGGCAGTCAAAGTCTCTACCTAGAGGTTACATTGTTTTTGCAAGTTCAAAAACTACGTAATATGTAATAAGTATAAAAAATAAAACATGGCAACAATTAATTTAGAAATCGTTCTAAAAATATCCGTTTTGTACAAGACCGACAAATACTTGACAATCAATAAATAATGCAACCCACCGTTAAATGAGTCACAAGTTATATTTAAATAAAAATTTAATAAATTTTTTCACAAAACCAGTTAAGGGGGTAACAACGGTAAAATTGCAAAAATAGGCTTAGTTTAAAGAGTTCGATGGATCAATCCGCTATTGCATTGGCTATGAAAATTATATGTACTTATACCTCAGATCTTCAGCAAATAGGTTTATTGATTAGATATTTGATTAAATATAACGTTTTCAAGCAATATGTATTTAAAAAATGTACTACGTTGGACATGAATTGTGTTAGCGTTCAATATCCGTTCATCGGATAGACGTCAAACTTGGACTATAAAAAGCTTATAACCTATTCTACAATTTGTATTGATTACATTTCTTAATTTCATTCATGTTTTACAAGAAATTATGGAAAAATCACGTACGCGATGCATTTCCCCTTGCAGCGCCCCCGCGATCGCCTTTCATCAGTCCTTCGTGGACTGTTAAGGAGGGTGGACGTGTTCGAATTTTTTTTGACAGGACGAATTTAATTTAAATGATTTTGAACATATTTTTACTTAAGATATGTTACTTATGGTATAATTATAACATTATAAATCATTTCAAATGAAATCTATACTTCTATATTTAATTAAATATATTTTTATAGTAATACCATATTTTTGGTTCATCATAGAGTATGCGAAAGTATCGTTGCCGAGTATTATGCCTAACTTTTAAAGCGTATCAGAGTCATATATGATCTTACTAATTTAAATCGTATTTAATGCTGTGTAGGTCGACAAAATGACATACATTATGATATCCTGTACATAATGTTTTTTTTTTCAAAACATGAACGGTGGTATTATTTCTATCATGTTGGTTTTTGCAACTTGGCAACGAGTACCTGGGTGGTTGGCTTGGTGGTGAGTGACACACTTACCTACGGACAGTTGCATTGGACAGTTGCTCGTCTTTTGAGACATCTAGATGGTTAAGTTGGAAGGGTACTTGTGTGCTATCTAGGTGGCGCCACTTTAATCTTAGATTTCTTCCACTATCTAACATAAGTAGAATGTCACTGTAGCTGGCAAAAAAACTATCGGACCAAAAGGTTTTGGATGACAGGGACAGGAAGAGACTTTTCTATGGGTGGGTGCTTCGATTACTATCAGGTAATCCCTTGTTACTTAACTAAGTTGCGTAACAATAAACTGATGGTGTTGTTGGCAGGCACGAGAAAAAATACCACAGCGTTAAAATGTTAGTTACTCTAAAACCAGATTGCTTATTACAATCAATGTAAATTAAATATCTATTTAAATTTTAGATTACCTATGCACCTACCACTATTACCCTCTGCATCATCCAAAGGTAGACTGGCAGAGAATGCCTAAGGCATTAAGTCCGCCTTGTACATATTTAAGTGTGCTAAAGAATAAATAAAATAAAATGTCAAATTCTCCGCGTAGTTCAAACCCCGCGATAGGTACAGAACTCAAGATGAAGTTACGTTACTTACTCTCGCGGCCACGAACGGTGTATCACCTTTAGGACGACAATCGCTTGCACGAGCCGGCCCAAAATACATGCGGGCGGGGTAAACGCCCGGAACGTCGTTCAAAAGATTTTGATTGGTACAGCGTGAAACTGGTATAGCGTTCGTGTCCGCGATAGTACATAATATGACGTTACAATAAAAAATACTATTACTGAATTCGTGCGTTCAAACAAACAGTGATACGGATTCCTTTGGCAGCCACGTATATTGAATAACAACACAGGTCCATTGATTTTGTAGTTTGCTACCCTGGTCGCTGACCTTAAGGTCTTACTATTACTGAATTCGTGCGTTCAAACAAACAGTGATACGGATTCCTTTGGCAGCCACGTATATTGAATAACAACACAGGTCCATTGATTTTGTAGTTTGCTACCCTGGTCGCTGACCTTAAGGTCTTGGGGTTCCCACACAGGACAAACATTCATGTGCATGAACATAATCTGTTTGTCTTGGGTCTGGGTCGTTTTTACCTGTACTTAATTATGTAAAAAGTTAAGTATCTTATCATAGTTTCAGGTAGATGGCCATTATGGAGTCGATCACGGAACTCATCAACATCATCATCAGCAGCCGAAACGTCTACTGTTCAACAAAGGCCCTCTCTCCCTTAGAGGGGAGGGGTTGCCATAATCCCCACGCCTGGCAGGCGGTTGGGGATCGCAATATAGGTGGTAGGTAATCCAATAAAAAGACGCTGCTGCTCGTCTTCTTGTTTTTCCTTAGTCGCCTTTTACGGACACCCAACGGGAGGAGATGGATGGGTGCTATTATTCTTATCACGGAATTAACTGTCGCAATAATAATAATTTATAATTTTAGGTTTACACGACTTGGGTCGACGTTGGGTATCTGGTCTTGAGTAAGGTTGGAAGCTAGCAAGCTTCCAAGATTCGGGTACTTATGCCGCTCTTAAAGAGAATATACGCATTAGAATAGGAAACATTACAGTTACACGCTTCTTTAATAATACCGCGAGCATCTCACCAGGGCCACTGGCATGCATCGCAGCATCTTAAGTCACTCTCTTTATCAAACTCGAACATCTCAATCAATCATCAATTTGGTTTCAGTTCATTTTTCCAGGGATCAAAAAGCTTCTAACTAAACTATCAGATGGATGTTTATTGGTTAGACAATTTGGAACTAATTTAGGAAATATGTTAAAAAGGTCCCTTTTTAAGAAAAAAATCTACTTATTAAGAAAAAAATCTATATTTTGAAGGCTCTGTTAAACGCTTTTGTTTTGACGTGCAGAATAGAAACCTTAGAACTTTGTGCATAGTTTCATTTCAAGTACGCTTACAGTAGTCACGACGGATCTTTGTGTGTCTGAAGTTGGCTGCAAGACGCTGCGTAGTAGCTATTTTTATGTTTATGTATTCAGAACTTACAACTGTACTTGCGCAATGTTTCGCCAACCCTAACTTCAGACACACACCCGCTGTGACTACTGTAAGTTATAAGTAGTACGAATGTATATGGATTCCGAATGGCAGGTACAATGTATTCAGCTGGGTCGAAGTGCGTTCCGGTTGTAATCGGAACTAACTAATAACCACCAACAATAGAATACAAGTATGTATAAGTCTCACTAGTCAGGCATTGGCCATTCTATAATAGAAAGACTGAACCTTTTATATGAAGTTTGGAATATGAAATGCAATAATCCATATCCTGACGCAACACGTCAACTACGTTACCACTGTCGGTTGTTGGGTTATCAGATTGTAATTAGGTGGCACGCCATGGTATAAATCAAAATATAAAACAGTGGATTACCGTTCTTAAACTGCATGAGTCTTGTTCTTTCCGTGCCACTATGAAATGACAAAAAGCTTTGCCAGAGTAAAAATCGGTTTTTATCATGCATTTAAATAATTCATCAGTCATTTATTTTACGTATACATAATTAACAAAACATTCAAAGTTATATTATTAAGTATATTTGCAATAGATATAATTTTATTGAAATTTGATACTATAACGGAATAGGCAAAATTAACAAAACTCTATTCGATACTTCTACACATTTTTAGTCTATGATTTTTCAAATGTAATATTCATATTTGCTGGTAGCGCCCTCTACGATGACAACTCTCGGCCGGAGCGGCCAGATTCTCAAGGTCATTGGCGCATGTTACCCCCTTAAGGACAAAATCACAGTGACCCAGTATTTCAACACAAAAAAAAACAACAAAAACATTATCTATCTAACACACTTCTTTTTTTTTTCGTTCAAAAACATTGTTTTTTCGCGCGATTTTCGTACAAAAAACAATATGGCCGACGTTATGAGACGTTCAGTTACGAACAATGAACGTATTTTATACACTTTTTATACCAGTCGTGTGTGTGATAATGAAAGTTATCGTTTTTTGTGTGTGACTTTGTCAGCAAAAAGTTTCAAATTGGCGTAATGAAGTGGCGTCCTTTTTTTATTATTAATAAATAGAACGTAAGATTATAGTTATGTTTTTGTTCGAGTGAATTATTCCGGTTTTCGAACGAACGTGTTTTTTGTATGCCTATGATTATTGTGTTTTCTCTATAATTTAACTGGGTAATGAGAGAACAGGAAATCCCAGGGAGTCTTATAGCAACTCACAAAACTATCTTTACTGAGTGGTGCCTTGTGCAGGCACCATCCAGGGCTAGTGGCGTGTCAGTGGCTTGTCACTGACCTGGACTCAAAGTCTGCAAATTTTAATAAAACTACATACAATTGCCATTCCAGCGACACACTCTTGAGACTATACTACGATTGTGACAAATTCGGTATTCTTCTAAAATAATAATAATATCTTGGGACAATTCACACACGGTCATCCGATCCCAAACTACTGCTACTAATGCTTATATACTTATTTTTTTAATAACCCTATCCAGTGGTGTCACACCACTGTGACGCCATTATGCTTTTAGGTCCCAATAATGTGTCGCTGGAATGGCAATTATATGTAATTTTATTAAAGTTAGCTGCCTTGGGGCCCAGGTCAGTGACTAGCCACTGACTCGCCACTGGTATTATAAAATTAGTAGACTACTAATGTGTAAAACCATCCAATTGGCACACTATCCTAACTCCTACTATGCCAATTTGAAATCGGCGCAAAAACCATCAATCATATTTTCAAAAACCAAGTTACGTTCTGCTTACACCAAGAGAGATAAAGCGTAATGAACTAATGACACAAACGACTCGAATTGCTTTTTACGCTAATAAATAACCTGCTTCAGTAAATTATAATTCAATGAATATTTATATGTAGTTTGCAATGCGATATAAATTTTTAAAGTATCAAATTTTGAATTTAATTATACACATTAATTGCATTAAAGATTAGTTATTTATATGGGAAACCGCTACGACAGGTTTTTGTTGATACCTTTATTTTAATAACACAAAAAGCGATACTTTAAAATGTATGAAATAATCGTTACAGATGTAACAGCTCAGTGGGCGAGCGCTTGCCTTGGAAATAAGGTGCGCAGGTTCGATTCCCGGCTTGCACCTCTGATTTCTTTAATGAATCATGTGCGAATCGTCTTTGTGCGATTGTTACTAGCTTTCGGTGAAGGAAAACATCGTGAGGAAACCTGCATGTCTGAGAAAGCCTAACGAGCTTTCGAATGACGTGTGAAGTCCGCCAACCCGCACTTGGCCAGCGTGGTGGACTATGGCCTAAGCCCCTTCATCTTGAAGGGAGGCCCGGGCCCAGCAGTGGGACATTAACAAGGGCTGTCATTATTATTATTATGCAGTGGTTGCCCTTTACAAGCTTTTATCATCATCAGCAGTCGAAACACTGTCCACTGCTGAACAAAGGCTTTCCCCTTAGAAGGGAGCCATAATCCTTACGGATTCCCTTAGCAGGTGTCTTGGGGACCGCAGTATAGGTGGTAGGTAATCCAACCTCAGAGTGGTATCTCCTCTAAGAATCCAACAGAAACACGCTGCGGGCCGCGTCTTCTTGTTGTCCCTTAGGCTTAATTCACACCAAGATGGCAGCGGCCGGCAGCGCACTTTCAGTGTTAAAGAATCAATACGTAAACACCCGCATCGCTTGAATAACGGGCCGCCGGTGGCCGCGCGCGGCCTCTCGCGGCACCTCGAAGCCCGCTTTTCAAGCGATACTAGTCTATAACGTATTGTAGATAAAGTTTAAAATTCTTTCACACTGAAAGTTACACACTGGAACAGTCTCGCCGGCGAGGCCGAAGGGTCGTACGTATGCGACCTCAACGACGTGCATCACCCCACTGAGTTTCTTGCCGGTTCTTCTCAGTGGGGGCGCGTTGTGAACCGGTGTTAAACTCAGCCCTCTCTTAAGCGACAGCCCAAGCCGAGGCCGTGCCTCCCTGAGGTGCCCTTGAGCTTGTCGCTACTTCTGCCGTTAAGGCTAGAGCGCTTCAAGCGCTCACCTCCTATTGTCCGGTGAAGCTGTAATGGCCATCTGCGGCCAACAGCGTCTATCATTCCCAAAAAAAAAAAAAAACCACTGGAACAGTTTGTCTGCGTCGGTTTTCCCGCCCGATTATAATGTGGGTGTCTTTAAGAATAGTGTGAATAGGCTTTTAATAAGCTAGTGTGTTTTGCCATCCTCGATTGCGTCGCCGCTTTCCATCAGGCGGGACTGCAGTCAAGCACTAGCTTGTAAGTGCTAAGTGCGCTGCCGGCCGCTGCCGTCTTGGTGTGAATTGAGCCTTAGAGGCGTCTTACGGACACCTTTAAAGAAATCATTGCCCTTTATGGAATCATTATAAACGGCTGAATAGATTTTCATTACACTCACCTAAGAACCGTGATAATTAAACCAACTTTTTTTTTTTTTTTTAAGAGCCTACTGTGTCCCAATGATGAGCAAAGGCCTCCTCTTTTCCCTTCCATGACTCTCGATCTTGAGCAATACATGGCCACGCCAGTCCCGCAAAAGCGTCTATGTTATCCCTCCAGCGTCGCCTTGGTCTACCCCGTCTTCGTCAACCGTTGCGAGGTATCCAGAACGTGGCATTTCTAGCCCACCTCTGCGGATTCATTCTTGCGACATGGCCTGCCCACTCCCACTTCAGCTTTGCTGACTTTTCTCCATCTCCACATGTCATGCGGTTGGTCATTAGCAAACCAACTTATTGATTAAAAAACCGCAACAAATCTATCCAATCCTATAAGATCATTCATTTCCCATGGGGTGTCCGGGTAAGAATAGCACCCCCCATCTCCTCCCGTTTGGTGTCCGTAAGAGGCGACTAAGGGAAAACAAGAAGACGGGCGACAGCGTCTTTCTATTGAATTACCTACTATCTACTGCGATCCCCAAGACGCCTGCCAAGCATCGGGATTATGGCAACCCCTCCCGTACAAGGGGGAGACCTTTGTTCAGCAGTGGACATACTTCGGCTGCTGATGTTGAAGATCATACAGGCAGACATAGCTTAGGCATAACACTCCTTCCTTCCTTCCATTTTTTTCCTTCGGAGTCGCTGGACGCTCGGGGTGTGGGCCCTTTGAGCGTCCATTGAGTACGGCGGCGACTCCGAGGAGGACAGCGGCGGGGTTGCGACCCCCGTTCCCGTGAGCACCGTGACAGGTTCCCGGGGGGCTACAATGCGCCCCCCGGCGGCGGGCTCAAAGGCAAGGCACTGAGGGGCCCCTGGTGCAGATCCCACCGGAGAGCCCTGGGGTTCCCCCTCTCATGTGTCGATGCGACAGCCGCGGGGGTTTTAGTGGGTAAGAATCCCACATACCCTGGTCGAGCCCCACAGCTCCCGGGATCTTTGGAAGATTTCCCCCGCGTCAAAAAAGAAAAACAAAATTAAAAAAAAAAAAAGCATAACACTTATGATCTTTTATTTCTGTAAGGGGTTAAAAATTTAAAATAGCTCCTAATACTCGTAAATAATCAATTGCAAAAATTAAAGCTAGCAAATTCAATAAATAAAACGCGGAAAGCTGTATGCGGAAAAACTTGCTGTGTAGGTAGGTAGCAGTCTCATGAGACGAGTACGTATGCGTCAGTGCTTAACCAAACCATCAATAGCTCAAGTGCCTACTGAAAAGTTCAAACGAAAATCAGCCTTGAAACCGCCGTGGATAGTTAAAATTCGAATGGCCTACGATCAAAATAAGGCATTATAGATATTATGATGTAATAGGCGTCGGTACAAGGTCATCATAGACCGAAAATCAGGTTTGGGGTACCCCCCCTCCCGCGTTCCGTCGGTCTCGCCTCCCCTTTGCCGTGCGTCGCAGCAGCCGTGCGCGTGAGCACGTCATAGAGGCGCCGATGTGTGTTACGGTGGCAAGACATGCAGAAGGAATCGGTTGCTAAGGGGTATGCTTTTAGAAAGTTACTTTTGCGAATTCAGAAAAAAATTGTTTTCCTATGTCTTAAAGGCATACACTTAAGGTGTTATTATTCGGTATTTTTCTACCTAAGTACTTACTTATATTATTTTCTTTTTTATTGTATTATTAGAAGTATAAAAAACAATTTTAAAAACAGCCTTAACTTACAGGGCTCAATAAGTAAAGTAATAAGTTTTAAAAACTAAAACCCGACTACAGATAATAATGTGATATTATATAGCCTATACCAGCGGACAATCAAGACGCTTCTAACGACACCCTACTTGTCAAATTATGTTTAGTAGATTAGAAGATATGCGGGAACAGATGAGCATACATACATATGTACATACATACATTCTTGTTAAAATCATAACACTCCCTCCGTTCCGTAGTCGGGTAAAAAAGAACCCTTATAGTTTGCCTGTCTTTCTGTCTGTGTGTCACACTTATATATTTCAGGAACCACTGACGCTATCGATTTGAAACTTGGAATAGTTTTAGATCTTACTTACTAAACCTCATGACAAATGATAAAATATTTCTTTTTGTTTCATTTATTTAATGGGGGTCATCCAAATTTCAAAGTGAGACTACTATATCAGGGTATCATATAAAAGGGCTTATTTGCACATCTAAATACAGATTTTGATTCTAATCAAAAATGTCAAAAAAATACCGTTCGATATCTCCGAAATTTGTGGCAGGAAAAAATTGAAATAATTATGGGTAATTTTTTATCTAGGTATATTTTACAGGAAAAATAAAATGATCTTTCTATGAAACTACTTAATGGCAAAGGTGTATCGCTCGCTATGTTTCTAATGTACCATCTTTATAAGCACCACATTTATGAAAATAAATTGAATTGAAAATATCCCGCCAGCATAACGTATGCCATGATCTATTCGGAATTCGTCAAAATACTCGGCACGAAACTACCACATGGCTCGCAAGTCATTTTTCATCAGCACTTCCTTTGTGTGTGTTAGTTAATACACTAGTGTGCGTGACGACTCACAGACACGCGTAAATCTGTGTGCGTGATTGTGTTAGGGGTGTCAATATAACACCAACTATAAATTAATATTGTTTTTCTTTATTATTTTAATTAATATTGTTTTTCTTTATTATTATTTTATATTTATTGGCTTGTAAAGAACTGTTTTTTTTCCTTTTACCGACCGGTAATTGGCTGAGTACAGTAAAATTAAAAGAATGCATGTTTGCAGTTAATTGACTATACTTAATTAATTATTCAGGATTAGTTCAAGAATACATTCTTATGCACTTTAAAACTTAATTTAATTAAACCCCGACACGACAACGACGAATTTGTATTAAATGATTATCCAAACAGACATAAAAAAAATCTATCAAATCGAGAATAGGTGCTTAGTTGACGCGAATCTCAGTATCTGACATTAATTTCTTTTATTTATAACTATTTTGTACGATTTATTAGTGAGAGAAAACTATTTTCATAAAAAAAATACAGAAATTGACTATAATGAACATGGTACATATATATTTTTTTAATTAATGCTTTTAGATCATTTATAAAAAAAATTACTTTTTGATTTCATCTTCATTGACTTTTACAATATCCAGTTAATTATATAAGCAGTACATGAGCTGCATCAAATCAGATAATGTGTACATGTAATTCGGAACCGATTTCAACAAAACAATGCACTATGCACCAAGCATACATGCAAAAATAAATATTTATACTATAACTAGCTGTCCCGCGCAGCTCCGCTTGCGTAATTTTCTAATTTTCTGCACAACTTTCTTATTTATTTTTTTACTTAAGAACTTTCTACGACGTAAGTATTAGAAAATATTTTAACAAAAGATTAATGAAATCGGTAAAGCCGTTCTCAAGTTATAGCATGACCAGGAGAAATATGGGTTATTTTTTTTTATATATATAGATATAATGTATACGCATACACCCATGAAACTTGGTACATTGTTTAGATACATACACAGACTGATGTAATGTGAATAATACGTATTGTCATTAATTTAACATACCTACAGAGGCCTCGAACTGAAAACTTTCTTCATAATAAAATAAAAATGTTTTATTTTCAGGCGCTAGGCCCATATTTTGTTAATAGTACAATTTCTTATATGACCATGTTAGTAGGTACTCATGTAAACACATAAATAACGCACACAAATACACAGTATGTTTGGAGGTTTATTTAGCTCCACGTAAGACGTGCAGCTTAATAAACCTGCCCATTGTAGGCCCATCCAGTCTCTCCGCAAAGTCTCTCTTTTATTGAAGTCAAAACAATTTTGCTGCTATGAATAGTTGTGGCAGCCCTAGCCTGCGCCCGCGACGATCTCTAAACAACCTTTTTGTCTGCGATAGTGGCGACATATACGGCCTCTTAGAGCGTTGCAACTTTTTTTTTATTCTAAGTTAATAAAACGTCAAAATGCGCGAATGTCTTATGTAATGTTTACGTTTTTTTTTGTTTAAATCTAAAGCTCTTGAACTTGAACTTTTGGAACGATAGGTCGCTTTTGTGATTTGCATCTGCTGTACGTCAGTAGATTGCAAAATATTAAGCAAAGTGTATATCGTTATACAATTGTAAATTTAATCTTAATTTGATTAAGTTAAGACGATCTTCACCTGCTAATAAAACTATACGCCTGCCTTTAGACTACTTTACTAGGTAGTAAGTAGGTCCCTGTTTGAACCTTCCGGGTAGGTACCACCGCAGTGTCAGATATTTTGGCGCCAAGCAGCAGTGTGGAAAAATTGCCATGTCCCGGGACACTGAAGCTGCACTGTGAAGCGCACTGTAGCTAGTGAAATTACCTGTAGCTAGGGAGATTAATGGCGAATGCTGTCTTTTATTTACGTGAATACTACACATTCTTATAAAACTACTTTTACGGATATCAATATATCAGATTTGATAAACCTCAAATCTTCGAAAAAGAACACCGGTTCCTACCAAGTATGATTAGTGAAGCTATTGAAATCAAAATATCCTAATTTCAATAGTGAAGCCGGCTTTGAATTAATATAATTATGGAAAGGTAAGGTTTTTTTAAGTATAGTTAGTGGGTAAGTGACACCATTTAAGCTTCTGACTTAACGACTGCTTTCTAGATGAAAACAACTGGAACGGGCTTTTACATGAACTCCACTTTTACATGAACTCTATAGCATGGTACACGCTCAAAAAATCCGCTTAGTTCAAATGCCTCCATTCGGTCACCCATAGATACGTCGAGTATTTTCGTCACCCATCCCACAGAATCTGAAGACAAAAGTCTTTAATCAGTGCGTCCTATCTGTTATGACATACGGAGCCGAAACGTGGACACTCACGGTGGGGCTGGTCCACAAATTTAAAGTCGCTCAGCGAGCTATGGAAAGGTCTACGCTTGGAGTTTCTCTGAAAGATCGAATTTGGAACGAAGTGATCAGACAGAGAACCAAAGTTATCAACATAGGCCACCGGATTAGCAAGCTGAAGTGGCAATGGGCTGGCCATATCTGCCGTAGAACTGATAATCGTTGGAGCAAACGAGTTCTTCAGTGGAGACCGCGAGTCGGCAAACGTACCGTGGGACGTCCGCAAGCGAGATGTAGTGACGATATACACTCCAAACCAAATACGCTTGAAGGCGATTACAACTTTATTATGCAGCCATAAAACACCCCCGCTGTATAGTTGACCGTTAACGCGGCAGCAAAAAAAGGTTGGTAATACAAAGTTGTTTTTGCTGACGCGCCTAGTTGACAATGTATGCGTTATGTAGTTATTGAGCCGCAAACGAACTTGTAATCGCCTTCAAGCTTATTTGGGATAGAGTATACGTAAAGTGGCGGGCAGAAATTGGATGAGGAAAGCCGAGGATCGTAGTCAGTGGCGTGATATTGAAGAGGCCTATGTCCAGCAGTGGACGACTGTAGGCTGATGATGATGATGGTCTCCCATGGACTGACCTTGTCTGACGTTGTTTAACCAAACTTATATTTTACTAGATAGTGATTACAACTACCAGCCAGGGTAACGCTTACAGTTAGTTACATTTATCTTCAAAACTACGCTACTCCCGCTGTACGCTTAGGTCTTTCAATCTACGCGACGGATTTTACTGCAGTTTTCAGCAATAGGTAGAGTGATTCAAGAGGAAGGTTCATGTTTTGTATACATGCACATTATCATCTATCTGTATATAAATAAAAACTTGTACGCGCAAAACTACTGAACTACTAGACCAAATAGGATTTCTTTATTGTCATGTTCTCCTGGTTCTTACGAAAAAAGAAAGAAAGTTGCGCAGAAAATTAGAAAACTACACGGGCGAAGCTGCGCGGGACAGCTAGTATTTTATATTATTTTGTTTTTGGAAATTTAGACATTGGGCCAGTGCTCTCAACTGAGAAACTATCGCTCGTCCCATTTGCAGCCAGCGCAGAGATATATCTGACATAGAGTCCTTTTCCTTGTGTTGTTAATATGCTAGAGCCCTCCCATCCACAGGTAGATCACCACCTACCATCAGGTAAGATTGTGATCAAGCACTAGATCCCCGTGTGGTTCCTGGATCGAATTGCATCCCGCCATCTCTCGTTGGGTGTCATAAGAGGCGACTAAGCGAGAACGGAAAGACGGGCAGCAGCGTCTTTCTTTTGGATTTATCTTCCACCTATACTGCGATCCCCAAGCTGCCAAGCGTGGAGAGTATGGCAACCCCTCCTTTATAAGGGGGGGGGGGGGGGGTTATCGGCTGTTGTTGATGATGATGATGATGACGACTAGCTAATAATATAAGAAACATTATCGATTCAGTGGTTTAAAAAAACATGAAAATGAATCCTATGATACAGTCGGCTGGAATACAGAACCTCTTATTTATATATTGGCTAAATATTTATACCCAAAAATTTAAATAAACCAGGAAACACGAACTTGACACAATGTGATTGATTATTGATTGATTATGCGGTACCAAAATATGTGGGTTGAAGGCAACGGAGTCATTTTAAAACAAAAAAGAATATTAAAGAACAAGTTTCGCAATTATTTGTCTATACATCCAATCAATCGGATGATTGACAAATTGATTTAATAACATACATTGATGGCCAAATTTAAATTTCCAAACGGATCCAATGATTGTTTTCAAACATCAACACGCCTATATGAATAGACACTAGTAACGCCATCTAGAGAAGATCGAACGAACTTTATTTATAGTTCTTTATTTCGCCAATAGATGTCGCTACTTTTAACGATATGTTATAGATCAGAGGGGTGAATATTAACTTACAGGACCATACCTAGTCCCGTATATTAATTGTACTTACAAAATAGCCAATAAGTGAATAAACTTACTTGTTTCGAAGTTATTAACTTACCTGGAAACAAAAAAACAAATATTAGTTGTTGTTGAGTCAATGTTTATTGTCGAGTTTCATACGAAAGAAAGTAAATAATTAATTAATGAATTTTAAAATTTTAATTCTGTATTAATTAATCTACTTGTTAAGTGTAGTAAGATTTAAAAAAATAACCACTAACTATTATTTAATAATACTATTATTCAATTTATTAGATACTAGCTGACCCACGCAGCTCCGTCCGCGCTTTTATTACATTTTGCTACCTCTCCCTCCACCCTTGATTTATTTCTCACTCCATCTCTCCCTTATAAGAAAAATCTAATTCTATACTCTCTCTCTCTTTCCCCCTCCCGCTTCGGTCCCCGTCACACTCCCCCTCTTCCTCTCCCGTTGCCCCCTCTCTGAATCCCCTCCCTCTTTCTCTTCTCCCACCTTGCTCCCCTCACTCCCCCCTTGTTCCATCTTAATCCCCCTCTCTCTCTCACCCCATCACCCCCTCCTCGAATCCCCTCTCCCTCTCTCTCCTCTCTTGCACCCTCCTCCTTTTTCTTTCAATCCTCGCCAATCATGGTATCTGGGGTTCTTACCCACATAAACCCCTACGGCTGTCGCATCACCACATAAGACGCCTGGGACCTCCAGTGGGATCTGCACCAAATACCCCTCAGTGAACATTATAGCCCCCGGAAACCTGGCACCGTGATCACGGGGACGGGGCTCGCAACCCCGTCACCGTCCTCCTCGAAGTCGCCGCCCGCCGTCACCCATCTATGTAATGACCTTGCCTAACGTTGCTTAACCTAGCGGCATGAAATATACTTTACGACCTATACTCAGATCTACCCGATATTCACACAAAATTTCATACAAATCGGTTCACCCATCTATGTAATGACCTTGACTTATGTTGCTTAACCTTAACCTAGCGGTATGAACAGCGCACAGCTATTTTTTCATTGGTGTAAATATTAGCGAAGTTTACGTTATATTGAAGAAGGGACAAATTCCAAGTTATCCCTAGAGATAAACATATAGGGCCTACCATCGCGGGCTTTTTTGTAGACCTTGTTAAGGCGTACAATACTGTAGTACATTATTTTGATCTATCTCGTAGGGTTTAGCCAGCGTTTGCAATGTAAGCGCAAAAAAAATGTGTTTATTTAAGACATCACATTAGAAACCTCTAAAATTATCAGTGTTTCACTACTATATTATGCATGTATTATACATATAAACCTTCCTCTTGAATTACTCTATCTATTAAGAAAAACCGCATTAAAATCCGTTGCGAAGTTTTAAAGATCTAAGCATACATAGGGACAGACAGACAGCGGGAGCGACTTTGTTTTATAATATGTATAGAAGATATAGATAGATATAGAAGATAAGATTTTGTGCAGGTGGGATGACCCAGCAGTGGGACACAACCAACATACATAAAAAAAACGATTTTATCCAAAAAAAAAAAACAAATAATGTAATACGTCACCATTATCTAATAAGCGAACTATCTTCAAAATTATGAGAGTATACGAAATTTGTACTCGGACCAATAGCATCGACATCTTTTCAAATCGGTTGTCCGAATTTAGAAATATAATTGCACCCGAGGCGCTTTTGCTATCCTAGTTTTTGTACCTTATGTAATTTTACCTTTTATTTATTGTTTTAGTTTTTTTTTATGTATGTTCGCGCATAACTCTGGCAATTATTAACCGATTTGAAAAAATCTTTCTTCCATCCATTCTTCAATCTATTGATTGGGTCCCATAAAAAAATTATTGCTTAGTAATAAGTAGTTCCTAAAAAAACAAGAATGGTGACTGCGCACTGAGAGTTGCAAGAAAGCCTATATAGATGACGTTTTAGTCGCTCGGACTCGCTAGGTCGGACAAAAATGGTCATAACTCTGGCAAATATTTACCAATTTCAATGATTCTTTTTTTATTCGAAAGAAGAAACCACTGTATTGAATCTGTATGAATTTTATTACAAGCGGATAAGAACTTCCTGGAGGACCATGAACGATGTAGAGGAATTTATCTGGTAAAAACCATAAAACTGATGTTCTCCATTACATTGCTCTGACAATTATGAACCGATTTCGATGATTCTTTTTTTATTCGAGAGAGTAAACTACTATGATGTTTCCATGCAAATTTCATTACGACCGGATATTATTTTCTGAAGAAACATGAATTATGTAAAACTATGTAGACGATAATGTGATCATAACCTACCTAGATAATTTTTCGGTTTTCGATGGTTCAATCTTTATATATGAAAATATCACTAAAAAGGTTAAAATAAAATCTTTTAAAAAAAAAATTGAACCGGCTTCAATATCACTGAAAAGTATAAAATAATTTAAATATTATTGAAGTTGGTGCCAAATATACACAGCAGGTACGCTAACACCAACTTCAATAATATTTAAATTATTTTATACTTTTCAGTGATATTGAAGTCGGTTCAATTTTTTTTAAAAAAGATTTTATTAATTGTAAACTCTTACGATCGAATTTTAGAAATGTAATTTTAATTAATGTAAGTGATGTGCATTCCTGTAAGTGACACATCCACTCTGTTATTAGATATCTGTGTTTTCATTCTGTTAGTGTTTAGTGGATTTGTCGTTGGAGTGCCTTAAAATAAAATAAAATAAAGTTTCTTTGACAAAATCTTCCTTCGGTGCTGCTTAACATAAAAGATACTTTTTACCAGCCCTTGTTTTTGCCCCAATCTTGGGAACGGGCCTCGCCTCAAGATGAAGGGGCTTAGGCCATAGTCCACCACGCTGGCCAAGTTGCATGTTGGATTAAAGGATACATTAGAGATTGCTAAACTACTTGAGATTTCTATGCACTTACACACACTGGAACCTACCTGGGAGGCGATTCTCACACTTTCGAATCAATCACGAATTCGAAAAACTATTCGAATTCGAACTATTGGCGACTAAAAATCACGTAATTGTATTCTCGACATGTCGAGCCCAACCTATTTCGAACGCTAGCCGCTCGAACTGCTTCGACTGGTCAAGACCATTCGAATCGTCATCTCGAGTTCGAATCACAACAAATGTCAAACCTTACCGTATAATATGATTATAATTTTAAGATGAGTACCGTATTCCTAGATTATTTTATTCAAAATAACATTATTGGATAGTTTATTAAAGTATAACTACACATTACGAAGTCCTCGCACTTGATTAAAACTTAATTCATTACCAAACAAACAATCAACAACACAGACTATTAATTAAGAGATACTGCGATCGACAGCCAATTAAGATAAAATCATTATGCCGACAAGATAGAGTAAGTATATACACCTAAACATCACATAAACGCCTTTAAGAATACGGACAACAATAATAAAACTTATCTTTTTATAAATAACCTTTCGGGCATACTAAAATAAAATCGTAAACATAAATACATAAACATATGGTATTTTTGTTTTAATTTTACTTAGCCGAAAGACACACAGACTACTAAGTACGAAGTACGAACCATAGATTTATAAAAATCTATGGTAAGAATACACAGCTTTGTGTATTTATTACTCATTAATCTGTGATAAATTATGTGAAAAATCGTACAAAATGTCGTTCTACCATTTTATAGACGTGAACCACTTTAAAGATATGTTTTTCTACTAAAAACATCCCATCCGGTAAAAAAACCGTATCAACTACTTGAACGGAATGACTTGCGGGACATTTATCTTTCATAATGGCAACATTTTACTCATTCGAATAGACATTATTTCGAAGTTTACTTCGATTGTTGCCCAGAATACAAGATTCGAGAAAATCACTTCGAGTTACGAGATTTCTTAGTAGAGATAGGCTTCGTATTGCAAATTCGAAATCGAAGTCGATTCGAAGTAAGCGAGAATCGCCCCCCTGGATAGTTCCAGGTACCCGGGTTAGATATTCAGCCGCCAAGCAGCAGTGAGCACTATTGCTGGTGAAATTACCGGGCTTAGGAGAATGAATAACTAATGTAGACGGTGACGAACGGGAGGACAGTGCAGCTGTTTATAGGTCGTATTGCTTACTATCAGTGCACGTCTTGTCGGAAGTCGACGAGCTGTCGTTGTGGTGTTAACTCCAGGACACACCTGTCTTTCTATGGTCAACGTTACAACTACAGTAATCTTAGGCCAAATTTATCAAAGCCTGACGAAACCTTTTTTGTTTACTACCAAGGTGGCAAGCAAGCAGGCAAGCAGTCACCGCAGCCTATAGACGCTAGCAACATCAGAAGAATCACTAGCGCGTTGCCGACCCTTAAGACTTTAGATATCAAGTCTTTGTGTCCGGTAATTTCGCCAGCTACAGTGCCCTTCATGCCGGAACACAGCAATGTTTGCACACTGCTGCTTGTCGGCAGAATATCTGACACTGCGGTGGTACCTACCTGGACGGTTCCTTGCATAAGGAATCTACCACCTAATAAAGCTAGTAAGCTTCGGTTATTACGGTAAAAAAGAATGACCTTTTTTGTCGTAAGCGTGATTTACTAACACGTTTCTGATCTTAGGTATATAAGCAACAAGATAAAATGTTCTTACAAACATAATAGTCCTAAGTATTAGAGAAACGTTTTAGCAAAATTTATAAACTAGCATTTGAGTTTCTGTACATGAACTTGATAAATCTATGATGTGATCTGACATAATAATATATGACATAGATTGACATAGTTTGACCTGCGGAAAATCAACACTTGTTTAACTTGGGTGACATGTTCCGTCTTGTACGTTCTTAGCACATGATACCTATCTCAAAGATATTATTAAAATATAGAATACTAATGTCAACGTTTTTTTATTTTTTTCTTTACACCATACCAAATTTCAATTTACAAAAAATCCTACTCAGACGTATACAGTATTCTACACCATGGATGCAAATTACATTATTCTCTTTTTGTTTGCTCTTACAAAAAAGTCCCACCCAACGGCTTTTCAACCCCAGAACTAAGACTATACAGACAAGATTCCCACAGTTTTAGACAGAACACTTGATTTGCAT
Source organism: Furcula furcula (assembly GCA_911728495.1). NCBI lineage: Eukaryota > Metazoa > Arthropoda > Insecta > Lepidoptera > Notodontidae > Furcula > Furcula furcula. The sequence goes on along the minus strand of OU452267.1, from coordinate 12,192,559 downwards.
ATATCCAGTCATTAATAATTTCTTACACACATTTTTTCATACCATTCACCCTACAGTACAGAATCGGAATAGCACAATAAGATGCTATTAAAATAAAAGATTAAGTACTCATACCGATTTGCATACGGAAGTCTGTGAACAGTGCTCCGCAAGGGACGCTCCTTGGGCCGCTACTTTTTAATATATGCAAAAATTGTCAGTCACGAATAGAAGCGGTTTTTTTATTATTTGTTTTTATCTTTCGCACGATAATTTGCATAGCCAGTATTCGCCCTTATTTTGCATATTAAAGATGTATGTTTACTTGCAGCATTATTTTAGTTTTGCATTATTCGTGGGGTCAGGTTTTTTCTTTAGTAATTCGTGTATTGTGTATCATTGCCTCAGTGTGAGCTTCTTTTGAATAATTAAAGTCTGGAACAAGGAGTGTGTCCCCGCTTTCTTTTGTGTGTCTAATTGAAATCCGGTTTTGATGCGCAGTCATCGTCTTTTTTATTCTATTTTTTTTTTGTATAGTTTAATTTTCGGGCGCCCTTATAGACATCTGCCTTTTTGCAATTAAAAAACGTGAGAACTAGAATGAGGATGTCCGAATTAATTAAGAATATTGTTCCCGCATTATTTTCTATTGAGTTCTTTTTAAGTAACAGTTTTTAACGGTTTTAATTTTTGTAATAGTGATTTTATTCAGTCGTATTGTGTTTGTAGTGTAAGAAAGGATTTGTGTCTTAATATTAAATAAATTTCTGTTATAGTAATACAAACTTATATCAACTATTACAAAATCGAATACAATATTAAACCATACATTAGTTTTTAATTCTAAGAAACAGATTATTTCGTCTTTTATGCGTAGATATTCTCGAATCGAATAGAAGGGTTATTGACGAAATATGTTAACTAGCTTTTTCACATTTTACAATACAATTGTCTAAATCAATTGCTTCATTGATCCATTTTCAATCACACATCAAATCACGGCATTACAAAAGAACAACAATATCACAATTGGCTTTGATAGGCACACGCATGCGCTAGCGCAGAACCCTAAAAATATTATATTTCATCGGCCAATCGCGAGGGTTGTTCGTGAATCATAAACTATTGATATTTTTATCGATCACAATGGTTGACATTGACGCGTGCCCGCCGATAATGATCTATAGATCGATGATTTAGTTTGAAACTTGATAGGATTTTTTGCGGTGACCACAGTCACGACAATCGGTCGACGGTTTTGGTTATTTTCTGGTTAATTTACGTTGTTTCAGCTACATTTTGGTTTGACTTTTGTAAACGGTTGCGATTTTTCATGTTTCACAAAGACTCTATAGAAACGGATTCGTCATGGTGTTTGTAGGGTTTTTTTAAAATTGAAACGGTTAAGCTCGTGGGCCTGAGTGAATTGAGTTCGCACAAACAATGGAATACTTGGAAATCAACAGGAAAATCATTTTATTGCTAAGTATAAATCTTTTGTAAGTATTCTTTCTTATTTTAATATTCACAGATATTATCTAAATGAACGTCGTGATAAGTCAATTCGGTAAAGAAATGTAGAATATCAATTTCGTTCTTGATATTCTTGAACTTCTTATGTTTTATTAGATGAATTTCATTGCGTTGGATAGTTGGCGTCTAAGGGGCAACACGAAGACGGGCAGCAGCGTCTTTCTATTGGATTATCTGTCACCTACACATACTGCGCGTTGACGACTTTAAAGGGACGTTGTTCTTCACTTATACCTACAGCCGGCACAGTGATAACTATGACTGGTACCTCTGTGATTATTCCTAAATTTTTAATTCAATTCAATTCGTTTATTATTGCAGTAATATATACAGAGGGTCTTAGAAATAAACATGCGCTGCTGCTGCTGCTTAATAAGTGCTTCTCTTCCATCTATAACTGTATCGCCACATATCCCATTAGGTACGATTGCTGTCAAGCAAGTATATAGAAAAATAGACCTTCAAAAGGAGAAAAAATGCAAGGAGCCGTCCAGGTAGGCACCACTGCAGTGACCGATATTCTGCCGCCACGCAGCAGTGTGCAAATATGTAAGTGTTCTGGTGAGGGCACTGTAGCTGGTTATACCAAATCAAAAGACTTAATATCTAATGTCCTAAGGGTTGGTAAGCTCTAGTGATTCTTCTGGTGTTGCTAGCTCTATAGGCTGTGATGAGTGTTGATTGCTTAGCACTTACACCGGCGGCTTAGTAAATTAAGTTTTACAAATCCTATTCTCTAGAGATTTAATTCTACAATACGGGCTGGTAGGTTCGCTCAGTACAAAAGCAGATAATTTTATGACTCAAGCAACTAATAACCCTTTACCCACAATTAAGATGAAAGCCAATTTTAATCCACACACACACAATACAATTGTTTTATTGATCATCAGTCATGCAAAATCGGCTCAAAATATAGGTCTTTTGTATAAAACTACGTCGGGACTCGAAGGGTTGGGTTCAATACTATCTATTATAAGATTATCGAGTATTGACGCATTGTGGGGGGCGCGAATGGTTAAGTACTCCTTGTTTGAGATTTTATGGGGTCTATTGTACACGAAGACATTTAACTGGGAAGGTTTTCAGGTACATTTATAAAGTAGATTATGGTATTCCATATAACGTAGTAAAGATTGTTTTTACAAATAGTTATTCCTTCTGACCTATATTGTTAGTGAAGCAAAATTTTAACAAGATCAGGTTACAATGCATGAAATAATATAATTCACGAGTGATTGGACAGATATAGCATTTTCTCTTCCTTTGTCCTCACAATCAGTTATATATAGAATGGAAGACTCACACGAACGGAGTGAGATAATAATACTTGTTCAATCCATCCCCACGCAAGGCTCTGAAAAGACCGGGTTAAGCCCGTGAGCAAAACTACCATGGACATACTAATGATAATAAAATCCTAGGACAATTCACACACAGAGGATAAGATAAAGCGCACGACTGACTATTACATACCATTTGGAGCATGGATCAATTTAATATTAGCGTAATCAAGTAATCGGCCGGTATTGAAATCAAACGCAGGACCGACCGTAACATGTCTATTCTGAGCATGGATTACACCCTGGAAGACCACCGAGAACGGTCCTGCTACCTCTGTCCCCGTGAGTACCCCGTGAATATGTCCACGGCTTCTTCAACGCGGCCAAAATATCAAGCAACGTTATAAGGGATGAAGTTCGAAAAACGGTTATGTGATATAAGGGCAGTATTCTACTCCACAAATTTCTTTGTCGAAGTTCTACGTCCAATATTGGATCAAATTTCTTCGACGAAAACCCATTCGTTTCGCACAATATTACTTTGTAATTTGCGTAGTTGAGATATTGGACGAACGTGGCGCAACCTTATGTGCTGCTATTATCATTTGGTTTATACTGAAAAATAAAAAAATCATAACAAAAATAAGATCATGAAAGTATGATAAAGACATTCATTGCATTAATTTATCAAGAAAGTCGTCATTGGAATTGTCCATATTTGCAGCGATTTTGAATGAAATGCCCAAGTATTTATCTGCGTTGCTAGTAAATTGGATCAAGTCATCCAATTTATTTGATCAAATGTCCATTGGTTCAAGATATTTGACGAGTACGATACTAGCTTTAAGCTCATAATTTGTCTAATCGTGTCCGGCGGAGCAAACTTTAACTTCTCTGAAAATTTCTAGTTATAGACCAACAGTCCACATAATAAATCCGTTATTTTTCACAAGTAATAAGTATAGTAACAGGTACGTTTACACGCTAATCCATTTCCGTACAAATTTACATAAAATGGCGTTCAAAAATTTTGGCAATGACAAATTATAGATAAGTACGTACACCGTTTCCGAGATGCGTTCTCACATACAGATGAACCACCCATCTGCCCTTATTAGGAGTAATGTTTTATTCAATAATTGTCAAGCATTTTGGTTATTATGCTAAATACCAGTATTGTGATGGTGCATGTTGACATAATACCATCAATCTGGTGTTTGATTTATTTTTAGGGATGGGTGTCAGCTATCGATAATCTTCTATTCGTACGATAGATTATACTATAAGCTTACTTATTTGTATCCTATGGAATTATTTGGTCGCATAAAATGTAATTTACGAATATTTCCGAAACCCAGACTTACAAATGATAGTTATTTAAATTAATAACTGTCATTTGTATTTAAATTAATAACTCTCATTTGTATTTAAATTAATAACTTATTTGTAAATCATGATCATTTTACTGCGAAGAACTGAAGCAGTGAATGTTTTTTTTCTCTTACACATCCTTTGGTTTTACTATTTTTATTTTCGGTCAGCCGAGTTGATTACAGCGTCAGAACAAAGCAAATAGTGCCAAAACATTTGATATTCTACACATGTAATTAAAAGACTATTTTTATTAAAAAAACATTACACTTATTATTTAGTTCGATAAAAGGGTGTGTAGTAAAGTTTGTGACGGTCAGACAGAATTTTATAACTTTGTGAACTATGTAGTAATAGTTAAAATAATATAAATAGCAAGTAATAAAAAAAAATCGATGGTCATAGCTATACCTTGATAGCTACGAATAGATTTATCGACATTATTCTCCCTGCTTCTCATCCCTATCCATTATAATGACGGATTATCTTCCTTAAGGTGCATGCACAATGCGCGTTTCGCACCGCAACGCCTATTAGAGCACAAACACATTGTCATTCAGATTTTGTGTTTAACCTGTGAACGCACCCTTGCGATTTTTTTTCTAAAGGGTTGCCTACATGATCAGAATAGAATTTGAAGAATTATATTAAATTATGTGGTTGCGAGATGAGGTATTAAAACTATATTCCTTTTGTAGGAACCACACAAATTATACGGATTGCCTACAATTACACTGCTTCAGAGGTCCTAGTCCGCAAGTCCCGCAGTGTTTGGTACTAAGTTAGATTACAATTTCGGGATAATCATATTGGATTTCCCTGTCTGTATATTCACAGTAGTGGACCTAAGATAAAAGGCGCTAAGTCTTTTCCACTTACTAGCGACGTCGATAGTTGATCCTAGATTCAGAATCAAAATGATTGCAAATACAATTTCGTGGTCAATTTAAAAGACCAAATTTTTGATAAATGCTTATATGTAATAACAATTAATGTTATGTTGTCTTTTAATTACGCGAATATATATTACACATTGAAATCAAACTACTCGGGTAACGTCGGGATAGTAAAATCTAAAATAAACCGCGTACAAACCGTAAGAGTAGTTTGATTTCAATCAATTAATGTCTATGACATATGGTACTGAGACGTGGTCTTTAACAGCTGGCATTTTGGAGAAGCTCAGAGTCACACAACGAGCTATGGAGAGAGCTATGCTCGGAGTTTCTTTGCGCGACAGAATCCGGAATGAGGAGATTCGCCGAAGAACCAAGGTCACCGACATAGCTCGTATAATATGCAAGTTGAAGTGGCAGTGGGCAGGCCACATCGCTCGAAGAACCGATAACCGTTGGGGATGAAAGGTTCTCGAGTGGCGACCACGAACCGGAAGACGCAGCGTAGGCAGGCCTCCCACTAGGTGGACCGACGACATTGTTCGCGTCGCAGGCAACCGGTGGATGCAAATAGCAAATTGTCGTTCATTGTAGCGGCGGGAGGCCTATGTTCAGCAGTGGACGTCTTCCGGCTGGTGATGATGATGATGATGAATGTCTATGATACTTTGTTTTTTTTATATTCAATATAAGCTAGTGCTTGACTGCAGAGTTGCAGACCCACGTGATGGAAAGTGGCGACGCAATCGAAGATGGTAAAGCACACTAGCTTATTAAAAGCCTATTCACTCTAGCCTTGAAGACACCCACATTATAATGGGCGAGAAAACCGACGCAGGCAAAGTGTTCCAATCCTTAGCTGTCCTTATTATAAACGAAGAGGCAAATCGCTTAGTCCGGACTGAAGGCACTTTCACCACATAAGGGTGTGACAGAAGGGGGATGGTGGAATCAAGTCATGCAATTCCTGCGCACACTCTTCAAAATGCATCCTGTAGAATACCGAGAGGCTGGCTAATTTGCGCCTGTGCTCTAGGCTTTGATCTTTTTCTTGCATCGTTTTTTTTTCTTTTTCTATATTAATCGAACGATAATAGCAGCACATAAGGCCGCTCTGCGTTCCTCCATTTTCTCAATTAAGCAAATTACAAAGAAACTTGGACAAAGATATTGGACGACTGGGATGGGGACCCGTCAAAAACATTTGATCATATATTGGACATAAAAATTTACAAGAATTGACAAGAGGAATAACACCTTAATACATAGAAAATAATAAACAAATTTCCCGGTGCATTGTTAATTGTCTACACGCCAGTAATAGGAGTGTCTATCTAGTCAAAAAAATACATCTTAAAGAATGCGATGATAGCCCAATGGCCTATAGCATATATAGCATAGCAATGTTATATCATGGTCCAGTCATGTGCGCAGATACTTTAAAACAGTATTTTCTAACACAAATATACACGTCTCAAATTATAACTGGCCTATTATACCTTAAAACGGCTTGCGGTTGAAATGACGACGGAAAGGCAACCGACGCAATCTCTCTTCCTTGTCTTATTTAGTTTAAGATTGTTACAATATACAGAAAGTTTACAGAAGGTAAAGTCGAAAGTTTACTAGAATACTTTAACTCTTTAACACGTTCACTGCGGCATGAGGTTAAAAACGCCTCACACTAAACTTTAAGATGGTGCGGCGCGCGAAACTCGTATTTACTCTATGATGCGAGAGCTGTCTACAAATATAGCATTCTAATAATAATAATAAATACACTTTATTGTTCACAAAAAGTTACATGTAAATTGAACAATACGTTGAAGATATCAATGTACAAAGGCGGCCTTATCGCTCAAAAGCAATCTCTTCCAGGCAACCTAACTAGAAAATGAGAGAGAGAAACATAATGGGCAGTTGATGGTGCACTTCAATAAAAATAAAATTTTATTATTGAATAGAAGAAGAAGAAGAAAATAGAAAATATATATAATAGTAGTATATAATATAATATAGAAAATATATTTAGTATTCTTTACGTCATCAAAACCTGGACTCGCTGGTATAAAAATATCATATTCATCAGCAGTCGAAAACATGTCCATTGCTGAACAAAGGCCTCTTCCCTTAAAAGGGAGGGGTTTGCCATAAGGTTGAGATGGGAGGATGGTGTGGGCCTTAATACGTCCACTGAGTACGGCGGCGACTCTGAGGAGGACGGCGGAGGGGTTGCGACCCCCGTCCCCGTGAGTACCGTGTCAGGTTCCCGGCGGGCTCAAAGGCAAGGCACTGAGGGGCCCCTGGTGCAGATCCGGAGAGCCCTTGGGTCCCCTCTCTCATGTGCCGATGCGACAGCCGCGGGGGTTTTAGTGGGTAAGAATCCCACATACCCCGGTCGAGCCCCACAGCTCCCGGGGATCTATGGAAGATTTCCGCCGCGTCAAAAAAAAAAGGTTGAGATGGGAGGATGCAATTCTAACCAGCGGGAAAAAAATATATATGAGGTCAAAATAAGCCTCACACGCACTGATTACAAAATTATTTCATACCGTGCAGGCTGAGGCTTATTTCATGCGTCTTTTACTCGTATGCAAGAGTTTTACGTCCGCGTATTGCAATTTGAAACAACTACTTTTTTAAGACAATCGAATTTGCATATCAAAGTGTTAAAACAAATATTTTTCATAATCATTAGCCGAAAGAAGTCCACTGTTGAAATAATGCGTCTCACTTAGAACGGAGGGGTTGCCATAAACCCCGCGATGGCGTCTTAGGGATCGCAGCATAAGTGGTAGGTAAGCCAACGGCAAGACGTTGCCGCCAGTCTTTTTATTTTCCCTTAATCACCTCTTACGGACCCCCAATAGAAGAAGATGGGTGGGTGGTATTCTAACGGACACACACCTAACAACAATTTAATGTTACTGCATTGTCATCTTAAGGGGGTAACAACGGTAAAATTGCAAAAATAGCCTTAGTTTAAAGAGTTCGATGGATCAATCCGCTATTGCATTGGCTATGAAAATTATATGTACTTATACCTCAGATCTTCAGCAAACAGTTTTATTGATTAGATATTGGATTAAATATATTGATTTCAAGCAATATGTATTTAAAAAATGTACTACGTTGGATATGAATTGTGTTAGCGTTCAATATCCGTTCATCGGATAGACGTCAAACTTGGACTATAAAAAGCATAATAACCTATTCTACAATTTGTATTGATTACATTTCTTAATTTCATTCATGTTTTACAAGAAATTATAGAAAAACCACGTACGAGATGCATTTCCCCTTGCAGCGCCCCCGCGACCGCCTTCCATCAGTCTTTCGTGGACTGTTATGGAGGGTGGACGTGCTCGAATTTTTTTTGACAAGACGAATTTAATTTAAATGATTTTGAACATGTTTTTAATTAAGATATGTTACATATGGTATAATTATAACATTATAAATCATTTCAAATGAATTCTATACTTCTATATTTAATTAAAGATATTTTTATAGTAATACCATATTTTTGGTTCATCATAGAATATGCGAAAGTATCGTTGCCGAGTATTATGCCTAACTTTTAAAGCGTATCAGAGCCATATATGATCTTACTAATTGAAATCGTATTTAATACTGTGTAGGTCGACAAAATGACATACATTACGATATCCTTTACATTATGTTTTTTTTTTGTCAAAACATGAACGGTGTTATTATTACTATCATGTTGGTTTTTGCAACTTAGCAACGAGTCGAGTACCTGGGTGGTTGGCTTGGTGGTGAGCGACACGCTTACCTACGGACAGTTGCATTGGACGGTTGCTCGTCTTTTGAGACATCTGGATGGTTAAGTTGGAAGGGTACTCGTGTGCTATCGAGGTGGCGCCACTTTAATCTTAGATTTCTTCCGCTATGTAACATAAGTAGAAGGTCACTGTAGCTGACAAAAAAACTATCGGACCAAAAGGCTATAATTATAGTTTTGTATGACAGGGACAGGAAGAGACTTTTCTATGGGTGGGTGCTTCGATTACTATCAGGTAATACCTTGTTACTTAACTAAGTTGCGTAACAATAAACTGTTGGTGTTGTTGGCAGGCACGAGAAAAAATACCACTGCGTTAAAATGTTACTTACTCTAAAACCAGATTGCTTATTAGAATCAATGTAAATTAAATATCTAAGTGTGCTAAAGAATAAATAAAATAAAATAAAATGTCAAATGCTCCGCGTAGTTCAAACCCCGCGATGGGTACAGAACTCAAGATGAAGTTACGTTACGTACTTTCGCGATCACGAACGGTGTATCACCTTTAGGACGACAATCGCTTGCACGTGCCAGCCCAAAATACATGCGGGCGGGGTAAGCGCCCGGAACGTCGTCGTCGCCCGGATCGCGGACACGAACGCTATACCAGTTTTCAATCAAAAACTATTTTGATTGAAAAATAGTTTAGCGTTCGTGTCCGTGATAGGACATAATATGACGTTACACTAAAAAAGACTATTACTGAATTCGTGCGTTCAAACAAACAGTGCCACGGATTCCTTTGGCAGCCACATATATTGAATAACAACACAGGTCCGTTGATTTTGTAGTTTGCTACCCTGGCCGCTGACCTTAAGGTCTTGGGGTCGATTCCCACACAGGACAAACATTCATGTGCGTGAACATAATCTGTTTGTCTTGGGTCTGGGTCGTTTTTACCTGTACTTAATTATGGAAAAAGTTAAGTATCTTATCATAGTTTCAGTTCGAAGACCATTACGGAGTCGATCACGGAACTCATCTACATCATCATCAGCAGCCGAAACGTCCACTGTTGAAAAAAGGCGCTTTCTCCCTTAGAGGGGAGGGGTTGCCATAATCCCCACGCCTGGCAGGCGGTTGGGGATCGCAGATAGGTGGTAGGTAATCCAATAAAAATACGCTGCTGCTCGTCTTCTTGTTTTTCCTTAGTCGCCTTTTACGGACACCCAACGGGAGGAGATGGATGGGTGCGCTGTTATTCTTATCACGGAACTAATTGTCGCAATAAAATAATTTATGATTTTTGGGTCTGCACGACTTGGGTCGACGTTGGGTATCTGGTCTAGAGTAAGGTTGGAAGCTAGCAAGCTTCCAAGATTCGGGTACTTGTGCCGCTCTTAAAGAGAATATACGCATTAGAATAGGAAACATTACAGTTACACGCTTCTTTAATAATACCGCTAGCATCTCATCAGGGCCACTGGCATGCATTGCAGCATCTTACGTCACTCTCTTTGTCATACTCGAACATCGCAATCAATCATCAATTTGGTTTCAGTTCATTTTTCCAGGGATCAAAAAGCTCAAATATCAGATGGATATTTATTGGTTAGAGAATTTGGAACTAATTTAGGAAATATGTTAAAAAGGTCCCTTTTTAAGAAAAAAACTATATTTTGAAGGCTCTGTTAAACGCTTTCGTTTTGACTTGCAGAACAGAAACCTTAGAGAACTTTGTGTATAGTTTCATTTCAAGTACGCTTACAGTAATTACGGCAAGACGCTGCACAGTAGCTATTTTTATGTTTATGTATTCAGAACTCACAACTGTACTTGCGCAATGGTTCGTCAACCCTAACTTCAGACACACAAAAATCCGCTGTGACTGTAAGTTATAAGTAGTACGAATGTATATGGATTCCGAATGGCAGGCACAATGTATTCAGCTGGGTCGAAGTGCGTTCCGGTTGTAACCGGACCTAATAACCACCAACAATAGAATAGAAGTATGTATAAGTCTCACTAGTCAGGCATTGGCCATTCTATAATAGACGGACTGAAACTTTGATATGAATAAGAATAAGAATCATTTATTTGCGTAGAATACAGATTTTGAATATGAAAGAAGTTTGGAATATGAAATGCGTATCCTGATGCAACACGTCAACTACGTTACCATTGTAAGTGGTTGGGTGGTCAGATTGTAATTAGGTGGCACGCCAAGGTATAAATCAAGATATAAAACAGTGGGTTAGGTACCGTTATTAAACTGCATCATTTCATTCTATAACGGATTAGGCAGAATTAACAAAACTCCAGAAGACGGGCAGCAGCGTCTTCTGTGTAATATATCCATCTTTTCGAAACTGCGATCCCCAAGACGCCTGCCAAGCGTGGGGATTATGGCAACCCCCCCCCCCCCCCCCAATGATTGACAATGCTAATTTACGGCCCCCAGTCCCCGGCAGCTCCTCTATTCCCCGCCTTGGTAGCGGGCGGGGTAACGGTCGAGCAGGGGGTGCGAAGAATCTCCGGCAGATGCCCCGCTACCACCCCCACCGAACTTTGGCCCTGGCAACACATAATGTCCGCACGCTTAGGACTGACGAGAAGATTATCGAGCTGGAGGAAGAATTGAGCAAGTTACGTTGGGATATCTTGGGATTATCTGAAATCCGACGAGAGGGTCAGGATACGATAACCCTTGATTCCGGAAACTTGCTCTTCTTCCGGGAAGGAGACCGAAAATCTCAGGGTGGTGTTGGGTTTCTCGTCCGTAAGTCCCTCATTAACAACGTTATAAAGGTCGATAGTGTGTCGAGCAGGGTAGCGTACCTTATACTCAGAATAACCAGCCGGTATTCGTTGAAGGTTATACAGGTTTACGCGCCGACCTCGGCACACCCTGACGATGAAGTAGAGGCTATGTATGAGGAGATAGCAGAAGCCATACATACCTCCAAAACACACTTCACCGTTGTTATGGGGGACTTCAACGCGAAGGTGGGCACACGGAATGGCGATGAGTTGAAAGTGGGGTCATATGGGTACGGACAGCGGAACCAAAGGGGCCAGCGGCTGGTCGACTTCATGGAGAAGGAGGGACTCTTTGTGATGAACTCCTTCTTCAAGAAGCGACCATCCAGGAAGTGGACGTGGATAAGCCCCGATGGTTCAACCAAAAATGAGATCGACTTCATCATGACGACCAACAAGCATATATTCGATGATGTCTCCGTGATCGGCAGGGTGAAAACCGGTAGCGATCACCGCATTGTTAGAGGCACATTGAATATCAATGTCAAGCTTGAGAGGTCCCGTCTGATGAAGTCCACGCTCCGCCCGGGAACCGCCCAAATCCAAAACCCCGAAGACTTTCAACTCGAACTACACAATCGCTTCCAGTGCCTAGCCGAATGCGAAACTGCGGACGAGTTAAACAATGGGTTGGTGCAAACTGTCCATGCAGTGGGGTCCAAGTTCTTTAAGACCCCACGCCGTAATAAGCCTCAGAAGCTCTCCAATCAAACCACTAAGTTAATGGAAACCCGAACTGAGATGAGACTGCAATCTTCAGCTGATATGTCGGAATATGCTGAACTCAATAGACGAATCTCGAAATCCATGCGACACGACTTGCGTTCCTATAATACAGCATGTATTAAGGACGCAATTGAGCGGAACCAAGGCTCTAAAGTGTTTGCAAAGAATTCGTCTATTGGGCAAAGCCAAGTGACCAAGCTGAAGATCGACGACGGCAGTGTCATCTCATCAAAGTCGGAGATATTGAGAGAGCTCGAGAGGTTCTACGGACAGTTGTACACCTCGACACGAAAACCCATTGCCCGAACAGCTCAGGACACCAGAGCCCAACTAACCCGACACTACACTGAGGACATCCCAGACATCAGCTTGTACGAGATTAGAATGGCTCTCAAACAGCTTAAGAACAACAAGGCGCCGGGTGAAGACGGAATCACAACAGAACTTCTGAGAGCGGGTGGAAAACCGGTACTTTTAGTCCTCCAGAAGTTATTTAATTCCGTCTTACTCGAGGGTACTACGCCAGAAGCATGGCACAGGAGTGTGGTGGTTCTCTTCTTCAAAAAAGGTGATAACACTTTATTGAAGAATTATAGACCCATCTCACTCCTGAGCCATGTATACAAGCTGTTTTCGAGAGTCATTACGAACCGTCTCGAACGCAGGTTTGATGACTTCCAGCCTCCCGAACAAGCCGGGTTCCGAAAAGGCTTTAGCACCGTAGACCACATACATACGCTCCGCCAGATTATACAGAAGACCGAGGAGTATAATCGGCCATTATGTCTAGCGTTTGTGGACTACGAAAAAGCCTTCGATTCAATCGAGACCTGGGCGGTATTGCAGTCCCTCCAGCGGTGCCACATTGACTATAGGTACATCGAAGTGTTGAAGTGTTTGTACAGCAACGCCACCATGTCGATCCGACTACAGGAAGAGAGCACGAAACCAATCCCATTGCAGCGAGGTGTGAGACAGGGAGACGTTATTTCTCCGAAACTGTTCTCAAACGCATTGGAGGACGTTTTCAAGCTCTTGGACTGGTACGGATTCGGCATCAACATCAATGGCGAATACATCACTCACCTTCGTTTTGCCGACGATATAGTCATTATGGCAGAGTCGCTGGAGGACCTCAATACGATGCTCAGCGACCTCAGTAGCGTTTCCCAACAGGTGGGTCTTAAAATGAACATGGACAAGACGAAGATCATGTCTAATGTCCATGTTGCACCCGTACCGGTAGTTGTTGGGAACGATACACTCGAAGTTGTTGACCACTACGTATACCTAGGACAAACTGTCCAGTTAGGTCGGTCCAACTTTGACAAAGAGGTCGCCCGAAGAATCCAACTCGGATGGGCAGCGTTCGGGAAACTACGCGATATCTTCTCGTCCAAAATACCGCAGTGCCTGAAGACGAAGGTTTTTAACCAGTGTGTGTTGCCAGTGATGACATATGGTACTGAGACGTGGTCTCTAACGGCTGGCCTTTTAGAAAAGTTCAGAGTCACACAACGAGCCATGGAGAGAGCTATGCTCGGAGTTTCTTTGCGCGACAGAATCCGAAATGTGGAGATTCGCCGAAGAACTAAGGTCACCGACATAGCTCTCAGAATCTGCAAGTTGAAGTGGCAATGGGCAGGCCACATCGCTCGAAGAACCGATAACCGTTGGGGAAGAAAGGTTCTCGAGTGGCGACCACGAACCGGAAGACGCAGCGTTGGCAGGCCTCCCACTAGGTGGACAGACGACATTGTGCGCGTCGCAGGTAACCGGTGGATGCAAATAGCCAATTGTCGTTCATTGTGGCGTTCTAAGGGGGAGGCCTATGTTCAGCAGTGGACGTCTTTCGGCTGATGATGATGATGATGATGATGAACAAAACTCCATTCGACACATCTGCATATTTTTAGTCTATGATTTTTCAAATGTAATATTCATATTTGCTGGTAGCGCCCTCTACGATGACAACTCTCGGCCGGAGCGGCCAGATTCTCAAGGTCATTGGCGCATGTTACCCCCTTAATATTTTGTTTGTCTGTTAAATTATTTGTATTGTAGGACGTCTTGCGGTTTGCGGCGGATGCTCGGGGTTCAAACGTATTCTTGAGATAAATCTTTGGATCCGATTATGTTCTCATACGTGGCACCGCAATGTTGTTCTTTATATCGAACAGTAGCGAAGAGAACATTCTCACAAAAGACGTTAAAAGAACCACAGGTATACTGTTTAACAATATTTAAATGTCCGCAGTTTTATCCTATTCCCAACAGGTGGGTCTTAAAATGAACAAGACGAAGATCTCGAATGTCCATGTTGCACCCGTATCGGTGATCGTTGGGAACGATAGACTTGAAGTTATTGACCACTATGTGTCTCCTGGACAGATTATCCAGTCAACTCGGCCAAAGAGGTCGCCCGAAAAATCCAATTCGCTCAGAGTCACACAAAGAGCTATGGAGAGAGCTATGCTTGGAGTTTCTTTGCGCGACAGAATCCGAAATGTGGAGATTCGCCGAAGAACCAAAGTCACCGACAGCTTTTAGAATCTACAAGTTGTTCGCAGGCCACATCGTTCGTAGAACCGATAACTGATGGGGTAGAAAGGTTCTCGAGTGCTGATGATGATAACCTATTGTAGATTTTTTTCAGGATGGACTCTTTGTAAGGAAATATCCAAATATCTTTAAGAAAACAAATGAAAACCGAAGATACTTATCAAGAGATCCTTCAAAAATTAGCGCACCAAAATGTCACAGTAGTCTTTTTAAAAATAATTGTTATTCAATGATTATATCAGTATACAATAAGCTCCCAAAATCAATAAGACAGTTACCGACAAGACCATTTAAATCTAATTTAAAGGAATGGCAAAGGCTTTTATACGATTAAGGAATTTTTTGACATGAAATTTTAAGTATCTTATTATTGTAATTGACATTTTTGTCTAAGATGTGTGGTATTTAAATTATTTGATAATTCATCTAACAAGACATTGTATTCAAATTGAAATTATTGCATGAATTAATATTTAATTTATCTGACATTTTATTTTATGGAAATTAAGATATTGTTTAATCAAAGTTTTAGACATGACTAATAATAATCGACTTTATGTATATTTGAATCAAGTTATGTCATCATTAACATTTGCATGCCATAATAATGGCAAAATGTGTTAGCACGCAAAACCATGTTGTTTACCATCTCATGTACCTCATTTTTGGCAAATAAACGACTTCCTACGAACGAATCTAATCCTTCCAACTCATATTATTTGTTTTACACAACCAAGGTGGTGGCAAGTATGCGGCCCGCCTGAAGGTAAGCAGTCACCGCAGCCTATAACCGCTAGCAACACCAGAACCATCACTAGCGCGTTGCCGACCCTTTAGATATTATAAGTCTTTTGTGCCCGATAATTACATCAGCTACAGTTCTTCAGCCCTTCACATTGGAACACAGCAATATTTACACTCTGTAACTTGGTGGCAGAATATCTGACACTGCGGTGGTACTTACCTGGACGGTTCCCTGCACGGTTCCCTGCACAAGGAACCTACCACCTAGTAATAGTAGTATTAAGTAGGTGTTTCGTTTGGTGAAATTCAGTTGCTTTTATCGCTTCAAAATTTTCCTCCGTTATATAAATTTATATAAATTTTAGTTTGAAAAGCCAGGTTATGAGTCGAACCAACGGCCACTATGTTAGTAGTTGGATATTAGAATATCTACGCGATCAGGTCGTCAAATGCATGTCCCAGCTTTAAAACCCTTTATCAAAAGGGGGTTAACAGTAACCGTGTCCCTTTGTGGTTAAGTTGTATTATTAATCACCACGTCATTTTCAGTACGGGAGGGTGGCAACACTATGCATAGTTTTCGTAGGTTGGAAGTTTTGAAAGTTTCAATGAACTATTGAATTTTAGTTTAGCTTTGTAATTTTGCCACCTGACAATTTACATTATTTTTTCAAGCTGGGGAGAATGTTTTGAATCAAATAAGTGATATTATAATAATATTAAATAACTAAAGTACTAACTCAATATCTGGTAAAATGATTATGGTAAAGTCCATCAAGCCGATTACGCCCTGTGCTAAAGAAATATACTGTACGTAGGCACATAATTATACATATTTAAAAGAATCGCGAATAATATTTTTAGTTTTGGCAAAAAATATTATTAATTAATAGCATGTAGTTACAACCCTTCCAAAGTTCCACGCTCTAACTCTGACATACTTCATCAATTCGGGACAAAATTCCTTTCATAGATATAACAATCTATACTTATAATAAAACTGTAACAGGTCCAATTCTGTACATTGAAGATATTTTGAAAATTATATTTGGAGGGCATTCTATAACCGATACTGAGGCCGAAAATGTAATTTTTTAAATTTTTGTCTGTCTGTCTGTCTGTCTGTCTGTCTGTCTGTCTGTCTGTCTGTCTGTATCACGGCTGAGCATCACGCCGAAACTACTGAATGGATTCAAATGAAACTTGGCATGATTTGAGATCTTACTACGAGGTAGGACATAGGATACTTTTTATCCCGTAATCTAGCACGGTTCTTTTGGGAAAGGGTATTAAAGTCAACATGGGTACTTGGTTATACGCTTGGTCCGATTTTACCAATTTTTTTCTTTATAATATAATAAATATCAGTAAGGTAACACTCATATAGAGTTGTTATCAAGGTTTTGTAATCGATCGGGTTAAGCAACGTTAGGTAAAGTCATAAAATAGATGGGTGACCGTTTAACGCCATTTGAACTAAACGGGTCCGTGCTTCGGAGAGCAAGTAAAAAGTGGGTCCCAGTTTTTGACAGACTATAAAAAAGGAGGTTATGTATTCGATGCGAATGTCTGTTATTAAAAGTTTAGTTAACGTAAAAATAGCGCAGGCGGAGTTGCGTGGGTCAGCTAGTTACAAATAAAATTTCAAAAAATAATATACCGAAAAACACATTTAAAAGAACCTCCCTTACAAGTTGGTAAAAATGTTACTAATTTTCCGCTTTCATAGTTGTCTAAACGAAATGCCAACATAAAAAAAAAACTTAATGACCACATAAAAGTTACCACTTATGAATTCAATGTTTTAAGTGAACATGAAATTACCAACTTCCGTCGCTTAAGCGCAAAAATTGTTTATTTAAGACGACACGCACGTATATTTAATAACCAGTTGTAAATGAACGATCCACAAGGATATGATAATTTTAAGTATAAGTACATTATTAAAATTGTTTGAATGTTTGTTGGGATTTGATGAAAACTGGATCGATATTAGCCAGATAAGAATTTTTCAAGGCAAGAGATCGTCTCGATATTTGCTGACAGAAAACAGCAGTGGGTAAACACTGTGATGTGAAAGGGTTAGCAGAAAAAAAATATGCTCAAGAGAAATAAAATCTACGTTGTCGAGTAGTAGTGCAATATCGCTTACCATCAGGAAATATATAATTGTCACGTTTGAATACCAAAATCGATATATATAGTTAATTTAGTAGTTTTCTGTCATCATCAGCAGCTGAGCAACGTGCACAAAGGCCTCCCCTTTAGAAGGGAGGGGTTGCCATAATCCCCACGCTTGAGAGGCGTCTTTGGGATTGATGTGTAAGGTAATCCAATAGAAAGACGCTGCTGCCCGTCTTCTTGTTTTCCCTTGGTCGCCTCTTGCGGACCCAATGGGAGAAGATGTGTGGGTGCTATTCTAACCCAGACACCCCACGGGCAGTTTTCTGTAGTATTTTACTATAGGTGAAATTGTAATAATAGACAATTTATAACCTATATTCTGTTATATTTACAGACTAGCTGACCCACGCAGCTCCACCCGCGCTGTGTTTACGTTAACGAAACTTTCAATAATATACATTCGCATAGAATACAAAACCTCCTTTATTAAAGTCGGTTAAAATCTTGGAACCACTTTGTACTTGCTCTCCGAAGAACGGAGACGTTTAGTTCAAATGGTCTTAAACGGTCACTCATCTATTTAATGACCTTACCTAACGTTGCTTAACCTGATCGATTTCCAAACATTTTTAACAACTGTCTATGAGTGTTCCCTTATAAATATTTATTAGAATTATAATGAAAAATTGTTAAAATCGGAGCAAGCGTATAACCAAGTACACATTTGACTTTAGTCCCCTCTCCCAAGGGCACCGTGCCGAATGTCGGGATAAAAAGTATCCTATGTCCTACCTCGGAGTATTAACTCAAATCATGCCAAGTTTAGTTTCAATCCATCCAGTAGTTTCGGCGTGATGCTCAGCCGAGATACAGACAGACAGACAGACAGACAGACAGACAGACAGACAAAAAAAAAGAAAAAAATACATTTTTGTAGTAGTATCGGTTATAGAATTCCCTCCAAACATAATTTTCAAAATATCTTCAATGTACAGAATTGGACCTGTTACAGTTTTATTATAAGTATAGAAGATATATACATTTGCAGATCTATTTTTTAATTATGTCATATACAAAGATGTGTAAGTGGGAGTAAGTGAATATAGGGCGTATTCACTTACACCTACATACAGTTCTGTTGATTAATTATCTATAAATAGCGTTACATTTTGACGGGCCCGTTGGTCTAGTGGTTAGACACCCTGGCTGCTACCCGATGGGTCGTGGGTTCGATTCCCACCAAGTGTCTGGGTGTTATGTATCTATTATTTATGTATGTATTTATAAAAAAAATGTATATAAGTATTAGTATCAGTTGTCTGGTTTCCATAGTACAGGCTCTGCCTAGTTTGGGGTCGGATGACCGTGTGTAGATTGTCCTAGATTATTATTATTTTTAACCGACTTCAAAAAAGGAGGAGGTTCTCAATTCGTCTGTATATATATATATATTTTTTAATTAATTAAATTAAGATAATGCCACAAGTCGCTGCTATATTTAATAAAAGGGAGTTGTTCGTTGGAGCCATAAAGTTCGCTTTCAAGTTTAACATTGCAATATATTTAACTATTTTGATTAAATATTTAAGTTAAAGTAAATACCAACTGGCAAGAGATAAAATTGAAAAGGAAAATCAATAAACCTCAATAATATTACGGGCACAAGTCCTATACAAACTGAAAATGGATTAAAGCTGCCTCTTTAAAACCAAATTCGCTTTTCATCGGAAGCATTGACTATAAATCAATGAGCGACTTTTTTACAACCTTTTCTTTTTAATTTCCTGGTGATAATCAGTAGCAGACATAGATAAAATCATACTTTTTTTATGTCGTGCCGATATCGGCACGCTTTTGATATCAAAAGCGTCTAATGTTGATATATTTACCGGACTACGGAACGGAGGGAGGGTTATGATTTTAACAAGTATGTATGTATGTATGTATGTTCATCCCGCATATCTTCTAATCTACTTAACATAATTTGACAAGTAGGGTGTCGTTAGAAGAGTCTTGATTGTCCGCTGGTTATAGGCTATATAATATCACATTATTAGACTGCGATTTTATCTGTAGTCGGGTTTTAGTTTTTAAAACTGATTACTTGTATCCCCGTCTGCATTACCATTTACTATCAAGAGTATTTTGTTTTTTAATTTGGAATGAAGGTCACAGATAGTCATAACAAATCCATAACAGTAACCACGAACTTAAGGACCTCAGAGAGGTATTGCCTCGACTTGGGCTGTCGCTTAAGAAACGACTGGTAGGTACCATGGGATCATTGCGCCCCCAATGAGAAGAACTGGCAAGAAGGTAAGGTGATGCTTGTCGTTAAAGTCGCTTGCATGTAATCGTCCAGCCTCGGTGGCGGGATCGGTGTCTGTTTGAAAGTGCAGACTGGTGAATCGTGGTCCAGTAGGTACGTTGTCGGGTCTGAAGGATCTAACAATGCATACCGCCATAGATCCCGGTCAAACTCTAGCTTATTTATATTGAATAATGTTGTCTTTTATTTACGCGAATACTACAAATTGAAATAAAACTACATTTACTTTTTTATTTAGGTATATTGAATAAAAAAAGTTTTTATGGCCCCATTTATGATATTGACCATTCTGCAACACGCAATATGAATTGCAAAGGAGTTGAATTCATGACACCTGCCAATGGATGCGTTCCAGCCATTTAATATATGTAGTATACATAAAATGAAATTATAATTATAATTAAGGATCAAACGAACTTACCCTTACGTGAAGTTCGATCATAATTATGTGAACAGTTCGGTCCTTAGCAACTTATAATGTTTACTTATTGTAGTTATGCGTCCATACTACTAGCCTTGCACGGTGTTATTATTTTTTTTTTTTCGGGTACTTTATTATTTTATCACTTTGCCTACCACCACCACACTGACACTCCTATAAGATGGCCCACCCGCAGTTTATCTTCATTATGTTTAGAGTAGGAAAAACATTTCACATTTTATACTTGGGACGGGTGATATGTAAAAGGGAGGGGAGTATATAAGTTGCTAAGGACCGAACTGTTCACATAATTATGATCGAACTTCACGTAAGGGTAAGTTCGTTTGATCCTTAATTATGTTTCACAGTTCGGTCCTTAGCAACTTATAATGTTTACTTATTGTAGGATGTTTAGAGTGATGATCTATAAAATGTGAATATTAGCTATTATGATTTGGGGAATATTGTTGGTTGTACATTTGGCTATACTACGCATGCATATTGTGTACTGTTACTAAAATATATAACTGTTTGTTTTCCCCAATAAAATAAAATAGAATAGGTAATACAAGATATGCCCTAAAAATCCAAATTCATTTATCTCTGCAATTATTATAATCAAAAAACAACATTACATAATATTATGCACTAGTTTTTTTTTTTTCCCTTTTTTGTTTTAAATATCAAATGAGTTTTCTAACAACAACCTTGATACGAGTCTTATAACACTAATATTATATTACACGTAGCCAACAGTAAAATTCAGACGTAAGTATTAAGCCCGTAATAAAGTAGATTATCTTCCCTGACCAATCGTAATTTATACTGCGGAGGAACCGCAAGCAAAATTATCCATTTATAAGGTTAAGTATGTAAGAATAGAAAGGTCGAATCGAGAAAAATCTCGCTTCAAAACCTGTCAACAGTGGCAATAATCATTGTCTTGTAAAAACGCGCAAATGCACCAAGCTTACAAAAACAATTTTAAAGGAAATATGCAAAACCTCACCATTAGACAATGACTGAAATTGAAATCTATTTTCGTAATTATTTTATATAATCAATAACTGAACAATATAATAAGGGTAACATGTAAGTAAATATCAGTTTGTGAACGTAAATGTTCCCAAAGACCACACAGGCCACATAGAATAGATAGAAAAAACCTTAAATTAATTATTTAATTAACATGATGCATAACCGAAACATTATTGAACTTTGACAATAGGTAAGCAATAAATTGTAATTAATGAACAATCCTGTATTAATTTCATCCATAATAGTAAAAGTATCTTTATGATTAATTAGTTGCACTTCAAAGTTACTGCGTAATATATATATATATTTTTTTTTTTTTTTGGATAACAAGTATTGGTTCAAGACTTTATGTCACATTTTATAAGTTGAGGGTAGATAAGGAGATATACCCTCCAAATATTATTTATTGTGTCACCTACCCTCATATGTATGGGTCAAGACTTATGTCACATTTTATAAGTTGAGGGTAGATAAGGAGATATACCCTCCAAATATTATTTATTGTGTCACCTACCCTCATATGTATCTACCAGCTGTCAGCTGATTGTAATGTCAATGACCGTTAGCTTATCTCATAAAGGGTATTATGTACAACAGTCATATTATAATGAACTTAAAGTTTTTATTTTTATTTTATAATATATATACAGCCCGTATGGCGCCAATAACCCTAACGTTATTGCTGATTACTGGTGATAACCATAACCTGAAATTGCGTGAATGTCTTTTCAGTCAAGAAGTATAACTTATTTACCAATCTCGCAGTCAGACAAATAAAGAAGATTGTTAGCAGATCATGGTCGTGATCGGTATTTATTTAGTACATTTAGGTGCTATAGAGGTAGGTAGGTATATACACAACAGTCACAATCTTTAATTAATGCACTCATTAGATATCGAACCTAATTTTAAATGTATCTAGTCATTGTTCCAAAAAGGATTTAAGTTCTGTGTTTAACAATTTTTTTTTTTTTTATTAAATATAGGAAGAACTCGTAAATCCTCCAAATTACAAATATATCTATTTCTGGTGTACTTAATGTATTTTTTTTCTTTTTTAACAAATACGCCAAGGTATGATTTATATTCTGTATAGACAAATAACGCTCAAAATAAGCATGTTCATGTAGACAAATGTGTTTTTCGTGTGAATCGAACCCGCAACCAGGGCATAAAAAAAAATTAAAATTACCCAACAATATTTTTTTTTATAATTATTAATACTAAGGGATGGTAATAGTGACGTACTAGTAAACACAACTAATATATTTGAACTCAAGAATAGTTCCTATCTCCAAAAATATAGTAACAATCAAAATTAAAAGGTAGTAAGAACTAATAATATGGTCGGTGTAAAATTATTTTGTCGATCTCAAAAATCTTAAGAAGCAAAGACATTGAATAGAGAGCGTAAACTAGATAGTTTTGTGTATATTGTAGAAAAAACATATAAGTTACTCAAAACAAACTTGAATGTGTAATACACCACGTATTACACATTAAAAGGCACATCAAACTTATAAGAGGAATATTCGCAACGCTGGTAGATATATCAGAAAAAATCCAATGAAATATTCAACAAAAAATTACATAAGTATAATCGTATGAATTCTGAATAATAATATCAAAGATCAAACAGGATGTTTTTTTTTTTTTTTTTGAACGCTGTTTATAGGGTTTTATTTATCTAAGTATATAATAATATATACCTTAGATAAAAAAAATATTACGTAAATATGATCGTGTTAAGATATTTTATAACACTCACTGTGATTGGACAGGGTTCTTGAAACACCCTGAATATATATATATATTTTAGAAAATATTGAAGTTTATAAATTTACTACACAGATTTAAATGTAGTATTCAATCTTTTATAGCAATAAATGTAGAAATTAGAATTATGTATGACAAAAATTCGTCCTTAATATTGTCACATTCAAATATTGCAACTTGTTCATAAAGTTATACCGTAAAAGGTAATTAATTTAGCTAAATTCGTCATATTGTTATGTTCTCTAGAACAGATTTATCAATAGTTACTTTCCACTAAGTACTTAGGTATTTATAATAAGTGTAGGAGGCGGCCGGCGCGGCGTACTGTCCCATAAATTCAGAGGCTACTTACTGCAGCTCCACGGTGGCACTCACGGATGCTCCGGCTGTAGGCCGGCCAGGATCTCGTCGAGCTTCAAGCCCGCGGCGGCCAGTCCCCCTCGGCTCTGCTAGATACCACTTTGCAGTACGAACTATGAAGTCTTGAATTCATTCTACTGTGAATTATTATTATAATTATTATTACAAGTTTTTAATTATTTACTCATCTCGTCGAGTGGCGCACGACGCATTCCGCTAATTAGGAGTACCTACACATCGAATTATATCTGACGATATTGTAAGAATCCCAGGCAACCGGTGGATGATAATAGCAAATTATCGTTAATTATGACGTTCCAAGATGGACGTCTTCGTATATTCAACAGTGGAATTTTTCTGGCTAATGATAATGATCGGATTATATGTTGCCAGTTGTATTGGCAGCTTGCATTTACTAAACACAGCGTTAAGTCATAAGTCATAAAAATTACCCGCAATAAGGAATGCGCAACGCATTTATTCGTACATCTGTACATTGTTTGTACAAATGAGACGACACGGCGTGGAAACAGGTATCGTAAAGATAACATCGTAAACATGTCATACTGACATACCAGCAGCAAGACCTATACTCACATGAGCATTGTGTATCGCACAATGACGGTAAAGGTGTTCATTATCTACGACAGAGACGACCCTGGTTGTATTGGAAGCTCGCATCGTATGAACACAGCGAAAGCAACAATTACCCGCTGTTGGGTGTGTGCATCGCAATTAACCGTAAATACTCATATATATATGTATACTCACATCAGCAGAGCGGACGTATCGCAATATAACGGTGAACGGCTTTTGTTTAACGCACTATACGGTTAACGTGTTCAACACTACGACAGAGACGACCCTGGTATTGGAAGCTCGCATCGTCTGAACACAGCGATAACGTCAATACCCGCTGATGGGGTGACAACTACCCCTGTTGGGGCATCGCTGTTAACCATAAATGTGTTCTTTATGTACGTGTGAGACGACCAGGTATGGAAGCTCGATTCGTACGAACACAATAGTGCACGACGATCCATTTCCCGAAGCACGAAGAGACGTCCGACGTCACCACCGCGGCGGCACCTCTCCGTTGTCCTGACATCGCGGCGTCGCCTCTCAGTTGTCCGGTTCTTGATTTTCACTTTTTATTTAATACTGAATACACTTGTAGCTTTGGATTGGAGACGTGCGAAGGCTTGAGCACGGAAACAAACAATGAAGATAAACTGCGGGTGGGCCGTCTTATAGGAGTGTAAGTGTGGTGGTGGTAGGCAAAGTGATAAAATAATAAAGTACCCGAAAAAAAAAAAAAATAACACCGTGCAAGGCTAGTAGTATGGACGCATAACTACAATAAGTAAACATTATAAGTTGCTAAGGACCGAACTGTGAAACATAATGGTGATTAGGTAGTCTTGATACGTATCTAATACTACGTAACTACTTATTAATAATTAATAATTTTAATAATTTATTAAGTATTTAGATGTAAGTAGATTTTTAATAGATAAGTATATAAATAAAATATCGGTTAATATGAAGAGTATTAACAAAATTATTCAAACACGTAATGTCCTCCTGGCTGAAACGACCACAGCGGCCAATCTTTCACAAGATCAGCCATCTACGCAGGAGATATTATAGTGCACAAGCGCTTGCGTAGACACAAGTGCACTCTCTCTTGCTTTATATAATACCTCTCATAATCCGATGGGACGGAAGACCGACACGACCGGGGAGAGGTTAGGCGCAGGACCGACTTTTTACATGCCCATCCGACGCATGGATCATCTTACTTTACAGACAATCAGGTGATCGGCCATCATTGTCCTAGCCAGTAAGGAACAACTACTCAAATTTGTTGCCCCCCGCAGGATTCGAACCCGCGACCTCCGGTTTACAAAGCAAGTGGTTTCCCACTGCGCCTCGGAGGCTACACGTATTCAAACACGTATTTACAACACGTTATAGATAATTCAATTTCTAAGGGTGTTAAAAGAAACACAATTTAATAGTTCGGGAAAATTGGTTTTAAATATATTTACGTTTAACGTATTTCTCTTAGTATACTGCTATGTTTAGACTATAATCATCATTCATAATCATTCATCATTTATTTCCTCAAAAAAGTCTTATTAACTAGGTATAATTCTTAATTGCAATTTTACCTTAAATTACAATTATTAGGTACTTACAAAGATACAAGTGCTTGATACAATTTTCGTACAAGTATGTTAACCTAGTACAGCAATAAGACCTCAACATGGCTTTTTCAACACCTTCCTCTAAACTAAGTATAAACTTGTGGTTATAATACATTTTTTCACCCGCGCGAAGCCGGAGCAGGATGCTAGTAGACAAATAAAACGCCCAAACTCTAGATACTAGAGATGGTACCTACATTAACACAAATACTTGTATTGGCTATGAATCCAATCCGCGACTTATTATTCAGCGGCCAAGTTGTCTAACGACTAGACCAACAGGGCCCGTCAATATAAATCATCTGAACAAATACATCGGTACCCACAGCATCCCGTGATCTTGCGTGGTTTCACTTTTTGTGGGTAGCTGTTAATGACGTCATTAGCCGGAGGGCGAGCCCGAGTGCATCGTACCCTCAGAGGGGACGGTTTGCTGGTGAGATTTTGTCGTTAATATATTGTTAGTTATATATCATAGCGCAGTGCGCGAGGTTCGATTCCTACTGAGAGCAAATTTGCTTTAATCAGTGTGTTAATGAATTTGTATCGTTCGACGAGACGAGTATGACGTTTGCCTGATGGTAAGCGACCAGCCTGCCAAAAAATGTACATTCATCATTTGGGACTAAATTTAGTTTATGTCTCCTGAGGCCGGTAATTTCACCAGCCACAGTGCTCTTCATACTGTTTGTACCTTACCTACTTTTTGACCTTGTAGAGACAGCGTGTACACTCTATCACATACATATACATAGCTGGGTATATGTAGCCCCCCCCCCCCGCCCCCTTTAGAGTAGTCGTGATGATATCACCAATCATTCCTATGCACACCCATCTAAAACAGCGCCTAATAACGACCACTTCCTCACCGCAAATGGCAACTAATAAAAAAATAAGTCTGTCCTAATGTCTACTGAACAATCGGTAGCCGGATGTGACGTCACGTGAAAAATAGACACCTATCACCATTGACACTGACTGTACCTGCAACTTACAATGTAAATTCAACTTTGAAAACATAGCAATAGAGTTGAATCTTTATTGTCAAGATTAGACAGGCCGTATTAGTAGTTTATTGGAAAATTGATCAATAGAATCTGTGTTTTATAGTTATGATATCAAGGCTGAGTTTCCTTTGTATTGATAAGTGTAGATATCTTGTAGTTTATCGGAAAATTCATCAACAGAATCTGTGTTTTAAAAGTATGACTTCAAGGTTGAGTTTTCGTTGCAAGATATCCACACTAAATAAGTGTGGATATCTTGAGCACTTGAAGAAATGGATGGAAATTTGTATGGTCGTTTGTGATATTATTGAATGGAACGTTTGTGGGTGAAAAATTGGTGTATATTATTATAATGAGGGTAGCTTTTCGAGGGTATGTTTGATGGAAAACCGATGTGCGAATGATATGGATATCTTTTGGATGACTTGACCGATCAGTAGAGAGAAGTTCATCACGTTTGTCTTGACCGATCAGTATTAACGTTAAGTAGAAGTACACACATCAAAAGTGTCTAGGGATCAACATATATTTTTGCAATAACTTTTCTCCTGATTGATATTAATTAAAATTTTCTTTAAGGATTCATCAAATAAAGTGTTTTCGTTTGTCACAGTAACGATAAACCAAGTCACCTTTGCATTAATAAAGAAATTTGCCATTTTCCTAATAAAGGGATTTTTGACATTTGAACCACTAACACAAAAGTTCGAAAAAAAGACTGAAATAACAGTTTTCTTTAAAATTTTATTGGGTAACTTAAACAATTAATAATCCGTGTTTCTACCGCGAACACTAACAACACAAGAACATCGGTTTGGCATACTCAAAATGAGTTCATCCAAATCACGCTGTGGAATGGCCGCCCATGTTCGTTGCAACAACAAAAAAAGGTCTTCTTGCGACTGGATACCCTCCATATTCGGCAGAGCTCTTCTCTGTAGCATATCCCATGCATGCTCAATCGGGTTCAAGTCTGGCGACTGAGCAGGCCAGGGCAGGACATTGATGTTAGCTGCGGCGAGAGTCTGTCTTACAACTCTTGCGGTGTGCGGTCGTGCATTATCATGCATTAACTGAAATAAGGGACCGATTTGCACTTGTAGAGGAACGATGACGTCTGATACAATCGTCTCAGCATAAATTTGAGCGTTGAGGTTGCCTCTGATCCAAATCAACTCAGTTCTTCCGCCGATCCAAATACCCGCCCATACCATGATGGTTCCACCACTATAAGGATGGACTTCCTGGCAGGATTTTAATCGCTGTTGGCGTCCAGGGGTTCTCCAGTGTCGTATACGTCTTGTATCCGGTCTCATACCAAAACGAGACTCATCAGAAAAGCACACGAAACGCCATTGTTCTTCTGCCCATTTTTTTGCCCAAAAATGCTTGATCCCTAGACACTTTTGATGTGTGTATTTGCAAAGTTTCATCAATGCAGTAAGTATGTTTTTTTTCACGTTTGGTACACAAAAACCATGTTAAAACCCCTTTAAGGGTCGATTTTCAAAAAGTTGTAATATACGTATTTCTTTATTTCTTTTGCTCAGTACTACAACAAAGTTTCGTTTCCGTGTGACGAAAAAAATATTTTTTTCATACAAACTTTGGGAGCCCATTTGAGCCACTTAGGGGTTGATTTTACAAATTTCTGTGTTCAAGAGCCCATTGATATCGAATCCTACGATTGTGCATTGCTATAGGTGGTACCCGTAGCGGTCTTCGGGAATGAAGGTTCACTTCATGCAAGCGGTTTCTGACTGTTTGGTCGCTAATTAAGTTCCCTGAAGAGTGATGAAGCCTCACGGCTAACATCATGGCAGTTATTGTTGGAGCTCTTCGAGTTAAGATTTGAATATATCGGTCTTGTCTCCGTGTGGTGCAGCGATACCGTCCTCCATGGCGCTCAGCCACGGTACCAGTGCTTCGGTAACGTGTCCAAAGTCGACTGATAACACTCTGACTTGTATTCAGAGCTAAAGCCACAGTACGTTGCCGGGAACCAGCTTCTATCATTCCCACGGCTCTGAGCATTTCTTCCCTGCTTAAATGACGTTGCCGCTCCATAATAACGTTGGTTTTAATCAGTAGTAGGGAAACAGTAGCACTAATAATGTCTTCAATGCGTTGTATGTTTTTATAGGGAAAATATTGACAGCTGATTTTCATCTTTTACTCGAATTTGATTCACAGTTCCTGATTCAAATTATGAAATGCACCAAAAAGGATCCATATAAATTTATAAAATCATAAATTTATTACAAAGCCACATCTCAATCTCAAGAAATCCGCTTAAAAATGCTTGATCCCTAGACACTTTTGATGTGTGTAGTTAACAGCTCAGTGGGCGAGCGGTTGCCTTGGAAACAAGGTGCGCAGGTTCGAACCCCGGCTCGCACCTCTGATTTCATTAGTTAATCATGTGGGAATCGTCTTTGTGCGAGTATTACTAGCTTTCGGTGAAGGAAAACATCGTGAGGAAACCTGCATGTCTGAGAAAGCCTAACTAGCTTTCGAATGACGTCCTAACTAGCTTTTGACGGGCCCGTTGGTCAAGTGGTTGGTCACCCTGGCTGCTACCCGAATTGTCGTGGGTTCGATTCCCACCAAGTGTCTGGGTGTTATTTATCTATTTAAGCATGTATTTACATTAAAATTTATAGGTATATGAATTAGTATCAGTTGCCTGGTTTCCATAGTACAGGCTCTGCCTAGTTTGGGATCGGATGACCGTGTGTGGATTGTCCCAAGATATTATTATTATTAATGACGTGTGAAGTCCGCCAATCCGCAATTGACTAGCGTGGTGGACTATGGCCTAAGCCCCTTCATCTCGAAGGAAGGCCTGTGGCCAATAGTGGGACTAAATCCCAAGTATGAAGCGCTCTTACCAGTTATAATCACTGTTCGGTAAACGAGCAGTTGGTTAAGCAACGTCAGGCAAGGTCAGTCCTTAGATGGGTGACCGTTTAGTGGCTATTGAACTGAGCGTCTCCATGCCTCGGAGGGCGCATAAAAAGCTGCCAGTGGTTGTCATATAGACTGCAGTTATTAATCCAATAGAAAGACGCTGCTGCCCGTCTTTGTTTTCCCTTAGTCGCATCTTTTTTTTGTTTTTTTTTTTGACGCGGGGGAAATCTTCCAAAGATCCCCGGGAGCTGTGGGGCTCGACCGGGGTATGTGGGATTCTTACCCACTAAAACCCCCGCGGCTGTCGCATCGGCACATGAGAGAAGGGTCCCCAGGGCTCTCCGGTGGGATCTGCACCAGGGGCCCCTCGGTGCCTTGCCTTTGAGCCCGCCGCCGGGGGGCGCATTTTAGCCCCCCGGGAACCTGTCACGGTACTCACCTCGTCCTCCTCGGAGTCGCCGCCGTACTCAATGGACGTTCAAAGGGCCCACACCCCGAACGTCCAGCGACTCCGAAGACCCTTAGTCGCCTCTAACCTAACCCTACGAGAGGGTATGGGACAGTGCTATTCTTATTCGGATAACCCTTGGGTGGTTATACAATTCATCAGCAGCCGAACAACGTCCACTGTTGAACAAGGCCTCCCCCTTAGAAGGGAGGGGTTGCCATAATCCCTACGCTTGGCAGGCGGCTTGGGGATCGCAGTGTAGGTGGTAGGTAATCCAAAAGAAATACGCTGCTATCCTCTTGTTTAACCTTAGTTTATGTTACGCTAACGAATACACTATTGGAGGAGATGGGTGGGCGTTATTCTTACCCGGACACCCCACGGGTCATAAATAAGGTTATGTCAAAAGTCAAAGTCAAAAATCTTTATTTCAAATAGGCTTAACGCTAGCAATTTTGAATGGCCATTTTTTTTAAAAGCTACCACCGGATCACAACGCGGCCTCAACTGAGACGATCCGGCAAGAAACTCAGCGGACTTGTCATTTTTTCACTTTTTTTTTATCATTGTTTATTTTGTTACAAATCTTAATATCTTGGGACAATCCACACACGGTCATCCGATCCCAAACTAGGCAGAGCCTGTGGAAACCAGACAACTGATACTAATACTTATATACTTTTTTTTTGTAAATACATACTTAAATAGATAAATAACACCCAGACACTTGGCGGGAATCGAACCCACGACCCATCGGTTAGCAGGCAGGGTGTCTGACCACTAGACCAACGGCCCGTCAAATCAACAAATGTTTCGACATTAGCGATAGTGTGTCCTGCCGTTCGAAAGAAAAGAAGAAAACAATAAATTACGACAAAAATTACAACAAACTAAAATGCCAAAGGGATAGTAGTCGGACCAGTCCCCCCAAGCAGCACCCGCGCACGAGTTGACTCGAGCAGCAGCCATCACTCCCCTCAACCATATTAGAGGAAAGGGGGGGTGGGGGAGGAAACCTGCCACACGAAGCCACCACCATGATACGTCATAATTATTATTAGCAGTCGCCGTTCTATTTCTAGTGATAACTAAACACAGCAGACAAAGTTACAGCAAACAGCGAGCGATGACCACACAAAAACGGCACCTAAAGGCACCGCAGGCTCCAAAAACGAAAGCACGCCAACTGAAGAATCCGAAAATTTACACAATCGCAATAAGTATTAACCGATTCCCGTTTTTGCCGGCCGGCGCGCCGCGGGGCGAACATTTTTGTGATGACATTCTTCGGTCAGCCGTTTTGATTAGGGATGCTCGTACGATATTATTTCTTTGTTTTTTTTTTGAGATGCTTTTCTTAGGCACTTTTACTTTTTGGGTGCTACATGAATATGGATTTCTATTGGGTAGTGGCTTCAGTTTTTATTTAAAAAGGGAATTAGTTCGCAACTGAGCTGTTCAGATCGAATCTATCTATCTATCTATACTTATAATAAAACTGTAACAGGTCCAATTCTGTACATTGAAGATATTTTGAAAATTATATTTGGTGGGCATTCTATAACCGATATTGAGGCCGAAAATGAATTTTTTTTAATTTTTGTTTGTCTGTCTGTATCACGGCTGAGCATCACGCCGAAACTACTGAATGAATTCAAATGAAACTTGGCATGATTTGAGATCTTACTACGAGGTAGGACATAGGATACTTTTTATCCCGTAATCTAGCACGGTTCTTTTGGGAGAGGGTATTAAAGTCAACATGGGTACTTGGTTATACGCTTGGTCCGATTTTACCAATTTTTCTTTATAATATAATAAATATCAGTAAGGTAACACTCATATAGAGTTGTTATCAAGGTTTTGTAATCGATCGGGTTAAGCAACGTTAGGTAAGGTCATAAAATAGATGGGTGACCGTTTAACGCCATTTGAACTAAACGGGTCCGTGCTTCGGAGAGCAAGTAAAAAGTGGGTCCCAGTTTTTAACCGACTATAAAAAAGGAGGTTATGTATTCGATGCGAATGTCTGTTATTAAAAGTTTAGTTAACGTAAAAATAGCGCAGGCGGAGCTGCGTGGGTCAGCTAGTTTTTAATAAATATCAAATAACGAAATACTATGTGGTAGGTTCCTTGTGCAAGGAACCGTCCAGGTAGGTACCACCGCAGTGTCAGATATTCTGCCGCCAAGCAGCAGTGTGTAAGCATTGCTGTGGAACACAGCTGGAAGGGTACTGTAGCTGGTGAAGTTACTGGACACAAAGACTTAATACCTAATGTCTTAAGGGTCGGCAACGCGCTAGTGATTCTTCTGGTGTTGCTAGCGTCTATAGGCTGCGGTGACTGCTTACCATCAGGCGAGCTGCACGCTTGCTTGCCACCGTGGTAGTCTAAAAAAAATCTGACCTGTCCAGATCGTTCTTCCATCCCCACCTGAAGTTATCTCCAGCGATGGGGACTTATAGGCATACACAGAGGGGTACCTGGTGCAAATCCCATCGGAGAGACCAGACCCTTCTTTTGTTTGTCAATACGACAGCCAAGAGAAAGGTTTTGGTGTGGTAAGAATCCCACACAGCCCGGTTGACCCCCACAAGATTCTGGGTTCTTTTTAAAGGTTTCGATCCCGTAACTAGGAGCTCTTTCTCCATTTGCTTTAATTTATATTCCCACCCTTCCTCTCTTAATTATTTCTATTGCTAAATAAGCTAAAAGGACAAATGATTAAAATTTTGAGATGCAGCCTCTAAATACGTTGTGGGAAGCAAAAAAACATTGAAATAGGGAATTAATTGTGAGTTATACAGGATACCGCGATTGAGGAGCGTCAGCAAATAAACGCAGACACGTGTGGTAAGAATCCCACACAGCCCGGTTGACCCCCACAAGATTCTGGTTTTTTTTAAAGGTTTCGATCCCGTAACTAGGAGCTCTTTCTCCAGTTGCTTTAATTTATATTCCCACCCTTCCTCTCTTAATTATTTATATTGCTATATAAGCTAAAAGGACAAATGATTAAAATTTTGAGATGCGAAAATTTTGCCTCTAAATACGTTGTGGGGAGCAAAAAAACATTGAAATAGGGAATTAATTGTGAGTTATACAGGATACCGCGATTGAGGAGCGTCAGCAAATAAACGCAGACACTTAGAGAGAGATAATTTAGAACAAATCAAAATCTACTACTCTACTTACCACTACAGTTCCAAGTTATAATCTTTGGTTAATTTACCATTCTTTTTTTTATACTACCAAGGTGACAAACAGGCGTAAGGCCTTTTTTTTTTGACGCGGGGGAAATCTGATCGAGCCTCACAGATCCCCGGGAGCTGTGAGGTTCGACCAGGGTATGTGGCATTCTTACCCACTAAAACCCCCGCGGCTGTCGCATCGGCACATGAGAGGGGGGACCAGGGCTCTCCGGTGGGATCTGCACCAGGGGCCTCTCAGTGCCTTGCCTTTGAGCCCGACGCCGGGGGGCGCATTGTAGCCCCCTGAGAACCTGACACGGTACTCACGGGGACGGGGGTCGCAACCCCGCCGCCGTCCTCCTCGGAGTCGGAGGGAGCAGGGTGCAGATGCTACAGCCACGGGGGTTCTAGTGGGTAAGAATTCCACATACCTCGGTCGAGCCCCACAGCTCCCGGGGATCTTTAGAAGATTTCCCCCGCGTCCAAAAAACGGGGTTGCTTAGATATTTTTTTTTTAATGTAAGTAATTCAAAATATCAATTTTTGCCATATTTGACATCTTTTTCAGGGTATTTACTATCAATACGATACATACCCTTTGGCTTGATATACCCTTTCCAGGGCACCCAGTATAAGTATACCTAGACCATGGGTGCTGCAAAGCATTCGAAACGTCGGGATAGTAAAATCTAAAATAAACCGCGATAAAATCCGTAAAAGTAGTTTGATTTCAAAGTATACCTAGAGTTAAGCCCAGGATCATAGACGTAGATACCACCAGAATACCAAATATTCTACCACCAAGCAGCAGTATGTAAACATTGGCGTGTTCTAGTCAGAAGGGACTACTAATAGTTGGACAATTTACTGGGCTCAAGAGGCTTAATGAGTAACGTCTAGGGTGACGAGCGGCAGTGTACTGCAGCTGTCCATAGACGGGCGTACCGCGTCCTCCGGAGTTTCTAGACATTCGGGGTGTGGGCCCTTAGGACGTCCATTGAGTACGGCGGCGACTCCGAGGAGGACGGTGGCGGTGAGCACCGTGACTGGTTCCTGGGGGGCTACAATGCGCCCCCCGGCGGCGGGCTCAAAGGCAAGGCATTGAGGGGCCCCTAGTGCAGATCCCACCGGAGAGACCTGGGTGGCTGGGTCTCATGTGCCGATGCGATAGCCGCGGGGATTTGGGTAAGAATCCCACATACCCCGGTTGAGCCCCACAGCTCCCGGGGATCTTTTGAAGATCTCCCTCGCGTCATAATAAAACGAAGTCGTATCGCGTATTTAATGGATGGATTGATTAAAAATAAATCTTAAAAAATTAATGAGCTTTTATAATCTTCATTCTGCGGACGGTACTGAACGGTTGACGAATTGAATTTTGATGAGTTACAGACGGCGTCGGGGACTCATTATCATTTCACCATCATCGGCGCGGCGGATGCCGACACTGCATGTGACACCGCAATATATTCGCAGAAGGTTAACTCTGCCCAAAACAGATTGCTAAAAATATGTCTGTAAAAATAATCATGTGAACACAATTTTCTGTATTTTGTTACGTTCTTCTTCGGTAAGACATTGTGATTTATAAAGTTTTTGTTATATTCTTTGCTAAGTTTTTTTTTAAAGCCCTCGGTTCCAATCCACTGCTGGGCACGGGCCTCACTTCAAGAGGAAAGGGCTTAGGCTATAGTCCACCATGCTGGCCAACTTCGGGATTGGCGGACTTCACACGTCATTCGAAAGCTTTTTTCAGATATGTAGGTTTCCTCACGATGTTTTCCTTCACCGGTAGTTAACAATAATCGCATGAAGAAGACTCGCACATGATTAATCAGAAGATTCTTAGTCAGAAGTGCAAGCAAAAGGTTCGAACCTTCGCCACTTGTTTCCAAGGCAAGCTGTCACGGCTACCTAAGCTAAGTTAGGTTAGAATTAGTGATAGTAGCCAAGACATAAAAATAATTTTTACAAAAAAAAAAGAACCGCTTTCAAAATGCAACTAAAAAGCCTGAAATAATTTCTAAGAATTAGTGGTTTTTACATCTACATAGTTGGACTTGGGCGGGGATGGATTGTTTTATTACAGAGTTCCGGTGGCCATCTATGGTCTTCTTCATCAGATCCACTTCACCAAATGATACTTTCTGAATGAAAATCCTTGCATTGTTTCTACAAATACCAAAAACGCTATATTTATGCCTATAATATTTAAGGAGTTCCCTCAGTTACTCATGGTTCCCATCATCAGAACTTGATTTTGAAAAAACGGGACCAATCTGGAAGCATATCCTTTCGATTAAAAAAAATATTTTCCAAATCGGTTCGTAAACGTCAGGGTTCTGAGGTAACGAACATAAAAAAACATACAACCGAATTGATTACCTCCTCCTTTTTTTGAAGTCGGTTAAAAATTATCCGTATGAATAGTAGTAGTGAAACACACATACATGCATACATGCATGCATTTATACATGTTACTAACTTGTGTGTTTGTTTGCATATATATGCATAGTAATGAAATTAGGTAACTATGGTGGATTATGACAACAATGATTAATTAAGAATGTGTAATGTAGTCGTTTAATTCCTGTGCACACTGCTCTAATAATACTGTATAATTATGCGGAAAATACACTATTTATAAGATAGGTACCTTTAAGCAAATTTAGAAATAAATGCTCTGTTGCTCATGACGCGTAGGGAACCCTTCCCTTGTAAGAGAAAGTTTGACAGTGGACATCTTTCGTCTGATTATGAAGATTCAAGGAGTTTTTCAAACACTGATATTTTCGCAAAAGTAAAAACAGTACAAACACTTGCTGGTCTGACTGATTAACCTACTGTCTATTGTTTGCCTATTGACATCACCAGCTCAATCCTTCATGCACTCACTCGTCGCGTATCAAGCAAGCTCCCCTTCATATCGCATGATCTTGAAATATCTCGATTCAAGTATAAATGCAAGTTTATAAAGCACTAAATGTAATTCATATGGCGGTGTAAATCTTTATTGTTCTGATAAAATGCGGCGAGAAATGGAAACTGTCACTAGAATAGGCTTGTATTTTGTCTGTCCATAACACAATCGCTTATTAACTGATAACTTTTTATTTCTATTAAGCACTACACAAAGAAGTAGGTTGCAGGGTCTAGGATTGCTAGCCATTAAGGAGTGTGATAGCTTCAGTGAATTGCCTGTCAATGTAATCCATTCCTTATAAATATTTTACTAATCTTTGGTGTATCGTCGTGTCCTGTCGAAATGTTATAGGTATTGGATTAAATCCGCACGCAGTCTTAGCGCTTCGAATGATGTTTATCTTAATGTTTCTTATCTCTGTCAAATATATGTTAGTAATTAGATGTTTTTTTGTAGTTTTATCAGTTTTTCTTTGGTAATGGAGTATGTTCTGTGTGTTATAATTGTAGAATCCAATTTTGTTTTAAACATCTATCATATCTATCAATTTGTAGTAACTTGCGAATCGCAAGTAACAAAAATGTTTACTTCTAGTTTTAAATAAGTATAAAAATTAAATCTGTTTTTGTGTCTAAAGATGCTGGTAAAATTAGCAATAATAGCATCGATATATAATAATAGTTAATAATTAGTAATTAAGTATAAACATAGGTAAAATATATACTACTAGCTGACCCACGCAGCTCCGCCCGCGCTGTGTTTACGTTTACTAAACTTTCAATGATATACATTCGCATAGAATACAAAACCTCCTTTTTTAAAGTCGGTTAAAAACTTGGACCCACTTTGTTCTTGCCCTCCAAAGCACAGAAACGTTTAGTTCAAATGGCGTTAAACGGTCACCCATCTATATAATGACCTTAGCTAACGTTGCTTAACCTGATCGATTTCCAAAAATTGTTAACAACTGTCTATGAGTGTTCCCTTACAAATATTTATTATAATTATAAAGAAAAAATGATACAATCGGACCAAGCGTATAACCAAGTACCCATTTTGACTTTAATCCTCTCTCCCAAAAGAACCGTGCTAGATTACGGGATAAAAAGTATCCTATGTCCTACCTCGTAGTAAGATCTCAAATCATGCCAAGTTTCGTTTCAATCCATCCAGTAGTTTCGGCGTGATGCTCAGCCGAGATACAGACAGACAGACAGACAGACAGACAAAAATTAAAAAAATTACATTTTCGGCCTCAGTATCGGTTATAGAATGCCCTCCTAATATAATTTTCAAAATATCTTCAATGTACAGAATTGGATCTGTTACAGTTTTATTATAAGTATAGATATAATAATGCTAAGCAATAAAATCGAAATCAACAATATCAATATTGTCGGCACCTCACTAACCCTAATACCATAGAGTTTATATATTAAGAATAGAGTACGCGTTAGTCTATGGTCTCTTTAAACAAAGCGTAGGCAGATTTTCCTGTACGAGGCAGGTAAATTGAACTATTCAAAGTTATATTATGAGAGTTATATTGATATGTAAGCGATAAGTATTGATAAGTTTGATCTGTCACAAGCGCAACTGTCGATAAATACAGCTGACAGTGTGGTACCTACTGTCGTTTACCTGATATTTATGTATTTTGATGTTCTTACTCGTGCCTACGAGTTCTTACTTGAATTAAGCGTTCTATAGTACTTGTACTGATTTTTTCCTGTGCCTAATACCGATTGACGTGTCGCACTAAATTAATAGTCTGTGGAATAGGTGGAATCTGAGGGTGGAATAAACTATTTTTTAAAAAATAAAAACCGACTTCAAAGTAAATTATCTAAAAAGCATAAAATAACGAAAATATATTGAAGTCGGTGCTAGCACATCATGTTAACTAACACTAGCACCAGCTGACACCGACTTCAATATATTTTCGTTATTTTATGCTTTTTAGATAATTTACTTTGAAGTCGGTTTTTATTTTTTAAAAAATAGTTTATTTAACACTTTTTAGTGACTTATTTTACCAAAATAGGTATGAGCACTATCACGCAACTAGAACGTCTACGTTACAGTAACTTACTGAAAACATAAAAAGTTTATATCTCTTAAACTACTGGACCGATTTTGATGAAACTTGTACTCTACCCTAAGTTGAAAAATACTCTAACTATTGCAAAAAGAATTTTCAAAATCGGACTTGTAGTTTCTGAGAAATCCGTGGACAAACCTACATACATACATACATACACTCATAAAATTTGGTAAATTTGTTTAGAAGCCCACATAGACTAACATATATTAATATTACGCATTTTTAACCGACTTCAAAAAAGGAGGTTCTGTATTCGACGCGTATGTATGTAATATTAATAGAAATGCGTAATATTCATATATGTTAGTCTATGTGGGCTTCTAAACAAATTTACCAAATTTCACGAGTGTATGTATGTATGTATGTATGTATGTATGTATGTATGTATGTAGGTTTGTCCGCGGATTTCTCAGAAACTACAAGTCCGATTTCGAAAATTCTTTTTGCAATAGTTAGAATATTTTTCAACTTAGGGTAGAGTACAAGTTTCATCAAAATCGGTCCAGTAGTTTAAGAGATATAAACTTTTTATGTTTTCAGTAAGTTACTGTAATGTAGACGTTCCAGTGCGTGATAGTGCTGATATCTATCTTGGTAAAATAAGTCACTAAAAAGTGTTAAATAAACTATTTTCAAAAAAATATAAACCGACTTCAAAGTAAATTATCTAAAAAGCATAAAATAACGAAAATATTATTGAAGTTGGTGCAGAATATACACAGCAGGTACGCTAACACCAACTTCAATAATATTTTCGTTATTTTATGCTTTTTAGATAATTTACTTTGAAGTCGGTTTATATTTTTTTGAAAATAGTTTTTATCAATATTACATACATACGCGTCGAATAGAGAACCTTCTTTTTGAAGCCGGTTAAAAAATAATATTGTCTGTGGACCACAGACACGCTAACGACACTTCTTATTTTCGCACCATAATGTGTTTTGTAAGAATAAATAATTATCTTGAATTAATTCAGTGTTTTTCTGCTTTCTGCCTAACAATAATGATTACACATTATCGAATTCCGAAAGCGCTTCCTCCTGCTATGCTCTTCAAATTTCTTTGTAATGAAAATGTAGAATAAATGAAGTCAGAACTCTTTAAAAATCCCATCAGTTCCTATGGCACATAAAAGCTGGCTTACCTGAGGACACATCTTGCAATGGTACTTCCTCGCGTGGGCATGGAGAGGCTGCAGCTTGGTGGGGCCTTTGCCCAGGGGCTGGGGCACCACCAGCAGGCCGCTGCCAGCGTTGCCACCACCCACTGGTGATGATGAGGAGGATCCTGAAAGAGGTAATAGGAGGTGTTATATTTTTTACGATGTGCAAGCCCAGCTATAGTTTTGCTAACAGACTACACGGGGCCTACCATCACCTCTATTATTGTAGGGCCAATTTTATAGATCACATTTGACATCTGTCTGGTTCTTTTTCTCATTATTACAATAAATATGTAATCGTAATGAATAAAAAAAGTTAACCAATTGTTTATAGCATATAGCATCCCCTCATCTACCCTCGTTGGCTATCGTAAGAGGCGACTAAGCGAGAACAGGAAGACGGGAAGCGTCTTTCTTTTGGATTTATCTTCCACCTATACTGCAATCCCCAAGCCGCCTGCCAAGCGTGGGGTTAATGGCAACCCCTCCCTTCTAAGGGGGAGGCCTTTGTTCAGCAGTGGACGTCTATCGACTACTAATGATGATGATGAAGGAATTGTGCGGATCTAATTTAAAAAAAAATATGCCCGCTGTTACAAGGTTATGTTGTTAATTTTTGATGAATTGTCAAATGTGATCTTTTAAATTGGCCCTAGCAGTATTGTTATAATGATACTTGACACGAGATAGAGATGTCAATATACGTAGTTTATAGCTCTGTCACTTTCTATCGAGAAACTATGATGACGGTAATCTACTAGTAGAGGTGGTGGTGTAGCGCCCCAGATGATGGGAACCACAGAAATATACAGGGTCATTGGTAAAACACTAAAACCCTCCTGGGATTACATTAATGACATCGTAAACAACAATTTGTTCTACGACTTTTAATAATTCACCAGAATTAGATTCATCAGATTTTCATACAAACATAAAATATTTATATTGAACGCTCTAAATGTTCCGAAGTCTACTCGTAGCAAAAAATGCACCGGTTGGGTAAAAACCGTAGTGAAAAAAAATATCCGAATCTATGGTAAAACTAAATAGCTGTTTTAGAGCAAAAGGCAGGGGCGGGAAGCAGCCCCCCTAGACAATGTAACATTCTACAATCGCTATCGCTAATAGAAAGTATAAAAATGTATGAGAATGACATAAGTCATCGAAAAATCACGTGACAAATTATAGGGAATTGACACCGTTAGCGAATGAAGAAATAGATTCGCTATGAAGCGATTGCATCTTGTCTAGGCCCTCTGGGCAGTTGAACCATAGATTTAGAATATTTTCACTGGATGCGGCTGGTTTAAAAGTTATTTTTTTGTAAATGTTTTGTCATGTATGTATAATGTAATGTAAGACCATTTTGTTTTTTCGCAGTTGGGCTTTTGATAAAGTCGCAGAACAAAAGTTGTTTATTATGTTAGTAATATAGTCCTTAGAGGTTTTCAGTGTTTTCTCAGTGACCCTGTATGCAGCAGTGCCTTGCCTTTGTGCCCCCCGGGAACCAGACACGGTGCTCACGGGCCTATGCCGGGAATTTCCAGACTTACTAACCTGATCGTCCCGGGCCAAGTCCAGCTCCATACAGCATCTGGGTCATAGATTGGTGGTGTCCAAGGCGATCATCAGTCTTCTGATGGCCACCTATCGTGCCATCGCCCGTGCTCATCTTGGCCTGAAAAGAAGGGGAAATATTTTATCATATACGGTATTGGTGACAATTAGGACCGGTGGATAACAATATTGACCAGCCGTGGGATATCAGAGCACATTCTTTTTTATTTGTCGGATGTAATTTATTTTTCAAACACAGTTTTACAACACACAATTACAAACTAGACACAACCATAAACATTTTTAAACGAATTACCAGGGGTTCCCAAACTAGGCACAGCCTGTATCTTGGGAAACCAGCTA
Organism: Furcula furcula; assembly: GCA_911728495.1. Taxonomy (NCBI): domain Eukaryota; kingdom Metazoa; phylum Arthropoda; class Insecta; order Lepidoptera; family Notodontidae; genus Furcula; species Furcula furcula. The sequence continues at coordinate 12,150,970 of OU452267.1, read as the reverse complement.
TGAAGTGGACACCAGAATTTAAACAAGACAAAGGGCAATGGAAGAAATTGTGTTTAGATATGGTTGAGTATGTGCGAAAGTGTGTGTGCGTATGTCAGTGTGTGTACGTTTGTGTATGATAGGCAAAGGAGTACCTAGGTAAAGAATTTTAAGCAATTCTTATTAGTATCATTCAAACATTGAGTGGTTTATCTATTGATACATAGAGACTCTGTTTGATTATAATCCAGACTTAAAAGCAACTTTGTCAATTTTTCCTTAACTTCCTTCACAGAAAGAACACTCAGATTATGACGAGATGTAACCGCATTGTATGAGGCCAAGATTTTGAGATTTTGATTTGGAGATTTTGGGAAAGGTTTTTGTTTTATTCTGTTGTTTTGTACATAATAGACATCAACACACAAAATCACTTTGTTTATGGAAAGAAAAGAAAGACTACAGATGATGGGAACCACAGAAATCTATTTATATATAAGTAGGTAGGCAAGTAATTTAGTTTTTGTGATGGGAATTCATGAGCTAAGAAAAGATATGACCTTTTGATAATTTTTTCCTTTTCCTTTAACCGTTAAAAGATCTGTGGGGCTCAAGCAGGATATATGGGATTTGTAACGACTAAAACCCCCGCTCCGGGATCTGCATTGAAGCCTGGTCCAGAAAACAGTGAACAAAAAAAAAACGCGGGCGAAGCTGCGCGGGTCAGCTAGTATTGACCTGGCTTGTAATTTGACCTAAAGCACCAGACTTCCCTGAGCTGTGTCTTTAGTACCCCTTGAGCTCTGGTACCACAGATAAGTTGCCAAGAGAAACCGCAAATAGAATTATAACTACCTACCCAGTAAACAAATCACGAGAAATAGTTCAAACAATAAATAATGTCGAAGGGTCGTGGTCAGTCTGACTCATGGTGCAGCGGTCACATAAATCAATGGTTGTTTTACATGGCTAGACAGTTTTGACAACAAGAAATTAATACAACTTCAATTGTAAAGGGTTAATTTAAATATACTGATAAGCTCTTAGGGGTAGCTCCTTTACATTGTACTAAATATGTACCCTGCAGGGTGTCTGGGTAAGAATAGCACGCACCCATCTCTTGTAGTCTTGTTGGGTGTCCGAAAGAGGCGACTAAGGGCAAATAAGAAGTTTTTTTTTTTGGGACTGATAGACGCTGTTGGCCGCAGATGGCCATTACAGCTTCACCGGACAATAGGAGACGAGCGCTTATAGCACTCTAGCCTTAACGGCAGAAGTAGCGACGAGCTCAAGGGCACCTCAGTGAGGCACGGCCTCCTCTTGGGCTGTCGCTTAAGAGAGGGCTGAGTTTACCACCGGTTCACAACGCGCCCCCACTGAGAAGAACCGACAAGAAACTCAGTGGGGTGTTGCACGTCGTTGAGGTCGCATGCGTACGACCCTTCGGCCTCGCCGGCGAGACCGGTGTCTGATAGCTAGTGTGCAAATAAGACGGGCAACAGCGTCTTTCTATTGGATTACCTACCAGTACCACCTTTTTTTTTTTTGTTTCTTTTTTTTTTTTTTTTTTGACGCGGGGGAAATCTTCGAAAGATCCCCGGGAGCTGTGGGGCTCGACCGGGGTATGTGGGATTCTTACCCACTAAAACCCCCGCGGCTGTCGCATCGGCACATGAGAGGGGACCCCAGGGCTCTCCGGTGGGATCTGCACCAGGGGCCCCTCAGTGCCTTGCCTTTGAGCCCGCCGCCGGGGGGCGCATTGTAGCCCCCCGGGAACCTGTCACGGTGCTCACGGGGACGGGGGTCGCAACCCCGCCGCCGTCCTCCTCGGAGTCGCCGCCGTACTCAATGGAACCTACCAGTACCACCTAGGTTTTACTATTCCCAACATTCCCAAGACGCCTGCTAATCGTGAGGATTATGGCAACCCCTCCTTTCTAAGAGCAGAGGCCCTTTTTCAATAGTCCACTATTGTCTTTCCACTGCTGATGATGATGATGAATGCTTTTTGGATAATTTTCTTTGAAGTCAGTTACTATTTTTACTAGTTAGTGTCTCACTGCTAGGCAAAGGTCTTTAGACAAAAGTTTAATTTTAAACAAGTAGAACTGATGAACCTTAATTAAATAAAACCAAAAAACAATATTGAGGATTGGTTTCCCGCTATAAGAACCTAACACCATCTGTGCTAATACATAGGTATTTTAACTAAACAGTAAACGATACTCTAGGGTTACAACTATTCTGATCTTAATTACAACCGGGTGAAAGGGTGGAGTTAAACTAATATTTTAAGTGAAGTAAAGGGTTACCCATCATAATTTAGTCTGACCACGCGACCCGTCCGTGGACGGGACAAATCGTGTGTTATTAATGCAAACTTGGACTATCTACATCCGGAAAAGTCTGGCGAATGGTGATTTTATCAATTATATAGTGATATACACACATCAAAAGTGTCTAGGGATCAAGCATTTTTGGGCAAAAAAATGGGCAGAAGAACAATGGCGTTTCGTGTGCTTTTCTGATGAGTCTCGTTTTGGTATGAGACCGGATACAAGACGTATACGACACTGGAGAACCCCTGGACGCCAACAGCGATTAAAATCCTGCCAGGAAGTCCATCCTTATAGTGGTGGAACCATCATGGTATGGGCGGGTATTTGGATCGGCGGAAGAACTGAGTTGATTTGGATCAGAGGCAACCTCAACGCTCAAATTTATGCTGAGACGATTGTATCAGACGTCATCGTTCCTCTACAAGTGCAAATCGGTCCCTTATTTCAGTTAATGCATGATAATGCACGACCGCACACCGCAAGAGTTGTAAGACAGACTCTCGCCGCAGCTAACATCAATGTCCTGCCCTGGCCTGCTCAGTCGCCAGACTTGAACCCGATTGAGCATGCATGGGATATGCTACAGAGAAGAGCTCTGCCGAATATGGAGGGTATCCAGTCGCAAGAAGACCTTTTTTTGTTGTTGCAACGAACATGGGCGGCCATTCCACAGCGTGATTTGGATGAACTCATTTTGAGTATGCCAAACCGATGTTCTTGTGTTGTTAGTGTTCGCGGTAGAAACACGGATTATTAATTGTTTAAGTTACCCAATAAAATTTTAAAGAAAACTGTTATTTCAGTCTTTTTTTCGAACTTTTGTGTTAGTGGTTCAAATGTCAAAAATCCCTGTATTAGGAAAATGGCAAATTTCTTTATTAATGCAAAGGTGACTTGGTTTATCGTTACTGTGACAAACGAAAACACTTTATTTGATGAATCCTTAAAGAAAATTTTAATTAATATCAATCAGGAGAAAAGTTATTGCAAAAATATATGTTGATCCCTAGACACTTTTGATGTGTGTAGATTTAAGACTAGCAATGCCTGGTGTTAGGTTTGGCAAAATAAACTATTTAAAAAAAACCGACTTCAAAGTAAATTATCTAAAAAGTATAAAATATCGAAAATATATTAAAGTCGGTGCTAACACATCATGTTTAACTAAGACTAGCACCAGCTGACACCGACTTTAATATATTTTCGTTATTTTATACTTTTTAGATAATTTACTTTGAAGTCGGTTTTTTTTTAAATAGTTTATTTAACACTTTTTAGTGACTTTTATTTTAGCAAAATAGGTATCAGCACTCTCACGCAACTCGAACGTCTAGTTACAGTAACTTACTGAAAACGTAAAAAGTTTACCTATATCTTTTAAACTATTGGACCGATTTTGATGTAACTTGTACTCTACCCTAAGTTGAAAAATACTCTAACTAATGCAAAAAGAATTTTGATGAAACCTACATACATACATACATGCACTCATAAAATTTGGTAAATTTGTTTAGAAGCCCACATAAACTAACATATATTAATATTACGCATTTTTATTAATATTACATACATACGCGTCGAATAGAGAACCTTCTTTTTGAAGCCGGTTAATTAAAACTGTTGTATTAAATATATGCTCTATAATTAATACTGGCAATTGAAACTCTACAAGTTTGAATTACAATTTTATATTTAAAATATGAATTGTATTAATGTCACTCAAAAATAAATATTAAAACACGAAGCACGCGTTTCTCTCCTAATTTACAACAAATCGTTATCAGCACGAGGTAAAAGGTAAAACTGTGCTTATTAATAGTGTTTACGAATAAAAATATATACATTTTTGAGTCGGGACATTAAAATTAATAAAAGAAAATGTCAAGGGGTGATTCACATTCCGAACGATGTATGTCTTCGTCGCCGCTGCCATCACTTCTTTTACGTAGTAAGGAAGGTTATACAACGTGGAAGTTTAAAATGAGGAACTACCTCATCCACGAAGATCTATGGTGTGCAATTGATGGTTACGAAGATGGAGATGCGACGTCCATACAAGTAAAAGCCAGAAACGATAAAAAGGCACTGGCCAAGATCTGTTTGACGGTAGATGGACCTGTGATAACCCATATTAGAAATTCAAAAACAGCAGCAGAAGCTTGGAAAGCTTTACAGGATGCTTACGAAGATAAAGGTATGAGTAGAAGATTATCACTCGAAAGAAAGCTATATAGACTCTCGTTATGTAGTTTTCAAGACATTGAGGCGTATGTCAATGCTGTCCTTAGTACGGCACAGGATTTAGCTGAAATAGGCAAAATAATTGATGATGCCTCAATTGCTGCGATTTTATTAGGAGGACTCACTCCAAAATTTGAGCCCCTGATAATGGCATTAGAGAGCAGCAATATCGAAGTGAGCACCGATTTAGTTAAAAGGAAGCTGTTGAATGAGATATCTAAATTAGAGTCTGCAACGGATACAGCGTTTAAAGCGACGAGTAGATTGAGAAAGTATCGTGTTAAGAAGCAGAAAGAAATTGTTTGCTACGACTGCAATAAACCTGGACACAAACGGCCGGACTGTCCTCTACGTAATAAGGAAAAGAAAGGCATTAGTTCATCTGAGGAGCCCACTTTGCTTACCGCTCTTGGCGTATCTTCGTCTTCAGATAAGTGGTTTATTGATTCTGGCGCATCTAAACACATGACTCCAAGAAAAGATTGGTTTAAGAACCTACAACCATTAGAAACTTCAGTTACTATCGCTAACGGTGAGAAAATCGACTGTGGAGGTGTTGGAGATATATCTATTAATACTTCTTCTGAGGTGAATACTATTACAGATGTTGCTTTTGTACCTAATCTTAATTGTAATTTACTTTCTGTTCAGAAAATTGTAAATAAAGGTTTTGTAGTACTTTTTGATAAAAGTGGCTGTAATTTTTATAAATGTAATGATTTTTCTGTTAAAGGTGATGTGATTCTGCATGGTTCTGCTAGCGGAGGGCTGTACACCCTTGATTGTACAACTAATTCTCTCCGAAATGTTGCGTACGATGTGCACTCTGACTCGTCAAACAGGTACCAATTATGGCACAAACGGTTAGGTCACTTATGTCGTATAGGTATGAACACGCTAAAGAATTCTCACGTAGGTATCGACTATCCAGAAGTCGATAAGTCTAGCTGCGTTGCCTGTGTTGAAGGCAAGCAAGCAAGGAAACCTTTCAAGAAAATTACATACAAAAAAGCTACTACACAACTTGAATTGATTCACTCTGATTTATGCGGACCAATGTCTGAAACGTCATTCCAAGGTAACAAATATATTTTAGTTTTCATTGATGATTACTCACGGATGATTTACCCTTACTTCATTGCTTCTAAGGCCGAAGTCAAAGAAGCATTTTGTGTTTTTCAAGCATTCGTTGAAAGGCAAACTGGTGCTCAAATTAAAAAATTAAGAACCGACTGTGGCAAAGAGTATGTAAATAAGGATTTTTCAGATTATTTATCATCTAAAGGAGTGATACATGAAACTACCGTTGGTTACAGTCCTCAGCAGAATGGTGTTGCAGAGCGAACTAATCGCTCTATCGTGGAGAAAGCGCGCTCAATGCTAGCTGAGAGTTCACTGTCTAAGGCGTATTGGGAAGATGTTTTCAAGGTAGCAGTTTATTTGAAGAACAGGTCTCCGCATCGTGCTCTAAATAATAAAACACCATTTGAGAAATGGAACGGTCACAAAGCTGACTTGAGCCATTTACGTGTGTTTGGATGTAGAGCACTTATACAAGTTCCGGCATGTCAACGAAAAAAGTTGGATATGAAAGCTAAGGAGGTAATATTTGTAGGATATTCAGATGATCCCAAAAGCTACTACTTTAGGGAATCTTCAAATCCAAGGCGTTTGCAGAAATCCAGAGATGTGACTTTTTTCGAAGATCGTTTTACACAATTAAAAGGTGATAAAAGTGAGTTCCAGCCTGAGAGACCTGAACCTATTGTTTTATTTGAAACTGGTATCGAGAAGCTTGAGGATTCATTAAATCATCAAGAAAATAGGTCTCTATGCAGTGACGATGAAAATGATTTTAATTCAGCAGAAGAATCTGCAAGTCCTCAGCGGTTAGGCTCAGCTGAGAATCAGCATGAATCTTTAAGTCCTGAGCGGTTAGGGTTAGCTGAGAATCAGCATGTAAGTAGATACCCTAACAGGATTCGTTTAAAACCGGACTTCTATGCTTCTATGATATGCAGTGATAATAATTTAGAGCCAAGTAGCTATCGTGAAGCAGTAAGTGTGGAAGATGCTGATAAATGGCGTTTAGCAATGACTGACGAGCACAACTCGTTACTGAAATTGAAGACATGGAAGCTTGTTGATCGTCCTATAGATAAGAAGATTATACCCTGTAAGTGGGTCTATAAGTTAAAAACTGATGCTGACGGTAATATTTTGAAGTATAAGGCAAGACTAGTGGCCAAAGGTTTCAAGCAGGTAGAAGGTATTGACTACAATGAAACATTTGCCCCGGTTATTCGTCATTCTTCACTCCGCACATTGTTTGCTTTAGCTGCTGAGATGGACCTAAAGATGCGACATTTGGACGTCGATACCGCTTTTCTTAACGGTGATCTTGAGGAAGAGGTATACATGCAGCAACCAGAAGGATTTGTCATAAAAGGACAAGAAAATAAGGTCTGTCTGCTGCAAAAATCTTTATATGGGCTCAAACAAGCACCGCGTGCATGGAATAAGATGTTGGATAAAACATTGTTGAAATTAGGTTTTAATAAAACTCCGTCGGAACCATGCGTATATAAGAAACTTTTTGGTAAAGACTTAGTGATTTTGGCAGTGTACGTCGATGACCTAATTGTCTTTTATAAAGATGATACGACATTTGACATTGTCAAGTCAAATCTGAAAAAAATCTTTTCGATTAAGGATCTTGGAGAATTGCAATTCTACTTAGGATTAAACATTAGTAAAAAGAATGGTGAAATACAGGTTAGTCAAAAGACGTTCATATTAAACCTATTGAAAAAATTTGGTATGGACAAATGTAAACCCGTGAACACACCATCGAGTCTAAAAGAACTAGCGGTTGGTACTGGAGAGGACGAGTATCCTTATCAATGTTTGATAGGATCCCTTATGTATCTAGCAGTCAACAGTCGACCTGATATTGCATATGTAACAAGCTATTTAAGTCAGTTCAATACGAAATTCAGTAAAGAACATTGGTTAGCAGCAAAAAGAGTGTTGCAGTATTTGAAAAGTACTCTCGAATTTGCTCTTACTTACAGAAAGACTGGAAAATGGCTTCATTCCTATGTTGATGCGAATTGGGCAGGACGACAGTGCAACTTGGATAGATTGTCTTATACGGGATATTATTTTGTATTTGGAGGAGGTCCAGTTGCCTGGCAATCCAAAAAACAGAAGACCGTAGCGTTGTCGTCTACCGAAGCGGAATACATGGCGCTTACTGCTGCAGCTAAGGAAGCCTGCTACTTAAAACGTTTTTTGGAAGAACTGTGTGGTAAGTCTGGTACTGTTGTGGTTTATAATGACAGTCAGAGTGCACAGAGTTTAGTTCAAAATCCTATTCATCATGAAAGGACTAAACATATTGACACTAAATACCACTTTATTAGAGAAAAAGTGTCTGATGGAACTATTGAAATAAGATATATCCGTTCAGATACAATGTTTGCGGATGTACTTACTAAACCTTTAGGACGTGTGGCACATCAACGGTGTACAGTCGGTTTAGGTTTTGTTTAGGTATTTTATTTTATAGTGGTATTGTGGTATATGTTCTTTGTTCTTTTCTATTCGTTTTTCTTATAGAGTTTTAATTGAGGGCGGATGTTGTATTAAATATATGCTCTATAATTAATACTGGCAATTGAAACTCTACAAGTTTGAATTACAATTTTATATTTAAAATATGAATTGTATTAATGTCACTCAAAAATAAATATTAAAACACGAAGCACGCGTTTCTCTCCTAATTTACAACAAAAACAAAACACGTTGCAAAATAAATTAAAACAACACGTTATGATATTTTAAGCACGCTTTTTGAGTGATTAAAAAGTAAACCAAAAAAATATACAGACATAAATATTGTTTTGTTTTTTTTCAATTTTAAATCAACCCTGCCTGACTGATAGTTAACAACAACAACTTAATTATTATTTTTTTCTTCAAGAATTGTTTAGTTAACAAAAACAACAATTTTTTTTTTCTGATTTATTATAAATAGACAGTGACATTTTTTTTCGGTTTTTCGGTAATCATCTTGCGGAGGCTCATAATAATCATTTACTTACAAACTTTCTCCCGATCGTCGATCGTCGAGAGACACCAAAAAATAAAGGTGATTTCAATAATAATTCGTTTGTTCAATAAATCTGGCACTTTTATGTACCGATTAAAAGATTTAAATATCTTTTACTTTATTCGAAAACAAAAAATCGTTTACAAACTTTCACCGGGTCGGCAAAGATCTCAAAAAATAGAGGTGGTTCCAATAATAATTGGTTTGTTCAATAAATCTGGCAATTTTATGTACCGATTTAAAGATTTAATCTTTATTTTATTCTAAAAACAGTTACTTAAACAGTTTCACGCTTACAAAAGGATCGAGTAGTACATGGAAAAATACGAACGAAACAGAGAAAATTAATACACTACACACTACACTTTGCACGTATACAATTTCTCTAGAACTATTTCCCTAGCACAAAACAGTAATAAATCATGAACTATCCTTTAGGTGGGTGGCATTCGTTGTGAATTAATTTAGTTATAGATAACGCCCTCTAGCGGCGAGATGAGAAATTTAATTTTAGTATTAATCACGAGAGCATTTAAGGGTTGGGTCGGTGGACTGTGGTAAGTAATTAATATGTATCTTCACGATTACACCGTAAAGGGGTAGGCTCTGTGAAGACTGAGTCAATGAGGGCCTTTTAACTGAAGTACCATGAGGTTCAATCCTTCATATCATAAACTAGTTATTGAGACTACACAAGCATAAATTTAAAACTTCTAAGTAACCCTCAACATCGGAGAACGAACTCGCCTCGAAAATGCCTTTTCAGAGATCAAACTCTTAAAATGACGTCTCTGATCCATCATCGGGTCCTGATTACAATCTTTCTGCCAACTACTAGTCAAGACCTATTCCAAAACTTCAAATTCGGTGGACATATGTTTATTTGCAGAGATCCTGTGATCACCATCATCAGACGCTGCGAATATGATGATATTAAAGAATAACCTAACCTTCATCAGCGTCTGATGATGGTGATCACAGGATCTCTGCAAATAAACATAAATAAATAAATAAATAAATTATTGTAAATCCGATGGGATTTACAATAATTGAAATTCAAAATTCATCATAGGCCTCACGTATATGCACCGCAGTGTCAGATATTTTGCCACCAAGTAGCAGTATGTAAACATTGCTTTCTTCCAGCGTAAATTGGCTTTTAATAAGCTAGTGTGCTTTACCACCCTCGATTGCGTCGCTGCTTTCCATCAGGTGGGACTGCAGTCAAGCACTAGCTTATATGTAGAAAAAAAATCTTATTGTTAAAGCTAAGATTATCAGCTCCTGCTGTTCCCTTCGTTTACTCTTAATCCAAGTATTTTACTGTCATAGATTTTATCTCATCTTTCCACATACTAAACTAAGCTTTCTCTTTTTGAACTACAGATATAGTTTTAAGATAATTTAAAAACACTAAGATCATCAGCTCAGGCTGTTGTTTACTCTTATCCAACTCTTTTCTACCATAGATTTTATCAGATTTTTCCACATCTCTATTTCGTTTCACTAATTAATTATTATTTCGCTTCACTCATTATCCCCACTGCCCATCTCCATTTTGGAAGATATAATTTTTTTACGAATAATGTTGTCTTTTATTGACGCGAATACTAACTACACATTGTGATAAAACTACTCTTACGGAATATATCACGATCACAGACAAGTTGTTAACTTGTCTGTGATCACGATTAATTACAGGCATGGCCATGGGTACTCCAAAGCATTCGAAACGTTGTGAAAGTAAAACCTAACATAAACCGCGTTAAATTCCGTAATTTTATCACAATTTTACGAATGCTCAAATAGTTTATCCGAACACGAGGTAATATCAATTCAAAGTAGCATCTAATTATCTCAAACGGTGTAAGGGTGCATCGTGACTTGTCATACGAGTGGCAAAGTTCCCTGGGTCCCTTAGGAGGTAGCAGTGTGGCGGTGTGACAAAAGACGCTCATTTGCAACTGTCGCGGACAGAACCGCCCACATTCCCATTCCGGTTTCATGCTCAGGATTGTGTGTTTCATAATTGGAGCCTTTCTGGTGTGATTTTAATGTTATTGGGGTCTAAAGTTAGTGACGTAATGCAAATTCAAATTCAATTCAAAATATTTTTATTAGGCTTCTATAGGGCCTAACGCACTTACATATTGTCAACTTTTTTACAATTACCACCAGATCACAACGCGGCCTATACTAAGAATATCTGGCAAGAAACTTAGTGGGCTTATAATTTTTTAATATAATTATGTTTTTTTTTTAATAATATTAACAATAAATATTTCTTAGAGTTAGAGGCTTGCACGAGCATCGCAGTTTAAGCCCACGCAGCTTTATCCTCCAGGTAATCCGAGATTTTATAGTAGGTAGCCTTTTTTAGAAAACCGGCTTTTAATAGTGCAAGTGAAAATGGTTATAATGAAGGTAACAAGACAGGGAAATATTAAATTTAAGTTTTTGCTTTGATTTGGCGGATCACATTGGTCATACAGTAGCAATTTTAGTGTGTAAAGCGACTGAATCTTAATTATAACTAATTTTACAGAAAAAATAATTCTACACAAAAATAAATAAATAAAATAAATAATATTTCGGGACAATCCACACACGGTCATCTGATCCCAAACTAGGCAGAGCCTGTACTATGGAAACCAGACAACTGATACTAATACTTATATACTTATTTTTTTTTTGTAAATACATACTTAAATAGATAAATGACACCTAGACACTTGGTGGGAATCGAACCCACGACCCATCGGTTAGCAGACAGGGTGTCTAACCACTAGACCAACGGGCCCGGGATATACTGTACTTAAATCATATCTTTTTAAGATTGCTAACAATGCCTAAGAATTAAAGTTCTAAACTATTATCATCATCAGCAGCAGCTGAATGATGGCCACGGCTGAACAAAAGGGCCTCTCTCTTAGAAGGGATAGGTTGCCATAATTCCCACGCTTAGCAGGCGACTGCCTAAGCTATCATACGTGTAGAGTACGTTTAAGATAGTAATAGAAACGTAGAATAAGATGAACTATAAGATAAACCAACCCATCATAATCTGAACGCTAGCCTTTCTAACAAATACTAGTTTCTCCTTTAACCCTATAACTCGTAGATGGGTCGAAAAATACCAAACACATTTATTCCACACGGCGGAGTAATGTCAAAAGTCGCCATTATCTGTCGATAGATGGTGCTGTACTAAAGAATTCCCCAGTAGTTGCGGATAGTGTATTGCATTCTTTTTACGACGAAACATAAACTATGCGGTACGGAATAATTTGACCCATTTCTCTTTGTAGCTTTTGCACAATAGTTGTATTATTTATGGGAACTAATTTGATTACTTTATATTCGTTATTATATTCGTAAGTTGATTAATTTTAACTTAGTAGTGACTACATCAGTTCCCGTGAGGTGTCCGGGTAAGGATAGCACCCTCCCATCTCCTCCCGTTGGGTGTTCGTAAGAGGCGACTAAGGGAAAACAAGAAGACGAGCAGCAGCGTTTTTCTATTGGATTACCTGCCACCTATAGTGCGATCCCCAAGACGCCTGCCAAGCGTGGGGATTATGGCAACCCCTCCCTTCTATGGAAGAGGTCTTTGTTCAGCAGTGGACGTGTTTCGGCTACTGATGATGATGATGATGATGACTATATCAGAGCCTCGACCTGTCTAGTTTGCCTAGTCATACATAATAAGCTAAAAGGCGTTTCTTTGGATCTATAAAACTACGCGACATAAACCAAAATAAAAATCTGTTTTGAAATGTACAAATGAAGCCCTTTCATATGATACCCCACTCGATATAGTAGTCTCACTTTGAAATTTAGATGACCAATTTCGACTTCCATTGAAAAAAAACTAAAAGGAAAAATACATTTATTTCATTTGCTATGCGTTTGGGTAAAATAGATCTAAAACTGTTCCAAGTTTCAAATCGATAGCGTCAGCGGTTCCTGAAATATATAGGTGTGACAGACAGACAGACAGACGAAGTCTCACCATAAGGGTTCCTTTTTTACCTTTTAGGTATGGTACACTAAAAAACAGATGCGGACTTATATTATTTAAAAGAAAGAAGAGACAGATATACAATATTTTAGCACTCCTTTCGTATTCATATGTTATTCATTAGTGAAGTTAAATTACATAAGGGATATAAAACCCAGGACCGTTCAGCCCCTATGAATACTTGGTATCCTATTTTGATTTAATAATAGATATTCCATCACAGATAAGAAAAGATATGCGAATCTTTTAAGCAGAATATAATATACCAAAGATCGCTATGACGTAAATTTCCTTACCTGCAGAACATAAAACATCAACAGTGTTTATTACAAAGTAAGTAAAAAAAGATAACAGTCTACTACGCAAACTAACTAAAAACTACAAAGAAGAAAAAAAAACACGTACAATAAATGTCAGAATTGAAATAAATCGCAAAACAGCAAAAAAGACTAAGGAAGGAGAAAAAAGATTCACCAAGACTACAGGCTCACCTCGTAGCCTTGCTTGATGGCCATGGTACCCCGTGGACGGGCCCATGCTGCGTACTCCAGGCCATCTTTCTGTTGGCAGTGCTGAAGACAAATAACAGCTTTCAGTTCAATCTAGTAACACCACTTGGTCTCTAAAAGTTAAGCCCTAACTTGTACTAGAAAAGTCCATCAGTGACCCAGTATGCATAGATTACATGATTATAACTCAAACTCAAACTCAAAAATCTTTATTTCAAATAGGCTTAACGCTAGCACTTTTGAATCGTCATTTTTTAGAAGCTACCACCGGATCACAACGCGGCCTCAACTGAGAAGATCCGGCAAGAAACTCAGCGGGCTTGTCATTTTTTCACTTTTGTTTTTTAAACATTGTTTTGTTACAAATGAATCCACATTAGCGATATTGTGTCCTGCCATTCGAAACATAAAGCAAGGGAGAAAAGAAGAAAACAATAAATTAAGACAAACTAAAAGGCCAAATGGATAGAAGTCGGACCAGTCCCCCCAAGCAGCACCCGCGCACGAGTTGACTCGAGCAGCAGCCATCACTCCCCTCAACCATATTACTAACTGTGACCTATAATAATAATCTAGAAGTCTTTTTTTATACTACCAAGGTGGCAAGCAAGCGTACGGCCCGCCTGATGCTATGCAGTCACCGTAGTCTATAGACGCTAGCAACTCCAGAAGAATCACTAGCGCGTTGCCGATCCTTAAAACACTAGATATTAAGTCTTCGTGTCCGGTAATTACACCAGCTACATCCACATACCTACTTCCATCTACCATCCATCTTTCATATTCCATGTACTTTACAATAGCCCTTTTTTTTTTGATGCGGGGGAAATCTTCCAAAGATCCCCGGGAGCTGTGGGGCTCGACCGGGGTATGTGGGATTCTTACCCACTAAAACCCCCGCGGCTGTCGCATCGACACATGAGAGGGGGGACCCCAGGGTTCTCCGGTGGGATCTGCACCAGGGCCCCTCAGTGCCTTGCCTTTGAGCCCGCCGTCGGGGGGCGCATTGTAGCCCCCCGGGAACCTGTCACGGTGCTCACGGGGACGGGGGTCGCAACCCCGCCGTCGTCCTCCTCGGAGTCGCCGCCGTACTCAATAGACGCTCAAAGAGCCCACACCTTACAATAGTCCTACACCTGCCAGAGGCCCTGCCTATCATTTATTCCTCTCATCAGGCCGTATTGGATGCGTCCGCACGCTAGCCTTCTAAAAAGTCCGGACGTGAAAATCCGAGAAAATAAATACAAGATGATAATAATAATTCGTTCAGCTCTTAATATATTTTTTTATTGAAAATACTTTAAAAACTGAATGTCTGAACTCACCACCCGAGACATTAATTATTAAAATATCTTTAGCCTAGTAATTTTTTTAGCTACAGAGCTTATCATTTGGAACATCGTGCCGGGCGTAACCGCGACAGGTCACTAGTCTTTTTTTAATATAATTAACATCAAATCTTTGGTATTTTTCTAGTTGCAATAATCTTTAAGAAAAGCACACAACGGCAATATTTCTACTTTATTGAAAATTTTAATGCATTTCGCGTCGCACTTACAGATATGTCGGCAGTTACATATTGTATGTATGTAGAGAAAACGATTTTTATATCCCTGACCCAGCCAACATATAAAACGTTAGTCCTAAACTGGTGCTCCATCTCTAACAGCCACGGCGCGGAGGAAAGAGATAGAGATACACACGTGTGACGTCGGCGAACTTCTATGTGTGTACGTGACGGAAAACGGCTAGAAGTGGAGTGGAGACGCCACAGAAAAATGTTATGATAAAGTTTGTTTGGTAACTTTGGCTAAGTTTAGGTTTGCTTATAAAACGACTCATTGACGAGAGATACAAGATATTCGCCTTAGAGTAAGCAATTCGTCGGTTCATGAACTTCTTTAGTTGCACTGCTCTGACACTCGACACCTAAGATGGTTATTAAGCTTTATCAAAATATTTTGTTTGTTAACCGCATTTCTGTATTCTGTATCATAGCTCGGGACAAGATAGTTTTATCTATATTAAACTATAATCTGTTTAGTCGCAGTATTTTACATCTGAACCTTCATATCAAGAGCTCTAGATACGGCCAAGAAGAAACGCGAATCGAGCCTTTCTAATGTTAGTTAATTTATTTTTAAATGCCGTAAATACATGAAATTGCTACTTTATCAAGATCCACATTGGTACACTCGTAATGTCAGAATTTGATACAGTATTTAAAGTAGACATTTAATACTAGGCTTAGTCAATACGTAAATAACGTACAGGAAATCAAACCATTAAAGGCTGTTGCACTGACAGTCTATATATGGATAACGTCATGCGTTTTTATCATGCTGCGTGTCAATCACTGTCGAATATTAATGCTTGTGCGGAAAGTGCTATTAACTATTACCTCACATCTGGTCCTTTGTGTTAGGTAAACGTTTTGTAAGTTACATTATGGATCTATTTTAACAACCACATTAAACATTCGCAACTAGTATCAACAAATTATTCAATTTTATAATGTGGAAAAATATTATCCATATTTTTGGCCGTGGACCTAATTTCTTTCGCTGTTTTTTATACCTATAACCATTTTTTTAACACATAATGTAATGGCAAAAACGTCAAAAACATTTATGCAAATTTTTTTTGTGAAAAATGAATCTCCACACATTTCATATTCCTAAGAAAAGTCCGCGACACGAGTATTTTTCTAGACGCCCACATGCAGACGATGTATGCACACGCAGGTGTATGTGTGTGTGCGTATGTATGTGTGCGTATGTATGTGTGCCCACGTCTTGGCTAGTAAAATATTATGCTGTCGGGTCTTGAAATAACATTGTATAGATAATCAATAACAGGGGTATTTTATGTTAGGTCCTGAATTTCAGGGCGTTAGAAGAATTTCAGTATAGTTCATTGGCTTTAGTAGCCCATATTTAGAAGTTTCTCTAAGTGTTCAGTACTTAAGAAGTCTATTGTGGGCAGAGAAAGAATCAGGTAACTCCTCTAGATAAAGGTTAACGACTTCCTCGATATGATAAATAGTTCTCACGCTCGTATGGCTAACGGTATGAGCAGATGTGTTGAACTAAGTCCAAGTTAAGGCCTGTGGATTTGAATGGTACACCAGCAATTGATTAATCCTGTAAAATAATAAACGTATCTAAACCTGATGATTTGACATCTGGTACTGAGACGTGGTTCTTAACAGCTGGCCTTTTAGAGGCTCAGATTCACTCAACGAACTATGGAGAGAGTTTCTTTGCGCAACAGAATCCGTAATGAGGAGATTCACCGAAGAACCAAGGCCACCGCCATAGCTCTTAGAATCTGCAAGCTGAAGTGGCAGTGGGCAGGTCACGTCGCTCCGATAACCGATGGGGAAGAATGGTTCTCGAGTGGCGACCACGAACCGGAAGACGCAGCGTAGGCAGGCCTTCCAGACAACATTGTTCGCGGCTCTTGTTCAGCAGTGGACGTCTTCCATATTTGTCCATTTTAATATTTAATCTAATCCAAAATATTTGGTATTAGCTGTATTTTAAAATATAATGTAAATAGAACGAAATGACATTAATTTCTAATGTCTTCAAATCGTACCTACTATGGGAAATTGTAAGAACGGTAAAAAAAATTGGGAAATCGTTCATAAGAATAAAGTAAAGCCCCGTCTGTCTGTATAGAGGAATGATTAAACGTTTAAATGTCTGAAGGAATCCAAACTCAATTTGCGGTGTGCGTCCATTTGTCACGCGTCGTCTCGGGAACGGAACGGAAGCGGTAGATTATCTATATGATTGTATATGCTGATCGTAAAAAGAAAGGAATTAAATTGAAATGAAATAAAAATATTTATTTCAAAAACGCTTATGTATTGAACGATTAGATTTTTTTTTTATGCCGGATCATAACGGTTTTGATGCAAAAAGCCCACTTCGCATAATGTCAACTCGATTTTTTCGTAAAATATCTACTTCACAAAACGTCCATTTCACATAATGCCTACTTCGAAAAATGTCCATCAGTGGTCATGACTGATCCAAAATCAAAGGCAGGTAAGACACGATGGCATATTGGCAAAGGAACTCTTATTAAACAGGTAAACAAATTTTGATCCACTTTCCCGATTAAGCTAGAAAAACTGCATTCAAACTCAAACTCAAACTCAAACTCAAAAATCTTTATTTCAAATAGGCTTAACGCTAGCACTTTTGAATCGTCATTTTTTAAAACCTACCACCGGATCACAACGCGGCTCAACTGAGAAGATCCGGCAAGAAACTCAGCGGGCTTGTCATTTTTTCACTTTTTTTTTAAACATTGTTTTGTTACAAATGAATCGACATTAGCGATATTGTGTCCTGCCGTTCGAAACATAAAGCAAGGAAGAAAAGAAGAAAACAATAAATTACGACAAACTAAAAGGCCAAAGGGATAGAAGTCGGACCAGTCCCCCCAAGCAGCACCCGCGCACGAGTTGACTCGAGCAGCAGCCATCACTCCCCTCAACCATATTAGAGGGAAGGTGGTGACCCGCCACACGAAGCCGCCACAAGCAAAGACTTTTCGATGGCGAGCATGACCGAACCAAAATTCAAATCTGTTTACTGGTTTGGAAGCTTACGAGAGCAAGAAGAAGCAGGTTGTTGTTGTGGGATCTCCGGTTTGCGAAGCAAGCGATTACTCACTGCGCCGCAGAAGCTACATCAACAACCTAAAGACGACCACAGCTGAACAAAGGCCCCCTTAGACGGCAAGGATTGCCATAATCCCCACGCTTGGCAGGCTTGGGGATCGCAGTATAGGTGGTAGAAAGACGCTGCTGCCTGTCTTCTTGTTTTTTCCCTTAGTTGTCTTACGGACACACAACGGGGGTGCTATTTTTACCCGGACACCCACGGTTAAGCAGATGCTAAAAAACTACCATATTTACCGACGCCTTACGCTAGATAGGGTCAGCAAACATATGTATATAGGGTTACAGGAAAAGTCGTGCTAGATCCGTTAAGGGCGTGGAGTACCCATCATTTCTGACTTAATTCACTATGAAACACCCCACCCTAAACTTAACCCTTTTCGAGATTTTCGACTTTAAATTTTTTATTGAAAATTGCCGATTTTTAGGCTATTAAATTTTATTTTGTTTAAGTTAAGTTTAAGTTTTATTTTTTTTATTTTTTGGTTAAGTTTAGGGTGGGGTGTTTCATAGTGAAATAAGTCAGAAATGATGGGTACTCCACGCCCTCAACGGATCTAGCACGACTTTTCCTGTAACCCTGTATAAAAAGTTCTATATTGGTTCTATATTTTTTCTATATTTAAAAAGTTACAATTGACAAAATCCAGCAGCACTCGGAAACAGGAGGCATTCTGTAATCATTTGCATTCTTGAAGCATTTTATACAGCACAGCGGTGTCGCGGCAACTTTTCACAACCATAACCTTATGTTAATAAGTCGCAGTCCCCTATCTATCAATATCAAGAGCCGCATCAGTCCCGACACATCCGTCTACGTCACCGTCAGGGTAACGCCTCCGATCGACCACGAGGGGAATTAGAGAATTAGAAGTTTGTTATTTTCCTTATTTGAGGATTTTGTCATCTACATCATTATGCCTGAACCTCAGAGAGTTTGGCAAGACTACGAGTACTACTTTCCGATTTCAAGTTAGATCCCCTTCGTAAGTTCCTCAAAGAAGCGTTGAAACGCTACTTTGAATCCGCGTCCCGTCACGCGAACAGTTTAATCCGCGCCGCCGCCGATTACGCCCCTAGTCCTTCTGACTCGCGCCGCAGACCACGGCACGTACTGCTCGACCCTCCTGACCCCATGACGGTCCTATTGGACCGGGATGCGCCGAACCCTCCCCGACAACCGTATGCTACACTAGCTATCAGACATCGGTCTCGCCGGCGACGCCGAAGGGTCGTACGTATGCGACCTCAACGACGTGCATCACCCCACTGAGTTTCTTGCCGGTTCTTCTCAGTGGGGGCGTGTTGTGAACCGGTGGTAAACTCAGCCCTCTCTTAAGCGACAGCCCAAGCCGAGGCCGTGCCTCCCTGAGGTGCCCTTGTACTAAAATGTTAAGCATAATCATTTAGTAACAGATCCTGCTTGGATGCTTATTTGATCTGACTGACTGAGTCTCGAGTTTCAAGACCATTTAGCGGGTCTTCACTTGTGACCACTGTAGATCATGGGTGTTACATTAGTGATTCTATGACCGTACAATTATATTCTATTCTATTGTTGGTGGCTAAGAATCGGGCCCGGTAAACCACCGGAACGCACTTCGACCCAGTTGGATCCATTGTGCATGCCCTAGCCCTTACTCTGTAGCTGGCGTGTCGAAGAGTTCCTCAGGTACGCAACGATTGCACCAGCCTGGAGCTGTACATAATCATCTGGTGTGGGATAGGCTACTCCCAGATGACCCAACATACGTTTCGAAAGAGCGTCGCAGCCACACAATATGTGTCGCATTGACTCTTTCCTACCTTTACAAAATCGTACAATTAATAAAATGCGTTGGGAATGAGAGTCACATAGCGAGAGATGCCGTAAGTTACTTGATAATTCAATCACCTCGCAAGGGATAACCAAATTGAAGAAATGAATATGTATATGCCTACACATTGAAACGTATACTCTAGAACGTACGTACGTAGTGTTACCCGGATAATCCGGCCGCGATCCTCCACAAAAGCCGGTCATAATCTCTGCCCGGCGTATATCCGTCAACGTCACTCGCAGTGGGACACGCGAGCGATTGTGATCACGGGGACGCGCGCTCGATGCGATTTTAGTGTGAAACTCCCTTTATAACTGTATCAAGATTTTATTTCGAAATGATTTATTATCCGGAACGACGACAAGTGTACACTGAACTTTATATACAAGGTATACCTAACATAGTAGGTAAGAATAAGAGAGTTCTTCTTCTTTCGTATATATAGTAACCGACCTGGTATCAAGAAATGTTCAAGCTGTCAAAGTCAAAGTCAAAAATCTTTATTTTAAATAGGCTTAACTTAGTGTGTCATGTTACAATTAGATCAGAGCGACAGTGTGTCTTGCCATTCAAAAGATCAAATAAGACAGAAAAAATAATAAAATACGACGAAAGTACAACAAACTAAAAAGCCAAAGGGATAGTAGTCACTACTAAGCCTCTTCATCAGTTTTCTATTGGAAGTGTCTAGGGGTTGTATGCAAACTGTATAGAATAACTCGATATTGTGCAAAATGCACGCACGGAATAAGTTTTTTTTAAAGAGATTTACTGCTGCACTGACAAAAGTCAATTATTGTTAATTTACAGTAATCTAGTAACCATATACACGGTGGCCAGAACAGAGACGTCATAAGATTTTTAATTTTCAGTTGAAAACTTAAATAATAACTAATTAACATAAATTCTCAATTTTAGTTCAATTTTGTAGTAACTTCCATTAAAGTTATGAGGCTGTTTATTTTATGCATAAATGTACAGTTCATAGAGATTTAGCTGCAAGAAAAAAAAATCGATGAAACCTTCTACTTTTTTTTTTAGAAATGTTTCAAACTGATGCGTAATTTTGCAAAAAATCATAAATAAAATCGTAACTCGAAAACTACGAAAAATCGTAGAACATACATGGGGGTCATTCAGATACCTCTCAACACGAGGCACCTAAAAAATTTTTTAATGGCGTCACTGTTCTGGCCAACCTGTATATATGTCTGTAAAAATCTATTTATTTCGACTCAGTTGAGGCCGCGTGCGTTGTGATCAGGTTGTAATCATTATCATCATTAGCAGCCGATAGACGTCCATAGCTGAACAAAGGCCTCCCCCTTAAAAGGAAGGGGTTGCCATAGTCCCCACGCTTGGCAGGCGTCTTGGGGATCGCAGTATAGGTGGAAGATAATTCCAAAAGAAAGACGCTGCTGCCCATCTTCCTGTTCTCGCTTAGTCGGCTCTTACGACACCCAACGA
This sequence comes from Furcula furcula, assembly GCA_911728495.1. Classification (NCBI taxonomy): domain Eukaryota; kingdom Metazoa; phylum Arthropoda; class Insecta; order Lepidoptera; family Notodontidae; genus Furcula; species Furcula furcula. Next base: position 12,129,784 of record OU452267.1, on the reverse strand, counting down.
GAGGAGATGGGGGATGCAATTCTAACCCGGCACCCCACGGGTTATAATATTAATAATAATAAATAATAAATACACTTAATATTATTATAATTAATAATATTATTATATATTATTATTAATATTGTTATTTTTCTATAAAATATGAAAATTCGAAAGTGCTAATTTTGACCTATTTTAAATTTAAAAAAAACATTTTTTTTTCATTTTTTCGACTGTCGAAGCCGTTTAAGATTATTTTAGATTATTCAATACGATATCATTAATATCACAAATAATTAGATTAAAAAAAAATGCATTATTGTTTAATAAATATAATTAACGTTTGTAGATGCGGCAGGAGTCGAAATTATCAGATTGGAAGAACTGGATTAGAGGTTTATTAACACTAATTATAGTTTTTGAGTGCGTCATTTAACGAATAATTAGTTTATTCTGCAGGTTACCTACAGGATATACGATTGCCAAATTACTTCATGTACCTATACCGTTCCCCTAAACCAACATAAACAAGGAATTAGAAATGTCTTCCTAAAACCGCTAAGGCGTGCGCACACTGGCAAATTAACGTGATGAGTCGAGGCGACTCTGTCTGTCTGCGGCCAAGATGGATGGCGGTGGGGCGATTACGTTGACGGCTCGTTGGGACGAATTTTTACGAGAATTCATTGATATGTGTATCATCCCTTAACAGGGCAAACGATATAGGTAATAGTATTTTAGCAATAGGTAATATTTTCCCCGTGGGCTGTCCGGGTAAGAATTAGCACTCACCCATGTCGTACCGTTGGGTGTTCGTAAGGTGCGATTAAGGGAAAACAAGAAGACGAGCAGCAGCGTCTTTCTTTTGGATTTATCCCTAAGACGCCTTCCAAGCGCGGGGATTATGGCAACCCCTCCCTTTTAAGGGGGGAGGCCTTTATTCAGCAGTGGATGTCTCTCGGCTGGTAATGATAATGATGATGATGATTTTAGCAAAATTCTTATTGGTAACTGTCCAGGTAGGTACCACCGCACTGGCAGATACTCTATTGCCAAAACAGCAAAGTGTAAACATGGTTGTCTTCCAGGTGGGAATGGCAGTGTGATTGGTGGCATTATATACCAGGCTCAAGAGATATATTGAGAGAGAGAGAGAAGAGAGAGATAGGGAGGGAGGGAGAGAGAGAGAGAGTGACGAAAGGCAGTGTCACGCAAAAGGCTTTATTTAGAGGTTCTGATACAATTAGATGTTAATCTGTCACAATACCAAGGTACAGCTACACGTACATTGGACCACTTCAATCCACAGAAGAGAGGGGGGAAGCGGAACTGTGCTTAGAATTGCAACAAAACCCAAACTTCCCTTTACATGGCTTCCGTGGACATGAATTTGCGAACTGAATTAAAAAATCATACATTCTGAAGAGCAGCAATAATATTATAGACTAGCTGACCCACGCAGCTCCGCATGCGCTATTTTTACGTTAACTAAACTAACAGACATTCGCATCGAATACATAACCTCCTTTTTTATAGTTGGTTAAAAACTGGGACCCACTTTTTACTTGCTCTCCGAAACACGGACCCGTTTAGTTCAAATGGCGTTAAACGGTCACCCATCTATTTAATGACCTTACCTAACGTTGCTTAACCCGATCGATTACAAAACCTTGATAACAACTCTCAATGAGTGTTCCCTTACTAATATTTATTATAATTATGAAGAAAAATTGATAAAATCGGACCAAGCGTATAAACAAGTACCCATTTTGACTTTAATCCCCTCTCCCAAAAGAAACGTGCTAGATTACGGGATAAAAAGTATCCTATGTCCTACCTCGTAGCTCGTAGTAAGATCTCAAATCATGCCAACTTTCATTTGAATCCATTCAGTAGTTTCGGCGTAATGCGCAGCCGTGATACAGACAGTCAGACAGACAAAAATTTAAAAAAATACATGTTCGGCCTCAGTATTGGTTATAGAATGCCCTCCAAATATAATTTTCAAAATATCTTCAATGTACAGAATTGGACCTGTTACAGTTTTATTATAAGTACTAGCTGACCCACGCAGCTCCGCCTGCGCTATTTTTACGTTAACTAAACTTTTAATAACAGACATTAGCATCGAATACATAACCCCCTTTTTTATAGTCGGTTAAAACTGGGACCTACTTTTTACTTGCTCTCCGAGGCACGGACCCGTTTAGTTCAAATGGCGTTAAACGGTCACCCATCTATTTAATGACCTTACCTAACGTTGCTTAACCCGATCGATTACAAAACCTTGATAACAACTCTCTATGAGTGTTCCCTTACTAATATTTATTATATTATAAAGAAAAATTGATAAAATCGGACCAAGCGTATAACCAAGTACCCGTTTTGACTATAATCCCCTCTCCCAAAAGAACCGTGCTAGATTACGGGATAAAAAGTATCCTATGTCCTACCTCGTAGTAAGATCTCAAATCATGCCAAGTTTCATTTGAATCCATTCAGTAGTTTCGGCGTGATGCTCAGCCGTGATACAGACAGACAGACAGACAGACAGACAGACAGACAGACAGACAGACAGACAAAAATTAAAAAAATTACATTTTCGGCCTCAATATCGGTTATAGAATGCCCTCCAAAAATAATTTTCAAAATATCTTCAATGTACAGAATTGGACCTGTTACAGTTTTATTATAAGTATAGATAAAGATATGTTAAGTCACTACCAATGATTAATCTATACTTATAATAAAACTGTTACTTATAATATAATTGTTATGAGTCATGCAATTACAATATTTTTTCATATACAGTTAAGAGTTCCTTATTATTTACTTTTTACAGTACTTTGTGCATTTTCCAAAATCACGTGATGGATTTTTACTTGATTTTCAAAGACACACGTCACTTCCGTTACGTTTTACCGACGTGGAACTTACTGCTAGTTCGCCCTATTGGATGAATGCCGTGGATAAAATAATATTCGTAGAGTATGGAAGCTCAGTGGAACAGTGAAGAACGACCCTAACTGCCGCACATACAAACGTCCATTACAGTTAATTAGCATTAATACAGACCCTTAAATTGTATTATTTCGACACACGCAGTTAATTAATACTTTAATACTCTGATAGCTCTGTCCCGTGGGGTGCCGGGTTAGAATTGCGTCCCCCCATCTCCTCTCGTTGGGTGTTGTAAGAGGCGACTAAGCGAGAGCAGGAAGACGGGCAGCAGCGTCTTTCTTTTGGATTTATCTTCCACCTATACCGCAATCTTCAAGCCGCCTGCCAAGCGTGGGGATTATGGAAACCCCTCCCTTTTATGGGGGAGGCCTTTGTTAGTGGACGTCTATCGGCTGCTTATGATGATGATAAAGACTCTGATAGCGAATAAAGGTATCGATTATGTTATACTCAATAATGGAAAATAAGCATATAGTGCCTTGGAACCCTAGTCAAATGAATTAGATAAAAAAAATGGTTAGTTATAATTAACGGTAGCTGACTTGTGTGTAGCAGGATAATAAGTAAGCAAGGGCTAAGGGCGACATCGACATCTTTCACGAATCTAAAATAAATAAATTCCGTGATACTCTTGTGAGTCTGATGGCGGCGTAGGTAAGTACATACGTGATCACTAGGTCACTAGGTGCTCATGGAAGACCAGCGTTGTTGCTTTTTGGATCAATAACATTAAGCTGAGTGAGCACCATTTCAACGACTATAATGTAGTTTTTAGTTATTTTTTTATACTTTCGTTTATTTTAAGATTTATTTTTGTGTCGTTGAATAATTTTTTTTTTTTATAAATGTTATTACGAGTATTATAAAATTTTAACCTTTTTATTATGATTTAATTATTTTTCTTTTCTTTTAAAACTTAAACTTCTTAATGCAATATAATTCCATTACTGTATTCTACGATTAATTATAATTTACTGGTTTTTAACTGAGTTATGTAAATTCTATATAAGTATATTAAAAAAAAAACTTAGATGACGACTTCCTTTCATTGAGTGTTGTATAGGTACGCCTGTAATGGCATTGCACCTAGACTAAGACTTTTTTTCTTGTATTTTCTTATTGTAACTGTATCGTGTTGTGCCGCTGGTGTATCTTTTTATATAAATAAAAAATAAATAAGCAGTTAACGTAACATACAGTGCGGTCTAGCTGCGCTTCTTTAGTAGACAAACACAGTCCTCAACACTGTTCTTCAAAAGAAAATATCTAACTGATCACCCCATTTACAAAATTCGCCGTAATCATATCCTTGTAATTATCATCCGCATTCTCCGAGCAATTGATTACTCATTGTTTCATCTCGTAACGCCAGATGAGCTAATGACCCCCGCTCACACACTTTTTGGGGGCCCTTGAGTGTTGGGATAAAACCGTAAAGTCTCTGACGGACTCTGATGTAAGTTCGTATAAAAATTGTTCGTATGAATAATTTATAAAAATGTAATTTTAGTATGTTTAAGTATATTTGTAAATATTACATTTGTTTATGATAATATTGTTAATTTGAATAAAATATATGAAAAATGTAATCAAAAATATGAATGTTTAATTAATAATTAATAAAAATGCTGATTTATTCGTTTTATACAATACTAACGACCCGCCCCGGCTTTTAATGTAGCAGACTAATTGGCAAAAAAAAAAATGTTCTACTTACATAGGTTTACTTAGGTCTTTTTTTCATATTATAAAGAAAAATATTTTAATATATGAATATATTTTGTTATATACTTATTAAATTATCAGTTAGATAATTTTACACCGTCAGTGACAAAAAAATCCGCTTCAAAATCCGTTCCGTGGATTAATAGGAGTTGGCGAATATACAGACAGGAAATCGACTGTCTTATACTACCTATGTAAAGAAAGAAGATATTTTTAGACTGTATTCAACTTAGTGAGGAGACACACAACTTGTTCGCCTGACAGCAAGCGATACGCCTACCTTTAAACAGCTGCAGTTATTAAACTTGAATCCGGTAATTACCCAGCTACAGTGCCTAACACTTACCTTTTAGCTTTTGACTTAAAGACTTAACTTGACTTAAAACAGTCCTTAAGCATCTAAAATGCGTATAATCCCACCCTAAACCCCCTTGACTGCGATGATCATTAAAAAAATCAACAAAGACGTAACTGCAAAATCTTCTTAAACTTAAAAAAAAAACTAATACAACAGTTAGGACCGGTGACAAATACAGTTAGTTGCAAAAAATGGCCAAAAAATATGTAGCGGTTACTACCCTTTGCTATTTTTTTTCTATTGCACTGTCTTGCATGAGAAACGAATGACAGGATAGGTAATTTATGTTTGTATACCGCGATGTTATTATTTCGATACTTTGATTACTGTTTGATTATGGTAGTTTAGTTAGGTTTTTTAAGTAAATAGAAGCCAGTTCTTGAATGCAGTAACACCTGATGGAAAGTGGCGATGCAATCGAGGATGGTAAAGCATACTAGGTTATTAAAAGCCTTCACTCTAGCCTTGACGACACGCATATTATAATCGGGCGGAAAAAGCGACGCAGGAAAACTGTTGTATTGTGTACCGTATGCATTTTTGATGCAATCACATGAAGTTAAGCGACGCTCCTACCTATAAAAATTGCATTTTACTTTAGCTTATCACCCAAGACATTAGTTATTAAGTCTCATAGACACAGTAAGAGACATGAGTGAGTCTCGGTCATGCTCGCCATCGAAAAGTCTTTGCTTGTGGCGGCTTCGTGTGGCGGGTCACCCCCTTCCCTCTGATATGGTTGAGGGGAGTGATGGCTGCTGCTCGAGTCAACTCGTGCGCGGGTGCTGCTTGGGGGGACTGGTCCGACTACTATCCCTTTGGCCTTTTAGTTTGTTGAAATTTTTGTCGTAATTTATTGTTTTCTTCTTTTCTCCCTTGCTTTATGTTTCGAACGGCAAGACACAATATCGCTAATGTCGACTCATTTGTAACAAAACAATGCTTAAAAAAAAAAGTGAAAAAATGACAAGCCCGCTGAGTTTCTTGCCGGATCTTCTCAGTTGAGGCCGCGTTGTGATCCGGTGGTAGCTTTTAAAAAATGACCATTCAAAAGTGCTAGCGTTAAGCCTATTTGAAATAAAGATTTTTGAGTTTGAGTTTGAGTCTCATAGACACAGTAATTTCTCCACCTACAGTGCCCTACATAGCGTAACACAGCAATGTTTTCACACTGCCGCTTTGCGGTAAAATATGTTATAGCAGTATTCAGACGGCTTCACACCTACTACATATCATTATAGTAACCTAAATTTAACTTTTTTTTCTGCCTAGCTTGGGGATCAGATTAGTCGGTTGTCTTAGAATATTATTATCATTATTATTTACTAATTATTTTTACTCAATTTTCTTACTATCCTTGTTTACGGATGATTACGGAAGTGATACCAGTTTCAGGTACTGCCAGTATACCAGCGCTGCACTATATACACAGTATACACTATAGTGAATCAATATGCTGAGGCAGAGCCCTGTTGATCCGCACACAACTGAAGATATATCTGATCTGTTTATATTGGTATTTATGTTACCTATATTAAGTGTTGTGCAAATAAATGTTTTTCTTCTTCTTCTTCTTCTAGTACTACCATTATCATCATCATCATCATCAGCCGGAAGACGTCCACTGCTGAACATAGGCCTCCCCCTTCGAACGCCACAATGAACGACAATTGGCTATTTGCATCCACCGGTTACCTGCGACGCGCACAATGTCGTCTGTCCACCTAGTGGGAGGCCTGCCAACGCTGCGTCTTCCGGTTCGTGGTCGCCACTCGAGAACCTTTCTTCACCAACGGATATCGGTTCTTCGAGCGATGTGGCCTGCCCATTGCCACTTCAACTTGCAGATTCTGAGAGCTATGTCGGTGACCTTGGTTCTTCGGCGAACTACCATTATACTCACTGTTAATGAAAAGTATCAAAACCAACATAACCTCTCACAGTACAATCAACCCCATAAGACATCGCGCTCACCCCTTCGCAAATAATTCTTAAGAACAGCATCCCGACAATTTATTCTCCCAATAATACGGCACGTTATGAACTAATGTATTGTATATGACATCATAATATTTTATCGAACGATTATTTATTGGTTTTCGATACTGGCTTGTTGAAAGATAAAAAAAAGAATTAAGGTATCATGGAAAATAATTGGCGTACATTGAAATCATCAGACAATCTATAGATAGATAATATTATATAGTTGTCAATTATTTTTTTTGCAGCAGTCTGTAAATATGGCTGTGTTCCTATGTGAATGGCACTGTAGCTGGTGAAATTACCAGTGACAAGACTTAATATCTAATGCAGTATCCGGGTGTTAAAAGGTCCGGGTATCAATAGGGTGTTAAATGTTATCATCTGGTGTAAGTCGTCTTCTTCTTATATCTTGCTGGAGCAAATAATGTAATGTATAATGAAATAATGTTATGTAATGTATGTGTATGTGTTTGTAATGGAATGTATTAAGTCCTCGACTGAGCTCTATACCAAACCAATTTCCCTATACGATATGGCCTTTATTTTTATTTCTATATCTAACTTTAGAAAAGAGAGAGAAATTGATCAAAACTTAATTTAGCAGACATCTCAAATGATTATAATCAGATCTTAGAGATCTAAAGACTCTTAACACCCAAAGGTATTCTTACAACTTCGGGACGGGCTAACCGAATCGATGATATAGCCGCAGTCAACCATAAACCGACGGCTAAACTTTTTTATTATTATACTTTTAGGAACTCGAGAGTCGGGAGTGCAACTAGGTATTGTAAAACAAGGGCGGAGCTGCGGCGGTAAGTTATAGTTCAATAAAACTTTGTAGGTACCATGTGTAGTTTGAGTGACTTTAGAAAAGTTCATTGTTTGTTAAATAGTTGTAACCCGTAGTTTCTGAAAAACATCACTGTACATACATTATGTACTCTCGGGGTCACAAGCGGTGTATCACCTTAAGGAGGACAATAGCTTGCACGTACCGGCCCAAAATACGTGCGGGCGAGGTAAGCACACGTAACGTCCTTCAAACGAATTTGATTGAAAATTGGTACACCGTTCGTGTCCTCGATAGTACATTGTAACAAAACCTAAGATATCCTAGATCAATGTTCTTCTTTTTATGGCAACCCCAACGTGGGGATGATTTAGTTTAACAGTGGACCTTTAAAGGTAATTGTCAGCATAGGTCGGGAACTTAAAAATGAAAATTGGATCGCAATAAAATAATTATGAATTGGTATTATTTTAACACAGATCCTCAAACAATGTAAACAATAAACTATCGTTTACCATAAACAAGGAAATTAGCCGCGCACAAGGGTGTCCACGATTAATCCAAATAATTAGAGCCGTCCGAACTAAAATCGATTAGGGTAAGAAATTCAGGGGAGCGTAGCGGCCCGCAATGGCGCGGACCTCGCAAGATAAACATGCCAGACTTTTTTTCGGTACGCCAAAGACATTAAGCAAGGATGTCCTGAGGGTGGACACGTTTGCTGTGGTGAGCCGGACAGTCCTGTTTCCGAAATGTGTATCGCTAAGCAGGCATTGCTGGAGTGTTATGTTTAGTTACTGGTTTTGAAGTGGGATATATTGCAGAAATGATAATTATTATCACTCGGGGAATTTTATTTATTTACGCATATATTTTTTGAATCAACAATTAATAAAGAAAATAGTCATGGAAAGACCCAGTATAGGTACTGTAAAAAAAATACTTTAGTTGTTGCCCTGTCAATTGGATATAATAAAAAAAAACATATTTTTTTCTTATGCAGTTATTCTTTGCAGTAGTTCTTTCTAATAATTAACGACATCATGCACAAGCACACCCTGCTTGTGCATCATGTTGTTAATTATTTAATATTTTATAAAAAATTAAGGGTCGTTCATGAGCTGATGTATACATTAACTATTGTTTCGGAACTACAAATAAACACGCATGGGACACAAACTTAACTAAAAATCGTCGAAAATGCCACACATAATATTTAAGTTATTGTATTATAAAATAAAGAATAATTTGTATAATAAGTATAGGCCACACACCCCGTACCCCTATACAAAACAAAGATACTTTAACATTTCTGTTATTTTAATTGCACAGCAAGGCAAATTTGAAAGCAGAACATTTCATTTTTTCCTCCACATGTCCTAATATGGTCACCCTACACTGTATGTCATTAGACCAAGCGGCGGGAGCGTCATTACTGCGATGAGTAGACCGTCCATTAATCTTCTTGGACCGGTCTCCGCGCTGTCAAAATTGTGGCCACCGTTCGTATAGATAGGTATCCTTATTGTTTGTGGTTATTGTGACCGCTTCTTTAGTTTCTGACTGTTCTACTGTTGAGGTAATTGGAGGGTTGGATTGAGAGAAAATAGTAATGTAGGTAGTGTTAATAATTTGAGATATTTTTTGATATTATTTTTACCATTCAATTTAAACTACATATTATTATAGTCAGTATAATAAATACATTACAACGTGTTACAAAATAGTTAGTTGGTTTAGTTTTAGTTAGTTTTATATTTTTTGTCGTTCCGCGGTATTAATTAATTAATTATGAATTAGATAGAAAAGTTGGTACATTCTGCGTAGTTTACTTTTTAATTTTACTGAAATATGGTTTGCATATCAGTGTTTTTTTTACGGGGTATTTTGTAACACGTTGTATAATGCTAAAAATACAGCAGTAAAAAGTACGATGTGCGGTCTTTAAGGGCCTCCGCCCACTAGCGTTTTCTAGCTGCAACGACTGGCAACTTTGCGACTGCATCGCGTTTTAGCAACTCATTAGCGACCATTGAGCTACTCCTTGCGCTCGGTCGCTGTATCGGAGTCGCGCGTTTTAGCAACCGCATCAATGCTGCACCGCGTTTTAGCGACTGCTGTCATCGATGCACAGTGGGCCAAAAATAAGGTTCACTAGCTTAATTTTTTTGAAAAATGAAATATATTTTATGTAGTTCAAATACACGGGTTTGTTAAAATTACCATAACATCGAATTACTTAGTAATCACAAGTTTTATTTTTAACTTAACAACATTAAATGTTGTAACAACATTCCAAATGTATCAAAATATAATTTGTTTCCCCTTTTTTTTGTGTTTGAATTGTAAAGCTGAATCTTTTTGGTCACGTTACGGTTATGGTAACAAAACCGTCTGAGTTTCAACCTTAACCCTTTTACAAATATCACATGCTGCTATTGCGGTATTATAGATGTCGTTGTTATTATGTTGATATACATATAAGTATGTATAAACTAATACCCAGTAGGTACTTTATAAAAAAACAAGTTCGCTTTGCATCTAAGTCACCAGGATTTGACTAATCCTTCTGAATAATGGTAAAATCGCTTAAGAACTTTGAAATGCAAATACATAATCAAGAAGTTGAATGAAATATAAAAAAATGATATTATATACTTCACCCAAAACAATTTTCAGGTATTATTTAATTATATAATCTTTACGATAAACAAGCACAATAAGAACAATTTAGACAGAAAAAAAAAACTACAAATGCGTAGTTTTTTTTTATAAAAAGAGAACTTCATCTGCCTTTTAATTAAACCAATGTATTTATTAATAATATACGTTTATTTCAGACTCTTGATCCATACAAAAAAAATACAAAGACACATTGACAAAAAAAAGGAAGAAACCAAACAGAATAAATAAATAATAACCAAACTAAACAAAAAAAACAGACATTCCAGTAAAAAAAAGAATTTTAAGCAGCTATTTCACGCCAACGTCTACACATGTTCGTTATAGACCAACGGTCCGCGATTTCTTTAATAATACCGTTTCTACACTGACCAACCCTGGCCATATATGAAGCAATTCAGCTTCTCTGAATGGCATTGAACGTGTTCAGACGCGCCTCCGTAAATTTGCTAGAGGCACTACAGTACCTATTTAAAACCCATGAGGTGTCTGAAAATGTTATTATATTGTACACGAATACCATCCAATGACCTCCTTTTATAATTTGTCCAGAGTTGGCAAGTGTAGAAGTTTTTACAGTATGATTCAAATAAATGCACTTAAGTTTGAACATTAGCTTTAAATCTTCTCTCACTTTCTTGGTAATAGATATGTATTAGTCTATCATAATATATTATAATATGTAGTTTATTTTTTAACCGACTTCAAAAAAGGAGGTTCTGTATTCGACGCGTATGTATGTAATATTAATAAAAATGCGTAATTTTCATATATGTTAGTCTATGTGGGCTTCTAAACGATTTTACCAAATTTCACGAGTGTTTGTATGTATGTATGTATGTATGTATGTATGTATGTATGTATGTATGTATGTATGTATGTATGTATGTATGTATGTAGGTTTGTCCGCGGATTTCTCAGAAACTACATGTCCGATTTCAAAAATTCTTTTTGCAATAGTTAGAGTATCTTTCAACTTAGGGTAGAGTACAAATTTCATCAAAATCGGTCCAGTAGTTTAAGAGATATAAACTTTTTATGTTTTCAGTAAGTTACTGTAATGTAGACGTTCGAGTTGCGTGATAGTGCGGATACCTATCTTGGTAAAATAAGTCACTAAAAAGTGTTAAATAAACTATTTTAAAAAAAATAAAAACCGACTTCAAAGTAAATTATCTAAAAAGCATAAAATAACGAAAATATTATTGAAGTTGGTGCAGAATATACACAGCAGGTACGCTAACACCAACTTCAATAATATTTTCGTTATTTTATGCTTTTTAGATAATTTACTTTGAAGTCGGTTTTTATTTTTTTAAAAATAGTTTTTATTTTATTAATTTTTTTTTTAAATATATATATATATTTTTTAATCCACTAAATTTATTTATATAACTGCACCTGCCCATAAGAATGCTCTGTCCTGTACCCCAAGGTTGACTGGAAGAGATCGCTTTAGCGATAAGTCCGCCTTGTTGTTCACTGTTTTTAATTGTTTTAATTTCAAATGTATATTTCTTTTGTGTGCAATAAAGAGTATTTGTATTGTATTGTATATTATGTACTAGCTTTATCCTGCAGCATCGCTTGCACATATTTAGTTAATATCCTGGGACAATTCACACACGGTCATCTGATTCAAACTAGGCAGAGCCTGTACTATGGAACCAGACAACTGATACTAATACATATATACTTTTTTTTTGTAAGTACATACTTATATAGATAAACACCCAGACACTCTGTGGGAATCGAACCCACGACCTGTTGGGTAGGAGACAGGGTTACTAACCACTAGACCAACGGGCCCGTCATCAGTTAGTACTTAGGTATAGATTGTTTATAGGTTTTAAACAATCTGTAACAACGCATATTGTATAATAATTTCATGCAAGAAAACTTCGTCCTTTACACGTCGTCATTTCATTTTCATCTTATTTTCAATCGGCCTGTATTGTCCAAACCAATAATAAATAACTTACTTCGCGCGTTTCGCGTTTCGTCGTATTTAGCAAAGTGTAAAGAAGAGCCCGGAGCTCTTCAGTTTCTAAAGCAAGCGGTTTCCCTGCGCTCCCGAAGCAACAAAGTAAGTTACATAAATGAAAAACGGCCAGTTCATGAAACCTTGATTGAACTGCGGGATAAAATTTTCTCCATTTTCATAACCCCTAGTGCATCTTTAAAATCACTTAAAGCTTGCGAAATATTTATTTATTTATTTTATTTAAAAAGTCTTTTCAGTACCTACGTATTGTGGTAATCGAACGCAATGATCTTATATCGTTATGATTATGAATACGGTTGTTTGTATTTAAAAACCACAAGAAATACATTATCAAAAATCTTATGAAAGAGAAGCTTGTTTTAACGCCCACTGTGCGCTGTAACGTGTGAATCCAATACACTGTAACTACGAAAAACTGATTTTGAGAAAATGAGCAAAATAGATTTTTTTAGTTTTTTCAAGATTACTCCAAAATTTTCGTTAGAAAGTTTTTAGTGTTTGCTGCCAATTTAAAAATAATTTTATAAGTTATCCAGCCTATTAAGTTTTATATATATTTAGAGTATACATAATGAATTATCGTCGATAACTTGTGTTGCTCTAATAGCTGTCAGAAGCTAAGGAAGATATTGTTAAGGCAATACACTGTATCATATAGTTACAGTGTATTGACTTGGGAAAACAGGGCCTAAAAGTGTATTGGTAGGTATAAGTTGGAGAACCATAATACTGCACAGACGTGGCAGTTCTTGATATATTTTGGTATTTTCTATTGAGAATGCTCCATATTTAGATCTTGATTTCAATTAATGCACATTTTTAGAAGTCACTTGTTACTCTTGATAATGTTAAGTTGTCCACTTTAAATTGTCTCTCTTAGCTATCTTTGCCTTTATCTTCTCCTTTCTCTTTGAGTTCGGTTACTGAGGGGGTTGGGAATTATATCATCATGGTCTTCAGCTAAAATTGTTGTTACCTAACATTGAAGTAACCTTGACCAATCCTTGTCCAATAATCACTCGTTTCTTAAACTTTTAAATTGAATCCTGTTCTTTCCCGTCTTGGGAAGAACGCTTGTCATTGTCATTCCTTTTCCCAAACAGCCAAATTTTTCTGTTACAAATTTTAGTCCTATATCTACACTCCTTGTTCTGTTCTGGAAGTCCTGGAAGGTATTTATTGTTTACAAACAAATGACAGACTATTTTACACCTAATTGTCTTTTAGTCCTTAGTTTTAGTAAAAATAAGTGATGTTTGACGCTTGGTTATAGAAAGCAAACAACTGATTATTCTGGTATTATTGGATCTTGGTAGTGACTTCAATTCTGTTTATTTTGACATACTTCTAGGCATTCTTTCCTCTCTCTATGTCGCTTTTTCAGGTATCAATTGCTTTGATCATATTCATATCATCGTGGGCGCTCCCAGTCTGTCCGCTTTGAGGAGACATCATCTGTGTGGTGTGAGCTTGAGGCGGGTGTTCCACTGGGTGGCGTAATCTCTCCTCTTTTCAGTTTTCATGAATGTTATCGCGAGGGTTTTCTAACTATCATCTCTATGCATGATCATCCTTAGCTTTATCGTCATGCCAATATTGATAAGCTTCGGTAAGCGATATATAAGCTTAATAAAGATTTAGATAGCATAAGTCAGTGGGCAAAATCAATTGGCTTGTTAGTGAACTCTACTAATTCTCAGGCTATCATACATATTTGGTGGCGGATACGTGATGAATCTGGTTGACATTAACTCACTCTCCAGTTTAGTTTTCGATTCCGTACCAATTGCATACTCAAATAAAGTTAAAATTCTTAGAGTTCTGTTTGATTATAATATTTCTTGGGAATCTCATGTTGGAGATAGGTATAAGTAAGAAGATCTTTTACTCTTATCAGTCTCACAAGCGTCTCCAAAAATTTCTTCTGCGTCAGACAAAAATCTTTTTTGCTTGATCTTTAGCTCTTTTCGATTATGCTGATGTATGTTTCTAGATGCAACTGAGGAGCTTCTTAATAAACTGGAGCAATTGTAAAATTTGTGTATTCATTTCATCTTTGGTCTGCGGAAATATCATCGTGTCGGAATTTCGGGCTCAACTAGAATGTCTGCCAATCCGTCAGGGGCGGAACTGGTACATTTTTTATTTTCTAAATTGTATACTTAACAATCCTTAATCTCCTCTTTATCTTTGTGAGCGTTATTCCTTGCTCGTGTCTTGTGACAAGCCTTGACGTTCCAGTATATCTCTGCATTTTGAAGTTCCTCCTCATTATTATAGTAGCTATAATGTTTTTTTTTTACCATGCAAGCAGTGCAGCTATGGAATTCGCTTCCACATTCCTTGCGTAGTAGCTGTAATTTAGTCATATTTAAAAAACAACATTTCCTCTCCAGATAGATTTATTTTAATATTTAGTGTATTTATAATACTATATTTATTTTTAAATTTCAGTACGTAGTAGTTCATCAGCTCATACGTTCCAGCCACTGCGCCGCCGTCGCTCTCGGCCAGATCGACCAATAATAATTGAAATCGATAGCCCAGCCTCAATCTGATTGGCGCAGCCGCGTCGCGCTAGCCCTTCTACTTTGTTTTGACAAAACACTGTATCTTGCAATCCGCGAAGATTATTTGGACAATGCACTGCATCATCAATTGCCGTGTTTTACTATTTCAGGCCTGTAGTTTTTAGTAAAAACAGTGTAATTTGCATTGCAATATCTCAGTATTTTTCATACAAAGTAAAAAAAAACTATGAATGCTATAACATCAAACAGGTTAAAAGAAATCGAATGAACGTTGTTAATTCAAAACACTGTATCTGAAGTTACAGTGTATTGGATTCACACGGTACCGCTGGTGTGACATGTTTTGACTTAGGGGGGTTACCAACTTTTTCTGATATTCTAGATTATTTTCGGGGTCGATTTAAGTTACCACTTTTTAAGGAATATTGCTGCTTTGGTTTTTAATTTCAAAGAAAGCACGTATTGCAAAAATATATATTTCACCTTCTACATGATTTTTAACACAAATCTACATGAATGATTGAATGATAATGTTTGCTTCAACACATAGGTTTTTGAAAACTGGTGATTGGATGTAGCCAGTACCGCCTTCACCGTGATTTATATTTTCACTTTATTAGTAAAGCAAGAAGCAGTGCAGCTTTATAAGAGTCCATGGTAACGTTCAGCATCGTCAATATTTATTATTACACTGAACACATATTGCACGAGTCTCATTCCGCACCGGGCCGACTACTACTCTTAAAAAATATTTTTTACAAAAAAAAGAACCGCCTTCAAAATGCAACTAAAAGGCCTGAAATAATTTCTAAGAATTAGTGGTTTTTACATATACTTTGTTGGACTTGGGCTACAACATATTATAAATACATATTACTATCAAAGACGGCGCCAAACTGGAAAACAGTTAGGTACCTACTGCCCTTGTAAGTATTTGCTAGACGTTAGGCACCGACTTCGATAGTAATATGTATTTATAATATGTTGTAGCCCAAGTCCAACAATGTATTATGTATATGTAAAAACCACTAATTCTTAGAATTCTTTTAGTTGCATTTTGAAGGCGGTTCTTTTTTTTGTAAAAAATATTTTTATTTTATTCTTTTTAGTGGTTCCCTTGGTGTATTATTAGGTTGACTTTTAAAAACTTATATTTTATTCTGACAAACAGCCAGTTTAATATTTATTTTAAAAACACCCACTACATAACACAACTATGAACCATCACTAAAATATAAGCTTAAGCAAAAATTTTAAAAAATGTAGATGTGACAGACAATATCTTAATAAAACAAACCAATTGCCATAAACCGAAGATATGTAGGTGTTATACTCGTAGTTCTCGAGAACCATGGACTGCAAGCTCGGTGGGTCTACATTTATTTGTGCCGAGAACCCGTGTCCACCTTCTTGCTCCATTGTCAGACCCTGATCACCATTTTTCTAGCAACTACTCGTCGAGACCTATCCAACGAGTCCAAATTCGGTAGGTCTACGTTTGTTGGTGCCGAGATACCGTGACGACCTTCCTGCTCCATTATCAGACCTTGATCACCATTGTTCTAGCAACTAGTCGTCGAGAGATACCCAACGAACCCAAACTCGTGGGTCTATGTTTATTGGTGCAGAGATCCCGTGACAACCTTCCTGCTCAACCATCAAACCCTGATCTCCATTTTTCTAGCAACTACTCGTCGAGAACTATCCATCAAGTCCAAATTCGGTAGTTCTACGTTTAGTAGGCACGGCTAGGATAGGATGGATTGTCAATTTTATTACAAAGTTCCGGTGGCCGTCTTGGCCTTCTTCATCAGATCCACTTCACCAAGTGATACTTTCTGAATGAAAATGCTTGACTAGTTTCTAAAAATACTAAAAACGCTATATGTATGCCTATAATATTTAAGGAGTTCCCTCAGTTACTCATGGTTCCCATCATCAGAACCTGTTTTTGAAAAAAATGGGACCAATCTGGAAGCATATCCTTTCAATTAAAAAAATAATTTTCCAAATCGGTTCGTAAATGACAGAGTTCTGAGGTAACAAACATAAAAAAAAAACATACAACCGAATTGATAACCTCCTCCTTTTTTTGAAGTCGGTTAAAAATGTTTCCTCCCTAAATCAAATCAAGTGATCCCCAATTATACTTTATTTTTTTAGCCGTCTTAAAAAAGGAGGTTCTGTATTCGACGCGTATACATATTATAATAATTGACATATGTTAGACTATATATGGGCATCTAAGCATATGTATATCCGAGTAACCCCTTCGGCTATTGTTAGTCTCCCTTCCCATTACAATTTGTGAAAACGATACTTCTACCTTCCATTTAAGACACAACAGGACATTGACCTTTACTTGTCAAATAACAACCCAAACACGATCTTGTTGTACATGCTACGCGTCTCCACCAAACAGGCAAATCGTTTATGAGCCAAAGTATACACTTTTATAACAAACTGCCACAGGATATCCGAGATCTTCCAATGAAGAAATTTAAACTTTTTGAAGCCGATTGTCAAAAAAGGCTTATTATAAAATCTCGATTTACCTGGAGGATAAAACTGCGTGGGCTTGAACTGCTCAAATCATGTAAGCTTAGAATTTTAAGGCTACCTATACATAATTTGTAAAACTGTTTACCCAATTGTTTAAAATAAATTACAAAATAGGACATGCCCGCTTCCAAGATTAACGCGTTTTTTGCATGCTGTGGCGACCTATAATTAAGCTTGCACTTAGTTTTAAGTTCACCAATGTAAAAAATGCAATGTATTAGTGTAAGTCTTGTGGGTTGTCCTTAAATAAATAAAAAAAAAAAAAAAAAAAAGATCTCAGTAGCGGCCGCGTAAAAATTATTTTTGTGTAAGCCTCCGTGGGACCTATACATAATAATGTTATTTTGACTTTGATACTATTGACCTCATACCCTACATTTTAGAATTAACAGGACATTTAGTATTAATTGACAGCCTATACTAATGATCCGGCTGCGACATATATACATACATATATGTGTGTCTGTGTGTGTATGTATATATGTTTATGGGAATACTTCTCAGAAGCTACAAATCCGATTGCGGTAATTCTTGTTGTAATAGCTTCATCAAAATCAGTTCGGTACTTTAGTATGTAATGAACTGTTTTGTTCCTAGTAAAGTCTAGCATAGTTGTTCTAGTTGCGTGGTAGTTTCATGCATTCAGAGCGTTATAATAGGTAAAGTCAATAAAAAGATTAAATAAAATATTTCTAGTATATTAAAATCCGACTTTAACGATATTATTATGATCTAAAAAGTACTTTAACGAAAATGTATTGAAGTCGGTGCTTAACATAACATATTAACTGACATCAGCTTCCCTCGCCGGAGTTTTAAACCTTATAATTATACATTATAATTATACCTACGTATAATATTAAAACGTACCGAAACCCTCAAAATGATTGTAGAAATTGGGTCAAAATTCAATGTTTAGTTTAGATTAAGGAAACAAACAAACAGGAGCGACTATACGTATAACACGGATAGTGACTGATTTTATATCTAACTAGCTGACCCACGCAGCTCCGCCTGCGCAATTTTTACGCTAACTAAACTTTGAATAACAGACATTCGCATCGAATACATAACCTCATTTTTTATAGTCGGTTAAAAACTGGGACCCACTTTTTACTTGCTCTCCGAAGCACGGACCCGTTTAGTTCAAATGGCGTTAAACGGTCACCCATCTATTTAATGACCTTACCTAACGTTGCTTAACCCGATCGATTACAAAACCTTGATAACAACTCTCTATGAGTGTTCCCTTACTAATATTTATTATATTATAAAGAAAAAATGATAAAATCGGACCAAGCGTATAACCAAGTACCCGTTTTGACTTTAATCCCCTCTCCCAAAAGAACCGTGCTAGATTACGGGATAAAAAGTATCCTATGTCCTACCTCGTGGTAAGATCTCAAATCATGCCAAGTTTCATTTGAATCCATTCAGTAGTTTCGGCGTGATGCTCAGCCGTGATACAGACAGACAGACAGACAGACAGACCGACAGACAGACAGACAGACAGACAAAAATTAAAAAAAATAGATTTTCGGCCTCAGTATCTGTTATAGAATGCCCTCCAAATATAATTTTCAAAATATCTTCAATGTACAGAATTGGACCTGTTACAGTTTTATTATAAGTATAGATAAGTACCTAGGTATCTACTTATTTAGATTGTTTTAAATTTCATACACTACAAGCGGCTTTGCACGGTACGAAAAAATATTTCTACGAATAAAATTTTAACAAAATTAATCAAACTCAATATATTTTCCTCGAAGCAAGTTTTTTACACTAAGATCTTAACTACAAGTCGGTTTTAAGATTAATAACATTGCCCATTAATAAATGTTACGTAATCAGAATACAAATAGTTCAATGTATTATGCTCCATTTATTTAGGGAGAAATCCTTAAAGTTGGGAACCCCGGAACTACCAAAGTCGCGGCGACTGGCATCTGTAGTGTGCGTGGTGTAGCGCGCGGTTGCTGCATCCAGCGACCGGAAAGCGTCGAAATCGCTGGTCGCTATCTGCTAGTAGTGTGCGGGGGTTCGCGATCGGCTGCGGTATCAAGCTTCCGAAAAGCAACAGAGTTGCCGAACGCGGATGCAAAAAGTATCGTGTCGGCGGAGGCCCTAAACGGATTCAGTTACTTTTTCTTTTCTATCGCTTTTTAGTTAGGGTTTAATTTTCATATATTTTATTTGTCTTTTACTAGCCGTGTGCCCGACTAATTTAGGGATAATTTTTCAAAAAGCCGTTTTTAGTGTTCACCCTGCCTTTTTGCCTATGCATATTTTGTGGCTGTGACGCTCTTGCGAGACGTAGGTTGGGTCATCTGGGAGTAGCTTATCCTACACCAGATGATTATGTACAGCTCCAGGCTGGTGCAATCGTTGCGTACCTGAGGGAACTCTTCGACACGCCAGCAACAGAGTAAGGGCTAGGGCATGCACAATGGATCCAACTGGATCGAAGTGCGTTCCGGTGGTTTACCGGGCCCGATTTTTAGCCACCAACAATAGAATAGAATAGAACTACGCTATCTGAGAATATTTCTAAATTAAAATTGGACTGAATTTGGACGGATTACGTGTAAAAATCATTGAGGTACAAAGAGACAACAATATTAGGCAAATTGACTCTTCATTGAGGTAACATGTACGCATTACAATATTTGGCAAATTGACTCTTCATTGAGGTAACATGTACGCATTACAATATTAGGCAAATTGACTCATCATTGAGGTAAAATGTACGCATTACAATATTAGACAAATTGACTTTCCATTGAGGTAACATATACGCATTACAATATAAGGCAAATTAACCCTTTATTGAGGTAACATGTACGCATTAGAAATGGTAATTTTTTTAAGAGAGATTGGTGATCAAGAAATTTTTGTGTAACAAATGTGTGCGGAATAGACCGTAATTTTTGAACAATTTATTTATGATAATTAAAGTGTTAATTAATGTTACGTGAATAAATCATACTACATCGTGCATTATTAGAGTATATTTCTAAACTAATACTGCTCTTACACGAATAAGCAATTATGCGATGTTAGAAACATGTAATCATTTATTGAATGATACACGCGTATCTACGATCTTGGCAACTTTATATCAAGTGACAACAAAATTCCTATTTACTTGATATATTTTTGTTACTTAGTATTTTTTATTTACATAATAACTAAATATTTCCAGTTTATTTACAAGTGAGGAGCATCTGTTCAAAAGGTTGTATCTATCATAAACAAACTTTATAAAAACAGAAAAAAAACGATATGTTCCTATTATGAAAATGCTAACATATATTTAAATGTAAGTTAATGTGAAGATTAACACTACAATATATTATGTGTTTCAAAAAATAAAAATAATACCACCAGAACTTTCTTTTTATTAGTTTTAGTTTAGAAATACGACCTATTGATCAGACAAGTCAAAAATACGACCTTTTGATTTGTCACTTCTAAAAATAAGGCTTTTTGAATGGATAAAAGTTGGAAATAGGAGTGAATAACGTATCAGATTAGTGTCATCTGTGTGTCCGTTTCGACTGCTCGGCCGCCAATCGACCACAGTGTCGTAGAAGAAATACGACTACGTCCATATTACGAAGGAATTTGCTAAATATTAACAATGAAGGTCTCAAATTCACAGATCCAATATTCAGAAAGTTATCAAGGGATATCCATCCGGTCGGGACATGGAGGCTGGATGGATATCCCTTCATAACTTTCTGGTTGGTTTTTTTAATGCTTTCTGCATGTCCTTCGAAATCGTATCAGTGATTAGCAAAAATAATGAGACCTCTACTAAACTCCGTTTAAGAGAACTGCGTGGCCGCGCAGTTCTCCAGTTGTCGCCGCGCGGCCACGGTTATCCCTTCATAACTTTCTGAATATTGGATCTGCGAATTTGCGACCTTCATTGTTAGTGTTTAGCAAATTCCTTCGTAATATGGACGTAGTCGTTTTTCTTCTACGACACTGTGGCCAAGCAGTCAAAACGGACACTCATCTATCGACGTCGTTCTAGGGGTGCGGAGCCAAAAAAAAACATTTTTTTATTTACAATGGTTGCTATTGACAATGACATTCATGCACAGCCGTCGTATTTTGACTCGATACCGTTCTTTAATCGAATGAATCGATTTTTCCTAAGGTAGTGAAGTATGGAAAAAAATATGACCTTTTGAACAAAATATTAAATAAAATATGTTTTTGTTGAAGAAATGTGCCTGTTCTGTTTGAAACAATCTAAGAGAACATTTTAATGCAGAAATACATCCGTTTTGATTGGAATCTTAATTTTCTGGATTTTATTGTATTGGACTCCTTTTGGACAAGTTTTAAGGGCTTTTATGCCACGGGTCCAAAAAAAAAATTAAATTAGTTAATAGTTGGAAAGTGAAATACGACTTTTTGAACAGACGCTCCTCAAGTATACTTAAACTATGTAAAAATCATCCTCTAAGTTGTCCCCGCACTGGGAGGGAAGGGTATCTAAAAGACTGGCGGCGTTACCTCTTTGTATGGCCAAGCTTGTACGATGGCAGAAAAAGCTACCAGCCCGACGATCTCCTGAGACTTCGATTAGTTTGGATGAAACTTTATATTACTTCTAATGTAACTATTTTTTTTTTATTTAACTTACTTCCACTCCCAATTTCCTATCAATCCCTTACTATAAGTTAAAATAGTTACCATCGATAGCTATAATGACATATTTCCGTTTAAATAATAACATATTAGCTACTTACTGTTGGTTGTTCAAATGACAGTCTGTCAGGGTTTTAGTTATCGTTCCATTTTGGAGGTTTATCGCGGGATATCGACGACTTGGTCGATGATTTTAACTTATAGCTAACTATCGATAGGATATTGGAACCGGCAGTTAGTTTAGTCGCCGTACCTATAAGATTGGCGGCGTTTCCTCTTTGTATGGCCAAGCTTATACGCTGGCAGAAAAAGCTACCAGCCCGACGCGCGACGGTCCCCTGAGACTTCGATAAGTTTGGATGAAATTTCTTTTTATTACATGTAATGTAACTATTTTTTTTTTTCACTTAGTGACGAGACAAGCAAGACATTAAAAAACTAGACTATACTATTACTTAATTCAAATCGAGTTATCCCTTTGTGCAAAAAATATAATTATTTCGTGATAAATTGCCTCCGGCTAACATAATTATCCGTATGGGTGTGAATATTCAAAAAATCAGAACACCTGGTTGATAAATATAATTAATATTTTCACTACAAAAGGGTTGGTATTCGTGCAAAATCAAGCATGAAATCCAAGGGCCGGGAGCATAGTTTAACCCTTGCTTAGACGATGTGAAGGCGAAACATTTATTGCTTAATTTTATATAAAATCGATTGAGCGAAACCTAAAATTTAATATCGAGTTCTGTAGAAAAAATCGACTCTAATACACACTAACAAGACAAGTATGACATGACATTGCTTTAGTCATCAGAGACATTAGTTGTTAAGTTATATGAGCCCAGTATTTTCTCCACTTCAACTACATCGAAGGAAAAAACTTGTTATATATTTTACATCAACTTCTTCATATACTGCGTACCCCAAGCCGCCTGAAAAGCATAGGGCTTTTTTTTTTTTTTTGACGCGGTGGAAATCTTCGAAAGATCCCCGGGAGCTGTGGGGCTCGACCGGGGTATGTGGGATTCTTACACACTAAAACCCCCGCGGCTGTCGCATCGGCACATGAGAGGGGAGACCCCAGGGCTCTCCGGTGGGATCTGCACCAGGGGCCCCTCAGTGCCTTGCCTTTGAGCCCGCCGCCGGGGGGCGCATTGTAGCCCCCCGGGAACCTGACACGGTACTCACGGGGACGGGGGTCGCAACCCCGCCGCCGTCCTCCTCGGAGTCGCCGCCGTACTCAATGGACGCTCAAGGGGCCCACACCCCGAGCGTCCAGCTACTCCGAAGGAAGCTTAGGGCTTATGGCAACCCCCCTAAAATACAACAATTTAAACGACAAATAACCATTAATAAGGTTGTCTTTTACTTACGCGAATATTACACATTGAAATCGAACTACTTATACGGATTTTATCGCGTTAAAATCCGCAAAAGTAGTTTGATTTCAACCATTAATAAGTTTTCGCATATTGAAACTAAAAGCTTTTTTACTTAAAGTCAGTGTAGCAGATTTCACAAATGACTACAATTAAGAAATACGTGTAGAAAAGGAACTAATAAATAATACGTATTATAATTCTAATATATATATATATATGTATTTTTTGCAATGAACCCTAAATATGGAAGATCAACAATCATTCATTAATCGTTCAAAACAACCGAAACAAAATGTAGGGTGAACCTAACAATTGTCGGCAATTGTCTCGAGAATCGCCCAAAGCGATTTTGACAAACGATTATCGAATAAATCTTATTCAAATATTATTATTCCGTTGAATAAATTCTGACATCTTATAATTAAGAGATCATCGTTTTATTTGACAGTCGGTTAGTGTTCTTTGTTAAATTTTAATCCATTTTTGACGCTTGACTGATTGCAAACAGAAATGTTCCTGTGAGAAATATTGTTGTTTTTTTTAAGTAAAATATTATTAAAAGTTTTTAATTGATTGGTATTAGTTTTATAAAATTAATGTGGGATTTTAATCTTTACGTAACCCATCTGGAGTCATCTCATCTCTACAGGAGTCCGCCAACACGCACTTGGTCAGCGTGGTGGACTATGCTTAAGCCCCTTCGTCTTGAGGAGAGGCCTGTGCCCAACAGTGGGACATAGAAAAGGGCTTGTATTATATACGCATCTCTACCATACGGTATATATGAAGTATATATGTACTTATTTAAAGAGATTATATATAGGCGGTCTTTGGGAATATTTTCTTTTCTATAGATAGATAGATAATACTTTACTGTTCCACCATTATTAAAAAACACAAAAATACAAGAAAAAAAACAGTAAAATAGAATGAAATAATGGGCGGCCTTATCACTAAAAGTGATCTCTACCAGGGAACCTTTTGCTAAAGAGGTTTTCACGCAGAATACCTGCTTCGCATAAAGTCAACTCGACCTGCACTTAGCAAAACGTCAACTTCGTAAAACGTCCACTTATTCTTCAGCACTTAATTACCAAATAAATAAAAGGTTATGATTGAGTTTTGGAAACATTTTCATCTAAAAAATGTCATCTGGCAGTCAGTTCTAGAGTACTGCCTAACCTAGTAGACTAATCAAACTGACATATCTATTTTGAAAAACCACGAAATTAGAGTTGGTTCCTTCAATATTTCTACTGTTCTAGTGTTGTGCAAATAAATATATATGCTTGTTGTGTACAAGACTGAACGACTTATTACCACTTAGTAACAACATTTCAAGCCCTAACTTTTTTTAACTTTGGCGTGTATATACTGTTTTTGCATTATGCATAGTAGTAGTTATTTGGGTCATGTAATATAAATTTTCGCCATATGCCTCGCAGAAGGGATCTGCTACTAGGTTTGTTGTGCAAGGAACCGTCCACGTAGGTAGCACCGCAGTTTCAGATATTCTGCCGCCAAGCAGCAGTGTGAAAGCATTGCTGTGTTCCGGTGTGAAGGGCACTGTAGCTGGTGAAATTACCGGACACAAACACTTAATATCTAATGTCGGGTCGGCAACGCGCTAGTGATTCTTCTGTTATTGCTAGCGTGTATAGGCTGCGGTGGCTGCTTAACATCAGGCGGGCCGCATGGCTGCCTGCCACCTTGGTAGTATAAAAAAATCTTGATCATATTTTTTGTTTGCTCAAATCTTGTCTACCCCTCAGAAATCGAGCGCTGTTGTCTCATAACTTTTTTATTTTACTTTTTTTTTTGTCTTTTTTTCTTCATTGTGAGCTCAGTGCAGTCATCAAAACATCGTTAGCCAGGGTCCCGTACAATGCGTGTATTGGCAATTTTTTTGTCGTAATTCAAAAATTGACTTTATCCAGTGCATTTTTGTTTTTTTTTTTTGTTACAATATTACATTATACTGTGGTATTGTGATTTGTGATTTCATATTTTACTTTTTTTGTATTACTTTTTGTGAAGTGTGAACCACTGATTTCTTTGTTATAAAAATGAGAATTAAAAGCGCCTTAACATTATTTTATACTTTGTCTCATATGGCAAGTGGGAATCGTTACTTTTGTATCGAAATAGAATTGTTAACTGCAGTGACATTTTTAGTATCTCATTTTGGTATTTTTATTATATCTACCTATATAAAAAATAATTCCTATAATGATTTCTGATACTTACGCGAATATTACCCATTGAAATGAAACTAATTTTACGGATTATATCGCGGTTTATTTTTTATTTTAATTTCCCGACGTTTCGAATACTTTACAGCATTCATGGTCACGGGCGGACTGAGGTGGTAGCTGTCCATATGTCATAGTTGTCTTAGGGTACCCTCAGGTCTTCTAATTATTATTGTTAGTCCGATCTACGCAGAAAGAGCTTACAGTATCTTGAGGTCTTGCAGTGGAATGCTTGTCTTTGGATTTGACTATGTTTATCACGGGATCCCAAGCTGGTGGTAGCACCCAGCCATCTTCTCTATTGAAATTTGGATGCTTTTTAATTTCAATAGCCTCACGAATCATCCTTGCTATCGTGAGGCTATTGAAATTAAAAAGCATCCAAATTTCAATAGAGAAGATGGCTGGGTGCTACCACCAGCTTGGGATCCCGTGATAAACATAGTCAAATCCAAAGACAAGCATTCCACTGCAAGACCTCAAGATACTGTAAGCTCTTTCTGCGTAGATCGGACTAACAATAATAATTAGAAGACCTGAGGGTACCCTAAGACAACTATGACATATGGACAGCTACCACCTCAGTCCGCCCGTGACCATGAATGCTGTAAAGTATTCGAAACGTCGGGAAATTAAAATAAAAAATAAACCGCGATATAATCCGTAAAATTAGTTTCATTTCAATAAATAATTCCTATTTCCCCTGATCACGTCATAGCTTGAGAATTTTACCACCTTTATGCTTCTTTTATGTTAAAGTCTTAATCCAAAATCTAACATTGTGTATAAAGTTTTTAATAAAGAAAAAAAATTCTAGAAATTTTAAGAAAGATGCGCAGTAAATTTAAAAAATCCACGGGCGGAGCTGCACGGGACAGCTAGTAATCTTGTAAAATACTAACAGTAGTTATGTTTTATAATAAAAATAATTATCATCTTATATCAAAATAGTACTATATAGCCTGTCTGAGAGTCTAGATAGATAATAATAATATAATAGCAAGCTACCACTGGATCACAACGCGGCCTCAACTGAGAAGATCCGGCAAGAAACTCAGCGGACTTGTCATTTTTTCACTTTATTTTTTTAAACAGTGTTTGTCTTGTTATAATTAAATCTGCATAGCATCAGCGATAGCGTGTCCTGCCGTTCGAAAAATAAAACTTGAGAAAGAGAAAAAAAATAACGACGCAATTACAACAATCTAAAAGGCCAAAGGGATAGCAGTAGTCAGATAGTCAGACAAAGGTTACAGGTGGTAATAGACAGACGTCAGGTGAGCGAGCACTTCGTGCAGGCACCCTCCCGGTGCTCGCGATGACGCAGGGCTTACACCACGTCGCCACCCGCCACGGGGCTAAGCCTTACACAGTGGACCTATTTAAACTTTTTTTTTTGCGGGAGAACCCTTCAATAGGTCCCCGGGAGCTGTGAGGCTCGACCGAGGTATGTGGGATTCTTACCCACTAAAATCCCCGTGGCTGTAGCATCGGCACATGAGATCTCCCCAGGGCTCCGGCGCCGGGGGCGCATTGTAGCCCCCCGGTAACCAGTAACGGTGCTCACGGGGACGGAGGTCGCAACCCTTCCGCCGTCGTCGTCGGAGTCGCCGCTGCCGTCGTCCGAGGGCCCACACCCCGAACGTCCTGCGAGGACCTAGCACTGACCTTCCCTATTTTCTTTATTAAGTGAAAAAAGGTAAAATTAATCAATTAAAGTCCAATATCTATTATCGAGCACGCCCAAATCGTGTCAAACCGTCAAACTAATCATTATCAGATAGTGAATCGCGCGCAACTTCTTTTTAACATTGGACATGCGAATTTACGCATCGTTGCGCGCGCACGCGATGCAAGCGTGTTTAACCGATAATTGTTGCGTTTTGGCTTATAATTGCGAGGTGTCGACCGTTGACGGTATTTTGTGCAATTGCTTTAATTTGTTTTATGTTAATTAGAGGCGTGCAACAAAAAAGTGCTAGATACAATTTTAGTTAGTTCCTTCGGAGTCGCTGGACGTTCGGGGTGTGGGTCCTTTGAACGTCCATTGAATACGGCAGCGACCCCCGTCCCCGTGAGTACCGTGTCAGGTTCCCGGGGGGTTACAATGCGCCCCCCGGCGGTGGGCTCAAAGGCAAGGCACTGAGGGGCCCCTGGTGCAGATCCCACTGGAGAGCCCTGGGGTCCCCCCTCTCATGTGCCGCGGGGGTAACGTTTTAGTGAGTAAGAATCCCACATACCCCGGTCGAGCTCCACATACCCCGGTCGAGCTCCACAGCTCCCGGGATCTTTGGAACATTTCCCCCACGTCAAAAAAAAACAAAAGGTACAATTTTAGTTAGAATTAACGTGGATGTAAGTTAATGGGTACCTATACCTACCTACTAAGGGGTAATTTAGACCTGACGATGACTTGAAGACAGGAATTTTTTTTTTAATGAAAACAAAGAGCCGTGTTAAAATGAACATTTTTATGGGTATAGTGAAATTAAGACTAAGGGCCTCCGCCGACACGATACTTTTTGCATCCGCGTTCGGCAACTCTGTTGCTTTTCGGAAGCTTGATACCGCAGCCGATCGCGAACCCCCGCACACTACCTAGCCGCAGCGACCGGCAACTCTGTCGCTGTCCGGTCGCTGGATGCAGCAACCGCGCGCTACACCACGCACACTATAGATGCCAGTCGCCGCGACTTTGGTAGTTCCGGGGTTCCCAACTTTAAGGATTTCTCCCTAAATAAATGGAGAATAATACATTGAACAATTTGTATTCTGATTACTTAACATTTATTAATGGGCAATGTTATTAATCTTAAAACAGACTTGTAGTTAAGATTGCTTCGAAGAAAATATATTGAGTTTGATTAATTTTGTTCAAATTTTGTTCTTTGAAATATTTTTTCGTACCGTGCAAAGCCGCTTGTAGTGTATGAAATTTAAAACAATCTAAATAAGTAGGTAGGTACTTATATTAGACATAAAATAAGTACGTTTTACGTATAGTCGCTCCTATTTGTTTGTTGCCTTAATCTAAACTATACCTACATTGAAATTTGACCCAATTTATACAATCATTTTGAGGGTTTCGGTACGTTTTAATACATCTAATTAAGTATAAGGTTTAAA
This sequence comes from Furcula furcula, assembly GCA_911728495.1. Lineage (NCBI taxonomy): Eukaryota > Metazoa > Arthropoda > Insecta > Lepidoptera > Notodontidae > Furcula > Furcula furcula. The sequence continues at coordinate 12,100,774 of OU452267.1, read as the reverse complement.
ACTCCGGCGAGGGACGCTGATGTTAGTTAATATGTTATGTTAAGCACCGACTTCAGTATATTTTCGTTATATAATGCTTTTTAGATCATAATAATATCATTAAAGTCGGATTTTAGTATACCTACTAGAAATATTTTAATTAAACTTTTTACTGACTTTACCTACCTAATATAATGCTCTGTATGCATGAAACTAGAATAGCTATGCTAAAATTTACTAGGAACACAAACAGTGCATATCTTCTAAACTACCGAAATGATTTCGATGAAGCTATTACAAAAAAAAAAGGTGTAAACAGTTTTACAGATAATGTATAAGAAGCATTAAAATTGTTAGCTTACATGAGTTGAGCAGTTCAAGCCCACGCAGCTTAATCCTCCAGGTATTTCGAGATTTTATAATAAGCCTTTTTGATAATCGGCTGGCGGAGGCTGATCATTAGGTAGACAGGGCTTCGATGCCCTACTCAGATTCTGATCTGAAGATTTGATTTTTTCCTTATCGCGGCAAACTTAATTCGACGAGTACACACTTACTTAAACTCATGAAATTTGGTAAGTACATATGCTTAGATGCCCATATAGTCTAACATATGTCAATTATTACATATGTATACGCGTCGAATACAGAACCTCCTTTTTTAAGATGGCTAAAAATATAAAGTATGTATAGGTCTTTGGGCATAATTTGATTTGAGTTAGGGAGGAAACATTTTTAAGAGTAGTCGACCCTGTGCGGAACGTGACTCGTGCAATATGTGTTCAGTGTTATACTAAATCTTGACGAAGCTAAACGTCACCATGGACTCTTATGAAGCTGCACTGCTTCTTGCTTTACTAATAAAGCGAAAATATCAATCACGGCGAAGGCGGTACTGGCTACATCCAATTACCAGCTCTCGTCTAAATTTTGGGGAGTATCACTCATTGTTTCAAATATTAAAAAATGACACGGGAAGCAAATTTTTTGAACATTTTGGAATGAGGTACACCACGTTCGAAGAGCTCTTGTCACATCTGGAGTCCAGTTTACGACGGACGGATACACATCTCCGGAAGAGTATATCAGCGGAAGAACGTCTTGCTATAACCCTTAGGTATGTCTGTTTTAAAAATCTATAAAACTAGCGATACCCGCGGTTTCGCCCTTAGTCAGTAATTTTAACATATATAACTTTCATAAAATATAAAAAAAAGTTTAGTTTTTTAGTAATAATAATAATTCTCATGATTAAATATATTATTGTAGAACCATTAGAGGATGCCGTGAGTGACTGACCTACTACCCGACCTGAACGCATAGCCCTAACGGATGAACCTATAAAAAAAGAAAGTACGATTTATGACTCCACTAAGACAGGATTTTGGAAATTCAACCCGTAGAGGGTTTAAATGTGTCCGTCAGGATGACCACGGCACGGATTTACGTGAAACTTTACCAAGATTTAGTACCAAGTATGTACTATTTAGTACCTATTTTTAAAAGTTTTGTACCTCAGCAATAGCAAAGTTATTATAAAGTGAGAAGCCATTCTGACGTCAGGATGGCTTCCCACTTTTTACTTTGGGTACGGTCCATATATTGCTAAAATCTTTGCATAATAATTTAGTACCTTTTTTGTACCTACGATAAATATGTAAATACTTTGCATTCCATTTAAAAATTACTTTAATTTCATTATAAACAATTATATATGGAGCATCATTCATCTGACATTTGTCTGACATATTATAATGTAACATGTAGTCCCCTATTCTAAGAAACAGAGCAAGTATTCAGTATTTTCTATAGGGTATTCCGACCCCACTTAGCGTTTCATAATTCTCCATCATGGCACACATTCAATCAGTAACAGTCGTGTGCTAAATTCGACGCTATTTAGAGATGAAATTTAATAGATCACCTTTGAAACTTTATAAAAATTTAACAACGTAACCTGGTAACGGCGGGCATATATATTTTTTTAAATTTAGAACTGCATTATTTCCTGTTTTCAATTACTATTACATGTAATAATATAATATTCTGGAACAAATATCTTGTATATATATATATTAGGTCCTTACATATGAAATTGGCGTTTTGTAATAAAATATATTTATTTAGTTAATTTATTTATTTATTTATACTCTTTATTGTACACACATAAAAATACAATAAAATATATATTTTATTGGATTTTTTATTTATGTATTTATTCTTATTGTACACAAAGCAACACAGATACAGTAATTAAAAGATAGTAAATGCATGTACATTGGCGAGCTTAACTCAAACATGAGTTTTCTAACAGCAAACCAATTTAGGTTTGGTGTATTGGTTTGGTTTGGACTGCCACATTGGAGTTGATTTTTTTTCCTTGTAAGAAGTTGTCCAAATCCTGGAAAAGATGGTAATCTGTTCGTTTATTGTCCGTGGTACCACCAGAGATAAATAAATTAGATTTAAGTAATATTCCATTATTTTGTAATAGTTTACTTAGTACTTGCTAGATATTTGAGTAATAAAACCGACAAATTATTACCGGGTACTAGGATAGCATAAAATAGCAGGTGCATAATCTTGTGTGAGCATATGAATGTGGTTCAGAGCTAACATGTTCATAGTAGAAGTACCAGGGAAGCATAGGACATAAGGAAGAGTCCTCAAGTCCACCTCAATTCCAATGTGATTTTGAACTACGTCCAGGATATACCTACTGAGGATGTGGTACCTATGGAGTAGTAGCTAACATATTTACAGCAGAAGTACTAGGGAAGCACAAGATACAAGGATATCTCGCCTCTTGGTACATCCGTTACCCTCCCGACCCTCACCTCTTGATTCGCGAAACCAATCAAAACCAGTAAGCCAGACATACTCTGGATATCACAAGACGTGGGGACTCCTCCATAAGTCTTATGCTAACCTGGTACTTAGCTCTAAACCACATTATGCACCTGCAATTTTATGCCACTTCTGGTAATAATTTGTTGACTTTATTACTCAATACCACATCTCTAGTATATTATGGACATAGGTATATAAAAACCACAATTTCGAAATGTCATGTGTAATGTTGTGCAATACAAACAGTCCAACCATGATACAAAGTAACCGATTATAAAATGAACAAAAATCATGAAATAATATTTTAAATCTAATTAATTTATCTCTGGTGGTACCACGGAGTTGTCCTTAGTACCCCCAGTCGTGTCCGTCAGGATGACCGGACCACAGCACGGATTCACGTGAAACTTTACCAAGATTTAGTACCTATTTTGTACTATTTTGTACCTATGTTTAAATATTTTGTACCTCAGTAATAACAAAGTTATTTGATAAATAAAGTGGGAAGCCATTCTGACGTCAGGATGGCTTCCCACTTTTTACTTTGGGTACTTACGGTCCATATATTGCTGAAATCTTTGCATAATAATTTAGTACCTTTTTTGTACCTGCGATAAATATATAAATACTTAATGTATTCCATTTAAGAATTACTTTTATTTCATTATAAACAATTATATATGGAGCATCATTCATCTGACATATTATATTTCACAAACCATGTAGTCCCCTTTCCTGCATCCAGGCAGAGGAGTAAAACCCATACATTTGTTAGTTCTAACGTTGACGATAAAAACTTCTGCCACCTTGATTCTCTGGGAACTTAAACTTTGGTTACAGTTTGGGTCGGATGCGTTGACGGCCGCGGGGCGCGTGAGCGACCTGTTGTGTATGTGTCCTGGGCACTTACCTACCGTAGCTGAAAAACACTATTCTCAGATTGAACGCGAGGCGCTGGCTATAGTGTTTTAATTCGAAAAGTTGCACCAGTATTTATATGGGAGACGTTTTACATTGCTTACCGACCACAAACCGTCGGTGACTATTTTTGGGCCTAAGCAGGGGGTTCCCTCGATGGCTGCGAGTCGGTTACAGTGGTGGGCTATTAGTATAGTAAGTATTAAATCATCACCACATACATACGACATAGAATATGTAAAGTCAAACAAAAGTGGAGCAGATGGGTTATCACGATTGCCAGCTTTGACTAAAACTTTCGTTGTTGGGTAAGTACGATCGAAATTACAAATCGATAGCACCAGTAGTTCCTGAAATATATAGGTGTGGCAAGACAGATAGACGAAGTCATACCATGCACAGCCATAAGGATTCCCTTTTAAACGACTTCAAAATGAGTCGTTCTGTATTCGACGCGTATGTATGTAATATTAATAACAATAAGTAATATTTACATAATATGTTAATCTATGTGGGCATAAACAAAATTTATGAGTGACGAGTATACCAATTTCATGAGTGTACGTATGTATGTAGGTTTCTCCCCGTATTTCTTAGAAACTACAAATCCTATTGCGATCGAGCGATATCAAAATTGGTTCAGTAGTTTAAGAGATATAGACTTTTTAAGTTTCCAGTAAATTACTCTTGCATAGCCAGCTATAGTTATTGCAAGTCATCATAAGTGTACTAGTTTATGTTGTTATTAAATAAATGTTTTTGTTGATTTTTTCCTAGTAATATTTTTTAATATTTTTCTATGGCCTAAGCCCCTTCAACTTGAAGGGAGGCCCGTGCCCAGCAGTGGGACATAAACAAGGGCTGGTATTATTATTATTATTTTAATATTTTTTAAATTAATTTCCTGAAGTTCGCAAGCATATGCGAATGTGCCCGTTACAGATCGTATAAGATTATATACTATATTGCTAGAATTAAATAATATATTTTGTAATGATTTCTGATATTTACGTGAATATTACACATTGAAATGAAACTAATTTTACGATATATATATCGCGGTTTATTATTGATTTTTATTACCCGACGTTTCGAATACTTTACAGCATTCATGGTCACGGGCGGACTGAGTTGGTAGCTGTCCATATGTCATAGTTGTCTTAGGGTACCCTCAGGTCTTCTAATTATTATTGTTAGTCCGATCTACGCAGAAAGAGCTTACAGTATCTTGAGGTCTTGCAGTGGAATGCTTGTCTTTGGATTTGACTATATTTATCACGGGATCCCAAGCTGGTGGTAGCACCCAGCCATCTTCTCTATTGAAATTTGGATGCTTTTTAATTTCAATAGCCTCACGAATCATCCTTGGCAGGTAGCGCTGTTCTTTTGCGAAGATTTGTGGTTTGTCAAATCTAATATAATGGCGGGTGCGATCCTGAACATGTTCACAGACTGCAGACTTCGTATAGCGTCGATGTTTAACGTCAGCTATATGTTCTTTTACACGGGTTTTTACCGATCGTTTTGTTTGCCCGATGTATGAGGGCCCACAGTCACAATCCAGTTTGTATACTCCTGCATCTTGTAGAGGTATATGGCACTTGACTGATGGTAAAAACTGACTAATCTTCTTTGGTGGCTTGAAAAATGTTTTAATTGAAGCTCGCTTTAAGATATAGCCAATCTTGTCTGTTACTCCTCTAACATATGGCAATACAATCCGTAATCCGATATAATCCGTAAAATTAGTTTCATTTCAAAATAATATATCTGTATCAAATGCTATTCTATAATGAATAATTTTTGATTTATATTTTTTTATGTACTTTTATTTATATAAAACTAGCTGTCCCATGCAGCTCCGTCCGCCTAATTAACTAATTTACTGCGCAACTGTTTTGTCTGACAATGTAATGTGGGTGTTTTCAAGGGAGTAAATATCCTTTTAATAAGTTTTGGATCAGATGGGATTGCAGACAGGCTAGTGCTTATGACTACAAAAAAGACTTGCCGCCGTATTTGATGGATGTCTAGGACCCACCCTCGAAATTTCCCAGCAACTCGGAAGTGCAAAACTTACCTAAAGTAGGGCCAATTTAATAGATCACATTTAATATCTGTCAGTTTCTTTTGTCATTATTACAATAAATATGTATGACCGGCCTGTTGGTCTAGCGGTCAGACACCCTGCCCGCTACCCGATAGGTCATGGGTTCGATTCCCACCAAGTGTCTGGGTGTTATTTATCTATTTAAGTATGTTTTTACAAAAAAAAAAGTAAATATAAGCATTAGTATCACTTGTCTGATTCCCATAGTACAGGATCTGCCTGGTTTGGGATCTGATTACCGTGTGTGGATTGTCCCAGAATATTATATTAATATATGTAATCGTCATTGAAAAAAGTTAAGAAATTGTGCAGTTCTAACTTCAAAAACAGGTACTTCAAATAATATTATTTGCCCGCCGTTACAAGGTTACGTTGTTAAATTTTGATGAAGTTTCAAATGTGATCTATTAAATTTCATCAGAGAGGGTCGAATGTAGCACATGATTGTTACTGCATGAATGTGTGCCGTGATGGAGAATTACGAAACGCTAAGCGGGGTCGGAATACCCTAAAGAAAATACTGAATACTTGCTCTGTTTCGCAGGATAGGGGACTACATGTTACATTATAATATGTCAGACAAATGTCAGATGAATGATGCTCCATATATAATTGTTTATAATGAAATAAAAGTAATTTTTAAAAGGAATACATTAAGTATTTATATATTTATCGTAGGTACAAAAAAGGTACTAAATTATTATGCAAAGATTTCAGCAATATATGGACCGTAAGTACCCAAAGTAAAAAGTGGGAAGCCATCCTGACGTCAGAATGGCTTCCCACTTTATTTATTAAATAACTTTGTTATTACTGAGGTACAAAATATTTAAACATAGGTACAAAATATTACAAAATAGGTACTAAATCTTGGTAAAGTTTCACGTGAATCCGTGCTGTGGTCCGGTCATCCTGACGGACACCCCCCAGTCGTACCACGGACAAAAATAATTGTCCGTGGTACCACTACTACTGGTGGTACCACGGACAACAAACGAATCTGTTGGATCATGGTTCGGGGAGTACGGTGGATGTCGCAGACATTCCAATTGTAGCTCATCTGACTTAGTGGTTATTTGTTGTGCAGTGTGTGGTCTTGCATTGTCGTGAAGCAGCATTGGCCTAGAGTGATTAACTAATCTCGGTTGTTTAGCAGCTAGTTCTTCCTTTATGGTTTGCAGTTGCTGACAATAGATATCTGCTGTAATCGTTTGGCCAGCTTTTAGGAAGCTGTAGTGACGTGAGTTTGTCACCAGTGGGGACGTAGCCAGTGGTGACGACTGGGAATAATCGCCTGGATGCAGGAAAGGGGACTACATGGTATGTGAAATATAATATGTCAGATGAATGATGCTCCATATCGTTAATAAATAATGAAATAAAACTGATTAAATGGAATACAAAAAGTATTTAAAAAATAATAAATAATGTAACTGGATTTAAATAATAAAAATCAAAGCCGTCAAACTTTAAAACACCCCTAATTTTTGGTCGGGGTTGCGCATGAGAGGGTGCATGCAGATCAGCTAGTATTTGGATATTTGGTTGGTAGGTTTATAACACTGCATAGCAGTTCCAACATAGTGCAGGCGTCACCTTTTTTTCCAGAAAGATTGCATGCGTAACAGAAATTAGACTAAAAACATGAAGCCTCAGAGGGTCGGTAGTTCTAAAATAAAGAAAATGTGTTTTTTTAAATTTATTTCATATGTAGGTCGTATCTAATAATAATAATAATATATATATATATACAATATTTATTTGCTTCCGCTTCCTTCTATCAGATCTAAAATAACAGACATGCAAAATCCTCAAACTGTAAAGAAGACTAATTACTTACAACAAACTAACTTATTCAAATTCATTATCATGGGAGAAAACATTTGATTGTTTAGCATCCAGTATAATAAAAATCAAGACTATAAAGCTTCTACATGCCAATCGATCATGACCAACATTTTTTGTAGTCGTTGTACAATGATTACGGAAGATGACAAATTGTATGCTAAATTGGACATTTTAAACGTTAATAAATAAATAAAAACTATAATTCAGTCTATTGCCGACATGTTTACTCTTCTGTGTATAGGCACAAATATTTATTAATAACCCAATCTACATCTCGTCAGCAAAGTACAAGTATATCCACAAAAGAATCTTACAGTAGTATCTACAGAAATATATTACGAAATTCTGATTTAATTCCTCTCTACAAGAAGTCAAATCCCATCGTTGTAGAGGAAACAAAGTCTCACAAATCTCTGAAATATTATAGTAAATATGTTCGAACTGTAATAAGTAAGTACTACGTTACTGTTCAAACATATTATCCATTAAAAATTCAGAGATTTGCGTGCTCGGCGAGTCCGGAAAGTTGAGACTTGATCGCGTGTCCTCTTCATCTATAGGATTTGACTGATCCTGTAGAGAGGAATTAAATACTTCATCGGATGGTCCATTAACATTAACATATCCTTGTAAACCGCTATAAGAATTTGTAGTGTTTATATTTTGCTGACGAGATGTGGATGGTGTCGGGTTATTATAAATATTGGTGCTTAATGAAGAGCTACCATGTTGCGAATTTATTGAGTTATTGTTTTTATATTTTAGTATGACTTTTAAAATGTCCAATTTAGCATACAATTTGTCGTCCTCATTGATCTGCTTAAAATCTTTGTGTAACGACATCAAAAAATGTTGATCATCATCAAGTGCCGTCCATTTGGAAGTTTTTTGTTCTTCTTGATTTTTATTTATTATACTGGATGCTAAAACATCAAATAATTTCTCCTCTGCTGTTATTTTATTCTTTCTACGAGGATGATTATTATATTGAATTTGAGTGGAATCTATAATTTGAGAATTTTGCTGTTCTGTTATTTTTGGTCGGATATCCGAAATTGGAAGCAAAAATTTTAAAATATTAAAAAAAACATATTGTTTTCTTGGCGTGTAGGCCGATCCACTGCTAATAGTTTTCAACTTATTCTTTTCCCTGTTAATAATAATAATAATAATAATAATAATAATATCTTTATTTGTCAGACACAAGATCCATAAAAATAAAAGTTCAAAAAGAACATAAAAACATAAAAAATACAACTACTTACTTAATAATATAAAATACAGTTATATAATAGTGTAATTACCTATACATAAATGAAGTAGGTACTTACCTAAATTACTCAATCAGGCTGCGATTAGTAGCCATCGTTTGTACATGTCTGATAGGAATATCCTATCTGATAGTCCTTTAATGATGGAGTTCGTACACATGTCAACTCTGGACATAAACTTAGCTATTCTGGTTCTCTGAATCGCAGTGAAGGTATTAATGCGCGCCTCCATGAACATACTGGTGGCACTACAATAGCGGTCTAAGCCCATTAATTGTCTAAAGATGTTATTATATGCAACTCGGATAGTATCATGTGCTCTTTTTGTATAGTTTGTCCAAAGTTGACATGTGTAAAAGCTCTGACAGTAGGAACGAAACAAGGTAACTTTTACGTCCGGGGAGGATTTGTAAAATTTCCTAACAATCATATTACCAACGACGCACAGTGCTCTGCGCTGTCGTTCAATATGATGATGAACAGTCTTTGATGCATTTCCATTTTTTTTTAAATGATAGCGCTGTAAAATAATAATCAAAATAAGTTAAACAATCACATACAATAACCTCCTAACCCCTAAATAGAATTTATGTTGTAATAAATCTAATAAAAGTAAATTATGCACTAAACCTAAACTTATTGTTACAGGTATCTCAGAAGTGGTTGTTCCTTTCATGATTTACATTGCTCCTATAGAGTCGGTAATTCTACAGCACGTAGGATTGTAAAAAATACTTGCGAAATGATCATAGATAAGTTATATGATTTATGTATGCCAACGTTGACAGTAGAAAATCAAAAAGATATTGCTGAAGGATTTTTTAAATATACGAACTTTCCTAATTGTATTGGAGCGGTAGATGGGAAACACATTCGCGTGACAATGCCTGAACATAGTGGTTCCCTATATTACAACTTCAAACATTTTTTTTCCATTGTACTTTTAGCAGTATGCGATAGCAATTATTACTTTACTGCCATTGATATTGGATGTTACGGAAAAAGTTCTGACAATACTATTTTCGAAAATAGCACATGGTACCAAAAAATTATTAATAAAACATACAACGTGCCGGAACCAACACCTATATACAATAATGGACCCAAGATTCCATACGTATTTATTGGGATGAAGGCTTTCGCTTATCTGAACAGCTAATGAGGCCTTTTGCTGGGAAGTATCTATCCACAGAAAAGAAAGTTTTTAACTACAGATTATCTCGTGCAAGGAGGTACATCGAAAGCACATTTGGAATATTATCTAATAAATGGAGAATATTACACCGGCCCCTTAATGTATCTGTCGATTTTAGCGAGAAGATAACCAAGGCGTGTTGCTTGCTACACAACTTTGTAAGAAAAAGAGATGGATTTAGATTTGAAGATACCTTAAACATTTGTGGATTTGATAATGCTAGTCAGTCAGGATCGGGGAGTTTGCCACAGCAAACACCGCAAACGGGAGTAGTCATACGTAACATATATGCAAACTATTTTATGAGTACTGAAGGGTTAGTTTCGTGGCAGTTTTCCAAAATTAAATAAAAGTATTTGTCTGGTTACCATAGTACAGGCTCTGCCTAGTTTGGGATCAGATGACCATGTGTGGATTGTTTTACGATATTATAAAGCCGGGCCTGCTGCGCCATGTTTTGAACAGAACATTGTTCGAAAACATTAGTTCAGGGGTGTGGCTGAAGTGTTTTGTCGAACAAAACCTCTTGAATATTTAACCGGAGCTTGTGGCAAAAATCCCCCCGGCTTCGACTGTGGGAGTGACGGGGAGGCGTGATAGTTCATGAAGATGAACACGTCGCAGCGGACGGGAAATGTTCAATGTTCACTGAACATTGTTTTGTTCAAAAATTGGCGCATCAGACCCGGCTTAATAATTATTGAATAAAAGCTTACCAATTTCACTTTTTTCTTTGCATGATTTGTCCTTAAATTCTGGGCAAAAAATTATGCAGATTTCCTCCCAAGCATTTATTTTTTCTATTTTGTTGCTATAGGAGGACAACCTTGGGTCCCAGATTGTAGGACGTTTTTGTATTTCTATGATGAACCGCTCTGTATCAAATGTCATCTTAATGTAATATTATTGAGGAAGAAATGAAATAAGTGTACTGCCAACTCGGCTGATATTCACATAAAAGTGAAGAATCAACATGACATAAAAGGAACAAATAAAATTCAAATCTAGATTAGAATTAGAATAGTTCATATTGACAGCGAGATCACTGCCAGTACTGTTTCAGCGTGCGCGGAACAAGGAATTTGCATATGTCTTACCACGTTTCCTATAAGAAAGGTGATTAAGTAAGGTTTTGTTAATTCTTAAGAATAACACTGTCCGACATGGGGTGTCTGGGTCAGAATAGCACCCACCCATCTTCTCCCGTTGGGTGTTGTAGGAAGTGACTAAGGGAAAGCAAGAAGACTGGCAGCAGCGTTTTTCTATCTATTGGATTACCTGCCACCTACACTGTGAGCATAAAAACGCCTGTCAAGCATGAGGATTATGGCAGTGGACGTCTTTAGGCTTAACACTATTTAGGGGATTTGCATATTATTTCACCATTTAACTAAGTTCTAGGTGATAGGTTCCTTGTGCAAATAAAAATCCAGGTAGGTGCGACCGCAGTGTCAGATATTCTGCCACCAAGCAGCAGTGTGTAAGTATTGCTGTGTTCCGGCGTGAAGGTCACTGTAGCTGGTGAAATCACCGGACACAAAGACTTAATATCTAATGTCTGAAGGGTCGGCAACGCGGTAATGATTCTTCTGGTGTTGCTAACGTCTATAGGCTGCGGTGACTGCTTAGCATCAGATGGACCGCACCCTTGCTTGCCACCTTGGTAGTATAAAAAAGTACCTTTAATTAATCATAGTAGTATTACCATACATTACGCATCAGGGTTCAGCTAGTTTTTATTTCGAAAAATATATGAAATCCTTGGCGATGGAACAAATAATAAATTATTCGGCTCATGTAACCAAACAAGTGTTACAAAAATATCTAGTTGCAAATCTTTCTAATACAACATGGTTAACTTTTGAATATTGTTCATGTTGATGAAAAGATTATATTTTTTCAAAAACCAATGTGTACAAGCCTGAGGTACAAGCAAACATTATAATGTAGATCTGTGTTAAAAATCACGTAGAAGGTGAAATACATATTTTGGCAATACGTGCTTTTTTGAAAATAAAAACCAAAGCAGCAATATTCCTTTAAAAGTGATAACTTAATCCAACCCCGAAAATAAACTAGAATACCAGAAAAAGTTGGTAACCCTAAGTCAAAACATGCCACACCAGCGCTGCGCACAGTGGGCGTTAAAACAAGCTTCTCTTTCATAAGATTTTTGATAATGTATTTCTTGTGGTTTTTAAATACAAACAACCGTATTCATAATCATAACGATATAAGATCAGTGCGTTCGATTACCTCAATACGTACTTACTGAAAAGACTTTTGAAATAAAATAAATAAATAATTCGCAACCTTTAAGAGATTTTAGGGATGCACTAGGGGTTAGAGGACTTACCATGGATAAAATTTTGTCCCACAGTTCATTGCATTCAAGGTTTAATGAACTGGTCAATTTTCATTTATGAAACTTACTTTGTTGCTTCAGAGGCGCAGGGAAACCGCTTGCTTTAGAAACTGAAGAACCCCGGGCTCTTCTTTACACTTGGCTAAATGCGACAAAACGAAAAGCGCGAAGTAAGTAATTTATTATTGGTTTGGACAATACAGGCCGATTGTCTGAAAATAAGATGAAAATGAAATGACGATGTGTAAAGGACGAAGTTTTCTTGCATGAAATTATTATACAATATGCGTTGTTACTGATTGTTGAAAACCTATAAACAATCTATACCTAAGTACTAAATACGTGCAAGCGATGCTGCGGGATAAAGCTCGTAGGTACACAATACAATCATCTATCTCGATTACCAATGCTAATTCTACACTACTAGTCACTCAATGTTATTTTTCACAAGACGTGTGATTAAACTAGAGAACACCAGTGTGCCATCTGGCGTTGTTGTACGGATTAGATATTGGTATCAGAATCAGTCCAGCAATGTCAGGTGGGACAACTCCTTGTCAGAAGAATATAAACTAACGTGTGGTGTGAGGCAAGGTGGGCTGACTTCTCCCGATCTGTCTAATCTATATATGATTTATTTAATCGAGGAGTTGAGTGGGGTACCGGTGGGGCTCAGGTTGGGTGACAGATATGTCAACAATCTGAGTTATGCCGATGATATGGTTCTGTTCAGCCCCTCGATTAAGGGTCTCAGAAAGCTTATAACAATCTGTGAAAGGTATGCAATAGACCATGATTTTAATATACAATGCAAAAAAAAAAAAAAATTATGATTTTCAGATCGGCCCCAAAACGTGCCACCAGCAGGTCAAAGTGTCACGGTAGTGGAGAGAGTCAGCTACCTTGGTCACATTCTGTAGTCTGATATGAAAGATGATGCCGAAATTGATCGCCAGCTACGGGCACTCTCGGTGGTGGGAAATAAGATAGCCAGAAGATTTTTTTAAAGCTAATATTCAAACTAAAGTGCATTTATTTGAATCATACTGTCAAAACTTCTACACTTACCAACTCTGGACAAATTATAAAAGGAGGTAATTGGATGGTATTCGTGTGCAATATAATAACATTTTCATGCAGTATAATATAATAACATTTATATAATAACATTTTCATGCAATATAATAACATTTGCAGTGCCTGTAGTATGTTGACGGAGGCACGTCTGGACACGTTCAATGCCATTCAGAGAAGCTGAATTGCTTCATATAATAATATGGCCAGGGTTGATCAGTGTAGAAACGGTATTATTATTAAACCGATTGTCTACTGAATGATGAATATGTGAGACGTTGGCGTGAAATAGCTTAAAATTCTTTTTTTTTACTGGAATGTGTGTTTTTTTGTTAAGTTTGGTTATTATTTATTTATTCTGTTTGGTTTCTTCCTTATTTTTGTCAAAGTGTCTTTGTATATATTTTTTTTATGGATCAAAGGTTTGAAATAAACGTTATTTTTTATAAAATACTTTGGTTTAACTAATACTACGCTTTTGTAGTTTTTTTTTCTGTCTAAATTGTTCTTATTGTGATTGTTTATCGTAAAGATTATATAATTAAATAATACCTGGAAATTGTTTTGGCGTTAAGAATAAATCAGTAAAATATTTCTTTTTATATTTCGAACAACTTCTGGATTATTTATTTGCATTTCAAAGTTCTTATGGGAGTTTACCATTATTCAGAAGGATTAGTCAAATCCTTGTGACTGAGATGCAAAGCGAACTTGTTTTTTATAAAGTACCTACTGGGTATTATTTTATACCACCTAAATCAACATAATAACAACGACATCTATAATACCTCAATAGCAGCATGTGATATTTGTAAAAGGGTTAAGGTTGAAACTCCGACGGTTTTGTTACCATAACCGTGACCAACAAGATTCAACTTTACAATTCAAACATAAAAAAAGGTGAAACAAATTATATTTTGATATATGTATTTGGAATGTACTTACATTCAATGTTGTTTAGTTAAAAATAAAACTTGTTATTACTAAATAATTAGATGTTATGGTAATTTTAACAAAACCGTGTATTTGAACTACATAAAATATATATCATTTTTCAAAAAAATTAAGCTAGAGAACCTTATTTTATGCCCACTGTGCATCGATGACAGCAGTCGCGTGCAGCGAGTCGCTAAAACGTGCAGCAGCATTGATGCGGTTGCTAAAACGCACGACTCCGATACAGCGATCGAGCGCAAGGAGTCGCTAAATGGTCGCTAAAGAGTTGCTAAAACGCGATGCAGTTGCCAAATTGCCAGTCGTGGCAGCTAGAAAACGCTAGTGGGCGGAGGCCCTAAGAGAATTTTTATGGAATTTTAATTTAAAAAAAGACATTAAATAATAAAAATTAATAATGAGTGTGACCTCCTCTTGCAGCAATTACGGCATGTGCTCATCTTGGCATGCTTTCCACTAGACTTTTGATGGTGTCCTGTGAAATGTGTTCCCACTCAGCCGAGATCACACGTTTCAGCTCCCTGATGTTTTGTGGAGGTGGTTGGACAGATCGTACTCGCCTTTTTAGGAGGTCCCAGACGAGCTCAATGGGGTTAAGGTCGGGACTCTGCGCTGGCCAAACCAAACGACGAATACCGACCTCTTGCATATAAGCATCTACAGCGCCAGAACGGTGGGCCCTAGCATTATCGTCCATGTAAATGGCATCATTACCAATTACAGCCAGTGCGCGATGTGCATGTTGACAAATGATTTCTGTTATGTACCTTTGCGCATTTAGTGAGCCATTTTCAATGAGTATTATCTCAGTACGATAGCTAGAACTTACGCCCGCCCAAAACATAACGGACCCCCCACCATAAGGTGTGATTTCTTCAAAACACACGTCGGCATAGCGTTCTCCTGGTCTTCGTAACACTCGCCGACGTCGGTCCTCACCATGCAGACAAATTCGAGCCTCATCCGAGAAGAGTACGTTACTCCAGTTACGTAGTGTCCAAGATAGGCAATTTCTAGCGAACCCCAATCGAGCAATGCGGTGCTCACGGAGTAACTCAGGGGCACGCGCTGGTCGTCGACTGCGTGTATCAGCTGCTAAAAGCCTCCTCCTCGCAGTACATAGGCTAACTTGCGTTCCTCGCACCTCTTCGAGGTTTCTTTTGAGGTCTATGTAACTGCATTTGCGGTTCCGCAGCGTCTGAGTCACTAAAAAGCGGTCGTCTCGTGGTTGTGTGCAACGTTTTCTCCCAGAACTTTGCCTTCTCTGAACGGAACCTGTCTCTTGGTATCGAGTCCAGGTTCTTTGGACGGTTGAACGCCTCACGTTTAACCGCTGTGAGACGTAACACTGGCTACACCCCTCTTCCAGCAGCGCTATAATTTTACTAGCTCTTATTGCTTTTTCTGCCATTGCAATAGACACAAAGATATTTGTTTTAAGTCACAAAAAGGCAGGATTATACGCCAAACATAAATTATTCTACTAAAAAAAAACAAGAAGTTAATTTTAGTTACCATATAACCTTTTACCCGAAAACCCGCGAAAAGTAAGTAAAAATTCACAAACTGAAAAAGGGATTATTATTTTAAAAAACAAAGGTTTCGAATTTGGTATGAACTTTTTTTCATACGCAGACTGTTTATTATGTGCCAGTAACATACATAGTTAGGCATACATACTAAAACCTCCTTAGAACTAAATTATTACCAATAATATAGAAAAATCAAAACCGCCCGTTTTTTTACAAAGGAGTGTATATACAATATTTACTATAATTATGGTGGTTATATCGATGGCTTACACACAATAAGTTTTTTTTTAATTCTACTCATCTTTTACTACACTTCGATTTTTGTCACCTTTTTGTTTTAAATATTTAATAAATTAATCTAATCCATTCAACGCAAGATAGAAAAATGCAATATTTTATTCCTTAGAATAAATTAAAAGGTTAAAAATCCTACTTTAATGACCACACACATAAAAGGTCCCCGCAATTCCCATGGTATTTATGCAAAAATATCACTTATGGGAACAAAACTAAACGATCCCATACCTTGAGATATATAGGAAATAATTAATCAAAATAAAAATCTTCTAATACTTTTAAGTATCACGATATTTACCTAATCCGTCATACTTATCATAATGATCGTGTAGCCCTAATATCTATAAACTAAAAATGTATTTTGAATACAATATAATAAAATTGAAATTCGCAAATCAATGGTGAAACGAAATATTAAATAAAAATGGTCTTTATTTAAATGCTGTAAAGATTTTTTTGAATTTATGCAAAAATAAGGGTAG
This sequence comes from Furcula furcula, assembly GCA_911728495.1. Taxonomy (NCBI): domain Eukaryota; kingdom Metazoa; phylum Arthropoda; class Insecta; order Lepidoptera; family Notodontidae; genus Furcula; species Furcula furcula. The sequence goes on along the minus strand of OU452267.1, from coordinate 12,083,899 downwards.
TATAATTTGCATACTTTCGCGACACCGCGGGCGTCGGATATACCATTCAATCAAGTGTTCTGAGAAAATAAGGGATGACAAATAAAATGCCGTCACATAACATAATTCCCGCCCTTATTCTGGGATACTTAAGGTTTATGATATTTATTTTTAGCAACATGATATTCATTTTTTGATATTCAGTAATGACGCGTACTGAATCGCTAAACAGGTTTTGTCTATTTAGTAAACGATGCGCGATCTCCTTTTTATTTCTTCAATAATAAATGATAGTCTGTTGTCTAGGGTCACGAATGCAAATGGTTATACGTGAGAAAAAAGTACCGGGCAGGATATTTTTTCTCAAGACCATGTTTTCGACTTCTTATACGCAAGAAAGAAATATCCGAAAGAGTAGTTATTATAATTCTATGTATTGAAATACGTCCACTGCTGAATAAAGGCCAGTCCCTTAGAAGGGAGGGGTTGCCATAATCCTCACGCTTGGCAAGCGTATTGGGGATCGCAGTATAGGTGGTAGGACTCCAATAGAAATATACTGCTGCCCGTCTTCTTGTTTTCCCTTAGTCACCTCTTAGAACACCCAACCGGAGGAGATGGGAGGGTGCTAATCTTACCCAGACACCCCACGGGTAGCACAATAGTAACAGAGAAGTAGGTAAAATTATAATATCCTATAGAAAAGAAGACGGGCAGCAGCGTCTTTCTATTGGATTACCTACCACCTATACTGCGATCCGCAAGACGTCTGCCTAGCGTGGGGATTATGGCAAAGCCTTCCTTATAGGAGGAGGCCTTAGTCCATCAGTGGACGTCTTAGGCTACTGCTGCTGATGATGGCGATAATTTCCCTAGGATAGTCCACACACAATTATCTGATACCAAACGAGTAAACTAGTGCGCGGGTGCTGCTTGGATCCGACTACTATCCCTTTGGCCTTTTAGTTTGTTGTAATTTTGTTGTATTTTTTTTTCTATTGTCTCTTGTTTTATCTTTCGAACGGCTGTACACACTATCGCTGATGTTGATCCAATTGTAACAAGACAAATAATGTTTAAAAAATGTGAAAAAATGACAAGCCCGCTGAGTTACTTGCCGGATCTTCTCAGTTGAGGCCACGTTGTGATCCAGTGGTAGCTTTTAAAAAAATGACCATTCACACGTGCTAGCGTTAAGCCATAAATATTTTTGACTTTGACTTTGACTACGACTATGGTAACCAGACAACTGAAACAAATACTTACTTTTTTTGTAAATTCCTACTTATACATCTAAATAATAACCAGGTGAGTTAAAATCGAACCCACGACCTTTTGGGTAGCGGCCAGGGTGCCTAACCACTAGACCAACGGGCCCGTTATAATAATATAACAAAAACAATTCAATGACCAAACTTAAATAAATAAAAAAATATTCTCTACGCGTATGACAAAAAAATCCAATTGACCTGTGAATATTAAACAAATTAAAAAAGCGGTAACAGCTCAGTGGGCGAGCGGTGCGCAGGTTCGAAACCCGGCTCGCACCTCAGATTCCTTCAATTAATCATGTGCGTATCGTCTTTGTGCGATTGTTACTAGCTTTCGGTGAACGAAAACATCGTGAGGAAACCTGCATGTCTGAGAAAGCCTAACTAGCTTTCGAATGACGTGTGAAGACCGCCGACCCGCACTTGGCCAGCGTGGTGGACTATGGCCCCCTCATCAAGAGGGCCCGTGCCCAACAGTGGGACATAAACAAGGACTAGTATTATTATTTAATTTAATAAGCTAATAGTTATAGTATAGCTGAAATTACACATTACTTAATTGCGTAATTATTTTCGCTATAAAGAATTTCCGTTACGTTTACGTTTTACGGTTGCAAATAATTTCCTAATACAGCAACTAATCATTTATTCAATAAAATATAGTATTAACCTTTACGAGTACTAAGAGTTCGTTAAAACTGGCTAATGAAGAATACTTGAATAGCTAAGTTGCAAGTTTAAGTATTATCGTGTAATTAACACCGCCACTTATTTATTAGCAGCTGTTGGCATGTGTAAGGAAAAACGTGTTTAATTTACGATAAAAAACAGAGACGTAGTTATAAAAATGTAAAACTTTTCATAGAGAATATAGTATATTGATACTTGTGTTTAGTTTTTTCGAAAAAGGAACTGTGTACTCTATACTTATAATAAAACTGTAACAGGTCCAATTCTGTACATTGAAGAATTATGTTTGGAGGGCATTCTATAACCGATACTAAAGCCAAAAATGTATTTTTTTTTATTTTTGTCTGTCTGTCCGTCTGTCTGTCTGTCTGTCTGTCTGTCTGTCTGTCAGTCTGTCTGTCTGTCTGTCTGTCTGTATCTCGGCTGAGCATCACGCCGAAACTACTGGATGGATTGAAACGAAACTTGGCATGATTTGAGTTAATACTCCGAGGTAGGACATAGGATACTTTTTATCCAGACATTCGGCACGGTTCCCTTGGGAGAGGGGACTAAAGTCAAAATGTGTACTTGGTTATACGCTTGCTCCGATTTTAACAATTTTTCATTATAATTATAACAAATATTTGTAAGGGAATACTCATAGACAGTTGTTAACAATGTTTGGAAATCGATCCGGTTAAGCAACGTTAGGTAAGGTCATTAAATAGATGGGTGACCGTTTAACGCCATTTGAACTAAACGTCTCCGTGCTTCGGAGGGCAAGTACAACGTGGGTCCAAGTTTTTAACCGACTTTAAAAAAGGAGGTTTTGTATTCTATGCGAATGTATATTATTGAAAGTTTATACCAGTAGTTAGCTACTTAAAACACTGCATCACCATCATCATCAGCCGGAAGACGTCCACTGCTGAACATAGACCTCCGCCTTCGAACGCCACAATGAACGACAATTGGCTATTTGCATCCACCGGTTGCCTGCGACGCGCACAATGTCGTCTGTCCACCTAGTGGGAGGCCTGCCTACGCTGCGTCTTCCGGTTCGTGCTCGCCACTCGAGAACCTTTATTCCCCAACGGTTATTGCTACGGTTAACGGTTAACACTGTATGTTTTCCTATCTATACTTATAATAAAACTGTAACAGGTCCAATTCTGTACATTGAAGATATTTACTTATAATAAAACTGTAACAGGTCCAATTCTGTACATTGAAGATATTTACTTATAATAAAACTGTAACAGGTCCAATTCTGTACATTGAAGATATTTACTTATAATAAAACTGTAACAGGTCCAATTCTGTACATTGAAGATATTTACTTATAATAAAACTGTAACAGGTCCAATTCTGTACATTGAAGATATTTACTTATAATAAAACTGTAACAGGTCCAATTCTGTACATTGAAGATATTTACTTATAATAAAACTGTAACAGGTCCAATTCTGTACATTGAAGATATTTACTTATAATACAACTGTAACAGGTCCAATTCTGTATGTTGAAGATATTTTGAAAATTATGTTTGAAGGGCATTCTATAACCGATACTAAAGCCAAAAATATATACTTTTTTTATTTTTGTCTGTCTGTCTGTATCTCGGCTGAGCATCACGCCGAAACTACTGGATGGATTGAAATGAAACTTGGCATGATTTGAGTTAATTCTCAGAGGTAGAACATAGGATACTTTTTATCCCGACATTCGGCACGGTTCCCTTGGGAGAGGGGACTAAAGTCAAAATGTGTACTTGGTTATACGCTTGCTCCGATTTTAACAATTTTTCATTATAATTATAATAAATATTTGTAAGGGCACACTCATAGACAGTTGTTAACAATGTTTGGAAATCGATCAGGTTAAGCAACGTTAGGTAAGGTAATTAAATAGATGGGTGACCGTTTAACGCCATTTGAACTAAACGTCTCCGTGCTTCGGAGGGCAAGTACAAAGCGGGTCCATGTTTTTAACCGAATTTAAAAAGGAGGTTTTGTATTCTATGCAAATGTATATTATTATTGAAAGTTTAGTTAACGTAAACCCAGCGCGGGCGGAGTTGCGTGGGTCAGCTAGTAAAATAATATAAATACATGTGTATAATGTCTTATGCACATTATAACCAAATGTAAATACACTCCCATCCACATAAAGTAGTTAATAATAAGTAGGTACTTTAAAGGCAAATAACAATTCAAGTTTAAACTATACTATTTAAGACAGTTACTGCATTAAACGTCTCCTGCGCCTAATTGCGACGATATTACTATTCAACTTCATTTGCATAACTGACATTTGCTATGTCTTGTATTAGGTCAGTAACTTGCTCTGCAGTTACCATCGATTTACTATATCACTAGATAAACATTCATTAAAATGTGGTCACGGGGATCGAGGACTTATCTGTGCTGGTGGCGGAAACGTGAATTAACGGTTTTACTATGATAATGACGTGTAGTTTGACAGTTTCATATAGACAGTAGCGACACGCCTATCGGCAAAAATAATTTTGTCAGCCTGTGGCTTGAAAAGAAATAGCGACACAAGGGCCACTTTTCGGACCGTAACAGCTAAACTATTAATATCAATGGCAGTTACCGACTAACCTCTTCTTTCCTTCGACTTAGAATGGTAACGATACCACGGTAATCTCCATGTATGTATGGACCTATGACTCGCGGGGTGTCCGGGTAAGAATAGCGCCCTCCCATCTCTTTCTCGGTGTCCGTAAGAAGGGAAAACAAGAAGCAGCGGCAGCAGCGTCTTTCTATTATATAACCTACCTACTGCGATTCCCAAGACGCCTGCCAAACGTGGGGATTATCGCAGTCCCTCTCTTCTAAGAGGGAGTCCTTTGTTTAGCAGTGGACGTCTATCGGTTGCTGATGATGATGACGATTCCCATATACCTAACTCATCATCATCATCAGCAAAAACGTCCACTGCTGAACAAAGGCCTTATAAACCCAACTACGTAACTGAAACTATAATGGACCGTATACATCGAGTTGACAGGACGTGCTAGCTTGTCCGATCTCCGAAGGCGGCTACTTTCTCAGAGTTAATATTGTCAGGCTATAATTATAACGCTCTCCGCAAGCGATGGTCAAGCAAACCCGTTTCTTGTGACGTAATTAAATCAATAAAATTATACTAGTCGGTGCTTTAGCCGTAGGTGACAAGCGACCTGTAGGCCCGATATGCGGGCAAAATCTTTAATAAGAAAATTTTGATCTTCAAGAGCGAAGCGTTATTTTCTATACAACAATGTCGTTTCTATGTGGAATACAACATCATAGTCAAACTCAAATTAATCTGTCATGATTTGCATACAGTGCTGAGAATGCTGGCCCTCTAGATAAACATTCTACAAGCGTTAACGCGAATAGAAAGTATAAATATTATGAGAATGGCATAGAAAGATCACGCGATACTCTGTAGAAAATTGACACCGTTAGCGAATGAAGAAATAGAATCCCTATGAAGCGATTGTATCTGGTCTAGGCTCCCAGCCGACAACACGTGATCGCTCGCCGTGAAGTGAAGACGGCAGGTGACCTAGTGTGAACGAGCCATGTTGTTGTATCAACCACTGAGTTACCACGAATGATTTCTGGGTTTTAGTTTGAAAAGTAATTAAGTACTCACATCAACACCACCGTTGTTCCATGGGGGCAGCGCGTAGTGGGAGGGGTCATGATGTCCCCCTCCCATGTGTTCCGCCATCACAGACATCCAGTGCACTAGACCCTGGGCCCCGCCGCCGCCTGACGTGCCTGTAACAATATCATACTCTTACAACTACAATTCTATCGCCGGGTACCTTCTTGGTAGGTGGTAGCCTCCGTCTCCGAAGACGCTGGACGTTCGGGGTCTGGACCCTTAGGACGTCCATTGAGTACGGCGGCGACTCCGAGGAGGACGGCGGCGGGGTTGCGGCCCCCGTCCCCGTGAACACCGTGACTGGTTCCAGGGGGCTACAAAGCGCCCCCGGCGGCGGGCTCAAAGGCAAGACACTGAGGGGCCCCTGGTGCAGATCCTACCGGAGAGACATGGGTCCCCTCTCATAGGTTTTAGTGGGTAAGAATCCCACACACCCCGGTCGAACCCCACAGCTCCCGGGGATCTTTCGAAGATTTCCCCCGCGTCAAAAAAAAAATGGTTGTAGCCTTAGTGGCGCAGCGGGAAACGGCTTGCAAACTGAAGGTTGCGGGTTCGAAACCTGCGGGGTAACAACTTTGTGTTGTTGTTCCTTAATGGCTAGGTTAATGAGAAGAGAAGCTCAGTCACACAGCGAGCTAAGGAGATAGCTATGCTCGGAGTTTCATTGCGCACAAAATCCGAAAGATAGCTATGCGCGCGGAGTGCGCGATAAACTCTGGAATGTAGAGATTCGGCAAAAACTAATGACACTGATATAGCTCTCAAAACTTGCAAGTTGAAGTGACAAAAGGCATGACCGATGGGGAAGAAAGGTTCTCGAACCAGAAGATGCAGCGTAGGCAGGCCTTCCACTAGGTGAACAGACGACATTATGCGCATCGCAGGTTAAACTTGTAGATGCAAATAGCCAATTGTCGTTCATTGTGGTGTTCTAAAGAAGGGGGATGCCTATGTTCAGCATTGGACGTCTGCAGGCTTACGATTATAATGATGATGAGGGCAATGCAGACAGTCTGATCATCTGATTGTCTAGAAAGATGATGGGTCGCCTAATCGTAAGCGACTCGTCATCTGAGTTGAGTAATTTCTTTTATGTTTATTGCTTGATGGCACCATGTCGCACAGTAGTCGGCCTCTTGAAACAAAGGCCTACCATCCATAAACACAACGATACATGTATTCCAACAAGCAGTTAGAACAACTTCATCAAGTTTCACTTATTAGACATAAGTTTCTAGATAGAAAGATACATATGACAAGAAACAATATTCCCAATAGGACCAATAAAATATCGTCTTTTTATAGCAAGGTGGCAAGCAAGCATGCCGCATGCTTGCTGGCCACCTGGCCGCCTGATGTTAAGCAGCCCCCGCAGCCTATAGACGCTACCAACACCAGGAGAATCTCTAGCACCTTGATATTAAGTCTTTTGTGTCCAATAATTCTACAGCGCCTTTCAAAGTGTTCCAGACACAGTAATGTTTACACACTGTTGCTTGGCGGCAGACTATCTGACACTGTGTTGGTACCTACTTGGACGGTTCCTTGCACAAGGAACCTACCATCTAGTAAATTTAAAAATCAATATCGTGTTTTTCCTATTAATATTTTATTCCAATAAGACACAGAAACTAATTAATTTGAATGAAAGTTAATGAGTGAAAGAGCATGCTTGGCCATACATCAGCTTATAGCAATGATAAAGTAATCTATTATTATTAAATATTATATATATATAAAATTATTGTATTTTTAAACTCACCAGTTGGCACGGCGGCGGGCTGCGCGACTGCCTGTTCCTGGCCCCCACCTCCCGTAACCCCCCCTCCACTCCAAACGAATGCTGACGATGCACCCGCCTTCTGAAACAACACCAAACATGGCTTAGCAGGTTACTGGAGGTATTCACCTCCTGGTATACGTACCAGTTTTGGTAAAAGAGGTTAGTGAAGGATGCCCTCTTTAAGATGATGCTGTTGACGAGGATACAGCCTAACAAAAACCGATTCTATATTAGAATCTTTAACGATAAATATATCGCTTGTCCGGGCTGTTTTTTTGTCATACTGATCAGCCAGACGGCGTCCACTGCTGAACAAAGACCAAAGAACAAAGACCATCTGTAAGAACACCATAGTTAACGACAGTTGCGGCCACCGGTGTGCGATTTGCACAATGTCATCTTACCTAGTGGGAGGCATGCCTACGCTACGTGTTCCGGTTCGTGGTCACCACATGAGAACCATCGGTTATCGGTTCTTTGAGCAATATGGCCTGTCTCTGTCATTTCTACTTGAAAATCCTTACAACTATGTCAGTAACTGTGGGTTTTCGGCGAACTTCCTCATTCCGGATTCTGTCGCGCAAGGAAATTCGGAGCATATCTCTATTGACGTCTGATGCCTATTATAGGCTTAATAGAATGGACAGAAATTCGTATGTACTAGATCTAATTTTGTACTCCATTTAAGATGATTAGATGTATCGGATTGGACGGACTGTTTTTTGGTGTTCTATAATACCCCGTGTATTAAAATCAAAATGGAACAGTGTGCAGCCAATCCAGTTCGAATTTTAATAAAATATTATTTACTATAAAACTTCCAAGTGGAAAGACTGATTGAGCAAAGAGTTTACTTAGGCGTTATGAATTTTATTTACGAAAATTATTATGGCTTAGGGGTGATTAATAAGGCAATAGTCTACATATTCACTAAAGGCCTGTTCATCAGATTAACTTACATTGATAACGTTTTATAGTCATGAATTACCTCATCAGGTGACTCTGTAACTCTATCACCATTGTTTTCATCATCAGAAGTGTCCAACCCAAATCCGTTTGAAAACAACATATTCCTTTGATACAAGGAATAGCAATCTGCTACATTCCTCCTTCTTTTACCGAGACTAGCCAAGAAATTCTTGTATAACTGTGTTGGCAACAAAAATGGCGTATTTTGAAAACCATCCTTAAAGCTCAAATTCTGATTCCTAAACGGATTACTAAAATCTATTTCAGGAAGAAACTCTTTCTTGATGAAATCAGCTACTGGGTTTAATGATAGTGTATTCTCTGTGTAATCAAGAGCTGATGCTGTCTCTTCATTAGGACCATTGTTCTCTACGTCACTAGCCTCGGAATTGCCATCACTGGAATTATTGCTATCAACTTGATCCATTTTGTTGTCGTCAGCGTTAAAGTCTTCAAACTCCCTTTTCATTTGCAGGTTCATTGGGTTAGTGAATAAGTTCGTGTTTGACAACGTCACTGACATTATTGGCACTGTTTCACTTATAAAGACTATTACACTATTGTCTAATATATATTTTTAGAAATAAAAATAAATATATCTTCGTAATTATGTAGGTAATTATAGGAACTATCGTTGGGTAGGAGGTGCCTGGACCAAAACTAGATTTAAATTTTAATTTTGTTATTTCATCACCCGTTTCGCGCGTTAGTTTTAAATTTGCTTTAAATGATACCATAATTATTAATTCAATTTTGTTAGTATTTTTAAATGCTTAGTTAAATCTTTGTTTATTTGTAATTAATATTATTTAATTTAAAATGTGTTACAGCCACTGCTTATTATTGAAGTTCCTAGTATTTAATCCACACAAACGCCAGCGGCAACTTTGGTTGCCAGGCTTAGTTATGCCCTTGGTCTTAAATAACCTGCACTCACAATTAATTACTATTTAATTAATTTCTATCATTCTTAATTCATGTTGTCTAATTTGATCTATTTAGTTACATTCATTCCATTTTCACTCAGATTCTAACAAGACTTACCTATTCCTATTTGACATGATATAAGACCGCATTTCTAGGACCCCTTACTTTTTGCTTTTTAACGAATAATAAAACTAAATAATAAAATATAATGTATTCTTAGAAGATTACAATATTAATAGCAATGCTAGGATATGAAATATTATACTAAAATAGGTACCAGCATTTAAATCAATAGACCTAGACTAGTTATTTATGAATCTAGGCCGCGGAAGTAAAAATATGGATGAACTCTCATATTTTAAGGTAGGACTTATAGGGTTGCCTCCAAAGAAGAAACATTATTTTGGATTTTAACTATCTATAATAAAATTTAGTATCGAGGGGAGCAAAACTTTTTCCTTATGGTAAGCAGTTGCACATAGATAGTCGCATTAAAGTCGTACTCGGTAAAGTATTTTGAGTACAGCAATTTTTCAAGCCTACAGTTCAACCATGCCTATGACACCATAACAACGTTTACGCACTGCTGCTTTGCATCAAAATATCTGACACCGCTATGGTACCTATATAAACGGTTTCTTATAAGAGAGACCTACCACATAGTAAGACACCACACATACACGTTGAAATTTTTGAAATGGATTGCCTTTGTCTTTGAATTCGATGCAACAAATTTATAATATCAGTCGAAGTCACAATCATAGGCAGCCATACTTCAATTATGATTGTCAGACTGAGGCAAATTCATTGTTAAAGTTAACGTATTACAAGGCATAACCTTGAGTCGTAATAGTTCAAATAACTACTGAGTTGTTTTTCTTTTGACATAACGTTAGTTCCGTTAAATTTTCTTCAATGACGAAGTAAAGCTTTCCATTTACATGGTATTTTAACGTAACAAGAGGAACCTACATATGTAATACCACTACTTTTGAAAAAAAAATAGCTTTATGATCTGGTGGTAACATGAAACAAAGATGATTGATTTAGAGTTTCCATGAGATTGACAAATCATCACAATGACTTAGTTAAAGAAAAAACTATCGTTGTGCCACCCCTGACAAGGCAACCTAAAAACCTAGTTTCTATGTTGTAGGAAACGGGTATCAAAAGCAACCTAAGGGTCGGCCTAACTTAAATAAGAGCCTTTTTACACTACAATTTCTTTGGTAGAGTTAGCTTAATTCAGTAAATGTATGCATATTTAATTAATAAACTGTTGAAGCTGTACGTAAATGTTTAGCTTTGTGGACTAGCTGCTGCACTCAGAGTCCGAGTTCCATCCCATTTGACCAATCTTGTGTTAGAGTTGTTCAAGCAATCCCTAAACCTCTGACTTGGCTCTTTGACTGCTGGCTAGATGGCAAGAAATATGACAGACTTAAGGCATGCCCTCCTAAGCCCGGAAACGTTCATATCAAATTCTTCTAAACGGTCAGCAATTGTCTGACGATGCTTAACTAACTGATCGATGGGGATGATGACTGGTTAAAAAAAAATTGAAACTAGTCTGTCAGTTACATTATCAAAAAATATTGGATACCTATTTTTTTTCTCAAATAAATAGAAATTGCCAAAGAGCGTCAAAGTGTGAGGGCTCGCAAGATTACGTCTCAGTACAAAATTGTATACAGGCGTGACGTCGCGCGGAATTTCAACGCACTACAACTACGGAAATTATTGTTTAATTGACAACAAAAATATCGGGGCAATATTTTTCGATGGTCTAAATGATGGACTAAATAGATTATTTTAGTCATTTAGCCTATTTGCTGAACAGTGGTTCCATCCAGCTTTGAGCACCTGTCTATGATTTTATACTGATTGTATTGAACTTTACACTTAATGATGAGATCTGTTTTTATTTGAGTTTTTAGTTTACAGTTCCAGTGGTTATTCAAATAAAACCTTGCATTTAAAAAAGGTTAATTACAGACTTCTGTGGAAACGTTTTTGTGTCTTTATCCTTGACACGTCTGCAAATTATGTTTCGTAAATTGCGATATGCATCACTATGAAAAGCCAGACACAAATAAATTTTAGTATAAGTATTTATTTTAAACTATTTTTCTAGTAATAATGAAATAGTAGTGTATTATGTTTGGCTTTATAAGATAGGTTTCGACCAACAGAATATGTAATTGTGACATTGTTACAGCTAATTATTAACTAAAAAACATAACTTGCAATATAACTGAACAAAATGAAATAAGGGAGGGATGTTTTATGAAAAAACAAAATATGAACACCATTTTTACTAAATACCACAAACAATAAAACAGTAATAGATTAACAAAAAGAAAACACAAATTTCTGCATGCAATATGAGTGTCATTTTTCAATAAATAAAAAAAAAACTGATAAGTTAAACTCCCGAATATAACAACACCAGCCTTTGTTCTCTATAAAATATGGCATAAAATTAAGTCAACAACTCTTCAGTATTATAATCGACAGGTACCTATTTATCATCGAATGGCTGGTGTCATGATAATCGATACATCTAACTCGAAAGCGAATTATTTATAATCGCACAAAATGCCGCGATTTTTTTTCCCTCGCGACACGCAACCGTGACATTATCGCGCTATCTTCACACACAGACAGTTGAAACACACAAACACACTCATTAACGGGAACACATTTACATCACTAATGCGCGACGAAGCACGTGTTCGCTTATTAACAACACAACTTTTAATAAACAGTAATTAATCCGCCCTTACACCACGGTCACTAAACATTCTTTTGGCGCGAACGCCTTCCTCAATTATTTTTTTGTTTCGCGCGCTTCTTTTTGTTATTTTTTTAAATATTTTTTTATGCTGCGAAACGGGTGAGGAATGCTTTTGAATCTCGAACCGCCGGCATATCCGATCGGTAATCGATTAAAGTGTTCTATTATTGTTTTCAATTTCAAAAAGCTAGCATTTTTTCCTTTAAAATATTTTGAAATTCTTATAAGAACGAGCAGTCTTTACCGCGAGGTATTCGCTATGGAACTCTTCCCGTGAGGTTGCTGCAAGGAAAAGCATTTTTCCAACACATGGATAGTTTTCTTCGGTTTCAATCGTGTGTGGTGTGCATGTGCACAAAAATGCACTTGTGAGCGTTCAACTTGAGGCGGCGGGCATGAGTGTGAGTGAGATAGCGCTTTAGTGTGCGTATTTTATGACTCTGAGTGCATCCCTTTCGAGCTGCATGCAATTTATATGTGTGCATTTTATTTTTTTTCTAAACGCCGCGTCTTTGTGTGTATGTGGCCAGTATGTACTTGTATGGGTGCACTGTTTTTTTGAAAACATATACGTGATTGTAGGCCTTATTTTTTAGCTTTTAGAGGTGAATTTGGCGTGAGAGTAAGAAATGTATTTTTCAGTTTTATATCGGCGATATGAGAATCGCGGATAGCAAAGAAAATGTAAGGGGAGTAAAAAAAACGAATGCATCGTACGTTTTCAGGTAGACACATTTTTCTTTAACCCATTTATAAGGTAGTGTGTGTGTGCGCTTGCATCTAGTGGGTGTATGGGCGCCACAAAGGGTTGAGAGGGGGGTGAACATATAAAAATGATAACGCATCGCAAGACGGCAGCTTTTATGGTTTTACTTTATTTTTAATGTTTTTTTTTATTGGAGCGACGAGTCGACGGGATATTTTTCATGATGCCCACCTAAAATTTATGTGTTCTTTAATACTCGTAATTTCGTATAAATAATAGTGATTCTGTAGGTTAAAATGAGTAACGTCAAAGTATATTTAATAATTAAGCAAGGTTAACTACGGAGAATCATATTCGTGAATACTTACTGCCTATAATTATTTTGTGCTTATAGACAGCTGCATCTCACTGTAGCTCGTCACCCGACACATTAGTTATTAAGTCTCTTGTGTCCGATAATTATTATTATACTTTCATATCATATAAGAAATTAACATCAATTATTTGTGGTAACAGGTGATTCCCAAAAAAAAGTATGCCCCAGGTGAGGATCGAACTCACGACCTTAAGATTATGAGACTTACGCGCTGCCTACTGCGCCACTGAGGCCTGTGGCTATTAGTCTGTAAACACCTAACGTATTCTTCTCCTAAGTCAGGAAATTTCACCAGCTACAGTGCCCTTCACACCGGAACACAGCAATTCTTACACATGCCTGCTTGGTGGCAGAATATCTGACCACGCGAAGGTCCCTTACCTCCCACAAGGGATTTACCAACTAGTATACTGGGAAGTCCCACTACATTATAGTATAGTAGTAGTATAGTGGGTAGTACTGGGGTGGGGTGGGAAGACCGATTTAGGGCTTTTGAGATACTTTTTGTAATAAACTGATATGTACCCTTTTTAATATAAATTAAAAAAAATAAAAAGTATGTGTCATTTAACTAAAAACATTTTATCATCATCGTCGTCGGCAACCGAAAGACGTCTACTGCTGAACATAGGCCTCCCCCTTAGAAGGGAGGGGTTGCAATAATCCCCACGCTTGGCAGGCGTCTCTGGGATCGCAGTACATACAGTACGCAGTAGGTACTATGCTAATAGAAGGACGCTGCTGCCCGTCTTCTTGTTTTCACTTAGTCGCCTCTTATAGATAATTAACTAGGAGATGGGAGGGTGCCCAAAGCGTGTTCATTCTGCCGAGATGAGAATGTTAAGATGGATGTGTGGAGTGACGCGAATGGATAAGGTGAGGAATGTGTATGTAAGAGGAAGTATGAAAGTAGCGCCTGTCACCGATAAAATTCGGAGTCGGAGGCTATCTTGGTTTGGGCATGTATTGAGGAGAGAGGAGACGCATGTCACGAGAAGAATGATGAGCTTGAATGTGGATGGATATAGAGCGCGCGGAAGGCCGAAGAAGAGATGGATGGATTGTATTCAGTATTACGAATGATATGAAAGTAGCTGGAGTGAGTGTGGAAATGACTGCAAATAGAGATGAATGGAAGGATAAAACATATTGCGCCGACCCCAGTTGATGGGATAAGGTAAGGAGAATGATGATGATAAGATGGGAGGGTGCCATTATTACCCGGGCACCCCACGGGAAAAAATATTTAACTATATTTATTTAATCTCTTTGCATTTAACGAGTCAACAGTGCCAGCCCCCGGTGGCGGGCTCAAAGGCAAGGCACTGAGGGGCTCCAGGTGTGGATCCCACCGAAGAGCCCGGGGGTCCCCTCTCATGTGCCCACATACCGCGTTTGAGCTCCACAGCTCCCTTTGAAGGTTCATCATCATTAGCATCCGATATACGTCCACTGCTTAACAAAGGCCTCCCCCTTTTAGAAGGGACGGGTTGCCATAATCCCCACGCTTGGCAGGCGGCTTGGGGATCGCAGTATAGGTGGAAGATAAATCCAAAAGAAAGACGCTGCTGCCCGTCTTCCTGTTTTCGCTTAGTCGCCTCTTACGACACCCAACGAGAGGAGATGGGGGGATACAATTCTAACCTGGCATCCCACGGGTGAAGGTTACCCCCGCGAAAAAGATAATTGTTACCAGCGCCAAACTAGAACCAATAACACTTCTAACATTATGGAGAGAACCGAAAACAAAGTGATAACCTAATGGTATCTACTTGCTAGTGCTACCATATACATCAAATTTTAATAACCCACAAGATCCAACCCACTCAATTTTCCGTCTATCTGTTTCCAAGTAAAAAATCACCGCATGGAGAGATGTATATACATATATGTAAGTAGGTATATAGGAAAAATATAAAATACGACCACTAAAAAATATATAAAAGCAACAAAAATATGTTATTCTCGAGACTTGTCGGCACACAGGTGAAGTTCGTGTGTGTGCATTACATATTTGAATGTGTGTGTTATAAATGATACAGAAATGAATGGAGTAAGGTTAAAAAATATTGTTAAGAGTTTTTTTATAATAATTTAAGTCGATGCGGGCAAAATGTTTACCTAATGGTAAGCGTAACTACTAGTGTCCTGTGACACTAGTGTCTTATCAACTAAGATATTAGTATCTCTTAAGCTACTAGTGTCCTGTGACACTAGTGTCTTATCAACTAAGATATTAGTATCTCTTAAGCTACTAGTGTCCTGTGACACTAGTGTCTTATTAACTGAGATATTAATATCTCTTAAGCCACTAGTGTCCTGTGACACTAGTGTCTTATCAACTAAGATATTAGTATCTCTTAAGCTACTAGTGTCCTGTGACACTAGTGTCTTATTAACTGAGATATTAGTATCTCTTAAGCTACTAGTGTCCTGTGACACTAGTGTCTTATTAACTAAGATATTAGTATCTCTTAAGCTACTAGTGTCCTGTGACACTAGTGTCTTATCAACTAAGATATTAGTATCTCTTAAGCTACTAGTACTACTTAGAGAGGAGGAAACAGGTGACTGATCCTAGGCACCCACTATATAATCACCACTCTGCATCACCCCGATTAATAAGTCACCATAGTTTTCTCAAGTGTGTACAGCCCCTCAACGGAAGCCCTATAAATGTAAGGCAAAAAATCTGGATGGAAAAGTACCCGCAACAGCTTTATGTTCCCCCTTTAGAAGATCTGCCACCAGGTTTCAAGGAGCCATGGCCTACTTGGAAAAGTTTAAATAGGTTGCGATCCCAGGTTGGTCGATGCAAGTACAACCTAAATGTATGGGGGTACACAAGTTGCACCAATATCAACTGCAAGTGTGGTGTAGCCCAACAGATCATGGCGCATCTTTCCGTCTGCTCCGCGTGTCCAACTACCTGCACTGGGGAGGATTTGCTCCGGGCAAACCAAAGAGCGGTGGATGTAGCTTCTTATTGGGCCGATGAAATTTGATGTTATCATGTCGACACGAAAAGAAGAAGAAGAAGCTACTAGTGTCCTGTGACACTAGTGTCTTATTAACTGAGATATTAGTATCTCGCTACTAGTGTCCTGTGACACTAGTGTCTTATCAACTAAGATATTAGTATCTCTTAAGCTACTAGTGTCCTGTGACACTAGTGTCTTATCAACTAAGATATTAGTATCTCTTAAGCTACTAGTGTCCTGTGACACTAGTGTCTTATCAACTAAGATATTAGTATCTCTTAAGCTACTAGTGTCCTGTGACACTAGTGTCTTATTAACTGAGATATTAGTATCTCTTAAGCTACTAGTGTCCTGTGACACTAGTGTCTTATCAACTGAGATATTAGTATCTCTTAAGCTACTAGTGTCCTGTGACACTAGTGTCTTATCAACTAAGATATTAGTATCTCTTAAGCTACTAGTGTCCTGTGACACTAGTGTCTTATCAACTGAGATATTAGTATCTCTTAAGCTACTAGTGTCCTGTGACACTAGTGTCTTATTAACTGAGATATTAGTATCTCTTAAGCTACTAGTGTCCTGTGACACTAGTGTCTTATTAACTGAGATATTAGTATCTCTTAAGCTACTAGTGTCCTGTGACACTAGTGTCTTATTAACTGAGATATTAGTATCTCTTAAGCTACTAGTGTCCTGTGACACTAGTGTCTTATCAACTGAGATATTAGTATCTCTTAAGCTACTAGTGTCCTGTGACACTAGTGTCTTATCAACTGAGATATTAGTATCTCTTAAGCTACTAGTGTCCTGTGACACTAGTGTCTTATCAACTGAGATATTAGTATCTCTTAAGCTACTAGTGTC
Source organism: Furcula furcula (assembly GCA_911728495.1). Taxonomy (NCBI): domain Eukaryota; kingdom Metazoa; phylum Arthropoda; class Insecta; order Lepidoptera; family Notodontidae; genus Furcula; species Furcula furcula. Next base: position 12,066,893 of record OU452267.1, on the reverse strand, counting down.
CTGTGACACTAGTGTCTTATCAACTGAGATATTAGTATCTCTTAAGCTACTAGTGTCCTGTGACACTAGTGTCTTATCAACTGAGATATTAGTATCTCTTAAGCTACTAGTGTCCTGTGACACTAGTGTCTTATCAACTGAGATATTAGTATCTCAGTGATTTCTCCCACTCCACACTCACATTTTTTACATACTGATATTTTGTATTGCTCTTTTATTTAGTTATTCAGTAACTATTTCCAGAACGACAAAATCACAATAATATATCAATTTATCAGTCAGTAGTATAATTAGGCCAAAGATATATTTTAATCAATATTAAAATTTTTACTTCACTTCATCTCATCATCATTTGCAGCCAAAAGACGTTCACTGCTGAACAAAGGCCTAACTCTTAGAAGGGAGGGGTTGCCATAAGCCCCACGCTTCATAGGCGGCATGGGGATCGCTGTATAGTTGGTAGGTAATCCAATAGAAAGACGCTGCTGCCAGTCTTCTTGTTTTTCCTTAGTCGCCTCTTACGGACACCCAATGGGAGGAGGTGGGTGGGTGCTATTCTTACCCGGACACCCCACGGGTAACTTCACTTAACTTAAAAAAAAGTAATTTACAAAATCATACCAACATAATATAAGCTAGACAAAGGATCATAATATGCAAAATAAATGAGAACAAAAGGCGTCTCCATGCATTCCTCTATGAGTTATTCCTAGACCAAATAGGTAGTGATGTGCATGTGTGCATACACCTTTACGTATGAAACACTAACGTAGATGATAGAAGAAAGCACTAAAACTGGAAACGACTAGTATCTTTACTTATGACCGATGGTAAGCGACGCGCCTGCCTTTAGACAGCTGCTTCACAGAGCCACTCAGCATACAAGACATTTCTCACTTAGTATCTTGAACGCTCTAATACACTGTGTATTATACATCGGCCGTGTCTTGTACGGATATGGGCATATCAGAAACCAAAATACTTTGAACATATCAAAATCCTTGCAGACTCTCGTCTCTAGCAAATCGAGTCTAAAGTCCAATTAATTAATTCACTAGAATAAACTGACATTTGCTAATGTCACTTTGTAAAATAATACTCATGTTCCAATTCTTTAGTGATTCAATCACTTGCTCAAAGTTAATGAGAACATATCTAAAACTAACAATAATTTTCAACCCACCAATTATTTAGTATTATAATTTCTCCAATCAAAACCAAAAGAAGATTCCAGCAAAAACCGTAAAGTATTATCTCAGACATCCCTGTTCACTCACACATGTGCGTGTAGCTTGTGTATATGGTACAGAGAGCCGAACTCATATCGTACTTACGCCCTTATACTGCGAAGCCTTGAGAATACACTTGCTTGCAATATCAGTGCACAGCCCATTCTTTTTAATGTATTTTTAATAACAATGTCCTCCTAGCCCTAGCCGATACAACCATAGCCGCCAATATTCAGAAGATCAGCCGGGAGATATTACACTGCATAAGTGCTCGCGTAAACACAAGTGCTATTTCTATTCTTTCACTGCAGACCGACACGGGGATAGGTCTGGCGCAGGATCGACTTTTCACATGCCAAACGATGGTCCTTTATTCGCCAACACATAAGAATCTATATCTATAAATATCAATGCTATAATCAATGAGACGTGGTCTCTAACGGCTGGCCTTTTAGAGAAGTTCAGAGTCACACAACGAGCCATGGAGAGAACTATGCTCGGAGTTTCTTTGCACGACAGAATACGAAATGTGGAGATTCGCCGAAGAACCCAGGTCACCGACATAGCTCTCAGAATCTGCAAGTTGAAGTGGCAATGGGCAGGCCACATCGCTCGAAGAACCGATAACCGTTGGGGAAGAAAGGTTCTCGAGTGGCGACCACGAACCGGAAGACGCAGCGTTGGCGGGCCTCCCACTAGGTGGACAGACGACATTGTGCGCGTCGCAGGTAACCGGTGGATGCAAATAGCCAATTGTCGTTCATTGTGGCGTTCTAAGGGGGAGGCCTATGTTCAGCAGTGGACGTCTTCCGGCTGATGATGAAATATCAATGCCACTTTTCGTTGTAATTTTATAACTCAAGAACGGGCTCACCTATCCAAACCAAATGTTTAGGCCAAATGTTTAGGCTTTAGACATTTTTTCTAACAAATGAATTCAATAAATGGCGGATCATTTTGTGAATGGGGATTTTGTCAAATTGAACCTTTTTTCAGAATTGAAACTTTTTTCAGTGTTGACAGTAGAAGCATGTTGTTATGTCATTCATGCGGTCATTTCATTGCGTGGACGTGCTTCGATTAAAGCAAACTGTCAGCGATAATTATTGATTTGTGTTTATATTTTTTGTTCAAATGTACTATGTATATAATGTGTGCGTGTACTTTTCTCAGTTTTTTAGCGAGCCGTCGGTGTTTCATATCGTTTACAGGCTTTATCTATACCTATATATATAAAAGAAAGTCGTGTTAGTTACACTATTTATAACTCAAGAACGGCTGAACCGATTTGACTGATAATTGGTGGGGAGGTAGCTAGCTTAGAACTAGGAGACAGACAAAGGATACTTTTTATACCGTGGTCGTTTAGTGGCATTAGGGGTATTTGGTGCAGATCCCACTGGAGGGCCCACGTCTCCCTCTTACGTGGCAATGCGACAGCCAAGATCCCAGATACCATGATTAACGAAGATATATAGAACGAGAGGAGGGTGCAAGAGAGGAGAGAGAGGGGGTGAGGAATAGGGGGAGTTAGGTTGAGCAAGCGGGGAGTGAGGTAAGGTGCAAGGTGAGAGAAGAGAGAGGGGAGTTCAGCGAGGGGACGACGGGGAGAGGAAGAGGGGGAGTGTAACGGGGACCGAAGCGTGAAGGGGAAAGAGACAGAAGAGAGAGCATAGAATTAGATTATTCTTATGAAAGAGAGATGGAGAGAGAAATAAATCAAGGGAGGAGGGAGAAAAGGGGAAAAAAAGCTAATAAAAGCGCGGGCGGAGCTGCGCGGGTCAGCTAGTATGGTATAGATTGGAAAGCATCAATACTATACAAATACTCATGAGTAGTATCAAAAAGATGTATCCTACTCGTAAAAGTATCCAAACAAAAATATAGCAGTAATGGCTAAAAAGAAAGAAGGTTGTTAAAGCAAAAGCAAATTTTAAGTAGGCATTTAGGTAAGTAAATTATTTATTTGATACGATACCTGTCAAAAAGTACTCATCGAGTTAAAGTATCATTCAATATCTACTTTAATACAAAGTATCGAGTACAAAAGTACTTATCGGTATCGAAAGGATAAGTATTCAAAACCACAAGGTATCGATACATCGTATCCCTGCCAATACAGGGACTGCTCTTATAGCAGCACTGGTTACTTTATATACCTCAGGAAAATAATATAAAAAAAATCTTTGCTTAATTTATAGATTTATGCAGCCCTTCAAAACTGCCTGATATCAGCAATGACAATTCGAATCAGGTCGCTAGTAAGTAACAATTATAAGTTTTTAAGCGTTTCGATTGGAAATCAAATACAATATAAATAATTAATATTCTCATCACTGTTGCTTGAAGGCAGAATTACTAACATTGCAGTGATATCGATTTGTTAGCAGATATCATGTCCATGATAAAATAATACACTTTTTCTTACATCGCTATGTTCAATCGTGCTGAAAACGTTTAGTTTCTTATCAGCTATTATCACCGAGCAAGACATTAATATTCGATGTGAAAGTGTTTATGAAATTCAATTCTTAACTTTGTCACGAAACCGAAGGCTTTGGTGTGAAAACATTGGATTCCGTACATGTTTTATACTAAAGTATACTAAAATTATATGTTTCAAACTGTTTAAAAGGTTCTATAAAATATATACTTACGCTATGTTGAAACAAGAAATCCATATCTGTATCTTAGAGACACATGAAATATTTTTTCGCACCTTTATTTTGGATTCACCGAACCAAAAGCGTAGCAGAAGAACAATGTCACTATGGGTGATTTGTAGTAGAAGTATTGTGACGCTATGCCAATAGGCTAGATCACAAAAAAACATTATTTAGTCCGTCATTTAGATCATCAGCAAATATTGGACACGTATTTTTTTCTTTTCTCAATTAAACAAAAAATGACGAAGATATAGTGCGTTACAATTCCGCGTGACCTCACGAGGTCCCACTCCCAAACTTTGACGCTCTATATCTTTGGCAACTTCTATTGATTTGTTAAATAAAAGAATACGTGTCCAATATTTTTTGATAATTTACTGACGGAATAATTAACTAGAATTATTTTTTTTTACCCAGTCATCATTCCCATTGCCATCACCGAATTTTAACAGGGAAAATTACTATCTTTTTGAAGTTTCTTTAAAACAAAACCAAGCTTGAAGAGCTAAGTTAGATTACTGTCAGCTAGATACACTTACGTGGTACACCTATATCTTTAAATATTTATTTTTATTTATTTAACTTTGTGCACTTATAGTACAAGGCGGACTTAATGCCTTAGGCATTTTCTAACAGTCTACCTTAGGGTAGTGCAGAAATATTTTGTAGTAGGTGCCAAATTGTGTGAAATAAAAACTGAAGAACATAAATATATTATACATACATACTAACATATGAATAAAAATACTATATATGAATATTATATAACACAATAAATAGGGCCCAATAAATGTGGCCCGCAATGTATATGGAAAGCCTGGTACGGTCAGAAAACACATAAAATATTCTATGAATTTATTTTAGAACGTTTTTACTGAATTTGCACAACCGAATGATTTTTTTATTCAGCCACGTTTTCTTTTTCTCGGCAGTTCTTTTAGTAGGAGAAATGCAGTACCTACATGAATATGGGAGATTGACATTGATGCAGGGAGATAGAAAAAGGTAGGCTTTTGAGATATGGTGTTTGAGAAGAATGGACGTAATGAATTGGACAGAAATAAAGACGAGAGAGGTAGTTTTAGAAACGGTAAACCAAAGAAGACAGATTTTAAGAATCGTTGAAAATACGAGATTAATAAGAATTTTGGAAGGGAAAAGGGAAGGAGTAGGACCGACGAAGCTGAAAAAGTGGAAGGAGAGGGCATCATACCCAATGATGGCTAAGTTACGTCAGATAAGGTCAGTCTATATGTAGATGGGTGAACGTTTAGTGGTATTTGAACTGGGCACCTCTGTTTTTCGGGGTGTACGTAAAAAGCTAAAAAGTCGGGCTCGGTTATTGTCATCTAGACCGCGGTCGTTAAGCCAAGTTAGAGGCCTGGTTGAACAAACCTGACACCACGTCAAACAACAAACAAACATTGTTTAGTTTTTTCTTACGTTTTTTTTTTTAATTTTATTTTATTTTTCTGTACTAAAAAGATTTTTATAATTTTTTTGTATTTGTTTATTATGCTGACGCTACCAACTATCTCTCTCGCTATAACTTATAGTTTCGGATAATGCATTAGAGAACTTCTTTATGGCCACGGAATATTCTTGTGTATATATTTTATATTTATAGCTTTCTATATGCAACATACTTTAATATTAAATTGATTACTACAAAATCCCTCACGGATTTGTAAGCAAAAATAATTTATTTATGTAACTTAATGGCGAGACATCACCCGTGATGTGTCTAGGTAAGAACACCCCCTATCTAAGTTGACTAAGGGAAAACAAGAAAACGGGCAGCAGCGTCTTTCTATTGATTAGCTACCACCTATACTGCGATCCCAAGACGCCTGCAAAGCGTGTGGATTATGGCAACTCCCTTCTAAGAAGAGGCCTTTTGTTCACCAGTAGACGTGTTTCGCTACTGATGATGATGATGACTGGAAACTTTAGTTGTTAAGTCTCTTGAGCCCAATATTAAAAATTTTAATAGCCCCAGAACCCAGGTCCGCGTGATCAACGTACTCTGCGCTTACTGAAACTCCGAGAAGTTTCATTTGTTTAATTATCGTTATCACCATCACCAGCTGTAAAACGTCCACTGCTGAACATAAGTCCCCCCCCCCCCTTGGGACGCTATAAGAAACGACAGTTGTTTTTTTTTTTTTTGGGAATGATAGACGCTGTTGGCCGCAGATGGCCATTGCAGCTTCACCGGACAATAGGAGGCGAGCGCTTGAAGCGCTCTAGCCTTTACGGCAGAAGTAGCGACGAGCACAAGGGCACCTCAGGGAGGCACGGCCTCGGCTTGGGCTGTCGCTTAAGAGAGGGCTGAGTTTACCACCGGTTCACAACGCGCCCCCACTGAGAAGAACCGGCAAGAAACTCAGTGGGGTGATGCACGTCGTTGCGGTCGCATACGTACGACCCTTCGGCCTCGCCGGCGAGACCGGTGTCTGATAGGACAGTTGGCTTGCGATGCGCAATGACAATGTTGTCTGTCCACCTAGTGGCAGGACTGCCTACGCTGCGCCTTCCGGTTCATTTTCGCCACTCGAGAACCTTTCTATCCTATCCGTTTTCGGTTTTCCAAGCGATGTGGCCTGCCCATTGCCACTTCAACTTGCAGATTCTGAGACTCGTATGACGGTGATTTTAGTTATTTTTTTTGACAGCATTTAAAGGACCATATGGTTAGAAACACAATATACATAAGTTGTCACTCATGAAAGGGAGAAAACATGTCATTAATACATTATTCGGTTTCGACGAATTTTTCAACGAATCTCCTCATTACGGATTTATCGCGCAAAGAAACTCCGAGCATAACTCTCTCCATAGCTGGCTGTGAGACTAAGCTTCTCTAAAAGGCCAGTAGATAAGGACCACATCATTTGTTTAATAATAATTATAAGAAATAATTCAAACTCATCAAACTACTATATAATATTGAACATAAAATTACAGGATATTAAGGATATCACGATTGCAATGTGACGATGTTATGCTGAACGGGACCAGCATTTAAATTAGGTACCTACCTCTATTTTAAACTTTTTCCAGATTTTAGCAGACGATTTTTTTGTTGAAATATGCATTTTGTACACACGGCATCACACCTTTAAGCTAAAGAGGTGAGTGGGCTGACCCCCTTCTTTAAGCTAGTGTTTTTCAACCATAGCTGAACATGGTTAGGCCATCAGGTAGCAACGAGATCAAGCACTAAGTTATTATGGCAGCACGTTCTATCCCACTGCTGGGAAAAGGCCTCCCTTCTTTTCCTCCATCTTGGTCTATTACCCGCCAATCCACAAGGGCATCTAGGCCGTTGCGTCAACTTTTTCGAGGTCTGCGCTTTTTCGCGTCGATGTATCGGGTCTCCAAAATTTCACTCTGTGGGCCCACTGCTCGTCCGACATGCAGCAGACATGACCTGCCCAGTCCCATTTCATACTTGCAGCTATTCATGGTACGTGGGTGATCTGTGTTTTGGAGCGCAGTATGGTGTTTTGAACATGATCCGTCATTTAACACCAAGTATACCGCGCTCCATATTTCGTTGGCATACCTTGAGTTTGGACTTCTGGATGTAAAGCACTAAGTTATCCAAGTAAAATTTAATCATTATTTATTTTAAAGAATTGCAACATGTTACATAGACACGTTTAATTTTGGATGAATGGTGGGAAAAATAATGTAAATATATTAAAAAAAATGTTGATCGGTTTTATTGAAAGGTAAGTAGCTCGCATCAAGTCGCATCCACCCTGAATCGATTACTTAACATATTACAATATGTTTTTTATGTAATAGGAAGCTGCTTGATATAAATTAGTATTAAGAGCAACGATCTCTATTAGTTATGGTGTAAAGGCTACTTTAGCTGGTGACACAAGAGACTTAATATCTTATTTCTAGGCGAGTCGGTTACTATCACTAGGTTGAATATACATAATTATATAAGTTTTTTTAATCAATTTACTGCGTTATTAAAAGTCATCCGTGGGGTGTCCGGGTAAGAATAGCACCCACCCATCTCCTCCCGTTGGGTGTCTGTAAGAGGCGACTAAGGGAAAACCAGAAGACGGGCAGCAGCTTCTTTCTATTGGATTACCTACTAGCCTACTACCTATACTGCGATTCCCAAGCCGCCTGCCAAGCGTGGGGTTTATGACAACCCCTCCCTTCAAAGGTCGACCGTCATTCGGCTGCTGACTCAGAGTAATTAGAATGGAGCTAGTATCGCGTCGATTCCGCGAACAAATTTTTCGTGGCACTTTTGCGGGGTGCGGGAGGCGAAGTAAACACACACAGATACAATTTCACGCATACCCACACTATAATAAACTCGCAACACATTCAAAAAGTTACGCACACAAATAAACAATGACCTGAACATATGACCAAAATTTGGCAGAGGGGTTAGCGCATCATGATCTCTCCAGGCTGCTGAAGAATAAGCTTCAAAGTCAGTTTTAAGATTCCGTACCTAAAATGTAAAAAGTAACCCTTATGGTGTGATTTCTTCTACCTATCTGTCATCATCCGAAGACTTGTATAGCACTGTAGCGAAACAAAAAAATATTCTTGAAGGACCTAAGTATCATCATCATCATCATCACCAGCCGGAACAAAGGCCTCCTCTCTCGAACGCCACAATGAACGATATTGGCTATTGGCATCCTCTGGTTACCTGCGACGCACACAATGTCATCAGTCCACTTAGTGGGAGGCCTGTCTACGCTGTCGTTCATTGTGGCGTTCGAAGTGGATGTCTTCCGGCTGGTGATGATGATGATGATGACATACATATTTATTATTAGTAGGCTAGCCACCTAGAAATTCGAATAAAATTTTTTGCATGAAAATGCTCCCAAAGGCCTTTCTATTGTATATATTTTTAAGCTCTTTGTCTAGAACTATGCCGGCATACAAAATTACGTAATACCACTGACAATTTCACTTTAAAATCGAAAATCAATCTTGATCCGAAGTCTTAACCAACCATTATAGTCAAATCGATTCAGTAGCCTAAACGCTGGGTGCGTTTTATAATATAAAGGTGAGGCTTTATTAATCTCGATAGCGGATAGGAGCGTTTAGAGCTCCGAAGTACTGCTCGAATAAAACAAGAAAAAGTTTAAAGGATCAGAGGGCCTAGGCAATGTAACATTCTTTAAGCGTTAACGCTAATAGAAAGTATAACTATGTATGAGAATAACATAAATAAATAAATAACATAAATAAATAGCTTTTTATTTCAGACAGGCACTGGCCCATATAAAACAAGAAGAAAACAAAAAGAAAATACAATCTAATAAAAAATTAATATCATGCATACAACAAGGAAATAATATAAAGTAATAAGTACCTATATCTTATCCTATCTCTTTCTTATAAAACATCGAAAAGTCACGTGACCAATAGGATCTATTTACGTCGTTTTCACCATTATTAAAGATCATAGGTATCTTCCCCTGTAAAATTAGGTATCCTCTGTCTGACAATACTTCGCACTTGTATCGACTTTTGGCACCGCCACAGTTAAAATATTATTTATACTGTGGCACCGCGGTGAATGAGGTGAAGGCTGGTGTTTGGAAACATGGATTTAGTCTCATTGTGTTAGGCGCTGTCCTATAGCCATCACTCGCGCGATGATGCAATGCGATTTCATCGTGCAATGAAACCGCATTCGGTCGTATCGCATGATGACTTAATATCTAATGTCTTAAGGGTCGGCAACGCGCTAGTGATTCTTCTGGTGTTGCTAGCGTCTATAGGCTGCGGTGACTGCTTACCATCAGGCGGGCCACATGCTTTCTTGCCACCTTGGTATAGAATTTTAGTATAAAAAAATAAATAAAAAAAATGATGAACGCACGGTCGCACGTAAATTTTCGTCGGATGCAACACATCATCGCACGAGCGATGGCAATATGACAGCGCCATAGGGTACTACTCTTGGACGTTAGATGTACTGAGAAAAAATAGCATTATTTAAACACTAGCTGACCCACGCAGCTCCGCCCGCGCTGTGTTTACGTTAACTAAACTTTCAATAATATGCATTCGCATAGAATACAAAACCTCCTTTTTTAAAGTCGGTTAAAAACTTGGACCCACTTTGTACTTGCCCTCCGAAGCACGGAGACGTTTAGTTCAAATGGCGTTAAACGGTCACCCATCTATTTAATGACCTTACCTAACGTTGCTTAACCTGATCGATTTCCAAACATTGTTAACAACTGTCTATGAGTGTTCCCTTACAAATATTTATTATAATTATAATGAAAAATTGTTAAAATCGGAGCAAGCGTATAACCAAGTACACATTTTGAATTTAGTCCCCTCTCCCAAGGGAACTGTGCCGAATGTCGGGATAAAAAGTATCCTCGGAGTATTAACTCAAATCGTGCCAAGTTTCGTTTCAATCCATCCAGTAGTTTTGGCGTGATACTCAGCCGAGATACAGACAGACAAACAGACAGACAGACAGACAGACAGACAGACAGACACAGACAGACAAAAATAAAAAAAAATACATTTTTGGCTTTAGTATCGGTTATAGAATGCCCTTTAAACATAATTTTCAAAATATCTTCAATGTACAGAATTGGACCTGTTACAGTTTTATTATAAGTATAGATTTATCCAGCATGAAAAGCGTTGTATTCGGTGAAATTACGGGGACTGTCAATGGACAGGCGTGCGTCCTTTACCTACTCAAAATGTCATACTCATCTTGCTACTAATTCGCAAAAAATTTCTTAATTCTGCTCCGCTTGTAAAACCGCTGCTCGCTCTACCAAAGCCGCAACCTAATCATTTTTTACTGTCGGCGGTAAACAATGATTGCGCGAGGCAGCATCTGTAACAAGCGGTTGTCCGGTGGCGAGTAGCGATTGCGGTTTAATGCTAACTATATTGGTTTATTGGTTCTGAGATGAACTGTTTCCAATAGGATATTTTCCTATAGGTGTTTGTGAAAGTAAAGGTAGGACACGTGATGGTTTTTATACCTTGCTTTTTCTATTGTAATAGGTCTCCGGGTCCTGTGGGGATCAACCAGGGTATGTAAGATTCTTACCCACTAAAACCCCCACGGCTGTTGCATTGGCATATGAGAGAACCGGAGAACCCAGGTCCCCGGGCTCTCCGGTGGGATCTGCGCCAGGTATCCCTCAGTGCCTTTCTAGTGAGTCCGCCGACAGGTGTATTAGCGCTTGGCACAGTGCTCACAGGGAGTGTAGTCACAACCCCACCTCCGCCGTCCTCCTCGGAGTCCGCTGTACTTGATGGACGTCTAGGGCGCAAACACCACGTCACATCGTCACGACAAACTCAAACTCAAACTCAAAAATCTTTATTTCAAATAGGCTTAACGCTAGCACTTTTGAATGGTCATTTTTTAAAAGCTACCACCGGATCACAACGCGGCCTCAACTGAGAAGATCCGGCAAGAAACTCAGCGGGCTTGTCATTTTTTCACTTTTTTTTAAACATTGTTTTGTTACAAATGAATCGACATTAGCGATATTGTGTCTTGCCCCCTTCGGCCGTTTAGGAAACCAGAGTTTGGAAACCAGTTTCCTAAAAGGCTTTTTTTATACCTCTACGTAACTGGTTTCCTAAGAGTATTGTTGTTTGAGCCACCTACGAAACTAATAACCGGATTTCGGGATAAATCTTTATTGGAATAGAGTATTGTATTTAATTAATGGTTTTTGTAAATCCATATTTGTACATTTATGTGTGATTTATATCAGATATTTGAATTTAATAATAACATTTATAACATAATAATAATACCAGCCCTTGTGTATGTCCCACTATTGGGTTGGGTTGGGCCTTCTCTCAACTTCGGAGTCGCTGGACGCTCGGGGTGTGGGCCCCTTGAGCGTCCATCGAGTACGGCGGCGGGGTTGCGACCCCCGTCCCCGTGAGCACCGTGACAGGTTCCCGGGGGGCTACAATGCGCCCCCCGGCGGCGGGCTCAAAGGCAAGGCACTGAGGGGCCCCTGGTGCAGATCCCACCGGAGAGCCCTGGGGTCCCCTCTCATGTGCCGATGCGACAGCCGCGGGGGTTTTAGTGGGTAAGAATCCCACATACCCCGGTCGAGCCCCACAGCTCCCGGGGATCTTTTGAAGATTTCCCCCGCGTCAAAAAAAAAAAAAAAAAAAAAAAAAGGGCCTTCTCTCAAGATGAGGGAGCTAAGGCCATAGTCCACCACGCTAGCCAAGTGCGAGTTAGGGGACTTCACACGTCATTAGAGAGCTAGTTAGGCTTTCTCCGACATGCAGGTTTCCTCACGATATTTTACTTCACCGAAAGCTAGTAACAATCGCACAAAGACGATTCGCACATGATTCTTTAAATAAATCAGAGGTGCGAGCCGGGGTTCGAACCTGCGTACCTTGCTTCCAAGGCAAGCGCTCGCCCACTGAGCTGTTACCGCTATTATAATAAAAAATAAAAAAATATTGTTAATAATACAAACATTGATATAAGCTCAGTGCTTGTTCACATAATTCAATAACTTAAAACATAAAATCTTTTCTTAAGATGAAATGAAAACAACTTTCTTAGTTTAGAAATTAAAATAAAAAAGCGTGTGGTGAAATAATTTCAATACAGTGCCCCACAGTTATTAGTCCATTTTTCAAATCTTTTATTGCATTAATAATTCAAGTATCTATTTCTTGGTAGCATTTAGTTTTTTTTTTCATGTTATTTTAAAAAAATATTAGCAACTTTAGTCTCCTTAATCAAAATTTCTAGTAAATTGGCTACTGTAACAGAATAGTTATTCAGTGACATGAATTATAAACCTTTTCGGAAACTAGTTACGTAGAAGTGTAAAAAAAGACTTATAGGAAACCAGTTACGTGGAGGTATAAAAAAAGACTTATAGGAAACCAGTTACGTGGAGGTATAAAAAAATACTTATAGGAAACCAGTTACGTAGAGGTATAAAAAAAGCCTTTTAGGAAACTGGTTTCCAAACTCTGGTTTCCTAAACGGCCGAAGGGGTCTTGCCGTTAGAAACATAAAGCAAGGGAGAAAAGAAGAAAACAATAAATTACGACAAAAATTTCAACAAACTAAAAGGCCAAAGGGATAGTAGTCGGACCAGTCCCCCCAAGCAGCACCCGCGCACGAGTTGACTCGACACGCCTGCCTGAACTGCACTGCCGTTCGTTGTCTGCTTTAGTCCGGTAAAATCACCAGCTACGGTGCCCTTCACACCGGAACACAGCAACTGGACACTGCAGTATTACCTACCTAGACGGTTCTTTGCACAAGGAACCTACCAGCTTAGTAATTCATTCGCAAAATTGAGAGGATAAGTACACAGGACATGCTCGCTCGTGTGCGTGGGGCTGGAGATCCCTACCCTACCCTTTAGATACTGGCTGTGTGGAGTTACAGTGGTCAGGGTCCGTACCAGCACATCTACTAGTAATATTATTGTCAGCTTACTTGACAGGAGGTAGAGACGTCAATATACGTAGTCTATAGCTCTGTCCCTTTCTATCGGGAAAGTAAGGTGAAAATAATATTGATATTAGAGGCGATGCTACAGAACCAGGTCTATCAAAAATGTATGTCTAATATTATTTAAGAAACTAACTTGAAAATGATTTCGCCGAAGAAACGTGTTCTCTATTTATTTATAGAATTGTGAATAAAACATATTTCACACATGCAATTTTGCCAAGGTATACCATCTTGGCATCTTAACAAATAAATTATTGATCTGCAAAAATGGGCTTAGAAATAATTATGTAGAAAATTAGTTTTTTTTATACTACTAAGGTGGCAACCAAGCGTACGACCCACCTGAAGGTAAGCAGTCACCGCAGCCTTAGACGCTAGCAACACCAAAAGAATCACTAGAGCGTTGCCGACACTTAACACATTAGATAGCCTTTGTGTCCGGTAATTTCCCCAGCTACAGTGCCCTTCACACCGGAACACAGCAATGTTTATACAGTGCTGTGGTACCTACCTGGACGGTTCCTTGCACAAGGAACCTACCATCTAGCAAAAAAGAAATAGTTAAAATGAAACACAACTAGGACAATACATTTTACAACTCCCGTCAAGGTGTTCAATCAAACATAAATAAAAGCCACTTAAATCTAATCAAATTAAATCGATTTGCAAATTCATTAAAGGATCCGAGCTACGCGTAATCATCATTAGACATCATACGTTCCGAAAACAATCATAATTTACAAGGAACAAAAATAAGGAGAAAAAAAAAACATTATTGTACAGAAAAGTGGAAAAAAGGTAAAAACGAATCGATAGCCGGCGCAAAAGTAAATAAAAAATACAGCACGTGGGCAGCGGGAAGCCGTAAGGTTCCGTAGGTTTTTTTTTATATGTTGCCGCAAATTTCGAGTCTTTGTATAATCTAAGTGACTAGTGTAAACTACCTATTTCTTTATTCAAATACGTAATCCTTATGAATCCGTAAGGGTTTACAGATTGTCGAACTCGAACGTCGAGCAGCTAATCGGATGTGCTCTTTTTAAAAAAGGGTTTTTATTTTAATAGAGAAAAACAGATTTTATTATGAAAATACAATCAAAATAGTTATATTCTGTCAGACTGAAACAGCCATGGCAGCCCATATCTGAGAATATTAGTCTAGTTGGCTAATATTTTCGGAGATCGCCAGGACATGGATGATGCGCGTCTGTTGGGACGGAAGGCAGACGTTTTATCTATTCCATCCCTTATTCAGGCAATCAGGTGATTAGTCTGTTGTCTTAGCCAGTAGGAAATAAGTACACGAATTTCTAGCTTACTCCTTCAGAAGTCGCTCTACACTGGTACAGCGTCTTCTGAAGGAGTGTTCAGCGACTGCGCTGAGAGACAATAGTTCGACCTTTTTGCTGCCAGCACAGCCATAATAAAGTGTCCTTTATCTCATGTTATCTAATGTTGTTAATATACTAGTGTGCTTCTATACAAGGCTTTTTTTGCGAGGAAAATCTTCAAAATGACCTGGGTATGATGAGAGATTCTTACCCGATAAAACCCCCGCGGCTGCGACCTGAGAAGGGCCTGTACCAGGAGCCCCCCAGTGCCCCTTTGAGTCCGCCACCGGGGGCGCCTTATAGCCCCCCGGGAACCAGACACAGTGTTCACGGGGACGGGGGACGGAGGTTGCAACCCCACCGCCGTTCTCCTCGGAGTCGCCGACGTACTCAATGCACCCTAAACGTCCAGCGACTCCGAAGGTTGCCCGTTATTTAAAACCCCGGGCTCAAGGTCTATCCAAGGCTACATTACCCTTACCATCAGGTGGATACGGTGGATACATCCGTATACACAAATTTCCACTGTTTAATAGTGAAAGTTCCATAAGATTTTATTTCAGTCGTATATCCGTTTTTTTATTTTAATACTGGTTGGTGGTTTTTTGTCCGTTGTGGGACCCCAAAAGTGCGCTCGATTTAGAGAAAAAACGGTAGTTCTAATTTTGAATCTGTGAGCGGAAGCTGTCGGGATCGCGGTGCGCGGAACGAATCTTAGTATCATTAAGTTTCTTATTACTTTATATATCTCATTTTGACTTTAGGGCTGCGGTTTTACATTTATTGGGCCCCAATTTTAAGTACTGGTGAAGTACCGGTAATGCAGGAAGTGGAAACTTTGATGTGTGACCACAGTGAAAATTAAAGTACCTCCTGGAGGTTTTTATCATTAGGTATATGAAATATTAAAAAACTGACCTAAAAAAATCTAAAAATTTGTGTTAGCGTTTTTTCATTTAGTTAAATAGAGTCATTTACGCGATTGGAAAGCATTGTTTATTAAACTAATACACTCGGGCTTAAGTTCACACACGGTGTGCATGGTCTAGGTACCTACTGTAACGACTATGTTAATTATTACACGTTGATTAAACTTTTAATACCCACACGCACGTAACAGTATTTATATCGGAACTGGCTGGTTGCAAGCGTAATTTTTTTTTTTTTTTTCTTTTTTAAATATTTATAACATTTGTCGTGCGTGGCAGCCCTATACTATTTGATACACGATCTGTATAAAGTTATTTGTTTTATTTACAATGTGAGATTATGTTGCTTTGTCTGTTGTAATACGGCTGTAGTTTATATCACTAATCAACTACGTAATTTAACGGGTGCAACCTATTACGCTATATTGTTGTGATAATTTCATTAGGAGATACATTTACATTATATTGAAAAATAAATGTAGGATAGGTTAACATGAATAAAATAAGACATGTAAGATGGATTAACATAGATTCGGAAGACGGCGGCGGGGTTGCGACCCCCGTCCCCGTGAGCACCGTGACTAGTTCCCGGGGGGCTACAATGTGCCCCCTGGCGGCGGGCTCTTAGGCAAGGCACTGAGATGACCTTGGTGCAGATCCCAGTGGGTAAAAATGAGAAAAAACCTGCTCTTCATCCATCGAGTACGGCTGCAACTCCGAGGACGGCAGTGGGACGGCACTGCATGTGGTTTCACGGGAGGCTATATTGCAGTCTGGCCTGTCGACAGGCTCAAAGGCAATGCACTGAGAGGCAAGCACCTGAAGGCACCTAGAGCAGATCTCACCAGAGAGCCCAGGTACCCCCTGGCTGTACCGATGCGACAGCCAGTCCAAAGGTCGTACCTTCAAATCATGCGGGAGCAACAACATTGTGTAGTTTTCTCTTACCGGTTACGACAACACAGGCTGATCACCGGATTGTTTATGCAAGTTGATACATGCGTCAGATACGTTTTAGGGTAAGGGACGTTACACGTTTAAGCATTTCAACAGTATAAGTTGAACGCAAACACTGCACTGTTGTATTTTATTCGGTTAGTGCCGATTGGGTTATCCTTTCGGGCTATATGCGGGTCGGCAATCGGTTCGGCAATATTTGTTGAACGACTAGCGAGGCGGCGGCGGAGCTAATAGGCTGTTTTTTGCCGATTGGCTGTGCCGATTTATGCCGGCTCGCAAACATATCGGCCTAGTTCTCGAATATTCATCTAAACAATAAATTTGTAGCGCCCCTAACAAATATCTTGGTCATAGGAGTCACAGACAGCCCTCTATGTAAAGAATGTATTAAGGATTAGTTAACAGCTGTCTCACCTACTACTGAGCTTGGAGGCAACATACAGGGGCCTAACCATGAAAAACCCAAAATACCCAAATACCCAAATGAATAAAAATACCCAAATGTAATAATGCTTACGGTGAAAGAAATTGGAAATGCATTCTGCCAAAAATACTTAATAGATTGCCTAAATCAGTACTTGAAAAGATTGTAAGCAAAAAACCAGGCCAAATTAAAAGTATACTCAAGAGACACCTCTTAAATGTGTAATAATTTTCAGACTTAAGCTGCTACTCCTTAACTGTATAATCTTTATTCTTATTAAGATTTTAGTTAAGAAACATGTCATTTTTGTTATATTTTTTTTTTCGAAATAAACAGTTCATTAATTTATTTATTTATTTGTTTTATGAACTCATATAGCAGGGACACGAACAGTGACCTGTCTTACAAGTTTGTACCATGAGCGTACTAATTAGCGTGACAATCATATTGTCACGTGACCACTCACCTGTTTGGGTGACGTAATAGCCGGGTGGTCTGCTAATTAGTGCGCTCATGGTAAGTACACAGGTCACTTTTTGCGTTACACTGCCCTGCTAGAAGTGTTCATGGTAAAGTCCCAGGGGAAAGAACTTCGGTAGTCCAAGTACTCTTCGATAAATTGACAGTAGCATCCAGTCCTTGCTGGCCTTTCTCGAGAAGTTGGGGTGTATGGAATAATAATCACATCTTCACAAAAAGTACACGTTTTGTCATAAATATCATCATCAGCCGAAAGACAACAAAGGCCTCCCCCTTAGAAGGTAGGGGTTGCCATAATCCTCACGCTTGGCAGGCGTCTTGGAGATCGCTGTAGGTGGTAGGCAATCTAATAGAAAGACGCTGCTGCCCGTCTTCTTGATTTCCCTTAGTCGCCTCTTACGACAACCTATGGGAGGAGATGGGTGGTTGCTGTTCTTACCCAAATACCCTAGAGGCTGTGGACAACTCAGGGGCCAATGTAGGGCCAATAAATCATATTTAATATCTGCCAGTTTTTTTGTTCCGTTGTAAGATTTTGATGAAGTGTCAAATGGTTTAATGCTCTATGGTCAATTGTGATCTAATAAATTGGCCCTACTTTAGGTGCGGGAATCATCCCGCTATATTATATTACTATAAAAATGATCTCCTAAGTAATTGGCTAACATTGTAATGACCATGGCCTCTGGGGCTTAATGTAAGGGCATCATCATATATAAAAATATGAGTTATTTAACTTGCAGTTTCACCACCGGTGGTGGTCTCTGCCTACCCGTAATTGGACAATAGGTGTGAAGGTACCAAACACACGCCCCATTACTCATCGTTAAAAAAGCAAGCTGTTTGTTTAAATTGTAAAAGGTTAAATATCTCCTCGTGCCTCCCATGAGACGGCCGCGCTGATGCGTTTACGACGTCGAGACGGGACGCGCTCGGGACGGGAACGGCACGCGAACGACTTCGCAGTGAATAGTCTCGTTGATTTTATAGCCGTGAAAAAAAAATACGAGTGCAAATTTTTGACGTGTTGCAGTGAACGGGTTGATTCGTAGGTGCTATATTATGTATTTATTAGTCGAAAGACAAAGTGTACACGACATAGTATAAAATACTATAATTTAAAATTAAATTCTAGTACTTATATAATTTTATTAAATAGCTTCCAATTTTCGAATAAGCAAAATTTCTGAAAGAGAAAAAATGTTATTAACTTGGTCAAACATGTTTATTGAAACAAAATATTTACAGTTTATTTACAAATATGTACACTTAAACTAGGTAAAAAACTTCCTCGAAGTTGTCGCCGCACTGGGAGGGAAGGGTACCTAAAAGACTGGCGGCATTACCCCTTTGTATGGCCAAGCTTATACGTTGGCAGAAAAAGCTACCAGCCCGGCGCACAGTGGGCCGAAATTCGGCTTTCATAGACATTTTCGTTTAATTTTTTAAGTGTCACTTTTTTTGCTTGGATATGCTTTGGAAGACTAATAATATACTTAAAAATACAAAATCAACTGAATGTGACTGCAAACGACTCCTATAGAAATTATTTTAGAAAAAAATGTATGGAGTTGTCATTAAAATCGGCGATAACTCAGCTGTCCCATAATTGCGCATTATTTCCTCTTAGGTTATTTTTCTATGATTTATTTAAAATTTTCTGACATACTTTTTGACGCGCGCAGTGGTGCGCTTTATTTTTAAAAAATCGGTGAATGTTAAATTTTTTTTTTTTTTTATTTAGTGTTTTTATGTACAACAGAATATAATGCTATATCCTATAGCTAAACAGGCCAATAATTCACAAATTAGAGACTAAAATTCTTGTAGGAAGAACTTTATTTAAACTATTTTTTTTATAAATATGTTGTCTATAATATAAAATGAACTAAAACATGAATGAATCTTGAAACATTAATACCAAAGGCCCTTAATTATTATTCAATTCAATACAAATGTATTACAAATAAATATTTCGGAAATAATTCCATGATTATGCAAGTACATACATATATTCAATTATTCGTGTAGAATTTTCAAAGATTTCAATAAAGATTAATTAAATAATTATAAACATGAAAATAAATCAAGTAAATAATATAATCCTTAAACTAAAATAATCTATTCCGAGTCACTGTCAATACTGTCACAAGAGTCTGAATCAGAGTCAGATTCAGGACTGAATTGAGTGACATCACAGAACTCGATTTCACCATGGTCACTTTCTTGCAGGTTTAACAGATCCCATACTTCGTTAAAGTATGTTTTTTTCTTATTTGCATCCATAGTGGGCCTTGTTATTGATATAAATGGATCTGAAGAAATAAGTAGGAAGTTAAATATATCCTCGTTCGAACATTCTCTGCTCCTTTTACGAGAATGGTGTTCTCTGAACCTTCTAAAATCTTTATTACGAGCTTCCGATGCTTCTTCAGATAAACTGCCGATCGGCACGATTGCATTATGAGCAATTATTTCTGCTCCATGAATTAATATTTTGTGCACAGTGACAGGCATATTATACCAACCATATAATGCCACAAACCTCTCAGCAGTCTGTGATGTATATTCCTTGAACTTTTCTACATTTATATGTTCTCCTGATGTTATGGCCTGTAAAATTATAGCAAATCTGCGGATTAACTCTTCATCCAGTCCAATTATTGCAGAAGTTTTTTCCGGGTATTCAAAAAATCTTCTGGCTGTGTTGCCATCGTTTGTGGTTCCGTGGCCTTGTTTCACAACATCAATCAGCAGACCAAGTTCATCCTTAAATCGGGCTTGAATCGCCTCCTGCCTTCGCTTCATTACTTCTTTGTCAGCACCTCTAGCAGCCCATGTCTTGAAGTCCAATCTATATGCGATATGCAAAAGACATTCCATCATATTTATGCGCGCGTGGAGTGAAGAAAGTCCAAGTCTCATCATATTCTGCGATATTGGCTTTTCTTTAACTTCTGCCAAATTGTTCATCTGAGATGGTTTTGTTAAACACAGATAGCATGTTGCTGAGGATTTCGCTTCGGAAAGGTATGTACATGTTTTACCGTCAACCATAGTCAGCATAAGCTTGTGATCAATTGTATTACTATTGCACACAGATGGTATGAGGGCTTCAATTTCGTTTTTTATTCTTCTTTCTTCTTCCTTCACTACTTCTTCGCTTTCTTTACCAAAAGTAAACTGCACGGGACGGCAAAATGCTACCGAACAAGGTTTCGGATTCTCCCACACTGTCTCCCCTTCACAGGTCATCTTCAATGGTGCCAATGACGTCATGAATATGCTGGAGTCATCGGCATCGGGTGCAGTGTCCATTTTCTGTTTATATCGATTCTGGCTTGATGCACCATCGAAACCCCATTTGCTGATTAACTCCAGTTGTTTGTTTTGTACACTTTCAGGTAGAGTTTTCAAAATTATTTTCGATGTTAAGTCTAAAAGAGCTTGCAGAGTAATTCTAGCAGAAACATCTGTAATTGTAATAACATTTTTTGGTTCAGGTGGATAGCACTCAAGTTTTTCTTTTCGTACGCGGTAATAGGATGGATACATATTCCTGAAACCCTCTCGCATAACTGACTCTCTCAATGTTATATATTGCCACTTTGATAGGCGAAGAGACAGTAGTAAACCAAGTGCCTTCTCAGGTGTAAATGTCGTGCTCAGTGTGTTGGATGGTTTTTTAATGATATTTTTAACTTTATCGACAGCTTCTGGGTGCTTAAGTAGATGTTGTATCACAAAAGCAAGATTTTCTTGGCCAGTTCCTTTCATTTTTGATAAAGCTGTATGTATAAGTTCACTTGTTTCGCTATGCACATGTTCAGAACTCCGTCTTTTCTTCTGTTTAGATCCCAAGTCATTAAAAGGTACTCGAGAAACGTATTTTCTTTTGGTTATAGTCCCAACTGTCGATGAAGAGGTACTAACACTTTCTTGCACTTCCATCGATGACGCGACTGTAGAGGAACTAGCACTTTCTTGCACTTCCGCCGATGACGCATGAGGTTCTGGAACGTTTTCTTTAATACAGCTAGGCCAGTCAACATCAGCTGTAAGCCAACTGCCATAATCCCGTTTAAAAGACTCTATTTTCTTGTGACAGGATTTCAAACGCCTTGCTACTGCGTTTGCAAATCTTCGACAAAATTCTCGTAAAGTCATTTTATCTTCTTCATTTAAATTGAAACTGATTCTAGATAACACAGTTTCAAATAAAAATTTGTAATCACTCGTTTTCTCTGAACTTTGTAAAATAACAAACAAGTCTAGGTTAGTTACGATACTTTCCATTTTAAAATAATGTTTAAAGTAATGATCTTCTCAATCTTCTTTCAATGCGTAAAGCAAACTAGTTCAATATTTTACTTGAGCTTTTTTTATATACGGTGAAGGAGTAATGTGTAATTAATTAACTAACTAGCGATCCTCAATTTTTTCTTGCCATTAGTTTATAAATAGGTCGTTAAGGCTTAACCTACTTAAATATATAAATATTTAAAAATATTATCTTAGAAAAGATTATTAATACAATGCAGGAACCCATTAAGTAATTATTTCATTAATTGCGCAGAAATATTACCTAATTAGCCTGAGAATATGAGTATATTTCCATTAAATTTATTTATAGTTTATGTTTAAGGTGAAATAAGTAGCCAGGTATTAATTAGTTAATCCATATTCATTACATACTCAAGTAAGTATATCAGAAATAAGTCATAGAAAAATAACATGCGCAATTATGGGACAGCTGAGTTAGAATTTTAGTCTCTAATTTGTGAATTATTATTTGGCTTGTTTAGCTATGGGATATAGCATTATATTCTGTTGTACATAAAAACACTAAATTTAAAAAAAAAAAAAAATTCACCGATTTTTTAAAAATAAAGCGCACCACTGCGCGCGTCAAAAAGTATGTCAGAAAATTTTAAATAAATCATAGAAAAATAACCTAAGAGGAAATAATGCGCAATTATGGGACAGCTGAGTTATCGCCGATTTTAATGACAACTCCATACATTTCTTTCTAAAATAATTTCTATAGGAGTCGTTTGCAGTCACATTCAGTTGATTTTGTATTTTTAAGTATATTATTAGTCTTCTAAAGCATATCCAAGCAAAAAAAGTGACACTTAAAAAATTAAACGAAAATGTCTATGAAAGCCGAATTTCGGCCCACTGTGCGGCGGTCTCCTGAGACTTCAATAAGTTTGGATGAAATTTCTTTTACCAAAGTGTGCGTCTCATGAGACCAAGGCCCCATGGTCTCCACCGCAAAGGGCGCAAATATAAGCTCGATCCTAGAGCAAATAAACTAAACTTGGTCAAATAAATAAATAAAATGTTTCTCAATAATTTCAATAGATGCCTATAAATTAAGTAAGTGCCAGTCAGTTTTGTGTAAACCAACTTATTTATTTGCATTAACTACGATAATATTAAAATAATTTTACATATTTTCCTTTTTCTTCTGAAAGATTTTTTTCTAGACTATAGTGAACAGTTTTTTTTATGTAAAAATATTCTTGAAGAAAAAAAAGAATTTTAAATCAGTAGGTACTTCGTTTTAGTGTATTACTAGTAACATCTGAACTTGTTATTCAAACAACGCAACGTATAAAAATTACAGATGCATTGAGAACATTTAGAAGTCGGTTAAAAATAATTTAACATGGCTTAAAAATTACAGTGACCCATAGATTCCTCCTCGCCTTTTCCTCCTAAATCTTAAAAACTTTTTACCAGAATACACATCACATCACAGGATAGAACTACGACATCTTTGTCTATCATTTGATGGTAAGGTAAATTTAACCCTACCGCAGTATACATCGGTCCCAAATACCGTGCTCACAAAGGCGGCAACCCATAAACTGCGGCTTGGGTATAAAATGTACCATTTATTGCATTGTAAACTTCCCAGTTCATTATAACGAAGCAATAAATTTATGTTCTTAAGTATTGCAACGTGGGATAGTGATATTTTGCTAAACAAATATGTTTTTGGTTGTTGCATTCATGTTTCTTTACTGTTTTTTTTTTCTGAAATGGGATTATTAAACTTAATATCATGTTTTCTTGAAAACACTTCTCAATAATTATCTTCTCCTTTAATTGTACTGCACATTAACTGTATTTCTTCTTTATTAAAATTGCTGCTACTACGAAACTACTACGTAAAAATAGTCTCCTAGGCGTGAAAACTTATGTCCGTCTTGAACAGTCATCCTAAGATTACATCCTAAGATTATCTTTAGTTGGCTTTATTCTTTCCACATATTCGGACCACTGACTGTAAACGTGGTCAGTCAGTATTTACAGTGGTCCTGGATGGAAGATTTTTATTAAGAAATGCATAAATCCGGTTGTATTTATGTCGAAATAAGAAGAAGAAAAATCGGTAATTAACCATACATACAAAGCTAATTAAAATCAGCAAAAAAATCACTACTCAGTCACAAATGATCAAGTAGGTACAAAAATTGAAAATGTGTGATATAAGTATAAAAAAATACAGTGAAAATAGGATTTAAATTTTAATCAACGCCATCTTTTGACGTGCACTCAATATTATTTTCAGTCTATCTGAACAGTCTGGTTCTAGCTTTGTTCAATTATGAAATGGTTCTATCAGTTGTAAAAAAATATTTATGATATTAGCAAAATAAGATATACTGAAAAACACGACTGAAGGAAGGTGGCTTTTTTATAAACAAAATTTATATTCGGTGTAAAAAATCGATTTTGTGGTGTACTTGTTAAATAGTGACATATTAGAACCATTAATTACTTATAAAGCTAGGTATAATACCTTTAGATCAAAGTAAATATATTTAAACAATTTAATATTAATTGTCAGCTTGTCATAACTGAAATAAATTACCAAATGAAAAAAAACATAAAAATGAAAAGATTACAATATACTTAACAGACAGTAAAGACAACTTTATGATTTATACAAACATAACTAAAATAATCTTTCTAAAAGTTATAATATTATTTTAATATCAACAGGTGGTATTCATATGGCAAGTCACGCGTTGACTGATAACCGGATCAAATGTTTACCAATAAAAACATTGAAAAAAAATGCTCTACGAATATTAAAAAAAAGATTTGTTTTAATCTAATTATAGTGTGTTGAAGACTTACCCAGTCTACATTTCAATCAAATTCGAAACACATTCCAAATTCAAAAATCCTTATCCTTTACATTCGTAATTTAAATTTCAAAACGTCATATATTTTTTTCCCACCAAAACTGTTCACGAAGCAATAAAATACAATCAAAACATAACCTCCCATACACAATAACACAAAAACTTGCAGTTTATCACACGGAAGTCGGGAAAACAGAGATATTTCAATGTAGACTTGTCTAAAAGCACCCGTGGCTGTGCGAGTCGCAAGCAAATTAAGTCGATACGTAATTAAAGCTGGCACAAACGCACACACACAAAGGATCGACATAAAAATGTTGGAGAAAAAAAAGTATAGATTTAAAATTTACCCGGTATAAATTTGTGTTTTTTTCCTTCCACGTACTTATGTATGGAGGCATGCGCAGTAAAGGGTTAAAAAGCGGTAACCAGACGAAGTTTGGAAGTACACCTTTCTAGAATAGTTTATTAAACTTGAACGCTTTTTTAATTGCGCTGGCTTTACAGTTTATAATTAGTTCCGATTTTCCCCGTATTCATTTGAGCGTTGATGCTGCCTGTTCTCTTATTATTATATCACTCGATAAATATTTTTTTTTGGGGCACAGCAAAAAGGCGTGATGTATGCTGCTACATAAAAATTCAGTTCGATATACTCTTTAAGAACATTTTTTTTTAATTATGAGCTGAGTGCTGTAATTTTCTTCTATTATGAAATTTTCGTTTCCTTGTATATTCCAATTCACAAATGTGTATCATATGTATACGAGTATTACAACACGTAAGTCGCGAGTGCCACGATATGAAGCAAATAAATTGTGACTCTATACTCAAAAGTCACAAACATAAATTCTTGGTTCAGTACATTACTGATCAGGTTATATTAGTAATTATCTTTTTCTATCCCTTAAAAGATAATAATAATTAATATAAATATATTTTTTATGTTCCATGTAATACTTTTTCCATCCTTTGTAAATATTCCATATTTTTAAGTCTATTTTATATGTGCGTTAATTTATCTGCAAGTTTGTGTGTACAATAAAAATAATTAAATTGATAAATAAAACAGTATAAAAAGTTGCTATCCCCATCTTTTTCTCTGTATATTCGTTGTTTTCTTGATTAGATACACAATGGTAGGCTACTCAAAGCGGCCTGTGAACGTGATATTAAAAGTTTTAGGTTAATATACTTACAGGGTAAATATGTCTCAACTGGTTGGTAAAGCACAATAATTCCGAGATAAAAGCATTCATAATAGATGAAAAAAGAGTTTTCCCAAACAGTGGGTCATGCGCACCGATGAGAATTATGTTTGTACCAAAGAAACTATTATTATGTTCATACATAATTACTCTATAATGTTTTTAAGATAAAATATCTACTGATAACAAATTCGTACACTTTCATCCTAACCTTAGTTATTTCACTTGGTCTTACCCACATTTTTAAACGTTAACCCGTGTTTTTTTTTAATTGTTTTATAATATTTATATTCAAACAATATTAAATGAATAAACTAAAATATTCTAAGTAGAAAATTGTTAAAAATAAATTAGAGAAGTTAAATACCACGAGTAGAAAATAGAGGCTATATTCAAGACCTGGAGGCATCTGTATAGTATTGTACTAGTATATATACATATGATAGATAGATAGATAGATAGATAATACTTTATTGTTCCACCATTATTAAAAAACACAAAAATACAAGAAAAAAAAAAAAACAAAACATGTGTATCATTCAAAGGTATCCATGTCTGAATGAAGAATACATGAACCAGTGTGATATGGATAAGGATGAAGACGTTGGCCTATGGAACAGAAGTGGACGGATATTAGTCCTGTCGACCCCTAAGTCAAGAAAGATTGTGATGATGGTTGACAACATGAATGAGCATATTATTATCGACAGGACACGTCTTTATGTTACTGATTTAGATTAAGAAAATATTCGCTCTAACACAACAATAACATCTTTAATACTACACAGACGTGGTCACTTTTATGACTTACCTAATAATTTTAAATGATATTTTTAATACTTCTCTTTATCACATCACTCAAAAAAGAATTGATAATATTCCGGAAAAAAAACAGTTCATTCATAAGAACACCGCCATCTAGTAACAGTTCACGAAGACTGCTTTTTTATCAAGCTTATTACAATTGACTTCGGGCTATGATAAAAAACGGACGAGAGGGCGTAACTTGAGTCTATACAAAGTATCACAGGTAGGACTTGACAGGCGTGTAGTGCAGTGGTTGATTTAGATTTTTTTCACTACGTTTTACCATTGATGATGAACGGGTTAAATTACTTAATAGAGCAAATTTAGTTTTTTTATACTACCAAGGTGGCAAGCAAGCGTGTGGGCCGCCTGATGGTAAGCAGTCACCACAGCCTATAGACGCTAGCAACACCAGAAGAATCACTAGCGCGTTGCCGACCCGTAAGTCATTAAATATTAAGTCTTTGTGTCCGGTAATTTCACCAGCTACAGCGCCCTTCACACCGGAACACAGATTGCTGTGTAAGCATTGGCTTACACACTGCTGCTTGGCGTCAGAATATCTGACACTGCGGTGGTACCTACCTGGACGGTTCCTTGCACAAGAACCTAGCACCTAGTAAAATAATATAACCTTTTTGTAAGTTGATAGTACATTTTTTGGCAATGTAAGTCTCAGATAGCCATTACAACTTCACCAGACAAGACGAGGCGAGCGGTTAAAGCATTCCAGCCTTAAGACCTCATTCCGCCTAGTAGGAAGACCACCTACACAGCTTCTTCCGGTTAGTGGTCGCGGATCCAGAACCTTTCTACCCCATCGGGTTCGATTTCTCGAGCAACATGGTCTAATTATTGCCACTTGCAGATTCTGAGAGCTATGTCGCTGACTTTGGTTCTTCGGCGATTTGCCTCAATCCGGATTTTATCGTTTATAGAAACTCCGACCATAGCTCAAAAATATAATTAATAATGTCCTCCTGGCCGATTCGACCACAGCGGCCAATATTTCACAAGATCAGCCATCTACGCGGGAGATACTATAGTGCTTAAAGTGCTTGCGTAGACACAAGTGCACTCTCATTACCTTTACTGTCACAATCCGATGGGACGGAAAACAGACATTTTATTGCCTATCCGACGCCTAGATCTACTTTACAATCAGGTGATCAGCCTGCATTATCCTAGCTAGTAAGGAACAACTACACAAAGTTGTTTCTCCCAAGGGATTAGAACCTGTGACATCCACTTTGCAAAGCAAGTGGTTTCCCACTTCGCCACGGAGGCTAATAAAAATATAATTATATAGTGAGGGAATTAGAAATAATAAATGGTTTTAAAACATCAGCGTATATCAGGGTACGTTGACCGATCAAACTATCAAAACATCCCCTTGTGGGGGTTCGGGACGACAGATGATCGTGAAAAATCGTCCCTTTCCGTTTTTTGTTTTTTTTTTTTTCTTGTATTTTTGTGTTTTTTACACAAAAATACAAGAAAAAAAAAAAAACAAAACATGTGTATCATTCAAAGGTATCCATGTCTGAATGAAGAATACATGAACCAGTGTGATATGGATAAGGATGAAGACGTTGGCCTATGGAACAGAAGTGGACGGATATTAGTCCTGTCGACCCCTAAGTCAAGAAAGATTGTGATGATGGTTGACAACATGAATGAGCATATTATTATCGACAGGACACGTCTTTATGTTACTGATTTAGATTAAGAAAATATTCGCTCTAACACAACAATAACATCTTTAATACTACACAGACGTGGTCACTTTTATGACTTACCTAATAATTTTAAATGATATTTTTAATACTTCTCTTTATCACATCACTCAAAAAAGAATTGATAATATTCCGGAAAAAAAACAGTTCATTCATAAGAACACCGCCATCTAGTAACAGTTCACGAAGACTGCTTTTTTATCAAGCTTATTACAATTGACTTCGGGCTATGATAAAAAACGGACGAGAGGGCGTAACTTGAGTCTATACAAAGTATCACAGGTAGGACTTGACAGGCGTGTAGTGCAGTGGTTGATTTAGATTTTTTTCACTACGTTTTACCATTGATGATGAACGGGTTAAATTACTTAATAGAGCAAATTTAGTTTTTTTATACTACCAAGGTGGCAAGCAAGCGTGTGGGCCGCCTGATGGTAAGCAGTCACCACAGCCTATAGACGCTAGCAACACCAGAAGAATCACTAGCGCGTTGCCGACCCGTAAGTCATTAAATATTAAGTCTTTGTGTCCGGTAATTTCACCAGCTACAGCGCCCTTCACACCGGAACACAGATTGCTGTGTAAGCATTGGCTTACACACTGCTGCTTGGCGTCAGAATATCTGACACTGCGGTGGTACCTACCTGGACGGTTCCTTGCACAAGAACCTAGCACCTAGTAAAATAATATAACCTTTTTGTAAGTTGATAGTACATTTTTTGGCAATGTAAGTCTCAGATAGCCATTACAACTTCACCAGACAAGACGAGGCGAGCGGTTAAAGCATTCCAGCCTTAAGACCTCATTCCGCCTAGTAGGAAGACCACCTACACAGCTTCTTCCGGTTAGTGGTCGCGGATCCAGAACCTTTCTACCCCATCGGGTTCGATTTCTCGAGCAACATGGTCTAATTATTGCCACTTGCAGATTCTGAGAGCTATGTCGCTGACTTTGGTTCTTCGGCGATTTGCCTCAATCCGGATTTTATCGTTTATAGAAACTCCGACCATAGCTCAAAAATATAATTAATAATGTCCTCCTGGCCGATTCGACCACAGCGGCCAATATTTCACAAGATCAGCCATCTACGCGGGAGATACTATAGTGCTTAAAGTGCTTGCGTAGACACAAGTGCACTCTCATTACCTTTACTGTCACAATCCGATGGGACGGAAAACAGACATTTTATTGCCTATCCGACGCCTAGATCTACTTTACAATCAGGTGATCAGCCTGCATTATCCTAGCTAGTAAGGAACAACTACACAAAGTTGTTTCTCCCAAGGGATTAGAACCTGTGACATCCACTTTGCAAAGCAAGTGGTTTCCCACTTCGCCACGGAGGCTAATAAAAATATAATTATATAGTGAGGGAATTAGAAATAATAAATGGTTTTAAAACATCAGCGTATATCAGGGTACGTTGACCGATCAAACTATCAAAACATCCCCTTGTGGGGGTTCGGGACGACAGATGATCGTGAAAAATCGTCCCTTTCCGTTTTTTTTTCTCGCCCCCTCTGCGAGCGATGTGTGCCACGCCTTGACGTCTTGAGCAATTTATTTTTATCATCACGCTGTTGTTAGGATATGTTTTGATTTTAGTCCGCATTTTTTAAAAACACGCCAATTGTTCTTCTTGAAAGACATTGGTCAATCAGGATGATCTTCAGGGCTCATAGCACGCTCCCTAACTAAAGCCGAAGTTACATAATTTTCTGTAGTGTCGTGGTGCGTCAGAAGAATATCAGTCACATACATACAAACATGTTTGATAAATCCTTTTCCATGCAAGCTGTTCGTTTGTGGAATGCATTGCATGTTTCAATAAGAAGTGCTCAATCCTTGCTGTCTTTTAAAGAAATGGTCAAAGACTTTGGCTGAGCCTATAAATTCCTGATAGACTGTTTTTAGTATTTTTTTTTAATATTAATTACTATTAGATATTGTAATATATAACTACGTATACATAATTATATATAATGTGTATAAGATGTACAATTTAAGGTATGTTCCAAAGTATGTACACCACTAGCTACCCAAATAGTTCAGTTTCTTCTTTTTAAAGTTTTGGTTGTCTGGAAGAAATCACTATTAGCGATAACACCGCCATTTGTGCCTAATTTAAGTTATTGAAGTGAAACTTCTTATGCGACTTCCAAAAATGTTATCACATAACGCGTTAGGCGTTAAATGATAGGTGATAGGCGTTAAGTGATAGGTGTTAAACGATAGGCGATAGGCGTAAATTTGTTAAAGCGCTCATGTGACGCCGTCACTGAGTGAGTGGGTGAGTGGGTGAGTTGGGTGAGTTGGGGTGAGTTGGGGTGAGTTGGGGCGAGTTGGGGCGAGTTGGGGCGAGTTGGGGCGAGTTGGGGCGAGTTGGGTTGAGTTGAGTTGAGTTGAGTGTGTGTGTGTGTGTGTGTGTGAGTGAGTGAGTGAGGGACCGACCGAACGACCGATCGACTGAGCGAGAATGAAGTTTCACTTCTTCCGCGCGGAGGGACTCGACGCACGCACATTTTTTTTTCTAAGTTTTCTGTATGTTTTACTTTGGTGTGCAAATAAAGAGTATTCTAGTCTATTCTACATTGAGTATAATTAGAGGTATCCTTTGAAATCGCTGGATATCTGGGGTGTGTACGGTGGCGACTCCGAGGAGGACGGCGGTGTGGTTGCGACTCCCGTCCACGTGAGCACCGTGTCTGGTTCCTCGGCGGTTCAAAGGCAAGGCACTGTGCTGTTCCTGGTGCAGATCTCACCGTAGAGCCCAGGTTCCCCCTCTCATGTGCCGATGTGACAGCCGCGGGGAGGTCGCAGCCACACAATATGTGTAGTATTGACTCGTTTTCACCTTCACAGAATCGACAGTACTCATTATATATAGGTACTCTATGTTGGTACCAAAATGCCTCGTGATTGTACCTATTAGGTACCTACTGCTTACCAACAGGCGAACGACTTGCTTGACTCGTCACAAAAAACGCGAAAAATGTCAGGACGGTTAGGTACGTGAAATAACGCCTTTCTTTCATAAAAATATTGACAGTAAAAAAACAATATTTACAGTAACAAAAGATTGTCATATTTAACAAGAATAGATCCAGACAAAAATAAAATGTTAGTTTTTTTATTGTGCCGTTGTGTTGGCCATTTCCTTTGTGAGCGACAGACAGGAAGCAATTATGAAGCCTTCAGCATTGTAAAGTTAATAGTTATGCAATTTAAATATTTATATTTCATACATTCATGCGGTAACAGCTCAGTGGGTGAGTGCTTGCCAAGGAAACAAGGTGTACTGGTTTGAACCCCGGCTCGCACCTCTGATTTCTTTAATTAATAATGTACGAATCGTCTGTGCGATTGCTATTAGCTTTCGGTGAAGGAAACCTGCATGTTTGAGAAGGCCTAACTAGCTTTCGAATGACGTGCGAAGACCGCCAACCCGCACTTGGTCAACGTGGTGGACTACGAGTACGGCCTCCTCTTGTGGTGAGGCCTGTGTGACCAACAATAGGACATAAGCAAGGGCGGCTTGCATTCCTTTACTTTTGTGCAGTACTTTGTGAATTTCCTAAATACGCATGACGGCATTTTACTCGATTACCTATCAAAGGAACACGTTACGTTCGTTACGTTATACCAACTGCTAGTTCACCCAATTGGGTGAATTTAGTATCTTCACTTTTCGTGCGCTAATGGCTAATGTATTATATACAGGGTGTAAGGGACTACGTACCGATTTTTTTTTTATAAGACGTCAAATAATGCCCGTTTCAACATTACAGTAACCATTTATTATGGTAAATGACAAATCACTAACTTGTTAATTTTCGAGCATGTAATGAATATATGCGGAATAATAGGTATTTATTTTTCAAATTACATTGCTAATTTTCTAAAATAATAATAGTAATAGCCTATTAATTAATTGCCTATGCACTGTTTTTGTGCTTAAAGAATAAGTAAATGAATAAATAAAAAAAATCTACAAATTTATAGTTTTTAAATTAAAATTAGGCTTTATTATTATACCAATAATGATGTTATACTAATTTTATTTAAAAAAGTGACTTTTTTTTGAAAATTCATGAAAAAGCCGATGAAAAATTTCAACACTAGGATGTTCAGAATCATGTACTGGATCCCTGGTATCGGTTTTCGGTACGATGTCCCTTACACCCGAATATCATTGAATAACCACACAACATCTAACCTTCTCATACTTAGGAAACCTCAAACATCTCGACCTAGTTGTCAAAGACAATATAGACAACTTTTCATCCTATTAAATCCACCCCTAAGACCGCAAGCGCACCTACCCTCGCGCCCCCATTGGGGCAAGTCTCACCGCACACGGAACAATTAATTTAAAAGACTAACGTGGTTCTTTCATCCGCACGCCGATGTCGTTAGTGTGTGCGCCGCCTTAGATTAGGGTCGGTGCTTACTGTTGACAGGTTTGCTTTTAGTATACTTTGGGTGCTTGTGTTAGTAGCTTAGTGAATAAGAGAAATGTGAATATATTGTCTTCCTCAAATATGCAATATGAGTAATTAAACTAGAACCAGAGAGAAAGCTTCCGTATTTTTTTTTTTTAATTCAGTAAGCGATATTTGTTCTATTTGTAGCCTCTATAGCGCAGTGGGAAACCAACCTTTGCAAACCGAAGGTCGCAGGTTTATATTCCGTTTATCATGTTTAGGGATCACCTAAGATCTGGTTTCCGTGAGTTTTAGTATAATATAATTGGGTGGCTATATGTCCTCTTTGATAGCTGAAATAAATACTTAAAATGGGTACTAAAGGTGACTTGCGATAATTCAATAAAACAGTGTGTACTCGGTGAGTCTAGTGACATAAGTAGTTTATTTAAATAATTTTGTTCTATCTTATAAATAAATAACAATGCCACCGTGACATAAAGCGACATCTATCGCGGTTTAATGAACTAATATCAGATTCGATATTTCTATTGATTTTTTATTTGTTTAATTAATAAATTACAACATACATAAGTTTACATTGTACTGTCTCTGTAGCGCAGTGGGAATCCGACCTTTGCAAACCGAAGGTCGCAGGTGTATATTTCGCTGGGAGCAACCACTTTGTTTCACTGTTTCTGGCTAGAATAATATAGGCCGGTTGCCTGATAGTCGGGAAAGTAGAATTATTCATGCGTCGGATGGGTATGTAATAAGTTGCTCCTGCACCTAATCTCTCCCCGGTCGTGTGGGTCTTCCGTCCCATCGAATTTTGATTGTACAGGGAGAGCACTCTTGTGCACTATAATATATCTCGCCTAGACGCCTGATCAAAATCAAATCAAATCATCTTTATTTGCGGACCATGGGTATGCTTACGAGTATAACTAACATGGATGTTTTATTAATATGATAATGTCCACTGTGTGTGTTATTAGGTATGCAAAAATTGGTTTATTTAAATCTACAATTTACTAAGAATACTAATAAATAATGAACTTACTTATCTATACTATATTATAAAGAGGTAGGCCTTTTTCGCGTGGGTGACTCAACACCGCAGAGCCGAAACTACCAAAGCTAGGACACGCAGCTACAAAATTTGGACAGGAGGTTCATTTTATGGTTTAACTAATCAATAAGTAAGGATTTTTGGAAATTCGAACTCTAAGGGTGTGAAATAGGGGTTGAAAGTTTGTATGGGAAGGGTGTAAAAACATTGTCTTTTGACTTGAAATTTTTCACTTAGACTCTTTAACGAAAATAATAAAACACGTATGTCAGCATTTTTCATAATTCATCAGTCAAGGGTGTAATATGAACTAAAAGAAGTAGGCTTTTTTCGCGTGACTGATTCATCAACGCAGAGCCGAAACTACTGAAGGTAAGACTACAAAATTTGAACAGGAGGTTCATTTTATAGCCTAGGGAACCAATAAGAAAGGATTTTTGGAAAATCGAACTCTAAGGGTGTAAAATAAGGGTTAAAAGTGTGTATGGGGTGGGTGTAAAAACCTTGTATTTTGACTTGAATTTGTGTACTTAGACTCTTTACTAAAAATAATCAAACACGTGTATCAGCATTTATCATAATTCATTAGTTAAGGGTGTATATAAAGTTATATTATAAAGAGGTGGGCCTGCTTCGCGTGGGTGACAACACTGCAGAGACGAAACTGCCGAAGCTAGGCATACAAAATTTGGACAGGAGGTTCATTTTATGGTTTAACCAATCAATAAGAAAGGATTTTTGGAAATTCGAACTCTAAGGGTGTGAAATAGGGGTTGAGAGTTTGTATGGGATGGGTGTAAAAACAATGTCTTTTGACTTGAAATTTTGTACTTAGACTCTTTATCAAAAATAATAAGACACGTGTATCAGCGTTTTTCATAATTCGTTAGTTAAGGTTGTAAAACAGAGGATGAAGGCTTTCCATTTTAAAAGTTATACAGAAAAAAAACTAAAAATAACTAAGGTAAATACTTAAACAAAAAGTAATCTAAGTTTGCATTTAATGGAGGCGATAGAACCACTAAAAATATCTATATTATCTCTGATGACGTTACAACTGGATAACATGCGGTATAAGGGAGAGTGCTGACCGATGTTGGTCCTGCATCTTGGCAATCTGAAAGTATGCCTATTGTGTAAACGGCTACTAATGCGTGGGACTGACAAACACACGCGTTCGAGAGTACAGGGTGAGTCTATGAGCCCACGCAATAGTTTGCACAGGTACAAAACGTCTGCAATTTTTCTGCGACTATGGAGAGATGCCACTTTATAATGTTTAAGTCTCTGATCGTAACTTTTAAGCGTGTGACATTTATTGTCTGAGTAAGAAAGATGGTACAAAAATAAATTACCAGACACAAGAGACTTATAAGCTAAGAGGCTAATTGGTGACATTAGGTTGGTGGAAGCCAATGTACAAAGCCCAGAGCACAGGCGCAGAGTAGCCAGCCTCTTGGTATTGTACAGGATAATTTTGGAGAATGTTGTGCAGGAATTGCATGATTTGATTCCACCATCGGACGACGAGACGCACAGCGTACCCATACCCGTCTTTATGTTGTGAACGTGCCTCCAGTCCGGACAAAACGATTTGCTTGTTCGTTTATAATGAGGACAGCTGGAACAGTTCAAAGATCAAAGTTTCTTCTGCAAGTCCATACAAATATATGACAAAATCCCCGAACATTGAAAATATAAAAAAATTGAACAATTTAAAAACCAATTAAAAGATTTATATATCGAAAATTGTTACCATTGAATAATAGACTTATTGAACTATACTCAAACTCAAACATCTTTATTTCAAATAGGCTTAACGCTAGCACTTTTGAATCGTCATTTTTTAAAAGGTACCACCGGATCACAACGCGGCCTCAACTGAGAAGATCCGGAAAGAAACTCAGCGGGCTTGTCATTTTTTCACTTTTTTTTTAAACATTGTTTTGTTACAAATGAATCGACATTAGCGATATTGTGTCCTGCCGTTCGAAACATAAAGCAAGGAAGAAAAGAAGAAAACAATAAATTACGACAAACTAAAAGGCCAAAGGGATAGAAGTCGGACCAGTCCCCCCAAGCAGCACCCGCGCACGAGTTGACTCGAGCAGCAGCCATCACTCCCCTCAACCATATTAGAGGGAAGGGGGTGACCCGCCACACGAAGCCGCCACAAGCAAAGACTTTTCGATGGCGAGCATGACCGAACCAAAATCACAGTGGCTCACATTTAATATAGATTAATTGTATCAATAATAATGATAACATTCTTTATTCTTGTTATTTTATAAGTTACTAGCGGCCCACCCCGGCTTCGCACGGGTGGTAAAATTTTATGTTTAGATTATAATATGTGTAAAGAATAATACCTTACCTTACCTACAGTAGATTTTCGTAGAATAAAATTTCCCCTAACAATTTTGCCATATCTACAACATTTTTGTATTTCTTTTAACACTCATAAAAAATTAATTTTAAATAACGCGTTATAAATAATTTTTTGAAGAGTATTACACATTAACCATTACATTAACCATTTCACGTAAATTGGACAAATTGCAAACTTTCCTTCTCTATTTTGCCTCTTAGGAGAAACTATCCAAAATAATTAATATACTACAACTTGCCGAAAGGTGGCACACACAATCTATAGAACCTTCAAGAAACTTTAGGTTACTCCATAGAAACCTATTTTCTTTACCAGCCCTTGTTTTTGTCCCACTGTTGGACAATGGCCTCGTCTAAAAATGTAGATGCTTAGGCCATAGTCCACCACGCTGGCCAGGTGCGGGTTGGATGACTTCACACGTCATTCGAAAGCTACTTTCTCAGACATGCAGGTTTCCTCACGATGTTTTTCTTCACCGACCAGCTTTCAGTGATTCAATAAAGAAATCAGAGGTTTGAGCCGGGGTTCGAACCAGCACACCTTTTTCCAAGGCAAGCGCTCGCCCACTGAGCTGTTGCTATTTCAGAAACCAACTACTTACTGTCATAAAATTATTCTAAAATCCTAGTCCAAAATTTGAATTAAATCAACTTAGACTATAGTTTTTGTAAATGAAGAAGGAATAAAATCATTAAAGTAAAATTACTGAATAGGTATGTACACGACTTTTTATATTCCAATTAGTGCTAGTATATACTATAGTTATATATATATACTATAGTAATAACTTGAGAATTTTCACCGGAAATTGTTGTTGCTAAATGTCTGTCTGTAGGCATTAAATGGATGTGAGAAATGTGCATAGTTTGACCAAGCTGGTCCAATGAGGATAATGGTTTCGATAATATTATTTTTTATAATCTAAACTGTAATCTCAACCCATTGTACACATGCGCACATGTTAAGGAGATTAAAATTATTCATCTAATTATAATATTTGGATACTTTACCTATATTTTGAGGCTATGAGGTGGAAGTCTTGACGTATTGATAAATTCAAAAACTGTAATTGGTTTAATAAACTCTAATGCATTGTGTCTTCCGTGTCTACACCACGCGTATCCACCACAACCGTATCAATTATTTTATATCCCTTACTGTTAGCTGGTATCCTATCATACAATACAAATCTTATCCCTTAATTTAATTCAGATGAAGGTGCTTTTAAATTAAGAGTATGTGTGGTTCATATGTATTTAATACATACATTAAATCAATGAACAAAAAAAATTCACTATACAAATGTTCAATTCTTATTTTAAAGCCTTAAGTGATGAACTTTCATAAAAACAGAAATAGTATGCGTGCTAAATTGCAGGTCAATAGACAGATAGGTACAAAATCTTTTTTAACACACATACATTCATTCCCTATTTTACACCTTTAACTGACGAATTCTGAAAAACGCTGATACATTAGCTGATTATTATTTTTATTAAAGAGTCTAATTACAAAATTTGTAGCCAAAAGACAATGTTTTTACACCCATCCCATACAAACTTTCATCCTCTATTTTACAACCTTAACTAACGAATTATGAAAAACGCTGATACACGTGTCTTATTATTTTTGATAAAGAGTCTAAGTACAAAATTTCAAGTCAAAAGACATTGTTTTTACACCCATCCCATACAAACTCTCAACCCCTATTTCACACCCTTAGAGTTCGAATTTCCAAAAATCCTTTCTCATTTTATGGTTTAACCAATCAATAAGAAAGGATTTTTGGAAATTCGAACTCTAAGGGTGTGAAATAGGGGTTGAGAGTTTGTATGGGATGGGTGTAAAAACAATGTCTTTTGACTTGAAATTTTGTACTTAGACTCTTTATCAAAAATAATAAGACACGTGTATCAGCGTTTTTCATAATTCGTTAGTTAAGGTTGTAAAATAGAGGATGAAAGTTTGTATGGGATGGGTGTAAAAACAATGTCTTTTGACTTGAAATTTTGTACTTAGACTCTTTATCAAAAATAATAAGACACGTGTATCAGCGTTTTTCATAATTCGTTAGTTAAGGTTGTAAAATAGAGGATGAAAGTTTGTATGGGATGGGTGTAAAAACATTGTCTTTTGGCTACAAATTTTGTAATTAGACTCTTTAATAAAAATAATAATCAGCTAATGTATCAGCGTTTTTCAGAATTCGTCAGTTAAAGGTGTAAAATAGGGAATGAATGTATGTGTGTTAAAAAAGATTTTGTACCTATCTGTCTATTGACCTGCAATTTAGCACGCATACTATTTCTGTTTTTATGAAAGTTCATCACTTAAGGCTTTAAAATAAGAATTGAACATTTGTATAGTGAATTTTTTTTGTTCATTGATTTAATGTATGTATTAAATACATATGAACCACACATACTCTTAATTTAAAAGCACCTTCATCTGAATTAAATTAAGGGATAAGATTTGTATTGTATGATAGGATACCAGCTAACAGTAAGGGATATAAAATAATTGATACGGTTGTGGTGGATACGCGTGGTGTAGACACGGAAGACACAATGCATTAGAGTTTATTAAACCAATTACAGTTTTTGAATTTATCAATACGTCAAGACTTCCACCTCATAGCCTCAAAATATAGGTAAAGTATCCAAATATTATAATTAGATGAATAATTTTAATCTCCTTAACATGTGCGCATGTGTACAATGGGTTGAGATTACAGTTTAGATTATAAAAAATAATATTATCGAAACCATTATCCTCATTGGACCAGCTTGGTCAAACTATGCACATTTCTCACATCCATTTAATGCCTACAGACAGACATTTAGCAACAACAATTTCCGGTGAAAATTCTCAAGTTATTACTATAGTATATATATATAACTATAGTATATACTAGCACTAATTGGAATATAAAAAGTCGTGTACATACCTATTCAGTAATTTTACTTTAATGATTTTATTCCTTCTTCATTTACAAAAACTATAGTCTAAGTTGATTTAATTCAAATTTTGGACTAGGATTTTAGAATAATTTTATGACAGTAAGTAGTTGGTTTCTGAAATAGCAACAGCTCAGTGGGCGAGCGCTTGCCTTGGAAAAAGGTGTGCTGGTTCGAACCCCGGCTCAAACCTCTGATTTCTTTATTGAATCACTGAAAGCTGGTCGGTGAAGAAAAACATCGTGAGGAAACCTGCATGTCTGAGAAAGTAGCTTTCGAATGACGTGTGAAGTCATCCAACCCGCACCTGGCCAGCGTGGTGGACTATGGCCTAAGCATCTACATTTTTAGACGAGGCCATTGTCCAACAGTGGGACAAAAACAAGGGCTGGTAAAGAAAATAGGTTTCTATGGAGTAACCTAAAGTTTCTTGAAGGTTCTATAGATTGTGTGTGCCACCTTTCGGCAAGTTGTAGTATATTAATTATTTTGGATAGTTTCTCCTAAGAGGCAAAATAGAGAAGGAAAGTTTGCAATTTGTCCAATTTACGTGAAATGGTTAATGTAATGGTTAATGTGTAATACTCTTCAAAAAATTATTTATAACGCGTTATTTAAAATTAATTTTTTATGAGTGTTAAAAGAAATACAAAAATGTTGTAGATATGGCAAAATTGTTAGGGGAAATTTTATTCTACGAAAATCTACTGTAGGTAAGGTAAGGTATTATTCTTTACACATATTATAATCTAAACATAAAATTTTACCACCCGTGCGAAGCCGGGGTGGGCCGCTAGTAACTTATAAAATAACAAGAATAAAGAATGTTATCAATAATATTGATACAATTAATCTATATTAAATGTGAGCCACTGTGATTTTGGTTCGGTCATGCTCGCCATCGAAAAGTCTTTGCTTGTGGCGGCTTCGTGTGGCGGGTCACCCCCTTCCCTCTAATATGGTTGAGGGGAGTGATGGCTGCTGCTCGAGTCAACTCGTGCGCGGGTGCTGCTTGGGGGGACTGGTCCGACTTCTATCCCTTTGGCCTTTTAGTTTGTCGTAATTTATTGTTTTCTTCTTTTCTTCCTTGCTTTATGTTTCGAACGGCAGGACACAATATCGCTAATGTCGATTCATTTGTAACAAAACAATGTTTAAAAAAAAAGTGAAAAAATGACAAGCCCGCTGAGTTTCTTTCCGGATCTTCTCAGTTGAGGCCGCGTTGTGATCCGGTGGTACCTTTTAAAAAATGACGATTCAAAAGTGCTAGCGTTAAGCCTATTTGAAATAAAGATGTTTGAGTTTGAGTATAGTTCAATAAGTCTATTATTCAATGGTAACAATTTTCGATATATAAATCTTTTAATTGGTTTTTAAATTGTTCATTTTATGGTTTAACCAATCAATAAGAAAGGATTTTTGGAAATTCGAACTCTAAGGGTGTGAAATAGGGGTTGAGAGTTTGTATGGGATGGGTGTAAAAACAATGTCTTTTGACTTGAAATTTTGTACTTAGACTCTTTATCAAAAATAATAAGACACGTGTATCAGCGTTTTTCATAATTCGTTAGTTAAGGTTGTAAAATAGAGGATGAAAGTTTGTATGGGATGGGTGTAAAAACATTGTCTTTTGGCTACAAATTTTGTAATTAGACTCTTTAATAAAAATAATAATCAGCTAATGTATCAGCGTTTTTCAGAATTCGTCAGTTAAAGGTGTAAAATAGGGAATGAATGTATGTGTGTTAAAAAAGATTTTGTACCTATCTGTCTATTGACCTGCAATTTAGCACGCATACTATTTCTGTTTTTATGAAAGTTCATCACTTAAGGCTTTAAAATAAGAATTGAACATTTGTATAGTGAATTTTTTTTGTTCATTGATTTAATGTATGTATTAAATACATATGAACCACACATACTCTTAATTTAAAAGCACCTTCATCTGAATTAAATTAAGGGATAAGATTTGTATTGTATGATAGGATACCAGCTAACAGTAAGGGATATAAAATAATTGATACGGTTGTGGTGGATACGCGTGGTGTAGACACGGAAGACACAATGCATTAGAGTTTATTAAACCAATTACAGTTTTTGAATTTATCAATACGTCAAGACTTCCACCTCATAGCCTCAAAATATAGGTAAAGTATCCAAATATTATAATTAGATGAATAATTTTAATCTCCTTAACATGTGCGCATGTGTACAATGGGTTGAGATTACAGTTTAGATTATAAAAAATAATATTATCGAAACCATTATCCTCATTGGACCAGCTTGGTCAAACTATGCACATTTCTCACATCCATTTAATGCCTACAGACAGACATTTAGCAACAACAATTTCCGGTGAAAATTCTCAAGTTATTACTATAGTATATATATATAACTATAGTATATACTAGCACTAATTGGAATATAAAAAGTCGTGTACATACCTATTCA
The DNA here is from genome assembly GCA_911728495.1 of Furcula furcula. Taxonomy (NCBI): domain Eukaryota; kingdom Metazoa; phylum Arthropoda; class Insecta; order Lepidoptera; family Notodontidae; genus Furcula; species Furcula furcula. The sequence goes on along the minus strand of OU452267.1, from coordinate 12,025,165 downwards.
GTAATTTTACTTTAATGATTTTATTCCTTCTTCATTTACAAAAACTATAGTCTAAGTTGATTTAATTCAAATTTTGGACTAGGATTTTAGAATAATTTTATGACAGTAAGTAGTTGGTTTCTGAAATAGCAACAGCTCAGTGGGCGAGCGCTTGCCTTGGAAAAAGGTGTGCTGGTTCGAACCCCGGCTCAAACCTCTGATTTCTTTATTGAATCACTGAAAGCTGGTCGGTGAAGAAAAACATCGTGAGGAAACCTGCATGTCTGAGAAAGTAGCTTTCGAATGACGTGTGAAGTCATCCAACCCGCACCTGGCCAGCGTGGTGGACTATGGCCTAAGCATCTACATTTTTAGACGAGGCCATTGTCCAACAGTGGGACAAAAACAAGGGCTGGTAAAGAAAATAGGTTTCTATGGAGTAACCTAAAGTTTCTTGAAGGTTCTATAGATTGTGTGTGCCACCTTTCGGCAAGTTGTAGTATATTAATTATTTTGGATAGTTTCTCCTAAGAGGCAAAATAGAGAAGGAAAGTTTGCAATTTGTCCAATTTACGTGAAATGGTTAATGTAATGGTTAATGTGTAATACTCTTCAAAAAATTATTTATAACGCGTTATTTAAAATTAATTTTTTATGAGTGTTAAAAGAAATACAAAAATGTTGTAGATATGGCAAAATTGTTAGGGGAAATTTTATTCTACGAAAATCTACTGTAGGTAAGGTAAGGTATTATTCTTTACACATATTATAATCTAAACATAAAATTTTACCACCCGTGCGAAGCCGGGGTGGGCCGCTAGTAACTTATAAAATAACAAGAATAAAGAATGTTATCAATAATATTGATACAATTAATCTATATTAAATGTGAGCCACTGTGATTTTGGTTCGGTCATGCTCGCCATCGAAAAGTCTTTGCTTGTGGCGGCTTCGTGTGGCGGGTCACCCCCTTCCCTCTAATATGGTTGAGGGGAGTGATGGCTGCTGCTCGAGTCAACTCGTGCGCGGGTGCTGCTTGGGGGGACTGGTCCGACTTCTATCCCTTTGGCCTTTTAGTTTGTCGTAATTTATTGTTTTCTTCTTTTCTTCCTTGCTTTATGTTTCGAACGGCAGGACACAATATCGCTAATGTCGATTCATTTGTAACAAAACAATGTTTAAAAAAAAAGTGAAAAAATGACAAGCCCGCTGAGTTTCTTTCCGGATCTTCTCAGTTGAGGCCGCGTTGTGATCCGGTAGTACCTTTTAAAAAATGACGATTCAAAAGTGCTAGCGTTAAGCCTATTTGAAATAAAGATGTTTGAGTTTGAGTATAGTTCAATAAGTCTATTATTCAATGGTAACAATTTTCGATATATAAATCTTTTAATTGGTTTTTAAATTGTTCATTTTATGGTTTAACCAATCAATAAGAAAGGATTTTTGGAAATTCGAACTCTAAGGGTGTGAAATAGGGGTTGAGAGTTTGTATGGGATGGGTGTAAAAACAATGTCTTTTGACTTGAAATTTTGTACTTAGACTCTTTATCAAAAATAATAAGACACGTGTATCAGCGTTTTTCATAATTCGTTAGTTAAGGTTGTAAAATAGAGGATGAAAGTTTGTATGGGATGGGTGTAAAAACATTGTCTTTTGGCTACAAATTTTGTAATTAGACTCTTTAATAAAAATAATAATCAGCTAATGTATCAGCGTTTTTCAGAATTCGTCAGTTAAAGGTGTAAAATAGGGAATGAATGTATGTGTGTTAAAAAAGATTTTGTACCTATCTGTCTATTGACCTGCAATTTAGCACGCATACTATTTCTGTTTTTATGAAAGTTCATCACTTAAGGCTTTAAAATAAGAATTGAACATTTGTATAGTGAATTTTTTTTGTTCATTGATTTAATGTATGTATTAAATACATATGAACCACACATACTCTTAATTTAAAAGCACCTTCATCTGAATTAAATTAAGGGATAAGATTTGTATTGTATGATAGGATACCAGCTAACAGTAAGGGATATAAAATAATTGATACGGTTGTGGTGGATACGCGTGGTGTAGACACGGAAGACACAATGCATTAGAGTTTATTAAACCAATTACAGTTTTTGAATTTATCAATACGTCAAGACTTCCACCTCATAGCCTCAAAATATAGGTAAAGTATCCAAATATTATAATTAGATGAATAATTTTAATCTCCTTAACATGTGCGCATGTGTACAATGGGTTGAGATTACAGTTTAGATTATAAAAAATAATATTATCGAAACCATTATCCTCATTGGACCAGCTTGGTCAAACTATGCACATTTCTCACATCCATTTAATGCCTACAGACAGACATTTAGCAACAACAATTTCCGGTGAAAATTCTCAAGTTATTACTATAGTATATATATATAACTATAGTATATACTAGCACTAATTGGAATATAAAAAGTCGTGTACATACCTATTCAGTAATTTTACTTTAATGATTTTATTCCTTCTTCATTTACAAAAACTATAGTCTAAGTTGATTTAATTCAAATTTTGGACTAGGATTTTAGAATAATTTTATGACAGTAAGTAGTTGGTTTCTGAAATAGCAACAGCTCAGTGGGCGAGCGCTTGCCTTGGAAAAAGGTGTGCTGGTTCGAACCCCGGCTCAAACCTCTGATTTCTTTATTGAATCACTGAAAGCTGGTCGGTGAAGAAAAACATCGTGAGGAAACCTGCATGTCTGAGAAAGTAGCTTTCGAATGACGTGTGAAGTCATCCAACCCGCACCTGGCCAGCGTGGTGGACTATGGCCTAAGCATCTACATTTTTAGACGAGGCCATTGTCCAACAGTGGGACAAAAACAAGGGCTGGTAAAGAAAATAGGTTTCTATGGAGTAACCTAAAGTTTCTTGAAGGTTCTATAGATTGTGTGTGCCACCTTTCGGCAAGTTGTAGTATATTAATTATTTTGGATAGTTTCTCCTAAGAGGCAAAATAGAGAAGGAAAGTTTGCAATTTGTCCAATTTACGTGAAATGGTTAATGTAATGGTTAATGTGTAATACTCTTCAAAAAATTATTTATAACGCGTTATTTAAAATTAATTTTTTATGAGTGTTAAAAGAAATACAAAAATGTTGTAGATATGGCAAAATTGTTAGGGGAAATTTTATTCTACGAAAATCTACTGTAGGTAAGGTAAGGTATTATTCTTTACACATATTATAATCTAAACATAAAATTTTACCACCCGTGCGAAGCCGGGGTGGGCCGCTAGTAACTTATAAAATAACAAGAATAAAGAATGTTATCATTATTATTGATACAATTAATCTATATTAAATGTGAGCCACTGTGATTTTGGTTCGGTCATGCTCGCCATCGAAAAGTCTTTGCTTGTGGCGGCTTCGTGTGGCGGGTCACCCCCTTCCCTCTAATATGGTTGAGGGGAGTGATGGCTGCTGCTCGAGTCAACTCGTGCGCGGGTGCTGCTTGGGGGGACTGGTCCGACTTCTATCCCTTTGGCCTTTTAGTTTGTCGTAATTTATTGTTTTCTTCTTTTCTTCCTTGCTTTATGTTTCGAACGGCAGGACACAATATCGCTAATGTCGATTCATTTGTAACAAAACAATGTTTAAAAAAAAAGTGAAAAAATGACAAGCCCGCTGAGTTTCTTTCCGGATCTTCTCAGTTGAGGCCGCGTTGTGATCCGGTGGTACCTTTTAAAAAATGACGATTCAAAAGTGCTAGCGTTAAGCCTATTTGAAATAAAGATGTTTGAGTTTGAGTATAGTTCAATAAGTCTATTATTCAATGGTAACAATTTTCGATATATAAATCTTTTAATTGGTTTTTAAATTGTTCATTTTATGGTTTAACCAATCAATAAGAAAGGATTTTTGGAAATTCGAACTCTAAGGGTGTGAAATAGGGGTTGAGAGTTTGTATGGGATGGGTGTAAAAACAATGTCTTTTGACTTGAAATTTTGTACTTAGACTCTTTATCAAAAATAATAAGACACGTGTATCAGCGTTTTTCATAATTCGTTAGTTAAGGTTGTAAAATAGAGGATGAAAGTTTGTATGGGATGGGTGTAAAAACATTGTCTTTTGGCTACAAATTTTGTAATTAGACTCTTTAATAAAAATAATAATCAGCTAATGTATCAGCGTTTTTCAGAATTCGTCAGTTAAAGGTGTAAAATAGGGAATGAATGTATGTGTGTTAAAAAAGATTTTGTACCTATCTGTCTATTGACCTGCAATTTAGCACGCATACTATTTCTGTTTTTATGAAAGTTCATCACTTAAGGCTTTAAAATAAGAATTGAACATTTGTATAGTGAATTTTTTTTGTTCATTGATTTAATGTATGTATTAAATACATATGAACCACACATACTCTTAATTTAAAAGCACCTTCATCTGAATTAAATTAAGGGATAAGATTTGTATTGTATGATAGGATACCAGCTAACAGTAAGGGATATAAAATAATTGTTACGGTTGTGGTGGATACGCATGGTGTAGACACGGAAGACACAATGCATTAAGAGTTTATTAAACCAATTACAGTTTTTGAATTTATCAATACGTCAAGACTTCCACCTCAGAGCCTCAAAATATAGGTAAAGTATCCAAATATTATAATTAGATGAATAATTTTAATCCCCTTAACATGTGCATGTGTGCAATGGGGTGAGATTACAGTTTAGATTATAAAAAATAATATTATCGAAACCATTATCCTCATTGGACCAGCTTGGTGAAACTATGCACATTTCTCACATCCATTTAATGCCTACAGACAGACCTTTAGCATCAACAATTTCCGGTGAAAATTCTCAAGTTATACTAGCACTAATTGGAATATAAAAAGTCGTGTACCTATTCAGTAATTTTACTTTAATGATTTTATTCCTTCTTCATTTACAAAAACTATAGTCTAAGTTGATTTAATTCAAATTTTGGACTAGGATTCTAGAAAATTTTATGACAGTAGTTGGTTTCTGAAATAGCAACAGCTCAGTGGGCGAGCGCTTGCCTTGGAAACAAGGTGTGCTGGTTCGAACCCCGGCTCAAACCTCTGATTTCTTTATTGAATCACTGAAAGCTGGTCGGTGAAGAAAAACATCGTGAGGAAACCTGCATGTCTGAGAAAGTAGCTTTCGAATGACGTGTGAAGTCATCCAACCCGCACCTGGCCAGCGTGGTGGACTATGGCCTAAGCATCTACATTTTTAGACGAGGCCATTGTCCAACAGTGGGACAAAAACAAGGGCTGGTAAAGAAAATAGGTTTCTATGGAGTAACCTAAAGTTTCTTGAAGGTTCTATAGATTGTGTGTGCCACCTTTCGGCAAGTGGTAGTATATTAATTTTTTTGGATAGTTTCTCCTAAGAGGCAAAATAGAGAAGGAAAGTTTGCAATTTGTCCAATTTACGTGAAATGGTTAATACTCTTCAAAAAATTATTTACAACGCGTTATTTAAAATTAAATTTTTATGAGTGTTAAAATATAAAAATGTTGTAGTTATGGCAAAATTGCTAGGGGAAATTTTATTCTACGAAAATCTACTGTAGGTAAGGTAAGGTATTATTCTTTACACATATTATAATCTAAACATAAAATTTTGCAACCCGTGCGAAGCCGGGGTGGGCCGCTAGTAACTTATAAAATAACAAGAATAATTAAGAAGAATGTTATCATTATTATTGATACAATTAATCTATAGTTCAATAAGTCTATTATTCAATGGTAACAATTTTCGATATATAAATCTTTTAATTGGTTTTTAAATCGTTCAATTTTTTTATATTTTCAATGTTCGGGGATTTTGTCATATATTTTTATGGACTTGCAGAAGAAAGTTTGATCTTTGAACTGTTTCAGCTGTCCTAATTATAAACGAACAAGCAAATCGTTTTGTCCGGACTGGTATGGGTACGCTGTGCGTCTCGTCATCCGATGGTGGAATCAAATCATGCAATTCCTGCACAACATTCTCCAAAATTATCCTGTACAATACCAAGAGGCTGGCTACTCTGCGCCTGTGCTCTGGGCTTTGTACATTGGCTTCCACCAACCTAGTGTCACCAATTAGCCTCTTAGCTTATAAGTCTCTTGTGTCTGGTAATTACACCAGCTACAGGGCCCTTCACACCGAAATGTCATTTTTACACACTGCTACTTGACACCAGAATATTTGACACTGCGGTGGTACGTATGGCTAATTGTAACAAGACAAACACTGTTTAAAAATAAAGTGAAAAAATGAAAAGCCCGCTTAGTTTCTTGCCGGATGTTCTCAGTTGAGGCGGCGTTGTGACCCGGTGGTAGCTTTTAAATAAAAATTGACCGTTCTAAAGTGCGTTAGGCTTAATTTTTGAAATAAATAATTTTGAATTAGAATTCAATTTGAATTTCAATATACAAAGGGTATATTGAAATTCACAAGGAACTTACCACTTAGTAAAAAAATAGTAGTTGTCTTTGTACCTTGCTGCCTATCTACTTTTAGGACATTAAGCTTAAAGTTACTCGAGAATCGTCCCGGAATAGCACGTGGTAATCCAACGAATCATTCCGAAAGTTTATCTTGATGAATCACTATTGTTTTGTTGTGAAATATGGTACTAACATTTTTTTGTCTGAATGTTCGAAAGTTTTTTTTTAATTAGTACTAGCTGTACCGCGCAGCTCCACCCGCGTAATTTTCTGATTTTCTGCGCAACTTTCTTAATTTTTTTTTCCTTGCAAGAAGCTTTTCCTGACCATAACAAACACAACAAAAAAAGAGTAAGCCAAATTGGTCCAGCCGTTCACGCGTGATGCCGTGACCAAGGTAAAGGATCCATTTTTATATATGTATAAATAATCTAGAACTTGACTATATTCCCACATTATAGAAAGCGCTGATGCAATTGCGGATGGTAAGCACCCTAGCATATGAAAAGCCTATATTCGAAGGGGAAAACTAAGTCAGCCCAAGAATACCACAACTACTTAGGTATATGTGTTTGACAATTTAATGATTCCGCAAATAAAAAAATCGCCTGTTATGCCTAGACAATTGCATTCCAGAAGCTTTTTTTATTAAGTCCCTGGTTATTGAGTTGTTGTTGTCTCTTCCATTTTTGCAAGTGCAATGCCCTTAATGCTGGAATATAGAAGAAGAAGTGAAGAAGAAAAAATATTTGGCAATTAATATAGCAATTTTTACCCACTGTTGTTTTTCGAAAGAATATCTGACACGACATCGACAGTGTAGTGCAGACATCTGATGTGTTGCTTATCATCGACAATGTCGTGGTCTTTCCGCAACTAATTTGCATAAGAAAATAATAATAAAAAAAACGAAAAATAAATTTCAATATAACTTCATAACTATCTGTTGTAATTACCAAAATAATTTTTGGTACGTACCATATCTTCACGGTGAACAGAGTTCAAGCCCGCTTGATAAATGACGTCACGGGGCAGACATGTCACCCGGGACGGATCATCCCCAAGCCAAGGGATGAATCGCTTTTATAGCTTCATTGGTGATAGACGTTAATGACCTCAATTTGGTTAAGGTGGTAAGCAGTGTTATTAAGACGAACAGGAAGATGATACACTTTTGAACCAGCTTCAATAAAAATCGAAAAATGTCTCTATATTAACTTGTACTTCACCGAAATCCAATATTTATTCTTGTTCTTCGCCGCAAACCAATCTGATGGCAGTGGTGTTCCAAGAGAGGGAGTTGATGGGGTCATGACAACATGGTAATGGGCAGGCCACATCGCTCGAAGAACCGATAACCGTTGGGGAAGAAAGGTTCTCGAGTGGCGACCACGAACCGGCTGACGCAGCGTAGGCAGGCGTTCCACTAGGTGGACAGACGACATTGTGCGCGTCGCAGGTAACCGGTGGATGCAAACAGCCAATAGTGGCAATAGTCATTCATTGTGGCGTTCCAAGCGGGAGGCCTATGTTTAGCAGTGCACGTCTTCCGGCTGGTGATGATGATGATGAAATAGAATGTAGCTATTTTAAGTGTATAGCTAAAGTGTATAGCTTTTGCAAAGAATAGTGACCATCATAATGTAAACACCCGGAACAAACACAATCTTGCTGTACACTCCACGCGTCTCCACAGAATTAGTAATTCGTTCATGGGCCAAGGTATACGTTTCTATAATAAACTGCCACAGGATATCCGAGACCTACCAATTAATAAATTCAAAAGCACTATTAAAAGCCGGTTGTCTAAAAAGGGCTACTATAAAATCTCGGATTACCTGGAGGATAAAGCTGCGTGGGCTTAAACTGTGATACTCATGCGTGCTTATAATTTTAAGACATCTTTTGTAAAAGCGATTTTTATTGTTAACATAATACTTAATTGAATTAAAAAATGACAAGCCCTCTGAGTTTCTTGCCGGATCTTCTCAGTAGAGGCCGCGTTGTGATCCGGTGGTAGTTTTAAAAAATTGACAATATGTAAGCGCCCTCGTGAGGCCTATGCATAATAAAGATATTTTGATTTTGATTTTGAAAGATTAAATATAGGTTACAGAGCGGCCTATAGGATACTTTTTAGTACAAAATATGTGATCAATTTACAAAACTGCCTCATTAACTTAATATCATCATTAGCAGCGGCTAAAAGATGTCCACTGTTGAACAAAGGCCTCCCCCTTAGAAGGGAGGGACTGCCATAATCCCCACGCTTGGCAGGCGTCTTGGTGATCGCAGATAGGTGGTAGGTAATTTAATAGAAAGATGCTGCCGCTCGTCTTCTTGTGTTCCCTTAGTCGCCCAACGGGAGGAGATGGGTGGGTGCTATTCTTACCCGTACACCCCACGGGTAAATGGTAATAAAAAGGTAAGTAGTAGTAAGTATATGTATTTAAAACTTACAAGTTTTCGGTTGAAATTAGTTAATTTCATATTTTGTGTAGAGAGTAGTTACTCTCAGATCTGTTTTACCCTCAGAGTAATTAGAATGGAGCTAGTATCGCGTCGATTCGCCGAACAAATTTTTCGTGGCACTTTTGCGGGGTGCGGGAGGCGAAGTAAACACACACAGATACAATTTCACGCATACCCACACTATAATAAACTCGCAACACATTAAAAAAGATACGCACACAAATAAAGAATGACCTGAACATATGAACAAAAATTTGGCAGAGGGGTTAACGCATCATGCTCTCTCCAGTGGTATCTCGTCTAAGGTTTTACCCAAAAAAAAAAACAGATAGGGTAAAACATATGGGTAAAACAGATCTGAGAGTAACTACTCTCAGATCTGCCAGATCTCTCAAAATATGCCAGGGTTGGAATGTAGTCCCACCTGATGGAAAGCGGCGACTCAATCGAGGAGGGTAAAGCACACTTGCTTATTAAAAGACAAGATACCCACATTATGAACATGTCATCCGGTCGGTGTGGACGTGGGTCATTTTGGCGCACTTTGGTTGGGCTAAGCGTGCCTCAGGGTTGTCGGTAAACGGGTCCGGTGTGGCATCTTTTTGGCTCACGAGCCAGCCTGCAGATATAACGCAACTGTCCATTTCATCGCCTGATGGCTCGGCATTCTTCGCGAGCCATGGCTCGGGGTTTCCGGGAAAACTCTGAAGTTGTCTTGCCTGCGAGCCATAACCCCGAGGCTGCCGCACGGAACTGTGTGGCCGGTGGATGCTGACTCTTTAAAACTGGTTCCAAACTAAATCCTAAGTCAGGCTCACTGTTCATAACACTACGACCCCCAAATTTCACTTCCACGACCCCCATTATTCTTTTAATACAACGTTTTCCATTGAAATCAAACTACTTTTACGGATTTTTACCATTCCGACGTTTCGAATGCTTTGCAGCACCCATGGTCACGGGAGGACCATGACGGACGGGAGTTGTTTGATGTCAATGTGTAGTATTCACGTTAATAAAATACAACATTATGCAAAGTTCTCAAATTTTCCTTATTCAGCCACATCGCATGGACCATCTAAACCAATCAAAACTGTCACCAAACTAATCTCGATCGTAATATTCCGTCCATTTACCGTAAAATCACGTAGGGTCGTCACCCGTGCCGGCGGCCCGCCACAAAAAGCCACAGCCACAAAAAGAGAACCACAAAAACGCAAACAACCTGTTTAAGGTATTCTCAAACTGTTACGCACGACCAGCCACGATCAGCCACGGTCATGCCACGGGGCCTCTGGTGCTTTTTACGTTTCCTTTAGATCTCCGTTGGATGCTGCGGTCCGAATAACCATCACGTGCCCTGTACGTGGGTAATCAGACTGTTCGATGTTGATTTAGACACCTGTGCTCCATTCATGGCGGTGTGTGAATGAGTATGGGATTATAGTCGAACCAAAATATGGATAGAGTTTATTCTTTAATGCTCTAAAATTTTAAAATCACTATAAGACTCATAAAAAACGGTTCCCTGTCCATTTGCATGAAATTTTAAGACATACATAATATCATCATCATCATCATCATCACCAGCCGGAAGACGTCCACTGCTGAACATAGGCCTCCCCCTTGGAACGCCACAATGAACGATAATTGGCGATTTGCATCCACCGGTTACCTGCGACGCGCACAATGTCGTCTGTCCACCTAGTGGGAGGCCTGCCTACGCTGCGTCTTCCGGTTCGTGGTCGCCACTCGAGAACCTTTCTTCCCCAACGGTTATCAGTTCTTCTTACCTTAATTATATTTATACGCATAAAATTATTTAGCCATAACAGCTTACGCATATCTTTTAAGCATAATGTCTCTAAGTATAATAATGCTTACGCAAACATTCTAAAGCATATATTTCACGTGATACTTCGGCTCGCACTTCCTGGTCAGTTCCAATTCAATCTAACCAACTGGATACGATTAACCTAACCTACCTAATCGACCCGATATGAATCCTTGCCTTATAACTTTTATGCAGCTATATAACTAGTCCAAAAGAAATTATCCCAAATTATCATTATGAAATGACCAAAAGAACAAAGAAAATAAGAAATGACAGTTGCGTTAAACATTCCTAGACATATAATAATGCCAGCCCTTGTTTTGTCCGACTGTTGGGCACTGGCCTTCCCTCAAGATTACTTAGGCCATAGTCCACCACGTTGGCCAAGTGCGGGTTGGCTTGGCCGACTCCACGCGTCATTCAAAAAGTAGTTAGGCTTTCTCAGACATGCAGGTTTCCTCACGATGTTTTCCTTCCCCGAAAGCTAGTAACAATCGCACAAAGATGATTCGCACATGATTAATTAAAAAAATCATAGGTTCGCGCCGGGGTTCGAACCTGCGCACCTTGTTTGCAAGGCAAACGCTCGCTCACTGAGCTGTTACTGCTTGATCCAAAATCGAGATAATTCTGTATTGCTCTACAATTTTAAAACCATTTTAAAATTCATAAACAATTTATTTATTTATTATTTATTAGGTGGTAGGTTCCTTGTGCAAGGAACCGTCCAGGTAGGTACCACCGCAGTGTCAGATATTCTGCCGCCAAGCAGCAGTGTGTAAGCATTGCTGTGTTCCGGCGTGAAGGGCACTGTAGCTGGTGAAATTACCGGACACAAACACTTAATATCGAATGTCTTACGGGTCAGCAACGCGCTAGTGATTGTTCTGGTGTTGCTAGCGTCTATAGGCTGCGGTGACTGCTTACCATCAGGCGGGCCGTACGCTTGCTTGCCACCTAGGTAGTATAAAAAAAAATTGTATAATGCGTTATATATTTCTAGGTATACGCCCCGGGGGAGCAGAAGAGAAGAACGGGTGTGAGATTTTGGTGAGATCCGATCAGAGTGCCTAGACTCTCTTCATAGAGACATCGGAGCACCTTGTGAAAGTTTCTTCCCAAAAAAAAACGAAAAGGTTTAGTTTACTTCAGCCCTACACCCGGGGCCGTGAATAACAAGCAACCAAGTCGCTTGACGTTTCTGGTGGGTGTGGACCCTCGACGAACATCGAGTATGGTGGCGACTACGAGGAAGACAGCCTCCTCATGAGCACTGTGACAGGTTACCGGACTGGGCTATAATGTGTGCCCCAGCGGTGGACGCAAAGGCAAGGCAATGAAGGGCTTTTGGTGCATATCTCACTAGGATGCCCTGGTATGTGCCGATGTGACAGCCACTGTGGATTTAGTTTCCTCCACGAAAAAAAATATGTCATCTAACTAGAGAGCAGTCGTTACGCTAAATCATGGGCCTAAAACGCAGCTTGGACGACTCTGACCAGGTTTTCTATACGATGAAGATAATGAAAAAATGATTCTCTTCCGCCGGATATATCTGTCTGTAAATGTGACACAATTCAAAAGACGAGTTAAAGAGCACTATCTTTCTTTATCTTGACATTTTGTTATATATGTATAGTATTTATCTTTTTTAGTATAGTGTATATTCTATAGTAATAGTAATTTATTTATTAGTATGTATTTATGTTTACTATATTATGTATATGTGTCCGGTATGTATTTTATTTAAATAATGTATTTAAATTAATAATTTTGCTACTTATTTATATTTCTTATACACAATACGTCCCATTTCTTTCTTCCAACTTTCCACTCGCAGGCCTGCGGGAAGAAATTTCTTTAGAAATAAGCTGTGCCGCCGTAAAGAATAGTATTCTTTCCTATATTCCCGTTTTCCTGTAATGTTATTGTGTGTACAAACATATAAAATAAATAAATTGTATAATTTAAAAACAAAAACTTGCTGAAATACTAGACAGTGTATCGAACCAGCTTTCAATGTATACGCGCAAACCAGTATAAATGCACTATACCTACCCATTAATAAATACCATAGGCTTATTATAATTATGAACCTTGATAATTATTTACACCTGCTGCATTGAATAATTTATTGCCACCTGTAACTAGCGGCACACGATAGAATAATTAAAATTATACGATTAAATCATTGTCTGCAATAGATATAGGAATTGCAGTTAATGTTTATATATAAAAAAAAACAAATTAAAGTTAAATTTACATCGGAAATAACAAGCACTTAATAATTTGTTTTTTATTTACTTACTATCAAACTCAAACTCAAAAATAGTTTATTTCAAATAGGCACTTTTGAAAGGTCGCTACCACCGGATGGTGGTAGCTTCTTTTAAAAAAAATAAAACTTGACCTTTCAAAAGCACAACGCGGCCTCAACTGAGAAGATCCGGCAAGAAACTCAGCGGGCTTGTCATTTTATCACTTTTTTTTTAAACAGTGTGTCATGTTACAATTAGATCAGAGCGACAGTGTGTCTTGCCGTTCAAAAGATCAAATAAGACAGAAAAACAATAAAAAAAATACGACGAAAGTACAACAAACTAAAAAGCCAAAGGGATAGTAGTCGGACCATCCATGTTCAAAGGCTAGGGTTTTTTTTTCTCCATCGCAAAAAAGGCATAATTAACAGTTTTTGTCGTTGTTTTGATTAAATAACGTATAGAGAAATTTTATCATCAATTAATTTGCGTATTTATTTTTCTAGGTCCCTTGTGCAAGTGACCGTTTAGTTTGTAGGCATAACCGCAGTGTCAGATATTCTGCCGCCAAGCCGCAGTACCTATATAATATAAACTTTGTTGTGTTCCGGTGTGAAGGGAACCGTAGCTGGTGAAATTACAGGACACAAGAGACTAAATAACTAATCTCGTGTGATCAATGCAGCTGTCTATAGGCAGGCGGGTTGGAACGATTGATGAAAAAAGAGTATACGGCGAGTGTGAATGGAAGTATTGGAAGGGGTAGACCTAGGCGGACGTTTCAGGCCACCTTCTGCGAGATAGTCATGTCCCAGAAGGAGGCCGCCGAGCGGGAACGCGAACGCGCTGATCCTGCTTGGCGACGAAGGTGCCGCCCAACGTATCGCTCCCCAGCCCTGAGCCCGGGGCTATAAACAACAGGCTACCTTCGGAGTCGCTGGATATTCGGGGTGTGGGCCCCAGGACGTCCATTGAGTATGGCTGCGACTCCGAGAAGCCCTGTCCTCGTGAGCACCGTGATGGTACCCAGGGGACTATAATGCCTCCCCCGGGGCGGCGGGCTCAAAGGCAAGGCACAGAGGGGCCCCTGGCGCAGCTCCCACCGGAGGCCCCAGTTTCGCCCCTTTCATGTGCCGATGCGACAGCCGCGGGTGTTTTAGTGGGTAAGAATCCCACATACCCCAGTCGAGCCCCACAGCTCCCGGGGAACTTTCGAAGATTTCCCCGCGTGAAAAAAAAGGCGGACGTTTCAAGATCAAATCAGGGACGTCTTGAAAAAAGGCCAGGTCAAGAGTACCCTAAACTGAAGAGCATGTGTGAACGGAATAATAAAAGTGGACGAAGCGAAACAAGTATGTAAGGATCGTAGCAAGTGGAAAGATGTGTGGGCTATCCCTACGGAAAAACTAAGCTTTAGCTATGTACTCGCAGTGTGGACATATGAATATGGTATAGGTAAACTGTAAAAATCGATTATTAATGTAAGTAGTTATACTTATGGAAAAAAACTGTAACGAAAAAATCTAAGTAAAACCTTACGAATGATTTTTTTTTTCATTTTTATTAGGTATCTAAACTGAGCTCTCAACGGCCGGTGATTCCGATCTGCACCATGTTTAACACGCGAACCGCAAAAGCGCGATCACGTCTCGACCACCGACGTATTAAAATTAGCAGAGCACGTTAAAGTTTCTGTACTTATATAATATTGTAGCCGTCGTCCACGGGTTCGCCAGCGCTGGCGTTGGATAGTAAAATATTTTGATTGAAGAGTTTTTAACACTGATATTTACTGATATTAACCCAGATTGTATTGTCTATGATCAATCGAGATTCTGCTTCAACTTGCTACAGTAAGTAGTATGTTAACGTACAAGTAGGGATTGCAAACCAGAAAACCGGATCCGGTAATCCGGCGGATCCGGCATCATTAAACGTTTACCGGATCTGGTACCAGTATACCGGATCCGGTATACGTATTTATTATTTATTTATTAATACATAGGGCCTCCAACAAAAGATACACAAGTCAGAATTATAAGAATAAAAGATACAGTATTTGTCTGAGTGCTCCTTTACTTATAGCAGGCCACAGCGTGCGTAAAATAAAAAATTAATCACATATAGGTAATACAAAATACTCGAGACGAAACAGAATGTGGTACTAAATACTGGGAAATAAATCTAAGTTATTGAAAGTAAAATAATAGTAATAGTCATTAATATTAAGCCAGAAAGAGAATTAAGATAAAGAGAAAAAGAGAATAAATTTAAGATAGTGAAAGTAAAATAACAGTAATTAAAATTAAGATCAAGTCAGAAAGAGAATTAAGATGGATCCGGCGATAGCAATTTTAGGCAAAATCATAGCGCTGTTGCATGAATATAAGTAGGCTGTGATCTCATCTGCTGTGAACCCAACTCGTGTTGTTCAACAGTAAACATCTTACGGATGATGATAATGATGATCGAGTTCTGTGATCTCTCAATAACAGACATCTCAGTAAATTACGTAAAGTTAATTATATTAGATTTTATAAAGTAACTTACTAAATTAATTAATCCATCTGTGAAAGTGAAATCTAGGAATACTGAGTACCGTCGATATACTAGTTACATACACCACATACTTATTAGATTTTAATTGTTTTTCCGTTGGACCTTCAACCCTTCAAAATAAACTTAATGTGTTTTTATTTATTTAAAGTAGCGCAGTAGGTAACCACCTAAATAAAAAGTACAATTACAAAAGATTAGCTCACTAATAGCTCATTTTGGACTGAAAGGCGAAAATCAACCTGATTTTTTCAATCCGATCCGTCTGATCGGATCCGTCTAGATTTCCATCAATCCGATTGAAATTGACGCCGGATTGCAATCCATACGTACAAGATGTGCAGTTACGTATTTAGCCGCCTTTTATTGCGTTATATGGAAAGCGAAGTCTAAAATATATATATAACGGGTGTAAGGCATCGTACCGAAAAAAAAATTATAAGATGTCAAATAATGTCCGTTACAACATTACAGAAACCATTTATATGGAAAATGACAAATGACTGACTTATTAATTTTCGAGCATGTAATGAATATATGCAGAATAATATTTATTTCTCAAATTACATTGCTAATTTTCTAAAATAATATTAGGTAATTGCCTATTAATTAATTGCCTATGTACTGTTTTAGTGCATAAAGAATAAATAAATAAATAAATTTTCCAGAAATAAGTAATTTATTGTTATTAAATTAAAATTATGCTTTATTATTATACCAATAATGATATTATACTAATTTAATTTAAAAAACGTGTTTTTTTTTGGAAATTCATGAAAAAGCCGATGAAAAATTTCAACACTAGAATGTTCAGAATCATGTACTGAAGCCCTGGTATCAGTTTTCGATACGATGTCCCTTACACCCTGTATATACAGACGAATTGAGGCTCTCTTAATACAGGTTTTTTAAACTTAAAAGGAAAGTCCCAACCCCCGTAAAAATGCACTATCTTGTATTGTAAATATATAATTTTTGATTTCCTCCTTTTTTTAAGTCGGTTAAAAACTTAATTCTTACCTTAATCGGCGGTGCGTAATCCACTGCCATCATACAATCGCTGTTCACGCCAGCCTCGGTTTTGATCATGGGTGGGCCATGGTGGTACAACTGTCCCATCTGATGGTGATGGACGCCACTGTCTCCTCGGCTGTACCACGTGGTGTACATACCGAAGCCCTGTTCGCGACAGTCACTCATAAACAACTCATTTTCACCGATTGTGTTCAACATAGAGTCAGTTTTGAGCGCGCGGCTCGCACTAAATTCAACATAAAGTCACTGGTGACCACACGGGAAGTGTGCATTTAATCCGCACTAGGTTCAACATAAATTCAGTTTTTAGCGCGCACGTTTGTTGCGCACATAGCTGACACAATGTTCAGCATAAAGTCACTGGTGAGCACACGGGCAGTGTGCACTTAATCCGCACAAGATTCAACATAAAGTCAGTTTTAAGGACGCACGTTTGTTCCGCGCATAGCTGACACAATGTTCAACATAAAGTCACTGATGCGCACAAGGGAATTGTGCACATAATTCGTATAAAGTCCAACATAAAGTCAATTTTGAGCACTCACGTTCTTTACGCACATAGTTCACACTAAGTTCAACATAAAATCACCGAGAAATCCATAAGACCCAACATAAAGTCAGTTGGTAATGATTGAGCACGGCGTCCATTCATAGTATTATATTTATATGAATTAATTATCGTGTAACACTTTTTATAACCAACACTTCTACGAAAACTATGTTCAAAGTAAATATGTATTTATTAAGTGCTTTGTAGTATAATGTTTAGTTCATTTACGATACCGAAGTTTCGTACTATTATTTTAGACTTTAGTCATTATGTTCGATCCTCGTATACAATACTATTTAAGTTAATCACAGTATAATCATTAAAACAATTTATAAACCGAATAAAATAAAGTAATATTATGAAAATACTAAAAACAATTTCCACAAAATTTATGTTTACAACAAACAAAACCAAAAAGCACCAGCCAGTATTTCAATTAAATTGAACCCGTTTTTTATTTTTAAAAATAATATTTTGATTTATAATCAATTTTTAATGATTTATTTTTGATTATTGCACTAAGTACACTTTTTTATTGTATAAATAATTATTTTAATTATGAGCTTGATTTTTTTATCTGGAGGGCCGCATCTGAAAAGAATAACATTGTTTATGAATACAAAATGTATAGAAAATGTATACAAAATGTATATGAATACAAAATGTGATTTTGGTTCGGTCATGCTCGCCATCGAAAAGTCTTTGCTTGTGGCGGCTTCGTGTGGCGGGTCACCCCCTTCCCTCTAATATGGTTGAGGGGAGTGATGGCTGCTGCTCGAGTCAACTCGTGCGCGGGTGCTGCTTGGGGGGACTGGTCCGACTTCTATCCCTTTGGCCTTTTAGTTTGTCGTAATTTATTGTTTTCTTCTTTTCTCCCTTGCTTTATGTTTCGAACGGCAGGACACAATATCGCTAATGTCGATTTATTTGTAACAAAACAATGTTTAAAAAAAAAGTGAAAAAATGACAAGCCCGCTGAGTTTCTTGCCGGATCTTCTCAGTTGAGGCCGCGTTGTAATCCGGTGGTAGCTTTTAAAAAATGACGATTCAAAAGTGCTAGCGTTAAGCCTATTTGAAATAAAGATTTTTGAGTTTGAGTTATAGTTATTTGAAAAGCTAACAGATCTAAAGCTAGAGATCACAGTATATGCGATAATAGATATTAAATAGAAGACGCCGCTCTCCATCTTCTGGTTTCTCTTAGTCGCCTTTTACGGTACCCAACGGGATGAGGTGGGAGGGTGTGGGCCCTTAGGATGTCCATTGAGTACGGCGGCGACTCCGAGGAGGACGGCGGCGGGGTTGCGACCCCCGTCCCCGTGAGCACCGTGACTGGTTCCCGGGGGGCTACAATACGCCCCCGGCGGCGGGCTCAAAGGCAAGGCACTGAGGGGCCCCTGGTGCCGATCCCACCGAAGAGACCTGGGTCTCATGTGCCGATGCGACATCCGCGGGGGTTTTAGTGTGTAAGAATCCCACATACCCCGGTCGAGCCCCCACAGCTCCCGGGGATCTTTTGAAGATTTCCCCCACGTCAAAAAAAGAAGGGAGGGTGCTATTTTGACCCGGACGCCCCATAGCTAGTAACGACCCTGAGAGACATCGCAGTTAAAAAATCAGGTCTTTTTTTAAAATAAATTTAAGCGAGTTTCTGACTGGGCTCTCTCCTCATGGAAAGCGGCGACGCAATTGAGGATGGTAAATCACACTAGCTTAATAAAAACCTTACAGACACCCACATTATAAACGGTCGGAAAAACTGACGCAGGCAAACTGATCCAGTCTATAGCTGTCCTTATTATAAACTAGCTGACCCACGCAGCTCCGCCTGCGCTATTTTTACGTTAACTAAACTTTTAATAACAGACATTCGCATCGAATACATAACCTCCTTTTTTATAGTCGGTTAAAAACTGGAACCCACTTTTTACTTGCTCTCCGAAGCACGGACCCGTTTAGTTCAAATGGCGTTAAACGGTCACCCATCTATTTAATGACCTTACCTAACGTTGCTTAACCCGATCGATTACAAAACCTTGATAACAATTCTCTATGAGAGTAACCTTACTAATATTTATTATATTATAAAGAAAAATTGATAAAATCGGACCAAGCGTATAACCAAGTACCTATTTTGACTTTAATCCCCTCTTTCAAAAGAACCGTGCTAGATTACGGGATAAAAAGTATCCTATGTCCTACCTCGTAGTAAGATCTCAAATCATGCCAAGTTTCATTTGAATCCATTCAGTAGTTTTGGCGTGATGCTCAGCCGTGATACAGACAGACAGACAGAAAGACAGACAGACTGACAGACAGACAAAAATTAAAAAAATTACATTTTCGGCCAAGTATCGGTTATAGAATGCCCTCCAAATATAATTTTCATAATATCTTCAATGTACAGAATTGGACCTGTTACAGTTTTATTATAAGTGTAGATGAAGAAGCAAATCGCTTAGTCCGGACCGAAGGCATGTTCAACACATAAAGCATGTTCATAGAGCCCTCGGTAAAATTGCGTTTTTTTTTTCTACAACCAAGGTGGCAAGCAAGCATGCGGCCCGCCTGATGGTAAGCAGTCACCGCAACCTATAGACGCTAGCAACACCAGAAGAATCACTAGCGCGTTGCCGACCTTAGAGGAGATACCACTGGAGAGAGCATGACGCGCTAACCCCCTCTGCCAAATTTTTGTTCATATGGTCAGGTCATTCTTTATTTGTGTGCGTATATTTTTGAATGTGTTGCGAGTTTACTATAGTGTGGGTATGCGTGAAAGTGTATCTGTGTGTGTTTACTTCGCCTCCCGCACCCCGCAAAAGTGCCACGAAAAATTTGTTCGGGGAATCGACGCGATACTAACTCCTTTGGTACTTTCTCTGAGTTGCCGACCCTTAAGAAATTGGATATTAGCCTCTTGAGTCCGGTAATATCTCCAGCTACAGTGCCCTTCACACCGAAACACAGCAATGTTTACACACTGCTGCTTGGCGGCAGAATATCTGACACTGCGGTGGTACCTTAGCCCTAGTCCACTAATTTAAAAACACTCACAATTGTGTGGCGATAATGTGTCAGTTGGATGATTTCACACATTTGGTAGTCTATACTTTTAGACTTTCGCGTTCCATTATCAAACTTTATTCTTTATTTTATTTTAACGTTACAAGTGAAAGAACGGGGGTAGACGAAGACATTTCTGCCTCGCGCACGGAGCCGTCTCGCTGAACCAGTCTGCTTGTGACCACGGCTGGTGCAACCCGGCCGAAACGTCAAGCCAAAATATAAGGTAAATCGCGTTAATTCCCGATTAGAATAAAGTTTGATTTGGTAGTCTACTAATTTTATGAGACCAGTGGTGTGTTAGTGGATCACTGACCTGGTCCGGAAGGCCATTAATTAATAATAATTAATTAATAATTTTAATAAAACGACATGAGATTGCCATTCCAGTGATACACTATTGAAACCTAAAACTAAAATGACGTCTCAGTGGTGTGACACCAGAGTTTATTTAGCAGAATAACAAATTTGTTACAATCGTAATGAAGTAAAAAGACCATATAAATTACAATCTAGCCTAAAGACTAATGGGTAATATTAATTTAACCTAAACAAATAAATTGAAATAGTTTAAGAATGTGTCCAATGGCACTATTCTTATTGTCTCTATTAAGGCGAAGACACTTTGTTATTGTGTTCTACACTGCACTAATTTAATATTTAAACTAACTCAACAGGTTTTGTACTTTACTACTGAAGTCCTTGTATGTCATTTTATTAAAATTAGTAACCTCGGAGGCCTGGACGGTTCTTTGCACAAGGTTTCTTATGGTCCTTTCAGGTACTCATTTGGTACAACACTACGCCGGCCGTGATACCGGGCGGGGCGCCCATCACTAGGCGACACTCGTCCAGACACACAGCATTCGAACGACGAGACGACCTACGTAATACATAAATTGTAACGCGGTATCGGCCGTAACCTATTTGGAATATTAAAGAAGAAAACAGTTCGCCTTTTAACGAAGTTATCGCAGTTTTATTATCTGACACTACCTAAGGATATCACTGAAATTCATATTCAAAAATATTTATATCTTAACGCTAGCACTTTTGAATGGTCATTTTTTTAAAGCTACCACCGGATCACAACGCGGCCTCAACTGAGAAGATCCGGCAAAAACTCAGCGGGCTTGTCATTGTTTCATTTTTTTTAAAACAGCTTTTGTCCTGTTAGTAGCGATAGTGTGTCTTGCCGCACGTAAGATAAATCAAGTGAGGAAAACAAATACGATGAAATTACAACAAACTAAAAGGCCAAAGAGATAGTAGTCGGACCAGTCCCCCCAAGCAGCACCCGCGCACGAGTTGACTCGAGCAGCAGCCATCACTCCCCCCTCACGCTTCCTTTTCCTATCTACAATTAAAAACAACACCATTACCGAGCTATAATAATCTAGCCGTGAGTATCATAGAATTGCAAAGCAGGTATAAATACCATACCATATTATAGTTAGGTCAGCGACCGGGTTGCCACGCCTCCAAGCCACGCCCACTGCAAGCCCCGCCCAGTGGGAATTTGGAATGACGTCATTTGCGTTTTGCGTGGCTATTTAGATTACCCCTCCTACTTTTATATAGGTAGTCTAGACTTGAAATACCACCTTTTAACCCCAAACATATTCTTTCTCTATTCAATATACGGAGTGTAAGGGACGTCGTACCGAAAACCGATACCAGGGATACATTATTCTGAACATTTTAGTGTCGAAAATTTCATCCGCTTTTTCATGAATTTCCAAAAAAAAGTGGCGCTGTTTTTTTTTATAAAAAATATTATCATCATTATTGGTATAATAATAAAACCTAATTTCAATTTTAAAACATTAAATTACTTAATAATAATAATAATAATACCAGCCCTTGTTAATTTTCCCACTGCTGGGCACGGGCCTCCCCTCAAGTTGAAGGGGCTTAGGCCATAGTCCACCACGCTGGCCAAGTGCGGGTTGGCGGACTTCACACGTCATTCGAAAGCTAGTTAGGCTTTCTCAGACATGCAGGTTTCCTCACGATGTTTTCCTTCACCGAAAGCTAGTAACAATCGCACAAAGACGATTCGCAGATGATTAATTAAATAAATCAGAGGTGCGAGCCGGGGTTCGAACCTGCGCACCTTGTTTCCAAGGCAAGCGCTCGCCCACTGAGCTGTTACAGCTTTTCTTACACATTTTGCACAAATTACTTATTTGTGCAAAATTACCAATCATCAGCAGCCGAAAAGTCCACTACTGAACAAAGGTCTCTCCCTTAGAAGGGAGGGGTTGCCATAATCTCCACGCTTGGCAGGCGGCTTGATTGAAATTAGCAATGTAAATTAAAAAAAAAAAAAATATTCTGCTCGTATTCATTACAATATGCTCAAAAATTAACAAGTTAGTCATTTGTCATTTTCCATATAAATGGTTTCTGTAATGTTGTAACGGACAATATGAGAAATCTTATAAAAAAGTTTTCGGTACGTAGTCCCTTACACCCTGTATATGTCCGGGTAAGAATAGCACCCCCCCCCCCATCTTCTCCCGTTGGGTGTCTGTAAGAGGCGACTAAGGGAAAACAAGAAGACGGGCAGCAGCGTCTTTGGATTGGACGTTTGCCAAGCGTAGGTCTTTCTACCAACCCCTCCCTTCTAAAGGGGAGCTATTATTCATTAGTGGACGTCTTTTGTCTGCTGATGATAATGTATGAGGAGAACAGAAGATTGCGCTCAGTGGTGTGCCTTGGGAGAAGCCTATGTCCAGTAGTGGACTGCCAAAGGCTGATTATGATGAAGATTCAATAAACGTAATGCTTGACTGTAAACTGATGGAAAGCGGCGATGCTATCGGAGATGGTAAAGCACACTAGTTTATTATATGCTTATAAAGTAGGGCCAATTAATTTAATCACATTTGACATTAATAATATAATATAATAATTGACGGCAAGAGGCCTGATGGTGTCACTTTAATACCATGGCAACATGGTAAGCCGCTGGTGTGGGATGCGACATGTGTCGACACACTTGCTGCGTCCCACACCCCGGCAACTTGCAGGGCGGCTGGAGGGGCTGCGGCGACCGCTAGTGATGCAAAGCGACGCAAGTATGCAGCTCTAGGTTCGAGCTATATATTTGCGCTCTTTGCGGTGGAGACCATGGGGCCTTGGTCTCATGAGACGCACGCTTTGGTAAAAGAAATTTCATCCAAACTTATCGAAGTCTCAGGAGACCGCCGGGCTGGTAGCTTTTTCTGCCAACGTATAAGCTTGGCCATACAAAGGGGTAATGCCGCCAGTCTTTTAGGTACCCTTCCCTCCCAGTGCGGCGATAACTTCGAGGAAGTTTTTTACCTAGTTTAAGTGTACATGTTTGTAAATAAACTGTAAATATTTTCTTAAAAAAAAATATATATATAATAATATAATATAATATCTTGGGACAATCCACACACGGTCATCTGATCCCAAACTAGGCAGAGCCTGTACTATGGATACCAGACAACTGATACTAATACCTATGTACATTTTTTTTTAAATACATACTTAAATAGATAAATAACACCCAGACACTTGGTGGGAATCGAACCCACGACCCATCGGTTAGCGGACAGGGTGTCTAACCACTAGACCAACGGGCCCGTCAATATTTAACAAAGTAACCTTGTAATGGCGGGTATAAAATATTATTAATTTTTTCGAAGGTAGAACTGCACAATTGCTTAACTTTTTTCAAGTACGATTACATGTCTATTGTATTAGTGACAAAAGAAACAGACATAACAAAAACTGACAGACTTCAAATATGATCTATCAAATTGGCCCTATATTAATCCGCTCCAGCCTTGAAGTCACTCACTAAGATATAATCGTACGGGGACTTCAACGAACTTCAAAAAAGGAGGAGATTCTATGTTCTACTGTATATTTTTTTAACATATATTTCCGACCGATTTCTCCAGCAACTGTAGACCGATTTCAAATAGTTTTCTTTTATTCGGTAGGGTGGGTATACTTCCAATTTGGTCCCATTGTCACCAAGTTAGGATCTGATGATCCCAGGGACATCGAGGACAACCCTCATATATTATAGGCACTTAATACGTTCTTTCATATATTTTTTATAATATCATTAAGTTACTCTAATGCAGACGGTCGAGATGCGTGATAGTGCTGATACGTTATCATCATCATCACCAGCCAAAACACGTCCACTATTGAAGAAATGCCTCCTCCTTAGAAGGGAGGGGTTGCCACAATCCCCACGATTAGCAGGCGGCTTGGCGGCAGTATAGGTAGGTTAATCCTATAGAAAGACGCTGCTGCCCGTCTTCTTGTTTTCCCTTAGCCGCCTCTTACAGACACCCAACGGGAGGAGATGGGGGGGGGGGTGCGATTCTTGCCCAGACACCCCACTGGTGAACGACGGGTGCTGATATGTATCTTGGTAAAATAAGTCACTAAAATGTGTTAAATAAACTATTTTTAGAAAACATATAAACTCAGTTCGAAGAAAATTTGCTAAAAAGCAAAATACATTGAAGTCGGTGCTAGCTGAGGCTGGTGTTAGTCCACATGATGTGATGGCATTGACTTTACTATTTTTTCGTGATTTAGATACTTTTTAGATAATTTTCTTCAAAGGAAGTTTTTATTTTTTTTTCTAAAAATAGTTTATAATAAAATATTTTTGAAAAAGAAATTGAACCGACTTCAATTACACTGAAAAGTATAAAATAATTTAAATATTATAGAAGTTGGTGTTGGCGTACCTGCTGTGTATATTTGCTGTGTTAATGAAGTCAGCTCAATTTTTTTTTTCAAAAATATTTCATTTTGTACTTTTTAGTGATATTTTTCAATCAAAGATTGAACCATCGAAGTCGGTAAAATGATCTAGGTAGATTATGTCACATTATTGTCTACATAGTTTTACATAATTCATGTTTCTTCAGAATCGATTTAACCGGTCGTAATGAAATTTGCATGGAATCATCATAGTACATTGAAATGAAACTAATTTTACGGATTATATCGCAACAACATAACAACATAGTCAAATCCAAAGACAAGCATTCCACTGCAAGACGTCAAGATACTGTAAGCTCTTTCTGCCTAGATCGGACTAACAATAATAATTAGAAGACCTGAGGGTACCCTAAGACAACTATAATATATGGACAGCTACCACCTCAGTCCGCCCGTGACCATGAATGCTGTAAAGTATTCGAAACGTCGGGAAATTAAAATCAAAAATAAACCGCGATATAATCCGTAAAATTAGTTTCATTTCAATGTGTAATATTCGCGTAAATATTGGAAATCATTATCATCATAGTAGTTTACACTCTCAAATAAAAAAAGAATCATCGAAATCGGTTCATATGTATTTGACAGAGTAATGTAATGGAGATCGTCAGTTTTATGGTTTTTACCAGATAAATTAATTCACATAGTTCATGGTCCTCTAGGAAGTTCTTATCCGGTTGTGGTAAAATTCATACAGATTCATTACAGTAGTTCCTTCTTTCGAATAAAAAAAGAATCATCAAAATCGGTATATTTGCCAGAATTATGACCATTTTTGTCCTTAAAAACCGAAATAAAGTCATCTATATAGGCTTTCCTGCAGTTTTCCTGCGCAATCGTCATTCTTGTTTTTTCAGGAACTACTTATTCGTAAGTGATATTTTTTTTTATAGGAACCAATCAACGGATTGAAGAATGGATGCAAGAAATATTTTTTCAAATCGGTTCATAATTGTATTGTATTTGACAGAGTAATGTAATGGAGATCGTCAGTTTTATGGTTTTTACCAGATAAATTAATTCACATAGTTCATGGTCCTCTAGGAAGTTCTTATCCGGTTGTGGTAAAATTCATACAGATTCATTACAGTAGTTCCTTCTTTCGAATAAAAAAAGAATCATCAAAATCGGTATATTTGCCAGAATTATGACCATTTTTGTCCTTAAAAACCGAAATAAAGTCATCTATATAGGCTTTCCTGCAGTTTTCCTGCGCAATCGTCATTCTTGTTTTTTCAGGAACTACTTATTCGTAAGTGATATTTTTTTTTATAGGAACCAATCAACGGATTGAAGAATGGATGCAAGAAATATTTTTTCAAATCGGTTCATAATTGTCAGAGTTATGCGCGAACATACATAAAATAGATATATATATCGCACATACGGTGCTATAACGTCACTTATGAATTTTTTGTCAAAATTGAACTGAGTATGAGAAAATACACCTAAACTACCTCTTTACTACTTGGTGCGTTAATGTCGTTGGTGTTTTAAATTACATCATTTGCATAAGTGACGTTATAGCAGCCTATGTGCGATATATATACAGACGAATTGAGAACCTCCTGCTTTTTGAAGTCGGTTAACAAATATTTTAGAATCGATCATTATTACATGTATGGACTCTTAGACTATAATGGAAAACTCGCCAACCTGACACACAAAGTGCTATCATTTTTTAAACACAAAAAGCGCTGATTCTATAGAATAGAACTATTGATATATTTTAACAAAAAAATAATTCTTATAATAAATTACAAACGTGAGATACCTATTTAGTTAAACGTTAAAGATATTTTATCATTGATATTCGCCGTGTCGTGTCACGACATTTCTCAATGCGAAATCGTGTCGTGAAAATCGTCGACAAGCATTGATAAGCAATTACAGTTACAAATTGAAAGGATAAACTACGGAAATTAATCAATGCCCCACGTAGTACTTATCGTGTTAAAGTTTGTTGTGCAAGGAACCGACCAGGTAGGTAGTACCTCAGTATCAGGTATTCTTCCGCCAAGCAGCAGTGTCAACATTGCTGTGTTCCGGTGTGAAGGGCACTGTAGCTGGTGAAATTACCGGACACAAAAGACTTAATATCTAATGTCTTAAGGGTCAGCAACGCGCTAGTGATTGTTCTGGTGTTGCTAGCGTCTATAGGCTGTGGTGACTGCTTACCATCAGGCGGGCCGCATGTTTGCTTGCCACCTTGGTTGCATTAAAAAAAATTACGACACGATATCGTATCATGGAACGTGTCGTGTATATGTGTATAATTCCTGCCTAGTAGGTAGTAAAATTTTGATTACTCATTTAAAATAATTATTTTATCTGACAATATTTTTTTTTGGAATACTACTATCGCCCTTTTCATTTAACTTGTACCACATTCCGTCGGTTTAAAAGCAGTAATATAAAACGAATCGCATTAATCAGTACAAATTAGCCGTGAACCATTGTTTAGTTAAAATCAAAACGTTTAAACTCATTTAATTATGTTATGATTGAAATTATAAATGAGATATTTTCTTGTTAATCTTTGGAATTAAAGACGTGTTTTGCTTTGAAACTTGTAAGTATTCAACTTTTTATTCAATAAGTAACGATTTTAGACTAAGAAATTGATCTATTAAGGTACAGTATGTTTGAAATGAAACTGATTATAATATTTATTAGTAATTAGAAAGTATAATATATATGTTATTAACAAAGAACAGTTCAAAAATTCAAAATTCAATATAAATCTTTATTATGCATACGCCTAACGAGGACATAATTGTAAACTGTTTTACAATTACCACCAGATCATAACGCGTCCTCTACTGAGAAGATCTAGCAAGAAACTCAGTGGGCTGCTCATTTTTTTAAATGTGTATTTTTTCATTAATTTTGAAAATAAATATTTTTTAAAGTTATAGGCTTGCATGAGCATCGCAGTTTAAGCCCACGCAGCTTTAATAATAATAATACCAGTCCTTGTTTATGTCCCACTGCTGGGCACGGGCCTCCCTTCAAGTTGAAGGGGCTTAGGCCATAGTCCACCACGCTGGCCAAGTGCGGGTTGGCGGACTTCACACGTCTTTCGAAAGCTAGTTAGGCTTTCTCAGACATGCAGGTTTCCTCACGATGTTTTCCTTCACCGAAAGCTAGTAACAATCGCACAAAGACGATTCGCACATGATTAATTAAATAAATCAGAGGTGCGAGCCGGGGTTAGAACTTGCGCACCTTGTTTCCAAGGCAAGCGTTCGCCCACTGAGCTGTTATAGCTTTACACGCAGCTTTATCCTCTAGATAATCCGAGATTTTATAGTAGCCTTTTTTAGAAAAACGGCTTTTGAATTTATTTATTGGTAGGTCTCGGATATCCTGTGGCAGTTTATTATAGAATCGGAGATCTTGGCCCATGAACGAATTGCTAATTCTGTGGAGACGGGTGGAGTGTAAAGCAAGATTGGGTTTGTTTCGGGTATGATGGTCACTATTCTTTGCAAAAACACTTATGTTTTTCTTTATATACAACAATTTATCATAAATATACCTATAGTTCATAGCCACTGTCCGGTAAACGATCAGTATGTAAAGCAACATCAGGTGAATTCATTCTATAGATGGGTGTCCGCATTAGAGGTGATCGCTTCCTGCTTCGAAGAACGTGTAAAAAATCAGTCTCGGTTATCATTTAAACATAAGTCGTTAAGCTAAGTCAGACTTAAAAGGCAGCATGAAAACCACTCTGGCATCAGGTTCGACAGCAAAAACTACATCCTAGGTCCCTTGTACGAAGAACTGTCCAGGTAGGTTGGTATATCCTACTGGGCTTAAGAGGCTTAATGGGGCGGTACAGTATAGCTGCCTTTGAGCCGGTGTGTTGCATACCATAAACGAAAATCTTGATTGTACCGTGAAAAAGAAACCTTAAAAACCTTGATTGATTTAATAATTAAAAATCTCACTTTTTTTATCATCATGATCATCATTCATGATTTTAATTTTAATTTTCACTTCATGAAACTAATCGAAAATTTTGAAACTTGAGTGAAAAATACATTTTTTTTTCAATTAAAAAGAAGAAGCACAAATTATCACTTTTATAGAACAAAACTTTCATTTAAGATAACGTCTATAAAGCGAGCCTTATTTGTTAGAAAATTTATTTTCCCAGACTTTCTGCTGCACTCACAAACGTTTGTTAACGGTAATTCTAATTAAGCCATTTCTTTTTCTTATTATCATTAAGTACGTTGCCACCATTTGTACCTAATTTAAGTTATTTTTGTAAGTTTTTCTGTATGTTTTTCTTTGGTGTGCAAATAAAGAGTATTCTATTCTATTCTATTCTACGTTCCCGTGGGAAGTCCGGGTAAGAACCCTCCCACTATCTCATCCCGTAGGGTGTCTATAAGAGGCGACTACAGGGAAACAAGAAGACGGGCAGCAGCGTCTTCCTTTTGGATTACCTACCACCTATACTGAGATCCCCAAGCCGCCTGCCAAGCGTGGGGATTATGGCAACCCCTCCCTTCTAAGGGGGAGGCCTTTGTTCAGCAGTGGTGGTCTATCGGCTGCTGATGATAATAATGATGACGTACGAGATAATCGATATCGCTATTTATTATATCGATTTAATATATCGATTTCAAGCACTAGATTAATGATCATTAATACTAATTGCGGTCTACAAGTGCGGTAGTTAAAATCATCATTATTTAGTTAAACTTTATTATTAGGATATGTATTACCTACTAGACATAAAGAAACCTTTAATCACGATTTTTCTGAAAGGGGTCAACTAAAAAAGATTTCGCGAACTATGTTAGGACTCATTTAAAAAGTATTACCATTTCGGTACTTAGAAAATTTCCTAAGGGCTGCCAAAACTTACTGACACTCTACCTAAACCGGGAACCGAAATCAGGACCTCGGGATCATCAGTTGCACTTTCCACAAGACTTTTAAAGCAGTAAAATTTATGAAACAACATAAGATTTACCATAATGAGTTAGTTATGGTATAACATAAAAATATATGAATTTTTATACATCAATGGTTGAAATTCATTAAAAAGGTATTCTCCCTGAAATATCCTCATTCCTTAATGGTGGAAATAACTAAAAACAATACCGCCCTTACACATATAACTCAGAAAATGTTTCCCGCAAGAAATCTTCAAACGACAAATGTTCAACTTTCCAAATAACCAGAAAACAACAAAAAAATTACCTTCATCGGTCAACACAACACTGCACAACACAAAACAACACGCTCATAACCAACAACAACACACCGATAAGGTTATCAACACGTTTCTATAGTAAAAAAACCTTCATGTCTTATCATTGATCATACAAAAAAAAAAAAATCCACCCCGTTACGCCGGCGAGCGCGTCATTTCGCTCGGTGTCTTTCGCCCAACTAAAAACTTGAATCGGAAAATGCGGAGGCGTTGTGCGTTAGATAGAGATGGCAGTACGGCTTGCTGCGAGTAAGTGAGGGATGGAGGATTTCTGCGTAGGCGTGTCGTGGTGGGAGGGGCCTAAGTTTGCATAAATGATGGGCAACGCCGGACGGTAACCAAACCAGTTCAAGTAATGTATTATGCGATCCTCTGTGGTTTTTTGCAGCGGGTGCATTGTCTTTTGTGTTTTTTTTTGCGAAGTATGTTTTGGTTTTTAATTCGTTTAATTTGTGGGGTGGGTTGGTCTTGTATTTATAGATCAATAGGTCTCAACCTCTCCTTTGGCGTCGCTTGACGTTCGGAGTGTGGGCTCTAGAAAATAGGACAACGAAGGCGGTGGAGTTACGACCCCCGTCCTCGCGAGCGTCTTGTTTGGTTCCCGGGGGGCTACAATGCGCCCCCCGTCGGCGGGGTCAATGGCAATGCATTGAGGGGCTCCTGGTGAGATCCCACCGAAGAGCCCGAGTATCCCCTCTGGGTAAGGACATACCCCGGTCGAGCCTCACAGCTCCCGGGGACCAACTGAAGACTTCCCCCGCGAAAAAATCAAGTCTCTACATCTATACTCTAGCCATTAGAATATAAATGTTTTACATACATACTCTAATTGCTAGATTATAGAGAGATAGTAGAGCCTACTTATACGTTTATTATAAAAATATATACAGACGAATTGAGAACCTCCTCCTTTTTTGAAGTCGGTTAAAAAGTAAATTTTGCTAACAGATAGATTTTGACAATTTACTATATGGTAGGTTCGTTGTGCAAGGAACCTACCAGGTAGGTAGTACCTCAGTATCAGGTATTCTTCCGCCAAGCAGCAGTGTCAACATTGCTGTGTTCCGGCGTGAAGGGCACTGTAGCTGGTGAAATTACCGGACACAAAAGACATAATATCTAATGTCTTAAGGGTCGGCAACGCGCTAGTGATTCTTCTGGTGTTGCTAGCGTCTATAGGCTGCGGTGACTGATTACCATCAGGCGGGCCGCACGCTTGCTTGCCACCTTGGTAGTATAAAAAAAAAAAACAAGTTCCGACCATGTAGGTAGCACCGCAGTGTCAGATACACTGCCGCCAAGCAGCAGTGTAAACATTGCTGTGTTCCGGTCACCAGCTACAGTGCCCGTGAAGGGCACTGTAGCTGGTGAAGTTACCCCGGACATAAAAGAACTTATATCTAATGGCATAAGGGTTGGCAACTCACTAGTTATTCTTCTGGTGACTGCTTACCATGTGGTGGGCCACATGTTTTTTTTTTTTTGTTTTTTTTTTTGGAATGATAGACGCTGTTAGCCGCAGATGGCCATTGCAGCTTCACCGGGTGGGCCACATGCTT
Organism: Furcula furcula; assembly: GCA_911728495.1. Taxonomy (NCBI): domain Eukaryota; kingdom Metazoa; phylum Arthropoda; class Insecta; order Lepidoptera; family Notodontidae; genus Furcula; species Furcula furcula. The sequence goes on along the minus strand of OU452267.1, from coordinate 11,993,389 downwards.
GCTTGAAGCCTTGGTGGTATTTAAAAAAATACATTTTCTAAGGAGGTCGCTTTTGCAAGAGATCTTCCAAGTAGGTTGACAAAAACGTAGCGATAAGAGTCGCTATCAATAGATAGATTGGCCTCGATATGGGATTGACAAGTAATCTCTTATCAAAAGGAGCCCAGAAGACTTTAGAAGCTAAGGCTGGCTCACAGTAGCTAGTTTTAGCTAAGGATACAACCGGTTTTCTTCGGAGTAGCTGGACGTAGAGGGTGCGGGCTCTAGACGTCTATAGAATACTGTGGCGGCTCCGAAGACGGCGGCAGGGTTGCGACCCCCGTGAGCACCGTGTCTGTTCCCGGGGGGCTATAATGCACCACCCAGCGGCGGATCTAAAGGGAAGTTACAGAGGGGTTTCTGGTGCAGAGCCCACCTGCCCTGAGCCTGGTCCTCAGCTCATGTTCCGATGCGACAGCCAGGTTTTTGTGGGTAAAAATCCCACATGAAGTTCCCACAAGTTTTCCCTCCCCCTGGCACCCTCACGATGCTTTCGATGACGCAGGACCTACACGGCGGGAGACCTCAGAGAGGTAGGAGAAGGACTAAAAGAACCTAGAGGGTAACATCATCATCATCATCATCAGTCGGAAGACGTCCACTACTGAACAAAGGGTGAACATAGAATTGCATAGAATGTTCAAATTCATCATTATTTCCATTATGCCTTTGCTAAAATATTTTATGATAATTTCAAATATCGAACGTGTTTCAAATTTGAACTTGGAACGTCCAGTTCGGATGACGGACAAAAACTGACCGCGCGCGGTGCCGGCCGTCATCTGCTCAGAACAGCGGCGAAGATGGAGTGGCCATTATACTGATAAATATGAAAATAATAGGACAAGTTTGCGAGTGACATCAAAACCTGTCTGAAAATAAAGAATAATAATAAACATGTTTTAATAATAATAATAATATCTTGGGACAATCCACACACGGTCATCCGATCCCAAACTAGGCAGAGCCTGTACTATGGAAACCAGACAACTGATACTAATACTTATATACTTTTTTTGTAAATACATACTTAAATAGATAAACAACACCCAGACACTTGGCGGGAATCGAACCCACGACCCATTGGTTGGCAGGCAGAGTGACTGACCACTAGACCAACGGGCCCGTCAATACATATAACAACGAAAGATGTCCAACAGGAAAGCTATAGGACCAGATGGCATCCCTGTTGAAGCTTGGAAATGCTTGGGCGAAAAAGGTGTTCTAGTCCTTACCGATCTCTTTAACTGTATGATGTACTATTGTAAAATGCCAAAGGCATGAAGATTGAGCACCATAATTCCTATTTATAAGGGAAAAGGTTGCTACTTTAGTACGAGTGTAACAACTATCGCGGAATAAAACTTATGTGCCACACTATGAAGCTGTACGAAAGATTGATTGACAGCTGCTTAAGATAAGAATCCGCTACGAGTACGTGCGAGGAAACATTGGTGTACGCGACATCGCCGAGAAGATGCAGGAAAGTAGGCTGCGATGGTATGGACATGTAAAAAGGAGGCCACCTGATTACATTGAAAATAAAGCTATGCATCTTTCTGTCTCCGGTCGAAGATCCAGAGGCAGACCAAAGACAAGATGGAAAGATGTAGTTATCAGCAGGAATGCAAGTTATCAGTGAATGAGGTGCAGGACAGAGTGAAGTGGAGAGAAAAGACACGGAAGTCTGACCCCCATCATGTGGGATATATAGTCAGGAAGAGAGAGAATACATTTAACAACGCAATTAACTTTGTGTTGTTCTAACTTAGAAGGTAAGTATTTACTAATTCATGGGTGGTATACATAAGGTACTATCACACGTCGCTGTTTCAATTCTTCGAGACCCTGTCAATTGGGGTATATAGATTCTAACCCACTAAAGCCCTCGCGGAAGTCGCATCGGCACATGAAAGGAGAGTTGAGCTCTTCGGTGGGATCTCGACAAGGTATCCTTCAGTATCTTGCCTTTGCGTTTGTCTCTGTGAGGCTCATTATAGTCCCCCGGAACCTGTCACGGTGCTCATAGGGACGGAGGTCGCGATCCTGCCACCATCCTCCTCGGAGTCGCCGCCGAACTCAATGGACGTCTAGAGCCAGAGTCCACAACACAAACGTCCAGCGACTCCGAAGAACCTACTTAAATGGTCTCTTGCACAATGGACTCGCTAAGTACTTACTACCAAACCTACAAACCTCGATTATAGCTAATGAACATTAATCCATTTTTTGCAATCGGATTTGCACGTTTATTATTTTGTCACTCGAAGCCAATCAATACTTAATACGTAGACAATGAGTAGAGACATCAATTATCTCGTATTCAATAATCGAAAATAATCATAAACGGCAGTCGAAATATACAGATTTTAAAAAGTTACGAGTTAAGTTAGAATTAAAGTTAATTGGCGTTTGTGAGTGCGGCAGTTAGCGTTGTTGTAATCTAGCTTGCAGATTAATGTTATGTTGGTACGTAAACACACATTACAATTTTAGTGATACAAGTGATATTACTTTATTCAATGGTTTATTGAGTAATAAAAAAAACTAAAGGTTTTTGTAAATTTAACTTACTATAGTATGATTGTAAAAAAATTACGTAATTTGGTGTACTTAAGTAAATTTAAATATATACTCAATTTAAATTTAAATATATTTTCGTGTCTATTTTATTTACATTCTATAGTATCAAAACGACTCTATAGTAATTTATAGTCTCCAGAAATATGCCGCCTAGGCTTGCAGACTATGCGCAAAAAGGGCGTCCCTCCGTACTCATCATACGAGTCTCGCGCCAGCAGCTAAACCAGTTAATCTTGACCCCACTCTACCCTAACATTTTCCAATAAATTAATAAACATTACAAATTAAAAACAAAATTAAAGTTCAAAATAAACTGGTAAAATTGCCACGTTATTCTAACCGTTTTTAAAGTATCTGACGTGAAAAACGGTTGATTAAAAAAATTTTTTCTTAGAGAATGAAAGGTCAACATATGATGGAATGTTATAAGGAGAAGGCATGAAAATACTTTTTGTCTTTGTTTATTGTTGTGTCGTGCGAAAGAGAAAACCGATTAAATTGATTACACGTTCTATATTTTCGATTTCGGAACCATGATTTATAATTAAGTTACTTTATTACATTGTATGGTTTATCTTTGATATTTACCGTATTTACGGTGTTTATGATAAAATCTAGATATATCTAACATCAATCTAATATTTATAACAGATATTTATAACTAGATATATGAGAAAAACTCGTCATCTTGAACAAATCAGAGAAACAAATGACACTTTGCGTAAGCTATCTCAAAACAGACTGTTATTTCAAAATTTACAAAACATTTATACCTTAACCTACAGGGGCCTTACCATGAACTCATAGCAGGACAATTTAACATTAAAATTAAACTACTTTTACGGATTTTATTGCCTAGGATGATTCGTGAGGCTATTGAAATCAAAAAACATCCTAATTTCAATATAGAAGATGGTTGGGTGTTACCACCGGCTTGGGATCCTGTGATAAATATAATTAAATCCAATATCAATCAAAGCACTGCACGGCCTCAAGATACTGTAAGCTCTTACTGCGTAGATCGGACCAACAATAATAACTAAGAAGACCTGAGGGTACACCGGCATAATTGTGACATAAGGACGTTCAACATCTCAGTCCTCCCGTGACCATGGGTGCTGCAAAGCATTCGAAACGTCGCGTCGGGATAGTAAAATCAATAAATAAACCGCGATAAAATCCGTAAAAGTAGTTTAATTTTAATGTGTAATATTCGCGTAAGTAAAAGACAACATTATAGGATAATTTAACACGAAAAGTGACATGTGTACTTACCATGGGCGCACTAATTAGCAGACCACCCGGCTATTACGTCACCCAAACAGGTGAGTGGTCCCGTGACAATATGATTGTCACGCTAATTAGTGCGCTCATGGTACCAATTTGTAAGACAGGTCACTTAGTGTTAAACTGCCCTGCTATAAGAGTCCATGGTAAAGCCCCAGAAAACCTATATTTATTTTGAATAATTACTTTTATAGTATACTGAAACAGCTCGGTGGGCGAACGCGTGCCTTGGAAATAAAGTAAACTTTCCCCGTAATGAAAGCTAAAACAACGCCAAATTACATCAAGACACATCCTGTAGCACAGATAAGCTCAGAGCATAGAGTTAAGTATTAAGAATAGAGTACGCGTTTGTCTATGGTCCCATTACACAAAGCGTAGGCAGATTTTCCTCTACGGGGCAGGTGAATTGAACTATTTAGAGTTATATTACAAGAGTTATATTGATATGTAAGTGATAAATAGTAATTGGTTTGATCTGTTACGAGCGCAAATATCGATAAATACAGCTAACGCTATAGTACCTACCCATTGTCGTGTACCTGATATTTATGTATTTTGATGTTCTTACCTGTGCCTACGGTTCTTACTTGCATTTAAGCATTCTATAGTACTTGTACTGATTATTGTTCTGTGGCTCAGAGTCACACAATGAGCTCTACGAGAGAGCTAGGCGTGGAGTTTCCTTGCGCAACCGAATCCGTAATAAGAACATTCGACATAGCTCTTAGAATAAGTAAAAAAAAAGTACTATTACTTACATATTGCCCGTGGGGTACGGGTAAGAATAGCACTTACCCATCTCCTACCGTTGGGTGTCCGTAATAGGCGACTAAGGGAAAACAAGAAGAAGGGCAGCAGCGTCTTTCTATTGGATTACCTACCACCTATACTGCGATCCTCAAGACGCCTGCCAAACGAAGAGATTAAGGCAAAGGCCTTTGCATACATCAGCATATACGCGTGAATTACAGAGCTATACTAGACAAACACATAAAAACAGCTTCACCCATAAAAACACCACGCCACGTCTAATAACCATAGGTATGGGAATAATGTCGAACTCACGCGCAACACAGAGATTAAATAATTAACTTACGCTAATACACTTCGATTTATTAATTACACGAATAATGTCAGTGTAGTTTCTTAAATGACTGCTTTAGGCATAATCCTGACCGGTATGTTGATCTAGGGGGCTAAAAGGGCCACTTTCGGCGAATCATAATATGTGCCTAGTATGATTTAGATGTCAAAGCGTAAAATGGTCACATACAAATCACCATCTGCGTATGACTCAAATTAGAAAGTTCATCTATTTGACACTTATTTGACAATTTTCTATGGATATTCGTAAAATGGTCCACTAAATACGAATTGCTTTTACGTCAAATAGCCGAATGATTAGAAGTTACTATAAACTAACTTGACAAAGTCAAAGTCAAAATTATTTATTTCAAATAGGCTTTTGAATGGTAATTTTTTTTTAAAGCTACCACCGTATCGCAACGCGGCCTCAACTGTTAAGATCCGGCAAGAAACTCAGCGGGCTTGTTATTTTTTCACTTTTTTTTTAACTTTGTCTTGTTACAATTGGATCAACATCAGCGATAGTGTGTCCTGCCGTTCGAAAGATAAAAAAATACGACAAAATTACAAGGTAGTGGTTCTTTAGGCATCCTGGCCGCCACCCAATAGGAGTGGGTTCGATTCTGTGGGTCTGGATGTCTCGGTAGTGTAGGCTCCGTAGTACACGACGTATCTGTGGGCATTATACACCCACAGACAAAGAAGAGTCCGCCGCAAGACAGACGGCCGCTGGCGGGAACCGGATGAGTATAAAATACGTTCCCGGGGCCCGCCAAACAAAGCGGGATAAGGACACCGTGGGGTTTTAGTCGGTAAGAGTCCGACATAACCGTGGCAGCGCGGGTATCCATGAGGATTTCCCCAAGAAAAAAAAAAAAAAAAGGCTCCGTAGTACACTCCTTCGGAGTCGCTGGACGTTCGGAGGTGTGGGCCCTTTGAACGTCCCTTGAGTACGGCGGCGACTCCGAGGACGGCGGCGGGGTTGCGACCCCCGTCCCCGTGAGCACCGTGACAGGTTCCCGGGGGCTACAATGCGCCCCCCGGCGGCGGGCTCAAAGCACTGAGGGGCCCCTGGTGCAGATCCCACCGGAGAGCCCTGGGTTCCCTCCTCTCATGTGCCGATGCGACAGCCGCGGGGGTTTTAGTGGGTAAGAATCCCACATACCCCGGTCAAGCCCCACAACTCCCGGGGATCTTTGGAAGATTTCCCCCGCGTCAAAAAAAAAAGGCTCCGTAGAGCAGCAGGAAACCGCTCGCTTTGCAGACCTGAGGTCGGGGGTTCAAATGACGCGTGGAGCAAGGAAAAATACAGGCCGGTCATTTGATTGCCTGCAAAGTAAGATGATCCATGCGTCGGATGGGCATGTAAAAACTCGGCGCTGCGCCTAACCTCTCCCCGGTCGTGTAGGTCTTCCGTCCTATCGGATTGTGAGAGATAAAGATGATGCTCGTCAAGCTCGCCATCGAAAAGTCTTTGCTTGTGGTGGCTCCGTGTGGCGGGTCGCTGCCTTCCCTCTAAAATGGTTGAGGGGAGTGATGGCTGCTGCTCGAGTCAACTCGTGCGCGAGTGCTGCTTGGGGGGACTGGTCCGACTACTATCCCTTTGGCCTTTTAGTTTGTTGTATTTTTGTCGTAATTTATTGGTTTCTTCTTTCTCCCTTGCTTTATGTTTCGAACGGTAGGACACACTATCGCTAATGTTGATGCAATTGTAACAAAACAAAGTTTTAAAAAAAAAAGAAAAAATGACAAGCCCGCTGAGTTTCTTGCCGGATCTTCTCAGTTGAGGCCGCGTTGTGATCCGGTGGTAGCTTTAAAAAAAAACCGTTCAAAAGTGAGCCTTAAGCCTATTTGAAATAAATAATTTTGACTTTGATTTTGCAAAGAAGAGATTGACCACAAGAACTTGTGCACTATAATATTTCCTGTGTAGTTGGGGAAATTTAAAAAAGATTGGCTGCTATGACCGGAAACAGCTGGGGGACATTATTATTATTAGTGTTTCAGTGTTATTTATGAATTTATGCATGTATTTGCAAAGAAAAACGCAGTCGTGTTCTTTAAAGAACTCTTCGACCAGTCAGCAACAGAGACATGCACAGAATCCAACTGGATCCAAGCACTTTCTGGTGGTTACCAGGCCCAATTAATTAAATTCATGGGCCTGTTGGTCTAGTAGTTAGTCTACCCAATAGGTTCAATTCCTGCCAAGTGTCTGGGTATGTATAGCTATGTAAGTATGTATTTACAAAAAAAAATGTATTTTTTTTTCTTCTTTTTTCTTTATTAATCATAGAATCAGCAGCACATTGTATTATTTAAAATGTATATAGATATCCTACCATATTGCCAGTAACAGATTAAATATAAGTATTAGTATCAGTAGTCTGGTTTCAATAGTACAGGTTCTGCCTAGTTTGGGATCAGATGGTCGTGTATGGATGGTCCCAGAATATTATTATTATTAAATAGCTAACAAATAGAAAATATTGTGATTATATTATTATTAATTAATAAAAAATTAATTAAAAAAATAAAAATATGGGTAGTGGTTTACTACCCAACCTTCACTTGTTCTGGGACTCTCTATATTCAGTCGTATGAACTATACAAAAGTTGAAATACTGATTCCATGGGGCAAAAAAATCTCTACGCAACAAAGGCTGCGCCCGCGCAGGCCCGACCCAATTGATCGGTATCGAAGCGAAAGTCTGCCATGGGAGTCTATAGTTTTTCCCAATGCTATTGTTATTATGTATGGGAAATTTTATGGTGTCTGTAGGCTTGAAGCGTGTAGAATTGTAACAATTCCACATGTTTTATAGTAGGTGGTAATTCATCATCATCACCAGCTGGAAGACGTCCACTGCTGAACATAGGCCTCCCTATTCGAACGCCACAATGAACGTCAATTGACTATTTGCATCCACCTCTAACTCGCACAATGTCGTCAGTCCACCTAGTGGGAGGTCTACCTACACTGCGACTTCCGGTTCGTGGTCGCCACTCGAGAACCTTTCTTCTCCATCGGTTATCGGTTTCTCGAGCGATGTGGCTGCCCATTGCCACTTCAACTTGCCTATTCTGTGAGTTATATCGGTGACATTAGTTCTTCGGTAGATCTCCTCATTCTGGATTCTGTCGCGCAAAGAAACTCCGAGCATAGCTCTCTCCATAGCTCGTTATGTGACTCTAAAAGGCCAGCAAATAGGTACCACGTTTCAGTACCATACGTCATCACAAGCATCACACTCTGGTTAAAAAACCTTCGTCTTCAGTACAGGCAAGGTTCAGTTAGGTATGTATACGTTCTTCGGAGTCGCTGGACGTTCGGGGTGTGGGCTCTTAGAACGTCCATTGAGTACGGTGGCGAATCCGAGACGTGCCCGAGCCCACTGTGCTTAACACACTGATCGTTTGCTGAATAGTGATTACACCTGGCTATGAACGCCCTGAAAAAGATTTATAAGGGGTAAGGCCCAGCCATAAGCGGGCTGACAGGTCCTGTTGATTTAGTATGTATGTATATGCTCGTTGGTCTAGTGGTTAGACACCCTGGCTGCTACCCGATGGGTCGTGGGTTCGATTCCCACCAAGTGTCTGGGTGTTATTTATCTATCTAAGTATGTATTTACAAAAAAAATGTACATAAGTAAATAAAATAAATAAATAATATCTTGGTACAATCTTGGATAAGTATTAGTATCAGTTGCCTGGTTTCCATAGTACAGGCTCTACCTAGTTTGGGATCGGATGACCGTGTGTGGATTGTCCCAAGATATTATTATTATTATATGATCATAGCGTCCGTGGCGCAGTGGGAAACAGCTTGCTTTAAAAACCGGAGGTCGAGGGTTCGAATCCCGCGGGGAGCAACAACTTTGTGTAGTCGTTCCTTACTGGTTAGGACAATGCAGGCCGATCACCAGGGGGGCAATTCAACTAATTTACAACGGTTAAAGTTTAGTTTCGGTTTAGTAATCGTTAGATTGCAGTTGTCATTCGATAATGACATAAAAAGTTATTCCACTAGTTGAAATAACAAACTTAAACTAAACCTTAACTTAACTCCAACCAAAACGCAAACTGAACCATAACCGAACTACAATTGAAACATATCGAAACATTACTGGGTTTCCATACACCTTTATAGCTGAAAATGCTGCATCCAACCAGTGGACAGATTTGAATGCGGTTTTTTTTTATTTGAAAGATAGTATAAGCGAGATGGTTTTTAGCTATACTTCATGAAAATCGGTCCAGCCGTTTGAACACCATCAGCTCTTTTCCGAGTCGAGGTAGGGATATTTCGTATACAATAGATATATTTCTTCTGTTAGTCCGAAAGATCTGAAATTTAGAACATACGAGTATGTAAATCCAATGATATGACGGTTTGATGATCAAGAAGAAGGTGGTAACAGGATCTCGGCCCCAATAAACGTAGACCCATCGAGTTTGGGTTCGTTGAATAGGTCCCGACGAGTATTTGCTAGAAAAATGGTGACCAGGGTCTGATGATGGAGCAGGAAGGTGGTCACAGGATTTCTGCACAAATAAACGCAGACCCACCGAATTTGGACTCGTTGGATAGGTCTCGACGAGTAGGCGCTAAAAATATGGTGATCAGGGTCTGATCATGGAGCAGCCTACCCAACGAGTCCAAATTCGATGGGTCTACTTTTATTAGTGCAGAGATTATGTGAACACCTTCATGTTCCATCATCAGACCCTCATCACCATTTTTCTAGCAACTACTCGTCGAGAACTACCCAACGAACCCAAACTTAGTGGGTCTACGTTTATTGGTGTAGAAATCCTGTGACCACCTTCCTGCTCCATCATCAGACCCTGGTCACCATTTTTCTAGCAACTACTCGTCGAGACCTACCCAAGGAGCCCAAACTCAATGGGTCTAGGTTTATTGGTGCAGAAATCCTTTAACCACCTTCTTGCTCCATCATCAGACCCTGATCACCGTTTTCTAGCAACGACTCGTCGAGATCTACCCAAGGGGCCCAAACTCAATGGGTCTAGGTTTATTGGTGCAGAAATCCTTTAACCACCTTCTTGCTCCATTATCAGACCCTGATCACCGTTTTCTAGCAACGACTCGTCGACTTACCCAAGGAGCCCAAATTCGGTGGGTCTACGTTTATTGGTGCAGAGATCCCGTCACCACCTTCCTGCTCCTTCATCAGGCCCTGATCACCATTTTCTAGCAACTACTCGTCGAGACCTATCCAACAAGCTCGAACTTGGTGGGTCTACGTTTATTGCGGCCGAGATCCTGTTACCACCTTCTTGCTGATAATCATCAAACCCTGGTAAAGGTTACCATTTTCTTACAGATATAGGCGTCAAACTTAAAACACTCCTCGTTTTTGGTCGGGATTAAAAACAAACGAGATAGCTGACATTTTTATACTATATTTTAATACAAAAAGATCACAAAGAAATAAAGTCAGCAAATAAAGATGATTTGATTTGAAAAATAACTAGTTTTGATTTCTTTGTCTCCACAAGCGGGACACCAAATCCTGTTGATAGATATACCCTCATTGTAATTGATCATTATGTCTTGTCCTTCTTCGTTCCATTGTTGCTAGGCAAGCAGTATTAATGCTGGCATGCTTCTAAATCCTCTTCAGTATAATCTGGCTCCTGATTAGTTTGAAGCGCTATGTTATGCAGGACACAACATGCATTAATTATTTTTGCTGCAACTCTAGGCTTGTAGTGCAGCTTTCTATCCACTAATAAACACCTGTAATATAATTATATCATGTTTGTATTCTTACAATAAATAATTAATAATAAATTGTTTTTATTTTTGTTTTACTGTAATGTATAATAGTTTGCATACCTAATTCGTCCTTTTAAAATACCAATACACCTCTCCACAACATTCCTCACTGTCATATGCATGTCAGTATAGAATGCTTCAGGAGTGTTGAAAGCAGAATTTAATATTGGGGTCATCAACAGCCATCTCAATCCAAAAATACCTATAAGAACCAAAGGTAAAGTGTACAAAACCGCAGTAAGACCAGCTTTATTATATGGCAGTGAAGTTTGGGCGGTTAAAAAGATCCATGAACACAAACTCCATACAACAGAAATGCGTATGCTTCGATGGGCAGGAAACGTTACATTAAAGGATAAAGTGCGTAACGAATATATTAGAGGAAGTTTTAAGGTTGCTCCAATACCTGATAAAATAGTCGAGTCAAGACTACGATGGTATGGTCATGTCATGCGGAGATCAGATGCCCACGTCGTGAAGAAATGCCTTTCCATGGCTTCAACTAGTAGGAGGGGAAGAGGAAGACCGCAAACCACCTGGCTAACGTCTGTCCATAAAGACATGACTAGGCTAGGGTTGACGGAGGAAGACACACACCAGCGGCAAAAATGGCGCCAAATGATTGGGAAAGCCGACCCCGTGTAACGGGACAGAGCGAGGGAGATGATGATCAACAGCCATCTCAATGGAAATCCAGAATCACCTGGAAGGAAATATTTTAGCATTTAGAATTTACAACATGCAATCAAAGGTTCAAAACAATGTGTGCAACTAATCTACAAAGTACCTAGTAAATAAAAATCTTCTGCAGAGGTATTGAGTACTCTGTCTAATGCGTTTTGTAGTGGGTTGTTGTTCCATGCAGTACTATCATGTGTTGATCCAGGAATCAACGCACATTATCCTAGCATCACAATCACAAATCTGAAACAAACTTCTTTAATTAACTATATACACAAATAACCTACTATACCTATATATTTGTTATAATATCTTCAGTACATATACAGTAAAATATTAATAAAGAACTTACAATTAAGGTACAATTAATTAATTACTTACAATTAAGGAATGATAACCTTTCCTGCTATAAAATCTTTCTTCATGTTCTGATGGTGGAACTATACATGCCAAATTTATTATAGAACCTGCAAGCAATATAGCATTAAATTTATTATAGAACCTGCAAATAATATTGCATTAAATTTTTCTTTGACAAAAACTGATAGTTCAGTACCTTAAATTAATAATGTGATCTATAATACATACCTCCTTTTTATATCATCACGGATTTCTTCACAAGAAGGAAAATTCCCATATTTTTTAAAAATGTGGTAAATTAAGCACCTCTGTTACTTGATGTATAGCCCGAGAAACGGAAGGTTGTGATATTGAATGAGACTCTGACCAACTAGTGTCTGGTTTGAGCCTGTCACATAGAATGCTAGTGCCACCAAGATCTAAAAACACATACATTTTGTATCTTTTTGCTTTTATGATTGCTTTTGCCTGTGTTTTACAGGTATTTGTTAGCAATATCAAATAAATTTTATTTAATTAATACGTTAAATTCTTACCTTTGTCTCCGTATCAATGCTGTCGGAACGAAGTCGGGCTGGCATATACGGGCTGATCTACGCAATAAGGGATCTTGCCAGGCTTTTATTTAGTCTGTATTCTAAATTCTCGACCAGTTAAGTTGAAAGCACAGTTGCGAAGTCTCTAAAGAACATTTCTACGTCTAACTCTTCATAAGTCAGCCTCATGGGCAATTTCAATAACGTTCATGTAAAACATAATTTTTAAGTTGGATTAAAAGTTAAACAAACGTGATGGCAGACTTTGAAACAATAACAGTTTAGTTTCGGTTGAGAAAAAGTCTAGGCACAATAACGTAAGTTCAACCGTTAATTTTGACAGATGGAGCGCTTAGCTTCGATTACGTTTACGTTTAGTTCGTGTTCTAACAGAATAGAACTTGTTAAATTTTAAACCGATCGTTGACTGAAACTGAATCTAAACTTAACGTCGATCGTTAGCACTTGAGAGAGAGTGCACTTGAGTATAGACTCAAGTGCACTCTCTCTTCCTTTTTACCTATCACAATCCGATGGGACGGACACGACCGGGGAGAGGTTAGGCGCAGGACCGACTTTTTACATGCCCATACGACGCATGGAATCTTACTTTACAGACAATCAGGGGGGCAATTCAACTAACATAAATGTTGACTGAAACGAAACTAAACCATAGCGTTGACTGTTTTCCTATTCTACTAAGTGCTAACGATCGACGTTAAGTTTAGATTCAGTTTCAGTCAACGATCGGTTTAAAATTTAACAAGTTCTATTCTGTTAGAACACGAACTAAACGTAAACGTAATCGAAGCTAAGCGCTCCATCTGTCAAAATTAACGGTTGAACTTACGTTATTGTGCCTAGACTTTTTCTCAACCGAAACTAAACTGTTATTGTTTCAAAGTCTGCCATCACGTTTGTTTAACTTTACACAAAGGCTTGCATAGGCAAGCCTTTGTGTACTATAATATCTCCCGCGTAGATAGCTGATCTTGTTAAAGTCAAAAGTCAAAAATAGTGTATTTCAAATAGGCTTAACGCTATCACTTTTGAAAGGTCATGTTTTTTTTTTAAAAAAAAGGTACCACCGGATCACAACCCGGCCTCAACTGAGAAGATCCGTCAAGAAACTCAGCGGGATTGACATTTTTCACATTTTTTTAAACAGTGTATCTGCCGTTCAAAAGATCAAATAAGACAGAAAAAAAAATACGACGAAAGTACAACAAATTAAAAGGCCAAAGGGATAGTAGTCGGACCAGTCCCCCCAAGCCATCAGCCAGGAGGACATTATTATTATATGATGGGAGAGTACTAATCGATATCTCGTGCTCTTATGCTAAGTGAAACGACTTCCCGTACATCACTGGTAACATCCTGCTGGTCACATCATGAACTTAAAAAAAATTGGGAGATATGCTCTGAGAATCGAACCCGCGACCTTCACTCTCAAGATGCTCATAGCCAGGTGCTATCACTGTTTGGTAAACGATCGGTTAGTTAAGCAACGTCAGGTCTTTAGATGGGTGACCGTTTAGTGGCATTTGAACTGAGTGTCTTGGTGCTTTGGAGGGCACTTTGGTCATCTACAAAGCACTCTAACACCAGATTGGCCACTTCAGCATCATCAGCAACAGCAGCCAAAAGTCATCTACTGCCGAACAAAGGCCTCCCCCTTCATAGGGAGGGGTTCCCATAATCCCTACTCTTGTCAAGCGTCTTGGGGATATCAGTATAGGTGGTAGGTAACCCATATAAAGACGCTGCTGCCCGTCTTCTTGTTTTCCCTTAGTCTTCTTGTTTTTCCTCTTACGGACACCCAACGAGAGGTGATGGGACGGTATTATTCTTACCCGCACAATGCACACCCCACTCATCATCATCATCATCATCATCATCAGCCGGAAGACGTCCACTGCTGAACATAGGCCTCCCCCTTAGAACGCCACAATGAACGACAATTGGCTATTTGCATCCACCGGTTACCTGCGACGCGCACAATGTCGTCTGTCCACCTAGTGGGAGGCCTGCCTACGCTGCGTCTTCCGGTTCGTGGTCGCCACTCGAGAACCTTTCTTCCCCAACGGTTATCGGTTCTTCAAGTGATGTGGCCTGCCCATTGCCACTTCAACTTGCAGATTCTGTGAGCTATGTCGGTGACCTTGGTTCTTCGGCGAATCTCCACATTTCGGATTGCACTCTCCATTCGCATAATAACTTACGTTATAACTAAGCTATACAAACTTGCAATACATTCCAATATCTCAGTAATTCCTATTAACTAAGCCGTTAGTTACATGAGAATGTGCGCAAGCGCCGGTCGGCCACACCTGACCTTTACCGACTTAAAAAAAAACGCACCTGTTTTTGCACTATCAACTGAATAACAGCGCGTAACTTTTGTATATAGAAATGTCAACGTTTCCGCTTTGGTGTTCGTGTGATAAGCCCTTTATATGACAAGCGGTGTGGAGTCGAATTTAAACTAAAATTATTTGAAACTAAAAAAAAATTTCATGTTTTTTGTGGAACTATTTGACAGTGTATGGATTTGGCTATAGACAGATAGTAGAGAGTAATGAATATTAGTTGTGCCTAGTAAGATTTAAATACCTCTCAGCCATGGTGTGTGAATATTGCCTCATACGTAACCCTTGGAAGTAGCTATCGCTTTTGTCGAGGCAACGCTACAAAACAAATTAACTACTTAGGTATCGGAATGATGTCATTAAATCCATTATATTAGCATGGAAGATTATATGGACATTGCTAGATAACTAATATATCGATAAATGCCTTCGTATTGTAGACCCGTGCGGCAGCGCTAAGCATTTTTCAAATTTAATTCATACAATTTTTAGCTCTTCAGCCACAAAACACGTAGGACGTGTACCTGATGGTAAGCGACACGCGTGCCCATGGACAACTGAATTGCACTGCCGCTCGTCACCCGAGAGATTGATAATTTAGAGTACTTAATTTATTCCACTCAATTCTGTCTACTCTATAGTTTCCTCTGTCCAGTTAATTCCACGGTTCATAACCCATAGACGTTACAATATTTTCTGAACACGCTACACAAGAATTACGTCGTCGATCCGCCATTATATATACTTAGTACCCCAGGCACTGACCGCTTGAAGCTTGGCAACAAGATTAAATGTTAATATATTATGACGTGGTATACGACCCTTGTTGGTCTTTGGAGTAGCTGGACGTTCGGGGTGTGGGTTGCGGCGACTACGAGGAGGAGCTCCATCCCCGTAAGCACTGTGTCTGGTTCCCTTGGCTATTATGAACAGCCGCTGAGTTTTTTTTTATACTACCAAGGTGGCAAGCAAGCGCACAGCCCGCCTGATGGTAAGCAGCCACCGTAGCCTATAAACGCTAGCAACACCAGAAGGATCACTAGCGCGTTGCCAACCCTTAAGACATTAGATGTTAAGTCTTTGTGTCCTGTAATTTCACCAGCTACAGTGCCCTTCACGCCGGAACACAGCAATGTTTACACACTGCACTGCGGTGGTACCTACCTGGACGGTTCCTTGCACAAGGAACCTACTACCTAGCAAAAAAAAATAGTAGTAACATTTTAGTGGATGCAGGCAAATTGTTCCAGTCCTTATTTGTAGATTGGCTTCCAATACTCTAGCCTATTATTAGCCCTATTAACCTCTAAGCATGCCTCTCCACTGAGTCTCAAGCTACAGTACTAAAATTGTGCTTTGTCTAACATCAGAAGCTGTCCCGGTGTGAAGTACCGTACAATCGTACCCAGTCTCCCCTAATTGATATCTGTTTTTTTTAGACGGTATTACAATCATATTATGACTAAAAACCAGCCAATGAGCATGATTTATAATAAATCAATGAATAAAACGTTGCTATAACCAACTCAATATCGATATACTATAGTGACCATGAATGCCGTGTTTTAAGATACTGTGGTACTGGTAATTATAACCCTTTAGAGATAGTTCCATTGCACCATATTGACCGATATTTGTTCTACTATTTGAAATACAATCTATTCAAAAGCAAGGATTTATTCGACTCTAATATCTTCTGCAAAGCCCAAGACAACATATTTAATCATTCCGTACCCTTATGTAGTCTCATAAAAAATGATTATATTTTTTATGAAAACAACAGAAAGGATTTTTTTTATCGTATGGTTAGTGGCCAACCTGGTGACATAGTTGTTGAAGCAGCCCTTTGGCATCTTACTTGGCTTAAAGACTAGTCTAGGTGTCTAGATGACAGCAACCCGGACCGACTTTTATCGTGCCCACCGAAGCACAAAGACTCCCAGTTATAAAATCTTTTTAAAAAAAATTGAACCGACTTCAATATCACTGAAAAGGTGTTAGCTTACCGGTTGTGTATATTTGGCACCAACTTCAATAATATTTAAATTATTTTATACTTTTCAGTGATGTTGAAGTCGGTTCAATTTTTTTTTTAAAAAGATTTTATTTTAAACTTTTTAGTGATATTTTCATATATAAAGATTGAACCATCGAAAACCGTAAAATTATCTAGATAGGTTATGATCACATTATCGTCTACATAGTTTTACATAATTCATGTTTCTTCAGAAAAAAATATCCGGTCGTAATGAAATTTGCATGGAATCATCATAGCAGTTTACTCTCTCGAATAAAAAAAAAATCATCGCAATCGGTTCATAATTGTCAGAGCAATGTAATGGAGAACATCAGTTTTATGGTTTTTACCAGATAAATTCCTCCACATCGTTCATGGTTCTCCAGGAAGTTCTTATCCGGTTGTAATAAAATTCATACAGATTTAATACAGTGGTTTCTTCTTTCATATAAAAAAGAATAATTGAAATTGGTAAGTATTTGCCAGAGTTATGACCATTTTTATCCTTAAAAAGCAACATAAAGTCATCGATATAGGCTTTCCTGCAGCTCTCAGTGCGCAGTCACCATTCTTGTTTTTCAGGAACTACTTATTACTACGCAATAATTTTTTTATGGGACCCAATCAATGGATTGAAGAATGGATGGAAGAAAGATTTTTTCAAATCGGTTCATAATTGACAGAGTTATGCGCGAACATACATAAAAAATATATATATATATATATATACAGACGAATTGAGAACCTCCTCCTTTTTTGAAGTCGGTTAAAAATGCCACTAAATGGTCAACTGATCGTTTACCAAACGCCTCGTAATGTTTAGACACTAAAAATTATCTGCATTTTTCAAATTAACTAATTATCTTTAATATGAATGTAATGGTAAATAAAAATAAGTTAGAACTTTAAAAAAGTAAAATGAATTAAAATTAATGTTATAAATAGAGAAATAAAACAGTCAACAACCCTCTTATCCGGACAAGCTGTCAGGTTCATGCAGCCAACAGTACTACTCCTAAAAAAAAATACCGGTCAAGTGCGAGTCGGACTCGCGCACCGAGGGTTCCATACCATCCTTGGACGTATTAAAGTTATTTTATAATTAATCTAACACCTCAGATAGCAAAAGTATTAAGATTTGATAATTTTATTATAACTTTACATGTTCGAACTTTTTATAGAGCATTGCGTAAGATGTATTTAAATTCTGTCATTATGAAAAATAAAGAGACGTGTCTTTCCTAACTTGTTATTTCTAATTATAATATATAGAATCTGCGCATCTGCTGAATTTTGTTAGATTTCCAAAAAAAAAGAACCAAACCCCAAAAATCTGTTTGTTTGTCGAGGTTTAGGTTAGGATTACCTACTAAAAAGCTAATATTTAGAAAGATTGTTTTATTTTTCCTGTAAAATATCTATAGACATATATCTATACCCATAATTATTTCAGATTTTTCCCTCCACTAAGGAAATAAGTGGGAACGGTATTTTTTACTAAATTTTTTTGACATTTTTGATTCCTGTTGCCACCTTCCTGCTTGCTCCATCACCAGACTCTGATCAATGTCTTTCTACCTACTGCTCGCAGCAACCTATCCAACGAATCCGAATTCGGTGGGTCTACGTTTATTAGTGCAGAGATCCCGTGACCACCTTCCTGCTCCATCATCAGACTGATCACCATTTTTCTAGTAACTACTCGTCGATACCTACCTAACGAGCCCAAAGTCGGTGGTTCTACGTTTATTGGTGCAGAGATCCCGTGACCACCTTCCTGCTCCATCATCAGACCCTGGTCTCCATTTTTCTAGCAACTACTCGTCGAGACCTATCCAGCGAGTCTAAACTCGATGGGTCTACGTTTATTTGGGCCGAGATCCTATTACCACCTTCTTCCTGGAGACCCTGGTGAAGGTTACCATTTTATTTAGTATCATCGGATTTACATATGTTCTAAATTTCAGATCATTCAGACTAATAGAAGTAATGAAAAAAGTCTATTGTATACAAAATATCCCTACCTCGAATCGTTGGCGAATTGCGATGTAACTGTGGCAAAAATAAACACGGCTGTATGGTATGAGTACCTTTGCCTGTCTTTCGGCGAGGTGTAATAGAAATAAAAATACCATATGTTCACAGAATATAGGATTATTTTTGACATTTTTGATTATCAGCCAAAAACTGCGTGACATAAACCAAAATAAAAATCTGTTTTGAGATGTGCAAATGAAGCCCTTTTATATGATACCCCATTCAATATAGTAGTCTCACTTTGAAATTTTGATGACCCATTTCGACCCCCATTATAAAAAAAGTAAAAGAAAAAATATATTTTTTTCATTTGCAATGGGGTTGGGTAATTAAGATCTAAAACTATTCCAAGTTTCAAATTGATAGCATCAGTGGTTCCTGAAATATATACGTTTGTGACAGACAGACAGACAGACGAAGTCACAACATAAGGGTTCCTTTTTTACCTTTTAGGTATGGAACCCTAAAAACAACGAAACAAAAAAAAAATTTCGTCCACAGATCATACTTATGGTCCCCCTATCACAATTACTTAAACGAAACAATAGGTTAACTACTAGAAACTAGGTATGAGAAAATTTGCTTTCTTAGAAAACCAGTAACTATGTGCATAGTGTATGTACACTATTGTACACACTTCTAGATTATTGCATTATCTTACATACACTCAGATACCGGTCTCGCATACGAGGCCGAAAAATCGTACTTACTCATGTGTCCTCAAAGAGTACCAGCCCTGATTTTCTTGCTGAATGTTCTCAGTGGAGGCGCGTGTTGATCCTTTTTTTTTTTTTTTTTTTGGGAATGATAGACGCTGTTGGCCGCAGATGGCCATTACAGCTTCACCGGACAATAGGAGGCGAGCGCTTGAAGCGCCTTTACGGCAGAAGTAGCGACGAGCTCAAGGGCACCTCAGGGAGGCACGGCCTCGGCTTGGGCTGTCGCTTAAGAGAGGGCTGAGTTTACCACCGGTTCACAACGCGCCCCCACTGAGAAGAACCGGCAAGAAACTGGTAGGGACACCCTTGCGACATACCAAGCCATGCCTCTTTGAGGTGCATGTGGTGAATTTGATCTTCAGGCAGAATTGCTATCAACAGTATTATTTCTTCACCTGTTCTTGTTTAGCAAAGAAATAATAATCATTCCCAGAAAACTCGTTGAGTGTCCGGGTTAGAACCGCACCCTTCCATCTCTTCCCGTTGGGTATCCGTAAGACTTAAGGAAAACAAAATGACGGGCAGCTGCGTCTTTCTAGCGGATTCCCTACGACCTCATACTGCGCTCCCTAAAACGCCTAGCAAGCGTGGGGAATATGGAAACCCCTCCCTTTTAAGGGACTTTGTTTAATAGTGGACGCCTTTTACCTAAACGAAGCTACTGATGATGATTGAAATGAAACTAATTTTACGGATTATATCGCGGTTTATTTTTGAATTTAATTACTTACGATTTTTTTTTTTCGAATACTTTACAGCATTCATGGTCACGGGTGGACTGAGGTGGTAGCTGTCCATATGTCATAGTTGTCTTAGGGTACCCTCAGGTCGTCTAATTATTATTGTTAGTCCGATCTACGCAGAAAGAGCTTACAGTATCTTGAGGTCTAGCAGTGGAATGCTTGTCTTTGGATTTGACTATATTTATCACGGGATCCCAAGCTGGTGGTAGCACCCAGCCATCTTCTCTATTGATATTTGGATGCTTTTTAATTTCAAAGCCTCACGAATCATTCTTGGCAGGCAAGCGCAGTTCTTTTTTTTGCAATATAGGTACCATTTTGCAAATCACGGTATCTCATCTATTTTAATAATTTTCTATATAAAATAATCATACAGCTTGATGTTGTTAACAAGTACAGTGATCATGATAATACAACCGCCAGCAAACCTGTATGTAAATTAATATAATTGACTGTACTTTGTAGTTATTGCGTACTCACTAAACTAAGGAGACACCACTGACTCTAGTTCCTCTATTTATTTTACAAAAATGTAAGTAATTAAAAATTACTCCTATTTTAATGATTTCTGATATTTACGCGAATATTATTATTATTTTCTGCGTAGATCGGACTAACAATAATAATTAGAAGTCCTGAGGGTACCCTGAGACAACTATGACATATGGACAGCTACCACCTCAGTCCGCCCGTGACCATGAATGCTGTAAATTATTCGAAACGTCGGGTAACAAAAATCAAAAATAAACCGCGATATAATCCGTAAAATTAGTTTCATTTCAATACTCCTATTTTGTTACACCATCAGTCGAACGTGTCGCTTGTCTCATCAAACGGTTAAAAAAAAAACGATATTCTCTATCAAACAGACACCGGTCTCGTCAGCGAGGCCGAAGGGTTGTACGTTTGCGACCTCAACGTCAACGATAAACATCACCCCACTGAGCTTCTTGCCGGCTCTTCTCGATGGGGGCGCGTTTTTTTATTGAACTAATCCTACCACTCATTCCCACCACTGTGACTCCTGTTAGCCAGGATCTACAGCGGTCACCAGTGAAGACACCGAGGTTTGACCCTCGGCGAGTCCCAGGGAAACGCTAAATTGTCTTGGAACCCGTAACAAATTTAATTAAAAAAGGAGATAGAAAAATATAAATTCCACTTATAATTCCCTCCTTTGCAACGCGGGAGACAAGTAAACATCACATAGGTCGATATAACCTCAGAACGAAAGATGCTTACAGCCTAAGCCGAGGTCGTGCCTCTTGGAGGCGCCTTTGCGCTCGTCACTCCCCTGCCTTTCTGGCTGGAGCGCGTTAGGCACTCACCCTCTAACCCGGTGAAGCTGTAATGACCATCTGCGGTCAACAGCGACTGTCCTCCCAAAATAGAAAAAGGCGGGTGGGGACAAAGGGTCGTACGTATGCGACCTCAACGACAAGCATTACCTACAGGGGCGTAGCTACCGCCGTATCAGCCGTATCAACGTTACGGGGCCCCGGACTATAGGGGCCCCGAACATGTGTAAGCAACAATTCATATAATCCATGTTCTCACGTTTAGGCCGTACCATTACTTGGGCCCCCCAACACTTTTTGATACGGGGCCCATCTAAGGCAAGCTATGCCACTTATGTCAAAATTGTCAGCCAACATTACTGTCTTACGGTGTGAAAGAGCAATGCAGTATAATAAGTTGTATAAACTTTAACAAGAAATACACAAACTTGCATAAAACAGTTATAAAATATGATCAGATAACCGCAACATGTTGGCTGTGTGATCTTTGATTACGACTAAATCAAAACAGTTATTTATGCGCCTAACTGTACTCTTTTAGCTACTGGAAAATAATTATAATACCTTGTTTTACTTCTCCAAAGAGAAAAAACATTTAAACAAACATAATGATCATTTCCGAACCTCAAACGGTTCTCTGACCGAAACTAGGCAGAGCCTGTACTATAGTAACCTGGTACAAATACTTACAAATACACTCCATCCCAAATAAGCTTGAAGGCTATTATAAGTTCGTTTGCGGCTCAATAACTACATAACGCATACATTGTCAACTAGGCGCGTCAGCAAAAACAACTTTGTATTACCAACCTTTTTTTGCTGCCGCGTTAACGGTCAAATATACAGCGGGGGTGTTTTATGACTGCATAATAAAGTTGTAATCGCGTTCAAGCTTATTTGGTTTGGAGTGTATACCTACTTTCTGTAAATACATCCATATACAACGTGTTACAAAATACCCCGTAAAAAAATATAATTAATTATCAAAGCCAAAAATTTTGTCAACCCTAGTAAGGTAAGGACTTTTAAAATTTTTGTCGTTCCGCGAATTAGGTAGAAATGTAGGCACATTCTGCGTAGTTTACTTTTTAATTTTACTGAAATAGGGTTTGCACATCAGTGAAAATAATAAAAAAATGAAATATTTTTTACGGGTTACGGACACGCAGGCATGTTTATGCCCCTAAATGTTTGTTCTGGTTGGGAATCAAACCCACAACCTATTGGGTAGCGGCCCTATAACCACTAGACCAACAACGTTCCCATCAAATTGCATTTAGCAAGAATAACATTTATTTTTTATCCGGTGTAAATATCATTGTCAGGTATAGTACTTTTTTATACGGAGTACACCCATCCACGGATACATCTTCACTTACCATCAGGTCGGATTGCAATAGAGCCTTACACTTTATATTGAATAGATAAAACTTGTAAAGTTAACTTGTCTAATAGGTAGTAGGTCCCATAAGCAAGAAACCGTCCAGGTAGGTATCACCGCAGTGACGGATATTCCGTCGCCAAGCAGCAGTAAACATTGTTGTGTGCCGGTGCTATGGCACTGTAGCTGCTGAGATTGCTGGAATCAAGAGTCTTAATAACTAATGTCTTCGGTGACCAGCGACAGTGCAACTGTCTATAGGCTGGCGGATCGCTTACCATCTGGCGAACGTTTTGCTTGTCTTGTGACAAGGTTGAATGTGTAATACATCCCTGTTCATCTCCTCGAGGATGAATAGCGTGATATCCTTTTTAATGGTTTAAAAGGTTTCTTGGGGGTCTCCGGGAGCTGTGGGGCTCGACCGGGGTATGTGGGATTCTTACTCACTAAAACCCCCGCGGCTCTCGCATCGGCACTTGAGAGGGGACACCCAGACTCTGCGGTAGGATCTGCGCCAGGAGCCCCTCAGTGCCTTGCTTTTGAGCCCACCGCCGGGGGGCGCATTGTAGCCCCCCAGGAACCAGATACGGTGCTCATGGGGACGGGGGTCGCAACCCCGCCACCGTCTTCCGTGGAGTTGCCACCGTACTCAATGGACGTCCTAGGGCCCACACTCCGAACGTCCAGCGACTCCGAAGATGTCATAAGCCTACACCTACCCAGCCCCCGAGCACTCAGTCATGATGATAAATAATTCCGTATTTATCTGACTTATGCACGCAAGCATAATTTATTGCAATTTTACATATTAACATTGATAAAAATAAGAAATAAATTGTGAATTAATTAATAAAAAAAACAGAAAGGTTCCGTACATAGTAACTATCAAACATTTTTTCAAGGTATTTTTTTTAAATTCGACTTGTGACTCATGGGGTCCGGTTAAATGAAACGTGAGTCGCGACATTAATTTTGAAGTAGTACGTGTCAAAATCCTGTACCGCTCTTACATTATTTTGTCATGTCCGGGACAAATGTACTGCCTCTTGTATTCTCAACACTATCTTCTGTAAGGTACTTTAATTTAATCCAAGTTTAACTACCTTTTTAATTACCAAACGCACTGAACCATGTTCCATTTCAGTGTCAAACTGGAACAGTTATTACCAACCAAGTAATTATGGATGTAATATTTATCGTTCACTGAGGCGCGAAAGGTTTAAAGTATCGTTACATTGTTAATAACGAGGGTTGACTGATTAAACACCTCTGTTAAACCTTTGCCGTCTTATTACAAAAAGTAGTAGGTATAGTAACCTAGGTTTAGGCTCAGGTTTAACGAACGATGTCCTGATTGAAATCAAACTACTTTTACGGATTATAATATCGCGGTTTATTTTAGATTTTACTTTCCCGTCCGACGTTTCGAATGCTTTGCAGAACCATTGGTAAAAAAATATTACGAAAAAAAAAATTATGGCACAGCATTCGAAACGTTGAGAAAGTAAAATCTAAAATAAACCGCGATATATTTCGTAAATGTGGTTTAATTTCAATGTGTGGTATTCGCGTAAATAAAAGACAACACTAGACAATTTCCTCAGTTTAAACCTAGGATCGTAATAAACGGCCTCAACTGGAAAGATCCGGGAAGAAACACAGCGGGCTTGTAATTTTTTTTAACTTATCTTGATACAATTAGATCAGCACTAGCGACAGTGTGTCCTGCCGTTCAAAAGATCAAATAAGAGAGAGAGAAAAAATACAACGAAAATACAACAAACTAAAAAGGCCAAAGGGATAGAAGGGATAGTAGTCGGACTGGTAATATTTTTTGTATAAGTACTTACGATCGGAATTAAAAGAAGTTTGAAACTTAGAGTATTACATAAATGTGACTGTTGTTTTTTTTTAACCATCTGAGCCAATTTTTATTTGACGGATCTTCATCGTCTTCAAAAGCCGAATGACCTAAGAAGCTGAATTGCTAGCTGTAGGTAATGCGATAGGAAGACGCTGCTGCCCGTCTTCTTGTTTCCCCTCACTCTTCTCTTACGACGGGAGGAGATGAGTATGCGCTATTTTTTCCCGGAAATCCCACGGGCGGATCTTATGTAAGTACGGGGAAATAGAAGCAAACACAAAAGATATTACAACGGTATTATTTTAGCTTAGGAAGATCACTAGCATTAAGCTTGAAGAAATAATTTTAGTGGGTTTTAATAAGTCCCACGGAACCCCAAATTGAAACAGAAACTTTTTTTTAATTAGTACGATAATATTGTCTGTTTTTAATGAAAAAAACCGTCTGCGTTTGCGCTTCTTTAAAAATCGCATTAAGATGGCATCGAAAGTGCGTAGGGTCGGGTTCGCTTTCGCAATTGGGTCATGTTATGCATATTTTTATGTAATTACTAGCTGACCCACGCAGGTCCGCCTGCGCTATTTTTACGTTAACTAAACTTTTAATAACAGACATTCGCATCGAATACATAACCTCCTTTTTTATAGTCGGTTAAAAACTGGGACCCACTTTTTACTTGCTCTCCGAAGCACGGACCCGTTTAGTTCCAATGGCGTTAAACGGTCACCCATCTATTTAATGACCTTACCTAACGTTGCTTAACCCGATAGATTACAAAACCTTCATAACAACTCTCTATGAGTGTTACCTTACTGATATTTATTATATTATAAAGAAAAATTGATAAAATCGGACCAAGCGTATAACCAACTACCCATTTTGACTTTAATACGCTCTCCCAAAAGAACCGTGCTAGATTACGGGATAAAAATCCTATGTCCTACCTCGTAGTAAGATCTCAAATCATGCCAAGTTTCATTTGAATCCATTCAGTAGTTTCGGCGTGATGCTCAGCCGTGATACAGACAGACAGACAGACAGACAGACAGACAAAAATTAAAAAAAAAAAAATACATTTTCGGCCTCAGTATCGGTTATAGAATGTCCTCCAAATATAATTTTCAAAATATCTTCAATGTACAGAATTGGACCTGTTACAGTTTTATTATAAGTATAGAATAGAAGATAGATAATATTTTTTTACTCAATTGAAGCTAGAGCTGGAGTGCAGAGTACAGGCTAGAGCTTTCTATCAGGGTTAAAACCTGATAGAAAGCAGCGATGCATTTGGGGATGGTAGAATACACTAGCTAATTAAAAGCCTCTTTCAGTACTCCAGTTCTCCCGGGGGGTGTCCGGGTATAACTAGTACCCTACCATCTTCTACCTTTGGGTGTCCATGTCCGTAAGAAGCGACTAAGGGAAAACAAGAAGACGGGCAGCAGCTTCTTTATATGGATTACCTATACTGCGATCCCCAAAATACGTGCCGCTTGGACATTATGGCCACACCTCCCTTCTAACCCCCGTCTTTCGACTGCTGATGATGAAGCATCGATATAATAGTTAGATAATATATCGATGCCTTGAAGACATTAAAATCGTATAAGACAATCGACAATGGAATGGCTGCTGGTCGAGTCAACTGGTGCGCGTGTGCTTGGTCTGGACTGGTCCGACTATCTCATTGGCCTTTTTTTTCGTATATTTTTTTCTCACATTGTCTTTCGAACAGCAGGACACACTGTCGCAGATGCCGAAGTAATTTGTAACAAGAAAAAACACTGTTTAAAAAAAAGAAAAAATTACAAGCCCGCTAAGTTTCTTGCCGGATCTTCTCATTTGAGGCCGAAATAAATAATTTGAATTTGACACAGGCAAACAGGCAAACTATTCCAGTACTTTTGCTGCTCTGCACGTCTGTAAATAACCTATGTCTATCACACCACTTAAGTCTAGAACTATACACAAAACACAATAGCCACAAAACACAACAAACAATAGTACAAGCCCGTCATTTTCACATTTAAACTCCTAAGTGTCTTCTCTGACGAGCGCTTATAAGAAAAAAAAAAGAAACGAAAAAATTTATTCAACGACATACTCAAGTACAGTAACAATAAAAAAAAACATACAAAAATCGAAAAAAAAAAAATAATAATAAAAGAAACTTAACGTATCAGTGTCTTTGGTGACGAGCGCCAGTGTACAGTGCAGTTGTGCATAGGCAGCTGTGTCGCTCACCATCAGCTGAAGGTCCTCGCCACTGAATTGTTTAATAAAATACCGAACTTATAAAAGAAAGTACCGTAAAATGAATAACACCATTGCCCTTTTGAATTTCGCATTAGATCGTTAACATCAGAACACGGTAAATGCATTGATTAGCAAAAGAAATAAATAACTTTTTACGCATGAGGCTAGGGTTGAAAATACTTTGTACTGTGAACGTGGGGTTGTTTTTTATATACGGTTAATTAACGCGAAGATTTTAATAGACGATGGCAATACACTTATTTGTTAGAAAACCACTGAGCGTAGTTGCCTAGACGTTGCAGGGCTGTATAATCTTGGTAATAAATATAAAACATTTTTATTCATTATAAAAAATCAAGACTGCTAAAGTTAAACTTAAAATCATGAAACATTAAAGCCCGTTCACAACAATTTAAAACAATCACTGCATAACTACAATATGCTAATTGTAATAAGTAATTTTTTTAAATTTTCGTTCATTTAGTTTTACTATCATTCTAAAAGTATTATTGTATATTTTAATTGACATTAGTATAGTTAATAAATGTCAAGTAAAGATACCAATCTCTAAAATAATTTATCTTACAAGTTGCTAGCTCAGTATCTGCTCACACCGTATAAAATCTAATATCTAATCAATCAAAACGAAACGGTCATCATACTTCAAAACCAATTTGCCAAATGAGCCACTAAACTACATTAATAGTTGCAAAAACGAATGTAAACAAAACGCAATGTAACAAAAAAACGCGATCGGATCGCGACTAGCGCCAAAAACAAAAACAAAACGCATTGTCAAAATAAAAAAGTGGTAAAAAAAGTACCGAGTGAAGCGCCCCTGCGAATTGAAAAAGTTGCGCCTCGGAATGAAAATTACGTATCGGCGATATAAAAAAAGTTGCGGAAAAAATGCAGTTAACGTATTCTTTGTGATAAGCGGTACACGCAATCTTTGTTCTACGGTAGCATAATATGGATATGCCACTTGTTTAAATTAAATAACAGGGGAATTTTCTACCGCACTTTTGAAAGGCACTGTTGCTGGAGAAATTACTAGCTATAACATAACTCACATAGGGACGAGTGGCTGATCGAATTCTAATGCAACTGTCATGGGTAGATGTAACCCTTACCATCAGGCGAATGACCTGGTCTCATCACAAACCTCATCTCTCAGCCTCAGCCGGCACAGTAACTTCTCATATTTGATCCATTAATATTATAATACTAATAGATAAAATCACGCCATTTTCCCGTAGGGGTAGGCAGAGCCCAAGGGCCGCTTTTCGCCTCCGTGAGAAACGAGACGTGATGGGTGGCGAACCACATCGCCGCAATTTTGGTTAATTAAATTATTTATATGATTGACCATTACGTTCTCACGAATAAGGAGGGTAAGGTAAGGATAGGTGTGAAAAGGAAGATTGGCAATTTAGAGTGGGAAATAGGAAAATTAGGATATTACCGCCCAGGACGACAAGGAATGGGACAGTAATAGCTAGGGAAGCCGGGGTCGCATACCCGTATACTATACCACAACTACCGGACAGGTAAGTTGGGATGAGTATCCCATGACTAAAAGAATACTAATAACAATAGAAAAAATAACGTGGTTCAATTCGTTGTCTTGCCCCTACTGGCAAAAAGACTACTTTGTTTTGACACATTACTATGGAAAGGCCATGGCATTCCTACCACTGTAAGCCCACAGTCTTCTTGTCGTCTTCAGTGAGGCCAGAGTTTATTCGGTACGTAGTCCCTTACACCATATATGTCCGGGTAGGAATAGCACCCTCCCATCTCCTCCATTTTGATGTTCGTAAGAGGCGACTAAGGGAAAACAAGAAGACGGGCAGCAGCATCTTTCTATTGGATTACCTACCACCTATACTGCGATCCCCAAGACGCCTGCCAAGCGTGAGGATTCTGACAACCCCTCCCTTCTAAGGGAGAGGCCTTCAGCAATGGACGTCTTACGGCTGCGGATGATGATGTATTTAAGGTGTATCTGACAGGTTTGCCTGTACAGTATAAGTGGTACCTGCCTGCCTAAGGATCCTTGTGTCATCCCTTTTATTATCAGTGCAACCATTCCCTTTATATCAAGCTAGTCCACTTTACCATCTACGAATGCATCTTTGCTTATCTTGGGTGGGTCTACTAAAACTACTTAATATGTCTGCCGATATGAAGGGCACTGTAGCTGGTGAAGTTACCGGACACAAGAGACTTAATATCGGATGTATCTATACGGGGTGTAACGGGCATCGTACCGAAAACATTACAATTCTAAACATTCTAGTGTTGAAATTTTTCATCGGATTTTTCATGAATTTCCAAAAAAAATGCCACTTTTTTAATAAAATTAGGATAAAATCATTATTGTTATAATAATAAAGCCTAATTTCAATTTAAAAACAATAATAGAAGGGAGGGGTTGCCATCATTTCTTGACTTGATTGAAATTAGCAATGTAATTTGAAAAATAAATATTTTCCCGCGCGTATTCATTACATGCTTAAAAATTAACAAGTTAGTCATTTGTCATTTTCCATGTAAATGGTTTCTGTAATGTTGTAACGGACAATATGAGAAATCTTATAAAAACATTTTCGGTACGTAGTCCCTTACATACTGTATAGGCGCTAGTGATTCTTCTGTTGTTGCTAGCGTCTATAGGCTGCGGTGCAATGACTAGTGATGTACGCCTGAAAATATTCTCTCGAAAATAATTATTCCCGGTAAACTTACATATTATTTTTGAAATTGCAGAAAATATGAAAATTTATAGGGACCATTGCTGGCATTATTCCCACTTTTTGAGTTTTTTTTTTATCCAATATAAGCCAGTGCTTGACCACAGTCCCACCTGATGGAAAGCGGTGACGCAGTCAAGGATGGTAAAGCACACTAGCTTATTAATAGCCTATTCACTCTATTCTTGAAGACATCTATATTATAACCGGGCGGGAAAACCGACGCAGGCAAACTATTCCAGTCCTTAGCTGTCCTTATTATAAACGAAGAAGCAAATCGCTTAGTCCGGACTGAAGGCACGTTTACTACATATGGGTGCGTATGCGCTGTGCGTCTCGTCGTCCGATGATAGAAGGGTGATGGTGGGATCAATTCATATAATTCCTGCGCACACTCTCCAAAATGCAGCCTGTAGAATACCGAGAGGCTGGCTACTCTGCGCCTGTGCTCTAGGCTTTGTAGATTTGCCTCCACTAACCTAATGTCTCCAATTAGCCTTTTAGCACGCTTCTCCACCGAGTCCAAAGCTGCTAGATGGCATTTTGCAGCACCAGCCCATATATGACTACAGTACTCCACACACGACCTGACTTGCGCTTTATATACCTAACATCAGAAGCTGTCCCGGTGTGAAGTACCGCCGGACCTTTGCAAGGACACCAAACTTCCTTCCCGGGCACGGAACATTACTAGCGGTGACTGCTTACCATCAGGCGGGCCTATAAATATTATATTGTTGTTGGGCCGCATACCTACTTATTTGCCACCATGGTAAAAAAACTTCTATATTACGTGAATTAGAGCGCCTCAGTATTTTCGTAGAAATAAAATCAATTATTAACAGAAACTGTAGGTAATATCCATATAATTCCAACGTCCAACACATCGCCGTGCGTTGATCTACGTTCAATGCATGTTTCTGTGTTTTTACAACTTTTGTCGTCATTATTTATTTAATAATATACAAAGTATTATTACTTAGGAAGTAATATTATATAGTAAACTTAACGCTTTGGAAATCATGGGGCTGTCACATTATTTACGCCGTTTATTCATCATGAATGTGTTTTATCCGCGTGTGGAAAATTTCAAAAGGTCTCCGGGACACTGTGTCTTTTCTTGTCAACCGGGGTATTTGGAATGAATACATACTAAAACCCATGTGGTTGTCGCAGCAGCACGTAAGAGGGAGAACCTGGTCATCGCCGGAGGGATCTATACTGCCGTCATAAAACGAAAGGACGTATCTACCTAAAGTTCGAAACGGAGAAATAAAATAATAAACTATTTTAAAAAAAATAAAAACCGACTTCAAAGTAAATTATCTAAAAAGCATAAAATAACGAAAATATTATTGAAGTTGGTGTTAGCGTACCTGCTGTGTATATTCTGCACCAACTTCAATAATATTTTCGTTATTTTATGCTTTTTAGATAATTTACTTTGAAGTCGGTTTTTATTTATTTTTAAATAGTTTATTTAACACTTTTTAGTGACTTATTTTACCAAGATAGGTATCAGCACTATCACGCAACTCGAACGTCTACATTACAGTAACTTACTGAAAACATAAAAAGTTTATATCTCTTAAACTACTGGACCGATTTTGATGAAACTTGTACTCTACCCTAAGTTGAAAAATACTCTAACTATTGCAAAAAGAATTTTCGAAATCGGACTTGTAGTTTCTGAGAAATCCGCGGACAAATAATAAAATACATACACTCGTGAAATTTGGTAAATATGTTTAGAAGCCCACATAGACTAACATATATGAATATTACGCATTTCTATTAATATTACATACATACGCGTCGAATACAGAACCTCCTTTTTTGAAATCGATTAAAAAGTATTTTTGAAAGTAAAAAATTCGCTGTGCTCAAGAAAATAATAAAAATAATATTTTTTCTGTGAAAAAGTATGAATTAAAGTTTGGTCTATTGAATTAAAGATGCAAATATTATTAAAATAGATTTTATATATTTAATAAATCACATTTTCCCTTTTTGCTTAGTAAAAAAATTACAAGAATATACATGATACTGCAATGAAAAGACGTTTCTGGCTAGATACTTCCTTTCAACTTAGTAATTTATGAAACGTCTTTTTTACTTAGCGATAATGGGTAACTAGGTTGTCGTTACCTAAATAAAATAGACGTATTTAGCCATTTACTGCTTTTCAACTTAGTGATTCTTACCTACAGTCGGTGAACTTACAATAGTACCTGTAGAAACGCCAATGTTGCATAATTAACTGTCAGATAATTAACAGCCCATATTTAAACTGAAAAAAATCATAAAATAAACATGAAATATAAAACTACTTTTGATGGTACTCACTCATACCACCAAGGCACCAACAAACGTGAAATGTTAAGGTTCTGGGTGGAAAATTGTATTAAACTTCTTAATATTGATCGCTCAGCTGATTTTGATTACAATAAAACAAATATCTGAATTTCCTATAGATATAGCTCTAGACAAACCAATTTCTATCAGCGAAATTACTGCCGCCATTCAGCTACAAAAACTTTTTAAGCAAATGTGGCATGTTGAACTAGTTACCAAAGTCTTCTCAGAGTTAAAAATCTTTGCACTGTATGAAAATAAACGTAACTCGGCTGATTGAAATTCTTATAGAGGTACCTCACTTCCCACGGCTTTCGGAAAAACCTTGGCCAGAGTACTCCCCAACCGTCTCATAAATGATAAAAGAAAATATTCTTCCCCAACCTCAATTTGGCGTTCGTCTAAATAGAGGCAATATTTCGATTGGTCAATTACAAGAGAAAAGAACAACATCGAGCACTATTTCTTTGTTTGATAGACCTCGAGACTTTTGATAGTGTGCGTCGTCGTGGTTTTGGATTCTGCTACTCAAACTTGGTTGTACAGAAAAGTTTGCACGGATGTTAAGACTGTTACATGATAACATAACCTGTGTTTATGTAAACGGTGAGCGGACAGATTTTTTTCCCGTGAGTTGTGGAGTGAAGCAGGGTTGCGTTTTGGCACTAATACTATTTGCAGTGTACTTTTTAGTGGTAGTGGTAGATTCATTAAAAACAGCCAACAATACACATATTTGATATCGTGCTTACTAATGGCAAACTTTTTTATTTATCCCTGCTAAAACCTCAAAGAATGGTCTCCCATGATATATTCACAGACATAGAGATTTGGTATGCGGATGATACTTGTTTTGTGGCGGAAACTTCGAATGCGTTTCAAGATTTGATGGAAAAACGAAATCTCTCGACTCGTAGATTCGGCTTAAAAATAGGTAAGTATACCAAAGATAGAATTTATGTCTATGGACACAGAAGTTCCTACTCCATTATAGCCGTATATACGGCTCAACGCCACAATTCTTAAATTTTTCAACTCACCCTCGTCGGAGACGTGGATACTTTATTGCAGACATACGAACATTGGATAGATTTCATCTCAAGTGCCTCCGTGAAATCATGAACTTTCATTGGTCTTATCGTTTGAGACACCAATGTTTTGCGTCGAGGTAAATTTTACGGGATTAGGCGTATCTAATGAAACGTCATTTACGCTGGAGTGGCCACGTAGTTAAGATGTCGGACGATAGAGTAGTAAAACGCATAATTTATTCTGAACTAGAGGAAGGTAAGCGGAAACAATGTGGCTAACTTCTCAGGTATAAACATGGTCTGAAAAGACATGAAGGGATGTATAGTGGATCACCTTCACTAGGAAAATTTGGCTAAGCAACGAAGTACATGAAGACAAAAAGTACATGGCCTGGTGCAGGTGTTCGAGGAGCAAAGGAGGCATGTATTGGATGCTAAGTGGGATGCGATTTAGAG
Source organism: Furcula furcula (assembly GCA_911728495.1). NCBI lineage: Eukaryota > Metazoa > Arthropoda > Insecta > Lepidoptera > Notodontidae > Furcula > Furcula furcula. Next base: position 11,959,726 of record OU452267.1, on the reverse strand, counting down.
CAGGCCACCCTCCTAAATGCAATACAATTATATAACTGGTACTCTTATGTCCACATTGCACTCATATAGACAGTACCAAAACAGGCTATAACATTAATGTTAGAATTCATAGTGTAATCACATGATTTGTAGAGTTTTTAATATAGACCGTAGATAAAATAGATGCAGTAACGTCTTTTCATTTTATGATTAAATACATTATTGTGCAAACAAATAAGACGGTTCTACGTAAATGCGTCTTTTCAACTTATTATATGTCAGAAATGACTTTCTTACTTCGTAAACATTATGACTTGCAGCAGAAGCGTCTTAATTAATAGTGAGATTTTTATGGTTCTGATTGTTAAAGCCAGAATAAAAAAATACTGGTAGATGCGTCATTTTTTTCTGATCCCGATGGCGTATTTAACTCAATTATGAAAAAAATGTCAGATACGTCTTTTTTCCTTATGACGGCAGTATACCAGATTCCACTCATTACATTGCCTTGTAACCCACCTGCTAGGGTGCGTGCTCTAGCCCCCCGGGAACCAGTCACAGTGCTCATGAAGACGGAGGCAGCAAATCCGCCCCAAAAAGCTCAAGTCACAATAAAATATTTAAAAAAAAAAATTGAACCGACTTCAATATCACTGAAAAGTATAAAATAATTTAAATATTATTGAAGTTGGTGCCAAATATACACAGCCGGTAAGCTAACACCAACTTCAATAATATTTAAATTATTTTATACTTTTCAGTGATATTGAACTCGGTTCAATTTTTTTTTAAAAGATTTTATTTTAATCTTTTTAGTGATATTTTCATATATAAAGATTGAACCATCGAAAACCGTAAAATTATCTAGATAGGTTATGATCACATTATCGTCTACATAGTTTTACATAATTCATGTTTCTTCAGAAAAAAATATCCGGTCGTAATGAAATTTGCATGGAATCATCATAGCAGTTTACTCTCTCGAATAAAAAAAGAATCATCGCAATCGGTTCATAATTGTCAGAGCAATGTAATGGAGAACATCAGTTTTATGGTTTTTACCAGATAAATTCCTCCACATCGTTCATGGTCCTCCAGGAAGCTGTTCTTATCCGGTTGTAATAAAATTCATACAGATTTAATACAGTGGTTTTTTCTTTCGAATAAAAAAAGAATCATTGAAATTGGTAAATATTTGCCAGAGTTATGACCATTTTTGTCCTTAAAAAGCGACATAAAGTCATCGATATAGGCTTTCCTGCAGCTCTCAGTGCGCAGTCACCATTCTTGTTTTTTCAGGAACTACTTATTACTACGCAATAATTTTTTTATGGGACCCAATCAATGGATTGAAGAATGGATGGAAGAAAGATTATTTCAAATCGGTTCATAATTGACTATATATATATATATACAGACGAATTGAGAACCTCCTCCTTTTTTGAAGTCGGTTAAAAAGATGATAAGACCTTCTAATGTAAAACAAACTATATCTCTATTTAATTAAGTGGTGTTAACAGTCCTAAGTGCTTAAAATATATTGTAGTTTTTTTAATATTACGCTAAGTCAAACCTGATTATCGCGCCATTACGGGGTTAATGACTGACTATTTCAGATTGCATAATTTCCAGCAGTACGTTGCAATTGTACTGCATGCAAATATGAGGTGTGGCAATAATTGAAAAGCCCTGAGATTTTACCTTTTTTTTCCAGTATTTAATGGTGACTAAAAATAACAGATTTTTCAAAATTTTAATTATGGTACCGTAGATATGATAACGTATTTATAGCGCCATCTTTGCGATTTGAGTAAAACTAAATTAAACGTTGTGTTGTGAGAAAACATATTAATATTGTAAGTATCTGACTTGGTAGTAATGGTAATTCTGTATAGATGGCGCTAATAGCAGGAACTTGTTTACTTTCTGTTCAGATGGCGCTAAAAGCAAGCATTTGTTTACTTTCTGTATAGGTGGCGCTAAAAGCAAGCATTTCTTTACTTGTCTTAATAATCCAGAGGTATAAGTACGCCTCGCTAGATGTCGCTTGTCGTTTTAATTCAATTTCAACTCTATACAAAAGATGGCATTACAACTAATTAGTACAGCATTAAGAATGCACCTACTGCAGTTGCAACTTTAATAGGCAATTTGGTCATTTGATCAAAAATCCTCAATATATCAGTAATCTAAATAATAATATGTTTTTAAACTCCCATTATTTACTATATCCTATCAATACTTACTATTTACCTATAGTATATTAATTATAATAATATAATAAATTCTTTATTTTCAAGTATCACGACTCATAGTGTTAGGTAACAATATTCATTTGCTAAATAATAGTTAGTAAATAATGTATAAATATTATATAACAATATTATATTAATAAATCATTGCTTCAAAATTCCAGCTGCAATTTTGGAGCAACGATTTATAATGCAACAGTCCAGTCTATCAGCAATCATACCCAGAATGCTGTTAGCGCTTTCCCGCGCCCTGCGCACCAGGGATGCGCATCTTTTTCGCATTATTGCAAAAAAGCAGTCAACATGCAATTCAGCAAACATCCCTGATGCACTACAGAAGCGAGGTAGCCCCATCAACACTCTAAAGGCGTTGTTGTACTGTACACGAAGGGCACTGTACGATTTCTGTGTAAAATGTACCCACAGGCTACAGGTGTAAAATGAGGTACAGTAAGCTCTAAAAAGGGTTCTTTTGACATCTTTAGAAGCTCGCGCGAACCTGCGGGCAATCATATTTGCCCTAACCGACAGCGCCCTTCGCTCTCTCTCAATATCGTCATCATCTTTGAGGCTAGTGGTCAAAATGTGCCCAAGGTACTTGAATTTGTGCACCCTCAATAAGGGAACATTATTGAGCCTTATCGGTGGAACATTTTCAGGGTATTTTCCACTAGCCCCAAACACCATAACGACACTCTTTTTTACATTATATAAAAGTCCATGATCTCTAGCGTACGTTTCACATATACATAAAAGTTTCCTCAATCCACATGCTGAAGCACTGAGCAACGCCATGTCATCTGCATAGCTCAGGTTATTAACACTTATACCATCAATATGGCATCCGACTCTGGCGCTGCTGAGCTCTAGAATTAATTGATCTATATACAAATTAAACAGTGTGGGAGAAGTAAGACCGCCTTGTCTCACACCACACTCTAAACCATACAGGCATGAATATGCTCCGTTCCAACGAACGCTGTTGACTTGGTTTCCATACCAGTATTTAAAAATATTGATAACTTCATGTGGTACAGTAGTGTCGTAGAGTTTCTTCCAGAGAGTCTCGTAGGAAACCAGATCAAAAGCGCTCGACAAGTCTAGGAAACAGGTGTAAACAGGTGTTCTTCGGTCTGTGTAGTACCCAACGGTATGTTTAAAACTCAATATGGCACTTTCGGTAGACAAACCTGATCGAAATCCAAACTGATTATCATGCAGTTTGATATGTTTATTCAATTGCGCATTAAGCACGGCGTCCAGTACCTTGGAGATGACAGTAGCCAAAGATATAGGCCTGTAGTTGTTTTTGTCAGTCAAAAGACCAGTCTTATTTTTAATTACTGGTACTACTATTGTTTTTAACATATCGTGGGGTAAATACGCATGGCTGATACAGAGATTATAGAACAAGGCTAAAACCCGTGGTAAGTGAGGGCCAGCATACCGCAAGTGTTCAATACTGAGCCCATCGTGGCCAGGAGATTTGCCTCTTGACATAGAATTAATGATGGCAGTGATATCTTTGGCAGTAATTCTAACTTCTAATGACCCCTTAGACTCAACATTAATCACCGTTTTCGACGGACCCAATGACGACTTAACTACAAATTTATCCTTAAATAGTTCTGCTATTGCCTGAGCATCAGTCACACCGTCGACGCACAAAGGAAGGCCAGTCTTATGATTTAATCTATTGGTATTTTTCCAAAATCCCCGAAAATCTTTATTCATATGTTTAGAGGCCAAGATATCCATTTTTATTTTATCTTCCCTATCCTGGCACCACTTTAAGCGAGATTTAAATATTCTCTTCGACTCACACATTTCATTGTAATAATGACCAAAAGTAGGCCTGCCGTACCATGACCATATGACAAGTTTATTCCTAGCCACCCTATGCGCGTCAGCAACGTGTTTGTTCCACCCAATAACAACCTTCTTTTTATTACATGTTCTACTTTGCCGACTCACCTCCGAAGATTTGCTTAAGACCCAAACGATTTTCTTGTACATTTCATCAAGAAGATGTCTATGATTTAGATTAGTACACATACGATCACAACAATATCGGAATTGTATTGGAAAATCTATTATTCTAAGCCGTTTATGACATTCGGAATAATATACATTAATTTGTTCCAAGTCTCTCTCTCCCCACATTATTGTATCTTTAACATGTAAACTAGATGTGTATTTCTTTGGTATAACTACATCAAGATTACATTCCATAATCAAGGGCAAGTGATCGGACCACGTAACGTCATTTTGAACAAATATCCTACAAACAGTTTGTGCAGCAGCCTTGGTCACCACGCAGTGGTCGAGCCATCTTGTCGACCCGTGAACCTGACTAATAAATGTGTAAGTGTCCGAGTTTAAACCCAATTGTTCGGTGTCAATACACGACCAGTCTTGTTCACCGCAGAACCCCAATAACTCATTGTAAAACCGCGCAGATGGGTGGGCATTAAAATCCCCCAGTATATAAACACACTCAGTACTGTTACCTTCAATAATTGCACTCACCTCACTGAGGACGTCCGTAAACTCGGTTAAATTGCATTCCAAATCAATAGGCATATAAATGCTAAACACCAGGAAGGTTTTGTCTTGTAGAACTATTTGAATCACACAGATTCTCGGGTTTTCGCATGGAATTATAGACACGTCGGTATAGGCACTTCGCCTCCATAACAGTGCTACTCCACCGTGTGGCCTACCTCTCAGCATCCCAGATGAAGTATCAACAGCCGACGTTCCTGTACAGTTGAAATCGTCACTTATCGAATTTAGGTACGTTATCTCATGTGACAGTAGCCAGGTTTCTTGTAGGGCTATGATGTCTGTAGATTTACACAAATCTCGTATACTATCAAAAGAACGCTTAGCATTTTTGCAATTAAACGTAGCAAATCTGTGCAGTTTACTATCCATTAATTGATTTTGTTAAGACCGTCTCCAAAAACCTGTAGCAGGTTTTGGTCGAAAATGTACAAACCTTCGGAAGATAATCCCTTGCGGCCACATTTCTTTATCCAAGAAAACATGCTGGTTACTTTGGAACACGAAGAACTTGTACGCGTTGTAATCAGTCTGTTTTTTCGAATTAATTTTCTCTAAGTGTATTTTTATTGCAGTTTTTCTTTGAATGAAGTTACTAATATCTTCCTCAGAGGTATTTTTATGTACATTAGTAATAAAAATAGGAACTTTTCGGTCTGCCGCTCTAAATTTTTCATTAGCGTCAACAGCACTTTTACCCATTTTACCAGTTAAGCGTTGCTTGAAACGCTGTTTTCGACTCTGCACCAATGTCCACTCGTTATTTGGACTTATTGTCTCCTCATTTTCTGTGTTATTTCTTTGTTTAGCTACGTTTGCATATGATTGTTTACATTGCACTTGTATTAAGTCGCCTAACTGATCATTAAAGCCTTTATCAGTCAACTGCGATAATTTATTCATCACGGCGCTTTGACCATTGGCGCATAGTGGCGAGCTTGGTAGCTGGTTATGGTTAGACATATCATCATCGATACTATTACCACTCAAAATTAGCGATGAACCAGACAGAATTTCGCGACAAGTTGACATCGTCGTCGAAGCGCTTATATGTGGTACCATTAATGGTTCACTATCTCTATTCGCTCCCCTTTTAGTGTTGATATTACAGGGTGAAACAGAAGCTGACATGGTTTTTACGTCATTTTTAAGTTCCTCAAGTTGAGTCATAGTGGCATAGGAAGCCTTGATATCTTTGATGTCAGCTTGAACCATTAATATATCTTTCAATAGCTTTGATACATCTAAGTGATCGAATGTTATGGGAGGCAGCTTTTCTAGATCACGAGCCACAAACACAGGCATAACATCGGGCTCGGTCACTTTGAAAACACTAATAATATCACTCAACACGCGATTATCTTTGCCTTGCCCTTTTCTTGTGGGTTTACGCTTACCCGAGGGTAAAGATTCAAACAATAACGATTTTGATTTTTCAATCTGCTCACTCGAGAACGTTGACAAACATATTTTTATCAGACTTTCTTCATCTATTATTGAAAGTTTATTTTGCATATAGGACAACATCTCGTCAATGACAAGATTACAATTATTACACTTTAGTGTAGACGTCATTGCAGAAGAATATTATTAAATATTACGAGCAAGAAAATTTCAAAACTGTCAGCGCCATTGCGACCATAGACATAATTATAATACACCCCCCTATGCTTTTACGGCTTTTGAAACATTTACAGTTATTTGAAAAATAATTAATTTGCTTGAATTTGTTTAATAAACCTGATTATGCTTTGAAGCATACACTTATAAATATTTGCATAATGTGCATTTCTATTTTTTATATCACCACCAATAATAAAATAAAAAGTAAATAAAAGCTGGTAAAAAGGAATTGGAATACAGTAGGACAATAAATAATAGGTAGGATAATAATAATAATAGGTAGGATAATAATAATAATAAGTAGGATAAATCCTATAGGGCAGTTTTTTGTAGTGCAAAATATCAAAAAGTCCTATAAGATTTTTGTAATTTCTACTCGACGGTAGATGTCGCTACTCACAGAGATGTTATTCCACTTATCCACCCTGGGTGGGAAAAGTGGAAAAAAAAACACTTTTCCCACCTAGGTGGGATACTGGGTGGAAAAAGTGGAATAGCCGGTTTTTATTATTAAATTCGAATTCCTACATACTTGAAAATATATAACGTAAATATAGAAAACTACATAACTAGTAGCTGATATGAACACATTCATAAAGATAAATATTTTTGCAGGAATATACCATAGCTTGCGGAGCTATATACCAATACGAGTATAAAGTTTAATTGAAAATTCTAATAAACTCTTAGCAGCGCTGCATTAATACATTAATACATCATTCTGAAATAGGTTAACTTTGGGTAACTTTGACTGCCTTAGCAAAAATTGAAATTTGGAAATTACCTAGTTTTTTTTTTTAACCGAGTGACGAAACTAGTAAGACGTTTCCTATAGACACTTGCATTGCACTGCCGCTCGTCATCTGAGACATTAGTTATTAAGTCTCTTGTGACAGGTAAGTTCACTAGCTATTGGCGGCAGACTATCTGACAATATGCAATGGTTCAACCTACCTGGATATTCCCTTGCACAAGGGACCTACCACTAGGGTTCCCACCAGTACTTTAATATATACCTAGTACTATATTTTAGCCAATTGCACTAGGAATATAATATACAGACATAATTTTTCTAGGTGGTAGGTTCCTTGTGCAAGGAACCGTCCAGGTAGGTACCACCGCAGTGACAGATATTCTGCCGCCGAGCAGCAGTGTGTAAACATTGCTGTGTTGCGGCGTGTAGAGCACTGTAGCTGGTGAAATTACCGGACACAAAGACTGAATATCTAATGTCTTATGTTTTGCTAGCGTCTATAGGCTGCGGTGACTGCTTACCATTAGGCTAATATTGAAATAAAAATACAAATAATAATAACACCACTTGCCACAACATAATTATGAATGTAATTATGGCAAGTGACCCCGGCCTTTGCAATAGCCTAGCTTCTAGCCCATCAAATGTTCAACAACATAGACTTATAATATAAGCTTTCTATATACTTACAATAGTTCCTACACCTGTCGAGGTCAACTGCCATTTTTTCACCATATTAGCAGTTGATCCCGGCAGGTATTCTACACACCATTTATTTCTTAATAAGGGCCTCTGCGTGTTGGATCCGTCCCCACGCAAGCCTCTAAAATGACCGGGTTTAACCCGTGATAAATATTTAAATAAATAATAATAATAAATACACTTTATTGCACACCAAAAGTACTAGGAATATAATAATATCGCGATTTAGCATCCATGGTCACGGGCGGGCTGACCACGCCTGTGCTGCAAAGCCTTCGAAACGTCGGAAAAGTCAAACCTAAAATAAACCGCGATATAACTATTCTGTAAAAACAGTTTTTTTTTCAATGTGCATTCGCGCAGATAAAAGAAAACATTATAAAACTAATAGTTGCTATTTAATGGCAATATGTTCAATGCAAAAGAAACATCATCATCAGTCGGAAGACGTCCACTGCTGTACAAACGCCTCCGCCTTAGACACAATGAACGACAATTGGCTATTTAAATAAATGTATTTTCTTTCTTTCTTTCTTTCTATTTGCATCCACCGGTTGCCTGCGACGCGGGCAATGCCGTCGCGGTCCACCTATTTGGAGGACTAAGTTTTTTTTGCGATTCATAGACGCTGTTGGCTGCAGATCGCCATTACAGCTTCACCGGACAATACGGCCTTAACGGCAGAAGGAGCGACGAGCTCAAGGGCACCTCAGGGAGGCACGGCCTCGGCTAGGGCTGTCGCTTAAAAGAGGGCTGGTTCTACCACCGGTTCACAACGCGCCCCCTCTGAGAAGAACCGGCAAGAAACTCAGGTGGGTGATGTACGGTCGTTGAGGTCGCATGCGTACGACCCTTCGGCCTCGCTGGTGAGACCGGTGTCTGATAGGAGGCCTCCTGAGTACGCAGTGTCTTCCGGTTCGTGGTCGCCATTCGAGAACCTGTCTTCCCCATCAGTTGTCCGTTCTTCGAGCGATGTGGCCTGCCCACTGCCACTTCGACTTGCAGATTTTAACAGCTAAGCCGGCGACCTTTGTTCTTCAGTAAATCTCCACATTACGGAATCTTTCGCGCAAAATAACTTTGAGCACAGCTCTCTCCATAGCTCGTTGTGTGACTGTGAAATAAATCTATTTCAGAAAATAAAAGGCCAGCAGGCATAAGCGATTTTTTCCACCGCGTAATGTTAATTAATATTTATTGCCATTTAAAGCAAACCATTTACATAATTTATATTGATGATATTTTCCTTAGTGTGCAAAATTTTCAAACTTGTTACATTTGTAGCAAGTTTTTTAAGTACAGAAACGTGCGTACGCTCTAAGCTGACTAAACGTATTTTTGCAGAAAATAGGCCAAATTTCGTTTGCGACATTGCAAAAAAAAAAATTATAACAGTAAAAATAAAGAAAATAGATATGAAGTAGGCTCCTTTCTTCTTACTACTAGCTAGAAGAAATACATAAGTCAAAGTTTTTATGGTATCTTCCTGCGAATGAAGGGCTTGTGCTGCTAAAGTTCTTGCTCTAATTTAAAAAGTAAACGGTAAGGTGCATCCCGAAAAAGCTGTAGAAGTGGTGTAGAAAGAAAAACGCGCATATGAATCATCATTTTTATTTTTTAAAATAATTATAGCTAACCATTCCGGCAATAATAGTCACTATTCTCAATTGAATGACACAATAAGCATTTACCGTTGTTAAAAATTGAAATATTCTCCATCGACTTCGTGATAAAATTAATGGGTTAATTTGTTCAATAGAATAAAAACTAAAAAAAATATTACTTAACATAACAGTTGCTAAACTATTAATTACATAGCAGTTCTTATTTTGACTACACATCGAGTACAAAAAAAAACTTTTATAAAAAATATAATAATAATATTTAATTAACACATTGTGTAGATCTAAAATAATTACTTAAAAACATGGCATCACTTTATATTAATTATATTCTTTTAATAATTATTAAACTTAAAATTATAAAGGGTACAACTCTATACATTAAAAAATTAAAAATAAAGTAAGTAATAAAAACAATTTTTTGTTTTCTGTCGTGAACACTCTCGATACTTAATAGTTGATAATATGAAATATTCCAACATTTATTTTAAATCGCCTAAACATTGATTAGGTACAATAATCGCCACATCACAATCCTAAAATGTATTTACAATGATTTTGTTTTATTTTAACTCTTTTAAATACAGCATGCCAAACACGAATTTTGACTTCTACCTAAACCATATTATTTTTTTATTCTAAACATCTAAACAATTGAATTTTACAATTTTATACTTTACGCCGAAATATCTAGGTACAATTTTATGTGTATTATTATTTTTACACATTTCCATTTGTTTTTTATTTACACCGAAACGCATCCAATTTTTTGACAAAAAATTCAAAATTTTGCATATTATTTGGTTTAGATAAATCACGACATATTTTTTTAAGGATAAAAATAGTAAACAGGACTAGAATTACACCAATTGGAAATAGATTTTGCAAAAAACAGGACATTTTGTAACGATTTTCAACAATTATGTGTAACAACGCAAATGCCCTATGTGACATTAAAGAGGCTAGGATTACGGTAAAGTAGACAAAATGTATGATGCGCTGTCTGTAAAATACTTAATCACCAAACTATTCGTCCATTTTTATTATAATGTCAGCCAGAAAGATATTTCGTAAATTACCATAAGCTTCGTAAAAAATATTTTTTATCGTTTAGTTTATTTTTTGTTTTAAGAAATGGGTAGGACGCATTATGATCGGGATTTGTAAACTCCCGCATACACCAATAATATTATTCCATTATCTATGACATTTAAGTACGTTTAGTACACGGTTTTTTTTGTTATTTATCAGTTTTTTATTCGTTGTTTACTACATCGATAATATAAACTATGCAATATCTTACATAATTTATATTACTTTAGGACCATTTACCAGCAAAAAATCATTGTTTCTTGTATAAACGGTTCTCTTAAATTACATTACATTTATTATACTAACTTACGATATAAGATTAATACGACTACAATGTGAGATAAATTGAAAACCTGGCTATCCTGACTACACTTAATTATACGATAAATGTGTATATTTAGCTAAATATGTGTTGGAAACAAGCTGAAATAGATATTACATAAACGACCAAGCGACAAAAATATAAAAACAAACTTTAACGTTCAATGAAGATGTTTAATTCAAAAAGTAACAGCAAATTTATTTGTTTACAAACTTAACAATTACGAAAAAATATTATGAATAACGTGACCGAATTGTGAAGAGCTTTTTTATCACTCCATTTTGAATTTTCTTTCTCGTCATGAGTAATTTCAGTAAAACTTATAGCTTCGACTCATCATAAGACGATGAACGCATACCTAATGCACAGTGCATTAAGTGTTCATTCATCGTCTTAAAATGTATCAACTTTAAAAGTAGATTTGGCTGCGATAAATAAAGACACACTTTCGAAAAGTCTTTGGGCCTCTCTTTCTATTTCTTTCAACATTTATTTTCTTTTTCTTCACTCTTTTTTTGAAGCTTGTATTCATTTCGGTATTTAATATTCATAATATTTTTCGTATAACTTTAAAAATAAAAAATAAAATGTAATGTAATCGCACGCTGTTATCGCGATCGATAAGAACAGTTAATGTTAAGTATTTATATCGACATTTTGTATTAAAAACTCGATTGTGATAAATCGTTCATTAACGAATTTATCTAGTAACATAACAGTGAAACAACAGAACAACTTTAATAATTAATTGCCAATTATACTACAACATTGTATGCGCCATACCCATTGTTATATGAAATACTGACAGCGCATGTAAAACTTGGGATATCGTTAACTATTTTTTCACGTATTGAAAACACATTAATTACTTTGAGACCAGTTTAATTGTGAAGTTAAAAAATATTGGAATTTGACACAATATTCACTAACCCCACAACGATTGGTTAAATCCACCATTTACTTTAATTAGGCTTGTTATTAAATGTACACAGCTTAACTACGGAAATTTTCGTCGTAAAATAAAATGTAGAAAAAACAGTTTTTATTTCACCGTTCTTTTTTTGTAACAATTAAAAAAATTCTCCGTCGATAACTTAAAAATAAACTCTTGACTCGACACGATCTGTTACATAACACTATCCATTTCGATGATCACAGAGAATACGTTGGAGTCGGTATTGTTGCGCGACGCATCGCATTAGTCTATAATTAATTCACCTTTACTATTTTATTTCCAAAAAAATGTCCTTATTCATTAAACGTTTTCGTCGCGAAAATACAATTTGAATATATTTTTTTACAAAAGTTTTTTTCACTGTTTTTTTTTTACACAAAATGACGCTTCGCGCAAAAATACGGACCGCGGTGCGACTTGAACACTTTCTTGGAAACGTAACTTTTGATCTAAAAATCTAATGTTAGGATTCATGATCCGTGCTTTTTTTATTATTTTTGTACAACTCGTTTTATTCGCCGAGTTCAGTTCCCCTAAAACGATTGTTCTCGTTATAACTTTAAAAATACCAAACGTTCATAAATTTTTTCCTTCTACTAAGACCTAAATTTAAAAACAATACCATTTATACAATATTCATAGGAACTTCTTTTGTTGTTATATTAAATTTATTTATATATTAAATTTATGAGGACATTATTTTTTTTACATAAATAGCGATCCGTTCACGTTGAATTTTTATTGTAATTGTAGTATATTCAGTCAAAAATGTAGTTTTTTTTCATGTCCAATATGAATTTATTCACGTTTCCTTGAAAACATAATCATTATTAGGTAAACTTTCGCGTCTCGATGTTTCTTGCCTGTACACACCAGAAAAAAATATCATAAAAATCTTCCGAAAAGTTTGTATTCCATAAATTAAATACTTATTAAATAAATAAGAAATTGAATTAAATCTCTCTTCCAAAATAAATTCACAATATGAAATTAAAGATGATTTTTGGGCTATTGCATTGCATTTTTGTCACTATTTACATTGATACCGCGCTGTATTGAATACCACATCGGATTGATGGGTACATTATTGCGCAAAGATACCAATATTAATTCAAGAATAAAATAATTACGTACATTAAAATCAGCTTATTATACCTTACCTATATACGATTATACGTAGAATTACACAATTTAAATGAATTAAATGAAATATTTTCAATTTCATTTATTACATTTAAATTATTACTTATTTTATAATACATGTTGATAATATTAAAATGAATTAATATTCGGCAACACTTGACATTCTCTTATTTTTTTATCTAGATTGCAAAATAACCTCTATTATTATGAATCTGTGGTTATTTTGCAATCGTCAACTATAAATCTATTGTGGCAACTGTATTATTATGTTATTTGTAGTTATTTTATGGCTTTAAATTGCTTAATGCAATTAAACCATAGAAAATTATTGATTGGGCTATTGTTGTTAGTAAATTATGTTTGAAATGTAAAATAAACGTAATGTTTGGGCTTTGAACATTCATGTTCAAAAGAATGTCTTGTGTTTGATTTATTTGTCTACTCAAGGTATGTTTTGTCGAAATTGTTGATGGTTTATTTCATTCGACCTCTTGTCCAATTGTCAATCGTCTAGTACTTTCGACTTTGTGTATATTTCAGTGAAAAATCGCTATTTTTATATATAATTATTATCAATATTTTTTTGTATTAAATATTTACAAAAAAAAGTAACGGCAGTCTTCTGAAAAATAATCGTATTTAATCTTTTTTTATATATACAACTATACAAATCAATTTGTAAATAATGATTTCCAGTTAAAATAATCGTATAAAATGTTTAAAATAAATCGTTAATATTTCTTTAAGTTAATAAAACAAAAGCTTCAACATTCGCGTAACATGCCTACGATATTTACATTATTATTATCTAATATGGCATTTGAAAATAAAATACGCCAAGGAAAGCTTTAAAATAATTTTGATAAAAAATAAAATATATTTTTTTTCGATAAATAAAAAAAAAATAGTTTGTGCGTTCAGAACGTGACTAGCATAAGACGTGTTATTGCGTGAAAAGATTAATAAAATATAATAAATTGTATTATTACAATTAAAATAATCTATAGAAACATAATATAACTAATATAATTATTGCGATGTCACTAAATGCGATAAAATAGTGCTTAAATCAGTTTGGCACATTCAAAAAATTTTTTACTAAGCTAAGAAATTGGCCGATCTGTGGTAAAGCTAATAAAAATAAATATAATATTACTAATGAAACGCTCAATAACGAAACAAATCGTAGAAGATTGCACTGTTCACAATTATTTGTCGTACGTCTACATCTAATTAATTGTTCGGGCGAGTTTTTGTTCCATTTTGTTCATTCATTCATCTAATTTAGGTACTTTTTCTTATTTACAGTCAAATTGTTATCCACTAAACTTGTTTTTATTTATTTACAACAGTTAGTTCTATCTATATTAGTGTTACTTTTTTTAATAATTGCATACTTTTCGCCGGCGAAACATTCAAAATAAACTCTGATTTAGTGTCGAAATAAAATTCGAAAATAAAAATTCTTTTACGTAAAATTAATTACTAATCAGAGGCGATTTCGTTCACGCTCCGTAAAAAAATGTTTTTGTCGAAAAACTAAAATCTATATTTTTCTTAATTTTTTGTAATTGCTACATTCCCATTACATTATAACTATCGCGTCGAAATCGCATCGGATTAGTAATAGCTAAATTTTCATGGCTGAGGGTTCTGTTGAAGGTGGACAGCTTGTTGGGCGGCCTGTTGTGCTGCTTGGGCCGCTTGTGCGGCTTGCTGCATATGCTGCTGTTGTGCTGCTTGAGCAGCATGCTGGGCAGCCTGCTGTGCTGCTTGTGCTGCTTGCTGGGCAACCTGCTGAGCGGCTTGTTGCGCAGCCGCCTGCTGAGCCGCCACTGCCTGCTGCGCAGCTTGCTGTGCCGCTTGCTGCACCGGCGACGGCAAATTAAAGCCTAACATTCTTGGATCGTGTAACCTTAAAGCCTGCTCAACCCTCTGTTCCTGGGCGATTCTGAACGCTTCTATTAATTCCGGTGATATTTGACCACTGCCGTCGTTCGGGGGCTGTGGAGGGAAACCTCCGTTGTGTCTCAAAGGGCTCGGGGCTTCGTTCCCATGGGCGGCGGCTGCTTGGGACACCGCCAACCGTAAAGCTTCGGCCTGACTTCGCAGCAACGCTTCCGCTTGTTGAATCCGGAGAGCGGCTTCCGATGGCACTGGTGGCGTTTCCGGCGGTGGTTGGTTTGGTGGTTCTCTAGCGAGTTGCTGTCGCATTGCTGACACCAAGTTCGCTGCAGCAACCTGGACAGCGCTCGCTCCTTCTCCTGGCTGAGCCATCATGTTCGCTGCAGCCGCTGCGATGGCGGCCATCCGCTCGTCTCCGTACGCCTGATGACCGTTATTAGCTGATCTGAGGAGATCTGTGAGCTTGTTCACAGCGGCACCCGCTTCGGAGCCAGCGGATGAAGACAGTCGTCCGTTGGAAGAGGAGTCTGAATGGGCGGGGGATGGAGGCGCTAGGTTCAGGAGGCCTGATCCTCCGGCCGATGCTGATACTGCAGCGATGAGGTCTCGTTCTCGTCTCTCGGCTGCTGCTCTGGACAGGACGTACTGGGCCGCAAACTGGTGTTTCGGTTCCATTCTCATGTGCTCCATGTGGGAGAGGAGACCTGGAAGTATTGGAATTATGTTAGTATAAGAAGGTACAGTAGGTATTCTTGTGCTGTTTATCAGGCGGTGAGCGAAATCCCCACTCCAGTCAGTTGGTCTGCATTGTCGTTTGATACTTGAGACATTAGTTATTAATTCACTTGAGCCCAGATTCTCCAGTTACAGCTCACAAACTGCTGCTTTGCTTCAAAATATCTGAGCCTGTGGTGCTACCATGGATAGCCTATAGCGTGTCTTACTACTCTCTCTTTCTACTTAAGTCACTTAAAGTTAGTGCTAGACCATGATCCCATCAAATGTTAAGTGGTGCCGTGAAAGTGCACCAGCTTAACACAAAGAAAAGCACTCTTATATCAGTGGTACAGGTGTATCAGCAGGAAAAGGAACTATGTTTGCTTTTCAGCCATCAGCACGGCGACCTCCTAAAGCACTAGCAACCGCACCAGGAACACAATAACTCTCAAAAGCCACCTTCTGCTACCTCGAATAAGCTCCTGGATTTTTGGTGATAATAGTTAATGTTGGCCACAAATGGCTACGGCAGCTTCAACAGACAAGGGGAGGCGAACGTTTATAGCACTCCAGCTTTAAGGGCACGGGGAAGCGACGAGCTCAAGGGCATCTCAGGGAGGCATGGCCTCGGCTGGGGCTGTCGCTTAAGAAAGGGCTGATTCTACCACTGGTTCACAACGCGCTCCCAATGAGAAGATCCGGCAACAAACTAAGTGGGGTGAATAAGCTCACGCCATTGCTAGCGTCAATAGCATCAGTAAACGGACGATCAAACGGACCACGTACCAATCATCATCGTCAGGAGCTGAAATACGTCCACTGCAGAACAAAGTCTTAGAAGAGTGGAATTGCCGTAATACCTTGGTGCATCTTGGGTTCAGCTACAGGTGGTAGGTAATCCAATAGAAAGACGCTGCTGCCCGTCTTATTGTTTGTTCTTGGTCGTCAATACCCAACGGGAGGGGATAGGAACCAATGCAGAGTCATAAAAAAACTTACCACTTTCATGGGTGAAAACAGCCTGACACACAGAACACGGCCACATCCGCAAACCGCTGGTGAGCTGGGTTTCTGGATGACAGGCAAGGTGCTTCCTCAAGGAGCCTTCGTTCACGTAATGCTTGCCGCACACCGGACAGGGGTGGTTCGCAGTCCGTCGCTTCGCTATATAAGGATCAACAGGTTTAGCTTGCGCTGGGTATGGTGACGTGGCCGGTGGACCTGGTCACCAGGATGTAGGTGGGTTAGTGGGTTAGAGGGGGGAGGGAGAGAAAAAAATTGATCTGGTTAGTTTTTTCTTTATGTTAGTGTATTTCGGCGGTAGACGACGTTTTGTTGTGACACAGAATAGACGATATTTAGGATAGTATATCAATGGTGAAATATGTGTCCTATTCCCGACTGATAGTGCCTAATGGACGTGTTATCATAAAGTAGAAAGTATCATAAAGTTCAGTAAGGAAGCTTAATTACTGAAATTGAAAGACAACTGGGGATTAAACATTCAACAAAACGTCGCCTATATACTTAAAGATAAAGATGAGCAAACTCAAAACGTGGATGAATCTAATGGCGCGTCAGTATAAATAAATATAAAATGACAACAAGAACCAATTAACAAATCAACGAAACACTTTGACGATGGAAAACGAGGAAAGCCGTCGCCATTAGATACATAAACAAAACATGTTATGATAATACAGTTCGAACGCCATCCGAAGAATTCATATTTCAACGGACAAGAAATGTTTGGAAAACACACTACCCTCCGAATGAAGCCGGTACAATAACATTCGTTCCCCCGAACGACGTTCGAGACTGCCGTATTTATTAAGTTAGCGGTCGAGATTTATGGAAACGATACATTTTTGTTATACCGCTGATATTGAAACCAACACCCCATATGGCTTCGTGCCAACTGGAAGCTTTTATAATGTTAAATATTACGTTAGATTACCAACTTATCGCGGTGTGCAACGAACATCTACAAACTTCCAGTGACATAACTTACATGCTAATAAATCTCTTCCATGCAAGCGTATTACGTGATTGTTATTTAAATTTATTATTTCTACATATTATAGTATGTCGCTAGATTGCAAATTATATAATTTTGAATAAATACGCGAGGCGTGAATGAGATTGGACTTAAATGAAACTAAAGCTAACCCAAACAAAGTTTGAAAAAAGAATGCCAAATCGATGCTATACAAATAAAACCGAATGTGGTCATTGGCGTTCTATTTTCGAATAATTAAAAAAAGAACTCCGATATTGACGTTCTAAATTTGAACTGACCAATCGAAGTTCCAATTTTAAATCGATCGATCCTGGCTGCGTGACAAGACAAACATGATTAGTGAAAAAACCGAACGTCCTTCGGGAAACTTACTCGCAACGCCGGATGCGTTCGGATCCTTATGTGTATTCTTCATGTGTTCTACAAGTGCTTCGCCACCGAATACTACTTTGTGGCATATTGGGCATGGGGTGGCGGTTGCGCCACCAATCATTAGTGCCGCATGTTGCTGCAAAACACCAAGGTGCAGCTGAAGCTCCTGTTCCACCGGGCGGTGGCGATGCGGGCATAGCAGTTGAAAGATTAGGATACATTTATAAATTACATGGTAATAAAACATAAAACACATTCGAAAGGGAATTTTGAAAATAATTCGGCCGAAATGTTTCAATTTTGACAATAATAATTGCAAATTAATATTAATATGCCAATCTCTAGTAATTTGAATTTCGAAAATCAATAATGTAACTAGCATAAATAAATTGAATAAATAAATTAAAATGTTACAAATATACTTTAATATATTTTTTTATAAATTCAATAATTAAGTAAACAATTTTAAAATTTAATAGCATTACTAGATAAATTTATATCATTTAAATTGTTATCTTTTTGAATTGTCATGAATTTTTTTTTCAAGTCAATTTCAAGACTTTTTTGGCCGGGTAGGATAAATGGAAGAGGTTTAGTCAAAATACTACTAAGATACTAACCTTTGCTGTATGCGTCCTCAAACTACTTTCAGTGGCGAAGCCTTTCCCACAGATGTTGCAATGGAAGGGCCTGTTCTTGGCCCTCTCCACCTGCGCGTCATGGTTCCTGAGGTGCTGTTGTAGGTTTGATAGTTGGATGAAAGCTCTGCCACAGTCTGGTAGGTGACATTTGTACGGCCTCTCGCCTAGGGACAAAATAAAATTGAGCATTAGTTTTGTTGTGAAAATATGTTCCTATATTTCCGATTTTTTATTATTGGCAAATGACTTTTGAATTTGGACGCGCAGTAGATAGGTATATTTTTCTATAATAATATGGCTATTTTTCTTCGTTTTATTCTCAATCAATGCGATACGATTGATCAGTGGACTTTAAATACTTATATTTTATACTATTATTTTTTTAATACTTATATTTTATATTATTCTTTTTTATATTACTGAAATAAAATATTTTTATATAATTATTATATGCTTTTGTATAATTATTAACTATTATTGTTTTATTCAAACAATACCTTTATGTGTATATACATAATATAAATTAAAAACACTATATATAAATAAAGTAATAGAATAGATGTGCAATTTAAGTATATTGCTTTAAAGATAGTAAACTTAAGCCACCGTGGTATTAGCTATAGCTCCATGGTCCATTTTTAGAAAGTTTTAATGCTATCGTAAAATGTAGACTCTCTAAATATACACCTTATTAATCGTTTACTGATGAAATCTTCAATAATAACGCATCAATTTATCTACTATATAAGATTATATATACATATATACATAAGAGGAGACCCGCGCTTTCTGTAGTCTTTATTATTTCGTCACAAGAGGACTGGGGTGTGGGACGTCCTTATGGTCATGTCGTAATGATTGTGGTGTATGTATATCATGGTTTATATTATATTATCTGATGTAAAAACAGTGTTATTTATTTCAATGTTTAATATTCGCGCAAATAAGTAAAAAAATATGTTGAATGTTTTATATATATATTCAGAATATTTTTATCAGGTCTAAGCATCTTAGAATTATATAAAGACAATGCTATCGTTAGGACAATGTAAGTAGCTTAATTACTAAATACATTTAAACTTTTTTCTTATTTGTATTTTAGATGCCTTAGATATTTTTTGCACCTATGGCACCCTCCAAAAGGAAAGATTTTGGTTTTCTGAACTTAAATGAGTAAAAACAATTTTTTATTTTTTAAGAATTTTCCTTTGTTTTTCGCAATTTACGATTACCCATAGTCAGTAAAATTTACAATTTAATAGTAATATGTTTACAGCGAAAGTTTCACCAAGCCTGGAAGAGTTTATAGTAGGTATTCGTAAAGTTTTATACATTTTACTTTTCTCTTCCAGTTTTACGGTAGACACAGTCTGTTTCTAATTTAAGAATCCTGTTATTTCGCTTGTATTTTTCTAACATTTAAAAATAGTTTTATCATTTCCTGCGACCAAAGTTTATTTATTTAATTAATAAATCTTATATGTAAAAATTATAATTTCTATATTATCTATATTCGATTTATCGTCATTCTGTTGTTATAAAAAATACTAGTTTACAGGAATAGTTTGTTTAAAAATTTACAGACGTTAATTTTATATACTATGAGCTTTAATGAAAAACCAATTCAAAATGGGAGCAATCGACATTTGAAAATGGAACACTAACGGTAACATAACCGGAACAACGTGAAACCAGTTCCGTATGACCAAATAATCCTCGCCAAATGTTCCGAAAAATCACGACCACGACCTAACCCAACCGAAGTAACCGAACGGCGGTTCCATTTTTAAAATAAGACTATAATAAAACGAACGCATACTTTTAGCCTGTACTGCAAGCAAATGCATAGGTCATTGAACGCACGCACACACAGCCACGGCGCACACACGGGCGCGTATCTCTTGTACCCAAAGCTTCGCTTGTGTTTGTGAATTTTGCATGTCTGAGAAGAATGCGTGCATATTATACGCGCGAGGTACAAAGATTATTGTGGAATTATTTCCTAGATGCAACTAGATATGAGTTGGTATTTTATATACGGGTATCTAGTGTGGTACGTGTTTTATACGCGTGTATTTATCGCGTAGGGCTGTAACGGTCCGCGAGATTTATTTATTGGTTAATAAATTTTATAAGAGTGCTGGGTTTATTAGGTTGGTACTATTGATAGTGGTATCTAGCGCTGCGATTTTTAATTGCTCATTATCTGACCGCCATTTCTATTTATCGGTTGCATAATTCACGAATGATCTTTTGGCGTATCCCATCAATGTAGGTATTATAAGTACTTACTCTATTTTGTTCAAATTTTTAATTATTATTAAAATCGATTCATTCGTTCGGGAGCTTCGATGCCATAGACTGACACACAGTCAGAGACGTTAAACATGTAATACTAGCCCTTGCTGAATATTTGAAAGATTTATACACAATATTAATAATTGCTTTGAATTTTTTTAAGCACATTAATTTAATGTTGTCTTTTACTTACGCGAATATTACACATTGAAATCAAACTACTTTTACGGATTATATCGCGGTTTATTTTAGATTTTACCATCCCGACGTTTCGAATGCTTTGCAGCACCCATGGTCACGGGAGGACTGAGATGTTGAACGTCCCCTCAGATCTTCTTAGTTATTATTATTGGTCCGATCTACGCAGTAAGAGCTTACAGTATCTTGAGGCCGTGCAGTGCTTTGCTTGATATTGGATTTAATTGTATTTATCGCAGGATCCCATGCCGGTAACCGCGATATAATCCGTAAAAGTAGTGTGATTTCAACAGATTAATTTAATTTCACTCATTAATATTTCTACTACGAATGGGTGTCCGGGTAAGAATAGCACCCTCCCATCTCCTCCCGTTGGGTGTCTGTAAGAGGTGACTAAGGGAAAACAAGAAGACGGGCAGCAGCATCTTTCTATTAGATTACCTACCATCTATGCAGCGATCCCAAGATGCCTGACAAGCGTAGGGATTGCCACCTCTCTCTTCTAAGGAGGAGGTCTATATGCCGCCGACGATAATGCTGATGTGATTTCACCAGCTACTGTGCCCTTCTACAGCAATGTTTACACGCTGCTGCTTGGCGGCAGAATATCTGACACTGCGGTAATATCTACCTGGATGGTTCCTTGCACAAGTAACCTACCACCTAGTACCACCTAGTAGTAGTATTTCAACGAGATCTTCTGTATGATGGAGGAGGACACTAGTAAGGCTCTTTTAATGTTCCTACTTCTCTTTATTTATATCTTCTTCATCAGCCGGAAGACGTCCACTGTTGAACAAAAGCCTAACCCTTAGAACAATTAAAAGAAGAAAGAAAAAGAATACGACGCGACACGCTCATAGCCAGTTGTAACCAATGTTCGGGAAACAATCAGTTGGGCAAGCAACGTTAGGCAAGCTCCGTCATATGGGTGACCGTTTCGCTAAACGGTTCAGTGGTAACAGAATAGGCATGATGACTGCAACACAATACCAATAAATCTGTGGTTTTAAATATTAGAACAGATTGCACTGATTCCAAAAATGCATCTCATTTTCATAATAATAGAGAAATTTTCGTGATATTTAAGCAAATAAATTACTCAAATACAGCTAATCGCCATTTTGTAATAAACGCTGATCAGAGTGAATGACGTCAATCCTGTGTAAATAAACAACTGTCAAACTGTCATCTCAACATTTTCTTTCATACAATGATACTAATGATTCACTTTTATACCTAGACAGATGTTTATTTACACCGCCGGAGTGACGTCACAAAATGGCGCCATGCACCGGCCATCGTTTTGGAACGAAATTCAAACTCTATTTTAAAAATTGTAAATATTGCTATTAATTGTAAATTTTATACAAAAATATGATTATTTTCGGCAATAGTAGACCCGTAAGTACATTATAGAGTATTTTTTTCAAAATTAGTCATCATGCCTATTTCTCTTTCTCGTCTCCTTGCCTTGGCGTTTCACCAATCATGGAAGATGTCAAAGTCGGTCCCGGCTATTGTCATCTAGATAGCAGTCGTTAAGCTAAGTCAGAGGCCTAAGGGCAGCTTGAAAACTCTGACACCAGGTTGGCCCCTAACCATACGACAAAAAAAAACCAGAATAATTGTTTATTCGACAATGAATGAAATTGATGATATGAATAATTATCGTCAATGAACGACAATTAACCATTTGCGTCCATCGGTTGCTTGCGACTTTTACAATGTTGTAGGTGTGAGGCCTGCCTACACTTCGTCTTTCGGTTCGTGGTCACCACTCTAGTAGAACCCTTTCTTCCAGCGGTTATCGGTTTTTCGAGTGATGTGGCCTGACAATTTTAACTTGCAAGTAGAGAGCTATGTCGGTTATTCGGCAAATTGTCTCATTTTGGATTCTGTCGCGCAAAGAAACTCCGATCATAGCTCACTCAATAGCTCGTTGTGTGACTCTGAGCTTCTGCAAAATGCCAGCATTAATAAAGTTATTACTATTAGTTGATGATATATGCAGTTTCCTTAAAAATGTCCATAGACATTTGTTGTAGATTACCTTGGATCATACAGTCGTGTATGAATATTGCTGGTTATTTAATTATTATCTATGGTATAGCCATAGACAAGATAAAATTAGGGAACATATTATATTTTATATTTGGTTGTGTATTGACCGATTTTGTGATATGCCCTAAGCACAGGATAACGGAACGGGTATAATATTTAAAGGCTACTTTTTCAAAGGGCTTAATTTTACAACTTGGCCTGAATGGCCTTAAATATGTTTTTTTTCTCAGCCTTTTTTTCTAAGTTAATGCTTGTTGCTTCCGTGTGATGTCTTGGAAACAATGGCACCCCCCCCATCTCCTCTCGTTGGGTGACCGTAAGATTCGACTAAGGGAAAACAAGTATGAGGGCAGCAGTGTCAGGCTACCACTTATTCTGCGATCCCCAAGACTGCCAAGCATGGGGTTCAGCCCTCTAAAAGCCCTCTTCTAAGCTTTTGTTCAGCAGTGGACGTCTTTATTATATTTGTGAGTTTATTATCGATATTTTTAATAATACCGTATATCTAGTGAACTTTTCCGGTTTCTAGTTCCATACAATCGCGTCCATTGGCATTTTTCAACATGCATTCGCTTGCGAAACGGACGCCTCCGCTATCCAGCCAATCATGACCCCTCGCTGTTCGTACATTGCCGAGGCATGTGTCTACAAGATGGGTCAACTTACGCTGGGTATTAGGTATATCTATTTTTGTTATTTCTCTATGAGCAAGGGAAAGGCGTTCGCCTTAGCACAGTTTGGCACGATGCGATGGCTGAAAGGATGGTATCTGGTTTGATATAGAAGGAATTTATACTTAGAATATTAAAATGAGACTTGAATACGTTAGTTTAATTTATTGGCTCAAGGCTGGGGGTCTCAGTTATATAAAGGTCAAAAATGTAAGTAGAAAAAACAAATAGTAAAAAAACAAAAGATAATAATAATAACCCGCAGTACCCTGCGGGTTATTATTATTATTTTTTACAAGCTACCGCTTGTGGCGAGTTGTTGGTGCGTAACCAACCACCACGGACCCGAGTACTCCAGAGAGTCGGTCAGGGCCCCCACCTCGGCGTGTCTTCGTCGGCCGAGTGGAAACCGAAGGGGGCCCGCAAGACTCTCAGCTCTGACTTGCCTTAATTGTCCGTCCAGAGAGGAGCTGTTAGAGCTATATGCTCCAGGGGTGGAAGTGTTAAAGGGCATAACGCCGCGAGTAACTTCGGAGAAAGCGCAGCACACCTCTCAACACCACTGAGCCACTCACACCGGTGTTGCTCTCTGTCGTCATCGGACGATCGTTTGGGGAGCCCATCTAGTAGGTGGCAAGCCACCACTTGCATCAAAATAATTATGAATGTAATTATGGCAAGTGACCCCGGCCTTTGCAATAACCCAGTCGCCAGTCCACCAAATGCTCAACCTCATAAACCTAGAATTCTTTTCACATGCTTGCAATAGTCCCTACCACCTACCGAGGTCAGCTGCTGTAATTTCATAATTGTGGCAGTTGAACCCAGAAGGAGTTTTACACAACATTTACTTCTTCCAAAACGGGCCTCTACGTGTTGGATCCGTCCCCACGCAAGCCTCTAAAAGACCGGGCTAAGCCCGTGAGTAAATAAAACATCTAAATATAATAATAATAAATACACTTTATTGTACACCAAAAGTTACATGTAAATTGAACAATACGTTGATTATGTATATCAATGTACAAAGGCGGCCTTATCGCTAAAAAGCAATCTCTTCCAGGCAACCTAATACAAATTTTAATACAAATTTTAATAAAAAAAAAATTAAAAGCTTAGTTTGCACTTAAACTGTGTAGGTAAATATAAATGCAAGCTATTAAAAGTATGATAAAAATAGTTTATATTTAGAACAAATTCACACACATCTTTAACTCTATTCTTTTTCAATTTCTTTCCTTTTTTTGAAGTGAATACTTGTATAGCATCGTTGTATTTTTTTATGTTGTAATTTGACAGTCGATAAAACGAAAAAGCGAGAGTATTTTTTTTACTTTTTTGAAGGTTTCAATTCTACCACGTGTGCATTGCACACATAGTATTTTTTTAACTAGTAGCATTAATATAGAGCGGTTTTCATAGCAACGGCTACTAAATAAGTTTTGACATTTAATATTTTTTAAAGTGTAAGTATAAGTATAGTTTAAAGCCCAGTTACCCCACGGCTGTAGTCAGTGTAAGCCTACGCAGTTGATTTACATACAAAAGTACTTCCTTCGAGCACCTTTGACTCGGAGTGCGTAGGCTTACATTCTTGTCTAGATTTTACTTCAGAACTGTAGTGGGTTCTGTTCCTCGTATTTATATTTATTTATATTTATATTCTGTTTTGATTAAAATATTAGAGTAACGTAGCTTGTAGGGAAAAATAATATAAATAATATTTTTTGTTATTATTATTTAATATTTTTTGTTGTTTTTTATCTATTTACTGAGTTTACTTGTTTAAAATCTTCAAATAAAATAAGGATTGAAAGAATGATTAGTAATAAGAATTAATTCTTTACTACAGTCTGATTCAGTCTGTTAGAGACTAGTTTTGTACCTATTCATATTTTACAGAATTAAAATAATTACGTAGGTAACCAGTTGCTATTATTTTAATATGTTCTCTAGGTACGTAAATATCACAAGAAATAATTAAATCGAAAAAAATGAAAATGTAGATAAATGTTGTAAATGAAAATATATATGTATGTAAATGTATATGTTGTAAATGTTAGGTGTTTATTAAATACTACAAAGCCTATGTATACTAAATATGTATACATACGTATAGTGGTGCATGCATAGGTATTAAATAAAACAATTTACCTTTTGAGTTAGTTGTGTGAGTACCTAATGACAAAGTTTTATTTAGTTATATGTTTAAACTCAAATCAAGATAGTTATACTCGTACTTTGATTTCGGAACTGTTACTGTTTTTTTACTATAAGTATTTGTATTCCAATCTTTATTTAATGTCATGTAACTACTGCAATTGCTTTTCAATAATAAGACAAGTAAATATTATATTAAAAAAAAACTTGTTACAAGAAAAATAGGCACATATTATTTGTCATCATTTTGATATTCTTGTAATTACTTAAATATTATTGCAATTTTATTAAAATGTCTTGTGATGTCACTCACAATTAAGATAATCTAACGATGATACAGCCTTTTAAAAATCTTAGTTTAGGCTACAGAGCGTGCCAAAAATAAACATACATAATTAATTAAACACACTCGAATATACAATCCAATTTCTTTGTCAGTTGGGTAGAAGTGTATGAAAAGTCTCGGCCTTTGAGCTGACCCCTGTAAACGTTCGTTCTAAATTTAAAATTAAGCTTCAATTATATTTTCATTTTATTGTAGTAATGGCTACAGGACCCTAAAATATAATCTTAGTCATAGACAATTCTCGTTTCGTTTCTCAAGAGTAGGTAAGTACATACCTAAAGGAATTCTGTACAAGCTTAGTTTCGCAACGCAAAATAATTATGAGTACCTACGTAAAACTTTGCAGACATAATAAAAAGGTTTAAAAAATGCTTTACCCTTTTTTAGTAAAAAAAAAATACCACTCAACGACCAAAAAATTTATGATTAAAATCACCGCGTGCCGCGCAAAACGTGACTTTAGAACACTTTAATTTAATTTTGTTAAAAACTCAGTTGATGTTTTAAATTTTTGTAAGATTAAAAATGTCTCTCTTTAAGTAAAGTTGTTACGTTTTTTATCTAAATTAATTTTACAAAGAGATACGTACAAACTTTATAAGTACCTATAGTTTCTTTTACCTGGTCTCGTGTCATAGATAAAATCTATTGGAGGTAATAATTGTACTCTATATAATCAAGAATTAGGTTACGGTTGTATCACATTTATTCGTTTAGCCGTTTTATTGAAATACACACATCAAAAGTGTCTAGGGATCAAGCATTTTTAAGCGGATTTCTTGAGATTGAGATGTGGCTTTGTAATAAATTTATGATTTTATAAATTTATATGGATCCTTTTTGGTGCATTTCATAATTTGAATCAGGAACTGTGAATCAAATTCGAGTAAAAGATGAAAATCAGCTGTCAATATTTTCCCTATAAAAACATACAACGCATTGAAGACATTATTAGTGCTACTGTTTCCCTACTACTGATTAAAACCAACGTTATTATGGAGCGGCGACGTCATTTAAGCAGGGAAGAAATGCTCAGAGCCGTGGGAATGATAGAAGCTGGTTCCCGGCAACGTACTGTGGCTTTAGCTCTGAATACAAGTCAGAGTGTTATCAGTCGACTTTGGACACGTTACCGAAGCACTGGTACCGTGGCTGAGCGCCATGGAGGACGGTATCGCTGCACCACACGGAGACAAGACCGATATATTCAAATCTTAACTCGAAGAGCTCCAACAATAACTGCCATGATGTTAGCCGTGAGGCTTCATCACTCTTCAGGGAACTTAATTAGCGACCAAACAGTCAGAAACCGCTTGCATGAAGTGAACCTTCATTCCCGAAGACCGCTACGGGTACCACCTATAGCAATGCACAATCGTAGGATTCGATATCAATGGGCTCTTGAACACAGAAATTGGGCAGAAGAACAATGGCGTTTCGTGTGCTTTTCTGATGAGTCTCGTTTTGGTATGAGACCGGATACAAGACGTATACGACACTGGAGAACCCCTGGACGCCAACAGCGATTAAAATCCTGCCAGGAAGTCCATCCTTATAGTGGTGGAACCATCATGGTATGGGCGGGTATTTGGATCGGCGGAAGAACTGAGTTGATTTGGATCAGAGGCAACCTCAACGCTCAAATTTATGCTGAGACGATTGTATCAGACGTCATCGTTCCTCTACAAGTGCAAATCGGTCCCTTATTTCAGTTAATGCATGATAATGCACGACCGCACACCGCAAGAGTTGTAAGACAGACTCTCGCCGCAGCTAACATCAATGTCCTGCCCTGGCCTGCTCAGTCGCCAGACTTGAACCCGATTGAGCATGCATGGGATATGCTACAGAGAAGAGCTCTGCCGAATATGGAGGGTATCCAGTCGCAAGAAGACCTTTTTTTGTTGTTGCAACGAACATGGGCGGCCATTCCACAGCGTGATTTGGATGAACTCATTTTGAGTATGCCAAACCGATGTTCTTGTGTTGTTAGTGTTCGCGGTAGAAACACGGATTATTAATTGTTTAAGTTACCCAATAAAATTTTAAAGAAAACTGTTATTTCAGTCTTTTTTTCGAACTTTTGTGTTAGTGGTTCAAATGTCAAAAATCCCTTTATTAGGAAAATGGCAAATTTCTTTATTAATGCAAAGGTGACTTGGTTTATCGTTACTGTGACAAACGAAAACACTTTATTTGATGAATCCTTAAAGAAAATTTTAATTAATATCAATCAGGAGAAAAGTTATTGCAAAAATATATGTTGATCCCTAGACACTTTTGATGTGTGTAGTTTTAAAAAACATTTATTTAATAATAATACCTTTATATAAAAAAATATTTAAAAAAAATCACTAACTCTCTCGATTTTCGCCACAAGAATTTTACTCTTTAAAAGTTTAAACCCAAATGAATTAAGTTTATAATGATAATATAATTTGGATAGCCAAATGGATATACTGGAATAATCTAGTAGGTTACCACCAATTTAAATGAGTTGGGATAAGACAGGTTTAAGAAAATTTTCATCAATAACTTGTTACTTATGTAATAAGTCAGTAGAAACGTGTAAGCACTACGTCAAATAATCTATATAATATATAAAAATGAATGTTTGTTTGTCTGTATGTCCTTTAAAGAATCGTAAACTATGCATTAGATCATGTCATTATCTTCAGCAAAGTGTTGTGCATGAGCCTAAGAAGGTTTCTGAGTAAGAAGAGCGCGAGTGGAGCTGCGCGGGTCAGTTAGTATTTTATAAAAAAAAAATGCTTAATATCTATGCCATGATGACTCAATAGGACTACAGTTTGCTATCATGTATAATATACAATACATTATACTTACCTACTGTATAATTATTTACTGAAGGATACATAAAAAGTGATGAGGTTTTGTATGAAAAAATTCCACAGATCGCTCTATGGCCCGTATTTTAGTCTCTGGTCACAACAAAATATCTCCAAAACCAATTCCAAAACTAACCCTTACTGTTCACTGGGTAAAATGACTCCCCGCGCGACACCTTACCTCATTTGCTTCAGTAGGCCAACGGGTCTTAGAAATGCGAATGTAATGAAACATTTATTTGCATCCGTCAATTATTTTAAAATGCCTACACTACGAAGCGCGCGCTCCAGTGCGAATTTATTTTTGAATTTGGAACGCAGACTTCACGCCATTTAAACCCGAGAATGCATATCGTGCGTTTTTAAAAATTTCATTGGTTAAGTCTTATAATCAAAGGGTATTAAGTACATCTTTTTTTTCTATTTATAATATAAAGTTATAATTAGTGATAAAAAAATCTTGTATCTAACTCAGTACTAATAAATATAACATGTTTTTTATAGTTCTTTCTAATGACTGTTGACTCTTGTGTGATGAAATTTTCAATTTATAAAGGCATTTCTTATGTCGGAGTTTGGGTACTACTAAAATTGTTAATTTCGTATTCTAACGTATTCTAATTCTTGGTAAGTACACAAATTGTTAAGTTGTTTAAAAAAAATAAAGTAGCTCTATATAGAACAGTTTTCTGTGTAAACAACATTAAACTGTGTACTATACTGTCGTTGTTATAAAATACAACTGATCGCCAAAATTAACCATGTAAAAACAAAATGGCGGATCCATATTCATATTTAACAGCGCGTCAATACAAATTCCACCCGTCGGACGCAGGTGGAATACTATTATTTTTTTTTCATGCCCACTGGACACCCCGAAATAGTTGGGGGCGAGGGGGACGATAGTTGGGGGAGTGCGTGACCCCCGCCTCAACCCGCGACGGCGCGACCCCACCCCGCGAGGGGTTGACCCCGCAAAGGGGGACTGCATGTGTGCAGGCGTATCCGAAGCCCAATAATTTAAATTTCCAATAGCCATGATTAATGTTGTATACAATTTATGTACTTACATATTATTTATACATAGTTTACGTGTCCGCGCAGCGAATGATAATTTTGCCTCGAAAATAACATTTCAGAATCGCCGCGAGTATTTGAGGGTTATATAAATAATGAGCAAGCAAAATGTATAGAATGTTTTTTTAAGCAATCGCCAGTGATATTTTATACCATATATATGTTATATCCCTCATGAACGCCAAAAAAGTGACTCATGTAATTAAAATATTTTCTTATCTAAGTATAGTTAAGGTATGATATCAGTTCCTTATTATTTACTTTTGTACAGTGCTTTGTGCATTTTCTTAATACGCATGAAGGCATTTTAATCGACTTTTCAAAGGCATACGTCATTTTCGTTACATTTCACCGTCGCGTGACTTACTGCTAGTTCACCCAATTTGGGTGAATTTCGTTGTTTCATTTTTCGTATGCTAATGGCATATCTATTGTATAAAATATCATCAGCTAGCCCTATTTTTATACAATTGACAGACTATACACGGATGCTAGCAACACTATGAGCGGAAATTATTTGCCATGTTTTAAACTATTTGTCAAAGATCGACGGGCCCGTTGGTCTAGTGGTTAGTGACCCTGTCTGCTAACCAACAGGTCGTGGATTCGATTCCCACCAAGTGTCTGGGTGTTTTATCTATATAAGTATGTATTTACAAAAAAAAAAGTATATAAGTATTAGTATCAGTTGTCTGGTTTCCATAGTACAGGCTCTGCCTAGTTTGGGATCAGATGACCGTGTGTGAATTGTCCCAGGATATTATTATTATTATAAAGATGATGACCTTTTTCTACGCCTTTAGAGGACACTCTCTATCTGATATTTACTTGCATGGCGGGTATGTTTGTCTAGTGGTTAGATACTCTGGCCACTACCCAATAGGTCATCGGTTCGATTCCCACCATGTGTCTGAGTGTTATTTAATTTAAGTATGTGTTTAGAAACTAAAGTAAGTATACTACTTACTTAAGTACTTACTTAAGTTATTTACTTAAGTATACTAGTATCAGTTGTCTGGTTTCCATAGTAAAGGCCCTGCCTAGTTTGCCATCGTGTGTTGATTATCCCAGAATAACTAAGAAAATCTCCAAAGTGCGAGCAGATATTCGATACACTTTAAAGACTTCGACTACAACCCTTAAAAACTTCTAGAAATAATTTGTAAGACACGAAAAACTGATTTTATATATAAAAAAAAGCAAAATGGAAATTCGTTACAAAAGATTCACTCGAAAATGTTATCGAGTCATAACTTTTTAATTGTAATCGATTCAAGAAAAACAGTCTGTTAAAAGTATTTTTAAAGTTAGCAGAAGCAATAAAAAGCGTTGCCTCTCGGGACTCGTTTTCCCACGTAGCCAAGTTTTATCCAGAGAGAAATTCTTTTTTTTTTTGTTCGTCGAGTTTTTTTTTATTAATTTTCACCGCGGCGCTATCTCGCGAATGCTTCAGTGGTCAAATAAAAACTTAAGGAGTTTTCAAGGAACAACGATTGCGATGGAGACTCCATTAGTTTATAAAACATAGCATCTAGCAACTATAAAATGGAAGCATATTTTAATTGGCTTTATATACCTACTTTGTCCTATCATTGTTCTATCTTTCTCATATGTTATCTTTGTCATATCCTAGATATATAAAATGCATGGCGTACCCCACCTTAATTACTATAAACCTAAACATCTGTTTAGTGTTGAGCTTGTATAGAAAAACACCGTATAGGTACCTACTTCATATTTATAAAAAACATACTTATTTACTAAGATAAATCAAATCAAATCTATCTTTATTTATAAAAAGTACAATATCTTGAATATTTCAGCAAGGTATAATCATTCTCATGCATATAGGTATGTATTGTACAAAGGGTATTTGTAACATACTAGCTCCTATACTAAGCACAGCTTGTGTAGCAAGTAAATAACACCCAGTCACAAGGCGGGAATCAAACCCACGACCTATTGGGTAGCAGCCAGGGGTATCTAATCACTAGACCAACGGGCCTGTCAGTAAAAATAAAAATTGAAAATATAGCAATTATGCGGTATAATTATCATTAGGGATCGGATTTAACTGTATTAATAATTCCAAAATATGTAACATATACCTACCTAATATGGACAAAAAATCTAAAACATGGAGTTAAAAATAACCAAGTTTCAGGGTAGTTATATGGCAGTTCTTTTCAATATTAAGCTGCCCCCCACAATGTAAGCTGAAAGCCCCCACAAGTGCTTATAAAACCTATTAAAATCCTGAATAATAAATGAGGTTTCGACTCCATTCATACCCAAATCCAAAGCAGTCAAGTTAAGAAAGATAGCCAGGCAAGTCCTGAAAAGGGTACACGTTTCAACATGGACGGGTAAGAAGATTCAAGCGGTGCTCAGGAAGAACGGGATAAGTCTAAAAAACACAAAAAGTAAAAATCCACCGAGCAAACGTTCCGAGCTCGGGAAAAATGTAAAAAGAACAAAAAGATATAGTTGGCAAGTTTTCTCCCGGAGCTGCCGGAGCCAACAGGGTTGGTAACGAGTTTGGTTGGGGATGTTTATTTTATCTTAATGTGTAGTTTCGTGTAATTAAGCTTGCTTTTAAGTTTCTTTTAATGACACTGGTTTTAAAAGTCATGTAATTTGTATGAGGATAAAAATAAATCACTATAATAAAAGGATTTAATTTAAACATAAACTATAACATAACACCTTAGACTATAGAATACATAACACACGTTAAGCTGAATTAGGGAAGTTTAGTCAAATTGCTAGCAACATTGTATTTTTATCCAAGTACTGATGAATTAGTTAAAGCTATCTATGTATATTATTTTCTCAACAAGCATTGATGTAGTTAATAAAACATTATGTATATGGTTTGAGGAAACTATGCTTAACCAACTTCTCGTTATAGACATAAAATGTAAAGGAGTATACTTACATATATATATTCAAATGAATTTGGATAAAAAATGCTATTAAAAATGTATGCATATTTTATTACTTACTTTCATTTTATTCTATATTAATAATACCAGCCCTTGTTTATGTCCCACTGCTGGGCACGGACCTCCCCTCAAGGGGGCTTAGGCCATAGTCTACCACGCCGGCCAAGTGCGGTTTGGCGGACTTCACAAGTCATTCGAGAGCTATTTAGGCTTTCTCAGACATGCAGGTTTCCTCACGATGTTTTCCTTCACCGAAAGCTGGTAACAATCACACAAAGACGATTCGCACATGATTCATTGAAGAAATCAGAGGTGCGAGGGTTCGAACCTGCGCACCTTGTTTCCAAGGCAAGCGCTCGCCCACTGAACTGTTACCGCATTCTATATTATATACATAAAAAACTTAGTAACCTGTTTCGTTTAACATGGTATTCATTCTTCTTAGGTATAAAATTAATCATTTATTTTACCATTTAATAAAATTCAACCCTGCGACTAACTAAGATCGTGTGAATAGTAAGAGGTTGGCGGAGACATCAGTCCCGGGCGGCAATTATTTTTATTCAAACCCCCACCCTCTCCCCACTCTGGAGACATCGAACATTTTCCAGTAAAAAAAAAAGCAGTTCGTGAACAGCTTAAAAATTTATCTGCAGTTGCAGTGTTAAATTGGGAACGTTTAAAATATTAAGAGTGCTATTTTATACTTTAACTGCCGCACTCACAGACGCCAATTAACTTTAATTCTATTTAATTCACTTTTTAACATCTATTTATTTCGACTGTCGGAGTGGTTTATGAATATTTTCGACTATAGAATACGAGATAATTGATATATCTACTAACTATTTTCGTATTAAGTTCTAAATTGGCTTCAAGTGTCGAAATAAAACGATTTCAAAAAATCTAATAATGATCATTAACTATAATTGACGTTTGTAGGTTCAGCAGTGTTATATTGGAAATGGGTAGGCAGCACTCCAGAGCCAACTGAAGCATGTTCTCAATGCCTAATTTAATTTTCAATTTGCGCTCAACAATCTAATTTACTGGGATTGGTACCAGGGTACTTACAAGAGTAAGTGAAAATCTACAATGGTCAGTCAGAAAACACAGAGACTTGACCTGTAGATAAGCGGTCTTGTCTTGGAGCCCACAATAACAAAGAGAGTGACATATATATATATATATATATATATATATATATATATATATATATATATATATATATATATATATATAGCATGGATGATGTTCAATATACCCAGCATATAAATAATGCAGCTGGTCAAATAATAAAAATAAAAAATCCAATAACACTCTTAATTACTGTTGACATTTAATTTTAAAGAAGCAGTAATAATACACATTTTGTGCTCCATTTTTTCTTTTTTTAGGACCGCATTGTTTAATCCCTTGAACTTTTAACCCTTTACCTGTTGTTCTTTATTAAAAATAGTCCAAAGGGTCCGGCGTGTCAATCTGAATTGTTGTTTTTTTTTAAATATTAATTACTTTTTTGACATTAGTAAAAGTAAGCCTAGTATTATTTTTTATTATTAATTTAACTTAAAAAAGTTTTATTTCTCCCCGTTAAATGGTGTATGTATGTATCTATACATACTTATAAAATTACTTGTCCTGACTGACTGATTCATCAACGCACAGGCCAAACCGCTGGACCTAGAAAGCTGAAATTTGGACAGTAGGTTCTTCTAATGTCTTAAGCATCCACTAGAAAAGGGTTTTTGAAAATTCCACTCTTAAAGGGGTTAAATGGGGGTGGAAAGAAAAATTGCGGGCGTAGCCGCAGGGAATTGCTATAAATATTTTACTGCTGCAATATTATAAAAGTACCTAAGGTTCTTCAGGGAAAAATAACCATTTATCTTTTCGAATTCAATAAAGCTGCTTAGTTGTGTACCATAAGTAGTCGTATTAGAAACCAGAACTAGCACTACGAAATGTTATGATTTCGTAGCCTGTATCCTTTAACGTTCAATATAATAATACCCTACTTTTGTTTGTAAAATGTATAAAACATATGGACATCTAAAACTATTATTATGAATTATTAAAGGGTCGTGAACTTCCCATTGTTATAGGAAGCGCATCCGAATTCCAATGGACAATGACCCCAGACAAAAAATGGCCTGCAGCTGCCCGGCTATAAGAATAGCCACAGTGGCCAATAAGGCAAAAATAATAGTAGCTCCACCATTATTATGCAAATATATCGCGCGAACCTATTATTTAGTTCACAGGTAAAGAATATCTTTCGGGACATTTTTGGCCTTTTGTGTCCGATCCATCGCATTCAAAGGGTTATTTTTTTTATTAATTTTTACTTTTGACCGCATCGTCCGTGTCTAATTTTGATGAATTGTAAACCATATGGCAGTGAAAGGGTTGAATTTTGGTACGGTAGTAATAATCGCAGTTATTAAAATGTTCATTGTTAAATGCTATTCCTAGTACCTAATTTGTTTGGTTAACATTATTGTGATGTCTAGAATCCCCAATAACTTAAATTGACATTGGCATAATGCTCAAAGCAATTGCCATTTAAAAAAAATCCCCAATAAATTGTAAAAAGTACAATTATAACATAAAATTTATAACCAGCCAGTAGCAAAATAGTTTATAAATTTTGGTTCAGAATTCTAGACTCATAATATTATTATTATTTTATCTTTTATTGTGTAACCATGAGACGTTTTTGTTAAAAGAATCCTAATTTAATTAAAACACCAACAATAAACAATATTGTGGTTTACAATTTTTTTTTCTTTACCATAGCACCCATACAGTAGGTAACCCTTAAATACACCAGTGCTTTCTAAAAGACGTAAATTAAATCCGTACAATTTATCACGGTAAATCAAAATCGTTTGTCCAATTAAAATGCACCGCGTCATCTTAACATTCGATTGTTCCAAAATTGAATTCTAATCACCGTCCACGTGCACAATGGGCCCGCCACGCCCCCCGACTCGCCAAAAAATAGGGAAAATGGGGAAAATTTCCTTTCTGCTCATAAAATCGCTTCGATTCTTGAAAGGAGCGAGCAATTAAGTCGAGTATCTTTTGAGTTTAAATTAACTGCAAAAAAAAAATGGGGCTGTACGAATTATGAATGAGTTTTTACTTACAAAGAAAATTACTGGAATAGGTTTAGTGTCGTTAGAAGTTTTACTTAGGTTAATAGGTAATATATATATATATATATTTAATGGCTGCTGCTCGAGTCAACTCGTGCGCGGGTGCTGCTTGGGGGGACTGGTCCGACTACTATCCCTTTGGCTTTTTAGTTTGTTGTACCTACTTTCGTCGTATTTTATTATTGTTTTTCTGTATTATTTGATCTTTTGAACGGCAAGACACACTGTCGCTCTGATCTAATTGTAACATGACACACTGTTTAAAAAAAAAGTGATAAAATGACAAGCCCGCTGAGTTTCTTGCCGGATCTTCTCAGTTGAGGCCGCGTTGTGATCCTGTGGTAGCTTTTTTAAAAAAAAACAACATGACCTTTCAAAAGTGCTAGCGTTAAGCCTATTTGAAATAAACTATTTTTGAGTTTGAGTTTGAGATATATCCTGCTAGACCTGGTCCCATTTACGTGGGGTCGGCCTTCCTAGTCCGCAGTTTCCATTTGGCACGGTTTTGTGCTATGTCCTTGTTTAAATCTTCTGCTTTCAGGTTAATAGGTAATATATTTTATTAAAAGTCATCTAATGGTACTCAATTGGCTGTAGGAGCTATATAAGAGGACATGAGGCATCAGTTCTAAATTGCATTTCCTGGGTTGGGTTATACGGTTTCAAGTTAATGTGCATCATAATTACACACTTGATAATTGGAAGAAAATCCAGATGGGTTTTCTTATAATGTTTTCCTTTACACCTCAGAACTTATTTACCAATCTTTATTTGTTATGAACAAAACTCTTACAGCTTTTATGTGATAAGATACAAGAACAGTGGGTCAGTTTATTTACTGGATTCAATTAATTTTTGCAAAAATTGCAGTAGTAAATGCAGAAAAATTATGTTATAAAATTTAGCATTTTAAAATAAATCTCCTATTAAAGACTATATGAATTAGATAAAAATTAAATGTTTTAGATACTCGTGAATCTATGAAATATACCAAACACGTTGACTACAAAGAGGTCGCGAATGTGCGCACGCAACAAAAACCAACTGCGGTCGTTATACATCTACATATTTTTGCTAAACAAAACCAGTTTTGGTACGTAACGTGCGGTATTGCACAGTCCGCGTCCCGTTACCTTGCATCTGATGCAACTTTTGATGCCTATAATAACATAATAGTGCACTTATCTTTGGTACATTATGCCCGTAACTATGAAGTAAAGAAAAGTTGTAAAAGATATTGTACGTTGGTGTTATTATGTTGGTAAAATGTTTGCAATGAGAGTTTTACAATGTTCTACGGTTATCTAGAAGTATTTAATACCAACTGTATAAAACAGCTAAGTAACAGTAAGTTGATTTCTTACTTGCAAAACTTCGATCTATGGTTTAGAACTTTTTTATATTCCAATCTCTATTATTCCAATGTAAAACAATATTTAAACAATACACAACGAATTGCTAAACGCATTAACCATTGTCTTTTTTGAGTGGCGGTAATTAAATAAAAAGAAGAAAAAGTGACGAATAAAAGCAACACGCAATCCCATTCTTTTACTAATTAAAGAAACAGCTTGAAAGAAACGCCTAAGTAGCAAGTTGGGAGGAAAAAACAAAAGCCCGCCATAGGGATTTGAAAACGGAATGAGTTCGCGTGTCCGCGTCACTTCGCCGCGTTCCCGTTTTTTTTTATTAATTTCTTTATCTTTGTTTTTCAAATAACTAATTGTGTCACTGTTATTGTTCAAATTAATTTTGTTGCGACATTATAGGGTTAACTGTTTTTTTTTTTTATTTATGCAATACTGATCTTGTTATATTAGAATGGTTGTAGAGACATATAAACCTCTAATTACTACAAAACAATATTGTTTGTCTTTTTGTTCACCGACTTTTTTTATACAACAAGGTGACAAACTAGCATGCGGCCGGCCTGATGGAAAGCAGTCACCACAGCCTATAGACGCTAGCGACACCAGAAGAATCAGTAGCGCATTGCCGACCTATAAGACATTAGATATTAAGTCTTTTGTGTCCGGTAGTTTCACCAGCTACAGTGCCCTTCACACTGGAACACAGCAATGCTTATATACGGCTGCTTGGCCTACCTACCTGGACGGATCCTTGCCCTAGGAACCGCCTATCACCTATGCAGTTTTTATCATCATTTAGAGAATTTCTTTGTAAGTGTAATATTGTTAGTCATTTACTGCCGAACCTACAAACGTTCATTAAAGTTAATGATGATTTATACATTTTTTTAAATCGTATTATTTCGACACTCGAAGCCCATTAATACTTAATACGCAGATAGTGAGTAGAGATAATAATTATCTCGTGTTCTATAATGGAAATTAATCATAAACGGTTCCGAAAGTCGAAATAAATAGTTTTTAAAAAGTGACTTAATTAGAATTAAAGTTAATTGAGGTTTGTGAGTGCGGCAGTTAGTCTCTATGGGGCGTTGTTATGCGTGCGTCTAAAGCAAGCAATTCCTCTTACACACAGTGCTGTCCCTTATATTGTTAACACCTAACCTAATGGAAATCCATCCAGGGCTCCATCGCCACTTTCCATGCCAGTCACGGACAAGCATTGGCCAGTAAAAAATAAAATTGTAGTCATTTCAACAATGAAGCTTACACCGAGTCAAAAAAACACCAAACCCTTTTATTACCGATATCGGAATCATCGATACAAATTACCATAGTATCGATATTATAAATCGATTTAACAGAAACAGCTGGGGTACTCGGATACGGCTATAAACCAGACAAGCAGTTACGTTGGTACGCTCCGTACACCGGAAAATACTCATCAGTATAGTGATTTTTTTAAAGATTTTTTGGTAACATATGGCGTAACAGGTGATGTGCGGGATATTTGATGTACTTTCACGTTTATTACGTGGGATAAGAGCCAGACATAGGTCATACAAATAAATAGGGAGAGTTCCTGTCTTCGGAGTCACTGGACATTTCGGGTGTGGGCCGTAGGATGTCTATTGAGTACGGCGGCGAAACCGAGGAACCGAGCACCGAGTCCTGGGGGATATGATGCGTACCCCGGTGGAAGGCTAAAAGGCAAGGGGCTGGTGGTCCGGATCCCACCGGAGAGCTCTGGTGTCCTCTATATTATCATTTGCCGAAACGAACGCCGCGGGGGTTTTAGTGGGTAAGAGTCCCACATACTTACCCAATTGAAGGTTTCCCCGCGAAAAAAAAATTG
The DNA here is from genome assembly GCA_911728495.1 of Furcula furcula. Classification (NCBI taxonomy): domain Eukaryota; kingdom Metazoa; phylum Arthropoda; class Insecta; order Lepidoptera; family Notodontidae; genus Furcula; species Furcula furcula. The sequence continues at coordinate 11,920,068 of OU452267.1, read as the reverse complement.
TTGTTGTTGTTGTTATTGTTGAACACAACAATTACCACCGCCTGCAATAGATATGTATTGTAAACATAAATATCATAATTACGCATGTTTATATCGTAAGTATATTATGTTTATTGACACAAATATTTTCGTTTAAAACACACTGTCGGAAAACTTGTTTTTCTTCGGCCATGTTGTCGTCCCGTGTCTATTTATTATGCGACTTTAATTGTCATGTTAAAATACGCCATCTTTGTTTTACAAATTGCAACCTCGATGCGAGATACGAGACACTGTACTTTGGAAAAAAGCCTTTTGTCTTATTAATGGCATTTTTATTTTTGTACCATTTACTATACTCTTAATTGAAAGTAATAATAAAAATAATAATAAATAAAACCCCAATCAGGAACACAACGACCCTTATTTTCTTGAGGCCCCAAAGACCCCCAAGGTGGGGGATCTCCAAAAGCATCATCAATATTTGATTCTCAAAGTGGGCAGTCAGAAAAACAAACTTTGTATGGGTTTCCATACATATTATAATTATAATTAATTCTGTGAAACATTAATTCTGTAAACAAATTTGTAACTGTAATAATTATTTAATTTTAATGAATACAATACAATAGTCGTTCGTGAACAGCACTATTTTTTGAGCAAATAAATATCTTATGTAAGATTGCTTATATAAAAAAATGATATTCAGAACACAGATAGAGAGGGAATTAAAAATAAGTAATTGTTTTTTTTTTTAATTCAACGAAGAGAACAACTGCCTGAGACCTGCATAGTGCTGCTGTCACCTGACACATAATAATAGATTTCTTGAGCCCAATCTCTTCAGCTACGATACCTTTTATACTAGAATAAAGCAGTTAGTTTACACACTGCTGTTTTGCGGCAGAATTTCTGACACTGTAGTCTAACCTAACCTAACAAAAAAAAAATATCTTTCATTTTTTTAGTTTGCATAAATTCAGAAAGTAGATAAGTACTATAATAAATAAATATGTATATATTAAAACAAATTCTGATGTCTGGTAGCCCTAGCTTTGGGTGGGGATCATAGTAATTTGTAAGCAGCCGATTAGTTATGCCACGTCCAGCAAGGTTAGTTCATAGATGGGTGACCGTTTTGTTGCATTTGACCTGAATGTCTCCGAGCGTCAGAAGCCACGTGAAAAGTCATTCCCGGTTGTTGATATCTAGATCTAGACAGCAGCCGATAAGCCAAGTGACGCTTATGGGAGCTTGAACCTGACACCGTCTTTTGTAATTTTGTCCAGGAAAGGGTTATGCAACGTTAATATAAAGAAATAACCCTTTAAAGCCATATGGTTAAACAATGGCTACACAGTGGGATTAGGGTCCCGAAGACGAAAGAAAAAACAGTTAAAAACAATAAAGCTTATAATTAATATCGGCAATTAACTGTGTTCTTTGTGCAAACGTAATTTGAAGTCATTTGTTTTATTTTTAACGATTCTTTGTATTTTTTTTCGTTCGTTGCTTCAACTTGCTTTGATTAGATTATTCTGTTCATTGTTCTTTTACGGGTCGTTGCGAGTTTTGTTCTAATTAATAAGTTGTATTGCTTTTATATTCTTGCTAACGTGTTTTTATATCAGCTGCTGGTTATGCTTTATTTTTATCGGGAATTAACGCGATTTACCTTATATTTTGGCTTGACGTTTCGGCCGGGTTGCACCAGCCGTGGTCACAAGCAGACTGGTTCAGCGAGACGGCTCCGTGCGGGAGGCAGAAATATCTTCATCTACCCCCGTTCTTTCACTTGTAACGTTAAGCCCACTACACACTACACTCACAGTATCTGTATATTTAACCGCCGGCAAATAGCGAGGTTTTGTCATTTTAATCACTGGTTCCCATGCAGCTGATAACTTAAAGCCATCTTCCCGGTTGAAATTTTTATATTTTTTAATTTCAATCGCTTCACGAACAACTCTAGAATAAAAGTGTCGATCGGTGGAAAGGACTTGTGGGCGATGAAACTCAATCCAGTGATTTGTATCCGACTGAAGTATATGCTCGGCAATCGCTGACTTGCTAATCTGACGGTTCTTCACAATGGAACGCGAAAGTCTAAAAGTATATGCTGGTTATGGGTCCAAAAGTCGACTAAGTAAAAGGTCTTATGACTGTGATGTGGCTATGTGGTATTATTATTATAATGAACCCCACTTTACATTGACTTGGTCAAGTTCAATAATCAAAAGATGATTTGAGAATGTGGTCTTTGTAGAATCTGCCATTTTGAGAATGTGGCCTTTGTAGAATTTGCCATTTTGAGAATGTGGCCTTTGTAGAATTTGCCATTTTGAGTATGTGGCGTTTGTAGAATTTGCCATTTTGAGTATGTGGCCTTTGTAGAATTTGCCATTTTGAGTATGTGGCGTTTGTAGAATTTGCCATTTTGAGTATGTGGCGTTTGTAGAATCTGCCATTTTGAGAATGTGGCATTTGTAGAATCTGCCATTTTGAGAATGTGGCATTTGTAGAATCTGCCATTTTGAGAATGTGCCGTTTGTAGAATCTGCCATTTTGAGAATGTGGCATTTGTAGAATCTGCCGTTTTGAGAATCTGCCATTATACGCCAAAACCGAATCATCATCATCAACAGACGATAAATGTCCACTGGGGTTCAACCCCCTTCGACGGGCGGGGTTTTCATAATCCCCAAAAGATAAATATTACTGTGAAATTCGAATTACAATTAAAACGTGACGATTATTATACTTACCATGTATGATAAAACTCAGAATATCTATGAGTACCTACTTATCAAACAAATATAGTAATTTATAATTGCACAATATTTGAAATTAAAAATGGTCCAGACAAGAATTTTTCAAGACAATTAAAAGAGGGTCGCAGTAAGTCCGATTTAATAACCAATCGCGCCCGACACCTAGAGGAGCCGAGAAAAAAACGAAATTGTAAGAAATTTCGCTCCCCAATATAATTTCCTAATCACCGGGCCGAACGTCCGGTTCCGGCAAAAAACTCAGATACGACCTTCGGTGAGCGACGTCTTGTCAAAATTAGTGTTATATGGATAAGATAGGTAAGTAGAATGAATAAAAAAATTAGTTAAAATATTATTAAATTTATTATGATAAGGTATTGAATGCACACATGCCTTCCTAGTTAATAAATTGCCATGTGTGCGTTGCCAGGGCTCGATAAGCTTATATAGCTAAAATACGAAATATGCATTTGGTTTTCCGGTGGAATAATTTATACTATATTATGTATTTCCTTAATTAGTTGCCAGGTAAGTAGAAAGAATAAAAAAATAGTTAAAATATTATTAAATTTATTATGATAAGGTATTGAAAGCACACATGCCCTCCTCGTTAATAAATTGCCATGTGTTCGTTGCCATGGGTCGATAAGCTTATATAGCTAAAATATGAAATATGCATTTGGTTTTCCGGGTGGAATAATTTATGTAATATTATTTGTTTCCTTAATTAGTTGCTAAATTTGCGAATTATTAGTTAAATTTTAAAACATGTACCTACTCGATTGAAGGAGCCATTTTATATACTTAATAAATACCTATTTAAATAAATAAATACATATCTTCGTTTCCAGTATTATTCGTATTTGTAAAGATGTATGAGTAGATAAATAATTTCAATAATTCTACTTTTAGCAGGTACCTAATAAATATAAATTTTAAACATTTGGTATACTATTAAATTTAATGATTAAAACATTATAAGCTTTTTTAATACTAACTTAGTGATGAAACGAGATTATTTTCCAAGTCTTTTGAGTTCAGGAATATCTACAGCTGTACTGCGCGTCAACGGCAACTCGGTACTATTTAATATTGCTGTAACTACTTTGCAACAAAATAAAGAAAATGATAGATAGCAGTGTCTTAAGTAGACCGTCGGTGTTCTGGACTGTTTATTTAAAAAGGACCTACCACTTGAGAATTATTAAATTGTACCAAAGATTAAGTAAACCGTAAATAGTCAGGTCTATGTTATGTCCAACGGAACCGTCAATATTTACCAGAGTAAAAGAAGGCGGCAAAAAATAAATTAGGCAAAAGCTCATTTAGGCTCAAAAATCGTCGCAGCGACATCTGTGGCCCGGGGGGTCGGCATAGGGTGGGGAGACGTGATTTCTTTCCCATTACTATTTGAGCAGTTAAGTGGATGGTAATGGCGGGCTTTCGGTAGGTATCTATAAGAGCACAGTGGTGCCTTTGTGCTGGAAGTGTGGACAAAATATATTAAAATTCGGCTGCTCTAGGTAAAATTCAATTAATAATATTAATAATAGTTTAATTTCTTAAATATGTAATTATATTTTTTTGATTACTATATTTTCTTTTTTATAGTGTAGTATAGTGTTTCCTTTTTTATATTTGCAGTTTTCTTCAAACTAGGCATAGCCTAATACCAATGGTAACTATTACAACGGATACTAAAACTTATATACATTTTTTTGCAAATACAGGCATAAATAGTTAATTATCAGACACCAGATACTTAGCGGGAATCGAACCCACAACCTATTGGGTAGCGGCCAGGTTGTCTAACTGCTAAACCAACGGGCCGATCATTTAAACATTTGCTTATATAATACTTGTTTCGTTATACCTACTTATCTGTGTCAGTCAATAAATAGGTAAAATTTCGGTAAAGCACTACCTACCTTACATTGCGTAAACTAGAATAAACTGTAAAAGCATAAGAAGCCCAACTGCAAATAAACAAAATGGACTTAAATTTCATTATCCATGCATAATCCATATACACATATATATTTCAACTTGTCTCATTAAGACCTTTCACTTGATACCAATATTGATGCTTTTGGAAGTAAAAAAAAAAACAAAATGGCGACTGAAACCCGCCACATTAACTTTTTTGACAATATATACAATACAAATACAAATATTCTTTATTGTACACCAAAAGAGAAGATACAGCTTAAAACGGGAAAAGTAAAACTGCAGTGTGACAATTTAAGGCGGTCTTATCGCTAAAGCGATCTCTTCCAGACAACCTTGGGGTACAAAATATTATAGCCTATGTCACTTCCACAACTGAGACAAATCTAAAGACATATTATGAGTCGAAATCCATGAAGCCGTTAAGGCTGTAGGCCGTGCCAAAGAAATAGATATACACACTGTCGAAAAATATAACCCTCCTTCTAGGGCAGTCAGGCAAAAAAGCAATATCTACTGAATTTCTTCTAAACCCTGAAATTCTTTATCACCGCACAAACCACATAATACAAACCCTATCCAGCAAAAATCTTGTACCCCTGTAGGGCTACTTCAAATTAATTGAAAGATAACTCAACGGTTTCTTTTATTTCCAAAAAAAGCAAGGGTTACCTTTCGTTTACATTAAATTATCAACTTTATAAACTTTGACCTTTTTATACTGAAGTGTTATCGAGCGGCGATGGTCATTCGAGCTTGATCGAACTTTAAATGATCATGTTTATATACTTATACATACTTACTAGTAACCAGTAATATAGCTCACCTTATAAATAATATACCTACAGGGGTTCATGGATTTTTTGCTGAATAGGGGTTGTAGCTATTATGTGGTTTGTGCAGTGATAATGATTTTATTTTTTCAAAATATTCTGTACTATATTCAATAGTTAGTACACTAGCTTATTAAAAGCCTATTCACTCTAGCCTTGAAGAGACCACATTATAATCAGGCGGGAAAACCGACTCTGGCAAACTGTTCCAATCCTTAGCTGTCCTCATTATAAACGAAGAGGCAAATCGTTTAGTCCGGACTGAAGCCACGTTCACCACCTAAGAGTGTGTATGCGCTGTGCGTCTCGACGTCCGATGATAGAAGGGGGATGGTGGAATCACTGGAATTCATGCAATTCCTGCGCACACTCTCCAAAATGCATCCTGTAGAATACCGAGAGGCTGGCTACTTGGCGCCTGTGCTCTAGGCTTTTTGTAGCAGGCTGATTAAGATATTATATAAGTAGACTGACTACATTGTGCGAGTCCAGGCAACTGGTAGATGCAAGTAGCTCATTGTCGTTCATTATGGCATTCTAATTAGGAGGCGTTCAGCAGTGGACGTCTTCAGTCTTCATTTTAATAGAAAGAAAGGTTCTGTCGAAATTTGATTATTAAAACTGTTCCAAATTATTATTTTTACCTAAAAATATGAAATGGACGAACGTAACACCTGACACAGTTTTAGAGTTAATTAAAATTCAAGAAGACTAATAAGACAAAAATATTGCTTTGCAAGAAACAAACAGCAAATAAGCGAGAAGGCGGCGCGGCGAGGCGAGGCGTGCTAATTTGGACGCAAACATTGGTGAAATCAAATAAAAACCGATCGCGCGAAACAACCTTTTTTCCATCTCGTATTCTGCAAATAGGCTCCAACTTACCTATACTAAAAACATTTTGATACTTTTTAGCGAACTGATATGATTAATTTTAGTACTGCAGGCTTAGCACGATGTGCAAATCTTGACAGATAAGTGTGATTGCGACGTCAAGATGAGGTAGTATTTCACACTTTTGTATAGAGAACTCTCAGAGAACTGACGTTTCGGTGTTGAAAACTACGTCATACTCCACACCAATCCATCCAAATCTGTTATATGGTTACAGTGGTTAAATGACAATTAAAGTAGAATAATAAGTAGTTAAGTATTAACTTTTACAAAAATGGTTAGGATAAGGAAGGAGAGGATTGGGTCATCCAATTTTTTAATATACTAAAAGGAAACGTCGCCCTATTGTAGTGCGTAGGTTTTAATTGTAACGTAATACATTATTTTTTTATATAAAAAAAAGGTTATATTTTCCAAATAAGATAAATAAGTAATATATTTAAAGGTATATATTATGTAAGCGAGTGGTAACTAGAAATGCAGAAATGAATGTCATAGTTTTTTCTTTATTTTTTATTAATGATAACATTGAGAATGAATTGAATGTTTTAATCAAATGCCTAGCTTAGCTGTGATTATTAAAGTTTAGTTCACCATATTTAGTTCACATCGTTCATTTAGTGCCACACGTATCTATTTTTTTGTCAAGTCAAACCAAATGTGGAAAAAATATCCTAAAAAAGTATCATAATTATCTAATCGCAGTACACTCTGCCCTCTTTCCCTCTTTTCTGAGGGGTGGCACAAAGAAGCGGTGGAAAATGAAAAAAGGCGACGAAAAAAAATAGATAACTGAATCCCTTCCAGTTGAACCAATCGTTGGAAATTACGTCTGCTTCTATTGGCCTACGGGTTTTTGTTTTTTGTTTTTATATATATATTTTTTATATTATTATTATTATTATTACTGGCACTTATATTATTATCTATATTAAAATGTTTTACACAGATAGCGTAGAATACTTTTAGATGTCGTTTATTTGCAATTAAGTATTTGAACAACCGGACTGAGATGAGACTGCAATCTTCAGCTGATATGTCGGGTTATGCCAAACTCAATAGACGAATCTCGAAATCCGTGCGACACGACTTGCGTTCCTATAATACAGCATGTATTAAGGACGCAATTGAGCGAAACCAAGGCTCTAAAGTGTTCGCAAAGAATTCGTCTATTGGGCGTAGCCAAATGACAAAGCTGAAGATCGATGACGGCAGTGTCATCTCATCGAAACCGGAGATATTGAGAGAGCTTGAGAGATTTTACGGACAGTTATACACCTCAACACGGGATCCCATTGCCAGAACAGCTCAGGACACCAGAGCCAAACTAACCCGACACTACACTGAGGACATCCCAGACATCAGCCTGTACGAGATTAGAATGGCTCTCAAACAGCTTAAGAACAACAAGGCGCCGGGTGAAGACGGAATCACAACAGAACTTCTGAGAGCGGGTGGAAAACCGGTACTTTTAGTCCTCCAGAAGTTATTTAATTCCGTCTTACTCGAGGGTACTACGCCAGAAGCATGGCACAGGAGTGTGGTGGTTCTTTTCTTCAAAAAAGGTGATAACACTTTACTGAAGAATTATAGACCCATCTCACTCCTGAGCCATGTATACAAGCTGTTTTCGAGAGTCATTACGAACCGTCTCGAACGCAGGTTTGATGACTTCCAGCCTCCCGAACAAGCCGGGTTCCGAAAAGGCTTTAGCACCGTAGACCACATACATACGCTCCGCCAGATTATACAGAAGACTGAGGAGTATAATCGGCCATTATGTCTAGCGTTTGTGGACTACGAAAAAGCCTTCGATTCAATCGAGACCTGGGCAGTATTGCAGTCCCTCCAGCGGTGCCACATTGACTATAGGTACATCGAAGTGTTGAAGTGTTTGTACAGCAACGCCACCATGTCGATCCGACTACAGGACGAGAGCACGAAACCAATCCCATTGCAGCGAGGTGTGAGACAGGGAGACGTTATTTCTCCGAAACTGTTCTCAAATGCATTGGAGGACGTTTTCAAGCTCTTGGACTGATACGGATTCGGCATCAACATCAATGGCGAATACATCACTCACCTTCGTTTTGCCGATGATATAGTCATTATGGCAGAGTCGCTGGAGGACCTCAATACGATGCTCAGCGACCTCAGTAGCGTTTCCCAACAGGTGGGTCTTAAAATGAACATGGACAAGACGAAGATCATGTCTAATGTCCATGTTGCACCCGTACCGGTAGTTGTTGGGAACGATACACTCGAAGTTGTTGACCACTACGCATACCTAGGACAAACTATCCAGTTAGGTCGGTCCAACTTCGACAAAGAGGTCGCCCGAAGAATCCAACTCGGATGGGCAGCGTTCGGCAAACTACGCGATATCTTCTCGTCCGAAATACCGCAGTGCCTGAAGACGAAGGTTTTTAACCAGTGTGTGTTGCCAGTGATGACATATGGTACTGAGACGTGGTCTCTAACGGCTGGCCTTTTAGAGAAGTTCAGAGTCACACAACGAGCCATGGAGAGAGCTATGCTCGGAGTTTCTTTGCGCGACAGAATCCGAAATGTGGAGATTCGCCGAAGAACCAAGGTCACCGACATAGCTCTCAGAATCTGCAAGTTGAAGTGGCAATGGGCAGGCCACATCGCTCGAAGAACCGATAACCGTTGGGGAAGAAAGGTTCTCGAGTGGCGACCACGAACCGGAAGACGCAGCGTAGGCAGGCCTCCCACTAGGTGGACAGACGACATTGTGCGCGTCGCAGGTAACCGGTGGATGCAAATAGCCAATTGTCGTTCATTGTGGCGTTCTAAGGGGGAGGCCTATGTTCAGCAGTGAACGTCTTCCGGCTGATGATGATGATGATGATGATGATTTGAACAACTTTTTTTTAATTAAGATAAGATAAGATAAAAGTATTTATTTCAGCGAAAGATAGTTTAACAATAATTAAAATTGAATTGAATTGTTGTTGTTTTTTTTAATTGTTTAATTAGAATTGAATTTATTATTAGGATATATATTAATATTTTTTATTATTAATATTAAACAGTAATTAAATTTATAGAAATATCGACATTAATCCTACTTACAAAAATAATATACCTTTATTTAATAAGTTAAAAAATGACCACATTTTTTGTCCATAATTATTGGATAATTGAAACCACTGTGCACATGTGCATATTTCTTAAGATAATATTGCATGAGCTACCATTGTGACTGAGATGCCAGTCACGCACATATGCGCAAATGTGCAAATTCACCAGTATAAGTATTCATTTGCATATTCCATGCACACTTTTGTAAAGAGTTTTCAATAGCAATTCACTGAGATGTTTCACAATATACGCATATATATTGTACTATATGTGCAATTGACCGCGATAATATACAAATTCTTATTCGTTAATAATCATCATCATCATCAGCGGCTGACAGACGTCCACTGCTGAACAAAGGCCTCCTCCATAGAAGAGAGGGGTTGCCATAATCCCCACGTTTGGCGGGTGTCTTGGGGATCGCAGTATAGATGGTAGGTAGTCCAATAGAAAGACGCTGCTGCCCGTCTTCTTGTTTTCCCTTAGTCGCCTCTAACGGACACCCAACGGGAGGAGATGGCGGGATAGAATTACTTCTTAACCGGATACCCCACGGGTCATAAATAGTTGATATCTAATAAAAGCAGTGTTCTATGTCGCATATTAATTAATCTTTCGTATATAAAGGACTTTACGTGTTGAATTTGCCCCTTTTAAAAGCTCCGGCGTTTTAGCGCAAATAACAAAAAAACAAAAATAAATAATATCAAATGGGACAATTCACAGACGTTCATCTAATTCAAAACTAGGTAAAACCTGTACTATGGTAACGAGACCGCTGATACAGTTAATTTTTGTAAATAGTTATTGTGAATAGTTAAATATCAGAGAAGCGCTTGTAAATGTTATAACTACTATAACGATCAGTTGGTTAAGCAAGGCCAGGCAAGGTCAGCCCTTAGATAGGTGACCGTGGAGTGACCTTAGGAGGCGACTAAGGGAAAACAAGAAGACGGGCAGCAGCGTCTTTCTATTAGACTAGAGACTTTATTACTAGGTGGTAGGTTCCTTGTGCAAGGAACCGTCCAGGTAGGTACCACCGCAGTGTCAGATATTCTGCCGCCAAGCAGCAGTGTGTAAGCATTGCTGTGTTCCGGCGTGAAGGGCACTGTAGCTGGTGAAATTACAGGACACAAAGACTTAACATCTAATGTCTTAAGGGTCGGCAACGCGCTAGTGATTCTTCTGGTGTTGCTAGCGTCTATAGGCTACGGTGGCTGCTTACCATCAGGCGGGCCGTTCGCTTGCTTGCCACTTAAGTAGTATAAAAAAAAAAAAAAAAAAAAAAAAAAAAAAAAATTTGACTAACAAATCCTTGCGGCTACGCCCGCTATAATTTTTTTCCAACTCTATTTAACCTCTTTAGGAGTGGAATTTAAAAAACCCCTTCTTAGTGGATGCTTACATCATAAGAAGAACCTACTGCTTAAATTTCAGCTTTCTAGGTCCAGCGGTTTGGCCTATGCGTTGATGAATCAGTCAGTCAGTCAGTAAGTCAAGAGAAATAATTTTATATGCATAGATTACCTACCACCTATACTGCGATCCCCAAGCCGCCTGCCAAGCGTGGGGATTATGGCAACCCCTCCCTTTTAGGGGGAGGCCTTTGTACCGTAGTGGACGTCATTCGGCTACTGCTGACGATGATGATGATTTATCTATACTTATAATAAAACTGTAACAGGTCCAATTCTGTACATTGAAGATATTTTGAAAATTATATTTGGAGGGCATTCTATAACCGATACTGAGGCCGAAAATGTATTTTTTTTAATTTTTGTCTGTCTGTCTGTCTGTATCACGGCTGAGCATCACGCCGCAACTACTGAATGGATTCAAATGAAACTTGGCATGATTTGAGATCTTACTACGAGGTAGGACATAGGATACTTTTTGTCCCGTAATCTAGCACGGTTCTTTTGGGAGAGGGGATTAAAGTCAAAACGGGTACTTGGTTATACGCTTGGTCCGATTTTATCAATTTTTCTATAAAATATAATAAATATTAGTAAGGGAACACTCATAAAGAGTTGTTATCAAGGTTTTGTAATCGATCGGGTTAAGCAACGTTAGGTAAGGTCACTAAATAGATGGGTGACCGTTTAACGCCATTTGAACTAAACGGGTCCGTGCTTCGGAGAACAAGTAAAAAGTGGGTCCCAGTTTTTAACCGATTATAAAAAAGGAGGTTATGTATTCGATGCGAATGTCTGTTAATAAAAGTTTAGTTAACTTAAAAATAGCGCATGCGGAGCTGCGTGGGTCAGCTAGTTACTATAAATATAAATAATATTGCATACAGCTTGGTATACTTACATAATACACATAGATTAATATACATTTACCATATACTTAAAGCTACCCTGCCATAGTCTATCCCCAATGGGCGAAGGGTTTCTTCGCCCGGACAAATTTTTCCATTAAAAATTTTTCGTAAATGATAAGATGGATTACGTGCTTGGATTACGCATATTCCCCGAGGTCCCAGGTTCATTATCCCCTTCACTTTTGATTTGTGGTGTACCGAGGAGGAAGATTTTTACGCAATTTTAATGGAAGTAAAAAATAATTTACGAATAGGTATATAAAGACATCTATTTACTGCTAGCGTCAATACTTAGGGGGCGAAGAAACACAGTTTTGACTTCAAAAGGTACGTGTTCTTACATATATTCGAATATAACATCTCATAGGTGAGTAGAAAGATGAGAGAAACCGGGTTAGATCATAAGCGTTAATTCAAATGGCAGTCAATATACTCTAACACGTATTATTAATAATAACCTGGGACAATCCATGGTCATCTAATCCTAGTTTAGGAGCCTGTACTATCGTAACCAGACAACTGAGAGTAGAACCCTCAACCTCTATTGTGTAGCGATCAGGGTGTCTATCCAACAGACCCGTATAGGTAAAGGCTTGGCCATCATAGACTTTTGCGTAAAATTCTACACATTTTGCAGTTTTGCCATGAATATATGGGGTGCCGGGTTAGAATAGGCATGATGACTGCAACACAATATCAATAAATTTGTGGTTTTAAATATTAAAACAGATTGCACTGATTTCAAAAATGCATCTCATTTTCATAATAATAGAGAGATTTTCGTGATATTTAAGCAAATAAATTACTCAAATACAGCTAATCGCCATTTTGTAATAAACGCTGATCAGAGTGAATGACGTCAATCCTGTGTAAATAAACAACTGTCAAACTGTCATCTCAACTTTTTTCTTTCATACAATGATTCACTTTTATACCTAGACAGATGTTTATTTACACCGCAGTGACGTCACAATATTTCGCCATGCACAGGCCATCGTTTTGGAACGAAATTCAAAGTCTCTTTTAAAAATTTAAAATATTGCTATTAATTGTAAATTTAATACAAAAATATGATTATTTTCGGCAATAGTAGACCCGTAAGTACATTATAGAGTATTTTTTCAATATTAGGCATCATGCCTATTGCATCCCCCCATCTCCTCTCGTTGGGTGTCGTAAGAGGCGACTAAGCGAGAACAGGAAGACGGGCAGCAGCGTCTTTCTTTTGGATTTATCTTCCACCTATACTGCGATCCCCAAGCCGCCTGCCAAGCGTGGGGATTATGGCAACCCCTCCCTTCTAAGGGGGAGGCCTTTGTTCAGCAGTGAACGTCTTTTGGCTGCTAATGACGATAATGAATATGACCGATACTGTTACGATTGACGGATAATCTATCTACATTGATTGATTTTTGAATGATACTGACTGTTAAAATAAAGTAATATCCTAATCAAATCAAATGAAATTTAATTCAAATTACGGACCGCACGGTATGTACGGGATGATTCGGAATTATCATTTTATTCCCACCAATATCGCATTAGTTTAAAGGAATTGCATTTAGGGCGCAACGTGCCGCCGCAGCCATGCGGTTTTGCCGTTGAGATTATTTTAGCCGCGGTATTTCTACCTTCATTTTAATATTTACTAAAATACTAGGTACTCATAATATTAATATTGCATTCAAGAAATGATTATATTAACATGTGAAGCAAAACCTTTGTACTTCTTTTTAAGAAAATAACGCGGACGGCGGAGTACGAAATTTGGCGCAGTTAAATTTTATATGGAGAAAGATTGCAGAACGATAACATTTTTACAAACAATATGAATTTGAAATAAATGAAATAAATAAATAAAAGCATACCGTCGTTGTCAAACCAAAATCTGCTATGTGCACTTTTTGACCTTTTCGTATATTTCACAGCTCTATATACCGTATAAAAAACCTGTTATATGTCTATGAGCACTGTACGGCGATCTACCACCACTTTTTAAATCAAATCAAAATTGTTTATTTTCAATCATTTTTGACAATGTTCTTAAAACAGTACAAGGTTTAGCCTCCTATTGAGCATAAAGATATTTGTATCAGGAACTCCTCTCTTCCATAGCCAGCGACACTTTAAATTGAAATAAACGTGCATTTACACAATTTTACTTAGTTTATATGTTATATGGATTAAGTAATATTTATATATGTAAAAAATTTGAAAATCTGCTATGTGATATACTATTTGACAACTATCAATTCATATAAAATTTTATACGAAAATGTTATTACTCGGTAATTCAAAATAAGATTTGCACATAGCAGATTTTGGTTTTACAACAACGATACACACTACCGAGCTATTTATTAAATACACACTATCATTAGAATTCCGACCACTGTGGTCGAACTAGTAATAATAAATACACAGAAAAGTGCGAAACGAAATAATTCGTTATAGAACCAAAGTTGCCGGCGTAGCTCAACAGATTAGCAATCTGAAGTGGCAGTGGGCTGGTCGTATATGCCGCAGAATCAATAATGCTTGGAGTAGATACTAGTAAACGGAAGACTTAGCGTAGAACGCCCTGTGACTAGGTGGACGATATACGCAAAGCATTTGGCAGTGACTGGATAAGGAGAGCCGAAGATCGGGCTCAATGGCATGCTTTAGGATAGAAGGCCAATATCCAGACGCTGTCAATAAAGAATTATATCAATTCATGCATTGTCAGAATAACTAACTAACACACTCTCAGTTTGCAAAGTGATCAATATGTCGTCACATATGTAGATTATAATATAAAATATATACTAAAGGATGTGATAATGTAGTAGTGTAGCAGTGAAAGTTAAATTTTTCATTTTCTTTTCGCCTCCATGAAATCCCTAAAGTTTACCGCCCCAGGGTACCATAACTAAGTCTAGTCTCCGTAATCATAGATGTTATAGTATCAGAAAAGCCGTTAAAACAAAAGAATACATAATAAAACCCGTAAAATTGAACGTCAAAGTGTGGTTATCATGATATACCAAAAGTACTCTGATCATTGTGAAAAAAACTTGTCCCTAAAACTAATTTTTGGTGTCAATTTTGGCCGTTCCCCGCGTCATTCGGCTCAATTGACTCCGCAGTCATTACAGGAGCACCGTGGCGAGATGATTCTATTGATTTCCACTATCCTCCCCTCCCACCACGCCGCGGACCTACCCCCTCGTCCACGAACACACGAGATCACCCCCCATACATAATATATAAGTATACTTGCCAATTATACCGTACAGGGTGAGTCAGGGTGTGAAACCACCACATGAGGTAAATGACCTATGAAAATGCCTTTTCAGCTCATGACGATATGTAATTAAGTATAATGATTTTCGTTTAAAATGCAAATCAAATTTTGTAGTCTCTATGTTAAAGGAGATTATTATAAAATGATTTCCTCCAAATGTCTACAGCGGACTTAAAATCAAATTGGACGTAGGATAGATAGATCGACTTCATGTCGAAATAAAACAATATTATAACACAAGACACGGAATTCTTAAAAAAGGTACAAAAGAAAAATTCCGCAAATTATTTTCTTTAAAGTTAACAAGTTCGTTCTTTGTTCTTTCAGGAAATTTTTCACCGTTAACTTTCAGTTTAATATCGAGTCTGCTAGCGACCGGACGAAAGCCAGAGACAAACTTTTAATTTCACCTGCCATTTATAAAAAAATAAAGCCGTTTCAGGAAGCCAAGTCTCAAGTATGCATTTCGTAGCCTTCTTTCCATTATAACATAATGAGAAGTCTTACTTCCTGCCAGAAGAGGGTTGGAATTCTGTTGGAAGGAACAACTGTGTAGTGGTTCCTAAGATTAAGATAAGAAAGACCAATCAACTAATTGTCTGTCAAGTAAGGTGATCCATGCGTCGGGCATGTAAATAATCAATCCTACGTCTGAACTCTCCCCAATCGAGTCAGTCGAATTAGGTATTGAGAGTAAAGAAAGAGCAACCTCCATTATTCTCCTCCCGTTAGGTGTCCGAAAGATGCGACTAAGGGAAAACAAGAAGACGGGCAGCAGCGTCTTTCTATTGGATTACCTACCACCTATACTGCGATCCCCAAGACGCCTGCCAAGCGTGGGGATTATGGCAGCCCCTCCCTTCTAAGGGGGAGGTCTTTGTTTAACAGTGGACGCCTTTCCACTGCTGATGATGATGATGATAAGTTATCTGGTTGTCAAAGGCTTTGTCTATTTTGTCTCTGTCGGTTTTGGATTACACAACCCTGTGTAAATAATTTCACTAAAAAGTATCAAAGTATGTACACCATCAGCTACATAATAGTTCAGTTACTTCTTTTTTAAAGTTTTGGTTGTCTGTAAGAAATCGCTATTAGCGATAAGACCACCGTTTGTAATTAATTTCAGTTATTTTCTAAGTTTCTTATATGTTTTACTTTGGTGTGCAAATAAAGAGTATTCTATTCTATTCTATCCTCAGAGAAAGTACCAAAGGAGTTAGTATCGCGTCGATTCCCCGAACAAATTTTTCGTGGCACTTTTGCGGGGTGCGGGAGGCGAAGTAAAACACATTCAAAAATACACGCACACAAATAAAGAATGACCTGACCATATGACCAAAAATTTGGCAGAGGGGGTTAGCGCATCATGCTCTCTCCAGTGGTATCTCCTCTAAGATTCTATCATAAAATAACGACTAGCACTAGGTTGGCAAGCAAATACTTGTTGCTTTGTCAGCTGAATTTCTATAATTTCTTACGAAATCCTCGCCATACATACACAAAACAAACGCGAAAGTCCCAAAGTTGTTAAAACAAAAGTAGGCACGTTTTTGTTAACAAGTCGCCCCCACTCGCGTCCCTAATGTTTTTTGTTGCTATTGTCATGTTAAATCTTGGAAATAAGTCTACGGGGATATTGATTTGGTTTTTATTTACGGCCTATAATCAAAAAGTGATGTTAAGCAATGGTCCAGGTCAGCAAAAACGGCCTCTTTCCTTCGACTTTTTCTTTCATAGCCTATTGTAGCGATATCCATCATCATCACCAGCGAAAGACGTCCACAGCTGAACAAAGGCCTCCCCCTTAGAAAGCCAATCTCCACGCTTGGCAGGCGGCTTGGGGATCGCGGTATACATGATAGTTCATCCAATAGAAAGACGCTGTTGCCCGTTTTCTTGGTTTTCCCTTAGTCGTCTCTAACGGAGAAGCAACGGGAGGAGATGGGAGGGTGCTATTCTTACCCGGACACACCACGGGGAAGACACAGCAAAGATATTATATCTGTAAGTATACAGGGTTACATGAAAAGTCGTGCTAGATCCGTTGAGGGCGTGGAGTACCCATCATTTCTGACTTATTTCACTATGAAACACCCCACCCTAAAGTTAACCAAAATAAAAAAAAGTAAATAAATAAATAAACTTAAACTTAACTTAAACAAAATAAAATTTAATAGCCTAAAAATCGGCAATTTTCAATATAAAAATTAAAGTCGAAAATCTCGAAAAGGGTTAAGTTTAGGGTGGGGTGTTTCATAGTGAAATAAGTCAGAAATGATGGGTACTCCACGCCCTTAACGGATCTAGCACGACTTTTCCAGTAACCCTATATATAAAAATAATTATGGTTTTCTTTTGGACTAATCCCATCACTCACTCCAACTATACCATTACTCCTGTAAGCCAGGATCTATAATTAGCGGTCACTGTAGACATCGACGTTTGACCCTCGGTGAGTCCCAGGGAACGCTAAATTATCTTAGAACCCGCAACAAATTTAGGTAGATAGGAGGAGTTACAAATACCTAAATTCCACTTAGTTTTTTATTTGTAGACTATAATATTTAGTATGGTCATAAAATGTAAAATGGCGCCCAGTAACGCTTTAAAAGCAATTACCGATCAATAAAACTGTAATGATAGGACATTTTTCCATCAAACGAACGGGCATGCATCAATTTTGTATTTATTAATTACCTGTACTTCCCATAATTAAAGATCGGACTAGAAACGTTATGTCCGTAATAATAGGTTACATTCCTAGGTAAGGTGCTGTTTTATACTGAACATTTTATATTTTTCATGTAGGTAGGGACGGTCACAGCCAACGATTTGGGGGGGGGGGGTCATAGTTGACGGGCCC
This sequence comes from Furcula furcula, assembly GCA_911728495.1. Taxonomy (NCBI): domain Eukaryota; kingdom Metazoa; phylum Arthropoda; class Insecta; order Lepidoptera; family Notodontidae; genus Furcula; species Furcula furcula. Next base: position 11,902,064 of record OU452267.1, on the reverse strand, counting down.
GTTGGTCTAGTGCCTTGGCTGCTAGCCAATAGGTTGTGGGTTCGATTCCCAACTTGCGTCTGAGTGATTCATTTTATCATAGATAATGAAATTACGATAGTTATAGTAAACAAAATACATTAAAACAATTATTACACGCATCGATGAATTACTAATTAATCAAGAATAGAATTCTTTACAAACGTCTACACAATTTTTTAATGTTATAAAATCTGTAAGTGTTGATACTAAGGACCCCAATTTATGTTCCGATGACGCAATTGACGCACCAAACAATACATAACAAATGATAACCAATAAATCAATGATAAATATTATAAAAACCACGACGGTCCACTAATTGCCTCGCTAAACGCACGCACAAAAACAGTTTCATCAAATTACAATGCGCATACGAAGGAACTGCGGCCATCGTTCATTGGCCGACGGCACCGTGGAAAAACACGTGAATTTTTTTATCTCTATGCCACGTAGAACGTACTTGGCATGCGGTCCGCGGCTCCGATTGGCCGGCGCAAAGCCGCGCGAACGGTCATTGGAGCAATTTTTTTCCCGCTTTTCACGTATACGGTGAGTCTACTTTTTTTTCTGTTCGTCTTAGAAAACCGCCGGCCAATAGACAAGAACGTATTTTAATTATAAACGTTGCTCTATTTTCACGCTGGCCGGCTATAAAGCGCTTTGAATGGATTTCGTATTTTAATTTTGAACGTAGAATAACATTTTGTTTTGATGTTTTATAAATTCTGTGTTCTATTTACTTATTATGTTTATTTTTGGAACGTAAATTACTAGTTTTATTTAAATAATATTTAGATATTTTAATTTTATGTGTGTTTTGTTGCTAAGTGTGACTGAAAAGAATTTATGGTAAGTAAGTATGTGTCTTTCGAATTCATTTTGATGTGAAGCAGTATTGATTTATCTCTGTATTCACAACACATTTTTTACAAGGACATTGTAAGTAGGTGCCTAATTATCAAAAGCTTAAAGGCACTGAGGTGTCCCTGGTGCAGATCCCACTGGAGAGTCCAAGTCCACTCTCATGTGCCGATGAGACAGCCGCGGGGGTTTTAGTAGGTAAGAATTCCACATACCCCGGTTGACTCCCACCTTTATCACTATTTAAACGTGTTTTTTACCACTAACCTGTATGCAATCTCGTATGCTGCTGCACATGGCTGAGCTGCTTGAACCGGCGGTCGCAGTACGAGCACTTGTACGGCTTCTCGCCGGTGTGGACCCTGATATGCTGGACGAGCTGGTGGTTCGAGCTGAATGACTTCAGGCACTGCTGGCATTGGTGCGGCTTCACCTCGCCCCCGAGGCCTCGCTGCAACTCTCGCGCGTGCATCTGCATTGCGTTCTTGTGCATAAATATCTGTAAACAATGTTTATTTTATTTGATTGGTCTCTTGTGCATGAAACCGTCCAGGATAGTACTAGCAGCAAAAGAGTAACAATTAGAACCAGATAGAAAGCTCCCTACAATTGCCGTCGAGTTTTTGTAGACGCTACCGGTTGACAAAACCGGTGTACTTCGGATCGGCTAGTTGGCCTATTCTGAGTTGTTGAATTTTCGGACGTTGTTAGGTTGCTTTTTCACTGGTTCTAGCAGTTATTTATTAGGTGGTAGGTTACAAAAAACCGTCCAAGCAGGTACCACCGCAGTGTCAGATATACTACCACCAAGCAGCAGTGTGTAAACATTATTGTGTTTGGGTGTGAACGGCACTTTAGCTGGTGAAATTACTGGACAAAAGAGACTTAGTATATTATGTATTTAGGGTCGGCAACCACGCTAGTGATTTTTCTGGTGTTGCTAGCGTCTATAGGCTGTAGAGTCTGCTACCATAAGGCGAGCCGCATGCTTGGTGGTATAAAAGAAACTGCAAACTACCAATATTGAGTGGTTGAATTTTCGGACGTGGTTAGGTTGCTTTTTCTCTGGTTGTAACAGTTACTCATGTGACCGTAGTGTAAGATATTCTGCCAGTAAACAGCAGTGTAATATGGTGTTGTTCTGATGTGAGGGACACTGTAGCTGGTGAAAGTACAGGGCTCTAGGTACTTTTATGTCTCAGGTTATACGTGGCAGTGCAATGTAACTGTGTATGGGCAGGCGTAACGCTTACCATCAGGCAAACCTCGTACACGTGTTGTTATTAAGTTTCGTTACCTTTTTAAGGATAATAAAAATGTATGAATTTAATAAACATTAGAACTAGAATAATAGGCATTTTCCATATGAATTAATAAAGTGTTTGAAAATTATATTGCAATCTATCTACTTACTACTACTATCTTATGTTTTTACTAAATATCGACAACTTTATTACTATTCTATGAATTTTTAACATTCAAAATAAGCTATTTGATTTAATATATTTCGGATTCGGTTTTTTTATAAATTTAAATGAAGAACAGTATTTTTAAGGGACTACGAATAATTCCTTTTCCTATTTCAAAATTACTTGTTGTATTTTTATTTTGTTGGAAATTGGCTAGCTAACTAATTTCATAGATTTATAGTTACTATTAAAAAAATGACACGAAACACGAGACATTATAAAAACGGCGAAATTGATTTTATCATTTCGACATTTAATATAGCAAAATTTCCCTCAAGTGCAACGTTTCCGTGAAAGCACATACCTAAAGTGTTATAAATCGATATAAACCACACTAAACCCCATACATTGTATACCCGGTGTTAGGTTTCTCACTAGCCGTCAAATAACTTGCGTGGTACGAAAGAAATTACCTTGCACGATACTAAGATAACGCGAAATTATACGCTTTAAAATTATTTATTGCCCTACTAGTGTATATGTTTGTACTAATGTGAATTTTTGAGCTTTTTTTTTTTAAAAAAGTACATTTTGCAGATAATTTGAAATAGGAATTCACGCGTGGATACTTTGTATCAATGTATAGATGAATAGATTTATATAATAATATAATAATAATTGCAAAGATATAGATAAAGAAAAAAAATAAGATGAAAACGACTCGCCCAGTGAGCTTCTTGCCAGATCTGCTTAGTGCATGCAGTGGATACTCAGTAGTTTAAAAAATTAAGGGCTTCCGTATGGCCTACAGCCTACGCTTAGATATTTTTAGTTTAAGTTTTACAAGGAGGCGATGTGCTTATAGTTGATCGGCTGAAGGAAGACCAGTTCATCATCTGCCGGAAGACGTCCACTGCTGAAAAGGGTTTGTATCGGTGCGCCAAGCTTGGCAGGCGTCTTGGATCTAGATGATTAAATAGAAAGAAGCTGCTGCCTGTCTTCTTGTTTTCTGTAATCGTCTCTTAGAAGACCCAGCGGAAAGAAATGGATGGGCGCTACTCTTACCCAATTTCCCCACGGGTAAAGTAAAACTGGTAAAAAAGTTAAATAAAGCTGGTTGTCGTGTATTGGCTAATCTTTAAATCTTGACTATAATGTATAGTAGATATATTGTATATAGGTATATGTTTATTGTAGCTCTGTCTGTATATTTATTGAAAACCCTTCGTTTGTGCGATTGCAAAGAAACGACTTGGGACACGCAACTGTACAATCGCGGCCGATACAAATGGCACATGCGAAATAGGTATACTTTTTTTTGCATTTAATCCTTGCTCTCAGAATGCGACGAGATGTAAAAAAATTTTGGACAAAATAATGTTGTTTAAAGAAATTGTTTGTTTGTTGTTTTGTTAATGGCCAGTTTTATGTCAGAGTTGTGACTGACTTAAGTTAACGGCTGCTTTCTGGATGATGAAAATGAAAACATATTTATTTTCCACCACAAACATAATTATCAAGAAACTAACTTATACTTAACTAAAAAAAATAAAGTAGTTTATGTGAGTTTGGGGTGGACTGGAGCCTAAACTAGGGAAACCCTGTATTTCAGGTCTCTAGGATTCTCACCCGCGGTGTGTATGGATGTGTGTGTTGGTGTATGTATGCGTGTGTGTATTGGTGTGTTTATGCTGGTAGAGGTACTCAACTTATGATTGTAATGAGAGATTCGGTTTCCAAATAAATAAGATGATAACTGGGAACGACTTGTTACACATGGAAACCCTCAGTTCAAATTTCACTAAACGTCATCCATTTGTAGACTGACCTGCTGACGTTGCTTACCAACTCGTTTGCCGAACACCAATTACAACAAGCTACAAGGGCAGTTCCGCATAGTACTTTATAAAACGTATAATTTATGATGAACTAAATTATATATTAGAGAGAGAAAAAATATGTAGAATAAAACATACCTCTTGTAAAAAAATTGGATTTTGAAAGCTCCACATTTTTAAAGCACTAAATTTTAATATTTTAGCATATAAGTACACTCGTTAAATTACACTCGCGGAACGTGCGCAAATGATACTGCACTTCGATATTTTGTTCAGAAATATTTTATTTTAATAAAACCACAGCGGAAGGAAAAATATTACAAAAATCAATTAAGCGTGTTTGCTGAAAAATGTGTTTATCTTATTATTTGTTCACGAGTACCTATAATGTTTATAGAGGAAAAAAACCACACGTTACATCATACCAAAGTCTATATTTATATTAAACTACTTACAAATAAATAATTAAAAAGGTTTTATTATTATTATAACCAAGGGCAGAAGAAAAATGTACTTAGTCGTATTTATCAAAAGTTAATGATGTAGAGTTCTAAACCCGACTTATGATTTTTTCAAATTGATATACTTACTTAATTTAAAATAAAAAAACGACACCAGCTTATCGTGAATAAAGTACTTCTACTTAATGTTCCTTTATTGTGGCCGTGGGTTTGTTACCTGTTTACTTAAAACTAAATCTCAGTAAATCATGTGATTGGATTGGATTGTTTAAAAAATAGATTATTGTAAATCATTCGTTGCGAATAGTGGTTTGAGTAATTAGTACTAATAATACTCTGTGGGCTTACTCTATAAGCACGCAAAATTGTGATAGTAATATTTGTTTAGATAAAACAAGATATCATGTTCATAATCAGCAGTTGAAAGACATGCATTACCTCCCGCTTAAAACGGAGGGGTTGCCATAATCTCCACGCTTGGCTGGCATCTTGGGGATCGCAGTATAGGTGGATAATCTAATAGAAAGACGCTGCTGCCCGTCCTCTTGTTTTCCCTTTGTCGCCACTTACGGACACCAAACGGGAAGAGATGGAAGGGTCTATTCTTACCCCATGGGTTATAATAAAAAATAACATTATCAAATTCATTTAACATCAAAAAATCGTACAGCACCTTGGCTTAGAAGGCGAATTTAACCAACTAGACATATTGCTTCTAGAATGCACGTACAGAAAAACGCATTGTCCTTGGAACCAGCGGATCATAGCAATCGCACTTGCTAGCCAGACCACCAACTTTTGGGTTTGCTGGAAGAGAACTCACATGTTGAGTTAAGCTCGCCCTTTATGTTACTTTTTTCTTTATATGTTAATATTTCTATTGTCTTTCTTCTTTTTTTGTGTACATAATAAAGAATAATAACTTACTTGCTTTATATTTGAAAATGTTAAAATCCATATTGGGTCATTATTATCGGCTTGCACTGTAGCCCTTTCACGCGTGTTAGAAAGTGGCACCGATGCGATCACGCAACGAAGAAATTGCAAAGAATTTATGCCTCCGATACGATATGACGGGGTCTAAGGTTCTATTCCCGGAAGTGAACGGTATAAATATTGTTTTTATCTATATAGCTTTGTTAATGTGATAAATGGTAGATCATCTATACCTATAATAAAACTGTAACAGGTCCAATTCTGTACATTGAAGATATTTTGAAAATTATTTTTGGATTCTATAACCGATACTGAGGCCGAAAATGTATTTTTTTAAATTTTTGTCTGTCTGTCTGTCTGTCTGTCTGTCTGTCTGTCTGTATCACGGCTGAGCATCACGTATAAACTACTGAATGGATTCAAATGAAACTTGGCATGATTTGAGATCTTACTACGAGGTAGGACATAGGATACTTTTTATCCCGTAATCTAGCACGGTTCTTTTGGGAGAGGGGATTAAAGTCAAAATGGGTACTTGGTTATACGCTTGGTCAGATTGTATCAATTTTTCTTTATAATATAATAAACATTAGTAAGGGAACACTCATAGAGAGTTGTTATCAAGGTTTTGTAATCGATCCGGTTAAGCAACGTTAGGTAAGGTCATTAAATAGATGGGTGACCGTTTAACGCCATTTGAACTAAACGGGTCCGTGCTTCGGAGAGCAAGTAAAAAGTGGGTCCCAGTTCTTAACCGACTATAAAAAACGGAGGTTATGTATTCGATGCGAATGTCTGTTATTAAAAGTTTAGTTAACGTAAAAATAGCGCAGGCGGAGCTGCGTGGGTCAGCTAGTAATAGAATATGTGGAATCGAAATGCAAGACACAGGTTCATTAATAGTGGTGTTAATTTTGCTGTCATATGGTTAGAAGCCCCTTCCCGTTGGGTGTCCGGGTAAGAATAGCACCCACTCGTCTCCTCCCGTTGGGTGTCCGTAATAGGCGACTAACTTAGAGGAGATACCACTGGAGATAGCATGATGCGCTAACCCCTCTGCCAAATTTTGTTCATATGGTCAGGTCATTCTTTATTTGTGTGCGTATCTTTTTGAATGTGTTGCGAGTTTATTACAGTGTGGGTATGCGTGAAATTGTATCTGTGTGTGTTTACTTCGCCTCCCGCACCCCGCAAAAGTGCCACGAAAAATTTGTATGGCGAATCGACGCGATACTAGCTCCATTCTAATTACTCTGAGGCGACTAAGGGAAAACAAGAAGATGAGCAGCAGCGTCTCTCTATTGGATTACCTACCACCTGTACTGCCACTCGCCCCTTCGTTCTTAGGGTGGGCCATTTGTTTAGCAGTGGGCGTTGTTCGGCTACTAGTAATGATGACGAAGATGGTGAGTAGCCAGCCAAATTACCGCGAGGAAAATGATAAAACATATTCACTAACTCCTCTTGGCAACTCCAAAGTCAAAGTCAAAAATATTTATTTCAAATAGGCTTGGTCATGGCAATAGTCATTTATTTAAAAGCTACCACCGGATCACAAAGCGGCCTCAACTGAGATGATCCGGCAGGAAACTCAGCGGGCTTGTCATTTTTTCAATTTTTTTTTTGAACAAACAATAAATTACAAACTTACTAATCGAATTGGTAAGTCCAACATCGACAACATAGACTTTATTATTACGAACGACTTTACAACTGCTAGACTTAATATGACATAGATAAAGACATTTTAGTGGCACTGTAGCATTTAACCTTCAAACGTCACGCCAAGTTCCACTCATGTTCCACTAAACAAAGTTGAGAAAAGCACAGAATTAAATAAGGGTATAAAGCGTTACAGATATCATCATTAGCAGCTGATGGACGTCCACTGCTGAACAAAGGCCTCGCCCTTAGAAGGGAGGGGTTGCCATAATCCCCACGCTTGGCAGGCGGCTTGAAGATTGCAGTATAGGTGGAAGATAAATCGAAAAGAAAGACGCTGCTGCCCGTCTTCCTGTTCTCGCTTAGTCGCCTTTTATGACAGGAGATGGGGGGATGCAATTCTAACCACGCACCCCACGGGAAAGGGGCTACGGGGTTACAGATATATATCTAGTATATTCTGAAAAAAAAAGACTTCTCATGAGCGATCATCAAATTCGCATAATGAAAAACATGAATCTGTCATAATGAAGTGTTCCCGCCGCCGTAACGGACACTCGGACAAGCCCTCGGGGCGTAATTAGCGACATAAAAAATTGAGCGCCTTTCAACGCATAAAAAAAGTCAAATGAAATATGCACGAGTCATTTTGCGCAAATTGGCCCCGCCAAGTGGCGATTAGAGGTCTATTAGAGGACGTGAGTGGCCTTGCTTTTTTAACGAGACTTTTTTAATAGATGATATAAAAAAAACTAACTACATTTAGACCCGGTACAGTTTCCGGGTACGACTAAACTGTAAAACAAAAAAAAAGATATAACAAAAGTCTTGCTGGCATGATCAACATTGATAAGACTTAAAATGTATCTTTTAAATACGAATTAAGTGGCCTCTGCCTACCCCTACGGGAAAGAGGCGTGATTATATGTATATATGTATGTATGAATTTCAACATATGTAAATGTCATAGTTCGTCGAGTACGGTGGCGATTCCAAGGAGGACGGTGGCGGGGTTACGACCCCCAGCCCCGTGAGTAGGTACCGTTACAGATACCCGGGGGGATATATTGTGCTCCCAGTGGTGGGCTCAAAGGTAAGGCACTGAGAAGTACCTGATGCAGTTTTTTTTACTACCAAGGTGGCATATAAGCATGCAGCCCGCCTAAGCTATCACCGCAGCATATAGACGCTAGCAACACCAGAAGAATCACTTTAATAACTTCACCAGCTACAGTGACCTTTATACTGGAACACAGTAATGTTTACACACTGCTGCTTGGCGGGAGAATATCTGTCACTGCGGTGGTACCTACCTGAACGGTTCCTTGCACAAGAAACCTACAACCAAGAATAGATGATATAATATATAATGTAATATATATAATAATATAATATCTTGAGACAATCCACACACGGTCATCTGATCCCCAACTAGGCAGAGCCTGTACTATGGAAACCAGACAACTGATACTAATACTTATATAGGTACATTTTTTTTTGTAAATACATACTTAGATAGATAAATAACACCTAGACATTTGGTGGGAATCGATTCCCACGACCCATCGGTTAGCGGACAGGGTGTCTAACCACTAGACCAACGGGCCCGTCAGATCCCACCAGGGATCCAAACCATACCAGCCTACCTTACCTACCTACTTTTGGTGACCATTGTAGGTCCTGGCTTACAGAAATCCCCAAAAATTACCGTTTTCCACAGAAATAATTATACCAAAATGTTGCGTAACGTAAAAAAATCGGTCACTGTATTAAGGGCACGCGCACGCGCAGGAAAACCGGCACAGTAGGTAGAATACTTTTTTTATAAATACACGATTCAGTAACCTAAAAAAAGAACCAAGTCAAGTTCAGGATGCGTCACTCTCTTACGTAAACAACGGATCGAGGGTTTTGATTCCTTTGTGTATTTTTATCCCTTTCTTCCCCCCCCCCCCCCCTTCCTTTTAAGCGCCGGGCCTTTGTCCAAGAGTGGACATCTTCAGCTGATGATGATGATGTACAACAAACAAGTTATATTATGTCGAAATAATATCTCATAACTCAAAAAGATTTCCCCTGTCACTAAACATATTATAAAACAAAGTCCTTCGCCGCGTCTGTCTGTTTGTCCTGTTCGTGATACTCAAAAACTAGTCAACGGATTTTAATGCGGTTTTCACCCGTAGATAGAGTAATTCACGGTGAAGGATTATATATATAACTAGCTGACCCACGCAGCTCCGCCTGCGCTATTTTTACGTTAGCTAACCTTTTAATAACAGACATTTGCATCGAATACATAACCTCCTTTTTTATAGTCGGTTAAAAACTGGGACCCACTTTTTACTTGCTCTCCGAAGCACGGACCGGTTTAGTTCAAATGGCGTTAAACGGTCACCCATCTATTTAATGACCTTACCTAACGTTGCTTAACCCGATCGATTACAAAACCTTGATAACAACTCTCTATGAGTGTTCCCTTGCTAATATTTATTATATTATAAAGAAAAATTGATAAAATCGGACCAAGCGTATAACCAAGTACCCATTTTGACTTTAATCCCCTCTCCCAAAAGAACCGTGCTAGATTACGGGATAAAAAGTATCCTATGTCCTACCTCGTAGTAAGATCTCAAATCATGCCAAGTTTCATTTGAATCCATTCAGTAGTTTCGGCGTGATGCTCAGCCGTGATACAGACAGACAGACAGACAGACAGACAGACAAAAATTAAAAAAATTACATTTTCGGCCTTAGTATCGGTTATAGAATGCCCTCCAAATATAATTTTCAAAATATCTTCAATGTACAGAATTGGACCTGTTACAGTTTTATTATAAGTATAGATTTGTCAAGGTTTTGTGTAAATTTGTTAAAATATAACGATAATTATTGGAAGTGTCGAAAAAGCCGCAGGCGAAGCTGCGCAGATCAGCTAGTTTATAAAACTTATTTCATATTTCATTGCACCGCGATCCTAGAGCTGTTGATAAGTCATCATATTATCCCAACTATTTGACGAGCCCATTGGTCTAGTGGCAGCTACCCGATGGGTCGTGGATTCGATTCCCACCAAGTGTCTGGGTGTTATTATCTATATATCTCTAGTATGTATTTACAAAAAAAATGTATGTAAGTATTTGTATCCCGGTATCAGTTGTCCGGTGTCCATAGTACAGGCTCTGCCTTGTTTGGGATCGGATGACCGTGTGTGGATTGTCCCAAGATATTGTTATTATTAAGAAAAAAAAAACTATTGATGTAAGTATAATGAGACATACAATGTCGCACTCAAAATCCGCTAACGAGTCATTATATCACCATTAAAATTGATTCAGTACTAATTTAAATCGACAAATAACTAAATAGTTTTCCCCTTCATTAATGAATCCGTTTGACACATGTTAAACCAATTGTTTTATCACCGTCCGTGTTAAAATCAAATACTACCTATTATTATAATAGGTACTAGCAGGTGCGTAGGTAGCAATTAGCAAGTTATCACTTCCCGTGAGGCATGCAATTTGTGAACAAGAGGGTGACGGGAGGAATAATTATGAAAAATACACACAATATGTCATTTTAAATCGCTCATTAAGGGAGCTCACAGTCCGGTAATCTTCTATATTGCTGCGAATAGTGTTGACTGCTTTTTCGAGGTATATACTATCGCGGACACGAACGGTGTACCAGTTTTCAATCAAAATCGTTTGAGCGACTTCACGTGCGCTTACCTCGTCCGCACGTATTTTGGGCCGGCTCGTGCAAGCGATTATCGTCTTAAAGGTGATACACCGCTTGTGACTGCCAGAGTACTTTGTCCGTCTATAAAATTGTTATCCTAACAAACTTAACTAGGTGGTGGGTTCCTTGTCCAAGGAACCGTCCAAGTAGATACCACCGCAGTGTCAGATAGTCTGCCGGCAAGCAGCAGTGTGTAAGCATTCCGGCATGAAGAGCACTGTAGCTGGTGAAATAACCGGACACAAAGACTTAAATCTAATCTCTTAAATGTTGGCGACGCGGTAGTGATTCTTCTGGTGTTGCTAGGCCTCTCCCTTCCTTCGGAGTCGCTGGACGCTCGGGGTGTGGGCCCCTTGAGCGTCCATTAAGTACGGCGGCGACTCCGAGGAGGACGGCGGCGGGGTTGCGACCCCCGTCCCCGTGAGCACCGTGACAGGTGCGACAGCCGCGGGGGTTTTAGTGGGTAAGAATCCCACATACCCCGGTCGAGCCCCACAGCTCCCGGGGATCTTTCGAAGATTTCCCCCGCCTCAAAAAAAAAAAAAAAAAAAAAAAATAAAGGCCTCTCCCTTGGCCGTAAGTCGTCCACTACTGAACAAAGGCCTCCGCCTTAAAAGGGAGGAGTTGCCATAATCCCCACGAGTTGCCTCTTACGGACACCTAACGGGAGGTAATGGGAGGATGCTATTCTTACCCCACGGGCACCCCACGGTACTGCGTTATAAATGTTACATGTGTAATAAGTTTTCGATGAATTTTTTTCTCACTAAGGCCGGTCTATTCGTAAGTAATTAAATAACTTTGGTAGGCACTTAAGTGTCGCTGTGTGGCGTACACAGAAAAAAAAGAAGTCATTATCTTTGTAAGTAAACATCGTGTTTTATTATGATTTTTACTCACTATTTATTTACGACTACTTTCTCATCCAAGGTTGCGATTATTTAAAGAAAGACGACACTGATACCGGTGAGTAATTGTCGCCTTGAATCGATAAATGCTTCTTTTAAAAATTCATAACTCATGCGCCTACAAAATGCGTTCACATATATGTATACTTATATATATCTTTGACCTAGAGCGTCAACTCGAGGTTTAAAAATACTGGTTTAATAATTTATTTGGGTATTTATTTTTATTTGAGGTTTTTATTTAAATTGGTTGTGTATGCTATGATCGGCGTGAAAGATATTTTGATGGGCCTACATTTAACGATTATTATTGTAGTAAGATAGCTGCTACCTAAAAGGTCAAAAGTAATTAATAACAGCAAAATAATTATAAATGTCACTTCGTTAGTTATAGAAACTTTTTTTTTAATTGTATGGTATAAAAGGTATTTAAATTTTGGTTCGAAATTTAAAAGTTGTTGAATTATTTTGTGTCAACTTTAGTGTTCCAAATTCAAAAAGTAATGCGTTAAGTAGGTATAATAACAAATAATATAAGTTAATATAACTGTTATAAGAAAAAATATATTATAATAACTTAAAAAAGCCAGAGTCCCACCTGATGGAAAGCGTCGATTCGATCGATTATGGTAAAGAACACCTTATTAAAGGACTATTCAATCTAGCTTTGAAGAGGGCGACTCGTCATTATATAATCGAATGGGAAAACCGGCGCATTTTTCTTTTAAATTGTTAGGTTTAATTATCTGGTTTAAGCTAAGTTTTCAAGGGAACTTATTTTTAGTTGTACTTATTAATATCTCTCACGGAACTCTAAAAGTATCTTCTTTATCACGACTCACGTGCCCTTGTGTACTGAACGAGTGTGTTTAAGCGTTTATCACATAGCTGTTTGATATAATGATTATTTATTATGAAGATGGCCGCTTACGTAAGGTTTTGCGGTATGTTATCATTATGCTATTAAGTGATTTACATAAAAATCTTAAAGAGATACCGACTCTTTTGACTTATGATACTTTTCAAGGTGGGGCTTAAAACGTCTAGATACGTCTTGACTGATTTTACAAGATTAATAAAAAAAATAACTTTGAACGTACTGAACCCAAAACAAACTACTGGTAATTCGAAAATATTGGTAAGTACTTAAAACTCTTGCTCAAGTAAGTAATGCACATACATTAGATTACTTAAATATACCTACAACACGATTTTGATGTTTAAATCAAATCAAATAAAATCAAATTTATTATTGTTTAGAATTCTGTACATAAGTAATGACTTAATTATAGATACGTGTTTTAGATAAGGTAGGCTAGTTTTAAATAGGTATAGTTAGGGCAGCCTCCTGGTGCAGTCCCCTCTCATGTGCCGATGCGACAGCCGCGGGGGTTTTAGTGGGTAAGAATCCCACATACCCCGATCGAACCCCACAGCTCCCGGGGACCTTTTAAAGGATTCCCCCGCGAAAGAAAAAAATGTCTACTTAGTTCTAAATAAATGTCCAATATATTCCAATGGCATGTGGGCGCCAATTACAAAAAAATATTAAAAAGAATAAATCTAAGCATAGGTATAATATAATATTAATACCATTTTAAATTAAGAATACGATTTTAATTTAAAAAAAAACCGCGAATATAACCTATACATATCGCTCTACCAAGAGTTGTGGAAAAAAAATGGAATAAATTTTCAATTCAAATCGGCTTACATTCAAATCATTTGCCGTTTCTCTCTACACAATGGCGGTAGAGTGAGACGGGTAATAGGCGAGCTAGTTTAGATAGTTGTTAAGATATCGCTATCTCGGCCCGCCGCCCACGTGAATGTCCGAGTCTACCAGACCATTCTGAACTTCCTATATCGTTATAATGTATTGGAAACGAAAACTGTAGTTTGATTCACAACACATATATACATAGTATCTATAATTTTACGGACGGGGTTTTTGGACCCGTGGGGTGTCCGGGTAAGAATAGCACCCCCCCCCCCCCCATCTCCTCCCGCTGGGTGTCCGTAAGAGGCGACTAAGGGAAAACAAGAAGACGGGCAGCAGCGTCTTTCTATTGGATTACCTACCACTTATACTGCGATCTACAAGACACCTGCCAAGCGTGGAGGTTATGGCAACCCCTTTTTTTGGTCTTTTGTTGAGCTGTGGACGAGTTTCGACTGATGATGATGCTATCGTGGTTTATACCACCTCAAGATAGTCTTCTTTCTCCTCCCCATTTCCCATTTCATTTGGGGTCGGATCTCCTCGTACGTTTGCGCCAGGACGATCTGTCCTGGGTTGTCGTGTCATCCACATTGATTTGTTTGAGGTCTTTAGCCACGTTTGACCACCAGTTAGATAAGGGGCGTCCTCTTGTACATTTTGGGTCTGGCAGTCTTAGCGCTACTTTAACTATGTGGTCTTCATCTCATCATCATTACATGTCCATACCATCTGAGACGGCTTTCACCAGCTCAAGATATTAAAAACCAAAAATAAACCGCGATTTAATTCGTAAAATTAGTAACGTAATCAATGTGTAATATTTGCGTAAATATCAGAATGGACCTCAAGATAGTAAAAACCAAAAATAAATTTAATTCGTAAAATTAGTTTCTTTATTAATGTGTAATATTAGCATAAATATCAGAAATCATTATGTAATTGAATTAAAGGAGATGTGACGCTATATGAAATGATATGAGGCTTTATGAGTGTAAGTTGGTTACATAAATTGAGGACTAGAAAGAGTTAAACTGCCTTTCCCTAACACTTTTATGTTAATGAGTTGTTATGTATACATATAAATACATACATACAATTTAAGTCTGTAGTCTTTTCGAAAGTGGTGGTAGACTATGCTTGAATTTGTTATATAACTGCTGGTATATAATGGCATTTTACTGAAGTATGTACTTACAAGCGCGTTAGTTATCTCTCAATAATAAAAATAAAATATAAAGACATTGGTCAAAGTCAGTACGTTACAAAATAATAATGCAATATCCGATCATAAATTGATAGTGTGCATTATGAATTTAATAAATTAAAAACAATATCTACTTATATAAATGTCTATAATTTTGCTAGATCTTCTCAAAAAAATCTACTCAAAAAAAGAAAAAAATGTTTAGCGACTTTGATAATGGAACGAAACATTTCTTGAAAAGATAAAACTGTCCACTTGACATTTTGATTTTTTTAATGGCAACTGCTTACACCTACATTATGCCAATGTCAAGTAAATTCCATAAAGTCATAATATTTTTATTTTAAGTTATAAGTTACACTATTGTACCATAGATACAATCGTAAAATACTCGTCCCATGTGAGCAATTTAATTGAATTAACCAACCAATTATTCTATATAGCGATTTTATAACGTCGATACGTGTTTATCCACCCAACCCCATATAAATACGGTTTATATAATTGAATTTGTTTACTCTCAGGGTAAATATATAACTGTTTATCCTGTAGGTAAAATATTGATAAGTAACAGATTCAAAATGATAAATTTGAAAGAAACGTAAATTAGACATTAAAAATCTGCTATAATTGCAGTCTAAGAGAGTCGCCTGAGATAATATGGGCATGTTGTACAACCAAAAGAGTAAGGAGCAAGGGCACCTATAAAGCGCTGAGTATGGAACAAGGGCCCTACAAAGCGCTGAGTATGGAACAAGGGTCCCTACAAAACGCTGAGTATGGAACAAGGGCCCCTATAAAGTGCTGAATATGGAGCAAGGGTCCCTATAAAACGCTGAGTATGGAACAAGGGCCCCTATAAAGCGCTGAGTATGGAACAAGGGCCCCTTTAAAGCGCTGAGTATGTATGTAGCAATGGCCCCTATAAAACACTGAGTATGGAACAAGGGCCCCTATAAAGCGCTGAGTATGGAATAAGAGGTCCTATAAAGCGCTGAGTATAAAGCGCTGGCTATCATGAAAAATGATATGAGAGCCAACAATATCACAACCAAGGAATTTTGGAGACCGGACAAAGTTGAGGAATTATATTCGCGAGGCAGAACCTGGTAAGAGAGAAGATTAATCAAGCCGGGCAGAAGAAGACAGCTGCTTTACAGTTAGTACGATTTACGATCAAGCTGGCTTTTTAGACAGGCTCAGAGTCACACAACGAACTGTAGAGAGAGAGTTATGCTCGGAGTTCCTTTGCATGACAGGATCCGTAATGAGGAGATTTAGCGTAGAAGCACGGTCACTGACATAGCTATTAGAGTCTGCAAGTTGAAGTGGCAGTGGGCAGGCCACGTTGCTCGAAGAACAGATAACCGATGGGAAAGAAAGGTTCTCGAGTGGCGACCACGAACCGGAAGACGCAGCGTAGGCAGGCCTCCCACTAGGTAATGGTGAATGTGAGCACCAAGCCACTTAGATAGTTTAGCTAAGATGTTTCTTAGATAGACCGCAAACAAAAACTGATCCGAAGCAGCCAAACAGTTTTCGGTAAAATATACCTATAACGTAAGTACCAGACATACACAACACATCTTTTAAACATAGGTCTACCTGTCACATTTGCGTTCAGAGAATAAATATAATGCTTTATACTAATGAATGCAACCTAAGAAATAACGTCATTTTCTTTGAAATAGAGCATCTTGGTGCAATACATTATCGGCAGATAGTAACTTTAAGTAACGAAAGAGAAATGATTCATATTACAATACAATTAAGACATAAAAACCATCAAATACACCATAGTGGTAGGTCCCTTGTTCAAGGAACCGTCTACCAATACAGTGTCAGATATTCTGATACCAAGCAGCAGTGTCTAAACATTGCTGTGTTCGGGTGTAAATGGTAGTGTAGCTAGTGAAATGCCCGGATACAAGAGACCTTAATAACTAATGTCTCAAGGGACGAGCGGCAGTGCAATGAAGCTGTCCATAGGCAGGCGTGTGCCTTCAAATTTAAGCGCGGCTGCAGCGATGCAGACGCTCTGCCATGTGAAACAAAATCGCGCAGCCGCATCGCTGCAGCCGCATCGCTGCAGCCGCTATGCTGCTGTCTCGACAGCGGCGGTAGCGCTGCTGCACGCGTCTTTGATTTATATGAATTTACAAAGCAGCGCTGCAGCCACGCTGAAAATTTAAGGGCACACGCCTGCCTATAGTCAGCTTTATTGCACTGCCGCTCGGCCCTTGAGACATTAGTTATTATGTCTCTTGTGTCCAGTCCTTTCACCAGCTTCAGTACCCTTTACACCGGAACTCAGCAATGTCAATTATATGAATCATTTCTCGTTCATTACTTAAAGTTACTATCTTCCGATAACCTATTGCACCAAGATGCACTATTTAAAAGAAAATGACGTTATTTCTTAGCGCTCGCTGTCTATAGGCTGAATAAAAAAGAGTAATAAAAAAACATTGTAAATGACTTTTTTTCATCACAAAGAACAAAATTTCGTCACTAATTGACATCGCAATTCCTTACCTTCAAGCTTTGCCCGTTGGAGGCGAGGCAGCGCAATAAAAAAAGTAATAAACCCGACGGAACACCGACACTGACCTATGTCAACAAACGGAGCGGTGGCGGCGTGTGTGTACAGTGACGCATGTGTGTGAGTGTAGACTACAGAAATGTGTAGAGTGGGGCATGTTTTATCGTTCATATAATTTTCTATGTCAAAATATT
Source organism: Furcula furcula (assembly GCA_911728495.1). Lineage (NCBI taxonomy): Eukaryota > Metazoa > Arthropoda > Insecta > Lepidoptera > Notodontidae > Furcula > Furcula furcula. The sequence goes on along the minus strand of OU452267.1, from coordinate 11,884,561 downwards.
ATGTAATACATTTTTTAGGGGTATATTTTAAGTAATTCTTAAAAGTAATGGCCGTTATCAATCCTGATAGTAAGTACTGCACCAAATGCAAATGATAATGCACGCTAATATGGTAATCTAAGATATTATTTTGCTGGCAAAAAAAGTGATGAAGTAGTGACTATTTCATCACTTTTTTTTTGCGTCAACATATTGACTGATCCATTCTGAGTCACTGCTGGAACATAACTCGGAGGTTATTTGATTGTTGTACTTGGGTTTCCAGACTACTACAATATTTTCCACAGTGCCTTATCTTTTTTAACATACGGAGATGAATATTATAGCAGTTGCATGCCGCTTTTTGTGATCATCATCATCATCATCATTATCAGTGGCTAAAATACGTCCACTGCTGAACAAAAGGTGCTCTCTATACAATTATCCAGTAGACCTGCCTAATTGTAATAGTTTTTTTGCAGTCAGATAGTTTTTTTTTTTTTTTTTTGGGAATGATAGACGCTGTTAGCCGCAGATGGCCATTGCAGCTTCACCGGACAATAGGAGGCGAGCGCTTGAAGCGCTCTAGCCTTTACGGCAGAAGTAGCGACGAGCACAAGATTAACAATGTCTTGACCGTGGTCAGGTTAGTGGAATCAGTAAGCAGCAAAAAGTACGTAATGAAGAAAGGAAGAATGACGTTTGACGTAAGTTGATATAGATTTTTTTCTTGCAGCCTACTCTAAATCCTCATAAGTCTGCGGATTCGAGTGCTAACAACGAGACAATGACAGGCGCATTCAGATAACCTCATTTCTTTCCGCGATAGCACGCACACTCGCGCGGGACTCTCGTGTGACGACACAGCTACGCACACAAGCGTAATGTATCGGGATGAAAATTTAAATGAAGCAAGAATGCATTTGGAGCCGTTCCATAATTGAAATGTATTTTTTTATTATAATTTTTCGAATTATTTATTTTGAAGACATTAAATTGTGCAAATTAAAATAAAGTGCAAAATATAGGTATTATTATTTTTTATATATAATATTAAACATTGCATTTCTGTTCTATTCTAACATTCACGGTACCTAAGTTCGTTTGAAAATATTGGCGGGAATATGTATAAATTGATTTAAACTAAATCTACCATAGCCCGAGGCTGTTCGACTACAGACATAATAAGACTGGCGAGGTCTTATTTAAAGTTAATTACTAATCATTGTAATCATACGCTGATTGAATATAGACATAAAGCAGTTAAAATAGCATCTGATACATCATTCACATTAGAACAAAGAACAGCTTTAATAATTAGAATATCATATATAACTTCACGCGTATCTTTGCAATCCATAAAACAATTCCCAAGAAAACACATTAAAACTGTTATAAAATTACAAATTACTCATTAATTGTAGTTCTATCAAATCGAGAAGCTTCTCTAAACGTAATAATTATTGAGATAATAAAATCGTAATAAAAGTTATTCTTTTTACGTCGTGTGTGTTACAATGTGTGTGTATGTTGTGTTAGTGTGTGTAATTATGTGTGTGTGAGTGTGTTTAAACGATGATGCAATACCTAATCGTGTTTATCGGAGAAATGACGACGCGTTGCGCATTTTTTATTGTGTTATGTAATGACATTACTTATATGAGTTATTTTTATTATTAGATATTATTATTCCGTAACACTAACAGTGTGAGGTATATGTGTGGTACTTGTTATTGACTGTACTGATAACTTTAAGTAGGGAAATATTTTTTGTTATTGTAAAACAAAATACCTACTGTTTGTACAGTTTTAAAGATCGCGTTTAAGTAAAAATTTTAAATGATAAGATGTAAATATTACATACTTAAGTTGCTTTTTTTAAATAATCTATACATATAAAATTACTTGTCCTGACTGACTGACTGACTGATTCATCAACGCACAAGCCAAACCGCTGGAACTAGAAAGCTGAAATTTGGACGGTAGGTTTTTCTTATGATGCATAAGAAAAACCAATGTAATGGAATTTTCAAAAACCCTTTCTTAGTGGATGCTTACATCATACGAAGAACCTACTGCCCAAATTTCAGCTTTCTAGTTCCAGCGGTTTGGCCTGTGCGTTGATGAATCAGTCAGTCAGTCAGGACAAGTAATTTTATATGTATAGATCAATCTAACAACTAAAACCATCATCATCATCAGCCGGAAGACGTCCACTGCTGAACATAGCCTCCCTTACATTTAAAATAACGTTTGCCAAAATGGGGATGTCATGTAATCTTCTATCTATAACTACGGGGCAAAGGCGTGAAATTATAATGTGTACCATGCTCCATACAAGGGAATTAACAGAGCCACCGAAACATATGTGCAATACATCTGGCTATCTGGACGCTATACTAAGTATATGAGTATTTATGATGTTACAATCAGATCATTTCTCTTATAAAATTTATACGCTATACATAAATAACTATTCAAAAAGTACATAAAAAGTATGATAAAACTCGGCACGATGACAGTGTCAACGTCTTACAGTAAAAACGCAAGGGTAACGCACTTTCAGGGCTGTTTGATAAGAATAACAAAGGGCTATCACTGTGGACTTTTGCGTATCGCAGTGAAGAACTTTTATGCGGCCTTGGAAAGAAAAATATTATCTGTACACCGAGTACTTACAATGAGAGATTACTTTGAATAGTTTTCTTTGCGATAATGTAGCGTCGAAGAGTATTTTTTTAATGTTGTCTTTTGAGTATTTTTTTTTCTTTTTTGTTTTTTAATTATATGTAGAGTTACATTCCCAGTTGAGTATTTATTTTAACCGATGATATTTATTAAAAAAAAATTGAATATTCAAGAAATATGCGTTAATTAATTTTATTAAAAACTAATATAATTTAATTATTTTATGTTAGCATTTATTTTAATGACGTTATTTTTTTATTATTCCAGTTTGTATCAACACAGTTTATTATGATCAGTCAGTATAGCTCTATTGTATCCGCACCTATGAAATTATTATATTTTTTAAAATGTAATTAGCTTTTTCGGGAACATAAGCATATCGGTTACATAGTTTTGTGATGTTACATAAAAATATATAATTGTTACGTTACTTTTCCGAGTGTACAGAATTGTAATTTCAAAAGGGACCAAGTAACGTTCATACAGTATTCATGCGCGTGCGCGGGTCACGATCACGGACAACGAACTTGCATTTTTAAATCGATTATACCACAATGGCGGCGGGAATCGATTCCATTTTTTTATATATTTCCTTTTTCGATTGTATTCGAAATCAAATGAATTGTGTGTTAATACTTTCATTTAATTAAGTTTTTTTATAGTACCTATCTAATTATTTTAAATTGATATTTTATGCAATTATTGTTTTAATTTATTTTTGTTCGGATTTTAAATTTTTATTTAATCAGTGCCTAGTTTTGTAAAAGAGTATGTATATAGTCGGTCTATTGAAAAAACGGTCACCATCACCATAAAACATGTTTCTTTTAAAATAACCAGCGATAAACCATCGAAAGAGGAAGATAACGTAATAAAAGCGCCATATACGTGTATGGGCGTCCACGTGTTGGGCCATAATAAAAATAAATGGCCGCTCTGCAAAACGAGAGAGTTCGCTCACCTCCCTAACCTAAGACAAGAGTTTGCGCGTACGCATCACGCACACACGCGCGTTTGTAGGTCGCTACAAGTACGCGCGCATGGCGTACGCACACACGCGCGCGGCTACGACGCCCACATGCGAATGCAGCGCGTGCGCCGAACAAGTTTAGACAAACGGAAGAAATATTATTCTCTTTTTAGGTACAGCATTTGCTCATTCTATTCTTGATGTATGCATTTTTATGGCGCGGTTTTGAGTCATTTGTGCGGCTACAGAAAAGAAGGACGAGTGATATATTGTTTTTTCATGGTATGGTACATATTATGTTTGGTATTTATGGCAGTAAAAATCAGTGACATGATAGTAAGATACGAGAAATCTATACAATAAACTATAGAAACTTTATTTAATAGAATTTTGTATTTGCATAAAACAAATAGCTCCAACTTATGAATAAAAAAAATAAAACAATTTGTTTTTTTTTTTTCATAAACAACACTAAACAATTTGTTTTTTTTTTATATCTGCTGGCTGATGGCCTTGCTTAAGGGTCATTCAAAAACATTATTTATTATAGATACCCTTTACCTCGGGAATAGCGTAGCTTTCTAAAAGTGAAATAATTTTCGAAATCGGTCGTACCTACTGGTCCTGAGATTACGAACTTTGAACAAACTTTATTTTTTTTAATATAAAGTTCAATATACATTACTGCTGCTGCTGCTGTTCGTCATTCAAATATAGTAATAAAGAAAAACAAATTAAATTTAGTTTACGTCTTAAAAAAAAGTATTACGTTTTATTATTTCAATTGAAGTGACTCACACAATAACTATGACGGTGTCACGTAACAAATACTCACACATCATAATAAACCGATAAATATTGTTTATTTTGCAGAAACCGATACCGTAACTTCTGCGTGCATTGCTCTTTGCGATTTAAAAGTTTGCATGTGCGCGTAGAGTCTTGACCTACGGCAACACAATGTGTGTGCGAATGAGTGTAGGTTGCGGATTTTTGTGAACTTTTTTTAAAATTTTTATTATTATTTTACTGTTACCACTTATTTAGTCGTAGTTTATTTGTATTATATTAATTTTGTCACATTATTCATCTGTTTTTTTTTTACTTCGTTATCATTCAGAATTTTTTTTTTAGATTGAATGTAGCTCAAATTAGTGCTGCCAAAAACATGTTTTTTTATTTGATATTGTTTTTTTTTATTTGAATGAATTTTAAAGTAACTGATTAATTTCCGGATCTCTTTATTTTTAAACAACTATCTCCGTATCTACACACATCAAAAGTGTCTAGGGATCAAGCATTTTTAAGCGGATTTCTTGAGATTGAGATGTGGCTTTGTAATAAATTTATGATTTTATAAATTTATATGGATCCTTTTTGGTGCATTTCATAATTTGAATCAGGAACTGTGAATCAAATTCGAGTAAAAGATGAAAATCAGCTGTCAATATTTTCCCTATAAAAACATACAACGCATTGAAGACATTATTAGTGCTACTGTTTCCCTACTACTGATTAAAACCAACGTTATTATGGAGCGGCGACGTCATTTAAGCAGGGAAGAAATGCTCAGAGCCGTGGGAATGATAGAAGCTGGTTCCCGGCAACGTACTGTGGCTTTAGCTCTGAATACAAGTCAGAGTGTTATCAGTCGACTTTGGACACGTTACCGAAGCACTGGTACCGTGGCTGAGCGCCATGGAGGACGGTATCGCTGCACCACACGGAGACAAGACCGATATATTCAAATCTTAACTCGAAGAGCTCCAACAATAACTGCCATGATGTTAGCCGTGAGGCTTCATCACTCTTCAGGGAACTTAATTAGCGACCAAACAGTCAGAAACCGCTTGCATGAAGTGAACCTTCATTCCCGAAGACCGCTACGGGTACCACCTATAGCAATGCACAATCGTAGGATTCGATATCAATGGGCTCTTGAACACAGAAATTGGGCAGAAGAACAATGGCGTTTCGTGTGCTTTTCTGATGAGTCTCGTTTTGGTATGAGACCGGATACAAGACGTATACGACACTGGAGAACCCCTGGACGCCAACAGCGATTAAAATCCTGCCAGGAAGTCCATCCTTATAGTGGTGGAACCATCATGGTATGGGCGGGTATTTGGATCGGCGGAAGAACTGAGTTGATTTGGATCAGAGGCAACCTCAACGCTCAAATTTATGCTGAGACGATTGTATCAGACGTCATCGTTCCTCTACAAGTGCAAATCGGTCCCTTATTTCAGTTAATGCATGATAATGCACGACCGCACACCGCAAGAGTTGTAAGACAGACTCTCGCCGCAGCTAACATCAATGTCCTGCCCTGGCCTGCTCAGTCGCCAGACTTGAACCCGATTGAGCATGCATGGGATATGCTACAGAGAAGAGCTCTGCCGAATATGGAGGGTATCCAGTCGCAAGAAGACCTTTTTTTGTTGTTGCAACGAACATGGGCGGCCATTCCACAGCGTGATTTGGATGAACTCATTTTGAGTATGCCAAACCGATGTTCTTGTGTTGTTAGTGTTCGCGGTAGAAACACGGATTATTAATTGTTTAAGTTACCCAATAAAATGTTAAAGAAAACTGTTATTTCAGTATTTTTTTCGAACTTTTGTGTTAGTGGTTCAAATGTCAAAAATCCCTTTATTAGGAAAATGGCAAATTTCTTTATTAATGCAAAGGTGACTTGGTTTATCGTTACTGTGACAAACGAAAACACTTTATTTGATGAATCCTTAAAGAAAATTTTAATTAATATCAATCAGGAGAAAAGTTATTGCAAAAATATATGTTGATCCCTAGACACTTTTGATGTGTGTATTTTTCATCTCAACTACATGATCGATTTGATGCGGCATTCACGGATAATTAAAAAAATTCTTTGAAAGGTTAAGCTAACGTTCTTTTAGGTTTAAAACATTAAAAGACCAGGCCAATAATGAAATATAATTGTAATGCAACGTAACTACATAGATATAGTGATCATCTCAATGTAACAAAGTCATGCATTCGAGTACTGAGCTGCACAAAAGGAGTTTATTTTTAAGATCTCCGCGAACAAAGTGCTTCGCAGCGCGCAAGGATTCTGTATAATTAAATTTTTATTCGCTTGGTATTACTTGCTTCTAAAAATAATATTAAGGACGCTGCCTACCATTGTTTGAGTTATTTGTATGAAGACGAGCATTCGTGTATTTTGTTTTGATAATTTCAAGACCAAAAAGAGTATTGTTTTTTGATGATTGAATTTCAGTATCAAACTCTCTTTATTCATACACATACCCTGTTCTTTGATTGTTTGTACCGATATTGTTCTTGTTCCAAAAACAGGGTATCGAATCGATATATATAAAAATGAATGTTTGTCTGTCTGTATGTCCTTTATAGAATTGTAAACTATGCATTTGATCATGTCATGATCTTCAGCAAAGTGCTGAAAGAGCGCGAGCGGAGCTGCGCGGGTCAGCTAGTACATTATAAATTACAGAGTTCTGAGGTAACAAACATAAAAAAATAGTAACAACTGAAAAGAGAACCTCCTCCTTGCTTTGAAGTCGGTAAAAAATCCAATGATATTATTAATTCTTCTCGTGAGGGACTGTCGTCAAACGACTTTAAAAAACACAAAATTCCTTCACAAGGATTTAAACCCGTTCCGAGGAGGACGGTGGCGGGGTTGCGACCCCCGTCCTCGTGAGCACCGTGACTGGTTCCCGGAGGGCTATAATGCGCACCCGGCGGCGGCGGGCTCAAATACAATGCACTGAAGGGACCCTGGTGCAGATCCCACCGGAGAGACCTGGGGTCCCCCCTCTCATGTGCCACGGGGGTTTTAGTGGGTAAGAATCCCACATACCCCGGTCGAGCCCCACAGCTCCCGGGGATCTTTGGAAGATTTCCCCCGCGTCAAAAAAACCCGTAACTTCTGGTAAAGGAAGTGCTCTGCCTACACGGATTATATACACTTCTTCTTCTAATCATATGGTTAGGTATTATAGTGGCCAAACTAGTGTTAGAATTGGTTAAGCTGTCTTTAGACGACTGCTGTTAGATGACCGGGACCGACTTTTTACGTGACCTCCGAGACATGGAGATGGTCAGTTCAAATGCCTAACCTAAACGGTCACCCATCTATGGACTTAACGTGACGTTACTTAACCAACTAATTATTTCATCATCATCATCATCATCAACAGCCAGAAGACGTCCACTGCTGAACATAGGCCTCCCCCTTCGAACGCCACAATGACCGACAATTGGCTATTTGCATCCACCGGTTACCTGCGACGCGCACAATGTCGTCTGTCCACCTAGTGGACACACTAATCATTTACCAAACAGTAATTATAACTGGTTATGATATTCACTAAAATATGGATTTAATGTGTGGTGATTTTGAAAACAGGAAAAAGATAGACTATTAAAAATAATTATTATTATATATTAGTTAAATTGTACGGATTAAACGCTTATATAATAAACCGATGTAGTTATAAAAGGAAAAATAACGAGTTTAAGGTTGAATAACTTTTAGTACAACATAAATTAGATACCAAATGCAATAGTTATATGTTATAGAGACATGTTTCAGACTTTAATTACGGTTTTTTTTTTTAATTTAGTAACAGGACAAGGAAGACGACACTACCGTTCTCTGAGACATTGGTTATTAAGCCAATTTATTTCATCAGCTACTAGTACCCTTCATAGAAGAACACAGCAATGTTTACACACTGCTGCTTGGCGGCAGAATATCTGACACTGCGGTGGTACCTACCTGGACGGTTCCTTGCACAAAGGTCCTGCCATCTTACATACTCTACCATAATGTTTGGCACAAATAAAGACAAACAAATATTGATGATAATATTATATGGTTATTACTAGTGATGTACCGAGATTGTCACGGAGATACAGAGTGCGATAGTGAGTAACATTTCATGATTGGACTAATTATGTTTTGTGACTAAATAAAATAATGATATTTTCACTTAGTAACGCATCGGGTTCCAGCTAGGTGATAGAGCACCATGTATGGTTCCCGGGGGGCTATAAAACGCCCCCCGGCGGCGGGCTCAAAGGCAAGACACTAAGGGGCCCCTGGTGCAGATTCCACCGGAGAGTCCTGGTGTCCCCTGGTGGATGCGACATACGTGAGGGTTTCAGTGGTTGACTCGTATAGTAGGTATCGGGAACCTTTTGAAGGTTTCCCCCGCAAATTAAAAGGTGGAAGGTGGTTAGGAGACTACATAGGTTAGTACCACCATACAGTTAGATATAGGTAGTGGATATTTTTGCTTTATTCCGGTGCGAAGGGCTGGTAAATTTATCAGGCTCAAGTGACTTACTGCCGCACTCATAAAGGCCAATTAGCCTTAATTCTAAGTAAGCCATTTTTTAATCTGATTTTTTGGAATCTTTGAGCTTCTTTAAGCATTAGTTCCATGATTGGGTACAAGATAATCGATATCTTTGCTCACCAAAGAGTGTAAATCTATCAATTGGCTTAGATGGTCCAAATTATCAGATTTCAAGAAGTGGGTTAATGATTATTAATACTAAATTATGTTTGTGTGTGCGGTAGCTAATAATTAACGTTTCGGGTGACGAGTACAGTGCAGCTGTTTATAGGCAAGCCTGTCGCTTAACATCAGGCTAACGTATTTTTGTATCGTCACTAAACTGATTAAAAAAAATATATTCAGTAGGTCATTATTCAACCCTACTAATTGTCTTTGGCTAGCCACCGGTCCGCCATCACTTCTGTGTCCATACCTTTACTGTTCCGATTTTGATTTAGTAAATTAAAACAGATTATAGGTTATTAATTTATAATATAAACAATACCTATAACTATTTTAACAATTAATATTTAATTATGGTCGTGGTAGAGATGACTATTAGTGATAAGGCCACCCATTGTAACATTTCCTTTTTTTTATTACTTTTTGCCTGAATATTGATAAAAGTAGATACAATAAAGAGTTACCTATTTATTAATATATCTATTAGAGTACTAAACACGCTGACAATATAACATTAACTATTACCGGTTTGCACTTTAGGTTAGGTCACTTTCTCTAAGCGAAGACTAAGTAAACACGTCCACTATAAACTGTGACTAAAACTTTTACTTATCTTATTAAGTTAAGCTGACCTTACTTTTAAACTAACTTTAAACCTTAAGAGCACCTTTGAAATCGAAAAAAACAAGCTAGATTGCTGGATAATATATATACTTTTTCCATATAAAACAGTATCCTAAATCGCGCAATACATTTTTTTATAAATAATGACTATATTACACGCCAATTATATTATGTGTAATTTTTATAAGAATTTTTGTATTACTATTTACTATTTCTGCCAAGCGAATAAATCCAAAACCAGTTTGAAGTTGCGCAATACTAAATTCTCACAGCTGCCTATAGGTGATTCCATTAAAAAAAAATACCTGCATCGATATGTATTCGATAGAAATCCGTATCGATCACGTAAATTCATCTCACACGGGAAACCAGCAGTCACAACACTTCCACTTTTTAAAGTTCGAAATTTGAATCGCCACTTCAACTTTGGAACGCTACATTAAAATTTGGAACAGTTTTGACGTCAACTTCTAAAAAGTTAACGACTTTTTAACCGGCTTCTCTATGTATTTTTTCAGAGTTCGTTTTTGTAACGCGAAATATGTGTGTTTACGTCAAAATGTATTTTTCAAATGTAAGACTGCAGCAAAAAAATGGTTGCGCTCAGTCCGTGGGCTGTAGGCGTTCTGTTTATAAGTACTATAGTTATAGAGTAGTAAGCATGGCATCGTAATGCACTTATGTGTAGGTACTTGCTAACTTTTTTATTATAGTCAGTTATATCCGCGCGGTTCCTTAGTTCGAGGACTGAGTTCTTAGTAGAAATGTTTCTTGATACTTTTCATTACGTAATAACCGTGTAACAACCTAAGGTTATCTTTATTTGTTAGAAACGTTGTGGTGGAATAATAATAATATAAGAATACTGTGTTTTCGAATTTTTAGAATATTCTTAAGTTAATGATTTCTGATATTTAGGCGAATATTACACATTGAAATGAAACTAATTTACTTTACTTTATTTATTTAATTTTAATTTTCAAGATACTGTAAGCTCTTTCTGCGTAGATCGGACTAACAATAATAATTAGAAGACCTGAGGGTACCCTAAGACAACTATGACATATGAACAGCTACAACCTCAGTCCACCCGTGACCATGAATGCTATAAAGTATTCGAAACGTCGGGTAATAAAAATCTATCTATACTTATAATAAAACTGTAACAGGTCCAATTCTGTACATTGAAGATATTTTGAAAATTATATTTGGAGGGCATTCTATAACCGATACTGAGGCCGAAAATGTTTTTTTTTAAATTTTTGTCTGTCTGACAGTCTGTATCACGGCTGCGCATCACGCCGAAACTACTGAATGGATTCAAATGAAACTTGGCATGATTTGAAATCTTACTACGAGGTAGGACATAGGATACTTTTTATCCCGTAATCTAGCACGGTTCTTTTGGGAGAGGGGGTTAAAGTCAAAATGGGTACTTGGTTATACGCTTGGTCCGATTTTATCAATTTTTCTTTATAATATAATAAATATTAGTAAGGGAACACTCATAGAGAGTAGTTATCAAGGTTTTGTAATCGATCGAATTAAGCAACGTTAGGTAAAGTCATTAAATAGATGGGTGACCGTTTAACGCCATTTGAACTAAACGGGTCCGTGCTTCGGATAGCAAGTAAAAAGTGGGTCCCAGTTTTTAACCGACTATAAAAAAGGAGGTTATGTATTCGATGCAAATGTCTGTTATTAAAAGTTTAGTTAACGTAAAAATAGCGCAGGCGGAGCTGCGTGGGTCAGCTAGTCAATAATAAACCGCGATATAATCCGTAAAATTAGTTTCATTTCAATATTCTTAATTTACAAAAAATATTGTGTAACTGGTTTGGTTTAGCAGGTAATCGTTAACAACCGTATTTCAATTAGTTTCGGTTAGGTTGAGTTATTTTCAATAATAAGAGATTGTTGTGTTAATAAGGTAAAAGTATTAGATAGATAGAGAACTCTTTATTGCACACCAAGAAGTACAGAAAACAAAGAAGTACAAAGAAAATATACAATGGTATACATTGGGCGGTCTTATCGCAAGTTGCGATTTCTTCCAGACAACCTTAGGATGGAAAGGAACGATCAGTTAACAAAAGAAGGTATAAGTATTCATAAGTAAGTATTGGGTAAGTATTCATTTATTAACTTGAAAAACAAATTTTGACAGAGTCTAATTAAATGGTTTTCCTCTTAGAGTAATAACAATTTATGAATATTTAATATTAGCATGTTCATTTCCATTATTTTTTAACAGGCTTTATTTCCTTCACCTGTAAACCTAAATTACGTTATAACACAATATTGCAAAGTTATTTTCGTATACATCTAGACTTCCTTCCACTTCCAGATATTATGTTACTGACCTATAAATTTTTTGTAAATCGATCTTTGGCTAATTGTTTGTTTTTTTTTATCGTCGTTTATATTAAGTTACTTTACCTTTTTTATACGGAAATATATACGTAATTATTTTTATATTACTGAGTTCAAATGTACCAAGACTGATTGATCGCCATCGGTGCCAGGTCGCGTGCGAGCGAGACGGTCGATACATGCAGTTTTTCATCGCGCGGCTCTCGGCACTAACGCGCTATTTTTTGCGGGAATCGTTTTTATAACTGGCCTTATTCGATGCTTTCTTGTAGGAAATATTTTCTTTTTATGCGACTATGCTGTTTGTAGGTGGTCTTGATAGGGTCTCGTTAAAAAATAGATTTATATTTTTTTTTTCTTAAAAGCCTTTAGCGGTTTAGGATTCCATTTTTAAATTATATTCAGCTTTTATACTTAAATATTAAAAAAAAACAATGGCCACAATTATTTTTGAGGATATAGTATAACTAACAATATTATGTAAAGTAAAAGTACAAATATTTACAGTATTCGTCATCGTAACTCTCCGAATGCTGGCGAATTAAATATCGCAACTGGAAAAGTTACAAATGTCTTACTATACTAAACCACTGTTACCTACATCAAAATTTGTGATTTTAGCTCGTTAATTAAAATAGGTAAATGCACATTGAAATCAAACTACTTTTACGGATTTTATCGCGGTTTATTTTAGATTTTACTATCCCGGTGTTTCGAATGCTCTGCAGCACCCATGGTCACGGGAGGACTGAGATGTTGAACGTCCTTATGTCAACGTCAGGATAGTAAAATCTAAAATAAACCGCAATAAAATCCGTAAAAGTAGTTTGATTTTAATGTGTAATATTCGCGTAAGTAAAAGATAACATTAGGTAAATGCATATAATATATGTATTATCAATGATGTTTATATCGCAAATAGCTCGCTAAGCTAAAAAATACTGCTTGCTTTTAAGATTAAAGAATGCTCTGCACTGACACGCTTGTTTTGTAAACATGCTGTTTGTCTTCAATTCTTACTTAGGTAAGGGCATAGTAAGTATGTAATAATAAATTTATAATAGTAATAGCTCAGTGGGCGAGCGCTTGCCTTGGGAACAAGGTGCGCAGGTTCGAACCCCGGCTCGCACCTTTGATTTCTTCAATGACTCATGTGCAAATCGTCTTTGTGCGATTGTTACTAGCTTTCGGTGAAGGAAAACATTGTGAGGAAACCTGCATGTCTGAGAAAGCCTAACTAGCTCTCGAATGACGTGTGAAGTCCGCCAACCCGCACTTGGCCAGCGTGGTGGACTATGGCCTACGCTCCCTCATCTTGAGGGGAGGCCCGTGCCCAGCAGTGGGACATAAACAAGGGCTGGTATTATTATTTATTTATTAATAGTAATAATAATTTTTGTAAAGGTAAAACTGAGCGCCTATTTCGCCAACAAACTGCGAGGAGCAGTTTGGGGAATAATTGTTTACATATATTTTTTTCTAACTCTAAGAAATAAATAAAAAAAATAAAATAAAAAGAAAACAAACCCGACTCATTCATTATGATTGTCAACATTGCAAATAATTAGCGACAAAAAACCGTAAAACAATTTAATGACACGTTAATATTACATCCTTTACTTTGTGCTATTAATAAAAATAGAGCTCAAATCGCATTGTATTATGTTCGGTTCCGTAGGTGCTTTTTTTACTTCTATGACAATGATTGACTGCAGTCCAGATTGCTTTTATATGTAGGTATAAGTTGGTACCTGCCGAATCAATATCTTGCTGTCATATATTTTATATTAATATACTAGCAACCCGCACCGGCTTTGCACGGGTGTAATTTAGAATCTTAGAGGAGATACCACTAATTACTAATTACTCTGAGTTTAGAATAGTCGATTGCAAAATATATTGTTACTACTTACATAAAAACTTAATTAGGATTTATTTAAACATATATATTAACATTCAGTGAAAAACTAATGGTGAAAACCGTTGCTTTGTTTAGGAGTACCGTGGACATACAGACTTTTTTTTTGTACTACGTAAAGAAAAGTTATAATGTATAAAAATCTAATGATGATAATATCATTTGCTTAGGTTTATTTAATAATATGGACACTACTTTTGAACAATATTTAGTCTCTACATTATAATAATAATAAGAAAATAATAATATCTTGGGATAATTCCACACATGGTCATTCGATCCCAAACTAGGCAGAGCCTAATATGGAAACCAGACAACTCGTACGTAATATTATGTAAAAATAAACCATTTAAGGATAAAAACACGAAAATTATCGCCAGAATAACTAGTCCATAAATACATTTGGTTGACACAATTGAATTATGTTTCAATCCGGAATTTGAACATTATTTAATAAATATTTTCATATGTTTATCTAAATTTAAATTGAAGTCGACCGTTTTTTTGAGAATTTTTATTTATGCATGTGAACCCCAAAGCGTCCCCAAGTTGATACCTAGGTTATTTAGTACCCACCCAACCGACAAATGTCACAAATAAAGGGTTTGCTAATGACTACTTGTGAAGTCGTCCTACGATTATTGTCAACTTGCTGTCGGTAAGTGTATGCGATTGTTATTGCACGATTGCCAGTTGCTTTTGAAAAATAATAATAATAACGTACTCTTGGCTGATATGGCCACAGCTTAGAACATTAATTTAATATTCCAAGGGCCACAGTGATTATTCTTTACCAAGATTAACCAACATTAAAGAAGGTCAACTAGTTTTTTATTTTATTAATTATATTTATGTTGGACAAATGTAACGAACATAAACGGTATTAAAAAATAAATAATAATAATATCTTGAGACAATCCACACACGGTCATCCGATCACAAATAGGCAGAACCTGTACTATGGAAACCAAACAACTGATACTAATACTTTAATACTTTAAAAAAAAATACATACTTAAATAGATAAATAAATAACACCCAGACACTTGGTGGGAATCGAACCCACGACCCATCGGATATCAGCCAGGGTGTCTAACCAGACCAACGAGCTCGTAACTTTAATAAAAAAAAAAAACAAAACATTTGTAAATAACTTTTAACATTTAAAAAATGTAGCCAAGATTAGACAAACGCTCAGCACTGTCGGTGCTGGGCGGAGGTGGAGAATGGCGTTCGTTAGCTTCTATTAATTTCACCTAATTTTTATCTTCCACCGGCAACGCGACCTTTTTTACTCTAGCACAGGCCATTAGCTGCTATATAGTCGGACTCGAGTATTTTTGATGCTTCCGACATTTGTGTTTGCATACAGAATTTCTTTAAATCTGAAGAAAGGGGATTATTTAACTTGGATCAGAAAATTCTGAATTTCTCGATGGAAAAAAACAATGTTATCTTTATTTCATCACAAGAATACATAGATTTGTAAAACATCTTCTAGTAAAATAAAACTGTTCTAACTAATACTGACTGACTGACTGACTGATTCATCAACGTACAGGCCAAACCGCTGAACCTAGAAAGCTGAAACTTGGACAGTAGGTTCTTCTTATGACGTAAGCATCCACTAAGAAAGGACTTTTGTAAATACCACTCCTAAAGGGGTTAAATGAGGTTGGAAAAACAAATAATAGCGGGCGTAGCCGCAAAGAATTGCTAGTAAGTAATATAAACCATCTCCAACAACGGAAAACGTAAGATCAGCGCTGGTTGTTTACAACCAGCATTTTTGCTGAGTTGGAGCCGCATACATAATAATGATATTACAGTATAGTTTTCTTTTATACCTACGTCTGCTGTATGTATGTAAGTCTCATACATATTTCTTTTCTTTTCAACATCTATCATGTAGAAAAAAAAAACAGAAAAAATGCTTCTAATGGAAAAGAATGGCCACGCATACCTACCTAGAAGTAGGTATTAATTTTATAACTAGTCTAATCTTTGAACATCAATAAAAGCGTGACTCTACCTTACTCTACTATCCATTCGTTCGTAAAGATTTCACATTAAAAGCTTATATTTTTTTTTCTGTATTCAATCTTCAGAACAAGTTTCAAGATAATCCTTCACAGTATATAACGTGGAAGAAATCTAATTTTTGTCAAGTTTTTCTCTTATTCCGTGCGGGGGCAGGACGGGCGATGTTTTCCCGCCAATTTGTGTGCGTTTGTAATTCCCCCGTTGTCATATCGCGCCATTTCACTTGAACGTTAATTATTTGCCATTTTTATAACGTTAAGACATTTTTCCATAATTTTTATACTAGCATTTTTTTATGTAGCTTGATGAAATTGGTGATGCAACGAACGAGACGTTTACCCGATGGCACGCGACAAGCCTGCCTATTGAAATTTGCAATGCACTTAATGAAATTTTATATATCAATAGATAGTAAGTATGTTATTAGCGCACGAAAAGTGAAACATCGAAAATCAGCCAAATTGGGTGACCTAGCAGTAAGTCACGCGTCCGTAAAATGTAGCGAAAATGACATGTGCCTTTGGAAATCAAGTAAAATGCCGTAAAGATATTTTTAAGAAGAACTGGGTCTCGAAAGAGCAACTAGGTATGTACTAGACTTGCCTAGTTGCTCCTTCGAGACCCAGTTCTTCTTAAAAATATCTTTAAAAATGTATTGTTGAACTAATCAATAAAAACCACGTAGGCATGTCTATATATATCTTGTACTTCTTTTTTCTTTAACTCTCTTTTCTTCTCTTTTATTTTCTTTAACTTTTTTTTGCTCTTTTAACCATTTTCAGATACATTAAAAAGTGACACGAACAATCTAATATTCAAAAACTGGCAGGTGTCTTGGTAGCACCAAACGATATTTTTTACGAGCACTAAGAAACTTTTCTAATAATGTTCCGAGTTAAAAGTGTCCCACCGCTAATTGCGAAATAAATTTTCGAGTTTCCACCAAAAAACTGGGCGGGGGCGCGTGAGTTATAACGGACACGGGAAAAAAGATTATGGCCATCGCGAAACGGTGAGAAATATTCGTGACCATTCAAATGCGAATGATACCTAATAATAGTAAGTTCATTCATATTTAAAAAAGATTAAATTAGTAAGTAGGTAGTTAAGTACTATCATCAGAAATATACATTTGATTTTAGAACAGTTAAGTATGATTTTTTTAAATTAGGAATGCAATTTTTTTTTTAATAAAAATAATATAATTTTTTTCAACTGTTTTTCTTTTAATTATATTGCTTCATAGAGGAAAAATGGTAACTGTGTTTACGTGTCATCAGAAATATAAATTTGATTTTAGAACAGTTAGTTTTAAGTATGATTTTTTAAATTAGGTATTTTTTTTTAATACAAATTATAATTTTTTTCAACTGTTTTTCTTTTAATTATATTGCTCCACAGACAAAAAAAGTAACTTTTTATGTAACTGTGGACCATGTATAGGTACTTATAAAAGAAAAACTTATAATTTACGGGTTAGCAATAGAACACAACATGTAGTACGTAACAATTAAAAAATCTCCGTTATTGCCATACTGTTAAACCTCTTAAACAGGTAAAACTAGCATTATGAATATCACGTGAAAGGGTTGAAGACAATAGTGAAATAAGGAAGAAATCCCGAGAAACATAGCGACACGACTGTGGCGAGAAAGAAGTACTTAATTTTATGTTACGAAGGGTCGGTTTCGCATTTTTAATAGCGTGGTTTCGATTCCCTGCCCGTACCACAGGGTCTGGTAATAAAAAGGACTTTCGGGGTAATGAGAGAACTCTATACTAATTAGCTACTATCTTTCTTTGATCTGACCAATCCTACCTAACTACAGGTCTATTGAACGGGAAGACACACTGTCGCTAATACTGATCTACCTAATTGTAGCAAGACAAACACTGTTTAAAACAAAAGTGAACAAAATGACAAGCGCGCTGAGTTTCTTGCCGGATCTTGTCAGTTGAGGCCAGTTGTGATCCAGTAAAAAAAATTAACTGTTCAAAAATGCTAGCGTTAAGCCTTTTTGAAACTGTGATTTTGACTAGGTGGTAGTACAAGCCTCATGCAAGGAACCGGCCAGGTATATACTCACCACACTGCACCAGGCAGCAGTGTAAAACTATTGCTGAGTTTCGGTGTGAAGGGCACTGTAGCTGGTGAAATTACCGGACACATGAGATTATAATAACTAACGTCTAGGGTGACGAGCGACAAGACACGCTGTCTGTAGGCGGGCCAGTCGCTTACCATGAGGAGAACGTTTGGCGTTTCAAGTCACTAGGTTGGTTAGACGACATTTGGCTATTTAAGAAGAAGAAGAAAGATATATATTTTTATATATATGTATTTGCATCCACCGGTTACCTGCGACGCGCACAATGTCGTCTGTCCACCTAGTGGGAGGCCTGCCTACGCTGCGTCTTCCGGTTCGTGGTCGCCACTCGAGAACCTTTCTTCCCCAACGGTTATCGGTTCTTCGAGAGATGTGGCCTGCCCATTGCCACTTCAACTTGCAGATTCTCAGAGCTATGTCGGTCACCTTGGTTATTCAGTGAATGTCCTCATTACGGATTCTGTTGCGCAAAGGAACTCCGAGCATAGCACTCCCTCTCCATAGCTCGTTGTGTGACTCTGAGCTACTCTAAATAGCCAGCTGATAAGGACCACGTCTCACTGAGCATATGTCATCAGGGGCTGTTGATATTTACTTAGAAATCTAAAATAAACCGCGATATATGTAATATTCGCGTAAGTAAAAGACAACATTAGATATTTACTTTTTAAAAATTGTTGCATTTAGATTATGGTGTCGATTACCTATCACTCGTGATAGGAACAGAACAGAACACCTAGCAGAAGCACATAAATCCTACAAATAAATAAATAATAAACAGCACCCGTTCTTAAATTTTAATTTTAATCTTCAACAAAACAATTCTTTCAAAACTTTTTAAAACAAGATATTATGCTAAGAAAAAGAAATTAAAAAATGGCGAGACTCCAAAGACAATCTCTCCAAACCTATTAAGTTTAAAAGCCGTTCAGACATTAGACCCACGTTTTTTTAAACGGTCCCGTCTCCCGTACAATTTTTCCACCCTTCTTGGACACTTTTCATAATTACCGAGCCCCCCTACCCCCTTCCACCTCGTCTGATACTTGTTACAAGATGTTACATTCAAAGGCATTTAGAAAATTATACCGTTTTTTTTTTAAATTAGTTGTTAATATTACTCTTACCATAGAGTCAGGAGATATTTTTTTTTCTTTTGTATGTGATCTATCAATTGCCTAACAAGAAATATGACCAATTTTTTGATGGGTGTACGAAACTTTATTTTGTAACATAGCTAGTCATGTCTGTAGTTGGCAGATTTTCTAAAAGATTGGCCACTGTGGCAGCATCAGTCAGGTGTTTCTTTTAATAAGCGACCAATCCAGTTTATACAGATAAATGTGAAAATACCATAGTCAATGATTCTACAAAAATGTTCTAATAATTAGCTAAAGATAATGTATTATTTTATTATCATTTAAATAAAGGGCTTCAATATAATCTGTTTGCGTTTAAACCATGTGGCGTAGCCGCCGATGCGTACAAAATTTAAAAAAACTAAAAGAATCTCCTGCAATTTATTTCCAGCCAGACTTTAAAAACAAAGAATCGACTTCTAAACACAAAAAACTCGCTCATAAAACATCCGACAACACTTCGAGAGTCGCGAACATCATTAAATGCGTTTTTAAAATAATATCCATGCTTTAAAGAGGTACCGACGAAGAAAAAAGTAACACATCTCAAACAGAATTGATTTACTATACGCAAAACGAATGTACAGTCTGCAAAAAAACGAAATGAACACATGTCCCAGTTGGACGGCGAACGTCAAAATCGTCTCAATTTCGAGAAACAATTGAGATTTGAAATTCAAATGTGGAACGCGGTCATTTCGGGTGGATTTTTTCGGAAAGCGGCATGATAATAAATCTAGAGGCAATAACGATAAATTCATTGCGGATCGACATGCAAATGTTAAGGGATTTTTTTCGACAGCATGTATCGAGCACTTTTGTTTTGGATCCGGAAAAACTGTAGAGTCGCTTCCGCAACGTCTTTATTTCCCTTTTTAGCTTCTTCGTGAGCTTTTTAGCGTTACGGGTGGAATGCCTTTTATAATCATAATAACGAAACTGTGTGAGTGGTTAAAATATAGTTTTATAGAGTGAATAAATCTTAGCTTTTTGTGACCTCAATAAATTTTACGGTTGGTTTGTGAAACGAATTTATGAAGTTAATTTATTTGCTTACATTACTTGGAAATTTATTGGTTCTTTGGAAATCCTTCAAACAAAACGAAAATATCTATACTTATAATAAAACTGTAACAGGTCCAATTCTGTACATTGAAGATATTTTGAAAATTATATTTGGAGGGCATTCTATAACCGATACTGAGGCAGAAAATGTATTTTTTTAAATTTTTGTCTGTCTGTCTGTCTGTCTGTCTGTCTGTCTGTCTGTCTGTCTGTATCACGGCTGAGCATCACGCCGAAACTACTGAATGGATTCAAATGAAACTTGGTATGATTTGAGATCTTACTACGAGGTAGGACATAGGATACTTTTTATCCCGTAATCTAGCACGGTTCTTTTGGGAGAGGGGATTAAAGTCAAAACGGGTACTTGGTTATACGCTTGGTCCTATTTTATCAATTTTTCTTTACAATATAATAAATATTAGTAAGGGAACACTCATAGAGAATTGTCATCAAGGTTTTGTAATAGATCGGGTTAAGCAACGTTAGGTAAGGTCATTAAATAGATGGGTGACCGTTTAACGCCATTTGAACTAAACAGGTCCGTGCTTCGGAGAGCAAGTAAAAAGTGGGTTCCAGTTTTTAACCGACTATAAAAAATGAGGTTATGTATTCGATGCGAATGTCTGTAATTCAAAGTTTAGTTAACGTAAAAATAGCGCAGGCGGAGCTGCGTGGGTCAGCTAGTAATCAATATAAGTATATTAAAGAAAGTATTGTTTGCAAGCTGTCTCTACGCCACTTATGTCCAATACACCGCCCACCTCAAAAGATCAAGTACTCGAGTGAGCACAAAGAGTGCAGTTTTTATTTTGCCCGAGTGTACTTTTCCGTTTCGCGTCCGATGCGAATGCTCTTTTATCTTTATTTTCTTCATGCACCTGTACATTTTTTTTTTTGCATTACTTACTTGAAAGCATAGTTTTTTTTTAATGCCAGTTTCATTTTGTACGTATTTTTTAGGAAAAATATTGCATTTTAGCTACAGGATAAAAGCTAAGATCTAGGAGATTGTGTTCCGTGGTTCTTGGGTACCTAAGGATATGATATTTATTTCTCCATTGTTTATCATAAAAGCCAGTTATTATTTTATATTTATAAATATATTAAATTGTTTTATTTTTGGGTGAAAGAATTGCCTATAGTGAAAAATGTTACAAAATCTTTATTAACATTTATCTATGTTTAAGTAGTAGCAGTAACAGCTCAGTGGGCGAGCGCTTGTCTTAGAAACAAGGTGCGCAGGTTCGAACCCCTGCTTGCACCTCTGATTTCTTTAATTAATCATGTGCGAATCGTCTTTGCGCGATTGTTACTAGCTTTCGGTGAAGGAAAACATCGTGAGGAAACCTGCATGTCTGAGAAAGCCTAACTAGCTTTCGAATGACGTGTGAGGTCCGCCAACCCGCAGTTGGCCAGTGTGGTGGACTATGGCCTAAGCCCTGTCACTATGAGGGGAGGCCCGTGCCCAGCAGTGGGACAAACAACTGGTATTATTATGTTTATGTAATATTAATAGGTATATAGTGTCTATTGAAGTTTGGGACTTCTAACGCTATCGCTTTATGGTATGCAGCGAAACCATAATGTGGTACAAAATAAATGTATGTAAGTATGTGAATATTATATAATCCATTTATCAACTGATTTTCGATTAGTTAATAGCCAACTGACACTACGTCATTAATGATTTCTGATACTTACGCGAATATTACACATTGAAATGAAACTAATTTTTAATGAAACAATTTTTTTTTTTTTATTAATTTTTTTTAATTTTTTTTTTACGTCATTAAATAAAAATCTTTCTTCTTCTTCTTCATTTTTGTTCAAGCCTCTTTAGGCCTCTGACTGCACTTAACAATTGCTGCTGTCTAAATGTCAAAAACATACTTTTTACGTATCCTTTGAAGCATAAAGAGACTCGGCTTAAATGCCACTAAACGGCCACCCATCTATTTATTTATTTACAGTTTGGAAAAACAGCAGCTTGTAAATATAAAGTATGGACACGGTAACAATAAACATAACTTAAGCCTATCGTTTTCACAAATAGAATCACTATGGATTGACCTTGCCTAACGTCGCTTAACTATCGGATCTTTTTACGAAACAGTTATTACAACTGACTTTGAGTGATCCAAATACTCAGTATTCATAGATGAATGAGAGAGAATGAGAGAGCAAATAGCCCTTTTTTTGACACCACATGAAAACTATTTAAGTAGCAAACATAATTATGGTCTAAATTGCAGATGTTTTCATTAAACGCATCTTACACCAGTACTTCCTGGATTATCATACGCCACCTTGTATGCAGATGGTAACTGCGAGTAAACAAAAAAAAAACCGCTCGAATCTCGATTAAATAAATCGTTAAAGCCCGCGGCGTTATGCTGTATTTTTATCTTGATCGATTCTATGTAAAAACGGTTCCTTTATAATGAATATGCAAGTCTTAGATCGGGTCCTAGATACTTTATAGTTCCTGTGTAGTATAAAAACGCGTTTCCTTTACAACCAACTTGTTTGTCAAGATAAGATTTATCGTTAGTACGTAAATAATATAATCTTATAATTAAAATGTTAGAGTTATTGGTATAACTAATACCCCATTTATTTTGGGGGCGCGCTTTGAAACTATGCACATGCTGAGCACTTTCATAAAAATATATTCATTTTTATGTATTTTCCAATAATTTAAATTATTTTCAAAATCAACAAATATATTTTTAAGTTGAATAAGGTATTATACAAATTATTTTTTGAATTCGGATCAAAAATTATTAATTTGAATAAGCTAATATTGAAATTATTTTTTGAATTCGGAACAGCAATTGTGCGGCTGTGCAGAGTTGTGTCCGCGCGTCCCCTACCCTTGGAAGATAACAATACACATTGAAACAGATGCCAACTCACTCGCTGCAGTGTAGACCAGCACTCCTCCAGGGTTCGCTCGCTGATGCTCTGCCCTGACCGCGCTTGTTGCTGTACAAAACAAGAATACTATTAGAATTGGACATTTCAGTAACCCGAAACCCTTAGTAATTTTATTCTATCACATCATCATGAATTCGTTCTTATTTAAAAATGTTAAACACGAATTAAAAACTCTAAAACAATTTCTAATTGTTCTCATAAAATTTCAAAGGGTTTCAGATTTGAAAATAGAATGCTAATTAGTTATCACTATTACTTGTGAATATTTATAAAAATAAAAGCGATTTTTTTATGTCACAGAGCATATTTATTTGGCTTCAAATAAAGTGATCAGTATATATTAAAATTGGTACTTAAATATGTGGTATGTCTGACAGGCAATGAGTTCCAATGATTGTATAATGAGTCGAGTGTAATACTAGTATGATAAAAAACTTAACCCGTAAAAACGAATGTAAGACAAATTTTCTACATTATATACTGTATGATAGAAAACTTAACGTGATTTTATGAAAACTCATTGATTGCTACTAAGCTTAGTACTCGTAAATACCGTAAAGATAAAAAAACATAATTTATTGACTTGAGGATAATATAATTTAAGATACAATCTTGATACAATATAGAACTCTGCCTAGTTTGGGATCATATGACCGTGTGTGGATTGTCCCAAGATTATGATTATTATTAAATGCCCGTTTCAGTAGTTACGTTCAGTGGTTATTATTATTAATCATTATTTTTTGGTTCCCATGTTTGTATCTAATGTTGTACAATGTTGCGAAAACTACACATTGTATAACATTACTCTTACGGAATATATCGTGGTTCATTTTAGGTTTTTGACCGCCCGTGACCATGGGTGCTGCAAAGCATTCGAATCGTCAGGAAAGTAAAATCTAAAATGAACCACGATATTTTCCCTGAGAGAAATTGTTTTACAACGTTTATAGTTTTTATATTACATATCGATACTCGTAAACTTGTGTCAACAGCATCAGCAAGTAGATATGAACGAACAAACTTAGCATTTTGAATGACGTAAAATAATTTATTCTTATTTATTACAAACCTGAGGTAAATTTTACAAAACAAATATCATGTATCGGGGGCTCACGCCATCATTGCCTATCAAGCATAACGTCCAATTATGCGTATCCATCTTACAACGTCGAGACAATTGCTTATGACATTATTAGAACGTATATAGTACTTTGATAAACCAATGAGTTTTCATACTAAGACCACAGAAAAATTCTAGTGAAGATGGGAAGAAAGAAAAAAAATAATTACATCGATATTCAGGCTATTCAGGTAATTTACCAGAGCGAAGGGTAACATTGCGTTGCGATCGCCGATCGGAGTGTCCCCTGTCGGCGACTGCTGTTGTGGCTGCGTGCGCAAAAAATAATTTGGTATTATTTTTCAACTTCACTTCATTTCAATATTTTTTTCAATTATTATTCTTATTTTTGATATTGGAATAAAACTTTTTTTTTAATAATTATTTACTGTAGTTTGATGATGTTAGTCTGTTGATAAATTCAACCCTTAAATGCAATATAATTAATTTGTGAGTTAAAAAGATATGTTATATTTTAACACATACGACATTGACTAAGTGTAAGAGCAATTTATCCATAAGCAGTTTTATTGTATAATAATAAAAATAATAAAATAAGCACTTTATGGCTTATTTTGTTATTAATAATGAGTATTGATTAGGACATTAACATAAAATCCCACTTACCCATAACTACTGTTAAATCAATCAAGAACTACACACACTTCGTGCACATGCTGTTAAAGAAAAATATATTACAAAATGAATTTAAAAAAAAAAAACAAAAAACCGGTAAAGATCAATGTCCATTGAATATACTTCTGTAAAAATAAATAATACAATACCGATACATATTTTGATACTTTTGTTCGTAATTATACTTTTTTATTAATACCTTTTAAATAGCAAGTTACCGTGTAAACACAGGCTTACTTCTTATTATCCTGCTAATGTATATATTTTAACGCAGAGTGACAGAGTGCCGCATTGCATCATATTTTATTGATTGACCGATTCCAAAAAGGAAGAATATTCTAAACATTGTTTTTTTTTCAATATAAATTAGTGAGCAATTTAACTGATTGTAAAGGGTGATGCTAATGGACATGATAATGCTATTAACATTACCATCCACAACTAAGTATAGTTATACTAAGTATATGTTTAATAGCGTATTAAGAATGCAATAACCATGTGCCAGAAGAATCACTGATTGTTATCAAAATATGTGATGTTGATGACTTTTATTAATTTTTTTAGGGAATTTATGCAGTTTACGGTCTAACTATCATAATTATTCAGGTTTTGATTATTCGTTATTTCTAATAGAAATAGAGTTATTTATTATTCGTAATTTAGTAAATTATAATTTAATATTTTTTATTGACTAATATCTAGTAGGTACTCGAGATATCTCTCTATAAATATACCACGTAGTATAAATACACACATCAAAAGTGTCTAGGGATCAAGCATTTTTAAGCGGATTTCTTGAGATTGAGATGTGGCTTTGTAATAAATTTATGATTTTATAAATTTATATGGATCCTTTTTGGTGCATTTCATAATTTGAATCAGGAACTGTGAATCAAATTCGAGTAAAAGATGAAAATCAGCTGTCAATATTTTCCCTATAAAAACATACAACGCATTGAAGACATTATTAGTGCTACTGTTTCCCTACTACTGATTAAAACCAACGTTATTATGGAGCGGCGACGTCATTTAAGCAGGGAAGAAATGCTCAGAGCCGTGGGAATGATAGAAGCTGGTTCCCGGCAACGTACTGTGGCTTTAGCTCTGAATACAAGTCAGAGTGTTATCAGTCGACTTTGGACACGTTACCGAAGCACTGGTACCGTGGCTGAGCGCCATGGAGGACGGTATCGCTGCACCACACGGAGACAAGACCGATATATTCAAATCTTAACTCGAAGAGCTCCAACAATAACTGCCATGATGTTAGCCGTGAGGCTTCATCACTCTTCAGGGAACTTAATTAGCGACCAAACAGTCAGAAACCGCTTGCATGAAGTGAACCTTCATTCCCGAAGACCGCTACGGGTACCACCTATAGCAATGCACAATCGTAGGATTCGATATCAATGGGCTCTTGAACACAGAAATTGGGCAGAAGAACAATGGCGTTTCGTGTGCTTTTCTGATGAGTCTCGTTTTGGTATGAGACCGGATACAAGACGTATACGACACTGGAGAACCCCTGGACGCCAACAGCGATTAAAATCCTGCCAGGAAGTCCATCCTTATAGTGGTGGAACCATCATGGTATGGGCGGGTATTTGGATCGGCGGAAGAACTGAGTTGATTTGGATCAGAGGCAACCTCAACGCTCAAATTTATGCTGAGACGATTGTATCAGACGTCATCGTTCCTCTACAAGTGCAAATCGGTCCCTTATTTCAGTTAATGCATGATAATGCACGACCGCACACCGCAAGAGTTGTAAGACAGACTCTCGCCGCAGCTAACATCAATGTCCTGCCCTGGCCTGCTCAGTCGCCAGACTTGAACCCGATTGAGCATGCATGGGATATGCTACAGAGAAGAGCTCTGCCGAATATGGAGGGTATCCAGTCGCAAGAAGACCTTTTTTTGTTGTTGCAACGAACATGGGCGGCCATTCCACAGCGTGATTTGGATGAACTCATTTTGAGTATGCCAAACCGATGTTCTTGTGTTGTTAGTGTTCGCGGTAGAAACACGGATTATTAATTGTTTAAGTTACCCAATAAAATTTTAAAGAAAACTGTTATTTCAGTCTTTTTTTCGAACTTTTGTGTTAGTGGTTCAAATGTCAAAAATCCCTTTATTAGGAAAATGGCAAATTTCTTTATTAATGCAAAGGTGACTTGGTTTATCGTTACTGTGACAAACGAAAACACTTTATTTGATGAATCCTTAAAGAAAATTTTAATTAATATCAATCAGGAGAAAAGTTATTGCAAAAATATATGTTGATCCCTAGACACTTTTGATGTGTGTATTTGTAATCAATGGACAAAGATCTAAAAAAGCGTAAATATGTTACATTGAAAAAAAAATTGATAAAAAAATAATGTTAAAAAACCGTCACTCAAAACGACATTTAGTAAAAAAATATGTGTATTTACATCGATATTATTGAGTTTTGTGAGTAAATTTACCAGCGCAAAGGGCACGAGTGATCGCTCGCTCATCGTGGAGTCTGCTGAGGGTGACTGTTGTTGCTGCTTACCCACCAATAGGCGCGGCGTGAAAGAGAAAACGCCAAATCAATATTAGTTTAACTTAAATAATAATTAAACCATCAGACCTCGTCACCATTATTTTACTTAATAAATCATTCCGTATAAATCTAACACAAGAATGAAATGAATATCGCTATATTTGCTATTGAAGATAGACTACTACGATGTCACCCCTGATATTATTTTCGAGACTGTTTTTTTTTTAATTCAATTAAAAGTATCATCGGACTAAAAAACAGACGAAAGCAAACTATTCCAGTCATTAGTTTTCAGAAAATATTCATGGGTCTATATACTCATTTATTACAGCCGGGTAAAATCAATAATAAGATTGCAACGGATGGGTTTAGAAGAAGGGTTTTATTTAGATAAATTTAGGAAATATTTCAAGGGTTCTTGAATCTAGGCAAAAAACACAATAACACTCATTATTTTGATTGCGAACCCTTGAATCAACGATGCGTTACATAAATATTAATAAATCAAATTTTAATTAACTATTCATTAAAAAAAATTAAAACCACAATAGCTCAAACATGGTGACGAACCGTTAAATTTGGATTTACGTAAAAAAAATGTGATGAATACAGAAAGCGAACCGGATAAAACCGGTTCTGTTTAGATTTTTGAAAAACGAACGCGGACAAAAAGCATAGAACAGATTCGCAACAAATAACTGTCAACACCCCTTCCGTGAAACAATAGCATGGACGAAAAAAATTAAAATATAAAAATGATCGCGGCCCTAATCCGGTGTGCCGTGGGAAACGCAAGGTGAGCATATCCGAAACTAATTTAAAATGTAATATTCTTTCGTCTGTTGTTTTCGAATTTCGAATGAAGAAAGTTATTACTATTGCTTTAATTTTTTATTTTCTGTTATTAGTGTTTTCTTTATTGTAGATATTTTTAAGAC
Organism: Furcula furcula; assembly: GCA_911728495.1. Lineage (NCBI taxonomy): Eukaryota > Metazoa > Arthropoda > Insecta > Lepidoptera > Notodontidae > Furcula > Furcula furcula. The sequence goes on along the minus strand of OU452267.1, from coordinate 11,855,953 downwards.
ACAGACTTCACATTTTGATAATCATTTTTAATTATCTATATGATTAGGTAATAAAGCCACTTTATTTTCACAAGTAACTTTCTGTAATATTTTATCAAATTCTTTGGCGATAACATAAAGTTCACGCATAACATGTTAATTTTACTAGTAGTAATTTTTACATAACAATATACTTAGGTAATTATGGATAGTTTAATACTTATAAAGGTTGTTCTAGTTTTGTAATATACTGAAGCACATGATTATATAAATTCCCGCCAAAAAGCTCACTATAATTTTTATCCGGATATCAGATACTTTGTCTAGCCAATTGTATCCTCAAAAAATGTTATTGAAACGGAAACCAAAAATATAAACATAACTTGACTACCGGTACAGATAAAATAATCATAGGCCATATGTTCTAAACAAACATTTGTTCTTCTACCGTCGACAAGTTGATCACAGGTAATACAGAAATAATAGAATTATCATCACAGATTATAATTTACATATTCTTTGTAAAACCGGATGCGACATAAGGACACAAAAACGATTTAATAATAAGTTTGACGCGAGGACCTTAACCCTTTCTTGGGTTAACAAAAGCTGCACAATATGTTGCCTTGGCTCATATCTTTTTTTTATCAATTTATAAGGAAAGGGATCATTCAAATTTGGAACGAGTTTCTTTGAGGTCAGTTGGTTGAGAATATTTGAACAAGACAGACGTGGTTCGATCTACACATACGCTCTACGCGTATTAAACGACAATATATTAATTATATTAAAAGTTAACAATTTTTATAGTGACCAAAACATACTTCAGTTTCAAGTGGAAAATGATAAGTTATCTGATAGACGTTAACAACGCGAAAACTTTTGCCGACGGAATGAAACATTTTGATGATATTTTTTTGTGTAAATTTTCATCACTTTCTAAATTAATTTTCTAGTAAATTGTGAATCAATAACCTAACCCTATTATATATTTCCTAATATTGCATTTACCTATTCCTATTTTGAGACGAAAATTTCCAAACTCACATCAAGATACGCAATCATATGATACGAAAAAAAAAAATATAACTCACCTGAATTTCATTCACCTGTTTTTCAGTCATAATCTTGTGGTCTGGCGTAGCTGGCGGCTGCGGCGTCGGCGGCGCGGGTCCGGGCTGGTTGTGGCCCTCCCCGAGCTGTTCCTGGCTCGGAGACCCGGGACGGCTTCTACTCCAAAAGTCCTGCATCTTGAACTGCCGCTGCGCTTCAGCTGCCTGCTGCAGGGTCGGAATATGGAGGGATAGCGGCGCAGCGCGGAGATCCAGCGCACTGCCTCCGGCAGAGGCCTCACTGTTCCCCTCCGCTGCGGTCATCTTGAAGGAGTTCTGCAGCCAAGAGGCCACAAAGTTTTCCTCCTCCTTCGGGGGGTCCAGGAGCCTCGGGAACGGCGGCGCGGCGCCGGGCTCGTACGCGCCCTCGCCGCCGTGCTGTTCACCCTCCTCCGCTATTTTCGGAACTTTGGCCTCCCTCGGTGAACCCTCCTCTACCGCTTCCGTCTTCCGGTACTCATGGAGGTCCCTGTACCTCTCCTGCAGCGCTAGGGATATGTTCTCATTGAAGTATTTCAACATTAATTCCAGTTTCGGACGTATGGTCACCACGAGGACATGCGATCGCTCGCTCCTGTATTATTCACTGTCCGTTTCCGGTCGCGGTTGTGTCCGGTATCTGGAATACAACAAACCGTTTAGCCGGCGCGTTCGAATTTTTTTTTGAAATCGGTGGCAACTTATCGCGGCGGTTTTGTATTTTCTTTTTTTTTTATCGCCAGCCACCCCCGGAAAAGCGATGGAAATAGGAAGCGAGACCTCCTTGAGACGCGGGCGGGCGCCGACTAACTTCTTGGTGGAAAAGTTGAGCGTCGCGACGCTTTCTTGCGGGGTGGGGAGGACGCGCGCGCCAGCCGAAGACGCCGGTCCAACTAGCAAGACGCGGCGCCGCCCCCGCCGCCTTAGACGTATTCAAGAACATCCCCACCGTCGCCGAGCGCACGCGCCCAGCGTTTTTTCCGCGGAAAAATGCGTCCGGTCAAGGTAAAGACGACGCGGCGAGCGGTGGCCCGCTGGCAAGTGTCCGCCGCGCCCCGCGCCGGACGCTCGGACAGTTGCCGAAATCGCATGACGAACCACTCGGACCACGGCCGAAATAAGAACTATTAAAAACGACGCCAAGGGTCGCCCCTCTCGCTCGGCCGACCCTGTTTCCATCCCACCCTTGCGCGCGAGAAAGGGACGGCCACACCTCCCCATATTTTTTCTAAGCCGCTATTAGTGAGGGAGGAAATGAAAAAGAATGGGTTTCTTTGTGATTTTTTCTTAATGAGTTCCGTCTCGCTCGCACTCGGGGGCCGCTGATATCAGGGTCTCGCTCCCCATTTTTAAGCAATTCTTTTCACGACGCCTCTTTTACTATTGTGTTTTTTTTTATGTTCAGGCGGGGCTTAGCCTATGGGGTTAGCCAACAGAATTTTTCTGATTTAATTTTTTCCTGTTTTTACCTAAAGTGTGGAAAATGCGCTGCGCGTAGATTTTATTTCCACCTCCTTTATAAGTATTGGATTGTTTTAGCTACAGCAATTATTATTTTTAGAAAAAAAAACTACGAAGTACGAAAAGCCCGGTATGGTTATACAAAATATTTTATTTCTCTTCTAAAAAAGAACAAAATAACATTTTAAGATGACGATTGGTTAGGGTTTAGATGTTTTTACAACTTAAACGAGGAACACAAAGGTTCATTCCAAAGTCTAGTTTATATTTCACAACCCTCTGAAGCTTTTCTCCGAAGAAAATTCCTTTACGCTACCCCACGGAAGATGGCGTAGCGCGCTACGACGACGCAATGTGTGAATCGGTAGGCGGACAGCGAGTCAAGTTAATTCTTAACAAAATTTATTTACTCTAAGAAAAACGAGAGTAGGTAATATTTATAAGAAATTAATCTATAGTAAATATCTATCAACAAATATCTACATGTTAATATGAGCCTTGCTCAACTGTCAAAATTATTTTTAAATATAGAACGTCAACATTTTAAACGCGGGTTCGCGGTTCAGTTATTTGCTCTATAATTTATTTTTAATTGATTTTAATGGCATAGAGTTAGATTTTGTTTAAACATTAAGACATAAAACCATAGAGCTGTAACTGTAGGTATACCTACATGATGTTATCAACAAATCATTAGGCACATAAGCCAATTACCAACATAATGGTGATGTCGTAACGGCAGGCGGAGCATGGGAGTGTCCGTGTTCTTTTTCATGGTGCATGAACACGTTATACCTACTGTACTCTGTCTAGAAAAACGTTATTTTATGTAAATTATTTGTATACGAGCTTCAAACGTATACCTACACACTTCACACTTTTGTGGGAGCAATGAAACATGATTCTTAACAAAAAATGGTATATTTTTTTAAATTAGTATGGAAACCCTGAAGTCCCTTATGCAAAGGGCCGTACAGGTATGTATCACCGCAGTGTCAGTGTGTCAATACTCTGCCACCAAGCAGCAATGTGTAAATATTGTTTTCCTCTGGCGTGAAGAGCACACTGTAGCTGGATGACGAGTGGTAGTACAGTGCCGCTGTCTATGCAGGCATCAAGACAATTTGCTGCTTGTCTCATCATTGATAAGATTCTTTAAAAAAAAAACTGACAAAATTTCCAGTTTCAGAAATATATTTGCTTTCTAAACCAACCCTTTGGTTTGTATGTAACACTACTTAAGTTGATTTCTAAACGAACCCTCTCACGAAACGGGTTCATTTCAAAAACAAATTGGTTCTTCAATTTGGGGTTTTACTGCTAAACCAACCCTTTTATCAGTAAATTTTCCGAAGGGTTGAGACTTAAGTTTACGGCAAAATGGTTCGTATCTATGTTCTGCTTCGCCTTGATACTATAAAATGAAATATGATGACATAGATAATAAAATATTAAACATATATTTATTTTCACTAGGTAGGTATAACAGATTGGTTCTTCAATTTTAGAATTTTACCTACTGCTAAACCAACCCTTTTACGAATAAATTTTCTGAAGGGTTGAGACTTAAGTTTACGGGAAAATGGTTCGTATCTATGTTATCGTTCATTTTGATGCTATAAAATTAAATAGTTTTTCATAGATTAACAAAAATTCTTGTATAATATATTTTTCATTTATCAATGTTTACGCAACTATCTTAGAGTTACGTATTGAGTATACCGAGGTACTGTTTTTTTTATGTTCAGACGAGTTAAAAATAATAACTAAACTAGAAACCGATTCCTAACATTAATATTAGTTATCTGTCGTAGCAATGAATCGACGCGGCCCACTAACCTTAGGTTTTGTGACCCGCTCCGGACTGTACTTACATTGAATACATATACCTACCTACCTATCCTATTTCATTTATAGGTCGATACAAAATTATCAATAATTTTACTAGCAAATTATTAAAAATCCTTTTGGTTTTATAATTTGAATGATTGTGCACAATATCTTTTTTTTCTTCTAACTATACCCAACTATAATCTAGCCTATTTAAATATATGAAGTATCATTTCTGCATAAGGAGTATAATCGTCAAACCCAGTGTACTGTTTAAAGAACCTATGGCTGCTACTCGAAATGTCATTGGTTCGATTCCCAGCCTGGACAAATATTTGTGTGTCTGGTTTTTGTATATCTTTAAGTATATTTACCTATGCATTTACAAATAACTATTTGTCTCAGTTGTTTGGTTGCCATAGTAGGTACAGGCTCTGCTACATAATACTCGAATGGTGACCATGAACAGTTCGAAGATAAGCTCAGCAGTGGACATCTTTCAGGTGGTGATGATGCTAATTTACTACATCACTGTTACACGAGGCTACATTTGAGTTGATCTTTATTTTTATTTATCTAATAAAAATAAAGATCAACTCAAATGTAACTCAAAACTAAACTAAGAATATAAAATAAAAAATAGAGTAAAGAAAAAAGAATATGGCAATAAAAGGGATGTGGCGCTAAAATAATATGGCGATAAAATAATAAGGCGATAAAATAATGTGGCGCTAAAAGAATATGGCGATAAAATAATATGTCGGTAAAAGAATATGGCACTAAAATAATAAGGCGCTAAAAGAATATGGCGCTAAAATAATATGGTGATAAAATAATATGTCGCTAAAAGAATATGGCGCTAAAATAATATGGCGCTAAAAGAACATGGCGCTAAAATAATATGGCGCTAAAATAATATGGCGCTAAAAGAACATGGCGCTAAAATAATATGGCGCTAAAATAATACGGCGTTAAAATAATATGACGCTAAAATAATATGGCACTAAAATAATATGGCGCTAAAAGAATATGGCGCTAAAATAATATGGCGTTAAAATATGGCGCTAAAATAATATGGAGCTAAAATAATATGCCGCTAAAATAATATGGCGTTAAAATATGGCGCTAAAATAATATGCCACTAAAATAATATGGAGCTAAAATAATATGCCGCTAAAATAATATGGCGCTAAAATAATATGGCGCTAAAAGAACATGGCGCTAAAATAATATGGCGCTAAAATAATACGGCGTTAAAATAATATGACGCTAAAATAATATGGCACTAAAATAATATGACGCTAAAAGAATATGGCGCTAAAAGAATATGGCGCTAAAATAATATGGCGCTAAAATAATATGGCACTAAAAAAATAAGGTGCTAAAATAATATGGCGTTAAAATATGGCGCTAAAATAATATGGAGCTAAAATAATATGCCGCTAAAATAATATGGCGTTAAAATATGGCGCTAAAATAATATGCCACTAAAATAATATGCCGCTAAAATAATATGGCGTTAAAATATGGCGTTAAAATATGGCGCTAAAATAATATGGCGTTAAAATATGGCGCTAAAATAATATGGCGCTAAAATAATATGGCGTTAAAATATGGCGCTAAAATAATATGGCGCTAAAATAATATGGCGCTAAAATAATATGGAGCTAAAATAATATGCCGCTAAAATAATATGGCGCTATAAGGCACCCTACATACTGCCTGGGTAAGAATCGAAATCACTACCTATCGGGTAGCGGCCAGGGTGTCTAATCACTAAACAAAGGGCCCGACAAACTATAAAATATACTATACAGTATAGTATACATATTAAACACTTTGTAATTTAAACACCAATAACTTCAAAACATAGAAACAACATTCCTATATCAAAATATTCAACTCATTAGAACGTTACCTAATAAAATACTAAACAGAAAATGATAAATCAAAGATACTAGCCAATTTATAGACTACTTTACGGTGGCGAGCTAAAACATCGGTTATCTTTAACTTGTAAAGTATTTTGATAAACCGCGTTTAAGTAATGCACATTTTTAATGTTAAATTATGTTCACGAGGGATAAATAAATAGGTTAGGTAGAGTTGCGTGGTCTACCGCACGGATTTCAGTTACAACGTTATTTTTTTAAAGCTTCATATTTTTTTTACACACCTTACAGTAACTAAATTCCGAAGTTTCCATTAGGCACAGGTATCTCTAACTGTAATAGGTTCTGCCTACACTGTTGAGCGCAATCCGTAGTCACTCTTATCTAATTCTTGCTAACATTGCCGCTTTTTTTGCTCTCGCGGGGGAAACCTGGGTGGTTAACCGGGGTGTGTGGGATTTTTAACTACTAAAACCCCCGTGCCGGCTCCAAGAGCCGCTCAGTGCCTTGCCTCTGAGCCAACGCCGGGAGGCACATTGTATTCCCCGGGAACCTGACACGGTACTCATGAAGATGGGGGTCGCAAACCCTCGGAGTCCTCGGAGTCACCACCGAACTTGATAGACGTCTAGGGCCCACACCCCAAACGTCTCCGACTCCGAAGGACATAAGTCCAGCTAGCCTAAGACTTCTACACTAATTTCCTCAGTCACTATCTTAACTTAGCACGATCATAAACAAAATAGTCAAAAATCCCAAAACGCGCTCATCTTTAATACAATTAATAAACAACATCATACGTAATCTCAAGAGAATCAACAACAGTTAGCTCCATTCAACCTAAACTATACACTATATACACTATCTTATCCTGTATCCAATTGCAGGATGTAAAACTGGATCATTGGATCCCAAAAAAAAAATACTTAGATCGATCCTTGACTTTTCTCATCCAATTCCTACCGAGTTTTAAACATCGTGGCGCTTCACCCAGTTCAAGAGCGGCTTATCCAGTGTCTACCACCTATCGAAGAGCGTTGTTACATCTAACCTAACGACCTCTTACACTACTAAGCTCAATCCGTATCCTCTCTTATTCGCCTTACAAATATAGTCCAGCCGCCTAGCCTGAGGACATCGTGCATTATCGTTTCTATTATAAATTATATTTATAGCTTCTTTATGTCCAACGCGGACGGTTCTCGACAGCTGTTGTTTGATGCTATTGTTACACTTTTATATTAAATTGCATAATATCCGTTCTGCGTGCATATTGTGTGACGTATCAAGGAAGTATGTGCACGTTTATTTATGTATCACAAACTAAAAAGCCAAAGGGATAGCAGTCGGACCAGCCCCCCCTTATGAGTATTTAAGTGTCAGTCAGTAGCCATATAAAAGCAACTACATTTTTAGTGACAAGACAGCTGCATTGAAATGCCCCTCGTCACCCGTGACATTAGTTATTAAGTGCTTTCAGCAGTAGTTTCAGCAGCTACGGTGCCCTTTGAACTAGAACATCGCTGCTTGACGGCAGATTTTATATACAAAAGAGTACGCGTTTGTCTATGGTTAACCCCTTCAACAAACCGTAGGCAGATTTTCCTCTAAAAGGCAGGTGAATTGAACTATTTAAAGTTATAATAAAAGAGTTTAATTGATATGTAAGTGATAAGTAGTTATTGGTTTGATCTGTCACAAGCGCTAATGTCGATAAATATAGCTGACGTATACCTATTACCTATTGTAATGTTGATATTTTTGCATTTTGATGTTCTTACTCGTGGCTACATGTTCTTACTTGAATTAAGCATTCTATAGTACATGTAGTGATTCATATTCTAAGATCTAGACAGACACGAGTGACGCTGCCATCATAGACAGCCACACTATTCAGCTGGTGGATTTTGAAATTGGTTTGGATTGGAATTCACATTGGTATCCAGGGTTAAGCGTCTTAAATTAATCTCTTGATAATATGAAAAAGCGCTACACATATTTTCCTATCTCCTTTTCTGTCTTTTTCGGAATTTTGCACGAGATTTCATATTTCTTAACCAGTTACGGATCTAACATTGAAATTGACAAATAGAACGCCAAAAAATTAGGTGTAACACTAGAACACCTTTTCATCAATCCGTTCCGCACTTAACACTAAAAAAAAACTGAAAAGGGTGCAATTGACCCTAAAATATATGCAAATCACACATTTTCTGAATGCCATCCACAAGGGGTCTAATAATGTCGCCATTTTTTTGTTTCTACATTCAAAAACAATGCAGGAACCGGTTAGATTGGAGGGTTACACCTTTGTAGTCCATGGGAACGGTATAGACAAGATGCTGAGATAAAAGACTTTTGTTTCTGATACAAGTTCTAATGCGGAAGAGTTGTGGGAACGAACGGATTGGAATCGTTCTTGGGACGTTATTTGTCTGAATGTATTTGGGTTTAGGCCATAGAGTGTTGTTACGTAAATATAAAAAGTATTCTAAGGACTGTAACATATGTCTCACGGTCCTTCCTTCCGTATTGAGGATTTAATGTTATATCCGATGTTAGCGCCTCAATTGGAAATAATATTAATAATGTATTTTTGGCTGATAGGTACTTCTTCACAAGATCAGCAATCTATGCGGGAGATATTATAGAGCACAAGTGCTTGGGTAGGCAAAAGTGCACTCTCGCTTCCTACCTCTGACAATCCAATGTCAAAGTCAAAGTCAAAAATCTTTATTTCAAATAGGCTTAACGCTAGCACTTTTGAATGGTAATATTTTTAAAAGCTACCACCGGATCACAACGCGGTCTCAACTGAGAAGATCCGGCAAGAAACTCAGCGGGCTTGTCATTTTTTCACTTTTTTTTAAACATTGTTTGTTTTGTTACAAATGAATCGACATTAGCGATAGTGTGTACTGCCGTTCGAAACATATGGGACAGAAGACCAATATATACGACCGGGGAGAGGTAAGGCGCAGGACTGTCTTTTTCTATGCCCGACCGACGCATGTATCATCTTAATTTACAGACAATCAGGTGGTCGGCATCCATTGTCCTAGCCATTAAATAACAACTACAGAAGTTATCGCTCCCTGCAGGTTTGGAACCTGCGAACTCCGGCTTGTAAAGCAAGCTGTATACCACTGCGTTACGAGGGCTATTTGAGATATTATTATGTATACCGATTTATAGAACTGTCTACCAATAAAATAACAACATTAAGCACGGAAAGGGTTATTTCGATGAAAAACTCACGGTGGGGCCATAACGACCGGCTCACGCACCGCGACCTATTTTTAATCATTTTTGGAAGAAACGGTGAAGGGTTGAGTTTGGCAAGTATGGAGATAGCACTTTGATGTTTAAAGTGGCATATTTGAACTAGGCGGAATACCACATTCACCATAGCATAAGGATTTCTTAATCAAAATACCATAAACTCTTAATTTCAACATTTTTTTCTTCTAAATAGTCGTAGGTAACCTACAATGCATTTATAATTTTCAAAATTGCTTAACTATTTTTTTTATATTTGATACTACCTTATCACATTAATTAGCGTTGTTTTTTTTTTAATTTTATTGTAGTTAAAAATATTTTATCGGTTACGTTTATACAATTTTGTATAAACGTAAATATTTTTCGAAAAATAAAAACCGACTCCAAAGAAAATTATCTAAAAAGCATTAAATAACGAAAATATATTGAAGTCTGTGCTGATATTAGTTAACAAGCCATAATGCTATTCTTAGCACCGACTTCAATATATTTTCGTTATTTAACGTCTGTTTATTTTCTTTGAAGTCGGTTTTTGTTTATTCTGAAAATATTTTATTTGACACTTTGTAAACTTATGTTTCTAAGATATCAGCAGTACGTGCGTATATTAATATTATTTCCACTGCTCCCGCTTGAGTAGTGCAAATCCCACAATTAGAGAAAGGAGTAGCAGAGCGTAGGTAACAGACCTTCCGTCGCGAACTTGACTTCTTAAGACGGAGAGTTAATTAATTATAACAGTTATTCATTGCGTATACATTTTCAAAAACAATAAAATTGATAAAAAAAATGTTGTTTTTTTTTAATTTTTATTTATTAATATTTGAGCACAAATTCCATCTCCATAGTAAACACAAAACATAATTGATGTCGGTATTCCGTGACAAGTGTACGATACGAACAAAGCGGCTCTTGTGTGTCTGTCTGTGTGATCGATAACTGTAACGACGGTTGTTCCGCCCGAACTACCATCATTCATTTTTATTTTTATCAATGTGCATACAAAAATATTGATTTGCTGATGTATACGGGCAAATACATTTATATAAGTAGATTTATGTGGCAGAGCCCTTGCGGAAAGCGACACTGTCCTATCAGAAGACACTGCTGTCAATTACTGTTATCTTTGACACTATGGTAAAGTTGCGCGGACATTTGCAGGGAGCCAGTATTTATTTATTTTATAATATCCCTACCCCTAAGATATACCTACCTATTTAGCAAGGTTAATAAAAAATAAAAAAACAAGAGGTAATAAGGTTAATAAGAATACGGCCATATTCGCAATTTCTTTTACTTACCAAACTAGGTGAAAAAGAGTCAATGCGACACATATTGTGTGGCTGCGACGCTCTTTTGAGACGTAGGTTGGGTCTATTCTTTTTGACGCGGGGGGAAATCTTCCAAAGATCCCCGGGAGCTTTGGGGCTCGACCGGGGTATGTGGGATTCTTACCCACTAAAACCCCCGCGGCTGTCACATCGGCACATGAGAGGGGAGACCCCAGGGCTCTCCGGTGGGATCTGCACCAGGGGCCCCTCAGTGCCTTGCCTTTGAGCCCGCCACCGGGGGGCGCATTGTAGCCCCCCGGTAGGAGGGAGGCTTTTTTCTGCAGTAAACGTGTTTCGGCTGCTGATGATGATAAGAAACTCCTATTTTTTCAAGAAATAATGACACTACCTAGAACTTGTAATCCACTTCATTCGGAAGTTTACGATTCGGTTATATAAAATTAATCTCACCTTACAAACCGTAAATTAACACAATAGAACTCTATTAAACAAAAAACCTTTTAATAAAACAAATATTGAAATACGCCGAAATCCGGATACATAAAAAATCCCACCCCACATCAAATTGACCGTTAAATATATTCAAAGGTATCAATCTACAAAACGTAAAAATAAAAAAAAAATTGCAAAAAAAGTCTTGTACCCTATCCAAACATCGCGTGTCAAAGCGCTTACAAAACTGTTACGAAAAATAAAGTAATAATCTTGACACGCAAATAGGAACAAAAAACGCCCCTAGCCTACAGTCAGCCAATAAAAAAAAAGTTAAAAAAAGTTGAACCATCAAAAAAAGGCGGTAATTGGTGGTGCGCGTGCCGTCCTACATTTTTACATCCTCATTGTGTAGTCTATGGTTTTTTTTTATCCGTGGGGTGCGTTTTTTGTTCCAATTATGTGTGTAATGTTGTGAAGCCGTCAATTTAAATTATAATAATATAATTTATGCTTTTATAATTGGAAATCTTTTTTTATTATATTTTTTATATAATTGTAGAAATTGTTTAGTTATTATTTTACCTACTCAGGGATGAATTTTAGGTACTACGTGTTTTGAAATCTATAGGTCAGTACTAAGAAAAGTCTTTTGTAAATTCAACCCGTAAAAGGGGAATCTCTTCGGGCATATGGATAGTATTAAAAAAACTTATATGAGTACACTACCATCCTGTTTTTTTTTCTGTTTCTCGTTCTTTACCAAGTTCATTATGTAAAGACCATTTGGAGTTCAGATTATTAGCCAGACTATTGTCTGACTGCTGCCCAAAAAGTTGATTTCCTACAAGCACATTGCTTGGCTAGTATCGTGGTGTTAAAATGTCTCTCTATATATAATATATGTATGTTTACAGTATATTTTATCTTTGTTTCTCAGTATAGTCTAATTGTCCTAGCTCTGCCTAGTTTGCGGTGGCTGTGTTTGGGTTATACCTATCATAATTTCATCATCATCACCAGCTGGAGGACGTCCACTGCTGAACGTAGGCCTCCCCTTTGGAACGCCACAATGAACAACAACTGGCTATTTGCATCCACCGGTTCGCTGTGACGCGCCTGCTTACGCTGCGTCTTCCGGTCCGTGGTCGCCACTCCAGAACCTTTCTTCCCCAACGGTTATTGGTTCTTTGAGCGATGTGGCCTGCCCACTACCTCTTCAACTTGTAGATTCTGAGAGCTATGTCAGTGACCTTGGTTCTTTGGCGAATCTCCTCAAGGATTCTGTCGCACAAAGAAATTCCAAGCATGGCAATTATACCAAATTACACCTAATTGTATTTATAAGTCTTCAAAAAAGGAGGTTCATAATTCGACTGCATATTTGTCTCCTAATTTAACTGTTCATTTCCAAAATGGCAAAAAAATGCTTTTACATAAGATGTTTTTCATTTCGAATCTAAATATCTCACTAGATTTTTAGATAGATACACCACCGTGTATCTGCTCATTTATTATATACCTAGTCATGTAATTCGCACCTTAGGATCTAATAGTAACTTTATAAAAGTTTAAAAATACAACATCACGGCAAGCAAGTCTTATTAGACAGTCTTGTACGGTTGAAAAAAATTTTTTTTGAGCACGAAAAAAAGAGAGTTTCCTTCTGTTTTATTTAGTTTCAATCAACAATATCTTCCAGGCCTCATTGTCCAGGGTGCATCCAGCGAAAAAAATATTATATTGTTTCGCAAATATTATTTGATGAGACCCTTTTCCCCGCACACCTAACCATTTATTTAAATTAAGGCTAGTTAGGAAGACTCGCCGAGGGTTAAACCACTGTGTCTTCACTGGTGATCGACTGCAGATAATGGCTGACAGGACTTTAAGATTCAAAAACTGTATGATACAAAACTATTTTATTATTAAAACAGCATTTATCTCCTTTAAAGACTAAACACACATAGCTTCTGATTAATTATATACAAATATGTTATTTTAATTGAGCATTTAAACCAGCGACATCTATTGGGGAATAGTAGCAGACATTTTAATTCTAATTAGATTCCATTGTCATTAGATTTAAAAAAATAATTGAACCCGTTTTGCATATTTTGTGGCAAAAATAAATTATCTTTAAAACGTATCTGTTCAATTCGGTTAATACTCCAAAGAAATTATTTGGTATAGGTAAGTACTTACGTAGGTATCAACCACGGAAAACGAATACAAATTATATAAACTCCATAACATTTATGCAATTATTTATGTTTAGTTTATCCTACATGAATTTTTCATTAATAAAGCTGAAACTTCCTTATTTGAACTACATTATTTAAATATAATTTACATACCTGCATGAATTATCCAAAATAACACAAATAAAAACATTATACCGCGTATTATTCCATTGAAAAGATTTAATAATTCAATAAAAAAATACATTAAAAAAATTCACAAAGTTACGTAATAAGTGGAAAATTTTATACCTCGTCCGATATTTAAAACGCAACCGCCCTGCGCAGCGGCGACTTATAAAATTTCCATTTAAAACTTTACAACATTATTATCTTTTTTCCTAACGAAAAAATGCACTATTTATTGCATTCACAGATGGAATAAACACCATACACATATTTTCAATAGTCAACACTATTATTATTAAACTAAAATTCATTTTCTTTTGTTCAAAAATGGAATATAAGTCACTTGGTAAGTATAACGATAGTTCCTTGGTCTACTTTATTGAATAGTGATGTGACTTCGACTAAGATCTAATCACGATGTTTTCCTATGCAACGATATATAGAAAAATAATGCATTTCGTTAATTTGGTACTTTAATGCTGTAAGCTTACCAATCGTAATCGTATTTTTTTACACCAAGCTGCCAAAAAACCCCACTGCACATGTCAAAGTTTCCAGCATTTGGTATTATCACTCTAAATTATCTATCTATACATATAAAATTACTTGTCCTGACTGATTGACTGACTGACTGACTGATTCATCAATGCACAGGCCAAACCGCTGGACCTAGAAAGCTGAAATTTGGACAGTAGGTTCTTCTTATGACGCAAGCATCCACTAAGAAAGGATTTTTGAAAATTCGTCTCCTAAAGGGGTTAAATGGGGTGTTTTCTTTTGTATGAAACTTTTTATTGTAAGGTTCGTTTGAATTGAAATTTACTGAAAAGATTATCTAAATAAAATAAATCAATACGTGTTTCGCGAATTTTCAAAAACAACCTTTGGGGGTGTGTTAGGGGTTGGTAAACTCTGTAAAAAAATTAGCGGGCGAAGCCGCAGGAAATTTAATATGTTTCCTGCTTTGCAGTGTGAAATTAAAAGGTGTTAAGGCTGCCAGTGACCCGTGGGGTGTCCGGGTAAGAATAGCACCCCCCCATCTCCTCCCGCTGGGTGTCCATAAGAGGTGACTAAGGGAAAACAAGAAGACGTGCAGCAGCGTCTTTCTATTGGATTACCTATCATCTATATCTACTGCGTTCCCCAAGACGCCTGCCAAACGTGAGGATTATGGCAACCGCTTCCTTCTAAAGGGGGATCTTCAGCTGTGGACATCTTTCGACTATTGATGAAGGCTGCCAGACTGAAGGCAGACAGATAGTCCGGAGTAGAATGGGTGCTAAAAGATGGCCGTCTTCACTGGGAAAAGTTTGCATGATTGGTGACTTGGATGCTTTAGGGATCCAGAGGGTTTGGAATAGACTCTTATGACTCATGACAGTGATTTTTGGTTGATCATGGGGAGAGAACTATGCCTATCAGTGGGAGACCATCCGTCCGTCCGAAAAGTCCGTCCACTACTGAACCAAGGCCCCATAGAAGCGAGGGGTTGCCATAATCCCTACGCTTGGCAGGTGTCTTGGAGATCGTGGGTCGCGGGTGCATAGGCTCTGTGCGTCCCTACTAAATGTGGCCTGAGGCGGGTGAAGACGCGGAGTAGGCCCTGCGTCGTCGCGAGCACAGTGAGGGTGCCGGGGGGAGCGTGCATCTCAGCTCCCCCCGGAGCGTGCTCTAGCGAGCATCTGGCACTGGAGAGAACTTGGCGAAGGTCCGAACGGAGTGCCCAGAGGCTCCCTACAAAAGCGTCGATGAAGGCCACCGGGGAGGTTTTGGTGGGTAAACATCCCACATAACCTGCCCTCCGCCCCCAAGGAGACCTGGTACCTTTTGAAGGTTTCCTCCTTGAGAACAAAAAAAAGGTGTCTTGGGGATCGCAGTATAGGTAAAGTAATCCAATAGAAAGACACTGCTGCAGGGCTTCTTGTTTTCCCTTACGACACCTAACGGCAGGAGATGGGAGTGTGCTATGACATACCCCACGGGTAACTACGCTGCGCTACGACTAGCAGAGTATTAAGAATTAATTAACTTCGAGTGTCGAAATAATCCGCTTTCAAATAACTGGATTAATAATAATTAACTGTACCTATTTGAGGTTTGAAGGTGCGGCAGTAGAAGATTTTTTTAATTCTTGGTTACAGTAATAAATACAATTATTTCTTATGGCTCCCACACGTAACTGCGAATTCGCATCGCATCGCAAATATCTGCGAGAAACAAATGAATTTTTGTATCGAAAATTAATTCGTAACACAACGAAACAAATTAATATTTTTTTTTTGACAAGAGATCCTGAAGTGACAATGGGATATGTTGATATTTACCCAATAAGCGATATATTAGTTGCAGGCCAGCTACTGTGAGACTTATTGCTACAATTGTCGGAGACAAAAACGCTCTAAAAGACGGTTTGCGATGTTTAAAGACTAACAGAGAAATGGTGATAGAGTTCGGATATCTTTCCTTGAATAGGACGCGGTCATGAATTGCACGAAACTGGACTTAGGACCAAAAAAATTAGAGCTGTTACTTGTTTGGCAAACTTAACAACGCCAAAGAAATCAATTATGGCAGAATGACGTTAGCATACTCGTATCTGACATAGCAATATATCTGCGTTCGGTGATTATTGAATAGGCTTTTGATGAGTTAGTGTGCCTTACCATCATCAATTGCAATGCAGCTTTCTATCAGGGGGGATTACAGTCAAGCTCTATATATAAGAAAATCATCCGTTTGCTACACGTTAAGACTTCACGATCAACAGGTTCTTATGACTACACTTAGCTATGAAATCCACCGAATATCATCATCATCATCATCATCATTCGCAGCCGAAATATGTCCACTGCTGAACAAAGGCCTCCCCCTTAGAAGGGAGGGGTTGCCATAATCCCCACGCTTGGCAGGCGGCTTGGAGATCGCAGTATAGGTGGAAGATAAATCCAAAAGAAAGACGCTGCTGCCCGACTTCGTGTTCTCGCCTCTTACTAATATAAAAATAGGTATAATTTAAAATTATTTTCTTAACAGTCGATCGATTATAACCAATGCATAATCTAGTGCTCGATTATGTGTTGCACTCGGTAGCATCACTAGTTGCATTCGTGTGCACGTTATCTCGACGTGTGTGGATGATAAAATTTTGAAAAAACCTTACTTTTCCGCGATAACCTCGCCCCGGTGCGCGGAAAAAAAGCTCATGCGCAGTATTCATAGTGCAGAACATTTTTTGAGTAAAAACAAATATTATATATGGGTATAAATTACACATGTTTATTGCGACATACATTACAATATTTACCTCCTATAAATAAACGAACTACCATTACGCCTCAAGATACAACAAGGATTACTGCACTTAATGCCTTTATAAAATAGAATCAAAACTTTTTTACTCAAGTAATAAAGACTCATTTATTATATATTTAATATTTTTTCATCCATTATTAATGTGATTGAATATTCATTATAATAAATCTAATACTGACAGACTGTTGTGTCAAATCCAGGTAATTATTTATCCCTTTTCTGCATTATATGCTAGTTGATTAGTACTTGCTTAACTGGATTTATGCTTGTCCAGTAATATTGCTTCAAAGCAGTAGTATATAAACACGTCTGTGTTCCTACCTGCGTGGGTCTCCCGAACTCAAGAGACTTTGTAACTAATTTTGGGTGATAATTGGGAGCGGAACGCAACTGGCCACAGCAGTCGTTTACCATCAAATAAACATCCCGCTAGTCTCATCACTAAGTTGCATAAACATTCTAGGCAAGACGAATTAGTTCAAATTTCTGCCACTTGCAGGCTGAGTTATCAAGCGCTAGTAGTCTTATATCGACTTAACTATGAATACGGGTCGCCTTATAAATAAACCACCTTATCACACTCTCAAGTAACAGCAAGCTGTGTGCGTGCGGTTATCATAGGGACTCTTTGTACTAGTCTAGATAACTATGCGAATAAATATAATATAGCCTATAATTTATAGACGGCCATCGCACCGCACAAAGCAGTAAGATATTTTTCATTTTATATAACGCTCTGTTCAAAAGGTATTTTAATGCGACTTTGACGCGTTTGTCTAATTTAAGTGTCACGCCTTTTTCATTTTAATAAGATTTTTTTTTCATACATGCAGGTTTCCTTATGATGTTTTGCCTTCACGGATTCTTCGAGAAAGCCTAACTAGCTTTCGAATGACGTGTGAAACCCGCAAACCCGCACTTGGCCAGCGTGGTGGACTATGGCCTAAGTCCCTTAATGGTGCCCATCAGTAGGACAAAACCCAGGACTGGTATTTTTTTTTTAATTTTGCTATTAAGGCAACATAAGCAAGATATTTGCCTGATGGAAAGCGATACGCCTGCTTATAAACAGCTAGATATTATGTCTCTTGTGTCCGTTAATTTCACCAGTGCAGTGCCCTTCTAGCCCTCAGAATCTGCAAGTGTGGCAATGGGCAGGCCACATCGCTCGAAAAACCGATAACCGATGGGGAAGAAAGGTTCGTTCTGCGTCTTCCGGTTCGAGTGGCGACTACGAACCGGAAGACGCAGCGTACCTACCGGCCTCCTACTAGGTGGACAGACGACATTGTGCGCGTCGCAGGTAACCGATGGATGCAAATAGCCAATTGTCGTTCATTGTGGCGTTCCAAGGGGGAGGCCTATGTTTAGCAGTCATCCAGCTGGTGATGACGACGATGGTGAGTATTCCGACTCTCAGAGCCATTTCTTCTTCTTTTCCGATTATCTCTACTTAGTAATAGGATCAACATCATCAACATTGTAATAGATAAGTTAGATTTAGATGTCGCTGAATAAATGTTTTTCTTTCTTTCTTTCTTTCAACATGAGCAGCCAAAATACGTCCACTGCTGAACAAAGGTCTCCCCCTTAGAAGGGACGGGTCGCCATAAACCCCACCCGTAATCCAATAGAAAGACGCTGCTGCCCGTCTTCTTGTTTTCCCTTAGTCGCCTCTTACAGACACCAAACGCACAAATTATAGAGAGTATCCAACGGGAGGAGATGGGAGGACTGGATTAGTAATGATTAACATTAATTAAAGTTTGTGAGTGAAGCAGTTTGTGAAGAGGTTAGGACGTTCGCCTGGTGGTAAGCGACACGGCTGCTCATGAACAGTTATTAAGCCTCTTAAGCCCAGTACTACTTTACTAGGATGTAGGTTCCTTGTGCAAGGAACCGTCCAGGTAGGTACCACCGCAGTGTCAGATATTCTGCCGCCAAGCAGCAGTGTGTAAGCGTTGCTGTGTTCCGACGTGAAGGACACTGTAGCTGGTGAAATTACCGGACACAAAGACTTAATATCTTATGTCTTATGGGTCGGCAACGTGCTAGTGATTCTTCTGGTGTTGCTAGCGTCTATAGGCTGCGGTGACTGCTTACCATCAGGTGGGCCGCATGCTTGCTTGCCACCCTGGTAGTATAAAAAAAAATTAGCAGAACAGAGCAAAGTGCACTTCACGCTGCACCGGAACACAGTAATGTTTACACACTGCTGCCTAGCGGCACAATATGTACTATCGCGGACACGAACGGTGTACCAGTTTTCAATCAAAATCGTGTGATCGACTTTACGTTCGCTTACCCTGTCCGCATGTATTATTAACCGGCTTGTGCAAGCAATTATCGTCCTAAAGGTGATACACCGTTTGTAACCGTGAGAGTACGTATATGACATTGCGAGACCTAATTGCCTGGATGGAAGATTACCTCTTTCATAAAGATCGACTTTATAATATAATTTTAATATTTACAGTAACATTTGAAGAGCCAATGAAGAGTTTACAGGCAGACATCGAACCCGTTACCCTAGGATTCAATGACCGGATGCGCACACTACTGCAAGAGTCATGCGCCGATTTATCATACGTAAGACTATTTTTATAGGCCTGTAAAGCTACCGCCAGACCGCAGTTTTGCGGTTTAAAATATTGCGGTCTAGTAAGACCAAGTTCTATTAGAATTAAGAGTGGAATTATGAGTGTTGTCTTTTATTAACGCGAAAACATAATCCTCCTTCTGGGGCAGTTGGGCAAGTATGTGTGTATAATAATAATAATATCTTGGAACAATCCACACACGGTCATCTGGTCCCAAACTAGGCAGAGCCTGTACTATGGAAACCAGACAACTGATACTAATACTTATATACATTTTTTTCTAAATACATACCTAAATAGATAAATAACACCCAGACACTTGGTGGGAATCGAACCCACGACCCATCGGTTAGCGGACAGGGTGTCTAACCACTAGACCAACGGGCCCGTCAAATGTAGGTATATATGTGTGTGTGTATGTAAGTCTATTTCTTTGGCAAGGCCTGCAGCCTAAGTGTCTTGATGGATTTTGACTTATAATATGTCTTTGGATTCGTTTCAGTTTTGGGAGTGACTCAGGCTATATATTCTACAAAAAAAATAATATGGCGGGCGTCAGTCACCATTTTGTTTTTTTTTACTGCCTGCCTGAAGGGGGTGTATTACTCTCCTCCAGAGTTGCTGGACATTTGGGCCCTAGGACGGTGGCGGCGTTGTGACCCCCGTCAGCCCCGTATCTGGTTCCCGGGAGGCTCAAAGGCAAGGCACCGTGGGCTCCTGTTACAGATTCTACCAAAGAGTCTGGGTCCCTCTCATGTCCGTTGCGACAGCCACGGGGTTTTTAGTGGGTAAGAATCCCACATACCCCGGTTGATCCCCACAGATCCGGGGACCATTAGAAGGTTTCCCTACGAAAAAAAAGGTGTACCAATTACGCTCGTCATTTTAGATATTAGTCTCCTGTGGCTACCCTTCACAACGGAACGCACTAATGTTTACACACTGCTACTTGGCGGCAGAATATGTGACACTGCGGTGGTACCTACCTGGACGGTTCCTTGCACTATGAACTTACCATCTATTGAAATGAAACTAATTTTACCGATTATATCGCGGTTTATTTTTGATTTTAATTTGCCGACGTTTCGAATACTTTACAGCATTCATGGTCACGGGCTGAGGTGGTAGCTGTCCATATGTCATAGTTGTCATATTGTTGTCAATGTGTAATATTCGCGTAAGTATCAGAAATCATTAACTTACCATCTAGTAACTCTGTCTCTCTCTTTCTCTTACATTTCGATGGGACAGAGCACCAACTCGCCCGGAGAGAGATCTGTTGCAGGACAAACTTCTAACAGGCTTGGATCATGTTTTACGCGCAGTTGCATAGATGTATATACTTTTCAGACAATCAGGTGATCGGCTGGAATGGTCTTAAATAGTAAGTTGATGCTACCCGCAGGATTTGAACCCGCGATCTCCGGTTTGCAAAGCAAGCGGCTTCCTTTAGGCTATGGAGACTACAAGCTATTCTACGACGAATTATTGACGGGCCTGTTGGTCTAGTGGTTAGTGACCCTGTCTGCTACTCAACAGGTCGTGGGTTCGATTCCCACCAAGTGTCTGGGTGTTTTATCTATATAAGTATGTATTTACAAAAAAAAAAGTATATATGTATTAGTATCAGTAATCTGGTTTCCAGGCTCTGCCTAGTTTGGGATCAGATGACTGTGTGTGAATTGTCCCAGGATATTATTATTTATTCTAGTGTAGAGTTGTGTGTTTGTATATAATATAGTCATATTTTTTATATACTTTTTCAGATAAATATTCTATTCTCAAAGGCCTGAATCTTCAGTGAGGACTATAAAGTTGAGTACAATATAAATGTATCTAAAGCTGTAGCGTAAGTGCTGGAATATGTTCAAAATAAGGATGTGCAATGTTCGATAATATTATTAGTATAATTGTAATATTGTTCTACCCTATTAAGAAATACAAATGATATGCGTAGGTATACGTAAAAAAAAAGAAAAATGGTAAAAAAGTAAAGGTTTCTAATAGAAGAATTTTCGCTTTTTATTTCTATTTAACTACAACTTTAATGTTAGCAAGACTTACGTGAGAAGACCACTATTCTCTACTGATATACTTTTTCTATCCCTACTTATATACTAAAATGAAACAGTGAATTCTCTGTTAGTTAAAACAAATATTTCGTACAAATAATTCGTGATTCTGACTTACATAAAAATAATATCTACGTTTAAGTAACAACAATAAAATTTAGTACTTATACCAACCAACTTATTTGAATATATCGATTACAGTTTCCCAACCCTATCCGCTAACGGCATGGCTTGTAACAGCGCGGGCGCACTAAAGATAAATCTTTTTACGTCGTCTGATTAGAAAATTCCTTTATTAATTGACTTGCTTAATTAAACTGATTTCTGACCCTTCCCTATAAAATTATAGTAGATAAAGTACATCTGTTGTTTAATTATAATTGTTATTATACAAATTGGACTCAGGTCTGTGTTAATTTTATTTCCCGACTCAAATGTAAACGGAGTAGTGGTCTTCGATCAATTAATGTATGGATGGTATAAATTTGACCCCTAATGTGTGACTATCTGATTGTATGTATGTATGTTTCCTTTTTTGTATCATTCAAACAAATGCACCGATTTTAATGAATTTTTATTAGAAAAACTCAGTGTTAAAAATCTTTTTAGTCACATACATAATATGTAGGAATATGGCTGAACCGTAGGTGTACCTACTCATTCTTTTTTCCTATCTCAGAGTTTATATATTTGAAATAGGTATTTTATGTTTTTGTTATTAATTATGTATATTTGGATTTGATTACATTACCTACATAAATATTACACTTTAAAAAAACGCACTCAAGAATACACAAAATCGCATAAATCCGATACAACATAAGAATTTAAAATGAATCCATAAATATCGAATACCATTAGAAAATCGAATGAGATAAATCTAAGAAAAATAAATCAGCGCCCACGCGACCTAGACCAACGGACACACGCGGAGGGAAAGGGACGAAAAAAGACTGAGCGGGACAAAAAAAAATTGCAAAACGCCGCGAATATCCGAGGGGAACGACCTGCGAAAAATAAGACGAAAACGTATTCCCGCGCACATGTGCGTTCCTCCATTTTTTTCTGTCTATCTCGCTCTAGCGCCAAAAAGGGTACGAGATGTGCTGTGCGCGAAAGGGATGGGTAATAAAAGAAAGCGCGCGGAAAGAGTTTGCGGTCGTTCGCGCTCCGGTTTAGTTCGGAACGTTGCCGCTAGGAGCGCGCGCGCCGCCGGGAAAATTTCTTCCTGTTTTGACTTTGTGCGTTCCTTTTTTAGAATTTGCGTTTGCGCGGGATTTATAGTTCCTTTTTACTAACTTTTTTTTTGTTAGCAAAATAATAATGATTCATGATTTTGTATTCGTTGTGATGTCACACAATGATTCACGTTCACGGTAAATAAGTCCTAAATTAATATTTTAAGAAGTGCCACTGAAATCTCTAAAACGTATTGGAATCTAGTTTTATTACATCCCACATTCAATTTTTTTTTAATCTACTGATTAACTTTATGATATGTAGGTACCTACTATTTACCAAGATTGGGATATTTCTGCAGTCGTTCAAACGAAAAAGGATCAGAGAAAGTTACTTAAGTTCGTTTTTACAATACTAATGCTTATTAAATTAATATTAAAGTTATCATAAAAAAAATAACAGTTAGTGTAAATATTTAAATAAGTAAGTATGTTTTTAAAACATTTAGAAAAAATATGTTAAGGGTAATTTGTTTGACTATGGCCAGCATGTCAGAGATGTTAAATTTGTTCTTCTAAGGCCTCTGAACTACTGTCTAACGTAGGGTCAATTTAATAGTCATTCTTTGTTCTGTCTGTTTCTTTCGTCATTATTACGATTAATAATATGCCATTACAAGGTTACGTTGGTAAGTTTTGATGAAGTCTCAAATGTGATCTATTAAATTGATTCTCCATTAAGTAATTTTTTTTTTTTTTTGGGAATGATAGACGCTGTTAACCGCAGATGGCTATTGCAGCTTCACCGGACAATAGGAGGCGAGCGCTTGACAACAACCGAGCCAGAATTTATACGTGCCCTCCGAAGCACGAAGACACTCAACTGCTACTAAACGGTCACCCATCTATGGACTAACTTATCCTGTCTTCATATGATAAACAGCCGGTCTAACCGTGGGTCTAGTGGTTAGACACCCTGGCCGCTGTTCAATAGGTCGTGAGTTCGATGCCCCTCAGGGCAAACATTTGTGTACATAATAATATCAGCCCTTGTTTTTGTCCCACTGCTGGGCACGGGCCGCCCTTTAAGATGAAGGGGCTTAGGCCATAGTCCACCACGCTCATGCGAAAGCTAGTTAGGCTTTCTCAGACATGCAGGTTTCCTCACGATGTTTTCCTTCACCGAAAGCTAGTAACAATCGCACAAAGACGATTCGCACACGATAAATCAGAGGTGCGAGCCGGGGTTCGAACCTGCGCACCTTGTTTTCAAGGCAAGCGCTCGCCCACTGAGTTGTTACAGCTATACTAAGCTGTTACAGCTATAGCTTGTGTACATGCCCATATCTATTCTGTGTCTGGGTAAATAATACCCAATTTTACAAAAGAAAATATAAGTTCTTCAGTGGTCTGCTTACCAAGTAGATACAGGCTGGTGGGTACATTAGTTCTGCTAGAGGACCGAAGAGAACGAAGCAACATACAGTATTCTGTCCGTGGGGTGGGGGTAGGAACAGCACCCTCTCATTTCCTCCCGTTGGGTGTCCGTAAGAGACGACTAAGGGAAAACAAGAAAACGGGAAGCAGCTTCTTTCTATTGGATTACCTACCACCTATACTGCGATCGCCAAGACGCCTGCCAAGCGTGGGGACTATGCAACCCTTCCCTTGTAAGGGAGAGGCCTTTGTTCAGCCGTGGACGTCTTTTGGCTGCTGATGATGATGACATCGAAAAAACTCATCATCATCATCATCAGCCGGAAGACGTCCACTGCTGAACATTGGCAATGAACGACACTTGGCTATTTGCATCCAACGGTTACATGCGACGCGCACAATGTCGTCTGTCCACCTAGTGGGAGGCCTGCCTACGCTGCGTCTTCCGGTTCGTGGTCGCCACTCGAGAACCTTTCTTCCCCAACGGTTATCGGTTCTCCGAGCGAAACAACTCATACACTGTGGTGGTTACCAATTATTTATAACTCAAGAAAAATCTACAGTCTTTAAAAATCAACCTTCAATTAGATCCATTAGGAATATATGAGTAAAAAAGTGTTTTATACTAACGGAATAAGGTTCTGTTTTGAGTATCGTTATGAGGATTATGAGGAAGATATTAAGATGAAAAGTTTTAATAGTGTTTTTATGAGATGAAACAAGAAGAGCCAGTTAGATAATTTACTATTAAAATTTACTAAGCCTAGAGCCTCTTACTACTGCATCCACAAAACTCAGTTAATTTTAATTATCACTAATCCAGTTCTTGGAAATGGATTATTTCGACACGCAAAGAAAAATAATACTTTATACTTTTTAATAGGTAAGTAGTTTTTTTGTATCACTTTTTAGTAGCGTACTTAGTAAATGAACATATGCTTAATCGGCTCTGAGAATACCCAGATTAAAAAGTTACTAAATGAGAATTTACGTGAACATAAGCATAATCGGTTCCAAGAGTCGAAATAACCAAATTTAAAAAACAACAATTTGAGAAATAACGCTCATTTACGTGAACATAAGAATAATCGGCTCCGAGAGTCGAAATAACCGGACTAAAAAATACTACTAAATTAGAATTAACGCTAATTTACGTGAACATAAGAATAATCGGCTCCGAGAGTCGAAATAACCGGACTAAAAAAAACTACTAAATTAGAATTAACGCTAATTTACGTGAACATAAGCATAATCGGCTCAGAGAGTCGAAATAACCAGATTAATAAACTACTAAATAAGAATTAACGGTAATTTACGTGAACATAAGCATAATCGGCTCAGAGAGTCGAAATAACCAGATTAATAAACTACTAAATGAGAATTAACACTAATTTACATCATCGGTTCATCTCTTATATGCCGATTTGACAGCCACGGTGGTCTCTGTGGGGAAGAATCCCCACCCTCACAGATCCCGGGGACCATTTGAAGGTATCCCCCGCGAAACAAAAAAGTACTAAGCATAGAACCTAAGACTTATAACGCGAACATAATGTGAGTTTACGTAATAAAAGTACGCAGCGTGTCTAGAAGAAATACAATAACATTGTGCTAACCGGCCCACGACCCCGGCCAACCAGTTTTTTTTCCAAGATATCGTATTACTTCATATAATACTGGCTATTGCTCGCGACTTGGCCTACGTATAAGCGAACTAATGCAGTTGAATTATATCACAGTGTAATTGGAGATATGCAGTAGATCCGCATTACTGTAATGTTATACAAAAATTGGAGGACTGAAACAAAGAAGAATGGCCAAAAAATCGCAAGCGCGGCGCAAAAGCTTTATATCTCAGATTTTAAAGTTAATTTAGTATAATTATTCAAAGTTAGCGAAAGCCTAACTAGCTTTCGAATGACGTGTGAAGTCCGCCAACCCGCACTTGGCCAGCGTGGTGGACTATGGCCTAAGCCCCTTCATCTTGAAGGGAGGCCCGTGCCCAGCAGTGGGACTTAAACAAGGGCTGGTATTATTATTATTATTCAAAGTTATCATTGTTGCTGAATAGGGTTGATGCCTGGGTAAAGAAATAATAATTCTAATTAGTCAGTCAGTTAGATTATCAAAAAATATTGGACACGTATTTTTTTATTTAACAAATCAATAAAAATTGCCAAAGATATAGAGCGTCAAAGTTCGGGAGTGGGGACTCGTGACGTCACATCATCCAGCCGGAAGACGTCCACTGCTGAACATAGGCCTCCCCCTTGGAACGCCACAATGAACGACAATTGGCGACTTGCATCCACCGGTTACCTGCGACGCGCACAATGTCGTCTGTCCACCTAGTGGGAGGCCTACCTACGCTGCGTCTTCCGGTTCGGTTCGTGACGCCACGCCTGAGTAAAATTTGTATACCGGCGTGACGTCACAGGCCATTTCAAAGCACTATATCTTCTTCACTTTTTGTTTAATCGACATAAACTATTTTCAAAAAAATAAAAACCGGCTTCAAAGTAAATTATCTAAAAAGCATAAAATAACGAAAATATATTGAAGTCGGTGCTAGCACATCATGTTAACTGAGACTAGCACGAGCTGACACCGACTTCAATATATTTTCGTTATTTTATGCTTTTTAATTAGATAATTTACTTTGAAGCCGGTTTTTATTTTTTTGAAAATAGTTTATTTGACACTTTTTAGTGACTTTTATTTACCAAAATAGGTATCAGCAATATCACGCAACTCGAACGTCTACGTTACAGTAACTTACTGAAAACATAAAAAGTTTATATCTCTTAAACTACTGGACCGATTTTGATGAAACTTATACTCTACCCTAAGTTGAAAAATACTCTAACTATTGCAAAAAGAATTTTCGAAATCGGACTTGTAGTTTCTGAGAAATCCGTGGACAAACCTACATACATACATACATACATACATACATACACTCATACAATTTGGTAAATTTGTTTAGAAGCCCACATAGACTAACATATATTAATAATTCGCATTTTTATTAATATTACATACATACGCGTCGAATAGAGAACCTTCTTTTTAAAGCCGGTTAAAAAGAAAAAATACGTGTCCAATATTTTTTGATACTCTAAATGACGGACTTAATTTTTTTTTTATTGGCTAACATTTTTATTTACCTATTGTAATTCAGTGGCTAACATATTTTGTTTGCCCTTTACGATGGTCAAGTTATTTTAGACATGGAAGTCGTTCGCCTTATGGTAAGCGACCCGCCAGCCCATAGACAGCTGCGTTGCACTGCCGCTCGTCACCAGAGACAATAGTTATTAAGTCTCTTGTGTCCGGTAATTCCACAGCAATGATACTCTTTACACCGGAACACAGCAATTTTTAAACATTCTTGATTGGCGGGAGAGTATCTGACACTGCGGTGGCTGTTACCTTTCTGGACGTTTCCTTGCATAATATATCAAAAGCACATTTTAAATATCTTTAGTTACATGAATAACACCAACCTTTATAAATGAAATAGGTTGTATTTAAGTACATTCAAATGAGTAAAAACATTCGTCGTATTTCCATTTCGTTTTTACACATTCATTTTCATGTTTGTATTTTAATTAAATTATTTTTATTTTATTATTTTTATATTCGTCGTTTTAAGCAAATATTTTTTTTTCTATAAACAGGTAGGATATAAATAATATTTAACATAAATTTTTGAACGGCAATAAAATTAAATTTAAATTTACAAATCATAAAAAGTTAAATGTATTTTTTTTTCAATATATCAATTGCAATAAATAAAAAAATATGGTGTGTTATTACATTTCCGTAAATACATTAATAATAAGTATGTAGAATATGTATATATATAATTAAAAGCAGACATCTTCGTACCACCTACAAAAACCCAAAACCGTCCTCGGCGAACGAATCAAATCTAAACATTTTTCTAACGCCATCGCCATTCACTGGTCTATAAATATTCAACCAACTACATAGTCTACGATCTATGAGCCTGCCTACTATCCCCCCGCCTGCCCCCGCAGCCTCCCCCACCCCGCCATGAGTCAGAGGTGCGCGCACGCAAGTTTTGCAACCAAAATTCTACTGGTTTGAGACAATAGTGTTATTAGGCAGCCATTTTGTTTTTAAGTTAACCGTTAGCGAATTGATGTTGAGAATTTAAATTTCGGAGATTTGAAGGAGTAATTTTTGATGCTTATTTGCTTTTAACATCGATAACTATCTATTTCTTTTAATTGTACCCGCAGTGGGATTTTGCTTGCATTGCGAATCGGAGGTCGCAGGTTCAAATCCCGTCGGGAACAATAATGTTGTGTAGTTGTTCCTTACTGGCTAGGACAATGCAGGTCGATCACCTGATTGTCTAGAAAGTAAGTTGATCCATGGCGTCGGATGGTCGTATAAAAACCCTGACCTTTCCCCCGTTGGATGGTCGTATAAAAACTTGGTCCTGACCTATCCCCGGTTGAATCGGTATTCCATCTCCAGTTGCAGTGTGCATTTTTGTATCTAGGCAAGCACTTATGCACTTTAATATGTTTAAGATGGCTAATCTTTTGAAAGATTGGTGGTCGTATCGGCCAGGACATTATTATTTCTATCAATTATTCGCTTAGGTGTACACGATAAGTTAGGTAAGCAATTGTTAGAACTAATGGTCGAAACTAGGCTACCATAGGCTACTATGGGTACTATCTATACTGATAGGAGCCAAAATAATATCATCTATGAATGGTATTATGCGTCTTTTGTGTGTAGAGACATGCTCTATAAATGAGGAATCCACTGTGATGCGTTGTGTGACACCAGTTTGGTCCCATTTGGTGCCATTAGATTAAATTGCTAGAAGGAAAGTGCTATTTTTAACCGACTTCATAAAAGGAGGAGGTTCTCAATTCGTCTGTATATATATATTTTTTTTTTCTATGTATGTTCGCGCATAACTCTGGCAATTATGAACCTATTTGAAAAAATCTTTCTTCCATCCATTCTCTAATCCGTTAATTGGGTCCCATAAAAGAATTATTGCTTAGTAATAAGTAGTTCCTGAAAAAACAAGAATGTTGACAGCGCAGGAAAGCTGCAAGAAAGCCTATATAGATGACTTTATGTCGCTTTTTAAGGACAAAAATGGTCATAACTCTGGCAAATATTTACCAATTTCAATGATTTTATCTTTCATTTAATTCGATGGTAAATAATGATACAAGAATTTTGATGCAAGACGAATTTAAACATGATGGTAGCTTTAAAAAAATATATTGACCGTTCAAAAGTTAAGCCTATTTGAAATAAATGATTTTGAATCAACTAAAAAAATAAATTCTTCTTCTACTTCTCCTTACAATATTACAACGCTATACTCGTCAAGGAGGACAGCAGGACCATCAATCCCAGTGTTCTAGCTAGATCTGTAATACAAACTGTGAACGGGAGTTGCGCCTACGCACCGCGAAGACAGACGCCGTTCGTGACTCGTTTGTTACCACCCAAAGGATACAATTCGCTGTTTGGAAATTAAAATGTAATGCTAAATAAGAATAACGTTCATTTCTCTTTGACACGTCCTACAACTTTTACCCATTCTTTAGAAAATACATATAGGAAAATAAATGTTAATCTCCTGTAATTATTTTATGGAAGTGAATTTTTAATACCTACTTTAATGAAATTAGGCATAGGTATGTCTGCATCATTAGTTATTAAGTAACAGTGAATGACTTATTTACAACTGGTAACAAGTTTTGGGAGAAAAATTTTGCTCACTATGGCTCTAACCTCTTCCTAAGTGCTGTAAAGTCTTTTGCCTACTTCTAAAATTCTTGTTATCCTACCAACACCATTGCAGTGTCATATTCTGCGGCAAAGCGGCAGTGTGTAAACATTGCTGTGTTCCGGTGTGAAGGGTACTGTAGCAGGTGAAATTTCCGGATATAAGAGACTTAATAACATGTCTTTAGGGTCAGCAACGCGCTAGTGATTCTTCTGGTGTTGCTAGCGTCTATAGGCTGCGGTGACTGCTAAACATCAGGCGGGCCGCACGCTTGCTTGCCACCTTGGTTGTATGTCCCAAATGTCCCAGCTTCTGTATCTATCATGAGCAGACAATTTGCGTACCATACGAGCTTCGTATTAAAAACAAAAGTAGCAGTAACAGCTCAGTGGGTGAGCGCTAACCTTGGAAACAAGGTGCGCGGGGCTCGAACCCTGGCTAGTATCTCTGATTTCTTTAATTAATCATGCGTGAATCGTCTTTGTGCGATTGTTACTAGCTTTTAGTGAAGGATAGCATCGTGATGAAACCTGCATGTCTGAGAAAGCCTAACTAGCTTTTGAATGATGTGTGAAGTCCGCCAACCCGCACTTGGCCAGCGTGGTGGACTATGGCCTAAGCCCCTTCATCTTGAGGGGAGGCCCGTGCCCAACAGAGGGACTAAACACAAGGGCTGGTATTATTAAAAACAAAATATATTATTCATCTAATCCCTACCTACAAATTTATATATCTATCTACAAAGATCAAAAGCGTCAAACTAAAACACGCGCATATACATTACCGTTTATACACGGACACGATAAAACGCACACACAACGGACCAGTATTGTATGTGTGTGTACAGAAGAGCTGGGAAATATCGCAAATGTTTATTTTAACTGGTTGAAAGAAGGCAATCTGGTGTTTGTAAGGGCAGGTGCAGATGGTAGCAGAATTTCAAGGTAACGCTAATAGCCAGAAAATTTTACTACGTTTTAGCAAAATTCAACTGTACTAATCTAATTAAACTAGGTAGTGGGTTCTATGTCAACTAGACATCCATTGAGTACAGTAGTGACTAGGAGGAGGGCGGTAGCGGGGTTGCGACCCCCTTCCTGTGAGCACCGTATCTGGTGTCCGGAGAGCTATAATGCGCCCATTGCATCGGCAGGCTCAAAGGCAAGACACTGAGGGGCTTCTGGTACAGATCTCACTGGAGAACCCAGGTCAGTGGCGGTCCGAGAGGAGGGGTCGTAGGGGACAACCCCCCCCCCCCCAAACTCAAACTCATTCACGTCAAATTAACATGCTTGCTTTAAAACGACTAAACAATTTTATCTAAAATAGGTTACGCACTTGAAACACTCAGACGCAAGGTGGGAATCGAACCCACGACCTATTGGCTAGCGGCCAGGGCACTAGACCAACGGGGCCGTCAACTATGACCCCCCCCAATCTTTGGCTGTGACCGCACCTGACCCAGGTTCTCCCCTGTCATGTACTAATGCGACAGCCGCGAACAAGTGCAGTGTCAGAAATTCTGGCGGCAAGCAGCAACGCAGCAACGTAGTGAGCTGCAGTTGATTCCAACTGTCTATAGGCTATCTATAGGTGGGTTGACAACAAAGGTGGCGTTCTAAGGGGTGGTGATATTGATGTCACTAGGCAAGCATGTGTTTACGCAAACGACTTGCTTGTCTGAGTCTCCTGAATCGTCGCAGATTCATTGAATATTTGCAATCTCTAGTAGAGCACCCCTATATGCGTAGCAATATCTCTGGTTGAAGAGATAGGTATCATTAATCTCTTTACGATTCACCAGTAGGTAGAAACCTGCCTAAAGAGCCATGGCTTACCTAGAATAGCCTAAATAGGCTAAGAGCCCTGGTAGGCCTCTGTAAACTCTTCCTAAATAGATGGGGGGGGGGGGGGGGGTACGATGGAGATGGGATATGTTCACTATAAAAAAATCGGGCCCGGTAACCACCGGAACGCACTTCGACCTAGTTGGATCCATTGTGCATATGTTCACTAACTAACTTGTCCTATCAATAGGCGCCTATCTTACAACAGCAGAGCTCTCATAGCCATTCGTAATCACTGTTCGGTAAACGATCAGTAGGTTAAGCAACGTCAGGCAAGGGTCGGCCATGGATTGGTGACCGTTTAGTGGCATTTGAACTGAGCTCTTCATGCTTTGGAGGGCATGTAAAAAGTCAGTCCCAGTGGTTGTCGTTTAGACAGCAGTCGTTAAGCTAAGAGGTCTATCATCATCATCATCATAAGTCGGAAGACGTTCACTGCTGAACATAGGCCTCCCCCTTAGAACGCCACAATGAACGACAGTTAGCTATCTGCATCCACCGGTTACCTGCGACGCGCACAATGTCGTCTGTCCACCTAGTAGGAGGCCTGCCAACGCTGCATCTTCCGGTTCGTGGTCGCCACTCGAGAACCTTTCTTTCCCAATGGTTATCGGTTCTTCGAGCGATGTGGCCTGCCCATTGCCACTTCAACTTGCAGATTCTGAGAGCTATGTTGGTGACCTTAGTTCTTCGGTGAATGTCCACATTTCGGATTCTGTCGCGCAAAGAAACTCCGAGCATTGCTCTCTCCACAAGAGGCCTAAGCTTGAACAACTAAAAATAGGCTACTAAACAAAAAAAAAAACAGATAATACGTAAGAGCCAGTGTACTCCACACCTAACGCTAGCGAATTCTATTTTTAATGTTTAGATCGGTTAATGCGTTATACAGTTTTATGTACAAAATATAGAGCTGTGCGCTTGCGCAGCGGCCATTTTAAAAATATAATTTTAGCAGTAACGCGCAGGAAGCCGATTCTATTTCGGAGTTTTATTTATTAGCTCTAGGCGTGGATCGGCCACTCCTACGTGAAATAGTTTTAATTTGAATGCACATTATACTATCGCAGTTATTCCAAATAGGCGTTGGCAGGGATGGGAGAACAAAAATGTACCAAAAATGCAAAAAAGGTGATGAGCAATTTGGTTCAGATTACCTTGTTGGTTGCGGTTATCGATCTAGAGGACATTTTGGGTTTGATTTCCATGTTAAGCTGACACAAGGCCAAATTTTGGTTAGGTGGTCGTAATTTTATCCGAAATGTACTCTATTTGGAATTTTTTTATTAATCCGGGTAGATCTGTAGCTTTGTGCGAGTGGAGCATGCGGAGCTTAGAATTTGTTGATGACGATGAGCCGAAACATCCACTGCTGAACAAAGGCCTCTCCTTTAGAAGGGAGGGGTAGTCATAATCCCCACGCTTGGCAGGTGTCTTGGAGATCGTAGTATAAGTGGCAGGTAATCGAATAGAAAGACGCTGCTGCCCGTCTTTTTGTTTTCCCTTAGTCGCCTCTTACGGACAGCCAACGGGAGGTGATGGGAAGGTGCTATTACCCGGACACCCCACGGGTCAAAGTCAAAAGTCAAAGTCAAAAATCTTTATTTTCAAATAGGCTTAACGCTAGTTACGCTTTTTAAAGCTACCACCGGATCACAACGCGGCCTCAACTGAGAAGATCCGGCAAGAAACTCAGCGGGCTTGTCAATTTTTCACTTTTTTTAAACATTGTTTGTTTAGAATTTAGGTAGCTTAGAATTTAGTAGATTCAAAAAATAGTACACCTTAAAGGGGGGTTGTGGGACTATTTCATGTCCGTTTTGATATCGGATCACACCACACACTTTTCATCTATCACCTATAAAATTCTAAGTTGTTTGGAACTGTTTGGAACTGTGCCCGTTAAATGGCAACCGGTTCGCCCGCTATCAAATGGAAAGTAACACAACTAGCGAGTAGTCACTATTCGTGAGTTTGGCTGAACTCTTCGAGTTTCAAGAGGTTATTTTTCGTGTCGGCATCTATTCAAGGTTCTTGAAATGAAAATACTTTTGCGGATTATACCACAGCTTGTATTTGATTTTTAATTTCAAGACGTTAAAATTTAATAGCTACACTTTCTTTTTTAATTAAAATAAAACCTTCTATTACCTAGTTAGATTACGGAACTGTTTGGTTTTAGAAATATGCTTCTTGATCCGGATTTCTTGGAATATAAAAGAAAAACTAGATAATATTAGTTAAAGTGCGGAACTGTGCGGTTTTAGAAATATGCTGCTTAATGCGGACTTCTTGGAATATAAAATAAAACCTACTATTAGTTAGATTACGGAACTGTGCGGTTTTAGAAATATGCTGCTTGATCCTGACTTCTTGGAATATAGAGACGTTGGTTCTAACCTTGGTCCTCGATACACCAACCATACTTTTCCAACACCACATTTCCAGAGCGTCTATCTTTTTCTTTTCAGCGTACAAAAAAATAGGGACACAGGTGTATTTACGAGTCTGGTACTTTGGTGAGTTTTCGGTTCTTCCATATTTTCTTTAATTTTTTCACGTCTTTCCCGTGGGTTGGAACGGAGCAACGTCACCTTTTGAAGCTTTCCCCCGTGAGACCAAAAAAAAGGATTACAATATCCTTTTTTGGACTGCTTCCCTAACAACTTGCTCGAAGTTACTCATTTAGTGAACAGTGAAGTGGCCCATCCTACAATATTATAGTATTGATGTCAAACAATGAAGGTAGAACGGATAAAGTAAAGAGATTTATAGCATGATTCTAAATATCTTGAACAGCCAAATGAAGTCGACTGCTGAACAAAGGCCCTTAGAAGGGATGGGTTGCCATAAACCCCAAGCTTGGCAGGCGTCTTGGGGTAAGTAGTCCAATAAAAATACGCTGCTACCCATCTTCTTGTTTTCCCTTAGTCACCTCTTACACCCAAATGGAGGAGATGGGTGGTTGCTACTCTTACCCGGACCCGGTATGAGCGACCAATTTGTTAATAAATCATGGTTTTATTAAAGTGGTATCTATTCGCCTTGATGTGTTTTTAGTACGCGAGAGATGCATCGAGAATGCACACATGCGTTATTTTTACCGGATCACAACCTTGAATTTTGTCGGTATTTTTGCATCGCACTTAACGCTTTTGGCTCGGTGCAGTGTGGCGGTTCCGATTCGCGTATTATTTATTTTGTGTGAAGGATTTTTATTCTTTGTTGAATGTCATTTTTTTAATATTCATGTGAAAAACTGTACATGTAAATTAAGTACCTTTTTTATTGGAAGTTCGAAGATCGTAACAGATACAAAGAAAACTGACACAATCGGTACTGTTGTTTAAAAAAAACTTAATATCTAATGTATGTAGGTCGGCAACGCGCTAGTGATTCTTCTGGTGTTGCTAGCGTCTATAGGCTGCGGTGACTGCTTACCATCATGTTTGCTTGCCACCTTGTTGGAAAAAAAGCAAATCATTCTAAATAAATTTCGAGAATGTTTACTTTCAGGAATTAAAATTAATGAATTTCGAAATAACCTTTATGGCAAAAAAATGCCATCTTTGATTACCTATTTTTTATTGTCACATGAATAATTACTGGATAGGGTCGTAGAATCTCACGTATCATTAAAGCGTTTTGTAATATTTGATAAACTGGATGAATTTGGAAAAAAAATATTTCACGTCATCATTGAAATTTCAATTTAATAAGGTTACTTGTTATTGTCTTCATAATTATTTTATTTTCTACTAACTTTGCATAGTACATATTTACTTACTTATACCTATTATATTATGCATACAATTTGAGTAAAGGTTGTAAATTAGTTAAATTGTGTGATCTTTTTGTTCATGAAGTAACAAGAAATGAATGACAAAACTTTGATTTTAAAGTCGCGTTAAAAATGGCGCTTACATACCAAGTCATGTAAATAAATCTGCTATATAAAACGTAATGTATTAGACAAAGATAAAAAATTTGGCCTAAGGCCGCACACATGCGCAAGCGCCTCGTGATTGGCAACTGGTACCGGCGCGCGCGCATTTGATTTCAAAATATTCGTGAATGTTCATTTTTCGACGTTCTATTTTTGAATTAGCGAGTTTTTATTCCTTTTGTACTGGGCTTGGGAAATTTTGATACTTTCTAGGTCATTTTTTACGTTTTTTTTTTATTAAATGTTGTACTCAGTAATTTTTGTATTCAAATAACTACATTCTTAGGAGCGCTTAGATTTTAAAAAGTAACTTAATTAACGTTAATTGGCGTTTGTGAATGCGTCAGTTAGAGTTGAGTGAGTGAGTTAGTTAGATGTTGAAAATTAAAATAATGTTACAAACATACTCTTTCTGGCATATATCTAAACTACTTTTACCTTGGATGGAAACAAGTATGTAAAACGCATGGCATTAATTTTTAATAGTAAAGAGGACACAGAAAGAGAACTGGTTTACTGTTTTCTATTAATGAGCAAGATTTCTAGGAATCTCCTTCATTTACAGTGCGGCACCTTTGCAAATAAAATCTAAACACACCTTAATAATTTTATGTACATATTATTAATATAAAATAAACATATAAAAATAGTTATATGATACAGGCACGGACTAGAAACCATCAAAGGTTAATAGTGCAACACGTGTGCTTTCTTAAATAAAACAGTTCGTTTATTTTTATTGGCCTTAAAAATTAAAAGAATGCTATAAGATATCAATAATAGTTTCAAAATTCAAACAAAACAGAATATGGTGATAAAATTATTGCATTCATCTAACGCTCTACAAATAAATAAATTAACAATAGTTAATAAGTAATAATTTTAAATGGACTACCAAACTATTTTAAATACATTTAGTATATAACGAAATCTCATTTTATTAAAAGTATCAAAATCATTATGTCCTAACATAACTCCTTTGTGTTTTTTGGCACCGCGGCCAAACATTGGTTTATGCGATGCATCCCGTACCAACCTGTATGTGTGTGTTACACATACACGCTTTACATCGTGTGTACATTTGTTTGCTATATTTTACGTATAAACGTTCAGGATAATGACTGATTTGTTCATGAAATTAAAAAGTTTATGCATTAAACTGCAATACACAAACAGTCATATATAGTCCTTTTTTTATTGTAAGAATTAGGGCAGATAGCTTCCAAATAACTCTATTCGCCGCTCGCTTCTTTCATTTTTCGCCAAAATTGAACATTGAAATAAAACTCGGAATTGCATTTATCGCGGATTATTTTAGCTTTATAACATCTTTAATACATTTCTAATAACTTTACAATGCTTTTTAACACTCATTGACACGAAAGGACTGAGATGTACGACATTTAAATGTATATTTTGACTTTTTGTATTCCATCCCAAGGTTGCCAGGAAGAAATCGAGGAGCAATAAGGCCGCCCTTTGTACATATTTCTTTAATTCCTTCTTAAATTTATTTATGTGAGTGTACATTAAAGAGAATAAATAAATATACAGGGTGTAAGGGACTACGTAGCGAAACCTTTTTTATAAGATTTCTCATATTGTCCGTTACAACATTACGGAAACCATTTATATGGAAAATGACAAATGACTAACTTGTTAATTTTTGAGCATGTAATGAATACTTGCGGAATAATATTTATTTTTCAAATTACATTGCTAATTTCAATCAAGCCGCCTTCCAAACGTGGAGATTATGGCAACCCCTCCATTCTAACGGAGAGACCTTAGTTCAGCAGTGGACTTTTCGGCTGCTGATGATTGCTAATTTTCCACAAATAACTAATTTATTGTTTTTAAATTGAAATTAGGCTTTATTGTTAAACAAATAATGATGTTATCCTAATTTTATTAAAAAAGCGACATCTTCTTTTTTTTAATTCATGAAAAAGCCGATGAAAAATTTCAACACTAGAATGTTCAGAATCATGTACTGGATCCCTGGTATCGGTTTTCGGTACGTAGTCCCTTACACCCCGTATAATAAATAAATGTTACCTCCTCAAGTTTTTTTTATTATTATTGATATCTAGAGGTTTTTATATTAAATGCATAGATTTGTCATTTCCGACACGATTTATGAGGTATTTATTTTAATAGTCTCATAAACTCAAACTCAAACTCAAAAATAGTTTATTTCAAATAGGCTTAACGCTAGCTAGCATAGGCTAGCACTTTTGAAAGGTCATGTTTTTTTTTTTTTTTTAAAGAAGCTACCACCGGATCACAACGCGGCCTCAACTGAGAAGATCCGGCAAGAAACTCAGCGGGCTTGTCATTTTATCACTTTTTTTTAAACAGTGTGTCATGTTACAATTAGATCAGAGTGACAGTGTGTCTTGCCGTTCAAAATCTATACTTATAATAAAACTGTAACAGGTCCAATTCTGTACATTGAAGATATTTTGAAAATTATATTTGGAGGGCATTCTATAACCGATACTGAGGCCGAATATGTAATTTTTTAAATTTTTGTCTGTCTGTCTGTCTGTCTGTCTGTCTGTCTGTCTGTCTGTCTGTCTGTATCACGGCTGAGCATCACGCCGTAACTACTGAATGGATCCAATTGAAACTTGGCATGATTTGAGATCTTACTACGAGGTAGGACATAGGATACTTTTTATCCCGTAATCTAGCACGGTTCTTTTGGGAGAGGGGATTAAAGTCAAAACGGGTACTTGGTTATACGCTTGGTCCGATTTTATCAATTTTTCTTTATAATATAATAAATATTAGTAAAGGACACTCATAGAGAGTTGTTATCAAGGTTTTGTAATCGATCGGGTTAAGCAACGTTAGGTAAGGTCATTAAATAGATGGGTGACCGTTTAAGGCCATTTGAACTAAACGGGTCTGTGCTTCGGAGAGCAAGTAAAAAGTGGGTCCCAGTTTTTAACCGACTATAAAAAATGAGGTTATGTATTCGATGCAAATGTCTGTTATTCAAAGTTTAGCTAACGTAAAAATAGCGCAGGCGGAGCTGCGTGGGTCAGCTAGTATCAAATAAGACAGAAAAAAATAAAAAAATACAAAGTACAATAAACTAAAAAGCCAAAGGGATAGTAGTCGGACCAGTCCCCCCAAGCAGCACCCGCGCACGAGTTGACTCGAGCAGCAGCCATCACTCCCCTCAACCATATTGGAGGGAAGGGGGTGACCCGCCATTATATTTCTTACGAGATTAAAATCGTAGCAATAAATGTATGAACAGAGGTGTGATGGTAGATCGGTGGTCAGCCCAGGACAATAGGTAGAGTTGAACATGACATATTGAACCCTACAGAGTTGCAAATGTTTGAAGTTTGAATCTCCAATATGGCCGACTGTATTTCTTTCAACATCTCTATCAACTAAGCTCATAAGCTTACTGAGTTTATAAACTAGACCATCCTGTCTATCAAACCGAGTCTATTGTGACGTTTTTCCAGCAAATAGTCGTGTTTTAACTGCATGTTATTTAAACACTAGTCATTTTTCCGCCGCCATCTTGACAACCGTTATAAAACGCGGGTAGTTAGAAAATTATGTTACGTATAAGCATTATATGCTTGGATCTTTTATACATGCAGTTACAGTGGGCGAACGCTTGGCTTGAAAACAAGGGTGCGCAGGTTCATACAACATCGTGAGGAAACCTGCATGTCTGAGAAAGCCTAACTAGGTTTCGAATGACGTGTGAAGTCCGCTAACCCGCACTTGGCCAAAGTGGTGGAGTATGGCTTATGCACCTTCATCTTGAGGGGAGGTCCGTGCCCAACAGCGGGTAAAAAAAATATACAAGGCTAATAAACAAGGGCGGGTAAAAAAAATATACAAGGCTAATATTGGTGGATCCCTCGTGCTCAGGGGCGTCCAGATAGTTACCACTTTGTGTCTAATATCGTGCCGCTAAGCAATCGCTGTATTCCTATGTGGAGAGCACTTTAGCTTGTGGCCCTACCAGCCTTATGAGAATTACTACCGCACTCAAATAACTTAGTTATCGTTAATTCTAATTAAGCCGTTTAATGTTAGAAGCAGTTTATGATTATTTTCCAATATTGAGTATGAGACAATTGATAAGCTCAGAGTCACACAACGAGCTATGGAGAGAGCTATGCTCGGAGTTACTTTGCGCGACAGAATCCGGAATGAGGAGATTCGCCGAAGAACCAAGGTCACCGACATAGCTCTTAAAATCTGCAAGTTGAAGTGGCAACGGGCAGTCCACATCGCTCGGAGAACCGATAACCGATGGGGAAGAAAGGTTCTCGAGTGGCGACCACGAACCGGAAGACGCAGCGTTGGTAGGCCTCCCACTAGGTGGGCAGACGACATTGTGCGCGTGGCAGGTAACCGGTGGATGCAAATAGCCAATTGTCGTTCATTGTGGCGTTCTAAGGGGGAGGCCTATGTTCACTAGTGGACGTCTTCCATCTGGTGATGATGATAATTGATATCTCTACTCACTAACACAGTTTAAAAGTGTCGAATTAATAACTAATGTCGGCGGGCTTACGCTTACCATCGTTAACAAAAATAAGAAACGTTCAATTCCACATCGGTGTGAACTAGGATAGCTCAGATTATGTAAATGTCTCCATACACATGTTTCATGTGTTAACCAGCTCTGTTGGATTCCATCCAATCTTCTGATCTTCATCACGTCCATCAAATGCTATACGATGTGACAATATAAATGTCTTGCTGTAAGCTCTGACTATATCTATAGGTGCTAGGTTAATTTATTTTTATAAAACCCAGTGACGATACTGCCTCCTATAGAAATCTGCACTGCATTGCATATTCAGTCACTTGTGTTGATATTATTTTAATTCCAGCAGTACATCTCTCGCTGTACTCAGGATTCTATTAGGTATTAACTCTAGTATTACCTCGCAGTAGGTTGAAAAGTAGAGTATTCTTCTCGGGATGATGGTGTATTTGTCGTAGGTGAGCTTGACTCCTTCCCTATACTCAGGATTCTAGTATTAACTCCTTCGCTAGGCTCGAGAATTATCCTTCTTTATGCTCGCGATTGAATTTCACGCCCGTGACATAAGGCACTGCTTTATCCCCTAGGTGAATAAACTACCATTAAGGGACTTATACTGCCCTTAGTTTGGATGTATGTTTAAATAACGACTTTGTTAATCAATCAAATCACTGCCCTTAGTAAACCATACATTAGTAATTATAAATCTTGTATATAATATTTAGTGTATATAATTTTAATTTTATTGTATTAGCAACTATATTTCTGTATACCTACTTTTAGTGTAAGGTTAAATTAAAGCTTATATTATTATTATTTTATATAATCTACACTTCATTGACGAGATAATGATTCGTTATCGGACCCTGAGTGTGGTAGGTAGTGACTAGAATTTGGTAAAAAAAATCCACCAAAACTCTATTAGAACGTTACATTACGTTAAATAAAATAAATAGAACGTTATATTTTAGTTAAATAAATAGAACTATATATGTAAAAATAAGTATATTCTCATAGCGTCGCATCGCATATTTAACTGTAGGTACAAGTACCTTAAACAACTTTTTAACCATTCGAAAAGTATCGAAGCACTTAGCATTCAAGAGATACAGCTAGTCGATACGTATCGACACGACTTAGTTTTACAGTTAGCCTAGAAAAATCGGCGCCTGCGCAGACTTCTTATATTACCTGGAGTCGTTCGTATTTTAATTGGTGTATTAAGTATACTTTTATACTATGACTAGCAATTCCCTGTGGCTTCGCCCGCTATTTTTTTTACAGTTTACCAACCCCTAACGCACCCCCAAAGGTTACTTTTGAAAAAATAATTTTATTTCGAGAACCTTTTCAGTGAATTTCAAGTCAATCGAACCATAAAATAAAAAGTTTCATACAAAAGAAAACACCCCATTTACCCCCTTTAGGAGTCGAATTTTCAAAAACCCTTTCTTAGTGGATGCTTACGTCATAAGAAGAACCTACTGTCCAAATTTCAGCTTTCTAGGTTCAGCGGTTTGGCCTGTGCTTTGATGAATCAGACAGTCAGTCAGTCAGGACAAATGATTTCATATGTATAGATTAGTGGCCAATCTGGTGTCAGAGACGTTTAAGCTAACCTTATGCCTAGTCTGACTGGACTTAACGATTGTTGTCTGGGTGGCAACAACCAGACCGACTTTTTCTGACCGGGACTGAGGCGCTCAGTTGCTTCAGATTTTTCCCTCCACATACTTCGGAGATGAGGAGGGGGAGGAGGTTACGGTATTTCTTTGTCATTATTAATTACAAGCCAGGCAGGCAGGCAGGCAGGGAGTTCATCCTCACATCTTAAAAACAATGTCATCCCGCACTTTGCGGTTTCAAAGAAGTTTTCTTCCCCGCACTTTGAAGTTGTGGAATGAATTGCCTGCCGAGGTTTTCCAAATTAATTACAGCATGGAGTTTTTTAAAAAGGGAGTTAACAAATTTTTACGGGGTCGGCAACGCGCTAGTGATCCTACTGGTATTGCTAGCGTCTATAGGCTGCGGTGACCGCTTACCATCAGGCGGGCCGCATGCTTGTTTGCCACCATGGTGGTATAAAAAAAAAAAAAAATTACGTGACATAAACCAAAATAAAAATCTGTTTTGAAATGTGCAAATGAGGGCTTAATTCCATCTGACACCTCATTTGATGTAGAGTAGTCTCTCTCTGAAATTTTGAAAACCCATTTCCACCCCCATTAAAAGAAAATAAAAGAAAAAAAATATGTTTCGTTTGCGATGGGGTTGGTTAAGTAATATATAAAACTATTCCAAGTTTTAATTCGATAGCATTATGGTTCCTGAAATATATGAGGTGTGACAGTTTTACCATGGGGGTTCCTGTTTTACCCTTAAAGTATTGAACCCTAAAAATATTACAACAGCTTTGAAAAGTATGGAGACAAGTACGAATAATGCTTGATGGAAAGCGACACGCGTGCCCAGAAAGTTGGTTGCACTGCACTGCCGATACTCACATTAGTTACTAAGTCCCCTGAGCCCGTTAATTTCACCAGCTACAGTGCTGTTTACACCGTAAGGCTCAATTCATACCAAGATGGCAGCGGCCGGCAGCGCACTTTCAGTGTGAAAGAATTTTAAACTTTATCTACAATACGTAACAGACCAGTATCGCTTAAATGAGGCGCGCGGGCGGCCACAGGAGGCCGCGAGCGGCTTCAAGCGGCGCCGCGCTTTCGTCGCGCGATAGTGGTCTGTTACGTATTGTAGATAAAGTTTAAAATTCTTTCACACTGAAAGTGCGCTGCCGGCCGCTGCCATCGTGGTATGAATTGAGTCTATCACAAATTTACATCACGCCGCTCTGCAGCAGAATATCTGACAGTCGTCTAGTTCCTTACCCAAGGGTCCTATAACCTCGAAAAGTAATAGTGTTCTACAAAGCTGCCTAACAACTTTTCAGATAGACACTACTCCCATTATCGAGAGGAGACCGCTTGCAGAGAAGATGGCTGGGAAATTGAATGACATGAACACCTTTTTTCAGGGAGGGTAGGAAGAAGAAGAAGATATAAGAACAATTTATTTCTGACACACACAAAATTAACAATACAAGCAAAACAGAGTAAAAACATGTTGATAATAATTTAATTTCATTCTGGCCAATCATAATAAAATGTGCGCCACAAAATGGTTCCAACGCAGCAAAATGCTGGTTTTTAACAACTAGCGCTGATCTTCCGTTGGAACCGATAAGTGTCGTTATTGATGCAAACCACACCATGTGAAACATAAAAAGAGTATGCGTTTCTATAGCAATATTAGAAGAGATGCCCATAGTAGCTGTAGCCACTGTTCAGTAAACGATCCATTGGTTAAGCAACGTCAGGGAAAAGTCAGTTCTTAGATGGGTGGCCGATCAGTGGAATTTGAAGTGAGCGTCTCCTTATAGCACGTAAAAACTCGGTCCCGGTTGTTTTCATCTAGACAGCAGTTAAGCCAAGTTTTACTTGGCCCAAGGGCACCTTAAACAAATCTAACACCAGTTTGGTCACTAACTATAAGGCAGACAAGGCAAAGTATAGCTCAGGAGAAGTAGGCTACCGAAGACCCGGTCTATGAAACACATGTTGGCTCAAATATTCAAGACTGTACACGCTTACCATCAGGCGGTAATTAAGTGGATTTAAAAAATTCTCCTTCTTAGAACGCCAGAATAAACGAAAGTTAAAAAGTCAAAAATAGTTTATTTCAAATAGGCTTAACGTAACGGCCATGCTTTTTTTTTAAAAAAAAA
This sequence comes from Furcula furcula, assembly GCA_911728495.1. Lineage (NCBI taxonomy): Eukaryota > Metazoa > Arthropoda > Insecta > Lepidoptera > Notodontidae > Furcula > Furcula furcula. The sequence goes on along the minus strand of OU452267.1, from coordinate 11,811,821 downwards.
AGCTACCACGGGATCACAATGCAGCCTCAACTGAGAAGATCCGGCAAGAAACTCAGCGGGCTTGTCATTTTTTCACTTTTTTTTAAACAGTTTGTCATATTACAATTAGATCAGAGCGACAGTGTGTCTTGCCGTTCAAAAGATCAAATAAGACAGAAAAAAATACGACGAAAGTACAACAAACTAAAAGGCCAAAGAGATAGTAGTCGGACCCGTTCCCCCAAGTAGCACCCGCGCACGAGTTGACTCGAGCAGCAGACATCACTCCCCTCAACCATATTGGAGGGAAGGGGGGAACGACAGTTGGCTATATGCATCCACCGGTTACATGCGACGGGCACAATGTCGTCTGTCCACCTAGTGGGAGGCCTGCCTACGCTGCGTCTTCCGGTTCGTGGTCGAGGACCTTTCTTCCCCAACAGTTATCTATTCTTCAAGCGAAAAATTTACGTCTTTAAAATTACGTTACTCGATCGAATAATCGATAGTTAACAAATAATAATCTTCGGCTTATTATATAATTCGGATTGTTTATAAATTGACTATTAGACTATTAATAAAATACGAAGTGTAAAATAACTTTAAAACATTTTGCAAGTTAAAAGTTGTAAAAGATTGTGCAGGCGCACGCCAACTGCAAGGCTCGCGCAACTATTTCAATAGTTCTTTTTAGATGCAGCTGTTGTGTGGCCTATTTGCATGTTAAAACATCTGACGGGCTTAGCCAAGCTTCAAGATACTTTTTATAGCGTGAATTAGACACGTGACGTCATCATTTGAGAGTGTTATGACAGTTTGATTAAATGTAGATGTTTATTCAATATTATTTTTACCCGACTACGGAACGGAGGGAGGGTTATGATTACTTATGATTTTAACAAGAATGTCTATGTATGTTCATCTGTTCCCGCATATCTTCTAATCTACTTAACATAATTTGACAAGTAGGATGTCGTTAGAAGCGTCTTGATTTTCCGCTGGTTAGTAGGCTATATAATATCACATTATTAGACTGCGATTTTATCCGTAGTTGGGTTTTAGTTTTTAAAACTTATTACTTGTTACTATTTCGAAAGACAAAATGGTTCCTGTACAGACATTGTATCTTAGAATTAAAGAAGACTAACAATTTCATACAAATAACAGTTCCACTGATGTATCTGTGGTACGTGTGCTTCAGGTTCATCATCATCATCAGCAGCCTAAAGTAGTCCACTGCTAAATAAAGGCCTCCCCCTTAAAAAGGAGGGGTTGCCATTATCCCCACGCTTGGCAGGCGTCTTGGGATCACAGTATAGATGGTAGGTAATCCAATAGAAATACGCTGCTGCCCGTCTTCTTGTTTTCCCTTATTCGCCTCTTATGGATACCCAATGGGGGGAGATCGAAGGGTGCTATTATTACCCGGACACCCCCGGGTTCAGGTTAATTCTAATGGGTTATTAAATTTCAAGGCCTTCTTTAAATTTAAAATACCATGTTTAATCGAGAGATATATCCATAATGTTTGTTTCACCCTATATATGCCAGTAACAGTTCTATATCTATACTTATAATAAAACTGTAACAAGTCCAATTCTGTACATTGAAGATATTTTGAAAATTATGTTTGGAGGGCATTCTATAACCGATACTAAAGCCAAATATGTATTTTTTTTTGTCTGTCCTTCTGTCTGTCTGTCTGTATCTCGGCTGAGCATCACGCCGAAACTACTGGATGGATTGAAACGAAACTTGGCATGATTTGAGTTAATACTCCGAGGTAGGACATAGGATACTTTTTGTCCCGACATTCGGCACGGTTCCCTTGGGAGAGGGGACTAAAGTCAAAATGTGTACTTGGTTATACGCTTGCTCCGATTTTAACAATTTTTCAATATAATTATAATAAATATTAACACAATAATAAGGAACACTAATAATAGTACTTTTAATAGTAAGGGAACACTCATAGACAGTTGTTAACAATGTTAGGAAATCGATCAGGTTAAGCAACAAGGGTTAATTCCAGAAACTTGTACAAGGTACCCACTACTTAGTAAAATGCGATTTAGAGCACTACAGCGCTTTAATCGCTTAAATTGGCGATATTGATACGGAGAGAGACGCGTGATCCTGTCACACCGATTGAATGCAAAACCAACTTAAAATAAACTTTCAGCTGTAACACTTACAGTGCTCTTTAAATAAACTTTTGAACTCTTGAAACTTCGTAGTAGGTACTCCAATCTGCGATAAGGCAATGGGTAATCCATATGTGCTAGCGCTATTTTTTATTTAGAAATCTCGGTTCAATTCTCGGTAACATTTTGCGCATTTTTCCGATTAGCTCGAGTCAGTCGTGTGGTTTTATTAAAATGTATGTAAATCTGTTTATAAATTATACTGGTTGATACAACGTATTATTTATTGGTTTCCATTGATTTCAGACTGATATTACCTTATTTATATCAAAGCAAACCTCTACCTTGCGTCTGCTGCGGGTAGAGTTGGGTAGAGCCCGAGCTGCATACATTGTCAGTATTAGCAGTTCGGGACATCACTAAAAGTAATAGGTAATGTCGCAATAATAGATCCAACCGTTTATTTTCTTTTTGACAGCACCAATAGAACGTAACTGCGTCATGTTACGCAAAAGTTCACTTTTAAAAGTTCACTTAAAGTGAAGTTCACTTTTAAAAGTTCACTTACAGTAACATGACGCAGTTACGTTCTATTGGTGCTGTCAAAAAGAAAATAAACGGTTGGATCTATTATAGTGTTTTACGCAAAGACATTTAACTACTTTGGACTAGATCGGGCATAGCGATCAAAATTTTCATTAAAAACTTGTTACACGTGTAGTAAGTCAGTAGAAAACGTGCTTGTGCACAGTAATATATTTCAAGATATTTTATTTATACTACCAAGATGGCAAGCAAGCGTACGGCCCGCCTGATAGTAAGCAGTCACCGCAGCCTATAGACGCTAGGAACACCAGTAGAATCACTAGCGCGTTGCCGACCCTTATGACAATCTGCCTAATTTCGAATTAATTTTATTTCTTCTTCTTTCTCCTGGATATTTTCCCAATTTATTTCCCTCTCCCTCCCTCCTAGTACTTCTGCGCCACGCCATACGGTTGTGGGTTGTGGTCTCAGTGGTGTTTATATATTTTAGGTAATTATTGGTCCGACTACTATCCCTTTGGCATTTTAGTTTGTTGTATTTTCGTCGTATTTTTTATTTTATTTGATATTTTGAACGGCAGGACACACTGTCGCTGGTGCTGATCTAATTGTAAAAAGACAAACATTGTTTTAAAAAAAAAATGTGAAAAAATGACAAGCCCGCTGAGTTTCTTGCCGGATCTTCTCAGTTGAGGCCGCGTTGTGATCCGGTAGTAGCTTTAAAAAAAAAAATGACCGTTCAAAGGTGCTAGCGTTAAGCCTATTTGAAATAAAAATTTTGAATTTTATTTATGGACTAGCTGACCCACGCAGCTCCGCCTGCGCTATTTTTACGTTAACTAAACTTTGAATAACAGACATTCGCATCGAATACATAACCTCATTTTTTATAGTCGGTTAAAAACTGTGACCCACTTTTTAGTTGCTTCCCGAAGCACGGACCCGTTTAGTTCAAATGGCGTTAAGCGGTCACCCATCTATTTAATGACCTTACCTAACGTTGCTTAACCAGATCGATTACAAAACCTTGATAACAACTCTCTATGAGTGTTCCCTTACTAATATTTATTATATTATAAAGAAAAATTGATAAAATCGGACCAAGCGTATAACCAAGTACCCGTTTTGACTTTAATCCCCTCTCCCAAAAGAACCGTGCTAGATTACGGGATAAAAAGTATCCTATGTCCTACCTCGTAGTAAGATCTCAAATCATGCCAAGTTTCATTTGAATCCATTCAGTAGTTTCGGCGTGATGCTCAGCCGTGATACAGACAGACAGACAGACAGACAGACAGACAGACAGACAAAAATTTAAAAAATTACATTTTCGGCCTCAGTATCGGTTATAGAAGGCCCTCCAAATATAATTTTCAAAATATCTTCAATGTACAGAATTGGACCTGTTACAGTTTTATTATAAGTATAGATTGCATCCAGGTCATTGGTGGTCGTCCACGGCCTCTTCTCCCTTCTTCCAAATTCATCACTCTTTTAATAAGGTGGTCATCATCTCTTCTCATCACGTGCCGTACCGTTTACCGTTGAAATTAATTTTATTTGATTTTTTTAATTTACTTTAGTGGATTGTCGTAGATTATTATTATTTTCTATGACAAAATGACTGAATTAGACTACTGCTACCATTGTGTATATTTATTAATTTAACATAAAAAGTACAGACCGTTTTTGTAAATCAAATCAAATAATGTTTATATTCTGACCTGATAGGTATACTTATAAATAACATAGCTGTTATAACAATGTCCACTATGATAGCTCTTACAGCATTCTGGCCATGATTGCAGATAGACTGTACTGCTGCATTATCAACCGTTTTTGTAAAAAAGATAATAATAATAAATAATAATAATAATAATATCTTGAAAAAAACCAAAGACCACTCTCGTTTGTCTAGTGGGAGGCCTGCTTGCGCTGTGTCTCCCGGTTCGTGGTCGCCACTCGAGAACTAACCGGCTCTTGGCCAGCGTGGTGGACTTCAGCCTAAGCGCCTTCATTGTGAGGGGAGACCCGTGCCCAACAGTGGGACAAAAAAAGGGCTGGTTTTAATGATTATACTCGAGAACCTTTCTTCCACATTGGTTAGGGGTCGTCCATTAATCACGTGAGTCTCGAAAGGGGGGGAAGGGGTTCCGAAAAAATCACGAAATATCACCAGGAGGGGAGGGGTATAATGAGACATCACGTGTATTTATTTTTCGTTGAATGCACGATTTCGAAACCAAACAGCGGCACGTGGCCTTGACTCACCGTCGCCGGCAACGACTTCCCCTTCAACATTTAATCAGTTAAGTACCTGTATTTAAAGATAATATTCCGAAAATTTCAATATAAAATATATTGAAATTTTGTACAAAAAATACACGTGATTTTGGATAGGGGGGGGGGGGTTAGTTTAAAAACCTCACCACATATCACCAGGAGGGGGGGGGGGGGTTTAAAAAGTTGCTAAAAAACATCACGTGATTAATGGACGACCCCTTATAGGTTAAAAAAGTATACTATTATTTTAATTAACCCTAGTGATGCAAAGCGACGCAAGTATGCAGTTCTAGGTCTTGGTCTCATGAGACGCACGGTTTGGTGAAAGAAATTTCATCCAAACTTATCGAACTCTCAGGAGACCGTCCGGCTGGTAGCTTTTTCTGCCAACATATAAGCTTGGCTATACAAAAGAAATATATATATATACATATATACAGACGAATTGAGAACCTCCTCCTTTTTTGAAAAAGGTCGGTTAAAAAGGTAATGTCGCCAGTCTTTTAGGTACCCTTCCCTCCCAGTGCGGCGATAACTTAGAGGAAGTTTTTTACCTAGTTTAAGTGTACATATTTGTAAATAAACTGTAAATATTTAGTTTCGATAAAAATATATTAACCCTAAATTTAATCGAAATCGAATCCGATTAAGGCAATGGAAACGAGGTTCAACTCATCTGCTTTATGCAAACGGCGTACAACAACTTATAGCCTTTATAATACTGTTACGTAATGATATGCGTGTGTGTGTGTGTGTGTGTGTGTGTGTGTCTGGGTGAGTGCTGCGTGCGCGCATATGTGACTGATTCGCATTAGATCTTCGCTACGAACAGAATTTTTCCACTAGATTTTTTAAATGTACTTAGTGATAGGAGATCGTTCGTGTGATGGTAAGCAACGCGCCGACCTAATAGAAAACTGAACTATACTGCCGCTCACCAAATAATAGAATACTAACGGCCGAACCTACAAACGTCAATTAAAGTTAATGATCATTAATCTATTTTTAGAAATCGGATTTTTTCGGCACTTGAAGCCTATTAATAGTTAATACTCAGATTGTGAGTAGATATATCAATTATCTCGTGTTCAATAATCGAAATTAATCATAAATGGCTTCGACAGTCGAAATAAATAGATTTCAAAAATTGACTTAAATTAAAGTTAATTGGCGTTTGTGAGTGCGTCAGTAAGTCTCCTGAGTACGTTAAATTCACCAGCTACAGTGCCTTTCACACCGGAAGATTAATGTTTAGACATTGTTGCTCAGCGCCAGATTAACTGACACTGCAGTGGAACCTTCTGTTTGTTCTCATGGGGGTATCCTTCAATAGGTCCCCGGGAGTAATCGGGGTATGTGGGATAAGAATCCAGTGGGTACGAACCCACTAAAACCCCTGTGGCTGTAGCATCGGTATCGGGGGGACCTGGTCTCTCCGGTGGGATCCGTACCAGGATCCCTTCAGTGCCTTGCCTTTCAGCCCACCCACATTTCAGCCCCCGGGAACCCGACATGGTGCTCACGGTGACAGGGGTCGCAATCCCGCCGCCGTCTTCCTCGAAGTCGCCGCCGTACTCGATGGAACTGCAGTAGTAAGTAGCCTGGACTTTACCTTGTACGAAGGACGTACTTAGCAAGTTTGTAAGGTGGTGCTTGATGTAATCTAAGTTCAAGCATACTTTTAACCGACTTCAAAAAAGGAGGAGGTTCTCAATTTGGTTGTTTGTTACCTCTGAACTCTGTCATTTATGAACCGATTTGGATTTTTTTTTATTTGAATGGAGAGGTATCGAATTCGGAGCCTAACCTCTAGCAAAGACTTAAAAAGGCAGTAGGTACCTTATTGTTTTCATGTGTGGCACCGTCTTTGATGATAAGATGTATAACGGATGTAAGGGACCGATTTTTTTTTTATAAGATGTCAAATAATGTCCGTTACAACATCACAGAAACCATTTGTATGGAAAATGACAAAATGACTGACTTATTAATTTTCGTGCGTGTAATGAATATGTACTTATATGCGGAATAATATTTATTTCTCAAATTACACAACTAGCGCGTTGCCGACCCTTAAGACGTTAGGTATAAGTCTCCATATAAATAATGAATAATTAGCACATGTATGTACTTACCTAGTTTTATTATGTCTCTACAACTTGATAAAAATCAACATAATTGTTGTCCTATGTATAATATGTGCCATAAATATTTAATAATCAGCAAACAAGTGTGTTAATATAGAATAAAAGTTAGCGTATCTACATTTAATTATATATCTATTGTATATATCTGTTGTATATATTATGGCTATATAATGGCTTTGCCAAGTTTGGGATCCTTTGTTTTTAAGCTCATTCTATCGTTTATTGTTTTGAAATACTTTTTTGTACGAAGTCTGCAGTATGTGAACACGTTCAGGATCGCACCCACCATTATATTAGATTTGATAAACCACAAATCCTCGCAAAAGAACCCCGATTCCTGCCTAGGATGATTCCTCACGAATCATTAATTGAAATCAAAAAACATCCTAATTTCAATAGAGAAGATGGTTGGGTGTTACCACCGGCTTGGGATCCTGTCATAAATATAATTAAATCCAATATCAATCAAAACACTGCACGGCCTCAAGATACTGTAAGCTCTCACTGCGTAGATCGGACCAAGAATAATAACTAAGAAGACCTGAGGGTACACCGGCATAATTGTGACATAAGGACGTTCAACATCTCAGTCCTCCCGTGACCATGGGTGCTGCAAAGCATTCGAAACGTCGGGATAGTAAAATCAATAAATAAACCGCGATAAAATCCGTAAAAGTAGTTTAATTTCAATGTGTAATATTCGCGTAAGTAAAAGACAACATTATGTTTATTGTTTTGTTTTTAAGGTACCATGCCTAAAAGGTAAAAAAGGAACCCTTATGGTCTGACTTCGTCTGTCTGTCTGTCTGTCACACCTATATATATAGGGTAAAAATGGGATAGTTGCCACACTTTTTGAAATTACTTTATATTTCTCAGTGAAAAAAGCAAAATTCTTTATTTGTAATACGGGTAGGTACTTTGGTTTATTATCTTCAAGCTTATGAAAGGAAAAACCATCATCTTTGATATTTCCAGAGTATTGGCGATTTTTGCGGACCTCTATATTTTGGGGCATCTATCCCATATAGGGGATAATTGCCTATGTAAACTACGTTTAGGATAGATGCCCCGCTGAAAAAGAGGCCATCTATCCTGCAAAAACTTTGATTTCACCTTGCCCTTCCATGCAATCGCACAGAGATATGCAACACGGTCAACTTAGTGGTAGTTGTAGAGTCTCTCTAAAGATAAATAAAATAACAGGTGATCATCCGCCAAACTAGAGAAATTACAATCGAGGCAACTATACCCCTGGGGCAACTATCTCACTTTTCCCCTACCTATACACCTACATATTATAGTAAAGCACACTGGCTTATTAAAAGCCTATTCACTCTAGCCTTGAAGACACCCACATTATAATCGGGCGGGAAAACCGACGCAGGCAAACTGTTCCAGTCCTTAGCTGTCCTCAATATAAACGAAGAGGCAAATCGTTTAGTCCGGACTGAAGGCACTTTCACCACATAAGGGTGTGTATGCGCAGTGCGTCTCGACGTCCGATGATAGAAGGGGGATGGTGGAATCAAGCAATTCCTGCGCACACTATCCAAATTGCATCCTGTAGAATACCGAGAGGCTGGCTACTTTGCGCCTGTGCTCTAGGCTTTGTAGATTGGCTTCCACTAACCCAGTATCACCAATCAGCCTCTTAGCACGCCTCTCCACAGAGTCCAAAGCAGCTAGATGGCATTTTGCAGCACCGGCCCATATATGACTACCGTACTCCACACACGACCGGACTTGCTTTGCGGACATCAGAAGCTGTCCCGGTGTGAAGTATCGGGAGTAAAACCCAGTCAAAATAAAATTTAAGAATTAAAGTGGCAAAAATATAGCTAATAACCTACATTATAAATGGAATACTATTACTATTCTACTAGTAGAGTGTAAAGAATGTAAAAATACTAAGTTTAATTTTATTATTATGTTGGCATATAAGACGCGTTACCATCGCGATACAGTTTTACCTCAGAGATTTACAGTTATACAGTTTTTCATAAAAGGGTATGCATGTATTATTCATTTATTAAAAAAACTTCTATAGCTCTATGCCTAGAATTAAAAATTAGTATTTTTCTTTATATTTTTTTAAAAGCTACATAATGTTGTACACCCACTATTTATGTTATTTATTAAAATACCAATAGCCGGATCGACGCGTCGGGGCTATAATGCGTAGGATATTTTGATTTACGTATATTTTTTTACAATAAAGACTATTATAAAGCATTTTATTAAAACTTTTACTGAACATAGAAAGAGATAAAGCATTAAACAGTAAAGTAAAAAAAAAAATACTTGAAAAATACATTCAAGTTACTAACCTTAGATAATTTCCAACACAACACAGTCACTCACTCAAAAGGTAAAAAGTGTCAATAAATAAAAATAAATTTATCGATAAAACAACCTTCAGTGTGAGATTGCGCGCCAAAATCTTTACTGCAACATGACGCACGCTTTTTTATTTCCTAGTTACGCAATAATAACGTTTTTTCTTCAATTTCACGGCACATCAACCGTAGTTATTAAATTATAATAGCAAAAAAAGAGAAATAACGAGTCATTCCGAGCCGATAATTCAAAAATCACAGTTCCTAAAAATAACTGGCAAGTCACATTTTCGAAAACCGAACGCAGCTGAGCGCCGCGCTTACGAAGAAAGCTTTTTTCAAATTTCGCGCGCAAATACTGTTCTTAAAAATATTGGATTTAGATATTTTTTTCATTAGTTAACGTTATATTTTCATTGTTTTTTGTGTGCAGTGTCGCGCGCGTGTGTTGTTTCAACACATTATGATCTAACACTGGCCGACTCTCGATTGCAGAACATACTTATTCTAAGTCAACTTACATTCGTTCATATTTGCCTGCGGGGCGTAGGGCTGCGCTGAGATGTTAGAACCTAACCTAGGTCTTGCCTTTGTTGGGCACTTCCGTGTTCCTAATAATAAAGAATAACTTGAGTTTTAAAAAACTTACACTTTGATTAAGGCATTGTAAACGTTCTAATGTATTTTGGAGCTTTTTGGTAATATTAATCACAAGTTTTAATGATTAACAATTTTAATGGAAATAAATTGGAATGTGAATACTGGTTAACCATTAGCTCACATATTCTTTCTAAGAGCGTCATAAACATCAAAGATTTAAGGAGCTATAGCTACATTTGTTTAACGATATCAATCAATTTCATTTTAAAAAGCTTAGAACGCTGAAATACCTTTTGCAAAAAAAATCAGGTATAATGGTCATGATTTACAATATTCTAATAGTTATTAATAACTACTTAGCAACATTGTAGCCAGCCCTACATTTCGCGTAGTAGAAGAAACCTCTTGCATATAATAATATGTTTTAGCGTATATCGAGCGCTTGCAGCACAGCTTGCGCAGGAGTTACTCGGTTACTGTTATTTATAACGGTTATTTGTAACTGGTACGGAACTATTCGATATTGCAGAAATTTAACGCTAATTTGATAATATTATTTTAGATCCTGTACCACTAACGATTAAATGAACACGGCTTTATGAGTTGGTATTTTTATAAAATAATTGTTATTATTTAAATGTACTTACTTACTTTAGGATTGCTAATAACATTTTACGTATTTAAGAAATACACCTATCTACATATTAGCGTTGTTTTTTTAATCCTTTCTATTCCGATAGATAATTTATTTGAGTAAATGGGCATTTCACAGTACAAATAAATTATCATTAATTAATAATACCTTTAAGAAGTATAATTCATGCAGTAATACTCGTAAGTCCGTCCAAAAGGTACCACTGCTTTTCTCCGTATTAGGAAAATTTAAAATCCTAAAGAAACCATAATAACTTACAGTGAAAAGGCTAGTCTGCTTATAAAATCGTTAGTAGTCGTTTTTGTGTATAAATAATCATCATCATAATGCAGCAAATGGGACAAGACGGTTATGAACAACACTGGCTATCTTATTAACCGCATAAACATAGAGCCACTTAATAACATAATTATTTGGTTGAGGTCTTCTGTACTTTATGAGCTCTCTTAAATTTACTTTTTTTTGTCAGATGGTTAGTGGCCCAGGTCTAATGTCAAAGTTGTTTAAACTACCCTGTTAGGCCTCTGACTTGGCTTAATGACTACTGTCTAGATGACAATAACCGGCATTGACTCTTGACATTCCATCCGATACACGAAGGCACTACACAGTCATCCATCTATAGGACTGACTTTGCTTAACGTCGCATAATCAACTGATCGTTTACCGAGTATTACAACTAGCTGCGAGGTCATACCTACTTCACTAAAAAAATAACAGTTACAACACATCACTTAAAACTGTTATTTATGCGACCACATCACTACTTAGTTGTATGCATCGTGCAATGGCCTGCACTGCCGTCATCGGCATTTTCAATAAAAGTCTAAAGCACCATTTTTACTTCAACTAAAACGAACTTAAGCGCTATAGATCTAAAGTCGATATTGCTTTGAAAAGTAATTTGTCTGTTATGTGTTATTAGAGTACTTTTTGTAAGCTTAGCGCGTATACTTATTTTGCTATGAATTTTAGATGTATAGAGCGTTAGGTATAGAAAGAAATGCTTGTCTGTGGGCGTCGTTCGTTTCTGGGACACTGTACTTTAGTAATCTTCACGGCGAGGACTAAGTTTATAATTATATCCCATTTAACATTTCAATGTGAAAAACTGGAGCCAGCGAGAAGTAAAGTATCTGGGCTTTGTCGATAAAAAAACATAGATATTTAAATAAAATCAGTGAAAAGCAGTAACAGCTCAGTAGGCGAGCGCTTGCCTTGGAAACAAGGTGCGTAGGTTCGAACCCCGGCTCGCACCTCTGATTTCATTAATTAATCATGTGCGAATCGTCTTTGTGCGATTGTTACTAGCTTCCGGTGCAAGAAAACAACGTTCGGAAACCTGCATGTCTGAGAAAGCCGAACTAGCTTTCGAATGACGTGTGAAGTCTGCCAACCCGCAGTTGACCAGCGTGATGGACTATGGCCTAAGCCCCTTCATCTTGAGGAGGAGGCCCGTGTCCAACAGTGGAACATAAACTAGGGCTATTTTTAAGTAAGTAGGTATACTTAGTACCTTTGCTCATAAAACATACTCTTATATCAAAATAAATTACTTTCTATTATTTCAACTTTATGTGTTTATCATCTTCGAGGAGACGATCAGTGTGAATGAAAAATCCAAATAGATCCTGTAATAGACTCTATTTTTAGCCTCCGTGGCGCAGTGAGAAACTTTGCAAACTGCAGGTCGCGGGTTCGAATCCCGCGGGGAGCAACAACTTTGTGTAGTTGTTCCTTACTAGCTAGGACAATGCAAGCCCATATCTATAAAGTAAGATAATGCATGCGTCGGATAGGCATGCCCGGTTTTTCATTACAAGAACAAAAATTGAACAATAGATGTATAAACGCAGGCGTTAAAGCTGACCAGTGGACAGCCAAAGAAAGTTGGTAGGCTTGAATATATCATATTCAAACTCAAACTCAAAAATAGTTTATTTCAAATAGGCTTAATGCTAGCACTTTTGAAAGGTCATGTTTTTTTTTTAAAGAAGCTACCACCTTATCACAACGCGGCCTCAACTGAGAAGATCCGGCAAGAAACTCAGCGGGCTTGTCATTTTATCACTTTTTTTTAAATAGTGTGTCATGTTACAATTAGATCAGAGCGACAGTGTGTCTTGCCGTTCAAAATATCAAATAAGACAGAAAAAAATAAAAAAATACAAAGTACAACAAACTAAAAAGCCAAAGGGATAGTAGTTTCGTCTTGTACATAAAAAACAGGGTTATAAAAAGTCAGTCCTGCGCCTGCCCTCTCCCCGGTCGTGTGGATCTTCCGTCTGTAAAGGAATAGAGAGTATCTCCGTAGATTGGCTTATCTTGTAAAAAATTGGCTGCTGTGATCGTGTCGGCCAGGACTGATCGACTACTGTTGCTATGGCAAATTCAAATTCAAAATTCTTTATTATGCATAGGCCTCACGGGGCTCTTACATATTGTCATTTTTTACAACTACCACCGGATCGTATCGCGGCCTCCACTGAGAAGATCCGGCAAGAAACTCAGCGGGCTTGTCTTTTTTCAAGATGGCATTGTTCTTGACTGCCTTTATGTGTTCTTTAATACGCCAGGAAATTGTTCGTTTAGTTTGCCCAATGTATGAACTACCACAACTGCTATCAAGCTTGTAAACCCCCGAGATGTTCAGTTGTGGTAGTAGTAGAGTTCCAGTAGTAGTCGGAGCAAAAGACTGAGAAAGGGGGTAGACAGATTTGTCTGTTCCTAATTTATTATTTCACCCACCCGCATCAGACAGTTATCCCGTGATCATGGCGCTTGCAATAATAATAATAAATAATAATACCAGCCCTTGTTAATGTTCCACTGCTGGGCACGGGCCTCCCCTCAAGATGAAGGGGCTTAGGCCATAGTCCACCACGCTGGCCAAGTGCGGGTTGGCGGACTTCACACGTCATTCGAAAGCTTGTTAGGCTTTCTCAGACATGCAGGTTTCCTCACGATGTTTTCCTTCACCGAAAGCTAGTAACAATCGCACAAAGACGATTCGCACATGATTAATTAAATAAATCAGAGGTGCGAGGGTTCGAACCTGCGCACCTTGTTTCCAAGGCAAGCGCTCGCCCACTGAGCTGTTACAGCTTGCAACAGCGTCGAAATAGTCGGAAAGAATCAACTAATCATCCTGGCAGTAAGTAAACCCATGAGTCAAAACATGATTACATTTGAATTTGGAATCTGTCATTTTTGTGTTATGATTGTCCATTGAGTTTTCTCATTTTGGCGCCAATACATTGTACAATATTTTGCGTTATTAAAATGGAGTGGGGTGATTTAGAGAACCGTATCGCTGTGATTGCATTACACAAAGTAGGTATGGAGCCAAATGCAATTTTTAAAACTCTCCATACGCTTGGTATTAGTAAAATGTTTGTGTACCGGGCTATTAATAGGTACAATGAGACTTCCTCTGTTTGTGACAGAAAAAGATTTGGCCGTCCACGTAGTGTTCGTACGAAAAAGGTGGCCAAAGCAGTAAGGGAATTCGAAGAAATCTTATCCGAAAGCAAAAAGGTTTTATCTCTGGAGATGAAGATAGCACCTAAAACCATGTCGCGTATTTTAAAGATGACTTAGGACTTGCAGGATTTATGAGACGTACTGGTCATTTCTTAACTGATAATTTAAAAAAGAATAGGGTGGTAAAATCCAAACAACTACTGAAGCGGTACGCAAAGGGAGGTCAGAGAAAAAAAATGTTTACGGATGAGAAGATTTTTACAATTGAGCAACACTTTAACAAAAAAAATGGCCGTATTTATGCTTAAAGCTCTAAGGAAGCTTCCCAATTAGTCGACAGAGTGCAACGTGGGCACTATCTGACTTCAGTGTCGGTTTGGTGGGTATTAGCTATGAAGGAGTGACTGAGCACTACTTTTGTGAAATAGGTATCAAAATATCGGCACAAGTGTATCAAGATACCATTCTTGAGGAGGCAGCGAAGCCCCTTAAAAACACCATGTTCATTAACCAAGAATTCCTTCCAGCAAGACTCGTCATAAGCTCGGTCTACGCAATCTTGGTTGGAAACGTTTCGGACTTCATCAGAGGTGAAGACTGACCGTCGTCTAGTCCCGATCTTAATTAGCTGGATTATGAGTTATGGTCAGTTTAAGAGAGTACGAGTGAAGAATTTCCGCATGAAAAGAGTGCGTGCTTCTATTGATACTGGCCTATACATAATAAAGACATTTTGAATTTGAATTTAACTTGACGTCTCAATGTTAGGTAAGCTTAACTTTAAAGACGACTGTTGATGCATCTGTATAAGTGCATTTCTATATATTTATTAGCACTATGTCATCAAGATTCAAACCCTGGCAAATATTCCACCCCTAATTTTAACAGAGGACGGCATTAAACAACAAGAAACCATTGTTCAAATTAGCATTTAAAAGAAAAAATTATTTAATTAATCAGTATTGAAATCATCAGACTAACAACACTAAAATGTTACATTAATTAAGTGGCAGCTCATAATTAATAAGCCACCATGAACCCCCAACCATGGAATCCGCGCAGGGCGTGTCCGATAGAATTTAATGCGATCCACCATATTGATGTGTATATTTTTTCGAACGCCCCTCAACAACCCACCCCCCTACATAATTGAACGTTGTGAAAACTATCACGTTAGTAAATGACGCGCCCCCCACACTCCAGTTTTCCGACATGGGCGAAATCAATAATTTGGCTGGGCAATGACTGTCATGACGGGAGCATGCGCAGAAAGTACGACAGAATCATCGGCAAAACCTGAACTTGACTTGGCGAAAATGAAAGTTAGAGGCGAATGTTTCTACTCCGGTCTTGGCACCAGACACCGACATAGTATGGCGAATGGAAGCTACAAACGATCTTGGTGTGATGACGAAAATTTATTGCAATATTTTTTGTATAAAAGTCAAAGATACGCTTAGTATTGTTAATCATGAAAACGAATTAGATGACAGAATTGAAGATGACAATGCAGGTCCAGAATTTAAAGATTATGTTGTTATTGCTTTTATAGATAATGTTAAAAAAAATTATTATAAAAACGACGTTACTGTTAGAACGAGCGAGACAGTAGAAAGCTTTGATGGCGTCCAAAATTTAAACGTAGTAAAATAAAGTAATTTAGTATTATTAATCATGAAATAGATGTCAGAGTTAAAGATAACAATGAAGTTTCAGAATTTAAAGATTGTATTGTTATTGCTTTTATAGATGACGGTGAAAATTGGTATTGTAGAAACGATTTTACAATAAGTGCGAGCGAGACAGCAGGGGACTTTAATGGCGTTCAAAATGAAAACGTAGTAAAATAAAGTAATTTAGTATTATTAATCATGAAAATGAAATAGATGTCAGAATTAAAGATGACAATGTAGTTCCAGAATTTAAGGATTATATTGTAATTGATTTTAAAGATGACGGTGAAAAATTTTATTCTAGAAACGACGTTAATGTAAGTGCGAACGAGACAGTATGAGGCTTTAATGGCGTCCAAAATATAAACGTAGTAAAATAAAGTGTTTTATGTTGTTATTTTACTTTTAATGAAATTCTTACCTTTCGTGTCGTGTTGGTGGTGCTTTATGCGACTTAGTCAATGAATATTCAGTTGTTCAGTTTCTTGAATTATTGTCTTTGTAATTTTATTCTGTGTTCTTTCTTGATTCTTTATCTTCTTCTATGTCGTCTTCAGTATTTTTAATATGTATAGTCCTTGTTTAAGCCCATTAATTATATATACTCATATAAAACTTTACAGGTATAGAATAACGCAAAGATTTAACTAAGTCTTAACGTTAATTTACTTGTAATTTTGTACTATTAAACAAATGTAGAAGTCGTTTCAACAGGTAGGTAAAATTTAGACTTTTTTGTTAATTTTTTTTGAGTAATTTTATCTTACCTTTTTACTATTAATTTAAGGCCAATTTAAGGCACAAGATTTTGTTTTCTGTTTAGCTTGTTTTCATCACCCATACAATCAGAAGCGGCTGATGAACTTGGTCGAAAGGTTTCCCAAATACTTATTTGCCAAATGTTTCAAATATCACTTAGCCTTAACTTGTAGGTCCAGAGTCTTTCACTAAATTACTTTTCACTAGATATATATATTAGAGAGTTTGCATATAAAAATCAATTTAAATCAATGATAAAAGTTCCAAAATTAACCAGTGTTGTTTAAATGTACTTAAAAAACTTAAATGTTTAAATTCTCTTTTCTATTGATTATTTGTAATAACGGTTGATATAAACTTAAAACTTGTTCTATTGCGAAAAAACGTGTTTCTTTATCGTCAAATGGCGGCGGTTGTTACATTGGTTCCGCTAGATTCCCTTTTGCTATGAAATCTTGACTTTTTTCAGTTTCCTGCGCATTTAGTTTAGTTTATTCGGCATCTGGTATGCCATGGTCTTCTGCGCGGTGTTCCCATGTGGTTTTTTCTTCTTTTTCTTTATTTTGTTTTCGTGAATGCTCCTCCCGGATGGTCGCCGATGTTGTATTAGCCCTGTTGCGACGGATCCGAGTAGAACCTTCCTCAGTTGCCTTATCACTAGTTTTACAGTAAAATTAAACCGGTTCTTTGATAGTCTGTAGAGTTCAAGTGTTGCTGAATACTATTGATTACAAATTCACTTAAAAACTATATTTATGATTATTTGTGGTTTGGGGAGAAAAAAAAACTGAATAGCGTCTATTGCATAAAACTATCTCGTGAATGTGTCGGCGGGCGGCAGCAGGTGTCGGTACGCATGCGCGCAAATTTTCGAATTTAGAACCAAAATTTTGGTTTTTAAAAATATTCGATTTATGAATTAGGCCGTTAAGTTTTTTATTATTTTTTAAGGTATTTTTAAGTTTTTTTTTGCGCGGTAGGTTTTTAGCGCGTTGCGTAGGTGGTAACACGCAGCACGTTGAGCCTCGCCGGCCACACTGATTGTCGTTGGATGCATCTCTGCTGCATCGGCTCGACCCCCATCCTGGGGGATGGGTCCACCAGCCCCCATCCCCATTCCAATGACTCGAGTGCCTCGAAATCATCAAATAATGATTTTACGTGTATGTTATAAAACTTAACTATACCACACATGTGTGTGACCCAGGATATTAATCAGTTCTAAACGCGTTCTGAGCGTGCTATTAGTTATTTGAACGTTTAGAATAAACATCATAAAGAGCTTTATATAAAACGGGTCGATAACATTATATATTTTAACCGTTATGTATCTTCACTGTTATTTATTACATAGCAAGTCTGTATGCCATACTTTGTAATAAGGCCTACATCTTTCATTACTAGTTAATGTTTCTTAGTGAATTTAGGATCTCGGCCACATTTGGCCTTTTAAGTATCTTCTCTTTTGGTGTACAATAAAGAATATTTTTATTGTATTGTATTTGGTTCGGACTGGAATTTAATCTATACATATAATAAAACTGTAACAGGTCCAATTCTGTACATTGAAGATATTTTGAAAATTATATTTGGAGGGCATTCTATAACCGATACTGAGGCCGAAAATTTTTTTTTTTTAATTTTTGTCTGTCTGTCTGTCTGTCTGTCTGTCTGTATCACGGCTGAGCATCACGCCGAAACTACTGAATGGATTCAAATAAAACTTGGCATGATTTGAGATCTTACTACGAGGTAGGACATGGGATACTTTTTATCCCGTAATCTAGCACGGTTCTTTTGGGAGAGGGGATTAAAGTCAAAATGGGTACTTGGTTATACGCTTGGTCCGATTTTATCAATTTTTCTTTATAATATAATAAATATTAGAAAGGGAACACTCATAGAGAGTTGTTATCAAGGTTTTGTAATCGATCGGGTTAAGCAACGTTAGGTAAGGTCAATAAATAGATGGGTGACCGTTTAACGCCATTTGAAATAAACGGGTCCGTGCTTCGGAGAGCAAGTAAAAAGTGGGTCCCAGTTTTTAACCGACTATAAAAAAGGTAACATAGGTAGATGCGGTAACAGCTCAGTGGGCGAGCGCTTGCCTTGGAAACAAGGTGCGCAGGTTCAAACCCCGGCTCGCACCTCTGATTTCTTCAATGAATCATGTGCGAATCGTCTTTGTGCGATTGTTACTAGCTTTCGGTGAAGGAAAACATCGTGAGGAAACCTGCATGTCTGAGAAAGCCTAACTAGCTCTCGAATGACGTGTGAAGTCCGCCAACCCGCACTTGGCCAGCGTGGTGGACTATGGCCTAAGCCCCCTCATCTTGAGGGGAGGCCCGTGCCCAGCAGTGGGACATAAACAAGGGCTGGTATTATTATTATTATATTATATAAAAAAGGAGGTTATGTATTCGATGCGAATGTCTGTTATTAAAAGTTTAGTTAACGTAAAAATAGCGCAGGCGGAGCTGCGTGGGTCAGCTAGTTCTAAATAAATTCATTAAGCTATTAACTAACATTACTGGTTTTAGTAGCGTGTTCTACCTACCCCTTGTTCAGAATAAAAGGCATGTAAGTATATACACTCCCCGCCACGGGGTGCGGGGTTAGAATCGCATCCTAGTTGGGTGTCGTAAGATGAGGAAGACGAGCAGCAGCGTCTTTCGTCATCATCATCATCAGCCAAAAGACGTCCATTGCTGAACAAAGGCCTCTCCCTTAGAAAGGAGGGGATGCCATAATCCCCACGCTTGGCAGGTGGCTTGGGAATCGCAGTATAGGTGGTAGGTAATCCATTAGAAAGACGCTGCTGCCCGTCTTCTTGTTTCCCCTTAGTCCCCTCTTACGGACACCCAGCGGGGGGAGATGGGAGGGTGCTTTTCTTACCAGTACACCCCATGGGTATGAAATCAAATTTAAGTAATTCTATGAGAATTCTTGCCAGTCTTCAAATCAAGACTTACAGTCAGGACTAACAAGCCGCCCGAAGAAGAAAAATTTAGAAAGAAAGAAGAAGAAAATTATCGTTTACGTTATCCAATAATTACTGCGTACTTGATACCAGTGCTGCCCCACTAGACAATGTAACACTCTACAATCGTTATCGCTAATAGAAAGTATAAAAATGTATGAGAATGACATAAGTCATCGAAAAATCACGTGACAAATTGTAGGGAATTCACACCGTTAGTGAATGAAGAAATAGATTCGCTATGAAGCGATTGCATCTTGTCTAGGCCCTCTGGTTACTATAAAGCTGATGACTATATACTTAATATACAGGGTGATGATATTGCGCGTTCGTTTGCGCATCACAGAGTAATCCACGAGATTAAAGGGTGTGTTCCCAAAATTCTATATATCATTATTAACTGCACGCGCTGCAACCGAAGACCGATAGCAAAGAAAACCTTAGCTGTCAACCTTTCCAGTCCTTAGCTGTCCTTATTAAATGAAGAAACAAATCGCTTAGGCTGCATTGAAGGCACGTTCATCATATAAGTGTGGGGATAGAAGGGGGATGGTGGAATCAAGTCATGTAATTCCTGCGCACACTCTCCAAAATGCATCGTGTAGACCACGAGGCTGGCTGCTCTAGCTTGCTTGTTATAAATAATCTCTACTCTAGTACTTATATCATAATCTAGTACGCAGGTATACTTAAATGGACATATAGTCCTTTTCAATAGGTATACTCTTATCATCAAGTGATATTGCGGATAAAAAATGGTTTATTCTGAGTAGAAATAAAACTTTTTCCTGATAATCACGTGATATTCCTACCCAATGAAAATGATGCATTGCCTCTTATCTCCGACTTTAGTAATAAACTTGATCCCATTATTTTCTACAGCTGCAGTTCCCTATGTTTCAGAAACCGACCGATCAGCTAAATTGCTGAGGCGACACGCCTTTCTATAGACAGCTGCATTGCACTGCCGCTCGTCACCTTAGATATGAGTTATTAAGTCTCTTGCGTCCGGTAAATTCACCAGCTACAGTGACCTTCACACCGGAATACAGCAATGTTTACACACTGCTGCTTGGCGGCAGAATATCTGACACTGCGGTGCTATCTACTCCCTTGCACGAAGAACGCACCACCTAGTAAACTTTTTTATAACTCGATTTAGTTAACACTTTTTTACACCTTGTTTTCTTGTTTTTTCTTTCTCTCTTTCTTACTATCTTGGCTGACAGAGACATATTATGTTTTACAAATGTGGCAATACATGTTTCTTTCTTTCGGCTGACAGAATTTACTGTGATGCTTAGTAGTGACTACACTCTTATAAATAAATAAATAATTCAACGTTTTTTCTGCTGGCCGTACTTCGCTTGTGTACGTCCTGCGTAAGCCTCATGAAAATGGCAGTCTATGTAAAAATTATCAGGAATTAATAAATACACGTCGTCCGGATTTTATCCGACACGATAATATATTGTTTATGTGTACCACATGCCGCCAACAGCAGTGATGCTGCTGCAATGAGCAAATAAATGTTTAAGCCCTTGATCCTAGCACTGTAGTACAGGCCTACAATACTCTAGGTGGATAATGTTGTCTTTTATTGACGCGAATACTACATTGAAATCAATCTATTTCTACAGATTTTATTGCGGTTTATTTTAGATTTTACTATCCCGACGTTTCGAATGCTTTGCAGCACCCATGGTCACGGGAGGACTGAGATGTTGAACGTCCTTATGTCACAATTATGCCGGTGTACCCTCAGGTCTTCTTAGTTATTATTGTTGATCCGATCTACGCAGTAAGAGCTTCATTTCAAGTCTAGGTGGATTTATTTCACTCACGTCGTGGCCAGAACTGGAAAGGATAAGCTGAGGATCGAGCTCAGTAGTGTAAGATGGAAGAAGTCGCCTAGATGGTCGCATCGAATAAACGTGCAAGATCTCTTGCATGAATTTTCGTTTTTGCGTTTATGATTTTTTAGCCCATCCTCCTACCTCCTAATTTTTTAAATAAATTATATTATGCATCGATATAATATAAACTAGATAAACATTCACGAACAAAATGACATCTAAAATGTGGTCGCCGAGGTTGCAAACATTTGTGCTGGTGGCGGAAACGTGAACTAACGATTTTATAATGATAATGACTTATAGTTTGACAGTTTCATATAGACAGTAGCGACACTCCTGTCGGCAAAAATAGATTTGTCAGGATGTGGCTTGTAAAGAAATAGCGACACAAGGGCGCAATTTCTCGCTACCACTTTTGGGACCGTGACACCAAATTTAGTTTATATATTATATCGATGATACTATGCGTTTATAAGAATGTGACCGCTATGTTGCCATTTCAGATATTATTATATAATTACCTACAAAAAATGTTTTTTTAACAAAAATAGATAGCAAAATAAGACATTACAATAAATAATCAAAACCGGGGCGAATTATTCCTTTTGTGTGTACTTTGCTGGCGGTACAAAAATCGTAAAAAACGAGAGAAGTTTCCGCAGTCGCGATCATCATGGCAGTCACATTCTTAGTTGAAACGCTTAGTACCTACTTGATTCCTTTTTTCCACGGAAATAAAAAAAAACTGTTACAAGAACTAAATTTATTGTAAGTAAATAATAAATGTTTAAATAAAGAAATTATAGACGCCAAACAATTAAATTGATTATACAAAATGTATAATATAGAACGAGATTATGACTAATTAACAACTCTAAATGAGTTAGATATAGTATTTTGTCTTATATTTTGATTTTGATCTTAGATTAATAGCTTCAAATGCAACGCGTATCACCCGAGAACTGAACCCAGGCATAATTACAGTAAATCGGTAACCGAATACACGAGTATATTGCGGTAGGTACTGCTACGGTCAGAGGTCCGGGTTCGAGTTCCGAGCGAAACATGTTTGTAGTGCATTGGCTTAAACACAGAAGCCTGGTAGTTGAGTTAAGTTAAGTATAATTTATTTTTTAGTTATAACTAAAAGCTAAATTTAAAGTAAAATAAAAGTTAGTTTAAAATAATGTCGAACTGGAAACCCTGATCTGAACTGGTCTGATTGATGATGGATACCATAAAAAATAAAAAATTGTATGACGATACTTATGGTGTTTATTTATTCAAGTAGATAGATAGACAATTCTTTATTGTGCACAAAAAAAAACAGATACTAAAGATACAAAATAAATGACAAGCTACAATGGTCGGCCTTGTCGCTAAAAGCGATCTCTTCCAGGCAACCTTTGGATGTAGAGAAAAATAAAGAAGTTACAAAGAGCAGAGGGTGCGCGCACTAGATTTGATTATATAACATTTACACTAGACACATAAAAACAAATAAAAACAGAACCAAGTCAAGTACCATACTGGTATATAATAAGTCAAAATTCAACCGTACCAATTGTCTTTGGTCGGCCAACACTCCTGTTCATTAATTTACAGTTCAGAATTTGATCTTGAAAAGAAAAACAGGGTGTAAGGATTTCTGATACTTACGCGAATATTACACATTGAAATGAAACTAATTTTACGGATTATATCGCGGTTTATTTTTGATTTTAATTTCCCGACGTTTCGAATACTTTACAGCATTCATGGTCACGGGCGGACTGAGGTGGTAGCTGTCCATATGTCATAGTTGTCTTAGGGTACCCTCAGGTCTTCTAATTATTATTGTTAGTCCGATCTACGCAGAAAGAGCTTAAAGTATCTTGAGGTCTTGCAGTGGAATGCTTGTCTTTGGATTTGACTATGTTTATCACGGGATCCCAAGCTGGTGGTAGCACCCAGCCATCTTCTCTATTGAAATTTGGATGCTTTTTAATTTCAATAGCCTCACGAATCATCCTTGGTAGGTAGCGCTGTTCTTTTGCGAGGATCGACGCTATACGAAGTCTGCAGTCTGTGAACATGTTCAGGATCGCACCCGTCATTATATTAGATTTGACAAACCACAAATCCTCGCATCCATGTTGAAATTTTTCATCGGCTTTTCATGAATTTCCAAAACAAAAAACCACTTTTTTTAAATAAAATTAGTATAATATCATTATTGGTATAATAATAAAGCATAATAATAATAAATAATAATAATAAATACACTTTATTGTACACCAAAAGTTACATGTAAATTTAACAATTTAATAACAACAACAACATAATTTTTATTTAAAAACAATAAGTTACTTATTTGTGGAAAATTTATTTAATTATTTATTTATTTATTCTTTATGCACTAAAACAGTACATAGGCAATTAATTAATATGCAATTAACTATTATTATTTTAGAAAATCAGCTATGTAATTTGAGAAATAAATATTATTCCGCATATATTCATTACATGCTCGAAAATTAATAAGTCAGTCATTTGGCATTTTCCATATAAATGGTTTCTGTAATGTTGTAACGGACATTATTTGACATCTTATAAATTTTTTTTCGGTACGATGTCCCTTACACCCGTTATAAACAAAAAATTATAAGTTTTTGGTTGCCATAGTACAGGCTCTGAATAGTTTAGGATCAGATTGCCGTATGTGGATTGTGGGACAACATCATCATCAGCCGGAAGACGTCCACTGCTGAACATAGACCTCCGCCTTAGAACGCTACAATGAACGATAATTGGCTGTTTGCATCCACCGGTTACCTGCGACGCGCACAATGTTGTCTGTCCACCTAGTGGGAGCCCTGCCTACACTGCATCTTCCGGTTCGTGGTCGTCACTCTAGAACCTTTCTTCCCCATCGGTTATTGGTTCTTCGAGCGATGTGGCCTGCCCATTGCCACTTCAACTTGCAGATTCTGAGAGCTATGTCGGTGATTTTAGTTGTTCTTCAGCGAATCTCCACATTTCGGATTCTATCGCGCAAAGAAACTCCGAGCATAGTTCTTTTCATTGTTCGTTGTGTGACTCTGAGCTTCTCTAAAAGGCCAGCAGTTTATGTTTATTAATATTAATTAATGATAGCTGACAGAGAGAAATTTCGTTCCAAAGAGGAGGCTGTAATCATCTCCATAAAACCTGAACTCTGAAATTTTATGTTATGGAGTAGTGCGCAGTATCTGAAAGTAATCCCACTCATTCAGCTAGGATCTACACTGGTCACCACTGAAGACACCAAGGTTAGACCCTCGGCGAGTCGCTAAACGCTATTTAAATTGTCTTGGACTGGCAACAAGTTAAATTTGAAAAGTATATAGTACAGTTCCTGTGCAAAATGATTATACATAATACACGGTGGTAGGTCTTGTAAAGATAACCCAAGGCAACCCTGAATTATCGAACAGATTGCCACCAAGCAGCAGTATGTAAGCATCGCTGTGTTCAGGTGTGAAGGGCACTGTAGCTAAAGAAAGTTCCGAGCACAACGCTTATATATCTGACGCAGAGCGGTAGTAGTACAATGCAGTATATGGGTTGGCGTGTTGCTTACCACAAAGCGAACTTTCTGCTCGTCTTGTCATTAATTTTCATAAAACAAACATGCCTTGTTAACATTACGATAATTCCTTGATGCTTTGTATAACAATCATACCAGTACTTTCAGAGATTCGAACCTACATCGCGTAATACCACAAAATATCGGCATTTAACAGACAATGTATGGCAAAATTACTAGTGTTAATCATCCCGGTAGAAGCCCCGACTACAGTCTACCTAGATTTTTGTCTAGCTATCTCGTTCTGGCAACTGCGCAGACTCGTCGTCATCGTCATCAGAGCACCCCCAAACGGGGGGCTTGGCGGGCCACCCCACTGACCCCCCACGTCAATATACACCAAACAGTGTCGGATAAAATAAACTCACACTAGCTATAACGTTTGTACGCGATTGTACATTTACACACACATACATACATCAGCACGCACACATGTTCCGAATTTTATATAAATTTGAACTGTTAATTACATTAAGTTCGTTTGTATGGGTAAGCACAGCGGGTGTATCATATAACGGGGAGTTTATGCTCAAAAATGTACAGTTTTTATGGACAGTAAAGTGATTACAGGAAAGAATCCTTTTCAACTGGTCAAGAAACTTGCCAGCAATGATGAACCTTCAAGCGGCGTCATACAGGATGTGGTTCTGCATTCTTGCCATATTTATGGAGGTTGTTATATACATTTTAAAGAACATATATCTATCATTAAATGATAGACGTAAAATTATGACTTATTTTTTATGTTTGCTACGAAAAGAAATCCCGTGTGCAACCATCACTATAAAATATCTGGCACCGCTCTTCGCGCAAAGTAGATAAACAAGAGTACGCGCGGTTTGCCAACCTTGGGACCGATTCTGAGCCCTCGAGAGGTCTTATTTTGGTTGAACGTTACTCGTGAATCATTAATTATCTTTTAGTTATTAACCACTGAATTATTAAACTATTTTTAATCAATATATATATTTTAATTAACATAATGCTTAACTCTTAGGTCTACAAATATGGCAAAAATACAAAACCATCTGTATCTATGGTGGGTAAGGTAGCAAGTCCAGTAACTGTACTGTGCCGTTCACACCCAACCACAGCGATATTACACACAATTGCATGGCGGCAGAATATCTTACACTGCGGTGGTATCTACCTGGACAGCTCCATGGCTAGCTAGTATATACCTACATAGCTTAAAAACATCGTACACTATATCGGAAATTCTCTACATTCCATGGGACGCTTAAATTCTCTACAGAGCTTTGTCCACTGCTTTTATCGATATTGGAATTGTATATTTTTTGCTTGCATATTGTAGTGAATGTTTATTGGCCATGTGACAGTCTGTCTGCATTCGTAGTTGAGCTTTTAATTCCGATAGGCTCAATCCCGCTGTCAAAGGAAAATATAATTTTAATTTGAAAAATATTTCTGAAAACTTTCGAATTCCGATTGCATGGAGCATTCTCGCTGAAGTATATTCTGAAATATATTATTTTATAAACAGGCTACACACCTAACAGTTAACAGTCGTAATAGCTCAGTGGGCATGCGCTTACCTTGGAAACAAGGTGCGCAAGTTCGAACCCCGGCTCGTACTTCTGATTTGTTTAATTAATCATGTGCGATTGTTACTAGCTTTCAGTGAAGAAAAACATCGTGAGGAAACCTGCATATCTGAGGAAGCCTAACTAGCTTTCGACTGACGTGTGAAGTCCGCCAACCCACACTTAACCAGCGTGGTGGATTATGGCCTAAGCCTCTTCATCTTAAGGGAAAGCCCGTGCCCAACAGTGGGACAAGGGACAACAAGGGCCGGTATTATTATACCTGACATAGCGCTAAGAATCTGCAAGTTGAATTTGCAATGGGCACGTCGCTCAAAGAACCGATAGCCAATGGGGAAGAAAAGTTCTCGAGTAGCGACCACAAACCAGAAGACGAAGCGTTGACTAGTTCTAGTACGAGTTTTGATAGTTTACGAGCTAGATCAAACTGTCAGTTTTTTCCGTATATTTTAGTTGAGTTTTTAGTAGTGACCGCTAGAGATATTGGTATGAAATGTATGAAGAAATCCGACAGTTTGGTCTAGTTTGTAAACTATCAATACCGGTACTAGACACCCTGTCAACGCTTCGTCTTCTGGTTTATGGTCGCTACTCGAGTCGCTCGAAGAACCGATAACCGTTGGGGAAGAAAGCTTCCACGAACCGGAAGACGCAGCGTAGGCAGGCCTCCACTAGGTGGATAGACGACATTGTGCGCGTTGCAGGTAACCGGTGGCAGTGGCGTGCACTGAAAGCAGGCAAAAATATCTGCGAGTTGTTTATGCTTTATGCTATTTGTTCGTGTTCCAGCACAAATATCCTTAAATTAACCAATATTAGCAACACATCCATTTACATAAAAAAAAATTACGTTAATTCATGTCCAAACTAAGATTTTTTTTAATTAAGACTGTTTAGAGAAATCCTAGGGTAGGCAAAGTATTTTTGTCAGTATGGAGCCGCTGAATAAACTTATTATTGTTCTCAAATGCAAATTAATATGTCTATAGTATTTGCTTGCTTATGGATATTTGAAATGGTATGACTGGAAAATATAATTCTTCAGAAAACTTGATGAAGGAATACATTCTGGCCATGAATGAACTGGTTATGGACAAATGTAACAGTAACAATAGGAGAAAAAGTTTTGTAGACATTCATAAACGAGTTTCAACTAGTTTTTCTGTGCCTGATTGCATTCCTGACGCAGAGCCTACACTAGATAAATGTCAACCCGTAAGCAATAGTTTACAAAATAATGAATGTGTGAGCTCAGATGCCTACATTAATAACACAAACAGCTGTCAAAGGGGCAATTTTCAATCAGAAACCAAAAAAAAATTGGTTATTTTCAGTGATGAACTCGGTAAACATATGGGTACTATTATATCAGACATCTGCAGGGAGTACTCAGTTATTAATAATTGTTTTCCTGGCTTATCCTACCACGATATTATGAGAAGAATACTCTCTTATAACTATAGCCAGACAACTTCTGTAATTATACTTATAGGGAATAGGGAAAAAGTTGACAAAAAAAATATAGTAGATTATAATAATGATTTACTAAAATTAAATGTAGATAAAATTGTTATGTTTACATTTCCGTATTGCCATAGCTTGCCACAGGTGGAAAATCAATCTAGATATAAGTTAAATATGTTACTCCACAATTTGACATGTACTAATAACTTCTCTAAAATTGACAAACTACATTTAATTGACATTAACAATTATGTTAATAAGTCTTTTTTTATTAATAAAGATAGATGTTATCTTTCTAATTATATTAAGAGACAGATAGCTAGTTCGCTATTATATTTTTTTGATATATTAGCCAAAAACTTGGCTAACAAAGTTACTGCTCCTATTGAGCAATGCTGTACTGACATTTTGCCTAGTTCAAAAAAGAATCTGGCAATTAATAATATTGACATACAGAGTGATTTAAATTAGATATTAAGACAATAGAGATAAACTCTTGCTTAAATGATATAAAACGACATAATTTAAAGGACACTCTAATTAGGAAGGTGTCCTCGATCAACCTAGTGCATCAGAATATACAAGGCCTGATGGGTAAAGATTTACAAATTGAATTATTTATGTATGATTACAAAATAGACATTATGTGTGTTACTGAGCACTGGTTGAAAAGTAACCAAATTATATTCAATTTTAATAATCACCAAGTTATCAGCTCATACAGTAGAGTAAATATGATACACGGCGGCTCTTTAATTATCCTCAACAAAAATATTAAATGTAAAGAACGCAAGGATATTGTGAGCCTGTCTGTCGAGCGAGTTATTGGAGTCGCTTGTATTGAATTTGATCAGTTCATTATTATATGCGTTTATAAGCCTCCATGTTCGCCTTACGAACAATTTGAGAAATCCATGGAGGATATTCTATTTAAGTTGGCTAATACAAATAAATCAATTGTTGTCTGTGGAGATTTTAACATGAATTTACTAGAAAACACCACAATGAGTAATAGGTTTATCACACTTTTTAAATCATACAATTTGTACAAAACATTTTTGGAACCAACTAGGATAACTGCCACAAGCGCGACATGTATTGATAACATTTTTACCGACGTAAAGCCTGTAGCTAAATTAATTATAAATAACTTAGAATCTGACCACACCGGTCAATTTGTTGTTTTGCCTAGGAAAGCTGATAGGTTCCAAAGGAAAAAAGTTAGTTTTGTTCCAATATCTAAAAGACGTTTAGAACTTTTTGAGGAAAGTCTGACCCATAGGTTATTAAAGTTATACTATCACAATAATCCGAATGTATTGTATAAGTCTCTGTTTGATATAATAACTGGGGTGTTTAATAATATTTTTCAACCGAATAATGTTTCTCTGCGTCTACATGCTGGGTTTAGTGAATGGGCGACTGTAGGCCTTAATAAGAGTAGACACAAATTATATGACTTATATGATGAGTAAACACATAACCACAATGTAGCATTTAAAGAGTATGTCAAGAATTATTCAAAAATTTTTAAAAGAGCCTGTGTATTAGCTAAGTCTATATATATTAGAGATAAGATAAAAAGTGCAGGTAATAAAATAAAAATGACGTGAATATTATTAATAATGAAACTGGCAGACAAAAAGGACACAATCGTGATTTTCAATTAAAAATAAATGACAAAATTGTAAAAGCGGACATAGAAGTAGCTACAGAATTTGAAAAAATTTTCAATAGTATTCCTCGAGTAACAACCACAACCCTTTCTTCATCTGCTAGTTCCGCTGAGTTAATTCTTAAGAATAATGTGAAGGGTTGCGCCATTACCTTTAAATTTTCTGAAGTCAATACAAAAGACATTGTTAATACTTTTAAAAGTCTAGATATAAAAAAAACTAGTGACTTATGGGGGTTATCTGTTAAGACAGTATCGTCCATCATACATGTTATTGCACCAAATTTGGCAGTTTTGTTCAATAGTTGTGTAGCATCTGGTGTATTTCCTGATCTTATGAAACATAGTAAAGTGATTCCTTTGTTTAAATCAGGTTGTACTACAGATCCAACTAATTTTAGGCCGATTTCTATACTACCGACACTAAGTAAAATCTTTGAAAAACTGATGCTTAGTCAAATGTTAAATCATTTTAATAATAATAAATTATTTCATAGTAATCAGTTCGGTTTTACGAAGAATCGCTCCACTGTAGACGCAGGGATTGAACTGTTAAAAAATATCTATGATGCGTGGGAAAAATCGCAGGATGCTTTAGGTATATTCTGTGACTTATCTAAAGCGTTTGACTGCGTTGATCACATCACGCTTATAAGGAAGTTACACCACTATGGAGTAAGAAATAAGGCTCTTGACCTTTTGACTTGTTATTTAGACAATAGAATTCAAAAGGTAGATGTTAATGGAAAAATATCTCCCGGCGCTAAGGTCACAATGGGCGTTCCACAGGGCTCAATTTTGGGACCATTCCTGTTTCTTATCTATATTAATGACTTGCCTTATTATTTAGGAAAGAATCACGGGATTGTGTTGTTCGCTGATGATACTTCTTTATTATTTAAAATCAAACGACAATTAATTAATTATGACGAGGTTAACAATGCATTATCTAAAGTGGTTCATTGGTTTAGTACTAACAATCTTTGCCTAAATGAATCAAAAACTAAATTGATTAAATTTTCCACCCCTAATGTAAGACAGGAGAGAACCAACGTGGAATTAAATGGATCTGGGATAGATCCTGTTTAGTCAACTGTATTTTTAGGAATCACCATAGATAAGAAGCTGCAATGGGGCCCACATATTAAAAAACTGTCCGGCAGGCTTAGTTCAGCGGCGTATGCAGTTAAGAAAATTAGACTTTTAACTGACGTTGATACTGCTAGGATAGTTTACTTTAGTTACTTCCACAGTATTATGTCATATGGAATACTCCTGTGGGGTAATGCCGCAGATCTCAACGCTATTTTTGTGCTCCAAAAAAGAGCCGTAAGAGCTATCTACAATCTGGCTCCTAGAGATTCGCTTAGAGAAAAGTTTAAGGAGATAAATATTTTGACAGTGGTGTCACAGTATATTTTTGAAAATTTAATGTATGTAAAGAAAAATATTAATAACTTTAAAAAGAGAAGTGATGTTCACTCGGTTAATACACGTGGTAAAGATGACCTTAGTTTACATGTTACTCGTCTCCACAGAGTAAGTAATTCTTTTGTAGGACAGTGTATACGTTTCTATAATAAGCTTCCCAATGGTATCAGAGATCTGCCTATAAATAAATTCAAATGCACTGTTAAATCTAAACTTGCTAAAAAAGGCTGCTACAAAATTTCCGATTACTTGGAAGACAAAACAGCCTGGGAATGAACTGCTCAAATAGTTTTAGTTTTAGAATACTAATTTTAATTTTAAGACTGAATACAGCAAATGTCATAGTGAAAAGTGTTTTGCTGGATGATGTCTTATGTACTCGTATTTTTTTAATATATTTTATTTTTTATTTCAAGACGCAAGGCTACTGGGATTTTGGTTCGGTCATGCTCGCCATCGAAAAGTCTCTGCTTGTGGCGGCTTTGTGTGGCGGGTCACCCCCTTCCCTCTAATATGGTTGAGGGGAGTGATGGCTGCTGCTCAAGTCAACTCGTGCGCGGGTGCTGCTTGGGGGGACTGGTCCGGCCGCTGTCCTTTTATCCTTTTTTTATTTTTATTTTTTTCTTTTGTAGTCTAGCAGCAAAATTGATTATTACTTTATTTACGTTCTGAAGGCAATTCACTTGAGCTTGTAAATTATTCTTGGTGTGTATCTAACTTAGACGACTTGTGATAAAAGTTGGTAATATGTTAAAGTGCTTTGTGTCTTGCCTGACGAGGCACTGCTTAACAGCAGAAGGTAAATGCTTAACGTGTGCCACTGTGATTTTGGATCGGTCATGCTCGCCATCGAAAAGTCTTTGCTTGTGGCGGCTTCGTGTGGCGGGTCACCCCCTTCCCTCCAATATGGTTGAGGGGAGTGATGGCTGCTGCTCGAGTCAACTCGTGCGCGGGTGCTGCTTGGGGGGACTGGCCCGACTACTATCCCTTTGGCATTTTAGTTTGTTGTATTTTCGTCGTATTTTTTATTTTATTTGATACTAGCTGACCCGTGCAGCTCCGCCCGCGCTTTTATTACATTTTGCTCCCCTTTTCTCCGTCCTCCCTAGATTTACTTCTCTCCATATCTCTCTCTTATAAAACAATCGTATTATATGCTCTTTCTCTCCTCTCTCTTTCCCCCTCCCGCTTCGGTTTCAGTCACACACCCCCTCTTCTTCTCCCTGTTGTCCCCTCTCTGAACTCTCCCCCCCTCTCTCTTCTACGAACTTGCTCCTTCTCACTCCCCCTCACTCAACCCATCACCCCCTCCTCGAATCCCCTCTCCCTCTTTCTCCTCTCTTGCACCCTCCTCTCGTTCTATATATCCTAGTCAATCATGGTATCAGCGACATTAAATATACTTTATGACCTATTCTCAGACCTTCCCGATATGCACACAAAATTTCATACATATCGGTTCACCCATCTATTTAATGACCTTTCCTTATGTTGCTTAACCTTAACCTAATGGCATGAAATATACTTTACGGCCTATTCTCAGACCTACCCAATATGCACACAAAATTTCATACAAATCGGTTCACCCACCTATTTAATGACCTTGCCTTATGTTGCTTAACCTTAACCTAGCGGTATGAAATATACTGTATGACCTATTCTACCCGATATGCACACTTTCATACAAATCGGTTCACCCATCTATTTAATGACCTTACCTAACGTTACTTAACCTTAACCTACCGGGATAAAAAGTATCCCATGTCCGTTTCCTGGTTCTAAGCTACCTCCCTACCTTTTCAGCCGAATCGGTTAGGCCGTTCTTGAGTTATAAATAGTGTAACTAACACGACTTTCTTTTATTAAAATAGATTAGTTGTTTAGTGATTGTATGTTCAATATCACCGATAGATGGCGCTGTTCATAATGTAAATCACGCTAACATCGTAAAATACTGTCTTATCATATTCGATAATGAAAGTTCTACGTTTTTCGCATCTTTTATTGTTGCGATTGTAATGCAATACCTATTATACACTACCTGGACTTGGGGAGTTTCATTAAAATTTCATGAACCCCTCAATAATCTAGTTTGGACTCGCTCGGGATTTACAGATTTTAACCTTTCAAAGATATAATGTGATATTGCTATCAGCAAAGTACTTAGAACAATACAGAAATCTAATGTAAATGTCCTGGGTGTACCGGACCGGCTTACCCCTTACAAAAATTGACCCTTCGCCACTGCCATATCTTATGCAAACTAAATGTCTGCTCAGTCCCTATTGTATATAGCGTAATAATACATATCTTAATGATTAACTGATCAGTCTATAATTACCCTATCCACATACAAAGGAAATTACGTGATAATATGTGCAAATAATGTTTCACTGCTTAGCCCCTATGAAACATAGCGTGATGTTTTATATACCAATTTATACCTTGACTTCTACACAACACATCAGTGAAAGTCCTATCAATATCCATCCACGGGTATTCAAATGATACCTGGACAAACAGAACGACAGACAGACAGACAGACAGACAGACAGACAGACAGACAGACAATAATTCCAAAAAAATTGTTTTGGCCTCTATATCGATAGTATAGTATCCCCACATAGAAATTTTGGAAAAATATTCAATGTACAGAAAAAGTGCTCTTTGAGTTTTATTATAGTATAGATTTTGAACGACAGGACACACTGTCGCTGGTGCTGATCTAATTGTAAAAAGACAAACTTTGTTTTAAAAAAAAATGTGAAAAAATGACAAGCCCGCTGAGTTTCTTGCCGGATCTTCTCAGTTGAGGCCGCGTTGTGATCCGGTGGTAGCTTTTAAAAAAAAAAATGACCGTTCAAAAGTGCTAGCGTTAAGCCTATTTGAAATAAAAATTTTTGAATTTTGAATTTTATAATAACATACTTAAAATAGGTGAAACTAGCCGAATACATTTTTTTGCCTACCCTCTGTGCACGCCACTGACCGGTGGATGCAAATAGCCAACTGTCGTTTATTGTGGCGTTCTAAGAGGGAAGCCTATGTTCAGAAGTTGACGTCTTCCGGCTGATGATGATGATGATGACTCGAGTCGCAGGCATCCCACTAGGTGGACTGACGACATTGCGCGAATCGCTTGCAAAAGGTGGATGTAAATATAAATTCATTATAACGTTTCAAGGTATTTTCATCAGTGGATGTATTGATGCAATGTCATTTGCATTTGTTTATCGGCAGACATGTGACTTACCATCAGGAAACCGTTTTACCTGCCTCGTCACAAAATTTCTTAAAAAATGCAATTGTCGATACTAACCTATATACCTACTAGATTTTGGTCAAAAAATAATACAAGTTGTTGATTTATTTCTTGGTTTCTTGATCTGATTGTTATAAAAGAGAGTTGCAATAGTAAAATAAAATAGCAGATCTATACGTAAGTGTAGTCGTAAATCCAGTTCCTGATACCGGAGTCGGAGACGTTGATGTAGACTCCAGGGAGGTCGCGACCGCAGCCGAAGCCGAAGGAGGAAATGCCGACGAGATGACCCAACGAAACGGCAGCACCGCCACTGTCACCCTGGAAGTATTTAGATAGGTCTTAGATGAAGAAAGAAAGGTCTTAACTAATTAGATAAAGAATGAATTGTCTAAAACGGTTCCCAGAGTTTGTTTCTCATAGGCCACTTTCAATATTTAGCTGGACCGGGGGGCCCACTGCATCTACGTTTCTACCAAAAAGTGAGAACTGAATGAATTAATTAATTTCTCACGCTAACGTAGACCCAGTCGGGTCTCCTGTGGACCCCTGGGGGCCCACCTGAACCACTTTGGGAACTACTGGTATAAAAGAACTAAACGTCAGTGGAACTCGCGGTGGATGCTGGTACGTGTGAAGAATGGCAGTGCGGTTCTGTATAGACAGAGTAACCTATAGAGGCAGGCGTGTCACTCGGGCGAACGTTTTGCTTGTCACGTCAATATTTTAAAGACTAACATACCCTTTTATGAAATTTTCTACAACCCTTACTAATTTCAATATACTCATTCAGCCATTTTTTTTCTATCGATGTCTCTACTCAATAAGATACTATAAACTATTAATTGGCTTCAAGCGTCTAACTAAATAATCCTATTTCAATAACTGATAATTAACACTAGTCAACGTTTGTGGGTGCGGCAGTTATTGCCTATAGATTAATTTCGTATTTGTTTCTTGTAATCGACAGCAGTCACAGCTTGGTAAACAAGGTGCGCAGGTTTGAATCTCGCACCTCTGATCGTCTTTATTTATTTATTAACTCCTTATTGCACACATAAAGATAGTAATAAATTTACAAGTTTGTGCGATTATTACTAGCTTTCGGTTAACGAAAATATTGTGAGGAAACCTGCATGTCTGAGAAAGCGTAACTAGCTCTCGAATGACGTATCATGTCCACCAACCTGGACTTGGCTAGCGTGGTGGACTATTACCTTAGCCTCTTCACTTTGAGGTTAGGCCCGTGCCCAACAAAAAACCAAGGGCTAAAAATCAAAATATATAAGTAAAGTTGTTGAAAAAAATTCATTTGCACCTGGCAAGCGTCTTGTCCCCAGCCTCCGGCGCAGAACATCCTACTAGTTAAAGTGTGGTTGTACCATTTCTCATCCACACTTTGGCAGGACTCCATCGGGACGATATGCAGCGTAACCTGCTGTAAGTACTCTTGGTAATCACCCTGGAAAGCAATAAGTTTTATTTGCAATTTAATATCTGTGGAATATGATTTCATAACTATTTGAACGCGGAAGACATAGTTCACTTATTATAAAATACCTTTTTAGAAAAACTAAAAGAGCATTCACTTCAATAAGGTAAGCCTTATCACACTGATGATGATGATGATGATCTTGCATCGTCATTACAAATAAGACGTGCTTAGAGCAGACAGAAGATGGAAAGTTTACACATTATTATCATGATACCTCAAATATACAGATTTATAGATGAAGGCAGATTTATAGGGTTACTACCCTACCCTTGCCTACCTACTGGTAGAGCTTATAAGGTTAATATGTGAAGCAAAGGGGATATTTTTATTGGGTAGTGATAAGATCGCCAAGTAACAAGTACATATAGGTATTGTCCGACATTGTGAGCCCTCACAGTTGGAAAATAGTAGATGAGGCTAATGATTTTCCAGCTGAACCTATAGAATTAAACCCTTTGTCAGTATATGACACTGATTCTACACATCGCGAATAACAAAAGAAAACTTACATGTTCCTTAGGATATCCCCATCCAGCAACATAAATATTATTCCCATATTCCCCATCGCCGATGGTGATGGCATTAACCGTTTTCCCAAAGTACAGATTCCGGAACAACTTCAAAAGCTGGACATCATAATCGAACGTATGCTGGCGACCATATTTAGGATGGATTATATGTGTTTGTATCTTTATTTTTGGACCCTTGAGACGGTAGCTACTACCTATCCTTATGTAACTGCTCTCAGTTCTGCAATACAGAAAAGTGAACCTTTCCTATATTTGTTAAAGTAACTAAACAGAGTTAAAAATTGCCACTATATTTTAATCATATAGATAGAGAACATTATGTAAAATAAAGTTTAAACTAAAAAATGTATGATTATTAAATAAATCTGCCCCTTCGAGTATGACAGGCAGAATAACTATTAAATTTTTATTTGTCACAAAAAAATACATTAAAGGTTATAAACTTGACTTAACACTTGACAGTGCCACGCGAAGCCACTAGTTTTCGCAATGTCTAATCGGTTGCTGAAAGTTTAATAATTTGTGATCACCTGCAGGTAACCAAGAAGTCTATTATTTCAAGAACAATATTAAAGCTAATAGATAACATCCAAGGATTTGGCATCCGAGGGATCTGCCCACCAGCTAGAAAGAAGTTAGAGAATGTTTTTTTAGCAATTCAACGTCACACTAACAGTAATGTAAAGTGTAATATAGTGGTCCAAAAACTGATCCTTGAAGTAAGCTATATCATTTTAAAAATCTTACCCACAGTGTGCAGTGGTCAATGCCCACTTGCGATGTATTAATACAGCTCCACAAATATCGCCGTAGTTCACATGGTATGGAGCTTCAGAGATAGTTATATTGTAACCGCCGAGGATACTGACCGAATCAAGCGCTTTGGTTAGAACGAGAAATGTTTTGCGGGTGAGTTTTATACATTACTACTACCTTACCTACCTACTTTTTTTCTACTCACATAAAAACTTAATTAGTTTTTTATCTAAACTCAGAGAAAAATATCAATCTGATGGTGAAAACCGCTGCGTGGTATAGATGGACTTGGCGGATATACAGACAAACGCGAAAAGTGACTTTTATATGTAATAAAAATTATGCACCATTTCAGAGTCACCACTCAATGATGTCATTCAGTAAAAAAAAAAGTATAAGTATATTTTATTTACTATTATTTCAGTGCATTTGCGCCACTTAGAGGGAGCCCGAAACAACGTTGCAGCATGACGCATATCAGTGTGGGTATGACGTCATTATGAAGTAGTTCACGTAAAAACATCATTTTTGTATAGAAAAGAAATCCATTATAGCAATACTTGCAAGCCGTACTTAGCTGCTGCTGATATAAAAACAGGCTGACATCGTCGTATATTACAGAAATAATTATGACTAATACTTTAAGTGTTCAACATTACAGACAACGTTAGGAATATTCCAGAAGTTTTTAAATGTAAGTTTATATGAAAATTTTTCACACTTAAGGTTATATAAAAAAATTACTCACTTTCGAACAGGTGCAAATTTTATCAAGAATATAAGAAATTGGAATCGCATTATGAATGTCTATGATATGCACAATTAAATTTTCAATTACAGCAACAACAAAACCTTCAATATACATTAAAAATATCGTTTACACGTGCCTATTTAAGTTTGGTTTTCTTATTCGTTTCAAGAATTATTTTCATGTTTTCCATAGTTTTAAATTTGATTTTTATAGATAAGATTTTTCCAGTCTACTAATTATTTGCTTGATCTCTTGATGTCTGTAATTCAGTACCAAGAGATTTTTTATTTTGATTTAGATAGGTGTTAATTGTTAAATTAATGGTTATTTTATCTTTATCCTATCTCTTATATTTACCCAAATCATTATCTCTTAATACCTAAACAGCATCATGTTACGTTAGTAAGCCAAGGTAAAAAAAAAACACTCTTAAACTACTTAGAAGTAGGGATTGCTTTAATAGAAATATAGTATACTATAAGAAAACTATAATGAAATCATACATGTTATAATTTGGGCCAAATAAACTATTTTTATTTATTTTATTTTGGTTTATCATCAGAAACTTACATCTGATATCTGATGATCAGATTTTAACATTAATGACTATATTATAATTAAAAAAAAATGTCAACGCAATTCTTTAACATGGGTAAATAAAACACCATGTAAGAATGTAAATACATAAAAAGATTTCAAAACACTTTATTTCGAGTACAAAATTCTTTAGTCGAATGTAATTCCCGTGGTGGTTTCGATCCAAGATCTGACTTTAGCCACCTTGCTGTAGACTCCGTAGGAACCTGGAGTTGCACATCCATAGCCAAAAGACACCATGCCTAGAAGACGGTCGTACGCCACAGCTGGACCTCCAGAATCACCCTGAAATAAAAAAAGTTTTGAAGATGAGTTTATTTTTTGGTAAACTTGATAGCCCAGTGCATTAGTATCTATTAAATAAATGTTATTCAGTTTTTTTTTATTTAATTTTAATCTGGTGTAAGTCATTAAGGTTACCTCGAGTCCAGTACCCAAACCGATTCAATAATCTTTGTATCTGGTGGGTTTAATTTAATAGTAAGTATACAACAATTATCCGAGCAATTACTGGAGAACTGTCATCATCAGTTGATTGAGTATGATTGTAATACTCTGGTAGTTCAGAAGAAATTGGAAAAACATTTTGATATGTTTGACTCTGTAGACTGTATTCATTCCAGTACCTGACGTTGCGGATTAAAGAGGCGAACTTATCTCAAATGTGGATTAAATACAGAATAAAATTATTTTTACCTGGCAAGCATCCTTCTTCCCTTCCGAGTAACCAGCACAGAACATCCTAGCCGTCAAACTGCCTCTAAAATATGGGAACGGAACGTTTTGACAATGCTCCTTAGATATTATAGGCACTCTGACTGCTCGGAGTACATTTGAATATGGACCCTGTAGAAGAAATAAATAATGATCACAATTTTTTTTGTAACTATTTGCACAAAGTTGTCTCTTGCAAAGAGAATTCTAGGGGGATGAATATAGTATAAAAGGAACCTCAGGATCCTAAGGGACCTAAAGGATCATCCGTAGCTCAGAATTGTTGTCTTCTAATGGCGTTATGTTCCTATGTTATGTAAGTAGTTAGTGCTTTATGTCACTGACTATACTGATGGCTTAGGGTCACCCATTTCAACATTTTTCGTCTCATATCGTGGCATGCCTGTTGGTTTAATGGGGAGATACTCTACCAAATAGGTCGTGGGTTTGGTAAATAAAGATTCTTCTTCTTCTTAAGTATTAGTATCAGGTAACTAGTTTCCATAGTACAGTTTCTACCCAATTTGGGATCAGAAGGCCGTGTGTGGAATGTCCCAGAATGTTATACAAGTATTTGATTACAGGAATACAGAGTATTAATGGCTACCCTACGTAGGAACTTGGCGTAAAGATATGCACGTGAATGCACTACGTACACGCGCTACCAATTTGTTACAACCGAATAGTTAATAGAAACTTGTAGATAGGCGTGACCAATGCGGTTTTAATTTACTGACCCGTTCTTACACTCGTATTTTGACGACCTTTTTCGTGTTCATTATCATGGATTTGTTGGCTGAGTTCCCCAAACTTTTTTGTGTCGTAATGTTTTTCCGTGTTGGGTAGACCCCCTACTTACCACAAGCTAGCTACTGATATTATATTTGATAAAGGAATTGCTTTTTCAATGAAGTAATCCTTTAAAATTTAAAACATGAAATATTGATTCACCTTTAGTGTCGGTTATCAAAGTTCTTGCGAAGAGCAGTTCTTCGTAGATTTCTTGATTCATAATAAAACGAACATATGCCATATATAATAAATTTTTTACTTCATAGGTAATTTTATAAATAATGTATATGTCTTGATATTATAAGATAGTATGATGTAAGTAAATAGGTACTATCAGTGTATGTGCTGAGATCCATTATCGTGGACCCGAATTTTTATTTCATGGACCCCCAAATTTTTTTTCGCTGACATAGACCCCTTGCCGGTTGTCATAGACCCCTAGGGGTCGATATAGACCACTTTGGGAATCACTAGTCTAAAGCGTCCTTGGCAATAGTTATGCATTGCACTGCTGGTCGTCACGCGAGGCTTAAGCTATCATTTCTTTTAAGTTTCAATTTCCTTACCAGAATATAGTAATCTTTAAATATACTACTTATCAGCTGTATATTTAACAACCCAGCGGTACAATGACTTATTGATTTGTAAATATTTTGTCGATTTACCACTTACATTCTCCTCAGTATTTCCCCATCCAGTTACGGTGATCACTTTCCCAATCACCATGTCTTCGATGTGGGCAATCTTGACCGGCTGTACGTTTTCGTCAAATTTCAGACTCTCGGTCAATTCCAAGAGTTGGAAGTCATAATCGAACGGATGCTCCTTCTTCGTGCCTGACCACAGCGGGTGTATATGACTGTGCTTCACTGTCACTTTCTTCCCTTGGTTAAAATACTTCGACCCCACTCTTATGTAAGGTTTCTTTCTTTGGATAGTAATAGTGTTTTAGTTTTATTATTTTCATTGGACTTAGTTTTGGGATGAACAGATATTTTCCATAGGCAGTTGCCTGAGACCTGTCGCCTGAGACTTGTCACCTGAGATATCACCTGAGACCCACCTGAGGTCCCTTGAGCCCAGTAATTTCCTCAGCTAGAGCACCCCTCACACTAGAACACAGCAGTGTTTACACACAGCTACTTTCCAGTAGAATATCTGTCACTAACTTAGTATCTACCTGAATAGTCTCTTGCATAAGAGACCTACAATCTTGAAATTATTATATCTTATTATCTCCTTAATCATTTTTATTAAATATAAAAATATCACCTCACCCACAATGTCCAGCCGTCAGCACCCATCTCTTATCAATGATAGCACCTCCGCAATTAGAACCATATGCCACATGGTAAGGATACAGATTGATATCCACTTCCATTCCACCAACGATCTTATCGTCACCGTAATTAAATTCTGAATCGTATCCATTCCCATGTCCCCTGTGATCCACAGATCTGTCTCTGTTTCTATCACTCACGTACTCTGCCAGATCGATGTTGGCTACATCTGTCGGTTCATCGTAGGATTCTATATCGAGCCTCAAGTTACTTTTATGGGGTTTCTTACTGTGTTTCGGCCATTTTGATGAGTGAAATAGATCTTTCGGCAAATCCTTGACGGGTATCACGATAACGTCATATTCTAGAATGTAATATTTTATTAATAAGGATTTGTAGGACCATGGCAAATAAGCTAACTATGGCAAATAGAAGAATTTTAAAATCGGGTGTCCAAATATTATCTTTTACAAAAAAAGTTTATGTTGTTTAATTCTAACTATTGTAAAATATTCTCTTTTTGTAAATTAAGAATTTGTTTTCTAAGTGATGTAAATTCTTAGCGTGATTCTACATAAGAATTCTATTTTAGAGATTTGAACTTTCACGTTTTTCGTAATAATCAAACGATTATTCTACTGAATTGTATTTTCTATTTTCTAGTTTTATCTTTCTTAGTTTAATACCTTCTTGTAAATCGGAGATTCTGTGCCGTAAAATATATTGCTAGCCATTCACTAATTGTAAACGCCTTTCTAACAAGATTATTTAATTGAAATTATGCAAGCCTGATCAGTATCGGGCTATTCAGTAAACAGCCCATAATATATATAAAACCATTTGGAAAATAAAGTAAGACCTACTTTCTTACCTAAGGAAGATAACTGAATCAATTTTTTTTCGAAATTTGATATCAGGTAAAACAATAATTATTTATTATATATTTAGTTCTTCGACAAACTTTAATCTCGAAGTATTATATTCTTTATTATCTATGTTATAAGTATCAACTTAAAGTACTCTATAAAAATATTATAGAAATAATCACTTACTCTCAAGATGCGCCGGTATTAGAAAATTAAGAACAGATACGGTTATTAAAAAAATATGACACATGATTAAAAAAAAACTCCTATCTCTTGATCTTCATCACGTTGACCACAGACGATCACTGATACGTTATAAGTTTCATTTAAAAAGCAATGATTGTTAGATTGTTAAAGTTAATTTGCCATGAAATTAATAAATCAAGTTCTAGAAAAACTTCTTTGTTACGTAGTTTTTCGTCGATGTTTCTTGTAATTGTTACACGATTTTGTGATTGGGTATATAATCCTTCTACTAGTTATTATAAGAATGAAAAAGTGCTTGTAGTCATATTATGTTTTTTTTTAAGTATTAAGTTTAATATTAAGTAAAGTTATTAAGTTTAGTAAATAATGTTTTTTGTAACAAGTAATTTTTAATTTTTGTTTGTCAGCATACATGTAGCGACATCTGTGTTAATTTTAAAGTAATACGGCTAAATTATTTTGCCATCTATGAGTTCGCACAAGAACTAATTTTAGTATCAAGTCTATCTACTACACTTTTTGTATTATAATAATTGTATTGTAATCTGTATAATATTTAATTAATCATCATTAAAATTCGCTAACCTTGTTCCAGCTAACGTAAAACTTTATACTAAAAATGTGTGTATAGTCATTCTACTAGCGCCATCTATTGTCGAATAGCAAATAACAATACAATTGTTTTTTATTTCGATCATTGTATTTTTGTATACAAATAATTAAAATAAGTAATTACTCAGGTGGCCAACGGCAATCCACTGTTCTTAAGCAGGCGCGTCGCTTACTATCAGGCGACAGTCCTGCTTTACTCCACAAAAGCGACTAACGATGCCGCAAAAGCAAAGTGGAGAATTTCATAATTGAATTGTATACGCAGACATAATATAAATGCACTCTCTCTTAATTTACTATTATAGTGTTATGAGACTTAACAGCACCGGGGAAGAAGAATAGGTAGAAGGCTGGTCCTACAGATCAGATCGTCGGACCCCCGTACACCGCCGCCGCCGCGCCGTCTGCCGCATGTACTGCTCGACCCACCAGACCCTATGTCCATTCTTCTGGACCACGACATAGCGCCGACAATGACGTCAAGAGTCGCGAATCCACTAACACACAGACACCAGTCTCGCCGGCGAGGCCGAAGGCTCGTAGGCTTGCGACCTCGACATGTATCC
Source organism: Furcula furcula (assembly GCA_911728495.1). Classification (NCBI taxonomy): domain Eukaryota; kingdom Metazoa; phylum Arthropoda; class Insecta; order Lepidoptera; family Notodontidae; genus Furcula; species Furcula furcula. Next base: position 11,768,207 of record OU452267.1, on the reverse strand, counting down.
CCTCACTGAAATTTTCACCGGGTCTTCTCAGTGGAGGCGCGTTGTGAACCGGTGGTAAACATATCATCTCTAAGCGACAGCCCAAGCCGAGGCCGTGCCTCCCTGAGGTGCCCTGCTCGCTCTCTTGCCCGGTGAAGCTGTTATGGCCATCTGCGGTCAAAAGCACTACTGCCGGTCTAGTGCGCGTTCTGACAGTATACGAGCTTGTCAGTTTTCTGCCGTAAACGTTACTTGTTTTTGATAGTTTCCGCTAGGGGCGCTGGTGTGTAACGTATGGAACACTGACAGATCGAGTTCGTAAACAATCAAACCTTACTAGACCTTGACTAGACCCCCTGGTTTCCCCTTTCGTGTGTCGATGCGACAGCCGCGGGGGTTTTAGTGAGTAAGAATCCTTATACCACGGTTGACCCCCACATTTCCCGGGGCCTATTGAAGGGTTCCCCGCAACAGCAAAAACCTGGTTGGGAGTCCGTAAGAGACCTCTTACGGACGTCTAACGGGAGGAGATGGGAGGGTGATATTCTTACCCGGACACCCCACGGGTGGGGTCACGCTTGCTTATAATTGGAGCATCTGGAATTGGGAGTAGGAATTAGGAATATTGGAATTTGGAGTAGTAGTACTACCATTTTTGAATCAATATAAGCCAGTGTTGAGACGCACGGATTGGTGAAAGAAATGTCCCAGGAGACCGTCGGGCTGGTAGTTTTTTCTGCCAACGTATAAGCATGGCCATACAAAGAGGTAACGCCGCTATTCTTTTAGGCACCCTTCCCTCCCAGTGCGGTGACAAATTAGAGAAAGTTTTTACTCCTATACTTGTACACTATAAGCTTATTAAAATTTGAACCTTGAAGATACTCAACCGGGCCACAGCAATAGGTCGTTGTTTCATTTCCCACCCTGTGGTCTTGGTGTTATTTAACGTATGTATTTAAAAATAAATATATTTGTTTGTATCAGTTGTCCGGTTACCATAGTACAGGCCAGAGCCTGTGTAGTCAGAGACTAGTTTGGGCTCAGATGACCGTGTATGGATGAATATTATTATTTAAGAGTGGTACTTACCTTTATAAAAAATTGCTTTTATCTACTACTGTTCACAATTTTGAAGCTTATTAATATTTAAATTATTAATTAACGTAGTAGTCGCCTCCTCGGCGTAGGCCTCCTCCATTATTTTTCCACGAATTTCTGTTCCTTCTGAGCCTTTGTTATCCACTGCGATCCTGCTTTTCTATAAAAATATCTTTTTTTTTTTTTTTTATTGGTACTAATCCCACCACTCATTCCCACCACTGTGACTCTTGTAAGCCAGGATCTACAGTGGTCACCACTGAAGACACCGAGGTTTGACCCTCGGCGAGTCCCAGGGGAACGCTAAATTGTCTTGGAACCCGCATCGAATTTAATCAGAAAAGTGAACAGGAGGAGTAGGAAAGACAAATTCCGCTTCCCTCCTTGGCAAAGCGGGAGACAAACAACAAATTTATAAGCCGGTTTAACCGCAGAAATGAAGACTCTTACAGACTGACTAACGATTTAGTCCATCTGCAAGGCACCACGGATTGTGCTAAACTTATGGGACATATTTGAGCTTTATACTTGGTTATGATAATAGGTATGGCAGAATTGCTTGAAAGCACGGAAATTTTCCTTCGACGCCACAAGGTCCGAATAATAAATAGCTCCAATTGATGTGATTTCCAGATTATTTAACATGGTGTGACGTTCGTTTTGCCAGAGACTACACTCCCAAAGTATATGATGAGCAGATTGTTCGTATTCATTATTCGCCGTGGAACATTGGCACAAAGGTGAATTTACTAATTTGAACGAGAATAACTTACTTTTAAAGTTGCCATGGTGTAAGAATATATCTTTATTAATACTCTGTTAAACTATAATAAGTATTTATCATGATATTGTAAAGGTAGAATAGGTAGTTTGACATCGTGTTTAATAGATGGCGCTAGTTGACTTGTACTGTTTTGTCGACGTACGTAGCACTAGTCGTTGGCAACTGGAATAGTTTAGTCAGTCAACGGTAGGATTTCATGGTGAACAGTCGATTGTGAGACTTTGTAGCGAATAGTGAAATAGTGATTGTGAGATTATGTGGTGAGCGGCCGTGGGACGGCTGCTGTGTTATAATGAGTTTGTGAGCTTGATTGACAGGTTGTCAAAGACGTGCCACCTGAGGAACTGCGTTGATGATTGAGATGCAGCCGACGAGCATCATGAGGTTTGGTGCTTTCGCTGAGTAAGTGATAACCCAGTATTATATCTATTGATTTATGATGAATATGTAGATTATTATTTATTGTTGTGTGATATAATTGATGATGGTTAATTAATTCGCGATAGTTGATGATAGTGGATAACTGAATAACTGATGATGACCAAGAGTTGGCGTTTGGTGTGGTTGTAGGGGCTGGTGGAGACCACTTGGGGAGGTCCCCACATTTTTATAGGCTTGTTAATGTATCACATACCTTGATTATTATTGAATTATTAAGATAATCTCCCGTAAGAGTGTTCGAACTCCTACAAATCAGAAGCGGGATTGGATCCTGGCCTATCCGCTTTGCTTTCTGATGCATTTTGTCAAAATTATATGCATTTTTTTTTTCACGTCGTTTTGAAAAATAAACCCACATCAGTGTGGGGTACCTACTTAGTGTTTTAATAAAATTGTAAGATGCCTACCTACAGGTTGTAGGATTTGTCGGTACTTTGTAGTTGTTTTGTATTTGATAGTACTTTCTGGAATAAGAATTGCTTTTAATTTGAGTTCTATTGATATTTTGTAGACCAAAGGACTTATTGTTTGACTACAAAATTACTGCTTGGTTGTGTGCGGATATAAATCTTTTATTAATTCAAGTATCCCGTGCTTCATTTTATGTTCGCAATTATTACACTAAACTGGGTCTTAATTCATCTATCCGTCATTTGTTTGACCAATATAACATTTTGCATAGGGTTGCAACTGATATCGATATTCTTGATAGTAAAGTAAGTAAAGTAAAGTTTATTAAATCAAAATAATAGGTTTGCATGGGTTTTAGTAACGAACGGTCCCTGCGCTGGTATACCTGTATCGCAGTCGACCAAAATAGTGTGACTGGGTTTCATGATCAGTCATTTAGCAGACACTGTGTGACATTTTCATTCAAGTATGTATATATGTGTATCTTTTTTTTTTCTTTCTCTGATTCTACAAGTAGCTTTTGCGGATTTTGTCGCGGTTTGTTTGAAGTTTGCTGTCCCGGCGTTTCGGGTGCTTTGCGGCGCCCGTGGTCCAGGGGAGACTGAGATGTTGGGCGCCCTTGTGTCGCAGTTGCGCCGGTGTGCCATCGGGTCTTCTTGGTTGTCGCACTGGTATTTGTGCGTGTCGTGGTCACCTTTAATTATTACAACATTTAACTTATGTTCTGTGCATATGTTCTTAATTACATAATGTATATAATGTTGGCGATACTTTTAAGTAAATTTTAAGCTACAATAGGTATCATACATAATTGATGACTTACAAGCTTTTTTTTTTTAAATGATAAAGTACAGGAAAAATCTGGTTTTAAGCTAGGCAAGGCAATTTATATTGGAAGGCAGCGGTCTTCACAGCAAAGTTGACAAATTTATGAATTTTGTTACAATCGTGTAAGTACGTTTAACTAATGAAAGAACAAAAAAAAAAGGGAAAAGCAACTAAAGGTAAAATAAAAAGAAACTAGGAATTCTTCTTTCTGTAAGACATGAGATTAATTGAAGATATATGATGTGTGCAAGTGACTATTTATGCTAGTCTGTGTGTGTGTGAATTTGTGCGAGAATAAGTGTGTGGAAGTCTAGTGTAAAGTGCGAATGTAGAGCGATGGGTTATAAGGCAACAACTGCCAAAGTTCTTCAGTATTTTGTAAGTTAACATGTAAGTAAACAGTTGTTTGCTTGATCTTTACAGAGAAATTTATGTGTTGTGCAGAGTTACATACAAGATGATCTCTACGTCTTACGAGCGTAGCTGCGTTTATAGTGGTCTCCTTATGTTTTCTAAGAGTAACGTGTAAAATATAAAGTTGTCCTGTTGGTGTTCGTGTGTCGCAATGCAATGGTGTAACAGGGTAACAAAAGGGTTTAAAATATGTAACTCAGTAAAGCTCGTTGGCCTCTTTTTAAGCAGATAAGGTCACGTTAGGGTGCTGCACCCCAGACTGGAATACAATACTGTAAGAGGGACTTTGCACAGAGAACAGTTAACCATACGCAGAGATTTTCTTGTCAGCCAAGTGTGGGATTTTTAAGACTTAGATTAATTTCCTAATTCTTGCTGTAAGACGTGAAATATCTTGTTTCCAGCTTAGATTGCTGTCAATTTAAACGCCTAGGTATGTTATACAATTTGATCTTTCTAGCCTTAAACAAGAGCAAGAAGTATTGTGGAGTCCGCTGGTGCTTTTTTGAGTTAACAATGTTGTAAAGGTTGCCTGTTTCTTTTTTTATATAGAGAAAGTAATATATTTTGATTTTATAACGTTCAGAGTTAAGATATTTGAGTAGATAATGTGATACAATCTGAAGTGCATATTCTGCTGACTTTTGCTTCTCACTTCAAGTACTACCAGAGGCAACCAAAGCAGTGTCATCTGCGTAAGTGAAGATTTTGTAATTTGGTAAGGATAGTTTACATAAACCATTCACATAGATTTGGAACAACGTTGGACCCAAAATGCTGCCCTGCGGTATTATGTAATAGGTGTACACATGGACGCTATACATGACAACAATATTTACGCGCTGGCAGCGATTGGTAGGGTAATCTTTAAAAATGGCTAATGCTATGACTGTAATTCCCAATCTCTCTAGTTTGTCAGACAGAGCCAAACGTATTGGAGAGATCTGGCCAGACATTTCACATCTGCGTCGAGAGCAGTATTCTCGGTATGACAAAAAATAACCTTAACTGTAAGAACTGATATGATTTATGATTTCGTTTTGTTGCCTCATTATTATTTTGGGCTATGGGTAGATTTGAGTTCTGTATGGTGGTAATTATCAAGTGAGTTGGTAGGGTCAATTTGGTAAGCGAAGTTCAATGGCGTGGGATTTCCGTCCCGATTAATATTAGTATGAGCATTTTTATGTTTTAACCGTTACGCATCTTTTGTTATGGAAGAAGGTCGGGCGATTGACCGAGTAATACTTATTGACTGATGAGGTTCGATGGTTTCTAAATATTTGCCAGTTACAAACCAGTTGTTCTCTTTTTGCGATCTGATAAATGAGTGGTTTGGGTTTTGTAGTCTGTAGTGTTCACAGATAGTAAAGTGCTAGTCGCCCAGGTGTTTGTTGGGCATGGTTTGCTACACCATGGATCTGTCCACCACGCCATGGCATTAGGTGCTGCAACATGACGTTGGGCGCTGCGCCGTGGTGCCGGGAGCTGCGCCGTGGTGCCGGGAGCTGCGCCGTGGTGCGGGAGCTGCGCCGTGGTGCCAGAAGCTGCGCCGTGGTACCGGGAGCTGTGCCGTGGTGCGGAAGCTGCGCCGTGGTGCCAGGAGCTGCGCCGTGGTGCCGGGAGCTGCGCCGTGGTGCGGGAGCTGCGCCGTGGTGCCAGGAGCTGCGCCGTGGTGCCGGGAGCTGCGCCGTGGTGCGGGAGCTGCGCCGTGGTGCCGGGAGCTGCGCCGTGGTGCCGGGAGCTGCGCCGTGGTGCGGGAGCTGCGCCGTGGTGCCGGGAGCTGCGCTGTGGTGCCGGGAGCTGCGCTGTGGTGCCGGGAGCTGCGCCGTGGTACCGGGAGCTGTGCCGTCGTGCCGGGAGCTTATCCGTCGTGTTGGCGCGAGTCATCGTGAGGGAATTCATTGGATGGACTTACATGAGCTATGAGCGACCAGCGTGTGTGGACGGTGGTGTCTGCACACGTAGATGGCCGCAGATCATAGCAGATCATGTATGTAATTTATTTATTTATTTATTTATCATCGCTAAGTAGCCTTGGTCAGAGATTCCCGTCACATGTAGTATTCAGTGCAGAAGCAGACTGTTGCTACAGTTGACAAAGGCAGGAGTAGCCTTAGTCCGATACTGTGTGACGAAGTGGTTTTCAGAGCAGGGTGGCCCTGATCCCACGACTGACAGAAAAAGGTGAAAAGCGACTAGTTGAATAGGTTTCAGGCAGCGTGGCCAAAACCTACTAGTTCAGATAGTGTTGAATGAAGTATATAATTCTGTATATTATTTATTAATTATTGTATATATTATATATTTAATATTATATATTTAATATTATATATTTAATATTATATATTTAATATTATTATCATTTATTTGTTATCGCTAAGTAACCTTGGTCAAAGATTCCGGTCACATGTAGTATTCAGTGCAGAAGCAGACTGTTGCTACAGTTGACAAAGGCAGCAGTAGCCTTAGTCCGATACTGTGTGACGAAGTGGTTTTCAGAGCAGTGTGGCCCTGATCCCACGACTGACAGAAACAGGTGAAAAGCGACTAGTTGAATAGGGTTCAGGCAGCGTGGCCAAAACCTACTAGTTGATATTGTTGAATGAAGTATAAATGTATATTAATTATTTATTATTAATATTATTATTAATGTCATTTATTTATTATTGTCATTTATTTATTTTCGCTAAGTAGCCTTGGTCAAAGATTCCCGTCACATGTAGTATTCAGTGCAGAAGCAGACTGTTGCTACAGTTGACAAAGGCAGGAGTAGCCTTAGTCCGGTACTGTGTGACGAAGTGGTTTTCAGAGCAGAGTGGCCCTGATCCCACCCACGACTGACAGAAACAGGTGAAAAGCGACTAGTTGAATAGGTTTCAGGCAGCGTGGCCAAACCTACTAATTTAGATAGTGTGGAATGAAGTATATGTATACAATATAGCATCTCTTTTTATGAATATTATATAGTATAACTTTAGCTAATATATATAGTAATATTATTGCGATCGCTGAGGAAGTGGTTTTCAGAGCAGAGTGGCCCTGATCTCACGACTGACAGAAGCAGGTGAAAAGTGACTAGTTGAATAGGTTTAGGCAGTGTGGCCAAAACCTACTAGTTTAGATAGTGTTGAAGTATATGTATACAATATAGCATCTCTTTTATGGATATTATATAGTATAACTTTAGCTAATATATATAATAATATTATTGTGATAACTGAGGAGGTGGTTTTCAGAGCAGAGTGGCCCTGATCTCACGACTGACAGAAACAGCTGAAAGTGACTTGTTGGATAGGTTTCAGGCAGTGTGGCCAAAACCTACTAGTTCAGATAGTGTAGCATGAAGTATATACTATGTATATATAACACCTTTTTATGAATATTATATAGTGTAACTTTAGCTTATTTTATGGTGATCGCTAAGGTAGCCTTAGTCCTATACAGTGTGATGAAGTTATTTTCAGAGCAGAGTGGGCTTGATCCCATAGCTAACAAGAAGTAGGCAAAAAGCGACTTATGTATTAAATGGGTTCAGATAGAATGGTCCAAAACCTAAGCTTTCCGATAGTGTTAAATCATGTAGAATGTCTATGAAGAGAAATATATAAGGTATAGAAGAAAAAGAGGATTGGCCGAGGTTGGTTTTGTCGGGCGTCGATGGTTACCCGGTTTGTCGTGTCGACCAGTCGAGTATTTTGGCAAATTATTGTGGTTTCTTTTGCTGCTTGTGAATAGTGTAATAGTTTAACTTGTAGGACTTTTGTCTGGTTTCATGTGTGATAAGTGTTGTCATTGTACAAATGTTGAGATGACCTGATAAATGTAAAATGTGTTGTTTGCACAGATTTTGCAGGTGGTTGGAATATTAACGATTTTAAGCAGGGTGTTTGCTTAATATTTATGATTTATTCTTTGTACTGGTCGATGGGTCAGTCTGTCTATTTTCCGAGACCCATTTTAGATATTAAACAAGTTTGTTAAGGTTCGGTAAAAATGAGAAGGCGAAGGTGCCACGCCGGGGAGTTTTGCGGTTGGTGATTAGTTCATCTAGGCACCGCTTTGCTGTCTAGATTGCGCTGATGCACAGCGCATGAGTGGATAACTTGGTAATATCTCTCTTAATGTTTGATAATTTATTTAAATTGTATAACTCTCTTGGACGAGGAACACGGGGACGTGTTATTTAGTCGGATGGCCGAATGTAAGAATATATCTTTATTAATACTCTGTTAAACTATAATAAGTATTTATCATGATATTGTAAAGGTAGAATAGGTAGTTTGACATCGTGTTTAATAGATGGCGCTAGTTGACTTGTACTGTTTTGTCGACGTACGTAGCACTAGTCGTTGGCGACTGGAATAGTTTAGTCAGTCAACGGTAGGATTTCATGGTGAACAGTCGATTGTGAGACTTTGTAGCGAATAGTGAAATAGTGATTGTGAGATTATGTGGTGAGCGGCCGTGGGCCGGCTGCTGTGTTATAATGTGTTTGTGAGCTTGATTGACAGGTTGTCAAAGACGTGCCACCTGAGGAACTGCGTTGATGATTGAGATGCAGCCGACGAGCATCATGAGGTTTGGTGCTTTCGCTGAGTAAGTGATAACCCAGTATTATATCTATTGATTTATGATGAATATGTAGATTATTATTTATTGTTGTGTGATATAATTGATGATGGTTAATTAATTCGCGATAGTTGATGATAGTGGATAACTGAATAACTGATGATGACCAAGAGTTGGCGTTTGGTGTGGTTGTAGGGGCTGGTGGAGACCACTTGGGGAGGTCCCCACATTTTTATAGGCTTGTTAATGTATCACATACCTTGATTATTATTGAATTATTAAGATAATCTCCCGTAAGAGTGTTCGAACTCCTACAATGGCCTGTCATAAATTGAGAAACGCAATGGTCTACCTCAATCCATGAATTCGCGAGACGCTCACGGACATCCGGAAAGAATAAGTAAAGCTGACGACCCTTGGAGGACGCATCCCATCTAGCCTGCCACTCGGATAAAAGATGTTCATAGACTACAGACGGTGGATTAAATAACCTCGCGATTTTTACCCGGTCACGCGTCGATAAGAACTCTGTGTTAATATTCTCACGAGTAGAATAGTAAAGTGCCGCCCGTCTTTGTACCTCTAAGTCGATTGGAAGTACGCCTGCAAGTACCGGTAATGCCTCTGTACTAACCGTTCTGTATGCCTTACACAAAAATATCAGCGCGAGACGTTGACTCTGCAACAGTTTACGTCGTGCCGCCCCTACTGTAGCCCTATCCGCCCAGACTGGTGTTCCGTAGCACATACAGCCTAGATATGTAGCTCCGTAAATAATTTTCAAAGTATTGAAGGAGAGTCCCCAGGTCGAAGTCGATATTCTTGTGAGGGCATAGAAGTTCCGTTTCGCTTTAAAAATATCTGTCCACCTTTTCTTTGACGACCCGGTATCCATTCTGTCACTCTTGGTACCTGGTACCTTATACACTGCGAAAACTGCCGTCCGTAACCACCATCTGGCTTTGCAGAGATCGCGGGTTGTAATCCCACGAGGAGCTTATAACTTTCTATGGTTGTTCGTTACTGGTTACGTCAATGCAGGTAGAAAGTATGATCCATGTATGTGGGGTGTAAAAAGGTGCCTCCCGTATGGGGTTCCGGTCTCCCCTGTCGTAAAGGTTTTTTTATATACTACCAAGGTAGCAAAAAGGTGTCACGGGAGAAACCTTCGAAAGGTCCACTGGACCTGTGAGGGTCAAGCGACGGTATGTGGGTTCTTACCTACTAAGACCCTGGGGCTGTCGCATCGGGATGAGACACCAGGGCTCTCCGGTGGGATCTGCACCAGTAGCCCCTTAGCCCTTAGCTGGCCTGCCCCCAGGGAACCAGACGCGGTACTCACAGGGACGGGGTCGCAACCCCGCCACCGTTCTGCTCGGAGTCGCCACCGTACTGAATGGACATCGTAGGGCCTACACCCTGAACGTCCAGCGACTCCAAAGGGATCACTGAAGATCCTGGCTGACAGGAGTCCATGAGTTGTGGGATTATGTAATAATAATATCCTCCTGGCCGATACGACCACAGCGGCCAATCTTTCGCAAGATCAGCCATCTACGCGGGAGATATTATAGTGCACAAGTGCTTGCGTAGACACAAGTGCACTCTCTCTTCCTTTTACCTCTCACAATCCGATGGGACGGAAGACCGACACGACCGGGACGAGACCAGGCGCAGGACCGACTTTTTACATGCCCATCCGACGCATGGGTTATCTTACTTTACAGACAATCAGGTGATCGGCCTGCATTGTCCTAGCTTGTAAGGAACAACTGCCCAAACTTGTTGCTTCCCGCGGGATTCGAACTCGCGACCTCCGGTTTGCAAGGAGGCTACAAAATGTAATATCTCCCGCGTAAATGGCTAATCCTCAAAAAAATGGCCGCTGTGGCCATAATTTCTTTTTTTTTTTTTTTATTCTGGGACAATCCACACACGGTCATCTGATCCCAAACTAGGCAGAGCCTGTACTATGGAAACCAGACAACTGATACTAATACATATATACTTTTTTTTCGTAAATACATACTTATATAGATAAAACACCCAGACACTTGGTGGGAATCGAACCCACGACCTATTGGTCAGCGGGTAGGGTGTCTAACCACTAGACCAACAGGCCCGCCACATTAATTGAATTCAACGCTGCAGTCTGTATACGAATGGGGAATCGCAAATAGGGTTGAATTCAATGCCTCTAAAACACAGGCCTGTCTCTTTTCTGCCAAGAAACATCCTTTTCTGCTTGATCCTGCGTTTTGTGGTGTATCTATACCGACCATCTAGATTTGTTAGGTCTCAATTTATCCTCCGACCTTAACTTCGGACGATCCATTGAGTCAAAAGCCAAAATATCTGCTAAAAAACATGGTATCTTGAATAAGGTGAGGCGGTATTTCACAAAGGAACAGCTTTTGATTCTTTACAAAGCTCAGGTTCGACCCTGCATGGAGTACTGTTCTCACCTGTGGGATGGCTCGGCCAAATATCAACTTGACTCTTTGGATTCGCTAGACAGACGCGCTTGTTAGCATTGGTGATATTTAATATAAATAAGTATAACAAATATTATTATAAAGTAATTTATTTGGTTCATTTATGTTTAGTCAGCGACGATTGAGGGTAGTAGATATTGATAATGCTTTGAAAATGTGTTGTATTAATTAAATATCTTGTTAGTTGGTGATATTTAACTATTGGTTAACAGCTATAAAATTATTATGTAACGCCCTATGCAATTCGAATAATTTATTGATATTGTATAAAATATTGTATACAACGAGTAATGAAACTGACAGTGTCACCCCCACTACTTCAGTGGATTGGGATTGCTATAAATACGTTGTAATCGTTTAGAACGGACAGTCTTGAACAGTCTTTAACGGTCTTCAGTCGTCGACGGATCTCTAGAAAGCTAAGTATATTTAGTATTGTTTAATTTACATTGTTATGATGTTGTATTTATGATAAGTCATATAATATGATTTATGACTTGGAGCTGGTGCTGAAAGTGGTTGTAGGGGCTGGCGGAGACCACATGGGGAGTCCCATATATTTTTATATATGGTTCTCACGTCATTTACAGTATTATGAAATAATTACTTTATGTTCCGAGATAGCAAATGTGTCATAATCGACATTGTTAATTAATAAATATTATATACTGATATTTGAGATTTTTGTGTTAAGGTACCTACCTCCAAATTAGTAATAAATATCCGATAATTTGATAAAGAATACTTTTCATAAAGTATTACCCTACATTATTCAGAACTAAGGTTATAAATGATCTAGGCTATTACATAGTCGGCTATACATCCTGATAGATTATATACAGTTATATACACTAATAATTTAACATCAGAAATGGGATTGTTCCACATGTCCACTAGATCTTTACTAATACCTGTATGATTGTTTTCAGTATGGATTACGGGAAAAGGCTGATCTTCTAAAGGCGACTGCTCGTTCGCTGACCATGGTTGCAGATTGAGAGGCGAAGTGAAAATCAGTGATATGGACCAATGTACATCCGTAAGCAATTATGTTCAGTTTGTGATTTGTAATATATTGTCAGGATAACCAAACAGGGTTGGTTTTTAAAGATTTATGTATGTGAACTTTGTTGGAATTTTAAAGAACAATTTGATTTGCTTGACGTAATTGGCATGATCTCCGATCAAGGTCTTATATAAGATATTGTATATATTTATCAGCTGGTCGGCTTCTGGTCTGGCATTAACCTGCAAGTCATCTAGCAGCGGGTGATAGGGTTAATGTGGCAATGTCCAGAGGCTACATGAAATAAAAATAAAATAAAAAAAAGGGTACTTCGAGAGCGAAGTACTGGCCAGTATGGCCGTGATTGATTGTATCAAGATACATTGCTAGTTTATGCCAAAATGCTTAATGTTCCTTCTTATTTACAGAGTAAATAGAAAATAAAGAAAAAAAAACATGAATATTTTGGTGTCCATGTTCTAAGTTATTAATTCCAACAAAGTTACTATGAAAAAAAAACAAATGGTGGGGTGTTTGATCGTACAAAGTATCTATTTTTGTTGAATATTGTGATGGTCCATGTTAAAACTGTTTTTCTTATCTGATGTTTTACGATACAAAGATGTTTGCCACTAAACTGCTTAGTAGAGTAGATGTTTTATGTTTTGTACTTCGAGAACGAAGTACATGTCAGTATGGCCGTGTTAGCATTGGTGATATTTAATATAAATAAGTATAACAAATATTATTATAAAGTAATTTATTTGGTTCATTTATGTTTAGTCAGCGACGATTGAGGGTAGTAGATATTGATAATGCTTTGAAAATGTGTTGTATTAATTAAATATCTTGTTAGTTGGTGATATTTAACTATTGGTTAACAGCTATAAAATTATTATGTAACGCCCTATGCAATTCGAATAATTTATTATTGATATTGTATAAAATATTGTATACAACGAGTAATGAAACTGACAGTGTCACCCCCACTACTTCAGTGGATTGGGATTGCTATAAATACGTTGTAATCGTTTAGAACGGACAGTCTTGAACAGTCTTTAACGGTCTTCAGTCGTCGACGGATCTCTAGAAAGGTAAGTATATTTAGTATTGTTTAATTTACATTGTTATGATGATATTGTGTTATAATGTTATTATGTTGTATTTATGATAAGTCATATAATATGATTTATGACTTGGAGCTGGTGCTGGAAGTTGTTGTAGGGGCTGGCGGAGACCACATGGGGAGTCCCATATATTTTTATATATGGTTCTCACGTGTTTTACAGTATTATGAAATAATTACTTTATGTTCCGAGATAGCAAATGTGTCGTAATCGACATTGTTAATTAATAAATATTATATACTGATATTTGAGACTTTTGTGTTAAGGTACCTACCTCCAAACCAGTAATAAATATCCGATAATTTGATAAAGAATACTTTTCATAAAGTATTACCCTACATTATTCAGAACTAAGGTTATAAATGATCTAGGCTATTACATAGTCGGCTATACATCCTGATAGATTATATACAGTTATATACACTAATAATTTAACACGCTCGCAGGATAATTGACAATAACGACCTAATAAATGAAAAACTGCAACAATTGGATCATCGTCGCCTAGTTGCATGTTTATCGGTTTTTTACAGATTGTTCCACGGTGAATGCGCTCAAGCACTTTTTGGCCTTGTACCACCATCCCCTTTTTTTTACCGGACTACCAGGCGCCGGCAGGGTCTCCACCGCTTTGTCGTTGACACTCCAACTTGCCGCACTAAGCGTTTCGCTTCTTCTTTTCTCATGCGCACGGCCAAGCTGTGGAATACCCTCCCGGACAACGTTTTCCCTGATATTTATAACTTGGGTGTATTCAAGTCTAGAGTGAACAGGCATCTTATGGGTAAGCGCGGTCCATCCTAGACCACATCTTCACTTACCATCATGTGAGATTGTGGTCAAGCGCAAACCTATTTATTAAGGAAAAAAAAAATTAGCCCCAAGTGCACCAAAATTTAATCGTCCGTTATCTATTTTTCAGAATTGATTATCTATTTAACTACTTATCAGTCCTTAACGGTGACCGGGGGTGTCGAGCTAGGTTAAGATCGACTGTTAAGGGTCCATAACCGGGGTTATGGTGGTGGTGAAAAATAGATAACGGACGATTAAATGTTGGTGCACTTGGGCCTTAGTCTAGACTTGAAAATATTTTATATTAGGATCAAATAACCGTGTTCGATTCGATCCAGGATTCTGTTATCATCATGAACAACCAAAACATACCATTGTTAGGTTGAACAAAAACTTTTATAATAACATTATTAACCGCACAATAAGTGGGGGCTGGGGGGGTGGAAGTAAATAAGCCTTCAAGGGGATGAATACATAATGAAATTTCGCCCCTAGCCGTCCGTTAATCAAAAACTGCTGCAGAGAACGCGAAAGACGTAAGAAAATGGAAATTTTCCAACCCTCCTTTTTCCTGTTAGACAGCCACCCCGGCGAGAGGTTGGACAACACCCTCTTGAGGGATGCTTGCAAAGGCGGTGGCTTTTTTAATTATTATTATTAGGAAAGTAATTTTCTTATTCGTCTGTCTCATGTTTTCACATGCATTTTCGACGCTATTTTTCCATAAATTACCCAGTGTTTTTTGTACATATTAACCTTTTTACCAACATCAAAAAGGAGGTACGGTATTCAACGCGTATGTGTATAGAATATTAAAAAAAATTGTAATATTCACATATGTTAGTCTATGTGGATCATCTAAAGAAATTTTAATGTACCAAATTTAATGGGTGTTATGTATTGTATAAGTTGGTTTGTCCAATGATTGCTCAAAAATTGCAAATCCGATTGCGATAAGTAAATAGTTTGAGTATTTTTCAACTTAAGGAGGAGTACATCATCTTCATCATCATCAGCAGCCGAAGAAGTCCACGAAGCCCCCCCCCCCCCTAGAAGGGAGGGGTTGCCATAATCCCCACGCTTGGCAGGCTGCTTGGGGATTGCAGTATATGTGGTACGTAATCCAATAGAAAGACGCTGCTGCCCGTCTTCTTGTTTTCCCTTAGTCGCCTCTTACGTACACCCAACGGGAGGAGATGGGAGGGTGCTATACCCGGACACCCCACGGGGAAAGGAAGAGTACAAGTTCCATCAAAATCAGTTCAGTAAGTAGTATAAAAAATGTTTTCAGTAGGTAAGTTTTAGAAAAAAAAAAACCGACTCAAAGAAAATTATCATGCATTAGGTATAAATAACAAAAATATATTGAAGTCGGTGCCAGCTGGTGCTGGTGTTAGTTAACATGGTGTGCTAGTACCTACATCAATAAATTTTCGTTATTTAATGCTGTAAATTGTAGAAAAAATAAAAACAGACTTCAAATATCTAATCATTATATTTGAAGTCTGTATTTATTTTTTCTAAACATAGTTTATTGT
Source organism: Furcula furcula (assembly GCA_911728495.1). Taxonomy (NCBI): domain Eukaryota; kingdom Metazoa; phylum Arthropoda; class Insecta; order Lepidoptera; family Notodontidae; genus Furcula; species Furcula furcula. The sequence continues at coordinate 11,752,716 of OU452267.1, read as the reverse complement.
TTAGTGGAAAAAAGTATCATCATCATCATCATCAGCCGGAAGACGGCACTGCTGAACATAGGCCTCCCCCTTGGAACGCCACAATGAACGACAATTGGATATTTGCATCCACCGGTTGCCTGCGACGCGCACAATGTCGTCTGTCCACCTAGTGGGAGGCCTGCCTACGCTGCGTCTTCCGGGTGGTCGCCACTCGAGAACCTTTCTTCCCCAACGGTTATCGGCTCTCGGAAAAAGTATGATTAAATAAAAAACAAAACATTATTATAGAATACTGAACTTTATTGTGAAAAACATATATATATTTCGTATATAAATTTTCTTACTGATCACAAAATTAAATTATTTAAGTATCTGAAATAAAAACAATATAAAAGTAATATTTTGACTGACCCGTTGGTCTAATGGTAACCCGCTGCCAATGATTCACTCGCTACACATAAGTCGTGGGTTCAATTCTCACTCAGGACAAATTTGAACCTAAGTGTCTGGGTGTAATTTATCTATAGGTAAGTATTTACAAAAAAAACGTTTATAAGAAAGTTATTTTTTTTATACTACCAAGGTGGCAAGCAAGCATGCGGCCCGCCTGATGGTAAACAGCCACCGCAGCCTATAGACGCTAGCAACACCAGAAGAATCACCAGCGCGTTGCCGACCCTTAAGACATTAGATATTAAGTCTTTGTGTCCGTTAGTAGGGATATAAAATATCTTTAGTAAAATATCATTGACTAACATATTATTCATTGGCGTGTGCGGCAGCCATCAGTTATCCACCAGTTTATATGGTGTTACTAATTGTAAGCCTATTAGATGCATTAGTCAAAGTCAAAGTCAAACGTCAAAAATAGTTTATTTCAAGTAGAAAAAGAAGAAGAAGAAATAAATTTTATTTTTCTCACAACACGTGACGCTACAAAAAATAATATTTAAAAAAATCTAAAACAGATAAGAAACGGATTGTTGCTACAATAGCAAACATAATTCTAACTAGTCTTAATAAAATAAAAAATAAACATTCACTATCAAATTGACATCTAAAATGTGGTCGCGGAGGTTGCAAACTTATCTGTGCTGGTGGCGGAAACGTGAACTAACCGTTTTATTACGATAATAACGTGTAGTTTGACAGTTTCATATAGACAGTAGCGACACTCCTAGCGGCAAAAATAATTAGGCATGTCTGGCTGTGGCTTGTAAATAAATAGCGACACAAGGGCGCTATTTCTGTCTACCATTTTTTGGACCGTGACACATATTCTAGTTTAAATATTATATCGAAATTTTAAACATATAAAAGCCGTCTCCCTCCACAGTAGCCTCCTCCACGCCTGCAGCACTCTCCCCCGCCAGCCAAATGCAAATTTTATAACACACCGCCCGCTTTCTTATAGGCATTGTCGTAGCTCCAGCCCCCGCACACTTAGCCCCGGTCATTTGTACAGATTCTGTACAGCTGTGGGTATATCTTTTTATAATAATAAGGTGGCAAACAAGGATGCGGCCTGCCTGGTGGTAAGCAGTCACCGCAGCCTATAGACGCTAGCAATACTAGAAGAATCACCAGCGCGTTGCCGACCCTTAACACATTAGATATTAAGTCTCTTGTGTCCGGTAATTTCACCAGCTACAGTGCCCTTCACACCGGAACACAGCGATGCTTACACACTGCTGCTTGGCGGCATAATATCTGACACTGCGGTGGTACCTCCCTGGACGGTTCTTAAACATAAGCACTTCTCGCCTTCCTAGGCAGGGTACAGGGTACTAATGTAGAATTGGGCAACCATTGCTCCGCTTGCAAGTTTGTCAAGCGTGACTAGGCCTCATTCTTCCTAGATCAAGTATGGACTTTCGCAGTCATGAACGCTTGACCGGTTTTTAAACTAAATCGTTTGAACAACTTTACGTGTGCGCTTACCCCGCCCGTGTGTATTTTGGGCCCGATCGTACGTAAGCTGGTTAACCGGTGATAAGAGAAGCTCGTGGGAATAAGAACCAGTGGAGGAAACAAATTAAAATATATATGACGAAAACTATTGAAACTAATAAAAAACGGTAAATCATCGATCAATTTATTATTTAAATCACATCTCTATCTTATCATCTTTCTAAAAACGATCATTTCCTCAACCAACCATTACTACGGTCACGAAAACGCACAAGTCAAAATTTAAATAAAATACGAATCCAGTTCGTATCACGAACGGCTTCGCAATTTAAATTTTCGTGTTATACGAATCGAACATTCTTAATTCAAATTTTAAAAAAGGTAAGATACCGCGCCAATATTACTTGTGTTTTATTAAATTTAATAAAGTAAAGTCATTTAGAAGTATTTTAACAAGTATATTATTAGTATTTTATGTATCAAACAAATCGTCATAATTTACAGCAAACGATATAAATCTAGGTATGAAAGTTTTACTTATTGCGTAAGTTTTAAATTTATATTCGATAGTTGGTCAGGAACAAGATACTTGTATTTATCTGAAAAATTACAATGGTTGGAGATTGGTATAACTTAGCCAAGTTAGGCAGCAGAGATTAAACTGTGGCAGCTTTACAAGCTTCTATACTTTAGTCCATAGATACGAGTTTAGTTATACTTCAGTCTTATTTTTTTACAGCAGTGACCGCAATGTCACCGTAGCCACTCACGGCGACACGTACCGCTCCTTGCCTAGCTGTTTCATAACCTTGCCCTAATAATCACCATCTGTAATAATTTCAAATAATATAATAAGGTATAAATAAATAATTAAAAAAAGAGGTAAGTACCTACACCAAAAAATCGATTAGAATTTTGGTTGAACTACTTAGATCATGTCATATCTACAGATGTAAATATTTTGTATCAAAAATAAGTACTTTATTTACACAACTTTAATAAAATAATTCCAATGGAATTATTATATTTGTTTGTTAACACGCAAAATACTAGTTAAGGAAATTAGCCCTCTATATTATATTGTATAGATTGTGTATTGTTATACATTAAAATAATAAGCGAATATCGTATTTTTTGTAAAATAGGTACTTATATGTATATAGTCTCAAGAAACTGCATATATAAATTCATCAAGCCGTTTAGACTACACAGCGTGCCAAAAATAGGCATACAAACATATACTTGAAATACATAACCCTCCACTTTGAACAGTCGGGTAATAATACCTATCGAGCCTTTTGAAAGGTCTAACCGAAACTTGAAAGCTATAGATTTAGCATAACGTGTTCGGTAAGCACATTTTTGCCGCCATAAGCCGGTACCTGCCTCCGTGCAAAGATAAGTGTAATAAAAGTTGAGCTAATGTGGAAACTTGGTAATGTTATCGGTATACGTGATCTCGTCGGCTTCTCGGCTCGGCTCGACTCGGCTCTCGGCTTTCAGTCACGATTGCGCTTGGTAACCAACGGTTTTCGAATTTCGAAATTGTCACCGCCAAAAACTGTCTGAATTCCAGTTTGGTACTAGGGCTTTACTTTCTTTTTTTGTTTTACATGTAATTTTTGAATATATCTTTAAAATGCCTAAAAGCCTGATTTTAAGAGCATAGTAGACAGTCCAGCTTGTACGCGGGTTTGAGACTCAAATGAATCAAAAGTTCCTAGTTATTGCAATGTGATTGCATTGCAATAACTAGGAACTTTTGATTCATTTGCGTTCGTCAATTTTTTACTGAACGGATATCATAGGGATATCAGTACATATATCTAATCTGACTAATGTCTTGTCAGATATTGGGTTAGAATATTGCTACTCTGAGTTTTTTTTTGTTTGAGTACCTAGTACTGTTGGCCGCATGTGGCCATGACAGCTTCACCGGGCAAGAGGACGAGCGCTTAAAGCGCTCCAGCTAGAAGATACTACTCTGAGTGAAAAGAGCTACATCAATACAATAAAATCTATCTGCTATCCTAATATAGGGTGACTTACCTGCAGCATTCTCTACATTAGCTTTATTGCTAAAAATACATTTTAGTTATTAAAGTGATTCTGATTTTAAAATATGTCGAGTAAATACGCCTTTTGCTAAAGTATAACAATATATAAATTAGTACCTACATATTCGATATAACTCATGGATGGTTCGAGAACCCGTCGTAATGTCAACTGAACGGCAACCGCTCGGAATTCTTTCGGCTATTATTCTGCCGAGTTATAATCGACTTTCGCGATATTTTCACGCGCGCCCATATTGCTTCACTGTTCCTAAGGCTTTTTATGTGGCTTGCGGATTTAAATTTCGAACTCATTCTTTTGTTTGTTTTAAATTCCGAATGTTTGTGTGTTTTTGTTTTGCTTATATAGGTATGTAGAAAATGCATAGGTATGTACATGCGTTTTGTTCTTGATTTTAAATTTGGAATGTTATTTTACCGATTGATACCGAACAGCGGTTCATAAAGTTTGTGAAAAATATTTTAAACATAAAAGTGCGCTTTGTGCCATTTGGTACATAAATAATTTGAAGTTAGAAGTTATTATTTCTAGTTTGTCAAGTGAAGCCTAGTATTCCAATAGGAATTGGAAATGTCTGTATTTAAATCCAAGTATTGGTATTCCAGCAGGAAAATGAAGTTTCAAATATAAACCAAAAAGAATTCCAGCGATAAAGAATAAATACTATTTGATAAATGATACAATTATAGAACCTTGTACTTTATAGACCTTAGGCGTTGAAACATAGCAGATGTTCTAGAATTTTCTGACGTAGTCCCACATAGAGAACGGATGGTGTCTACACTATTAGTGTGTAAAGTTACAAATAATTTCATAAATTGTAAAGAATACAGACAGTAGTATACAAATACAATGCAATGCAATGGTGGCTATAGCCAACTGAGGAAACAACGGCTTATAAGTTTTCTCATTCCAAAAAAAATGTGACACTCACTGTGATAAGGATACACTAAGTTAAGCGGGCCATGATATAAAGGTAATAAAGTACACATTATACCTACTTAATTTTTAGCTAAAAGGAGGTAAGTACAGGCCGAAAACAAAGCTTCGACACCCAAAAAACTTAGGTCGCATCGTATATCTCGGGCACATCAGTATTTTCATTAAGTTTCCCCGCCGCGATTTGATACCTTCACATCGGCAAAGCTCGTAGATTAAACCCGAACGAAAGCTTCCATTTGCATAGAAATTAAAATTTACCTGGACCACACCTAGCTAGTGGACCCAAGTGGGATTCCTTTGCTCAACTATGGCGTCGAATTTCAAAGCGGCCTTCGTCGTTCGAATTCGGAATGCGCTACTGTTTATAAAATGGCGGCAATTAACGGCTTATTGCCCGCCATTTTTGCTGGCGCGTGTCAAGTTTTTTGATACGCATACCTATTCAGAAAGTTGCTCGTGTGATTTTTTTTGGTAACTATTTAGATATTTTTAACTATAAAAAATCTACTAAGATTATTCTAGTAGTATGCTACCACATGTTTAATATTCCACAAATAGTTTTCTGTATTTCTTTTGTCATCTGTGAAAGTAGGTTAATTAATAGGTACGATTGTCATTCTACGGACACAATATTATGATAACTGGAATTCAAATTCAAAAATCTTAATTATGCGCCGCACGGGGCTCTTACATCTTGTCATTGTTTTACAACTACCACCGGATCGCTACGTAGCCTCCACTGAGAGAGAGAAACTCAGCGGGCTTGTATTTTTTCAATATATTTATATATAATTAGTATTTATTTTAAATAATTTTACACTAAATATATCCTAAACTATAAGCTTGTAAGAGTAATGCCGTTCAAGCCCACGCAGCTTTATCGTTCAGCTAATCCGATATTTAATAATACCTACCATAAGTTATTACTTATGACCTAATGTATAGAGAAAAAAAAACTAACAATATACATATATATAAAAAAACTAACAAACTAATAATGAGAGTATCTCTCATTATTTTGTGGGTAAATCTTAATGAATTAACAATAAACACTTTTCTTATTAACTAAACCTTAAGATGATAGTAATGACGTGGGTATTTCAGTAAGCAGAGCTTACACCTTATCCACAAAACTGGTAGGTAAATCCCTCAAAATTCACACCGCTTAATCTAATTACCGCATGCCCTATAATTAGAACGCGTCTCCACATTCGCGACGAACGAGAACTCCACCGGCGTTTACACCTAAAACGTATAAATATTACCTAAAGAAAATTATATCAGAACTTCTACTGAGGTATTCACGAAAAGATATTTGGTAGAATTAAAACAACACTTCGCAGGAGAAAAGTGGTTCCCCCTGTTCGTCCCGTCCCCCCGCCCGTGCAGGGGGAGCACCCTCAGTACCCAATCCCAAGATGGCTTCTTTTAAATGGGGTGGACGGGGCTGGCCCCTTCAAGAATAAAAGTGTGCCGTACCTTCCTATAGATATTCAAGGTGGGGGGGACTAAGATCCGAGCGGGAGTTTGGAGCGCGTTCGATTACGTTTTAAATTACGTTTTGAAATTCGAACGCTGTTGTTACTGTCTTTGTTCCGAATTTGAATTTTTAAATTTTCGGAAATTCGGAACTTTTACCCGTCCTTTGTCATCAATCTGTTTAGTCTATGATTACGTTTAGTTACGCTATAATTTTAATTCTTACAACATCTAACGAAGTATCACATTCAAGTAGAACAACAGAGCGGAGATTCTAAACACATTTTCTTATGCTACTGAACTCTACTTTATGCAAAAGGAAAATAAAAATACTAAAACGTTCCTATTTTTTTTAAATACCTTTTTCTACAAATAAGTTAACTGCCAATTATTACTTCTAAATGAGTTATTTAACTTTGAAAATGATCAAAACTTTCATTGATACGTGAATAGTACGAAGCTAGCGGTACACGGTAATATGTGTTTAAACCCGACACAATAGGGGTTGTATTAGTTTGTATCGTTAAGAGTTCTTTAACCTTTACATACGTTACTGGGTCAATGTATGATGTGTGTTTTGATTTGAAACACCCTACATTTAGGTCAGGGTGTCGGGATACGATCTGTAAATGGTTTATGAAAATAGCATTAGGTGGCAAGTTCCTTGTGCAAGGAACCGAGGTATGTATACTACCGCAGTGTCAGATATTCTGCCGCCACACACACATTGCGATGTTATGACACTGTAGCTAGTCAAATTACCGGAGACAAGTGACCTAATAATCATAGTCAAAGTCCATAGACTGCGGTGACTGCTTACTATCAGACACCTAGTAAATCGTATGCAAAAGCCAAAATCGCATCCAAACCTGCTGCCTTCGAGTCGAGCTGTTGTTGTGTTTCTGGGATGCAGTGGTCAATGCTCTATCACGAGTAGGAGGTGAGGAGATATGGACGCAGCTGAGGGATTGGTAAGTAGACACATGTCAGTTTTCCTTGTATATGCGAAGATGCATAAGGAAGGAATTAAGATGTAATATTTAAGCATAGAAAAATAAACCTCGCGCCTCACAGTCATCTGATACAGCCATCTTTTTTTTTGCTCAAACAATAATTTCGAAAGCATAATTAATCGCCCGGGCGGCGCCCGCCTTAATTGAATCTCTTACACCCTCCCCCACGGTCCCCCAGGAAAAACAACCCTTTCTTATTTTTCCACTCTTTCCCCCTCGAAGACGATAAATCCTTGGCAGAGACAGCGGGGAGATAACTTACCAATTTAACAATGCTGTTCGTATACATAATCTTCAACATTAGCATCTTTGTCCCATTAAGATAAGGTTCATATAAGCCTGTAAGGTATTTACCCACACGCAAATCGGTATTGGACTCGCAGCTAAAACAATGCTGCCTAAAAATCAAAAATTGTATAAGTTTAAACTTTATTCTAAAGTGTTAAGGGTTATTTTTATTTCTGAGGCAGTTTTCTAATCGCAAATGGACATTGGTTGTTTAAAACAAGAAAAAGCCTCTGCGATTCGTCATTGGAATTCCGCGGGCGAGTTTAGGCGCGCTTCCATTTTCAAATGTTGGTGTATTTTGAATTTAGAATCGATTCACTCGCAGTCTCTCGGCAGGGCTGCCAGATTAGGCTATTTATCGCCATTTAGGCTACCTTGGGGGGTCAAATGGCGACCAAAAAATCCAATCGGCTACCAGTAGCCATTTAGGCTACCTAGGAAAAAAGGAACGGGCGCTTTAGGCTACTTCAGGATTACCTCAAAATTAAATAATTTCTTGTTATTTCTATGGTTTATGGTTTAAGATATTTATTCTCAATAAGACAATTACAGTCTCTTACTTGAGAATACAGCTAATCGTATGATAATAATTATATTCGTCATTTCACTCACTAAAAATTATTACTCACTTAAAGCATTACTTTTCCAGCATCTGAAGTAAGATATTGAGATACACACATCAAAAGTGTCTAGGGATCAAGCATTTTTAAGCGGATTTCTTGAGATTGAGATGTGGCTTTGTAATAAATTTATGATTTTATAAATTTATATGGATCCTTTTTGGTGCATTTCATAATTTGAATCAGGAACTGTGAATCAAATTCGAGTAAAAGATGAAAATCAGCTGTCAATATTTTCCCTATAAAAACATACAACGCATTGAAGACATTATTAGTGCTACTGTTTCCCTACTACTGATTAAAACCAACGTTATTATGGAGCGGCGACGTCATTTAAGCAGGGAAGAAATGCTCAGAGCCGTGGGAATGATAGAAGCTGGTTCCCGGCAACGTACTGTGGCTTTAGCTCTGAATACAAGTCAGAGTGTTATCAGTCGACTTTGGACACGTTACCGAAGCACTGGTACCGTGGCTGAGCGCCATGGAGGACGGTATCGCTGCACCACACGGAGACAAGACCGATATATTCAAATCTTAACTCGAAGAGCTCCAACAATAACTGCCATGATGTTAGCCGTGAGGCTTCATCACTCTTCAGGGAACTTAATTAGCGACCAAACAGTCAGAAACCGCTTGCATGAAGTGAACCTTCATTCCCGAAGACCGCTACGGGTACCACCTATAGCAATGCACAATCGTAGGATTCGATATCAATGGGCTCTTGAACACAGAAATTGGGCAGAAGAACAATGGCGTTTCGTGTGCTTTTCTGATGAGTCTCGTTTTGGTATGAGACCGGATACAAGACGTATACGACACTGGAGAACCCCTGGACGCCAACAGCGATTAAAATCCTGCCAGGAAGTCCATCCTTATAGTGGTGGAACCATCATGGTATGGGCGGGTATTTGGATCGGCGGAAGAACTGAGTTGATTTGGATCAGAGGCAACCTCAACGCTCAAATTTATGCTGAGACGATTGTATCAGACGTCATCGTTCCTCTACAAGTGCAAATCGGTCCCTTATTTCAGTTAATGCATGATAATGCACGACCGCACACCGCAAGAGTTGTAAGACAGACTCTCGCCGCAGCTAACATCAATGTCCTGCCCTGGCCTGCTCAGTCGCCAGACTTGAACCCGATTGAGCATGCATGGGATATGCTACAGAGAAGAGCTCTGCCGAATATGGAAGTATATCCAGTCGCAAGAAGACCTTTTTTTGTTGTTGCAACGAACATGGGCGGCCATTCCACAGCGTGATTTGGATGAACTCATTTTGAGTATGCCAAACCGATGTTCTTGTGTTGTTAGTGTTCGCGGTAGAAACACGGATTATTAATTGTTTAAGTTACCCAATAAAATTTTAAAGAAAACTGTTATTTCAGTCTTTTTTTCGAACTTTTGTGTTAGTGGTTCAAATGTCAAAAATCCCTTTATTAGGAAAATGGCAAATTTCTTTATTAATGCAAAGGTGACTTGGTTTATCGTTACTGTGACAAACGAAAACACTTTATTTGATGAATCCTTAAAGAAAATTTTAATTAATATCAATCAGGAGAAAAGTTATTGCAAAAATATATGTTGATCCCTAGACACTTTTGATGTGTGTAGTTGAATTTTGAATGCCTTAAGTGAGTTTACAACAAATTACCTTCAACTATAAGAAATGTAAAGTTGCTTAGACGAAACTTAATATGCAGATCCAACATTCTTTCGTCACTGAGGAATCCTCAGGTTCTTTCCATACTACTTGCTAGAATGCAATTGACAGGCCTGTTGGTCTAGTGGTTAGACAGTCTGGCCGCTAGCCAATAGGTCATGGGTTTGATTCCTACCAAGTGTCTGGGTATTTTATGTATATAAGTAGGTATGTATTTACAAAAAAAGTAAGTATATAAGTATTACACTTAATCAGTTGTCTGGTTTCCATAGTACAGGCTTTGCCTAGTTTGAGATTAGATGACCGTGTGTGGATTGTTCTTAAAAAAAACCTATCCTTGCCTAGAACTGCCACAATGAGACGTCACGAATCTGGGGTCTGTATTCACAAACCTCGGAAATGTTCCGATCCCGAAAATCTCTACTACCCGGTCGAGTTAACTTGCACCTTTAAGCGAACACGTTCTAAACTAGCGATGTGCAAAGTTCCCGAAAAGCTCGAAAAAGCGAGGTTGTGTTAATTTAAGTTACTCATTCCAACTCGCTGTATGACAGAGATGTTTTTTTTCAGTGTGCTCTCTATTTTCGCCTAAATATACTGTACAAAATTTTAGGCGAATTAGGCTATTTGTCAAGAAAAAATATATTAGGCGATTTAGGCTACTCGGTAGGCAAAAATAGGCGAATTGAGTTAGCAGATATCTGGCAACCCTGTCTCTCGGTGCTCTCAAGCAAGCCACGTATTTATTTATTTTTGATTTCTTTAGCATAAAAATAAATAAACTCAACTGTCAGGTTGCATTTATCTAGGTTCCTAGCTCCTATTTACATTAATTTTAATTTATTATATAATTGAAATAAACCATTAATAAAATCTTTTTAAAAAAAAAATTGAACCGACTTCAATATCACTGAAAAGTATAAAATAATTTAAATATTATTGAAGTTGGTGTTAGCTTACCGGCTGTGTATATTTGGCACCAACTTCAATAATATTTAAATTATTTTATACTTTTCAGTGATATTGAAGTCGGTTCAATTTTTTTTTTAAAAAGATTTTATTTTAAACTTTTTAGTGATATTTTCATATATAAAGATTGAACCATCGAAAACCGTAAAATTATCTAGATAGGTTATGATCACATTATCGTCTACATAGTTTTACATAATTCATGTTTCTTCAGAAACTCAGAACCTATTTATCCGGTCGTAATGAAATTTGCATGGAATCATCATAGTAGTTTACTCTCTCGAATAAAAAAAGAATCATCGCAATCGGTTCATAATTGTCAGAGCAATGTAATGGAGAACATCAGTTTTATGGTTTTTACCAGATAAATTCCTCCACATCGTTCAAGTTCCTCCAGGAAGTTCTTATCCGGTTGTAATAAAATTCATACAGATTTAATAAAGTGGTTTCTTCTTTCGATTAAAAAAAGAATCATTGAAATTGGTAAATATTTGCCAGAGTTATGACCATTTTTGTCCTTAAAAAGCGACATAAAGTCATCGATATAGGCTTTCCTGCAGCTCTCAGTGCGCAGTCACCATTCTTGTTTTTCAGGAACTACTTATTACTACGCAATAATTTTTTTATGGGACCCAATCAATGGATTGAAGAATGGATGGAAGAAAGATTTTTTCAAATCGGTTCATAATTGACAGAGTTATGCGCGAACATACATAAAAAAAATATATAAATATATATATATATACAGACGAATTGAGAACCTCCTCCTTTTTGAAGTCGGTTAAAAACTTTTGATTAATTGATTTATTTTTCCGCTTCGTTAATTAGGTATTTAACAGAAAATATAAGGAATTCAGGTTCTTATGTTAAAATTTTATGTAGCGCAAAAAATCTTCAAATCATTAAAAAATGTGTATAGGTTGGTTGATAAGTATTATAATACAGTTTACTTAGAAAGTCTGGAACAGAAGCGATATTGGGTAATAGCTAAGGTAAACAGTGAGGGAGATGTATTAGCAAAAAAAAAAGTTATCTATGCACACACAAAAAATAATATCATATAATATTTATTGAAATACATTCCCTATTGTATATTTTTTTTTCATATTACTACTACGTAGGTATAATATTTCGTAAATGAAAAAGTACTCCGTATTTTTAGTTTTTTTTTTAACATTTCCTCTTTTTTAAGTCATTATAGACTAAAGCATGCGAAATTTAAAAGGTAAACATCTAAATGAACCGCCATAAGACCCTACAAAAATTTCATTTTAATAAATTTCCTTGCTAGAGCAAAATTGTAGTATTCTCGTTTTATTCCGAAACCAACTTTCTGTGACGCGTATACATATTATAGAAAAAGTAATAATAAAACAATTTTCTTTCATTACAACCCCTCAGTGTAAGGGCAAGTGTATTTTTAAGGGCGCATCAGATCATCGTGCTTAGGGTAATATATGCCCACCCTAGAAAGATACCTAAACTTCTTCGACTGTCTACAAATTTCATGGAAAATTAAGGACGCGGTAGGTCAAGATATTTTGGTAGATACAGGGGTGTTCTTTAAGGGTGGTTACGGTAAAAGAAGGAATAAATGAGGACGACCCCCGTTTCAAATTGCCAAGATGCGGGGCTGAGTTAATACCTATTTTTATTTATTTTAAAATGTTTTATTTTTTTAAGAAAGGTTCTCGAGTGGCAACCACGAACCGGAAAATGCATCGTAGGCCAGGCCTCCCACTGTGACTGACGACCCACGCACCCACTTAACACAAAGGTACAGTGTGAAGAGCCAGTAGAAATATTATTGGATTCAGGAGACTTTTCTTCATTAAGTTGCTTAATGAAAGTATCGCCCAAGCAATATTGGCGTCATCCGAATATTTGTAAAGATTTCTTGAAGTTTTAGTTTATGTAAGATTTACAAAAGTACCTACTTTTTTGTTAATTGGGTATATCAACCAATGGGCTAGGGGTGATATCAGACAAGGCTAGAGTGAATTCTAAAAGACATAACTTCCAAGTTTACTGTAAAAAAGACTGTGACTGTGTGTGCGTGTGTGACTGTGGGTGTGTGTGTGTGTATGCAAGATTAAACAAAGAAAAAATGTGCGTGCGTGGAGTCCCTCCGCGCGGAAGAAGTGAAACTTCATTCTCGCTCTGTCTCTTTCTATTCCACCTCCCCGCGTAACGAAGTCGGCGGAGTCGGCTGAGTCGGCGGAGTCGGCTGAGTCGGCGGAGTCGGCGGAGTCAGAGGAGTCGGCGGAGTCGGCGGAGTCAGCGGAGTCAACGAAGTCACTCACTCACTCACTCACTCCCACCTCACAACACCTATCATTTAACGCCTATCGCCTATCGTCTATCACCTATCATTTAACGCTTAACGCGTTATGTGATAACATTTTTGGAAGTCGCATAAGAAGTTTCACTTCAAAAATAGACTGAGTTATTTTATCCAAAGAGGAAAAGTCAAAAGAGGTTTAGAAAAGGGCCTCGGGGACGTTCGCCGACGCGTTGGTCTGACCAGATTCGCTCCACTCTAGAAACCCCTTTCCACATAGCGTTCCATGATGCCTCGAATCGTGATAAATGGAAAACCGTCGTCCGATGTAAACTATCATCTGCATCCGTAACTGGTCACGATGTTCAATGCTGAGGGCATTGAGCAGGCGCGGTCACAGCCAACGATTTATGTCATAGATGACGGGCCCGTTGGTCTAGTGCCCTGGCCGTTAGAGTTTATCCAAGTGAAGTGATCTCATTTTTACGCAGTCCTTGTTCCCCAAGTGGTTGAAAAAATACCTTCTGTACAGAAAATGATAATTATATCAAAGCATATAATCTGAGCTTGCACCTACACAAGCAATCCAGGCTTTAATAATGCAAAAATAAATAATGGAAGTCCTACGTGGACAATATAATGACAGCTTCAGGATGCTGTTGCGTCTCCCAAAATTCAATGCCTCGGGTATTTTTGAGCAAGCACATGCCGGTAGTTTTCAAACTGCCGAACGCAAGAAAAGAACCTTAGTTGTAACATGAGTAAGGGAAAGTGCGATGGAGAGTGGAGGATGGTAACTTTAAAAAAATTGCCAATTCAAAAGTGCTATAGGCTTAGCACTTTCAATTGGCAATTTTTTAATAATTTCATCAATTTTGTAATAAATATTTTTGACTTTGTTAGCCTCTCCTATCATTTATACAGTAGCCAGCAATGATATTTTATGTAAAACGAGGTAGATAGGTTAATAGGCAACCTGACAGCGGCGGAAAAGATGAGTTATCTAATACAACTTGAATCAGTAGCACACCATCTACGGAAGCATTGACAGTGTCATCATCATCATCATCATCATCAGCCGGAAGACGTCCACTGCTGAACATAGGCCTCCCCCTTAGAACGCCACAATGAACGACAATTGGCTATTTGCATCCACTGGTTACCTGCGACGCCCACAATGTCGTCTGTCCACCTAGTGGGAGGCCTGCCAACGCTGCATCTTCCGGTTCGTGGATGCCACTCGAGAACCTTTCTTCCTCAACGGTTATCGGTTCTTCGAGCGATGTGGCCTGCCCATTGCCACTTCAACTTGCATATTGACAGTGTCACTTCGTTTTAATTTTTAACTGACTTAAAAAGGAGGAGGTTCTCAATTCGACTGTATATATTTTTTTTATAATGTACACACATCAAAAGTGTCTAGGGATCAACATATATTTTTGCAATAACTTTTCTCCTGATTGATATTAATTAAAATTTTCTTTAAGGATTCATCAAATAAAGTGTTTTCGTTTGTCACAGTAACGATAAACCAAGTCACCTTTGCATTAATAAAGAAATTTGCCATTTTCCTAATAAAGGGATTTTTGACATTTGAACCACTAACACAAAAGTTCGAAAAAAAGACTGAAATAACAGTTTTCTTTAAAATTTTATTGGGTAACTTAAACAATTAATAATCCGTGTTTCTACCGCGAACACTAACAACACAAGAACATCGGTTTGGCATACTCAAAATGAGTTCATCCAAATCACGCTGTGGAATGGCCGCCCATGTTCGTTGCAACAACAAAAAAAGGTCTTCTTGCGACTGGATACCCTCCATATTCGGCAGAGCTCTTCTCTGTAGCATATCCCATGCATGCTCAATCGGGTTCAAGTCTGGCGACTGAGCAGGCCAGGGCAGGACATTGATGTTAGCTGCGGCGAGAGTCTGTCTTACAACTCTTGCGGTGTGCGGTCGTGCATTATTATGCATTAACTGAAATAAGGGACCGATTTGCACTTGTAGAGGAACGATGACGTCTGATACAATCGTCTCAGCATAAATTTGAGCGTTGAGGTTGCCTCTGATCCAAATCAACTCAGTTCTTCCGCCGATCCAAATACCCGCCCATACCATGATGGTTCCACCGCTATAAGGATGGACTTCCTGGCAGGATTTTAATCGCTGTTGGCGTCCAGGGGTTCTCCAGTG
The DNA here is from genome assembly GCA_911728495.1 of Furcula furcula. Classification (NCBI taxonomy): domain Eukaryota; kingdom Metazoa; phylum Arthropoda; class Insecta; order Lepidoptera; family Notodontidae; genus Furcula; species Furcula furcula. Next base: position 11,737,295 of record OU452267.1, on the reverse strand, counting down.
TCGTATACGTCTTGTATCCGGTCTCATACCAAAACGAGACTCATCAGAAAAGCACATGAAACGCCATTGTTCTTCTGCCCAATTTCTGTGTTCAAGAGCCCATTGATATCGAATCCTACGATTGTGCATTGCTATAGGTGGTACCCGTAGCGGTCTTCGGGAATGAAGGTTCACTTCATGCAAGCGGTTTCTGACTGTTTGGTCGCTAATTAAGTTCCCTGAAGAGTGATGAAGCCTCACGGCTAACATCATGGCAGTTATTGTTGGAGCTCTTCGAGTTAAGATTTGAATATATCGGTCTTGTCTCCGTGTGGTGCAGCGATACCGTCCTCCATGGCGCTCAGCCACGGTACCAGTGCTTCGGTAACGTGTCCAAAGTCGACTGATAACACTCTGACTTGTATTCAGAGCTAAAGCCACAGTACGTTGCCGGGAACCAGCTTCTATCATTCCCACGGCTCTGAGCATTTCTTCCCTGCTTAAATGACGTCGCCGCTCCATAATAACGTTGGTTTTAATCAGTAGTAGGGAAACAGTAGCACTAATAATGTCTTCAATGCGTTGTATGTTTTTATAGGGAAAATATTGACAGCCGATTTTCATCTTTTACTCGAATTTGATTCACAGTTCCTGATTCAAATTATGAAATGCACCAAAAAGGATCCATATAAATTTATAAAATCATAAATTTATTACAAAGCCACATCTCAATCTCAAGAAATCCGCTTAAAAATGCTTGATCCCTAGACACTTTTGATGTGTGTATGTTCACACATAACTCTGGCAATTATAAACCGATTTGAAAAGTTCTTTCTTGTACGGATAGTCCGATCCACTGATTGAGACCCATAAAAATTTATTACGTACGAATAGTTCGTGAAAAAACAAGAACGGCGCGTCAGAAAAAATTTTAAAAATGCCTAAAAGATGAAATTTTTGTTGTTTTTAACCGACTTCAAAAAAAAGGAGGAGGTTCTCAATTCGACTGTACTGACTGTACCTATAGATTAAGAAACAAAAATGGTCATAACTCTGCCAAATATTTACCAATTTCAATGATTCTTTTTTATTCGAGAGAGTAAACTACTAGAATAAATCCATGCAAATTTCATTACGACCGGATAAATTGTTCCTGAAGAAACATGAATTATGTAAAACTATGTAGACGATAATGTTATCATATCTACCTAGATCATTTTACCGTCTTCGATGGTTCAATCTTTATGTATGAAAATATCACAAAAAAAAAATAACCAACTTCAGTTATACTAAAAAGTATCTATAATAAATTACCCAAAGATTTAAAACATATTACTATAAACCTATTTAAAAAAAGATTATTTCAATTATTATTGAATAAATGTTACTATAATACAGATGACTTCCTTAATGATAAATTTTTTTTAAATTTAGATACGTATATAGATTTTTTATAATTTTGTTACTTAATTAGATTATAAGCAATATTTGTACACCAATAATTGGTAAAATATAAGCACTAAATGTTTTTTTATGTCATCTTATCAAACTATATTTTAACAAATAAATATATCTTTATCTTTATAAAATAATTTAAATATTATTGAAGTTGGTGCTAAATATACACAGTGGGTACGGTAACACCAACTTCAATAATATTTAAATTATTTTATAGTGTTATTGAAGTTGGATCAATTTTTTTAAAATGTTTGTTGTATGAAAAATCCAATATAGATCTGTTAATATCCGGAATATTTTTTATTAACTGAAATTTAATTATAATTATTAAATTTTGTAAAAATGCCGTAAGTACATGAAAAAACCTAAAGTTTCAACTGTCTTAAAAAATCATTATTAATTCTTATTCCCCCAGTGATCGCCCCTATTTCATCCCCTCCGATACACATTATGTACAGGGGGTGTGGGGGTGTAAAAATGCACTCAGACATTACATTAAAAGATATAATTAAGGGGGTGGGCGCACCCCTTGGGGAAATTCGCCTTCTTTTGACATTTTAAAGACCCCTTTTCTTATACCCCTGAGCCATGGCTATATAACGTCTAGAAGTACCATAAGCTTCCCAAAACAGCAATACTACTGGGATATTACTGGGATTTAACTGCCGCGCCCACAAACATCAATTAACTTTAATTCTAATAAGTATTTTTTTTTTAAACTAAGTATAACACCAATTAACTTTAATTCTAATAAGTCATCTTTTTAAATCTATATTTTTCGACTCTTAGCGGGGCTAATACGTATTTCGTTTGACAACTAAAGTGATGATCACTATAGCATAGTGACCATTAAATAATAGTCCTGCAGAGCCTCTCATAATTATTTTTGATTATTAATTACGAGATCATTGATACATCTACGAACTATCAGAGTATTAACTATTAATAGGCTTCGAGTTACGTAAAATCCAATTTCAATTAATGACTTAATGATAATTAACTATAATTGACGTTTGTAGGTACGGCAGTAGGTAATTCATTTATTAGGGGGTAGGTCTCTTCTACAAGGGACCATTCAGGTAGGTTATTTATTAAACCTAAGGACAAGACAAGTAATTAGTTCGCCTGAAGGTAAGCGATACGCCGGCCTAAAGACAGCTGCGTTGCACTGCCGCCCGTCTCGTATCAAGTCTCTTGTGTCCGGTAATTTCACCAGCTACAGTGCCCTTCACACCGGGACACAGCAATGTTCTTGCTCCTTGGCGCCTTTTTTTGCTACCATATAAGACAACATACTTCTATCCCGGAAAAAGCGAGATTTATCTTAATAGATTTAGCACAGAATACATATAAGTACATACAAGTAGTACATACAAGTAGTAGTAATGTAAGTAAGTATTGGAGGACGTTTTCAAGCTCTTGGACTGGGACGGATTCGGCATCAATATATATGGCGAATACATCACTCACCTTCGTTTTGCCGATGATATAGTCATTATGGCAGAGTCGCTGGAGGACCTCAATACGATGCTCAGCGACCTCAATAGCGTTTCCCAACAGGTGGGTCTTAAAATGAACATGGACAAGACGAAGATCATGTCTAATGTCCATGTTGCACCCGTACCGGTAGTTGTTGGGAACGATACACTTGAAGTTGTTGACCACTACGTATACCTAGGACAAACTCTCCAGGTCGGTCGGTCCAACTTCGACAAAGAGGTCGCCCGAAGAATCCAACTCGGATGGGCAGCGTTCGGGAAACTACGCGAAATCTTCTCGTCCAAAATACCGCAGTGCCTGAAGACGAAGGTTTTTAACCAGTGTGTGTTGCCAGTGATGACATATGGTACTGAGACGTGGTCCCTAACTGTTGGCCTTTTGGATAAGCTCAGAGTCACACAACGAGCTATGGAGAGAGCTATGCTCGGAGTTTCTTTGCGCGACAGAATCCGGAATGAGGAGATTCGCCGAAGAACCCAGGTCACCGACATAGCTCTCAGAATCTGCAAGTTGAAGTGGCAATGGGGTGGCGTGCCCATTGCCACTTCAACTTGCAGATTTTAAGAGCTATGTCGGTGACGTTGGTTCTTCGGCGAATCTCCTCATTCCGGATTCTGTCGGCGAACCGATAACCGCTGGGGAAGAAAGGTTCTCGAGGGGCGACCACGAACCGGAAGACGCAGCGTAGGTAGGCCTCCCACTAGGTGGACAGACGACATTGTGCGCGTCGCAGGTAACCGGTGGATGCAAATAGCCAATTGTCGGTCATTGTGGCGTTCTAAGGGGGAGGCCTATGTTCAGCAGTGGACGTCTTCCGGTTGGTGATGATGACATATAACTAGATTTAGTCAAAAATATCTGCATTACCACTTAACATCAAACAAGATCTCAGTTTAGAGTTTTATATAAAGTAAAAGATACGTGCGTGAATCCATATCTAATAAAGACTGGAGATGGTTATTATATTATATAATGTAAGTATGTATGCACGGAATAAAGACGTAAACGTCTATTCCATTTTCTATACGTGTTTGTGAACTTACCCCAAGACTGTTTAGGACGAATAACCCTTATAATTACCGAACGAACGTTTGAAGAAGTTTTATTGTACTTTAAAATGCTATTTATATTCAATATTTACCTAAGTTAACAGAAAAATAAACCCTCATTGCACTGCCTTCAAATAATATGGAACGTAGTTAGGGAATTCAACATTATAAACTGATAAAATGATTTATATAAAGAACAATTTTACCTAGATAAAACAAAAATGTTGGAACTGAATACTGAATCAATAAAAGACGTTTGAATTGTTATGCTGATTGATTAGTAAAGGACGATGTACGCAAAAAAAAATACATCTCATTCAAAATTAGAACACGAAAAACGTTTGTCTTTTAAAATTGGCGGGTGAATTTCCCGCTTCACCACCGAAGAGGGGCATGTCAGCGAAAAAACCGGTAAAAAACCGGGAAAATAAGGAAAAAAGTCGAACAGAGCCGTGTATTATCCTTGTTAATTCCCTTGCTAATTTAATTCACGCCTAATTCTATTTGCCGAGTAGAACGGGAAGGCGATAATTGTGGGACACGTTTTTGTGACGAAGGAAAAAACACTTTTTATTTTCCCCTTTCCGCCATTTTTAGCCTTATAGACCGTGGGAAGTGAGACCATTGCGCGTGTTGGACAAGCTCATTTATAAAACAATACACGTGTTATTATCACACACTTAAGAGGTAATTATAGTATTTATTTATATAATACAATGGTATTTTGTTACAAAGTATTGTACTTACATAAAATTAAAAAAGCCTATAAATATATGTAATTTATTAAAAATATTTATCTCAATAAATTTCTATCGTAAAAAAAATTCACTTGAGGTCCGCTTAAGGTATCATTACCGATAGTTCAAAGAAATTGAAACAGAAAATTAGTCTAAACCATATTTTACCCTAGAAGACTGTAGCCTATAGACCACGCCAGTTGGAACGATTAGTTTATAATCCGACTGTTGCTACAATACCTGCATAATTAAACTTAAGATAATTGATGTCATCACTTGGTTTTTACCATTTTCCTTTCACAATTATATGAATTCATAAAAGCAAAATCTGAACTCACTAATGCATTTGATTAAGAATACATCACTACCGACCATTGCGTTAAAAAACTGAAATGTAACTGACCAATGTCCTCTGGTGATGTCCAAAATTATTAATAATAATAGCATTAACAACCCTTTAGTAAACAACCGGTTTTGCATAGAAATCACAAAAATGACCGGTGTCCCCCAAGGGTCAATTCTAGGGTCATTGTCTGTTTTTTCGTACATTGTTAAGGACTGGTCAATCTGGTTCCGCTGACCCTTCCTTATCCTTTATCATGGCTAGCAGCTGCTAGTCTACCGGTTTCGGTGACAAAACAATTTTCTATTTGATATTCGGGAATTTGTGGTTGCATGTTTTTGTGAAGTAATTTATTGGTCATAATTCAGGATGGTGATATTTTTAAATAAGTTAGTGCTGATATTTTTTTTTATTAATATTATAGCTTATGTTACTAAGGCCGATAACCGTTGGGGAAGAAAGATTCTTGAGTGGCAACCACGAATCGGAAGACGCAGCGTAGGTAGGCCTCCCACTAGGTGGACAGACGACATGGTGCGCGTCGCAGGTAACCGGTGGATGCAAATAGCCAATTGTCGTTCATTGTGGCGTTTGTAGGGGGAAGCGAATGTTCAGTAGTGGACGTCTTCCGGTTGGCGATGATGATGTTACTGCCTGCCTGCATTGTCTTAACCAGTATCAAACAACTACACAAGTATGTTACTTCCCGCGGGATTTGAACGCGTGACCCCCGATTTGCAAAGCAAGCTGTTACCAACTGCGCCACGGAAGCTACAGGAGATATGTATAATAATGATTTAAATACATCGCCCACAGAGCGACATTTTGGAGCCCCAAGACAGCGACGCGAAAGCGCAGCAGACCACGGAAAAGATGGCGCGATGACCTGGATGCCTTCCTTGTAGATTAGTCGAAGGAGGCGTGCAATAGACTTAGATGGAGGGAACCTTGCCCAGCAGTGGAACAGAATAGGCTGACATAATAATAGTAATAAATACATATATCATACATTTAAAGGTTAAAAAGAAAGAAAAAGAAGCTTAACAGAGGACAGACAAAGTGAGAACACCTGCTTAAAATATGTGGAAAATCTTATAGAATACCGCAACTTATTAAAGCCACCAAAGCCTTAGTAATTAAGCCACAGGGAACTAAATGATTTAGCCTTCACCATACTACAGCTACACCCAGAAGCAAGAAGCAATAGGAAATAGAATACTAGTAAAAAAAAACAAAGAAATGAAAAAGTAACAGATAAAAATACAAACGTTGTTAAAATAGCAGTTTTTTTTATTAAAACCGTTTTTAACCGTAAGTCACCGTTTATTTTTAAGTACTTAGTTCAAGAAACGTACCTATTGATAACATCAAGTAGTTACCTATATAAAAACTTATGATATCAATACTGCCGTTACTTAGACGATAGTGCAATATAAACAATTTATGTGAGTAGCCCGCGGCCCGATCCAAGTCTTTACTACATGTCCTTGCGGATTTGGTACAGTGACGGATTCTAAGATGAACAAATCTATCTTTTTTTTATTTATTTAACTTATTAACAGCACAAGCGAGACGTCCGACTGGTGCTGGTCATCCGCGGCTGTCACATCGGCACATGAGAGAGAACCCCAGGGCTCTCCGGTAGGAGCAGATCGAAGGCAAGGTACTGAGGGGCCCCTGGTGCAGACCAGGGGCCCCTCAGTACCTTGCCTTCGGTGGGTGCATTGTAGCCCCCCCGGGAAACTGTCACGGTGCTCACGGGGACGGGGGTCGCAACCCCGCCGCCGTCCTCCTCGGAGTCGCCGCCGTACTCAATGGACGTCCTAGGGCCCACACCCCGACATATTACTATACTAACCATATGGTAACCATGTGGCAATTGAAGAACAGTATAAAATTATTCGTGATTATTTGATGTCACTCAATCCAAACCTGTAAGATTATACAAGACGGCACAGCGGCTATCACGCAAATGCTCGATAAAATTTCAATCAAACGAAAGATGGCGGTTTTTCATCGATTGTCCCCTTTTCTAGCTTTTACACGATGCGATACGATTAGGTACCTACTATTATTTGTTTAATAGTTTATTTTTCCCTGTGGGGGTGCCGGGTTATACATCCCCCATCTCCTCTCGTTGGGTGTCGTAAGAGGCGACTAAGCGAGAACAAGAAGACGGGCAGCAGCGTCTTTCTTTTGTATTTATCTTCCACCTATACTGCGATCGTTAAGACGCCTGCCAAACGTGGGGATTATGGCAACCCCTCCCTTCTAACGGGGAGGCATTTGTTTAGCAGTGGACGTATATCGGCTGCTGTTAATTATGATTATTTTATGTCGAATTTCTTCGGATTCGAATATTTAGGATATCTGTTTTGTACTCTTGTAAGCCTGGATCCACATTGGTCACCAATGACGACACCGAAGATTGATCTTCAGTGAGTCCCAGGGAAAAGTTAAATTATTTTGGAACCCACAACAAATTTAATTAGAAGAGTCGGAGCAGTTGAAAAATCACAAATTCCATTTCACTTCAATTTTTAATAAATTAAATTATTTATATATCTTTAAAAAAAATTATACCCTCGCACTCGCAGGCCTGCTGGAAGAAATTTCTTTAGAAATAAACTGTGCCTTTGTACCATTCTTTCCTATATTTCCGTGTTTCTTGTAATACTATTGTGTGTACAAAAATTATAAAATAAATAAATAAATAAAATATTCAAGTAAGTAAATAAAAATCTATAAAAAATAAAAATAAGTAAATATTTTGTTTCAATAAATAATGTAGTAAGTAAATAAAAATCTTTTCTTTCTCTTTCTTTTTTTGCTATCAGAGAGGAAACCTTGAAAAGGTACCCGGTCTCCGTAGGGGTGCAGGCCAGGTTGAGTGGGAATTTTACCCACTAAAAAGTACGCGATGCTGTGAAGAGACACTGAGCAATCCGTTCAGACTACTACTGAATACCCACCCACCCACTGTTAACGACCGTTTAACCACTCCAATGGCATCCCCATGACTGGGTCAAAAAATTATAATTCTAATTAGTCCGGCAGTTAGATTTGAACCCGTATTTTTTTTTAACTAATCAATAAAAATTGCCAAAGATATAGATCGTCAAAGTTCGGGAGTGGGGGCTTGCGACGTCATGCTTCAGTAAAAATTGCGTGACGTCACGCGGCATTTCAAAGCACTATATCTCCGTTTGTTGTATAATTGACATACGTGTCCAATATTTTTTTTAAAACTAAATGACGTACTAAATAATATTTCTATCGTTTCTATTAGTGCTAATATCGTGTCGTGCAGTATAAGACCCATAGTAAAACAAATTGTACTACGTGATTTGCGAACGAGAGCTTTCGCTATCGTCAGTTTTATTTTCAGACACTAAAACCTTTGTTATTGCAAAAATGTTATATGGGTGCTTCGAGGTTGGTACTGATATCTCCTACACTGCTTTCTTTATAATGAAACTAAAACCAGTGTCTTTACTGAATAACCAAATGTTACTAGCAGGAAATAGATAGATACAGATCATACAGATAGGGAATGGTATTTATGTTGTAGACGATTAACTACCTAGGAATAGACCAGCTAGAGCGAACACAACTTTCATATCAAAACTTGTTCATCAAAATCATCATCATCACCAGCCGGAAGACGTCCACTGCTGAACATAGGCCTCCCCCTTCGAACGCCACAATGACCGACAATTGGCTATTTGCATCCACCGGTTACCTGCGACGCGCACAATGTCGTCTGTCCACCTAGTGGGAGGCCTACCTACGCTGCGTCTTCCGGTTCGTGGTCGCCACTCGAGAACCTTTCTTCCCCAGCGGTTATCGGTTCGCCGAGCGATGTGGCCTGCCCATTGCCACTTCAACTTGCAGATTTTAAGAGCTATGTCGGTGACCTTGGTTCTTCGGCGAATCTCCTCATTTCGGATTCTGTGCGCAAAGAAACTCCGAGCATAGCTCTCTCCATAGCTCGTTGTGTGACTCTGAGCTTATCCAAAAGGCCAACAGTTAGGGACCACGTCTCAGTACCATAATATGTCATCACTGGCAACACACACTGGTTAAAAACCTTCGTCTTTAGGCACTGCGGTATTTTGGACGAGAAGATTTCGCGTAGTTTCCCGAACGCTGCCCATCCGAGTTGGATTCTTCGGGCGACCTCTTTGTCGAAGTTGGACCGACCTACCTGGATAGTTTGTCCAAGGTATACATAGTGGTCAACAACTTCGAGTGTATCGTTCCCAACAATTACCGGTACGGGTGCAACATGGACATTAGACATGATCTTCGTCTTGTCCATGTTCATTTTAAGACCCACCTGTTGGGAAACGCTACTGAGGTCGCTGAGCATCGTATTGAGGTCCTCCAGCGACTCTGCCATAATGACTATATCATCGGCAAAACGAAGGTGGGTGATGTATTCGCCATTGATTTTGATGCCGAATCCGTTCCAGTCCAAGAGCTTGAAAACGTCCTCCAATGAGTTTGTGAACAGTTTCGGAGAAATAACGTCTCCCTGTCTCACACCACGCTGCAATGGGATTGGTTTCGTGCTCTCGTCCTGTAGTCGGATCGACATGGTGGCGTTGCTGTACAAACACTTCAACACCTCGATGTACCTATAGTCAATGTGGCACCGCTGGAGAGACTGCAATATTGCCCAGGTCTCGATTGAATCAAAGGCTTTCTCGTAGTCCACAAACGCTAGACATAATGGCCGATTATACTCCTCGGTCTTCTGTATAATCTGGCGGAGCGTATATATGTGGTCTACGGTGCTAAAGCCTTTTCGAAACCCGGCTTGTTCGGGAGGCTGGAAGTCATCAAACCTGCGTTCGAGACGGTTCGTAATGACTCTCGAAAACAGCTTGTATACATGGCTCAGGAGTGAGATAGGTCTATAATTCTTCAATAAAGTGTTATCACCTTTTTTGAAGAAAAGAACCACCACACTCCTGTGCCATGCTTCTGGCGTTGTACCCTCGAGTAAGACGGAATTAAATAACTTCTGGAGGACTAAAAGTACCGGTTTCAAAACTTGTTACGTGTGTAATAAATAAGTCAGTAGAAGCCTGCGTAGAAATTATACCTATATGATAATGGTAATCTATCTACTATAATAGCGGCAGTTGTAGATAGTGTCAGTTTTTTTTGTGATAAAAATAAAAGGCTTTTTATAATTTTTAATGTGAACGTTACTTAAAAATACATGCTTTATTTAAAACAAAAAGAAAACAGTTTTTCGCTGACCTGGGAAGGCGAAGAAATTATTGTATACTGCCAAATCTTTTGCTGATAAATCTGATGTTTGGACATAGATTGATTAATAAATTACCTTTTTTTCGTTTTTCTAGGGTTCCCATACCTAATAGGTAAAAAAGGAACCCTTATGGTCTGACTTCGTCTGTCTGTCTGTCTGTCACACACCTATATATTTCAGGAACCACTGATGCTATCAATTTGAAACTTGGAATAGTTTTAGATCTTAATTACCCAACTCAATCGCAAATGAAAAAAATATTTTATTTCTTTTACTTTTTTTATATTGGGTGTCGAAATGGGTCCTCAAAATTTCAAAGTGAGACTACTATATTGAGTGGTGTATCATATGAAAGGGCTTCATTTGCACGTCTCAAAACCGATTTTTATTTTGGTTTATGTTACGCGGTTTTTGGCTGATATCAAGAAAGTCAAAAAAAATACCATTCCCCCCCCCTTATCTCCAACGTTTGTGGAGGGAAAAATCTGAAATAATTATGGGTAATACATGTCTATCTATATTTTACAGGAAAAATAAAATGATCTTTCTAAGTAGTATAGTTTTTTGGTAATCCTAAAAAAACCTCGACAAACAAAGTTAGTTTAGCGGTTTTTTTTTTGCTATCTGAGGTGTAAGACGACTAGTAAAATAACTTTAATACGTCCAATGATGGTATGGAACCCTCGGTGGGTGAGTCCGTCTCGCACTTGACCGGTATTTTTATTATTGATATGACTTTGTTGGTATCATCTTAAATTTTAGGGTATTTGCATACAAATTAAATCATTTAATTTAAATGAACGTGAAATTCTAAACATTTCTAAGAAATACTTAATCTTTCTAGTGCATACCTTTACCTTAATAGGTACCTACATATCTAGTAAATCCGTATTACATGAGAATGAAAAATAAAACCACAACAGTAACTTTTGACTACTGTTATTATATAATATTTTACTACATTTACTTTTTACATTTTTTACATGTCCGATCAACCATAAACCAAACAAAACCCTTCCAATAACAAATCAATAGATAACGCGTGACTAAAGAGGTTTTTCAACCCTTCCGCTGCACATGGTCAGTCAGACCTGCTTGGTACGTGACTGCAACAAAAAGTGATCGTACGTTCTTTATACCGTTGACCATATGTCCGAGGGTTAATATTGTTAATATATTTTGTTACTTTTGATAATAGTTGATACCTATTGTAAGGACGATTGGTCAGTTACCGGAGGGTGACCGTTTGGTGAAAGGGTGAGAAAGTATAATAGTCTGCAATGACTGTCTTGATGATATTGGTATTTAAGCGTTTGTGAAGTGAAACTTCTTATGCGACTTCCAAAAACGTTATCATATAACGCGATAAGCGTTAAATGATAGGTGATAGACGATAGGCGTTAAATGATAGGTGTTGTGAGGTGGGAGTGAGTGAGTGAGTGAGTGAGTGAGTGAGTGAGTGAGTGAGTGAGTGAGTGACTCCGCCGACTCCGCCGACTCCGCCGACTCCGCCGACTCCGCCGACTCCGCCGACTCCGTTGACTTTGTTGACTTTGTTGACTTCGTTGCGCGGGGAGGTGGAATAGAAAGAGACAGAGCGAGAATGAAGTTTCACTTCTTCCGCGCGGAGGGACTCCACGCACGCACATTTTTTTTGAAGTGAAACTTCTTATGCGACTTCCAAAAATGTTATCACATAACGCGTCCAGCGTTAAATGAAGCACCTTAACGCGTTAAGTGATAGGTGTTAAACGATAGGCGATAGGCGTAAATTTGTTAAGGTTATGAAAGCGCTCATGTGACGCCCCGTCACTGAGTGAGTGGGTGAGTGGAGTTCAGAGTGGAGTTCAGAGTGGAGTTCAGAGTGGAGTTCAGAGTGGAGTTCAGAGTGGAGTTCAGAGTGGAGTTCAGAGTGGAGTTCAGAGTGGAGTTCAGAGTGGAGTTCAGAGTGGAGTTCAGAGTGGAGTTCAGAGTGGAGTTCAGAGTGGAGTTCAGAGTGGAGTTCAGAGTGGAGTTCAGAGTGGAGTTCAGAGTGGAGTTCAGAGTGGAGTTCAGAGTGGAGTTCAGAGTGGAGTTCAGAGTGGAGTTCAGAGTGGAGTTCAGAGTGGAGTTCAGAGTGGACTTCAGAGTGGAGTTCAGAGTGGAGTTCAGAGTGGAGTTCAGAGTGGAGTTCAGAGTGGAGTTCAGAGTGGAGTTCAGAGTGGAGTTCAGAGTGGAGTTCAGAGTGGAGTTCAGAGTGGAGTTCAGAATGGAGTTCAGAGTGGAGTTCAGAGTGGAGTTCAGAGTGGAGTTCAGAGTGAAGTTCAGAGTGGAGTTCAGAGTGGAGTTCAGAGTGGAGTTCAGAGTGGAGTTCAGAGTGGAGTTCAGAGTGGAGTTCAGAGTGGAGTTCAGAGTGGAGTTGAGTGGAGTTGAGTTGAGTTAGTGTGTGTGTGTGTGTGTGTGTTTTGACTGTATGTGTGTGTGTGGGTGTGTGAGTGAGTGAGTGAAGGACCGACCGACCGACCGACCGATCGACTGAGCGAGAATGAAGTTTCACTTCTTCCGCGCGGAGGGACTCCACGCACGCACATTTTTTTTTTCTTATTGGGTCAATCAAAATGAATGTCAGTAATAATGACATTTTACTGGAAATTTGTATTACACAATTCAACGACGAATCAGACAGAAAGTTTTGTGTCACCAAAAGTCAAAGTCAAAATATCTTTAAATTATATCTCCCACATATACTTACGCAATAATCATTTCTTTTATAAACTACCACCCCATCGTAACGCAGTTGCTACTGAAATGATCCGGCAAGAAACTCAGCGAACTTGTAATTTCGTAATTGTATTTTTTTAAACAATTCTAACAGTTACGTAGTCCGAAAATAATAGCACACTACGTTGGCCGGTGTCCACCGCCCGTAGCCGGCTTACGGCGGTGCAAACCGGTTGAAAGCGGCTCCCGCCGGTGAGATCCGGTTTTGACCGACTGACCCTTCGTTGTTATTGTCTCCTATTGGGCGTAAAGGTCGCGAAGCAGATGTTTCGATGTTGCATATTGTTGGGTCACGTCGCTAGAGGAAGGATAATATTAATAACGGTCAAGCTTTTATTAAATACATATTTACATGTTAGTAAAAGTGGCACTTTTACTAAATCAAGTAACCACAGTAGTGATGTACAAGTAACCACTTATAATTTCTGACTCTATATTCTGACTCGTATCTCACCTGCGGGAACCTCTTCTGTCCTGAAAGCTGTTAACGTTTATTTTCTTTTTAGTGACAGCAAGTCGTTCTCCGGACGGTAAGCAACACTACCGGCTACCTCATTTTACTGTCGCTCGTCACCCTTCACACTGAAAATACACACACGCACACACACTTCACACAACAATGTGTAAAGTTTCAGAAACCAGACAGGAAGGTAGAATACCAGTTTTTGCGGTGGTAGGTAAGTACCTGAACGGGCCTTTGCACAGGGATCCATGCAACACCTAGGAAATTACGAATATGTACAGATATTATGTTTGACGTACTGTGTAATATAAATTGTTTCTATTTAATTTAAAGTGTTTTTTTTCTTTAATAATTATTAGCGTGTTTAGGCAATGTGAAGGCAAGACGTTCAAGTGTAGATAAGTATCTGATAGTAATGGATATGGATAATATTAAAAGTCAGTTAGAACTTTGTTTTAAAAGTTATACTTACCTGCTACTTAGTTTTTGTTGTCCTATCATTTTTAGTGTAATAATAATAACTTATGTAATTTATGTGTTCAATTTGCAACTAAACTCGCCACTTTTTATTTTTTGTATAAATATGGTGCGTATAAACATGCACGTACACATACTTTTGCCATTATATAGCATGCAATATGTATAATGTAGTCCTTTGAACATTATGTTTACTGGTCAGATTGAGCGTATGAGATTATTATTATTTTATTTTTTTGCTTTTATGTTTATATTTACATTTTTAATAACTTTTTTTTTATTTTATTTTATATAGGTACTTTTTAATTCTTGTCACAATCACGTGACGTCACCAAGAAGGTCTCAACGGAAGACCAGCGCTGGTTGTGTTGTCGCGACCAGCATTATGCTGAGTTGAGACCTTTTTGTGACACACTGTTTAAAATAGTTACATGTCCTTTTTTCTGCTTTATTTTTTTTTGTATCACAAATAAATGTTTTTCTTCTTCTTCTTCTTTCTTCTAAAATATAATTTGCGAATAATAAAAAAAGAAAGTGTGAATCAAAAAAATCTGAAATAGAATATGAATTCAAAATATGTAGACAGATTTCTGTAGAACATAGCCATATATTTTTAATTATTTTTCCTCGGATAGCTAACAACCAACTTATTTTTTATTTTAATTAAAAAAAAAACTATTTAAATGCGGTTATTCTTTTGGAACATACTTAAATGTTGAGTGTTTAGAAAATATACCATAGAGCTGAATACGGTTCGAAATTTAAATGCACAGTTAACACCCTCAAGTGGCAGCGGTAGTTAGGCGTGGTATCCATCAGATAGACTCAGGCATTTGTCGGTGCAAGATAGCCTCGGTGCTACTAAGAATTCACGAAAACGCCAAGTTACTGCTATCTTTCTGTGTCGCACTCCCTTTGTCTTTTCAAAGCCGAATAATTTCATGTAAACTTAACTCGGGCATGCGAAATGTTAATATAATCATAATCAGAATCAGTAGCAATATTCATGTTATCCTTGAAATCAAGAGCAAGTATAGGAATGGTCGATGTAGAGTCGAACGTATTATTTGGACATGTTTTGTATGACGCACATTACCTGCATAACTTTGGCCACTGTCGGGTCGCTTGATTATTTTTCATGAATAAAATTAATCTACTTTGCAACATCCATAGACAGTTTTTTTTTCACTAAATCAGAATTGGGCTGGAGTTGGCCGTATTATAAAAATTTGAAATTCGAACACAGTTCATAAATCAAAACAACGTAAAGAGAGGTTCCTTTTTTAAATTAAATTAAAATAACACATGTTTTGTAGTAGTAACAATTATTACATAGTTCAATTTTTACTGGTATTAGGTGGAATGGTGTATAAATAAAGAACCAGCCAGTTAATACAGATCTGTGCGGATATTGTCACGAACACGTGTAACGGTTAAGGAAGTGTGTGAGCGTCGCTTGTCGCGGTAAGAATTCGCGAAAACACCAGCGAATTATTGCCGCCTTCCTGTTGTGTGGTGTACACCTACAAGCCGTATTGGTGCCTCATTTATTTTAAACATTATTTAAGTCATTTGTCTATTTTTTTAATTTGTCTGTTTGAAAATAGAACTATTTCGACTTTGTAAGTTAAAGAAAATGCCGTTGTTGTATAGGCACATACCTCAAATATCAAGCAACAATATTATATTTAAACTTATTAAATAAAGAATATAGATTATGACGTTATAAGATGTTTATGTTATTTCTTTCAGCCTATATATTAGTACGGTTTTTTTATCATCATATTGGCCATACCATGTCCACTGCTGAACATAGACCTCCCCCATACACTTCCACCGCGACCGATGTACCGCCTAGATCTGGAAATAAGGGGACGTTTTACTCTCCCACAAATTTAAGCAAAATGACAGATATTACACACTAAATAAGTTACCAAACATACTTTTGCGACAGGAAATATTTTTACGAAACCAAAATTATTATCTTCTAATTCTACTGCTTGCCTTGCTTAAGGCAAAATAATTACCTAAAATAGCGAATAATAAATTATCAACTAACTAAAATCTCACGTTCCATTTTCACCAGCAGTGGTACAACACGGTAGTAATGTAAGATTTACTCCGGTTATCCGGGCCGGGAGGAATAGTTAGCTCCCAGCGGGAAGTCCGGTCGTCACGCTAAAAATTTGCCTCGCAAATACCGCGGCACCCGGGCCCGGCACGCTGCTTGAACCGGATGGAAATACACCCGGGTATTACTACTCGTGTGAATTCGCCGTTATAAATCTTGTTGGGTGTTCGAAATTTGAATTGAAGCTTTTATTTGTTTCTAGTTCAAACCGTCCAGCCAGCCGCTGAATCAGGTATTCTGCTGTGAAGTGCTTGATCGTAATAACACGCCTGCCTAGATAGCTGCATTGCACTGCCGCACGTCACCCACTTCACTGAGTTTCTTACCGGATCTTCTCAGTGGGGGCGCGTTGTGAACCGGTGGTAGAATCAGCCTTCTCTCTTAAGCGACAGCCCAAGTCGAGGGTGTGCCTCCCTGTGGTGCCCTTGAGCTCCTCGCTCCCCCGTGCCCTGGAGCTGGAGTCCTATAAGCGCTCGCTTTCTCTTGCCCGGCGAAGCTGTATTGGCCATCTGCGGCCAACAGCGTATATCATTCTGTTCAGGACGACTATAATACTACGAAAGGACAAAATAGTGTTTGTGTTACAGAGTGTTGTGTTTTATAGTAATATATAGTTAAGTTTTATAACTCTGCGATAGTTAAGAGCCTAGATTTAATTTCCTAATAAATTATAATATAGTTTTGTGTATAAGCTCACTATCCCCAGGAGGGGTGAGCTGAATCAGTTATAGATAGCCTAGCCTAGGTCTCATAGTACTTGCTATTTGTAATTAGCGTAGGGTAATAGTATAATAGAAGTACCCACATGCCCTAGATGTGCTAAGCACATATATGAACGGCAAATAGCTATTTGCAGCTAGGTCCCAAATCTAGGAACCAACTCAGGACCTAGATCTGGGTCCGCCTTGGTGGGTCTAAGTGCCTAAACAACACTGATGTACATATTTCCATAGTTATAGGCAGTTGTACTATCGCATATCATGTTTTCTAGGGTTTTTGCTATGACCTAGGCCCCTAGGTGGTCTAGATCATAGATATACAGATAGTACACATCGCAGGCTACCTATCGGTACTATTTGTGGGCATGTGGATGCTACGGGCAGGGCGCAGGCGAAGTGACAAGCGGCCAAAGCATAGTCGTCGCGCCCCTATTACAGTATTTATCGACCTGTAGTTCCCTAACAGAAATAGATAGATAAACCCTATGTACACCGTTAGAAAGCTGATTACACGCACTTTCTAACGGTATAGGTATCATGTATGTGTCTAGAATAGCCTAAATAGAATAAGTGAAAATGTACAGTTTTGATAATAAAAATTAAACGTTAGTGGCTGCCTCGGTGGGGCTCTCGTTACGGTAAAGTTCCCTGGAAGGATAGTAAATGCGCATTCGGCGCCACTGTCGGTGAACAAGCAAGCGGTCGACGCGGGAACTAAAAGCAAGATATAAATAGAAGAAAAGAATATTCAGTACGAAGAGCGCCACCGTCGTAGCCACTATCAAGCTTGCTATCAAATTGGGAGTTCTTATTTCACGGACACCTTGTAACCAACCTACATTGTAACCAACAGCGTCAACACTCTTCGGCGGGTTCATACCGTACCAGCGATAGCTACAGACACACAGGACGTCAGTGGCTCGTGCATTCGGGGCCGCCCGTCCTGCACACATTCCCAAAAAAAAAGACGCTCGTCACCCGAGACATTATTTATTAAAGTCTGTTGCACCTGATACTTTCATCAGTTACAGTGCCCTTCTCACCCGGACACAGCAATGTTTACACAATGCTGACTTCGACTTCAACAACCCGATTCTGTGGACAGCAAGATCTACTGAGATCAAGATGTACCAAGGTCTATGAAGCACACCATGGCTCGTTTTTTGCGCCGCGTCGCACGGCGAAAAAATAAGTTGCATTACCACGGTCGGATGGTCCTATCATTGTAAGGTATTGCAGGATTCCACGCTGCAAGCAAAGCCATACACAGTCCTGCAATGACCTAGCATCCTCCACAGTGGCCGGCTAATTAACTAAACCGATACATATTAAAATATAAAAAATACCATTTGTCTGCAGTCCAGACTAAGGTAGCTCATCGTGAACTGATACCCTATTACAATTTCAAGTAACATAACAGGCAAAATGTAAACTCATCCAACCCTTTCGAGAAAAAAGGCGTGAAACAAAAGCGGTCCCTCTATACAAACATAATAAAAATCGATCAAAACATTCGGACAAGCAATAAAACGCCTTTGAAATAAGGCTGTAACGCTGTTAGCAACAGGTGGTGGCCAGTTGGGGCATAAAACACATATCCACATGTCGCTTGATGCGGACAGGCGGCGGCGATGATGTGTGGTAACGCCTTTAACGGCATAGATTAAAAATATCTAAGATGGCATAATCGTTATGGATAGCATAAAATTGTTTATTTTTTTAGGGATTGTAATAATATATAATGTATTCCTTGGTGATCAGCGTAGCACGTTTATATAGGTACTTAAAGATAATAATATTCTGGGAAAAATCTACACACGGTCACCTAATGCCACACTAGGTAGTCGGTACTATGGTAACCAGAAAACTAATGCAAAAATACTTATATATACTTTTTTAAATATATACGTATGTATTTATAAAAATGTGGTTTTTCACCAATAGATAGAGTAATTCATAGGGGAGGTTTAGATTTATAATTTGTCAAGTTTTTGTCTCAAATAGTTGAAATATAACGAAAATTATTGGAAGGGGAGAAGCGCGTAGCGCAGATCAGTTAGTACATATATAGATAAATGACACTTAAGCAATTGGAGGGAATCGAAACCACGATCTATTCGTTAGCGGCCTGAGTGTCTAACCGCTAGACCAACTGGTCTTTCCAAGTTAAATGGCCTTGTAGTCGCAATATGGTAAACAGTGATTGACGGGGTGTCTGATTCGATTCTCACATACTGCAGTTTGTTTTTCACTCAATATTATAATTTACTAGTGATTACCTTTTAGTAAACAAGAAACAATACCCGGTGGCGATGGCATCACTCTTACCGGAATGACAGCAAAGTGACTAAGTACTAGGTACTACTGTCAACATTACCAACCCTTTTGGAGTTAAGATATCACTAATAAATGATTAAAGTTGCCTGTCTGCGTAAATGGACACATATTATTCTATGACCAAACTTAACAAGGTGTCGATCGTTTATTTATCGAAAGCTAACTTATTGAATTTTAAAATGCCTTCTTCCGGCTGGGACTTACGTCACAATCAACTTCTGCTTCCAAATTTCTAATATTCATACGTAACAAAACCTTACTACTGCTACATAAGATCTACATAACATTTTTATGACTGCATTTCAATTGATAACTTTAGAAAATCATGTAAGTTCCGTAAATAAAATACAATACGATTTCAACTTTATTCACGTATGTTAAGAGCTAAATTTGAAAAAGCATTTCAAATATAGAATTTAAAATATTGTGACACATGTTGTAAGAAAATGAAAGTTTAAGGCACAAACACACGATCAAAATAACATTATAATCGGCTCGTGACAACCATTCTGATATGCTGTTTTTTTTTATTTTTAACAGGTGCATAGTGAAAGTGTTTAGATTAAAAAAAAATAAGATTTGAATTTATTGTTCCTTCCTATGATGTTTGAAATTGGAATAGTTACGGATAAGAGATGAACTTTTGATAGGAGTTTTTTTTATTTGCAATTGCTTTATACATTGTTGATAGGAGTTAAAAAAATACTATCACTCGATTTTACAGGTATAATAAAGGGTGTAGTGACATTGAACTTGGTTGAACGTGACATATTGAACTCTACCAATTGTCTCTTGTGTTCATACATTAATTGTTACGAGTTTGATCTTGTAAAGAAAAAAACAGGGTATACAAGAAACAGCCTTTTGTACACAGCCTTTAGCCTATTTTAACAGCCTTTTGTGCCTTTTGAAATAGTTTTTTTGTTTGTCAGTGTCTGGCATCGTAGCTCCCTAACTTGATGAACTAGATTTGCGCGATTTCTTTTATTAAAATCTGCTTTAATTTAAATAACCTTTCATCATCATCGTCAACCGGGACACGTCCGCTGCTGAACATAGGACTCCCCCATAAGGGGGGGGGGGGGGGTCGCTTTATACGCAGAGATGAATATTAAAATTGACGCTGCTACCCGTCTTCTGGTTTTCCCATAGTCACCTCTTACGACGCCCATTGGAATGAGATGGGAGGGTGCTATGCTTGCTCTAAAACCAGTAGAGATAGTAACTAAGGTCAAAATAGTCATTACCTATTCTTAACGTAGATCTGTTAAGACGTGTAAATATCATCTTGCAAGATTAGGGATATTTGCTGTACAATAGTTTTTTTTTATTATAGGTACCTACTTCCATTCATTCCAATGAAAAATCTAACGATACCCAACCACGCGGTAATCTTCACCAGGAAAAAGACAGTTTTTGGAACAAATTTGTTTCTGGTACATAATTAAATCACGTATTCTTAAAAAAAAAATATCTTAGTTTTTTTTTTACTTTTCTACATAATTATACCTAAATACAAGTTTTGGAGTTAGCGGCACTATACAGGCCGCTACAAAACAGGGCAAGTCGCCGTTCAGCTATGTAAGTGCAATTTAAAATGTAAATTAACACAGCAAAGAAGTGGGGAGGGGGGGAGCGCACCAACGCTTGGGGGATTTTCACCAACACTGTCTTGGACAGCCTGTATACCTCCCGAAACAAACTTTGTAAGTATCGAATTTATCACATAGTAATTTCGACCTTATTTTGTTAACTATTAAGTCTATATTTCATTATGTGTTTTAATGACTTCCTATTTTCATAGATTAAAAACATTTTGCATTGTAAAAAGTATTTTATACAGTGTGTTTTCAGTTTAATGTCCTGAGTTGTAAGGTTGGATTTTGCACGGTTTTTAAAATGGTGTATAGGCTTTTCTTGGAATTATTTTTTATATTTTCTTCCCGACAGTGGAGATTTGTTACGTTCAAGTTGTAGCGGACTCGGTCGCTATGGGGTTGCCTTGGGGTTGGTTGAGATGGCAATTAATTATTCCGCGCCTCCCGTGATTGCTTTTTAATGCGAATTTTTCCTTTTTAATCTTCATTAGCTTGAACACTCTCAATTTTAGATTAAATAATAATAATTGGGCACAAGAAAAACGGCTCAAAACGGGAGAAAAGTAACTTTTGGTCGATTTCGATAACTATCAAAATTAGTACTAAATCCCCGGGGAGTCTAGTTACTTATTTAAATAGCGAGGCACTCATAGTCAGTTGTTATACTGTTCGGTAAACGATCTGTCAGTTAAGCAATGTCAGGCAATGTCGATCCTCAGATGAGTGATCGTTTAGTGGAATCAGATTTATATTTTATTTAATAATAATATCTTGGTACAACCCACACACGGTCGTCTGATCTGATACTTATACTTTTTTTTTGTAAATACATAATTTTATATAGATAAATAACACGCAGACACTTGGTAGGAATTGAACCCACGACCCATAGATTAGCAGCCAGGATATCTAACCACTAGACAAAAGGGCCGGTCGTATTTATATATGATCTATGTATATAAACGTCTCCTACATTAGTAAAAAAATATCTGCAGTTCAAGATTTACAGTAAGAATGTATCGTTGCTTAGCAACGCGGACCATTTCTTTTTTCTCCTCCTCTCCGTAGGTCCCTGTAGAGGGGCGGCCGCTGGGGAGGGGTGTCGAGACGGGCCCGCGGGGGGAGGGTCGCCGAGAAATGGAAAACTCGGGAAAATTGTAGCATTCTTGAGGCGACGCGCCGCTCACACCTTCTTGCTGCAGACTTTGTAAACATTTGGAAAATGTATTCGGTACTTTTTATTTTTATACTTGACTGATATTAATTATTGAATTTGTACTTTAGTTATATCATTTAATAAAAATAGTCTTTAATTTTAATCATGTAGCTATTAATATCGTTTATTAAAAAGAAAATCATATCCGAACATAACTGCCTTTTTCTGAGTATCCAATCTTCTCTATCCAAAGCATATAATTTTATTTCATTTATTGGCGTATTATACATACAGTCTTAAGCTAAAGGTTAAGTTACCTAAAACTATACTAGTATGTACATACCCTGGTATGGTATCGCAAAGAGGGAGTACAATAATTATATGAAAAGTTAGCTAGCATGTTAACTCTAAACTCAAGTACATTTATCTTCCATAAATTCTTTTATATTATAATAACATTTCTCCAATAAAAATAATTTAAGCTTCGATTTAAAGGTGCTATCTGTGTTTAAATCGCTTATTGCGTTTGGTATCTTATTATAAATTTGAATATCTAGAAGTGAGCGCATCTAGCGAAAATACCATTCCATACCTATACAAACTAAAATCATATATCTCTGTTTTTTGTTGTGTTATTTGGTGTGTAGTAAAGACTTATCCGATATAGATTGTATTACCTATATTTCATATAATTAATACGAGAAAAATATAACTCAAATGTATAAATTATTATTACTGTTAACACACAATATTGCTTATTCGTAGCGTATTTCGATTGCAACTACATTGTTGATTTTTAAATAAAATATTTTTATAAAACGAACTTGAAGAAAATGTTGTACGCCCCAGCTTCAAGCGCGGAACGTAAAAAGGAGCGCTGTGTCGGACTCTACCCCCGCCCGAGCTCACCCCCGCCCACCCTTTCAGCCACGGACAGCATCCCAAGGCGCGGATTTCACACATCGTGTTTTATTTCCATTTTTAAAAGATAAATTAATAACATCTACATAAATTAATGACAATAAATGTGACAGAAAATATGTGAAAATTACAACATGGCCCAAATGGTCACTATTTCGAAGTGTTTCTTATATATTTGTTTGACTGTATTTCAAGTGCTTAACATTTTGGTAGAATTTGATTTTTATTAGTATTTAGAAAAATAACTAATTCTACTTTATGGGCCAACATGAATACTATAGGATTTTCACTTAGCAAGATCTCCCACAGTGCCTCCGGTGAACATACATTATTTTGCAATTCGAAAACGCACTTGTGCACTCCAATTTGATGGTTCAATGTATTTTATTTCTATAAGTAAATAATAATGCTTACCATGTATCACGAAACCATCACCCATTCAGTAGCAAAAATCAATCAATCAATCATCATCATCATCAGCATCAGCTGGTGCATTCTGCATTGCTGAACACAGTCCTCAACCTTGGAACGCCAAGATGAGCGACAATTGGCTATTTGCATCAGCTGATTGCCTGCGACGCGCTCAATGTCGTCGCCTGCTTACGTTGCGTCTTCCGTTTCATGGTCGCCACTCGAGAACCTTTCTTCCCCATCAGTTGTCAGTTCTTCGAGTGATGTGGCCATTCCATTGCCACTTCAACTTGCAGATTCAGAAACCTACAACGCTACAGCATCTGAGAGCGTTTACAAGCCTAATATAAAAAAAACACCCGACTAAAAAAAATATATTAAAAAATTAACCCTCCCGATTCAACAAACCAATCCGCAATGCCAGAACTAGACATAGATTTCAAAGTAATAACACGCCTCATCATGTGTTTTAAAAAAACTCAATTTAAAAAAACTGTTGGATCCGGCCCTGCGGATCGTCGCCGCGGGTTTCGTAGCGGCGTTTTACATATTTCTTCAGCTCGCCGCCATTGTGCGCGGCCGCGTATTGAATCAGCTCGTATTGTGTACGTAGGTACAAGGTTTCTTTGTTTCCGCCTGGCTCGAGATAACCAGCTAAATTACTGCCTTAATCATTAAAAATGGCTTAATGGGCTGAGCTGCGACGATAATATGTCTGTAGCTCAACTTGACTGATCTTAATATCGTGCAAGAAATCGTTACCATAATTTGTTAAATAATTAAATGGATAATAATTGTAATTTTCTTATTTAAATTGTAATTTTCTTAACTTGACATTGGCATAATGTCCAAAGCAATTGTCATTAAAAAAATTGTAATTTTTTAAAAAAGAATACAAGTTTTATGGTTCATAGATTTTTTTTAAAATGAGATTATCGTTGTTGTAAAAAATAAGTTACTATTTTTTTGCATTAAAGTTTTTGTTTTTATAGTTTTTTAAAATGGAAATATCATTTTTGTGATTTGAGTGTAAGTTCAAATTGAAAATAGATCTATATTTTAGACTCTATGATAAGGGTAA
This sequence comes from Furcula furcula, assembly GCA_911728495.1. NCBI lineage: Eukaryota > Metazoa > Arthropoda > Insecta > Lepidoptera > Notodontidae > Furcula > Furcula furcula. The sequence goes on along the minus strand of OU452267.1, from coordinate 11,712,894 downwards.
TATAATGACAGTAAACTTTGGCACTTTGTTCGTAGGCTAATCGCATAGCCGAATTAACCTCAATTCATATGAGATTGATAACAGTATTCAAAGATATCATCATTTAGATTTCTTATATTTTTTAATGTTTCAATACACAGGCGCAGAGTTTAGAGAGTTATGGGACTGTTAGAACGCCAGCTAACACATTAAATATGCACCATAATTCATTTTATGTGAAAATTAACTGTACCTAGTCTGATTCAGTCATTTTATCATAAATATTATATTATCCTAAAAAAATATATTTGTTCGTCTAGAGACATAATCTCACGTTTCTATAGACTTAATAATAACGCAAGTATCACAATTTGTATTGAAGCCAAGCGTGCCGGCTTTTTAGCCAAGTTTTTAACACCTTCTGTGACGTCACGGCCGAATTTAGTGGCGGAAAGTCCAAACCGATTCAAAGACACCGATGCCGCCGATGCCGCCGATGCCCCGCCGATTTTTTTTTATTTTTTGCGGCCGACCGGCTGCAAGGCTGTAACAACAGACGCGCGCGGACTGTACGTTAACCACCGTTAACGTACCAACCCTGACGTTTCGTCGAGGTTCGGACACGCGAAGTACCCACATGCATTTGCGTTATCTATGTAAATCTATATCTATGCTTATTACACTTGTTTTTGATGAAAATGTTGATGGCTAATACCAGTCTAGTGTTGTTAAATGTCTTTAAACCTATGTTAACAACATGCTTTGAATGTAAAGTAACGTCATCACCTTCGATATCCCACCTCCAATATAGAAACAAAATAACAAATACATCTTACCATCCATCTTACAAACTCCACACAATACAGGACCCCTTACATAACCGCCATTATAATTTTCTTAAAGCTTTTTGCATCATTTACCCGGTGGCACACCCGTCCATTATAGCTTGGTCCATCATCTTCCTAACTTTGGCTGCAGATTGAGGAGATTTTTTAAAGAGTACGGATCGGGAGGGGTCTGCATAAGCTGGGCAGTTATTTGCTGACACATTATTGGGGAGTTACGTCATGCGGACGGGGGGAAAGGGGCTTGCTTATCTTGGATTTTATAAAAATATATATTTTAAGCCTTATTACCTTAAGGTCATAACACACGCAATACAAGTACATTACAGGTTCAGCAATTTGGTCACTTTTTTATACTAACAAGCATCAATAAATAGTTTAGATATTATATCGATGCTAACAAGGTTTAATTTTATTAATTGCATCAAAACAATCGAAAATACTGTCATCTAAACAAATACATAAACAAACTTTCTACTAATCAATAAATTACATTCCATTGCTATCTATATATGTATATATATTCTATTGCTATTTTCGTAGCAAGTTAACCAATTTATAATCTTATTTTTTGTTCGTTTTTTCTTGTATTGTCTACGAATAAATGTTTTTCTTCTTCTTCTTCTTCTATGCAACTTGTAATTGCCGATTGCTTAGTAGGTAGCTTTAAAAGAATTTGTGTGTAATTTCAATATATATCGCACGAAAATTACTATAGTAATGTTTAGATTTGCAATTTCATTATTAACTTTAGTTGTTTACAAGTTTCTTATTGGAGTGTCTTAGGTCTTATTTTATTATCTTGTATAAGTTTTATTTCCAACAGTCACAATATTTTGTGGTTTCTAAATAAATGGCTTTTATTATTATTTTTTGATTGAACTTACTGTTAATACAAGCGAGACCTTCTCTTTTTTTTTTGGGGATGATAGACGCTGTTGGCCGCAGATGGCCATTACAGCTTGGACGCGCGCCACGCCTGCCTATAGACAGCTGCATTGCACTGCCGCTCGTCACCAGAGACATTAGTTATGTCAGTCTCTTGTGTCTACCTGTACAAGGCATCTACCACTATCACCACTATCTTGTAAATATTATTCTATTATATATTTTTAGGTTTATACTTAAAAGGTAAAAAATGAACCCTTATGGTAAGACTTCGTCTATCTGTCTGTCACACCTATATATTTCAGGAACCACTGACGCTATCGATAGGAAACTTGGAATAGTTTTAGATTTTACTTACCCAACCTCATCGCAAATAAAAATAATATTTATCCTTTTAGTTTTTTTTTAATGGGAGTTGAAATGGGTCATAAAATTTCAAAATTTCAAGATTTTTATTTTGGGTTCTACCACCCCCCCTCCTAATCTCCGAAGTTTGTGGAGGGCAAAATATGAAATAATTATGTGTAATAAATATCTATATTTTACAGGAAAAATAAAATGATCATTCTAAACAGTACCTACAGCTTTTTAGTAATCCTAAAAAAACCTTGACAGATAAAATTTGTTTTGCGGTTTGTTTTTTTTGCTACCTGAGGTGTTTCATGAATACTAAAATTACTTTAATACGTCCAAAGACGGTATGGAACCCTCGGTGAGCGAGACCGACTCGCACTTGACTGGTATTTTTTTTCTTTCTAACGATAACGGACAAACCATTTTAGTCACTATAATTTTAAATTAAAAATTAAAGGAACCATATAATGCGGCAATCTTGCCAAATTTGGGACAATAAAAACTCTAGAACAACAGCGGCCGACATTAAAACTAGATAAAGTGGGACTAGTTGGCAAAAAAGCATAAATTTGGCAACACGTCACGCTGGCGGGCCGGGGCGGAACTACCCCCACCGGGGGGGAGGGTTAACTTCATATTTATCGCCGGCAAGTTTTAGTGCAGTTAGCTTTTTTATAGGTTTGAACCATCTTCGTTTCTCGTGATAAAGGGGGAGATATTATACTCCATCAGTACTTGCGTAAACACAAGTGCACTCTCTCTTCCTTTACACTCACAATCCGATAGGATGGAAGATTGACACGTCCGGGGATAGGTCAGGCGCAGGCCCAATTTTTTACATGCCCATCCGACATCATCATGCATCATCTTTCTTTTCAGACTCAGATGATTGGCTTGCATGGAAAGAACCACTATACAAAGTTTTTGCTCCCCACGGGATTCGAACGCGTGACCTCTGGTTTGCAAAGTAAGCAGTTATCCACTGCGCAACGGTACAACTCTATTATATGGCTTCACTTATAAATTTTTGCGTTCTTTTTGAAGCGAAAACTTCTTTAGCATCGTTGTGATTTGAAAGTCGATGAAAAGAAAAAGAAAAAGTTTTTTTAAGGATTCACTTCTACCACGTGTGAATTGTACACATAGTATTTATTTTTATCGGAGGGTATAAAGTACAGTGTAGTAATTATTGGGCTCAACATGAGACTAAATAATGTCTCAGATGACGAGCGGCAGTGCAATACAGCTGTCTATGTCCTGGCATGTCGCTTTAAGTAACTTTGAATCTATTACGGGCCCTTTGGTCTAGTGGTTAGACACCCTGGCCGCTACCCTATAGGTCGTTGGTTCGATTCCCACCTTATGTCCTTTATTTATCTTTAAAAGTATGTATTTACAAAAAAGTAAGTAAGTATATAAAAGTAACTACAGGCTCTGCCTAGTTTGGCATCAGGTGACCGTGTGTGGAATGTCCCAGGATATTTTAATTTAATTTAAATTTTTTGCGCCATCAACATTAAATCATAAAACAACATTAAAAAACAAAAACCAAGCTCGCACAGCGCCGAAAAACATTACGGGGCGCGTATTACTAAGCTTAAAAAGCATTAATAACTTTCTTCCTTCCCCTTCCCTGAAACTCCTTGCGCCATTTCCAAGTCCTTCATTAAAACTGTAGAAAAACACCTCAGGGGTTGGGGCTGGGGTGGTCCACCCCCGGGCAGCCTGAAGAAGAAGAAATATGGATCAATAAAGAAATTGCTCAGTGCCCAATGGAAGCACCGGCTAGCACGCACACAGATGCAGACCGCCGTGTCTGTATATACTTATTTACGCACACTAAAAAAAAATTCGTATGTTTGAGTGACCGCAATTTTTTTTATGTCCGCGGATTGGCTGCGTTCCTTTTTAGTTTGAAATAGTATTTTTTTTTTGGGTGATAGATCATGCTCTATGGTATAATGAGGGTAAGTTTTTGATGAATAGAAATTATTTAAACTGCCTCTTTACTTTCATAAGGCTGCTAATTACTGTATTTGATTCTTTGTTTGGGTAACGTTAGTAAGTTTTATTGTTTATTAGTTCTCAGTAACAGCCTATGGTTTAGGTGTCCTGTAAATGGAAGTTTTTTTTGATAATTTAAAACTAAGCGTTGACACTTTAACTATTTTTTTTTTAACTGTGATTGATGTTGATTACGATAAAAATATTTGTTCTAAATAAAGATAAAAGACATCTAATACATAAGAAACTTTTTCCAAATCATAAATTCATACGTAAACTACTGGTAAAAATACTATCTTCGTCGAGCTCGCCAGCTAAGCTTCGAACGAAATCTTGTCCAAAATATTCTTATTTTATAACCGGCCAGTCTTAGCATTGAAAACTTTTTCCGTGGCCAGCATCATTTAAAAACACCTACCTAAACAAAAAAAAAACAAAAAAGATTCCAATCCATTGTCAATGAAACACAACACTTTATCTCTCTTACACAGCGACGGAGAGCATTCACATATGAAAAAAGCCTCTGAAAACAAAAAAAGCCACCCCCACCCTTAAAATTCAACAAGACCCCAATAATTTGGCTCATTACCGAAACGTAGGAAAAACATATTCGTTCCCTTACAAACGCTATAAATAAAGGCGACGGGCCGAAGAGGGAAAAATTTTATTATCCCCTACCACCCCCTACGCACCCCCGAAACACCCCTAAAGGAGAAATATGAAATAAAATGAAAATGTAATGGGGAAAAAATACTGAGAGCGCGGGAAGACAAAGGGATGGAACCGGGCTAGAAATTAAAGAGTGAGACTTTTTATAACAGTTTTCAGCAAGTTAGTGACGCCACGAAATCTGGGCAATAATTCTCCATGACCATTTTCAGATTCCACGCTCAAATCTTGCCACGAAATCACGTTTATATAGTTAAATTAGTTACTCTGATAGGGATTTAACAATAAAAAATATTATTATTAATAAACGGCTTTAACACTTCGTTAATAATTCTTTTACAGCTCTTGTTTTTCGTACTGTTTTGTACGGGCCTCCCCCTCAAGGTGAAGGGCTTAGGTCATAGTCCACCACGCTGAAGTTAGGAGGGACTAGAGAAGTTTCTGAATGTAAAATGGTCATGTGTCGGATCATCATCATCATCAGCAACCCAAAGACATCCATTGCTGAACAAAGTCGTCCCCCTTAGAAGGGAGGGGTTGCCATAATCCCCACGCTTGGCGGCTTGTTAGGTAATTCAATAGAAAGACGCTGCTGCCCGTCTTCTTGTTTTCCCTTAGGTAGTCGCCTCTTACGGACACCGAACGGGACGAGATGGGAGGGTGTTATGCTTACCCGGAAATCCCACGGGATCCCATCGGATAGACATGTAAAAAGTCGGTGTTAGGTATGATGACTATGACTTCTCCCCAGTCGTGTCAGTCTTCCGTCTCATCGGATTGTGAGAGTAAGAAAGGGATAGTGCATTGGTGTTAACGCAACCCAGGGCTACTACCAAATGGAATTTTTCCAACACCTCAAACAAAAAAATAGGTACTGCAATACAAATGCTGGATGAAGCCAAGCTGCAGCTAGCCGCCAGTCACTGCACACAAAATTCAAACAACTATGAATTATAAAAGCATAAAAAGTCCGACTGCGAACATACACAATGGATTTAAATTTCATTATACATACATTACATATACACATGTGTATATATTTCAACTCGTCTCGTTAAGACCTTACATTTGATACCCATATTGACGTTTTTGGAAGTAAAAAAAATACGAAATGGTGACTGACGGCCGCCATGTTAACTTTTTTGAAAAAATATATAACAAGTCTCTCCCACAACTAAGACGAATCTAAAGACATATTATGAGTCAAAATCCATCAAGCCGTGTTGGCTGTAATAGACATACATACTTACATACATACATACATACATACTCTCTACAAACATAACCCTCTTTCTGGGACAGTCGGGCAAAAAACCAAAAAACTGTTTCTGAAACAGTGTGAAGCAATTCATAGAACCCGTTATAATTATCAAAATATTATTATCATGTTGATCGCTGTTTGCTTGTTGTAAACCCGGCAATGAAATTTACACCGTCACTTAGACGATATCTATGTGTATAAAACTTAAGATTATCTCTTGTCCTTATCGATATAATGTAAACTAGATAAACATTCACTAACAATATTACATTTTAAATGTGGTCGCGGAGATCACAGACTTATCAGTGCTGGTGGCGGAAACGTGAACTAACGGTTTTATTATGATAATGACGTGTAGTTTGACAGTTTCATATAGACAGTAGAAACACTCCTATCGGCAAAAATAATTTTGTCAGCCTGTGGCTTGAAAAGAAATTGCGACACAAGGGCGCTATTTATCGGACCATAAAACCTAATCTAGTTTAAAAGTTATACTTATCCTGCTATACAATGGATAATCACTCAATAATTTGCCAAAGATTTTATAATAAAAGTCTCTTTCCTCCCGATGTTAGCATCACAAAGCGGGGGCAGACGCCGCAGCCTCCGGCGGCAAAGACTCGTTTCTATAAATCTGCCTTATCATAAAAATATACCGCCGCGCCGCACGAACCACGCGCGTAGGTACTTGCGTTGGTACTTACGATATGAACACACGTAAAGATACATGAGAGGGTAGTTTGATTTGATACCAACTTTTGGGTGATATTTGGTAACGTTCTTGAAAAATGTAATCGTACTTTTTGTAGAATATATATCAAACGTTATTTTTAACCCCTGACCAAAAACGAGGGTGTTAGACGCCTATGTCTGTCTGTGGCATCGTAGATATCTAAGGAGTGAACGGTTTTTTGTTGCCTTCAGCCCTTGTTTTTTTTTCTCAAGATGAAGGGGCTTAGGCTATAATCCACGCTGGCCAAGTGCGGGTTGGCGGACTTCACACGTCATTCGAAAGTTAGTTAGGTTTACTCAGACATGCAGGTTTTCTCACGATGTTTTCCTTCACCGAAAGCTAGTAACAATCGTACAAAGACTTTCACATGATTAATTACGGATATCAGAGGTGCGAGCCTGGGTTTGAACCTGCGCACCTTGTTTCCAAGGCAAGCGTTCTGCCGTATAAAGACCATCAGCTCTTTTCTCGATCGAGGGGTGTTCGTTATACAAAAGACATTTCCTGTTATACTTCCAGTCGTCCGAAAGACATGAAATATGTATGTAGCATTTTAGTATGTGTAAATCCAATTATACTAAAGAATTTGGTAACCTTCACCAGGGTTTGATGATGCACTCTGCACTAATAAACGTAGACCCATGGAATTTGGATTCGTTGGATAGGTCTCGAGGGTTCGGAGACGCAGGATGTTCAGGGTGTGGACCCCAAGACGTCCATTGAGTACGGCGGTGATTCCTAGGAGGACGGCGGCGAGGTTGCGACCCCCGTCCCCGTGAGCACCGTGTCTGGTTCCCGGGGGGCTATAATGCGCCCTCAGGTGGTGGGCTCAAAGGCAAGGCACTGAGGGGCTGAGCGCCCGGGTGTCCCCTCTCATGTGCCCATGCGAAGATGGTCGTCTCTAACTATAAGACAAAAAAAACATAATCCTACTCTTGGCAGGCGTCTTGGGGATCGCAGTATAGGTGGTAGGTCATCATTCATCATTAGCAGCCGATAGACGTCCACTGCTGAACAAAGGCCTCCCCCTTAGAAGGGAGGGGTTGCCATAATATCCACGCTTGGCAGGCGGCTTGGGGATCGCAGTATAGGTGGAAGATAAATCCAAAAGAAAGACGCCGCTGCCCGTCTTCCTGTTCTCGCTTAGTCGCCTCTTACGACACCCAACGAGAGGAGATGGGGGGATGCAATTCTAACCCGGCACCCGACGGGTAGGTGGTAGGTAATCCAATAGAAAGACGCTGCTACCCGTCTTCTTGTTCTCCCGCAGTCTCCTCTTACGGACTACCAACGGGAGGAGATGGGAGGGTGCTATTCTTATTACCCCATGAGAATTATCTCTGAGGGTATTTTTCTCTCTTAGGTCATATTTTTCTATCACTTAGGATCTATTTTTATTATAAACTAGCTGACCCACGCAGCTCCGCCTGCACTATTTTTACATTAACTAAACTTTGAATAACAGACATTCGCATCGAATACATAACCTCATTTTTTAAAGTCGGTTAAAAACTGGGACCCACTTTTTACTTGCTCTCCGAAGCACGGACCCGTTTAGTTCAAATTAGGCATTAAGCGGTCACCCATCTATTTAATGACCTTACCTAACGTTGCTTAACCAGATCGATTACAAAACCTTGATAACAACTCTCTATGAGTGTTCCCTTACTAATATTTATTATATTATAAAGAAAAATTTATAAAATCGGACCAAGCGTATAACCAAGTACCCATTTTGACTTTAATCCCCTCTCCCAAAAGAACCGTGCTAGATTACGGGATAAAAAGTATCCTATCTCCTACCTCGTAGTAAGATCTCAAATCATGCCAAGTTTCATTTGAATCCATTCAGTAGTTTCGGCGTGATGCTCAGCCGTGATACAGACAGACAGACAGACAGACAGACAGACAAAAATTAAAAAAGTTACATTTTCGGCCTCAGTATCGGTTATAGAATGCCCTCCAAATATAATTTTCAAAATATCTTCAATGTACAGAATTGGACCTGTTACAGTTTTATTATAAGTATAGATGAGACCTTTTCCCTTAAAATATAAATAAATATTAAAATACCTGTTATAATATAAGCCGACCAACTGAAAAATTCGCATCCAGTGATCTTCAAAAGGGATAAAATAGGGAGTCAGGTAAAAGAAAATCGGAACCCTTGCAAAAATTAGCCCCCGAGAATAAGGGCGGCGGGTAAGGGATGGTGGGGTGGCAAGTTGAGAGGATTTTTCTCGTACATAACGACTTTTAAAGTATAATGGAAAACAGATTTTTATTATTACCTTTTTTTGGAGACTAAGCCTTGCTTTATGTTTCGAACGGCAGGACACACTATCGCTAATGTCGATTCATTTGTAACAAAACAATGTTTAAAAAAAAAGTGATATAAGTGATAGTAATGTAAGTAGTAGATGGGTGGGTAGTGATGTAAGTGATAGTGGTAGTTTATTTATGCTTTTTAGATAATTTACTTACTTTGAAGTCGGTTATTATTTAAAAAATAGTTTATTATTAATATTCATACATAAATACGCGTCGAATAGACAACCTTCTTTTTGAAGCCGGTTAAAAATGACAAGCCCGCTGAGTTTCTTGCCGGATCTTCTCAGTTGAGGCCGCGTTGTGATCCGGTGGTAGCTTTAAAAAATTACCATTCAAAAGTGCTAGCGTTAAGCCTATTTAAAATAAAGATTTTTGAGTTTGAGTTCAGTTTGAGTAAGAACACTCCAAAAAGCAGGTAAAATTGTAATGAAAATGCAAAAGCAGGTAAAATTGTAAAATGAATGAAAATGTTTATTTTAAATTGACTTTGCGACTTTTAAATGGTCACTATTTTTTTAAAGCCAGATGATACAATGCGGCCTTAACTGAGAGTATCCGGCAAGAATCTCTTCAACTCTTTTTTTTTCTTTATTACGGTTATATCACCTGATGGTAAGCGACCCGCCGGCCAATAGACAGCTGCATTGCACTGCCGCGCTCGTCACGCGATATATACGTTAGTTGTTAGGTCTCTTGTTGTGTCCGGTAAAATCACCAGCTACAATGCCCTTTAGTGTGGGCACTGCGTTGGTACCTACCTGGGGGATAGGCACTGTAGCTGGTGAAATTACCGGACACAAAAGACTTAATATCTAATGTCTTAAGGGTCGGCCACGCGCTAGTGATTATTCTGGTGTTGCTAGCGTCTATACGCTGCGGTGACTGCTTACCATCAGGCAGGTCACATGCCTGTTTGTCACATTAGTAGTAGTATATAAAAGGTCCCCTTGAGCTCATCGCCCCTCTGTTCTTCAGGATGGATTATTATAAACGATCGCCCTTTGGTCTGGTGGAGCATGTTTTTTTTTTTTCAACATAAGCTAGTGCTTGACTGCAGACCCACCTGATGGAAAGTGGCGACGCAACCGAAGATGGTAAAGCACACTAGCTTATTAATTTGAAGAAATACACATCTAGTTTACATGTTAAAGATACAATAATGTGGGGAGAGAGAGACTTGGAACAAATTAATGTATATTATTCCGAATGTCATAAACGGCTTAGAATAATAGATTTTCCAATACAATTCCGATATTGTTGTGATCGTATGTGTACTAATCTAAATCATAGACATCTTCTAGATGAAATGTACAAGAAAATCGTTTGGGTCTTAAGCAAATCTTCGGAGGTGAGTCGGCAAAGTAGAACATGTAATAAAAAGAAGGTTGTTATTGGGTGGAACAAACACGTTGCTGACGCGCATAGGGTGGCTAGGAATAAATTTGTCTTATGGTCATGGTACGGCAGGCCTACTTTTGGTCATTATTACAATGAAATGTGCGAGTCGAAGAGAATATTTAAATCTCGCTTAAAGTGGTGCCAGGATAGGGAAGATAAAATAAAAATGGATATCTTGGCCTCTAAACATATGAATAAAGATTTTCGGGGATTTTGGAAAAATACCAATAGATTAAATCATAAGACTGGCCTTCCTTTGTGCGTCGACGGTGTGACTGATGCTCAGGCAATAGCAGAACTATTTAAGGATAAATTTGTAGTTAAGTCGTCATTGGGTCCGTCGAAAACGGTGATTAATGTTGAGTCTAAGGGGTCATTAGAAGTTAGAATTACTGCCAAAGATATCACTGCCATCGTTAATTCTATGTCAAGAGGCAAATCTCCTGGCCACGATGGGCTCAGTATTGAACACTTGCGGTATGCTGGCCCTCACTTACCACGGGTTTTAGCCTTGTTCTATAATCTCTGTATCAGCCATGCGTATTTACCCCACGATATGTTAAAAACAATAGTAGTACCAGTAATTAAAAATAAGACTGGTCTTTTGACTGACAAAAACAACTACAGGCCTATATCTTTGGCTACTGTCATCTCCAAGGTACTGGACGCCGTGCTTAATGCGCAATTGAATAAACATATCAAACTGCATGATAATCAGTTTGGATTTCGATCAGGTTTGTCTACCGAAAGTGCCATATTGAGTTTTAAACATACCGTTGGGTACTACACAGACCGAAGAACACCTGTTTACACCTGTTTCCTAGACTTGTCGAGCGCTTTTGATCTGGTTTCCTACGAGACTCTCTGGAAGAAACTCTACGACACTACTGTACCACATGAAGTTATCAATATTTTTAAATACTGGTATGGAAACCAAGTCAACAGCGTTCGTTGGAACGGAGCATATTCATGCCTGTATGGTTTAGAGTGTGGTGTGAGACAAGGCGGTCTTACTTCTCCCACACTGTTTAATTTGTATATAGATCAACTAATTCTAGAGCTCAGCAGCGCCAGAGTCGGATGTCATATTGATGGTATAAGTGTTAATAACCTGAGCTATGCAGATGACATGGCGTTGCTCAGTGCTTCAGCATGTGGATTGAGGAAACTTTTAAGTATATGTGAAACGTACGCTAGAGATCATGGACTTTTATATAATGTAAAAAAGAGTGTCGTTATGGTGTTTGGGGCTAGTGGAAAATACCCTGAAAATGTTCCACCGATAAGGCTCAATAATGTTCCCTTATTGAGGGTGCACAAATTCAAGTACCTTGGGCACATTTTGACCACTAGCCTCAAAGATGATGACGATATTGAGAGAGAGCGAAGGGCGCTGTCGGTTAGGGCAAATATGATTGCCCGCAGGTTCGCGCGAGCTTCTAAAGATGTCAAAAGAACTCTTTTTAGAGCTTACTGTACCTCATTTTACACCTGTAGCCTGTGGGTACATTTTACACAGAAATCGTACAGTGCCCTTCGAGTACAGTACAACAACGCCTTTAGAGTGTTGATGGGGCTACCTCGCTTCTGTAGTGCATCAGGGATGTTTGCTGAATTGCATGTTGACTGCTTTTTTGCAATAATGCGAAAAAGATGCGCATCCCTGGTGCGCAGGGCGCGGGAAAGCGCTAACAGCATTCTGGGTATGATTGCTGATAGACTGGACTGTTGCATTATAAATCGTTGCTCCAAAATTGCAGCTGGAATTTTGAAGCAATGATTTATTTATATAATATTGTAATATAATATTTATACATTATTTATTAACTATTATTTAGCAAATGAATATTGTTACCTAACACTATGAGTCGTGATACTTGAAAATAAAGAATTTATTATTATTATTATTATTAAAAGCCTATTCACTCTAGCCTTGAAGACACCCACATTATAATTGGGCGGGAAAACCGACGCAGGCAAACTGTTCCAATCCTTAGCTGTCCTTATTATAAACGAAGAGGCAAATTGTTTAGTCCGGACCGAAGGCACTTTCACCACATAGGCGTGTGTATGCGCAGTGCTTTTTTTTTTTTGGGAATGTTAGACCCTGTTGGCCGCAGATGGCCATTACAGCTTCACCGGACAATAGGAGGCGAGCGCTTAAAGCGCACTAGCCTTAACGGCAGAAGTAGCGACGAGCTCAAGGGCACCTCAGGGAGGCACAGCCTCGGCTTGGGCTGTCGCTTAAGAGAGGGCTGAGTTTACCACCGGTTCACAACGCGCCCCCACTGAGAAGAACAGGCAAGAAACTCAGTGGGGTGATGCACGTCGTTGAGGTCGCATACGTACGACCCTTCGGCCTCGCCGGCGAGACCGGTGTCTGATAGCTAGTGTAGCATACGGTAGTCGGGGAGGGTTCGGCGCATCCCGGTCCAACAGGACCGTCATGGGGTCAGGAGGGTCGAGCAGTAGGTACGTGCCGTGGTCTGCGGCGCGAGTCAGAAGGACTAGAGGCGTAATCGGCGGCGGCGCGGATTAAACTGTTCGCGTGACGGGACGCGGATTCAAAGTAGCGTTTCGACGCTTCTTTGAGGAACTTACGAAGGGGATCTAACTTGAAATCGGAATGCAGATCTACGTTCGGCATGTACCACGGGGCACCGACGGCACGTCGGAGGAAACGATTCTGGATAACCTGGAGGCTATCGATATGGGTGCGGGCGGCGTGCGCGAAAACTACACTCGCGTAAGTCATAATTGGGCGAATGCAAGCTTTGTATAATGTCAACTTATTTCTAAGCGACATTTTACTCCGCTTGCAGAGAAGGGGATACAGGCGACCTAATACGAAAGCCGCTCGATTGCGGACGGACCTAATGTGCGGGCCGAAAGTCATGGCGGAGTCCAAGGTGACTCCGAGGTACTTAACCTTCCTAGTCCAGGGGATAGGGCGATTGAATAGGGATATTGGGGCAGTCGTCTGTTGGGCCGAAGGCTCCGCGCGGAGAACATATTGGCGGGTCCCCGGGAGAAGACAACCGCGGCACTCTTCTCCGGGTTCACCTCTATGCGCCACGTACGGAACCATTGACCCAGGGCGTCGACTGCGGCTTGAAGAGCACGCGTTAAATAGGACATGTTCCTATGGGAATAATAGAGAGCGGTGTCATCCGCGTAAAGGGCGAGTTGGACTCTGCTCGAACGAGGAATGTCGTTCGTGAACAGGCTGAACAAGAGGGGAGAGAGCACGGAGCCTTGAGGGACTCCGGCCTGTATAGGATGGAGCGAAGAAAACGTACCTTCGACCCGGTATCGAAAGGTACGATTCGAGAGAAAGTCTCGTATGATGAGTACGAGCCTATCGGGGACTCCTAACTGGAAGAGCTTGTATATCAAGCCGTTGTGCCAGACCTTGTCGAAGGCCTTGGCAACATCGAAGAATAGGGCGCCTGTGTAGACGGGCTTGGGCTGGTTGAGCCCGGTCAGGATGTGCTCCGTGAGGCGGTGCACCTGGTGGACGCAAGAGTGTCTGGTTCGAAAGCCAAACTGCTCGTCAATAATTAGGGATGACAAAGTCTTTGAGTCTCGCTAGTAGCAAGCGCTCATAGAGTTTGCCGAGAGATTTTAGGAGACTGATAGGCCGGTAGCTCGCAGGGCTGCTGCGAGGTCGACGTCCGATGATAGAAGGGGGATGGTGGAATCAAGTCATGCAATTCCTGAGCACACTCTCCAAAATGCATCCTGTAGAATACAGAGAGGCTGGCTACTTTGCGCCTGTGCGCTAGGCTTTGTAGATTGGCTTCCACTAACCCAGTATCACCAATCAGCCTCTTAGCGCGCCTCTCCACTGAGTCCAAAGCAGCTAGATGGCATTTTGCAGCACCGGCCCATATATGACTACCGTACTCCACACACCACCGAACTTGCGCTTTATACAACATCAGAAGCTGTCCCGGTGTGAAGTACCGTCGGACCTTTGCAAGGACACCCAGCTTCCTTGCAGCTACTTTGGCCTTGGACTCAATGAACCGCCCAAAGTTTAGGTTTGAGGAGACTTCAACTCCCAACAACTGAAGGCGGTCGGTGTATTCCAAGGATGCATTCTGAAAAGTAGGAGCCAAGTTAAACGGACTCTTTTTGGCGGTGAACAGACACGCATGATCATCGCGGGTAACCAGTAATGTGTCGTTGACGTCGACGAAACTAGACCGTTTATCATTAATGGTAAACTGGTTTGTAAAACAGTCTAAAGTATAGACTAGTTTATACTGTTGACAGTTTACTGTTAACGAAAAGTTTAGTAGTCGAAGAGTAGTCTACGTTCACAGACTACATACGCATGGAGTTCGCCGATAAACTAGCCTTTAATTAGACTAGTTTATTAGTGGACTGTAAACTAGTTTATTCGTCGAATAGAAAAGTCTAAAAAAGCAGTTCATTCATTCAACGCCGACTCCTACGGGCAGCAATTGCCCTTCATTCCAAACACCTACCATAACGGCATCTGAAGTGAATTAACGAAAAAAATGCTTACTTGCAAAGAAAAGTTACGGTTTAAAGCTTACTCGTACACTCTCAAATCTCTTTAAAAACAATGTCCACTCTACATAATGTTCTTAATACCTATTTAACGTCCCAAAACATCCCATTTTTTCCTCGTAGGTAGAAAAATGCCCTCCGCCGGCTGAGCTTGCGAGTGGCTACTCGGAGGGGCGAGAAGGACACCGTCCCCTCTCGTAATTGGGAGAGGATTCGAAGTTACACCCACAGATTAAAATATTTATTTTTGCGATGGAAAGAAAAAGTACTGGAAGTACAGTTGGCAAGAGAAATTTGTAAATAAATTCAAATTAGTACATATATTCAGATTGGATTATTTTTATGTGCTTTCTAACGAAATCATCATTGAGGCATTTAATATTTAACTAAAACTAAAAGAATATTAATTAAAGGGGCGTATAAAACTCGTAATTAAAGCGACATACGAGTAAATATATCCAGTAATACAATAATATAAAATTCAATCAATTTTGAATGGTCATTTTTTTAAAGCTACCACCGGATCACAACGCGACTTCAACTGAGAATATCCGGCAAGAAACTCAGCGGGCTTGTCATATTTTCACTCTTTTTAACTGTTTGTCTTGTTACAATTAGATTCGCGATAGTGGTTCCTGCCTTCGAAAGATCAAACAAGAGAGAAAAGAAAATAAATTACGACAAAATTACAACAAACTAAAAGGCCATAGGGTTAGTAGTCGGACCAGTCCCCCCAAAGTAGCACTCGCGCACGAGTTGACTCGCGAGCAGCAGCCATCACTCCCCTCAACCATATTAGAGGGAAGGGGTTGACCCGCCACACGAAGCCGCCACAAGCAAACTTTTCGATGGCAAGCTTGACCGGTAGTGTAGTGCTTCAATTGTAGACTGTTCCATTGTGTAAATAAGACTCTATGAACTATCGGCTCCAATTACACACAGACAGACAATATAGAGAGTATTATTTGCACTGAGGCAGTGGGTGGTGGAACGGCAACATCGCCGGCCAGGCAGAGTTAATCATTTAAATTTTGAGAAACGTAGTTACATTGCTTCATACAGTTTCATCTTATTGGTCTTTCCTCGAAAAGATAGTTGGATAATAGGCCAACACTTGTCATAAATGATTGTTCATAAGCCCATATTAATATATAATTAAATAAGAAGTAGGTAATGTAAAAAATAAATGTAAAAAAAGATTTATTTATTTATTTAAATTATCTGGCTGTACCAGCGATACGCTGTCCTTAAAAGGGTTTGTACCAAAATATAATTTCAGAGTTGACTGTACTTAGTTTAAACACAGAAAGCAAAGGAGATGTATTGTTATATTTTTATTAATTTATTTTTATTTATCATCATCAGAAGCCTAAAAGTCCACTGCTGAATAAAGGCCTCCCCCTTAGAAGGGAGGGGTTGCCATAAACTCCATCGCAGTTCAGGTGGTAGGTAATCCAATACATTTTTATTTATAGATTTTAAAATTGACATATCTGTGATATTCGAGTTTGTGCTTGACCGTAACCAATATTTCTGCATAAAGACCAAAATCGACTTTATTTGCACTTCATTTAGGTTCTTATACTATATCATAGGGCTCCCACACATAACTGCGATGCGATGCGGCGCCGCATCGCAGAAATTTGTATGGAAATATTAATTTGTTTCTCGCAAATATTTGCGATGCGATGCGAATTCGCAGTTATGTGTGGGAGCCCATAGATAATAGGTACTCCATGTTTCGAAGGGACGTAAAAAATCGGGTCCCACCCAGTTGTTGTCATCTAGAGAACAGTCGTTAAGCGAAGTCAGAGGACTGAGCTTGAACAACTCTGACACCAATTTTTTTTTATATTCTGGGACAATCCACACACAGTCATCTGATTCCAAACTAGGCAGAGCCTGTAATATGGAAACCAGATAACTGATACTAATACTTTTCTTTTTGTAAATACATACTCAAATAGAAAAATAACACCCAGACACTTGGTGGGAATCGAACGCACGATCTATTGGCCAGTAGGTTGGGATAAATTAACCAAACTAACCATACGACAAGAAGAAGATAATACTAATACTCCGCATCGACTATTACGGTAAAATTAGTTCTGAAGTTCCGCGATTGCCCAGCAGGTAGGTACATAATAATAATAATATTACCGGCCCTTGTTTTTGTCCCACGGGCCTCCCCTCAAAATGAAGGGGCTTAAACCATAGTCCACTACGCTGGCCAGGTGCAGGTTGGCGGACTTCACACGTCATTCGAAAGCTAATTAGTAGTGCAGGTTTCCTCACGATGTTTTCCTTCACCGAAAGCTAGTAACAATCGCACAAAGACGATTCGCACATGATTAATTAAAAAATCAGAGGTGCAAGCCGGGGTTCGAACCTGCACCTTGTTTCCAAGGCCAGCGCTCGCCCACTGCTGTTGCTGTTACTAGTATGTATATAACACTTAAGAATAGAAAACAAATATATGGGAATGACGTAACTCTTCGTTAGGTCTGTTTTTTATGCTCTAGCGTTCTACAGCTCTAGATACCTGACACTGCAGTTGTAGGTAACAACTGCAGTGTCAGATATTCTGTCGTCAAGAAACAATGTGTGTAAACTTTGCTGTTTGTTTGTACTGGTGTGAAGGGCACTGTAGCTGGTAAAACTACAAGGCTCATGAGATTTAAAAAGATGAATGGTATCAATACTTCATTAAATTTAGCGTTTGTCTGTTTAAGCATGAAGTATGTTTGAGATTTTTTTTTATAAAAATTAAATGCTAAGTCGCTTCCACTCCACTTTGTGTTCTCGAGACCCCGTCTAATGGAAAAAAGGATAAAATTTAAGGGATCCTTTTAATATTTTTTTTCATTAAAGTTTTTAATATTAATGCGAAGGTATCGGGCGGACGGTAATCATTTTCCGGACTTTTCATTTTCCTGGCTCGACTGGACCGGTCCGGAGCTGGCTGGCGGCGGGGCCACTAAGTTAGCGATGTGATAATACTGGCTAAGGTGATTGAGGTTTGACTAGCCTGTTGGTCTAGTGGTTAGACACCCTGGCTGCTACCCAATAGGTCGTGGGTTCGATTCCGGTTAATTGTCTAGGTGTTATTTATCTATTTCAGTATGTATGTACCCATCTCCTCCCGTTGGGTGTCTGTAAAAGGCGACTAAGGGAAAACCAAAAGATGGGCATTAGCGTCTCTTATTGGATTACCTACCACCTATACTGCGATCCCCAAGCCACCTACCAAGCGTGGGGATGATGGCAACCCCTCCCTTCTAAAGGAGGGGCCTTTGTTCAGCAGTGGACGTTTTGGCTGCTGATGATGATGATGATGAAGTATGTATTTCCAAAAATAAAAAAAATATATATTAGAAGGAAGGAAAGGAAGTTTCGTGTGGCGGGTCACCCCCTTCCCTCCAATATGGTTGAGGGGAGTGATGGCTGCTGCTCGAGTCAACTCGTGCGCGGGTGCTGCTTGGGGGGACTGGTCCGACTACTATCCCTTTGGCATTTTAGTTTGTTGTATTTTCGTCGTATTTTTTATTTTTATTTGATATTTTGAACGGCAGGACACACTGTCGCTGGTGCTGATCTAATTGTAAAAAGACAAACTTTGTTTAACAAAAAAAATGTGAAAAAATGACCGCTGAGGCCGCGTTGTGATCCGGTGGTAGCTTTTAAAAAAAAATGACCGTTCAAAAGTGCTAGCGTTAAGCCTATTTGAAATAAAAAATTTTGAAATTTGAATTTTCTTCGATGAAGTTTTTTACCTAGTTTAACGGCCGCACTCACTGACATCAATTAACTTTAATCGCAATTAAGTCATTTTTTGTAATCTATTTATTTCGACTCTCCGAGTCTCTTATGATTATCTTTTAGTATTAATTACTAGATTATTGATATACCTATCTACTCACTTTCCGCGTATTAAGTATTATTTGGCATCTAAAGTCGAAATAATCCATTTACGAAATATGACTTAATCACAATTAACTATATTTGACGTTTGTAGGTGCGGCAGTAAGTGTAGGTACATGTTTGTAAATAAACTGTAAATATTTAGTCAGAAAATATAGGAATAAATGTGTGTATTAGAATCAGTTATCTGGTTTCCATAGTACAGGCTCTGCTTAGTTTGGGATCAGATGACCGAATGTGGTTTGTCCCAAAACATAAAGTAAATAGTCAAAATATCTTTATAATTAATGCAAGTACAAAATCGTATTGCACATCTACCACTGGATCGTAACGCATCCTATACTGAGAAGATGCGGCAAGAAATTCAGCACAAATAACGATAACGAACTGACCTTTGTGAGTGCGGCAGCAAGCGACGCAGTGCAGCTGTCTTGAAGCAGGCGTACGGCTTACCAAAAATTCAAATTATTTATTTCAAATACGCTTAATTTATATATAGATATGCCATTACCGCACGATTAGTGAAATAAAAAGAGATTCACCCAAATTGGGTGAACTAGCAGTAGGTCAGGCGTCGGTAAAATGTAACGAATGCGACGTGTGCCTTTGAAAATCTAGTAACTAAAATGCTTTTATGGGTATTTAGAAACTGCTCAAAGAAAGTAGGTACCTACTGCAGCAAGTACTGTACATCTGTACAGTACTTGCTGCAGTAGGTACCTACTTATTATCTAATAAGAAAAGGATATACCTTAACTACGAGTATAATAATATAATAAGAAAATATTTTAATTACATGATTCACAATTTTTGGCGCACATTGGTAGGGATATAACTTAACTGTGGTTTCTTAATATCATTGGCACTTTTGAACGGACATTTTTTTCAAATCTACCATCGGATCGCAACGCGGCCTCAACTGATATCCGGCAAGAAACTCAGCGGGCTTGTCATTTTTTTTAAACAGTTTGTCTTGTTACAATTAGATCAGCACCAGAGACAGTGTGTCCTGCCGTTCTAAAGATATAACAAAAAAAACAAGGAAAAAACAACTAACTAAAAGGCAAAGAGATAGTAGTCCGTCCAAGCAGCACCCGCGCACGACTTGACTCGAGCAGCTTAGCACGATGTACAAATCTTGGCAGATAAGTGTGAGTATGACGTCAATAGCTATGACGTAGGATTTCACACTTTTGTATAGAGAACTGACGTTCCGGTGTTGACAACTACGTCATACTCCACGCCAATCTGTCAAGACTGCAAGTCGTGCTAAGCCATCACTAGCATAGATGAACGTCTTCCTTGTCTCGTCACTAATAATAAAAATATGTTTGGGTGAATAAAAATGACATTAAATTGTACTTTTTATACTTGCTAAACTTGTACATTTATTACTATCTATGTGTGCAATAAAGAGTTTATAAATAATAAATAAATTAAAATCAAATTACTTTTACGGATTATATCGCTGTTTAT
Organism: Furcula furcula; assembly: GCA_911728495.1. Taxonomy (NCBI): domain Eukaryota; kingdom Metazoa; phylum Arthropoda; class Insecta; order Lepidoptera; family Notodontidae; genus Furcula; species Furcula furcula. The sequence continues at coordinate 11,692,496 of OU452267.1, read as the reverse complement.
TTTAGATTTTACTATCCCGAAGTAACAAAGTCTCCAGTCTGTGAACACGTTCAGGATCGCACCCACCATTTTAACAGATTTGATAAACCGCAAATCCTCGCAAAAGAACACCAATTCACCAATTCCTAGCTAGGATGATTCTTGAAACTTTTGAAATAAAAAAACATCCTAATTTCAATAGAGAAGATGGTTGGGTGTTACCACTGGCTTGGGATCCTGAGATAAATATAATTAAATCCAATATCATGCAAAACACTGCACGGCCTTAAAATACTGTAAGCTTTTACTGCGTAGATCGTACCAACAATAATGACTAAGAAGACCTGAGGGTAAACCGGCATAATTGTGACATAAGGACGTTCAACATCTCAGTCCTCCCGTGACGATGGGTGCTGCAAAGCATTTGAAACGTCGGGATAGTAAAATCTAATATAAACCGCGATAAAATCCATAAAAGTAGTTTGATTTCAATGTGAAATATTCGCGTAAGTAAAAGACAACAAAAATGTCATTAATATGATGTTCTCCTCACATTTTCCATGGCCTCGCTTTTCTTTTTTTGTATATAAAAATGTTCAGGTGTATTAAAATTAATTTGTTTTGCGCGGACTGTCTGCGAGCGAGCTTCCCTTTCATTCCGTCTCAATGATTTTCATTACACACCCTCGTTCTTTTTGTTAGAAAACATCCCTTATTTTCAATTTTCTGTAGATATTATTTACAAAAAAAAAATTGAATCTTTTTAAAATTAAGAAGATTTATAATATGCTGATGAGTTATCTAGGAGTATCCTATCCGACACCAGATGATTATGTACAGCTCCAAGCTGTCGCAATCTTTGCGTACCTAAAGGAACTCTTCGACACGCCAGCAACAGAGTAAGGGCTAGGGCATGCACAATGGATACAACTGGGTCGAAGTGCGTTCCAGTGGATTACCGGGCCCGATTTTATATTATAATAATATAATACCAGCCCTTGTTTATGTCCCACTGCTGGGCACGGGCCTCCCCTCAAGATGAGGGGGCTTAGGCCATAGTCCACCACGCTGGCCAAGTGCGGGTTGGCGGACTTCACACGTCATTCGAGAGCTAGTTAGGCTTTCTCAGACATGCAGGTTTCATCACGATGTTTTCCTTCACCGAAAGCTAGTAACAATCGCACAAAGACGATTCGCACATGATTCATTGAAGAAATCAGAGGTGCGAGCCGGGGTTCGAACCTCACCTTGTTTCCAAGGCAAGCGCTGGCCCACTGAGCTGTTACCGCATTTTATATTCACCAACTATTAAATAGAATAGAATGCTGAAAGTCTAAATATTATGATTCTGGAAGTTACGTTCTTTCTTTGCTGGGGAGCAGAGGCCGGGGCGTGCTCTGGCGGGCATCCCGCGCTCACTGGAGAGACTGAGGTCCGAGAGGAGTTTTTTTATTCATCACAAGCTAGTGTAGACCAACCTAATGGAAAGTGGTGATGCAATCGAAGATGGTATACACTAGCTTATTATAAGCCTATTCAAGATTCGCCAAGAGGACACCTACAGACCCTGTAAAGTACTACACTGTCTTTGGTAGTCATCGCATCATCAATAACAGCCAGAAGACGTCTACTGTTTAAGAAAAGCCTCCTTAGAACTCCAAGACAAACTGTAACTGACAAATGCTCTTTGTATCCGCCGGTTGCCCGCGACTTTCACAATGTGATCAGCAGTAGGTAATATGCCTTAATATTTTTTTTTTTGTTCACTCAGCGTTAAACTTTTTAATTATGACATTGTTACAACCCCGTAGTACTTATGTTAACACGTGAAAAAAGAATGATTCCAAATTCTAATAAAAATAAAGGAAAGGGAATATGCGATGATACCGCCATCTATGAGCAAGTAGTCAAACTATCATATATTCTAATTTTTGCATTTGCTCAGCTGCTGAAACTTTACTATTCATAATAATATAATCTGATTAGATTAGAATATTTTTTAAGAGTTACGTGTTTATGAAATCACCAAATATAATAAGATTTTTTTCTTCTGTCGACACTGCCATCTATTGGTGAAAAGCAAGAATAGTCGTATATAGAAATTCTTATAGGACAATTTTATGTGCATTTCCACGCGTCTTATTTGATTGGGATATTAAAATAACTACAGATACTTTGTATTTCCTGATCAAAAAACTTAATAAAACTGCTCCATCTGTGAATCGACTCTTAATGATCAAAATTCACTGGTCGTTAGGAGTCAAGTCACCAAGCTAGTCACCACTATGCAGACTTTAAATATTAATTTTCTAATTCAGTGATAAACATGACCAAGGGACCACCCAAAGGTTGCCTAGAAGAGATCGCTTATAGCGATTAAGAGGGTCTATTACGAGTTCCGATAGCTTACGATAGCTCGATCAAACTGTCAGTTTTCTCCATCCATTTCACACCAGCGCCCCTAGCGGTAACTATCAAGAACTAGTAAAATGTACGGGCAATAACTGTCAGTTTGATGCTCGTAAATTAATGGAGCTCGTACTAGACCCCAAGGCCATTGTTACATCAGCAACCAGAAGACGTCCACAGCTGAACATAGGCCTCCCCCTACCCCTTCGAACGTCTATTACATGTCTTATTAATTTGTACCTTTGTCTTGTAAAATCTGTAAAGAATTGTCTAACTATCAGAGACACTATTGCCTGATGCCAAGCTACGCCCTTACCCATGGTAAGTTACGAGTGCATAGCACTTCCGCTCATCAACTAAGAAATGTCTCAGTTAATGAGCTATTGAAATAATGCCTCCTAAGCCTAATAATTTCACCAAATAACTATATAAAGAGAGAGAGCTATACTTGGCGTTTTTCTGAGGGATCGAATAAGAAACGAAGTAATTCGCCAGAGAACTAAAATTACCGACATAGCTCAACGGATTAGCAAGCTGAAGTGGCAGTGCGCTGGTCATATTTGCCGCAGAACCGATGCTCGTTGGGGAAGACTGGTTCTAGAGTGGAGACCACGAACCGGGAAACGTAGCGTAGGGCGCCCTGTGACCAGGTGGAGTGACGACATAGTACGAAAAGCAGTTGGCAGTGATGAGGAGAGCCGAAGACCTGGCTCAATGGTGGGTATTAGGGGAGGCCTATGTCCAGCAGTGGACTGATGTGGGCTGATTATGATGATGATGATGAACTATATAAATACTTACGTTTATGAATTAGGTGTTTCTACATGTTTCATCGCTCGCTGAAATCAATTCTGACATGTATTATAGTTATTGATTCATCATCATCAGCAAACGAAACACGTCCACAGCTGAACAAAAGGCTCCCTATAGAGGGAGGGGCTGCCATAATCGCCACGCTTGGCGCGTCCTGGGGATCTCAGTATAGATGGTGGGTAATCCAATAGAAAGACGCTGCTGCACGTTTTCTTGTTTTCCCTTAGTCACCTCTTACGTACACACAACGAGAGGAGATGGGGGGGGGGGTGTGCTATTCTTACCCGGACACCCCACGGGTTACTTACTTCTATTGGGTATTTTTGATTGGGAAATGGTAAATTGGTGTTCACATACATTTTTATTTCAATAAAATCACAAATCAACAACGCATAAAAATCTATACGGATAACACTCAAAGAGCACAGTCATAATCTCGTGATTCGTATAACCGATTTAAAAACAGATTTTGTATTGGAAAACAGAAAAAAATTGAATCATGTATGAATGTAAAACAAGCAATGCGAATTGAATGTAATCCCTCAGTCGGTTGACAGCCGCGCCGGGGACGCGGCGACACCGACACGATGCTGACACGACGCCGACCACGTGCCGACTCAATGCCGCATTCAACGGTAACGCCGGGATTTTTTTTTTCAGATTTAGATTTTGATGAAATGGTTCTTTACAAATTGCCTAAGAATTTTTATTAGAGGTAAAGAATAAATTGTAAGGTTGGATTCGATTAACAGTATTTTTTTTAATAGAAGGCCAACAGCGGAATTGTGTATTATTGCTATCAATAAATGTTGTTGTTTGAGTGAGTTTTTGATAGTCACCGCTAGAGGCGCTGGTGTGAAATATATTTAGAAAACTGACAGTTTGGTCGATCTCAGAGCCCCTGAGGTGTTCTTAAGTTAGTTGCTCACCTGCCCTTCATGCTGAAATGCTATAAGGCACGCCTTTCTTAACCGGTGAAAAGTTTCCATTAAGGAGTACCCTGGAATGATAGATGACCGTGTGTGGGTTGACCCTAGATATAAATAAATATCTAGGGTCATTCCACACACGGTCATCTGACCCCTAATTAGGCAGAGCCTGTACTATGGAAACCAGTCAAACTATACATTTTTTTTTAAATACATACTTAAATAGATAAATAACACCCAGACACTTGGTGGGCATCGACCCATGACCCATCGGGTAGCAGCCAGGGTGTCTAACCACTAGACCAACGTGCTATATAGTTTCCCTCGCTTTCTTCTTAACGTTTTAAATACCATTTTATATGCAGAAAAACTATGAAAAAATCTAAAAAATAAAATGTTCAGAAATAAAACATTTACCTATATACGAATACGGATCCCTACACAACTCGATCAGCGAATATCCGATATTTTTTCACGACCTTTTGCAATTACGCCGCGCACGGCTGAGCATCAACGAGTGACGCATTTTTTCCACTTTTTCCCCTTTTTTCAGTACTTTTTATCTTTGTTTTCGATTTATCTTTTTTTCCACAGAAGGGTGGATTTTTCGCTTATTCACTCGCTTCATTGGCTTGTAAGTGAGATGGGTTTTGAGGGTCGGGTTTTTCTCTTTTGTGTTTTTTTTTAAATGAGGGCTTCAGTGGAGCTTATTGGATTTGGGTCAATGCTTTTTGTTCAGCTTATTCTTATTGGATTCACGCGGTAAGCTCTAACGGCGAGTTCGCGTACTTATTTCGTAGCGACATCTGTTGGTGAAAAGCTACAGCAATGCTTATTAAAATATTTTTTTAAAACAAATTATTATAAACCAATAATACATAACAAGATATTGAATCATTTTCATAAAAATACACGCTAATTTATAAGTATTTACATACATACGTTTTAATGTGGTTGTAAAATTCATATAAGAATTAGAGCGCCATCTGTTATCGAATAGAGTAATTAATATTTTTAAATGGTACTACGAAAAATGTATCATAATTATCCATATTATGTGTTATTAAAATACAGCAAAATATCTAACAAAATACATAACATATGATAGCATGTGATGCATAGTAATCTTCAGATCACTTTCAGAATAAAGCTGAATGAATTAGTAAGTTTGCTAGTGCACTAGATATAAATAAGTCGCTGCTTGAGCGACAAATATTGTTAATTTTACTACCAGTGCATTGATACTGCATCATTAGCCTAAAGACGTCCACTGGTAAAAAGGCTCCCTTAGAAGGGAGGGGTTGCCATAATCCCCACGCTTGGCAGGCGTCTTGGGGAGCGCAGTATAGGTGGTAGGTAATCCAATAGAAAGACGCTGCTGCCCGTCTTCTTGTTTTCCCTTAGTCACCTCTTACAGACACCCAGGAGATGGGAGGGTGCTATTCTGACACCCCACGGGCGGTATTACTGCAGCTGGTAATAAGCATTTTACCATCTTCATTGTGTCATGACGCTCATAGCCAGTTGTAACCACTGTTCGGTAAACGATCAGTAGGGTAAGCAGTCAGGCAAGGTCAAACCTTAGATGGGTGACCGTTTAGTGGCATTTAAACTGAGCGTCTCTGTGCTTCGGAGGGTACTTTAAAAGTCGGTCCCGGCTATTGTCATCTAGGCAGCAGTCGTTAAGCTAAGTCAGACGCCTAAGGGCAGCTTGAAAACTCTGACACCAGGTTGGTCACTAACTATACGACAAAAAAAAACTGTATCATGGGCTGAATCACTAATCAATCTCACTCCATACAGGCAAAAATACTTTACATACCCTACGACTTCTCTGGATGATTATAATACATAGAGAGAATCTAAAATATAAAGACATTTAACTACTTAGGACTAGACTGGCCTTAGCGAGCAAAATTTTCATCAAAAACTTGTTACACGTGTAATACTCGTATCACTTGATTCCACCATCCCCTTTCTATCAGCGGGCGACGAGACGGCAGCTACGCACCCTTACGTTGTAAAATGTCCCTTCAGTCCGGTTTAAGCGATTTGCTTTATCCTTTACCTATAATGTGTGCAGCTAAGGACTGGAATAGTTTGCCTGCGTCGGTTTTCCCATCCGATTATAATGTGGGTCACTTCAAGGCTAGAGTGAATAGGCTTTTGAAGCTAGTGTGTTTCACCATCATCGATTACATCACCGCTTTCTATCAGCTTGGATTGCAGTCAAGCACTAGCTTCAAACCCCGTCCCTCGTCTCCCGTGGGGTCTCCGGGTAAGAATAGCACCCTCCCATCTCTTCCCGTTGGCTGTCCGTAAGAGGCGACTGAGGGAAAGCAAGAAGACGGGCAGCAGCGTCTTTTTATCCGATTACCTACCACCTATACTGCGCTCCCCAAGACCCCTGCCAAGCGTGGGGATTATGGCAACACCTCCCTTTTAAGGGAGTAGCCTTTTAAGGGAGTAGCCTTTTAAGGGAGTAGCCTTTTAAGGGAGTAGCTTTTTAAGGGAGTAGCCTTTTAAGGGAGTAGCCTTTTAAGGGAGTAGCCTTTTAAGGGAGTAGCCTTTTAAGGGAGTAGCCTTTTAAGGGAGTAGCCTTTTAAGGGAGTAGCCTTTTAAGGGGGGCCTTTGTGCAGCAGTGGACGTCATTTGGCTGCTCATGATGATGATGACTAGCTTAAAAAATAAGAATTCTTCCATAATAAAATAAATTTAATTCTTTTGTTTGATATTTATATTTCACTAGCTGACCGGTGCAGCTCCGCTCGCGCAAGTGTGAATCATTCTCGAATCCCCTTGAACACACACAAACAATTTCATCAACATCGGTCCAGCCGTTTAGGAGGAGTTCAGTGACATACACACGTACTGTAGAATTATATATATAAAAGAAGATAAACACACTACGTACCATTTCTTTCTTCCAACTGTCCCCTCGGAGGTCTGCTGGAAGAAATTTCTTTAGAAATAAGCTGTGCCTTTGTACTATTGTTTAGTTTCTTATTCTTCGATTCTTATTTAATTTAATATTATTGTGTGCACATAAATTAGAAAATAAATCTATACTTATAATAAAACTGTAACAGATCCAATTCTGTACATTGAAGATATTTTGAAAATTATTTTTGGAGGGCATTCTATAACCGATACTGAGGCCGAAAATGTATTTTTTTTAATTTTTGTCTGTTATCTGTCTGTCTGTCTGTCTGTCTGTCTGTATCACGGCTGAGCATCACGCCGAAACTACTGAATGGATTCAAATGAAACTTGGCATGATTATATATATGAGATCTTACTACGAGGTAGGACATAGGATACTTTTTATCCCGTAATCTAGCACGGTTCTTTCGGGAGAGGGATTAAAGTCAAAATGGGTACTTGGTTATACGCTTGGTCAGATTTTATCAATTTTTCTTTATAATATAATAAATATCAGTAAGGAAACACTCATAGAGAGTTGTTATCAAGGTTTTGTAATCGATCGGGTTAAGCAACGTTAGGTAAGGTCATTAAATAGATGGGTGACCGTTTAACGCCATTTGAACTAAACGGGTCCGTGCTTCGGAGAGCAAGTAAAAAGTAGGTCCCAGTTTTTAACCGACTATAAAAAAGGAGGTTATGTAATCGATGCGAATGTCTGTTATTAAAAGTTTAGTTAACGTAAAAATAGCGCAGGCGGAGCTGCGTGGGTCAGCTAGTAGATAAATAAATAAAAATAAAAATTCATAAAATACCCATAGGTCACCCACCACAGCACACTGTCACTTCAACTGGCTAATATCCGATCACTGCCCGAATTTATGGATATATTCGGAGATACAATAATAAAAACATTATAGTTTTGGTAATTTGCTGTTTTTAAGTACGCTATCGTGCACAAGTGCTCTCCTTCTCTTCCTTAATTATTTACAGAGGATAAGATAATCGAACGACTTATTATACAAGGAAGAGTAGAGGGTCAACGTTCTCGCGGCCGATCACCCACAAGATGGGCAGACCTCATAAGATCATCAACAAAGTGTTCCCTTACTAAATGTACACGCAGTGCCACGAATAGGGAGACATGGAGAAGTCTCGCAAAAGCCGTGACCAATATGACAGACAGTCCATGACCACGACCACTCCGCCAGGAGTGTACGACTAAGTAGTAGTAGTAGATAATCGGCATACATTGTCCCAACCAGTAAAGAACCACTACATAAAGTTATGCTCCCGGCGGGAATCGAACCCGCGACCTCCGTTTTGCAAAGCGCCTTACCGCTGCGCCAAGAACTCTAGGATCAGTTAGATTTGAAACCGCTCTAATAAACATGATAATTCACTCCCAGAACATCATCTAAATTTGCTTATTCAGCCGAAATTATGGAAAAAAGTATCATAAAACCTCCCCTACACTCCCACGGGACGTAAATTAAGATGCTAACACACTGGTATGGGGAAAAAAATCCCATTGTTTTGTGGTAACCACGAGGCTCGTGTTCATTACGCTTTACCGAGCGGGGATCAGCAGGGAAATGGATTTTTAAGTGGCGCCTCCGTACTGGCGGTGATTTATTGTAAGAAGTGGACTTGAGGTTCGTAAATATGGAGTGGGCTTTATTTTAATTTAATGTTTACCTGCCGCATTCAGAATTTTGACGGGCCCGTTGGTCTAGTGGTCAGACACCCTGCCTGCTAACCGATGGGTCGTGGGTTCGATTCCCGCCAAGTGTCTGGGTGTTGTTTATCTATTTAAGTATGTATTTACAAAAAAAAAAAGTATATAAGTATTAGTATCAGTTGTCTGGTTTCCATAGTACAGGCTCTGCCTAGTTTGGGATCGGATGACCGTGTGAAGATTGTCCAAAAAAAAATAAAAAAAAAAAAATAAATAAATAAATAAAAAAAAAAAATAGGTCATGGGTTCAATTCCCTCCAAGTGCCTGTGTGTTATTTATCTGTTTAAGTATGTATTTATTTACGAAAAAAGTGTATGAATATTGGAATGAATATTGAATATATATTATTTAGTTAAAAGTATACTTATCAGATATCTGGTTAACATAGTACAGGCTCTGTCTAGTTTCCTTCGGAGTCGCTGGACGTTCAGGGTGTGGTCCCTAGGACGTCCATTGAGTACGGCGGCGACTCCAAGGAGGACGGCGGCGGGGTTGCGACCCACGCCCCCGTTAGCACCGTGATTAGTTCCTGGGGTCTAAAATGCGCCCCCGGCGCGGCGGCGGGCTCAAAGACAAGGCACTGAGGGGCCCATGGTGTGGGGTCTGCACCCGGGGCCGCCGTTGAGCCCTGGATTCCCCCCTCTCATGTGCCGATGCGACAGCCGCAGGGGTTTTAATAGGTAAAAATCCCACATACCCCGGTCGAGCCCCACAGCTCCCGGGGACCTTTGGAAGGTTTCCCCCGCGTCAAAAAAAAGGCTCTGCCTAGTTTGGGATAAGATGACCGTTTGAGGATTGTCCTACGATATTATCATTCAATTTTTTTATATTTGAACTAATTCTGTACGTTTTTAAATTTACCCAAATATAAAAATCAAAAATAAATTATTGGTAGAATAAGTCATATTGAACCCTACCAATTGTCATTACTGTTGTGTAACTTCTTTATTTTCCTCTCCATCGAAAGGTTGCCTGGAAGAGATCGCTTTTAGCGATAAGACCGCCCATTGTTGCATGTTTTATTAATTTGTGTCTAATTCTTCTAGTATCTGTTTGTTTGTGCGCAATAAAGAATTGTCTATCTATCTATCTATTCATACATTATTTGCTACGATTTTGATTTTAGGTAGAATAAGTATAATAACAATTATAACTTTTAGTATATTACTTTATTATTATAAATTTTAGTTTTATTGAAGTGCACCATCAACTGCCCATTATGTTTCTCTTTATCATTTTCTAGTTAGGTTGCCTGGAAGAGATTGCTTTTTAGCGATAAGGCCGCCTTTGTATACATTGATATCTTCAACGTATTCAACGTATTCTTTTCTCCCTTGCTTTATGTTTCGAACGGCAAGACACAATATCGCTAATGTCGATTCATTTGTAACAAAACAACGTTTAAAAAAAAAAGTGGAAAAATGACAAGCCCGCTGAGTTTCTTGCCGGATCTTCTCAGTTGAGGCCGCGTTGTGATCCGGTGGTAGCTTTTAAAAAATTACCATTCAAAAGTGCTAGCGTTAAGCCTATTTGAAATAAAGACTTTTGAGTTTGAGTTTATTGTTCAATTTACATGTAACTTTTGGTGTACAATAAAGTGTATTTATTATTATTATTATTATAACATTCTCTTGACGTGGAAGACATTATATTGCACAAGTGCTTGCATAGACACAAATACACACTGTTTTTCCTTAAACTCAGAATTCGACGGAAGACCGACATAATTTGGGATCAGGTGCAGGACCCACTGTTTACATCCTCCGACACGTCGATAATCTTACTTTTTGTGGAAATAGGTAATCGGCCTGCAATATGCTAACCAGTAAGGTACACAAAGTAGTACCAAAGTAGTTGCTCCCTGTGAGATTCAAACCAGTGACCTCCGGTTTGCAATGATTCCCGCTGTGCCACTGCGGCTAAAAAGTAAGTGAGAATAAAAAGTCCATCTCCATACTATACACGTCCGGCGTACCTATTCGTTTTTTTACATCGGACATACGCTCTGGGCACTGCTTACCCCTTTCCCGTTAATCGCTTACACCGCTTTTTACCGCTACAAGTTAATTTAACTGTTGTTTGCGCGGTTGACCGCTAGGGGCCGTGGTGATCGGTGTTTTTATGAAAAAGCTAGCATTTTTTTGATTTGCATCTATAGATTACAGCATTAATTAATTCAGTCTTTTTTTGCCCGACTGTCTCAGGAAGAGGGCTATGTTTATCGAGAGTGTTGTCTGTACACCCTGTTTGTTTACAAAATATACAGGGTGTAAGGGATATCCATAGAGTTTATATATTAAGAATATAGAGTACGTGTTTGTCTATGGTCCCATGAAACAAAGCTTATAAGCAGATTTTCCTCTACGAGGCCGGTGAATTGAACTATTTAAAGTTATATTACAAGAGTTATATTGTTAAGTAAGTGATAAGTAGTAATAGGTTTGATCTGTCACAAGCGCAAATGTCGATAAATACAGCTGATGTATGAATACCTATTGTCGTGTACCTGATATTGATGTATTTTGATGTTCTTACCTGTGCCTACAGTTCTTACTTGCATTTAAGCATTCTATAGTACTTGTACGGATTTTTGTTCTGTGGGAACATCGTACCGAAACCCGATACCAGGGATCCAGTACATGATTCTAAACATTCTAGTGTTCATCGGATTTTCATGAAATCCAAAAAAAATGCCGCTTTTTTAATAAAATTAGGATAACATCATTATTGGTATAATACTAAAGCCTAATTTCAATTTAAAAACAATAAATTACTTATTTGTGCAAAATTAGCAATCATCAGCAGCCGAAGAGTCCACTGCTGAACAAAGGTCTCTCCCTTAGAAGGGAGGGGTTGCCATAATCTCCACGTTTGGCAGGCGGCTTGATTGAAATTAGCAATGTAATTTGAAAAATAAATATTATTCCGCACGTATTCATTACATGCTCAAAAATTAACAAGTTAGTCATTTGTCATTTTCCATATAAATGGTTTCTGTAATGTTGTAACGGACAATATGAGGATTCTTATAAAAAAGATTTCGGTACGTAGTCCCTTACATCCTGTATAATTGAACTATAGCCAAAGACAACCCTACCCTACTACCCCTTTTTGGCTGGCCACCGTTCAGCCATCACTCCAAAATTAAATCAGCCAAATAAAAACAGTTTATTTAAAGTAATAAAGTACATAATAATATATCTAATTAATCCTACTTACTAAAAGAAAAAAGAAAAATAAAATAGAAAATAATAATATTTACAGTGTAAAAGTTTGTGCCTAATCACCGTTGCTTGGCAAGGTGCCAAGAAGGCTGGCAGCATTGCCCCGCTGGATGGCAATACCTATTCTTTGTGCCAGATATGTGCCAGCCCTCTGGTCTCCTGTTGCCTCTATCAGCCTTTTGGTTATATCTTTGTATAAAAGATGTGCAGAAGAACCCCACGGGCCCAGTGTCTCGACTCCAAAAGGCTCGAACATGTAACCTCTATCGAGAATGATCGATGAATTTTGACTTAGATAATATTATTATGTCTTTAGATTCATCTCTAGTTATTAAGTCGCTTGTGGCCGGTAATTTCACCAGCTACAGTGACTGACCCTGAATATTTATAAAAATTTGAAGAATGTAAAAATCGATTTATAAAAATTTTAAGAATGTAAAAATCGATTTATAAATATTTGAAGAATGTAAAAATCGGAGAGTTAGTGATAAATATAAAAGCTCAAACGAAGCTGCGCGGGTCAGCTAGTAAAATATACACCTTTAAGATAGTCATAGTTGAAAATACCCAAGACCTCGCGTCCCGTCGAACGTGATATTTAAATAATATGTTAATACAATGTTTGTTCAACCCCCAAAAACTTGGCTAGCCTCATCCCCCTCGGCTGTATTTCTTCATCCACCCCCTATGTAGGGGTGGGATTTTAATTAAATCTCTCCAAACACGGGGTAAGTAAAAGACGCTTCGGCATTTCTTTGTGTTGCGCAGGTGGGATATTTCTCTTGCGAGATATTTATGTATATAATTGTTATATACCATTATATGCGTGAATTTTTGGAGTAATAAGTATATAAACGCTATTTACCGTTAAATATTTAGAGTTATTTGTAAGCGGGTGCTGCTTGGGGGTCCACTGGTCCGACTACTATCCCTATGGCCTTTTAGTTTGTTGAAATTTTGTCGTATTCTTTTTCTTTTCTCTCTTGTTTTGTCTTTTGAACAGCAGGGCACACTATCGCTGATGTTGGTCCAATTGTAACAAGACAAACAATGTTTAAAAAAAGTGAAAAAATTACAAGCCCGCTGAGTTTTTTGCCGGATCTTCTCAGTGGAGGCCGCGTCGCGATCCGGTGGTAGCTTTTAAAAAATTGACCATTCAAAAGTGCTAGCGTTAAGCCTATTTGAATTAAATATATTTGACTTTGCAATGACAAAGAATGGAAGTTAAAAATTGTATTTTGTATACTGTGTACTAATATCTCTGCAGCAACCAGGAAACGAGCTAATAGTCTTTAACGGCTAAACGGCTAAATGAAACATAGGTAGATCCAGAAAATAAAAACTAACTTTCAAAGTAAGGCTCGTTGGAGAGCTACGATACCACAGACAGACATACAAACAGACTAGAGCAAACTTATAACACTCTCGTTTGTGGTCGGGGGTTAAAGAAACACGTCCACCGCTGCCGAAAAGCCCTCCCCTTAAAACTTAGGGTTTCCATAATCCCCACGCTTGTCAGGCGTCTTGTACCTATAGGTGGTAGGTAATACCAAAGAAAGCCGCTGCTCCCAGTCTTCTTGGTTTCCCCTGTATCGCCTCTTACGTTCACCCAACGGGAAGAGACGGGAGGGTGCTATTCTTCAAAGATTCAAAATTTTTATTTCAAATAGGCTTAACGCTAGCACTTTTGAATGGTCAATTTTTTAAAAGCTACCACCGGATCACAACGCGGCCTCAACTGAGAAGATCCGGCAAGAAACTCAGCGGGCTTGTCATTTTTTCACATTTTTTTTTAAAACAAAGTATGTCTTTTTACAATTAAATCAGCACCAGCGACAGTGTGTCCTGCCGTTCGAAATATCAAATAAAAATAAAAAATACGACGAAAATACAACAAACTAAAAACTAAAATGCCAAAGGGATAGTAGTCGGACCAGTCCCCCCAAGCAGCACCCGCGCACGAGTTGACTCGAGCAGCAGCCATCACTCCCCTCAACCATATTGGAGGGAAGGGGGGTGACCCGCCACACGAAACCGCCACAAGCAAAGACTTTTCGATGGCGAGCATGACCGATCCAAAATCACAGTGGCTCACGTTTAACATTTACCTTCTGCTGTTAAGCAGTGCCTCGTCAGGCAAGACACAAAGCACTTTAACATATTAAATTTTATCACAACCGGCCACCATTTATCTTACCCGGATAGGCTAAAAATAACTACTCGGAACAACAAATATTCAAATTGCGTTACAGGTCCCAAGGAACAGTGTACAACCATTGATATGTTCCAATGTGGAGGGCACTGTAGCTGCTGAGATTACCAGACTTCAGGGTGACGAGCGGAGTGCAACTGTCTATAGGTCGGTGTGTCGCTTACCATAACGGGCCTCGTCAGTAGGTTAAATAAAATAAAAAAATGCACGCAAAACATAACACTCTTTTTGCAGCAGTCGGGTAATACCAGCCCTTGTTTATGTCCCACAGTTTAGGCACGGGCCTTCCCTCAAGATGTTTCTTAGGCAGTAGTCCATCACGCTGGCCAAGTGCGGGTTGGCGGACTTCACACGTCATACGAAAGCTAGTGAGTCTTCCTCAGACATGGAGGCAGGTTTACTTACGATGTTTTCCTTCACTGAATGCAAGTAACAATCGCAATTCGCACATGATTAATTAAAGAAATCAGAGATGCGAGCCGGGTTTCGAACCCGGCAGGCAGTCGGGTAAAAATAATAAAACATTTCAGCGATTTCAGCATAATGACGTTTCAATTTCAGTAAATGTAGAAGGTGCACGTTGCTAAAACAAATAAAGGAATTCCACTTCAAAAATAATAAACCTCGCCGTTATTCAAACCGTAAGAGGTATTGTAGGGGAAGCCATATATTTCTACGTGTTTTACTAACTCGCAACAAAACTTATTTATGTAAAGAAGTAGCTTATACTCGTACAACTTCATCTTAAGTATACAAGGTCCCCTAGTGATGGCAATGTAAATGGGTGGTCAATAGGAATAGTCGATATTTTTTGCCCGACTGCACGAGAAAATAGAGTATGTAATAAAATCCCTGTTCGACTAGGGGTATTAGTTAGTGTATCAATACAATTACATGTATGTAATTCAGTTGTTGAATATCTCATTTTTAGGGTTCCATTCCTAAAAGGTAAAAAAGGAACTCTTATGGTGAGACTTCGTCTGTCTGTCTGTCACACCTATATTTCAGGAACCATTGACGTCATCGATTTGAAACTTGGAATAGTTTAGGATCTGAATCCTACTTACCCAAACTCATCGCAAATGAAAGATTATAAGATTATAAAGATTATAAGTATATATATTTTATTTATTTTTTATGGAAGTCTAATGGGTCATCAATATTTCAAAGTGAGACTACTATATCGAGTGGGGTATCATATGAAGGGACTTTAATTTGCACATCTCAAAAAAGATTTTTTTTTGGTTTATGGCACGTAGTTTTTGGCGTATAATTAAACATGTCAAAGATGTTCCAAAGAAGTTTGTGGAGGTAAAAATCTGAAATAATTATGGGTAATACATGTCTATATATGTTTGACAGAGAAATAAAATGATCTTTCCAAGTAGTACAGTTTTTTAGTAGTCCTTAAAAAACCCTCGACAAACAAACATAGTTTTGCGGTTTGTTTTTCTTTCTATCTGAGGCGTTAGACGATTAGTAAAATAAGTTTGATAGATCCAATGAACGTATGGAACCCTCGGTGCGCGAGTCCGACCCGCACTTGACCGGTGTTATTCTTTATTTTTCCTATTTTGTATCAGTGATACAAGATCGTATTCGTAGTGCTTACATCATATACGAGTATAGGAAGAAACTAAGGAGGATTTACAGAGATATTTTATCTAACTCAAGGACCCTGTTTGAAGTCTTTCAGCAGCCAAAACTCTCTTCGTACAGCACTGACAACTAGACAACAATGTTCTTTTTTATTCTCGCGGTGCAAATCGTCAATAGGGATTCTTACCCACTAAAACCCCCGCGGCTATCGCATCGGCAGATGAAAGGGGGAACCTGGCCTCTCCAGTGGGATCTGTAAGAGGAACCTTCCCTACTGCGCCACCGGAGGGCGCCCCCAGGGAACCAGAAACGGTGCTCACGAGGGTCGCTACCCCGCCGCCATTCTCAGTGACTTCCAACGAGAACTTTACTAGATGCTAGGTTCTTGTGCAAGGAACCGTCCAGGTAGGTACCACCGCAGTGTCAGATATTCTGCCGCCAAGCAGCAGTGTGTAAGAATTGCAGTGTTCCGGTGTGAAGAACACTGTAGCTGGTGAAATTACCGGACACAAAGACATAATATCTAATGTCTTAAGGGTCGGCAACGCGCTAGTGATTCTTCTGGTGTTGCTAGCGTCTATAGGCTGCGGTGACTGCTTACCATCAGGCGGGCCGCACGCTAGCTTGCCTCCTTGGTAGTAGAAAAAAAAATGCTACTAGTCCAACATGCCTATATTTGGTTTCGGTCTTTGGCAAAGATATTGTGAAAAAATCCCTAATATATGGTCTTTGGTAAGGCATGACTTTTGTATGCGTGAAAATGTGTGTTTGTCTTGTGTCTGGGTGTTATGTGTTTAAAAATCTTTCTTCTTCTTTTTGAAAACAAGTGTATATTTATTTGTGACAGTTATCTGGCTTCCATATATTCCGCGTAGTTTGGGATCGGATGGCCGTTTGTGGATGGGACAATCCTATACCTAAATTATAATAATAATAATAATAATATCCTGGGACAATTCACACACGGTCATCTGATCCCAAACTAGGCAGAACATTGGAAACATGTACTATGGAAACCAGACAACTGATACTAATACATATATATACTTTTTTTTTTTATAAATACATACTTACATAGATAAAACACCCAGACACTTGGTGGGAATCGAACCCACGACCTGTTGGGTAGCAGATAGGGTCACTATATAACCACTAGACCAACGGGCCCGTCGCAATTAATACAGATGAAGAAAAAAATGAAGAAAAACATTGTGACACGACACTCAAGCAACCCCAAGCCGCCTGCCAAGCGTGGGGATTATGGCAACCCCTCCCTTCTAAAGGGGGAGGCCTTTGTTCTGCAGTGGACGTCTATCGGCTGCTGATGATGATGAGGACTCAAGAAAAACTACTGTTTATTATCCTTCAAAAAGGTCAAGTAAAAACATTGAACATAAAAAACCTAAATCTGTGGTTTATGGTATGTACCTACCATTCACACACTCGTAATACCCGTTATAAAGTATCGTTACTATTATCGCTAATATTCATGTAACTTACGTAACGAACGTACGTTTGTAGCCTCCGTGGCGCAGTGGGAAACCGCTTGTAAGCCGGAGGTCGCGGGTTCGAATCCTGCGGGAGCAAGAAATTTGTGTAGTTGTTCCTTACTGGCTAGGACAATGCAGGCCGATCACCTGATTGTCTGTAAAGTAAGATGATCCATGCGTCGGATGGGCATGTAAAAAGGCGGTCCTGCACTTAACCTCTCCCCGGTCGTGTCGGTCCCGTCCCATCGGATTATGAGAGGTATTATATAAAGGAAGAGAGAGTGCACTTGTGTCTACGCAAGCGCTTGAGCACTATAATATCTCCTGCGTACATGGTTGATCTTGTGAAAGATTACCCCATCCCCTCGCTGAGTTTCTTGCCGGTTCTTCTCAGTGGGGGCGCGTTGTGAACCGGTGGTAAACTCATACTCTCTAAGCGACAGCCCAAGCCGAGGCCGTGCCTCCCTGAGGTGCCCTTGTGCTAGTCGCTACCCAACTGGCTGGAGCGCTTAAAGCGCTCGCCCTCTTGTCCGGTGAAGCTGTAATGGCCATCTGCGGCCAACAGTACTACTCCTACACAAAAAAAAAAAAAAGGAATATTTCCAGACTTGTATCTCCTGATACACCTACTTTTACCTTATATACAAGACAGCAATAACTCAATAAATACATAAATTGAAGCACCGTAAACACTTCAGATGGTCTCCATAATTAAATCTCCCGCGAACGTCAAGGGGGGAATTTAATAAATTTATAAATTTTCCCTGGGAGAGTGCTTTCTTACAAAGCGGGCGTAATTTGGGAGAGCACGCACACATACAAAACGCCCGTGCACATACAAATCCCACACACATATACACGTGTGCAATTTAAGATGAATAATTATGTGGCAACGCCGCCTTCGTACGCTAAGGAAATGGCGATAGGATGTTGTGGATAAGACATGCTTTTTTGGAACATTAACTTAAATATTGAGGAGTAATAAGTTTAACGCTTATGCTGTCAGTGGCTCTTTGTCCGGTCGGCTGGTTCTGCTGGGTTATAGATATAGACAATTCGATTGGGTTAAATATCAAGATGGTTCTTAGTTCTTTATAAATTTATAATAATGATAGTATCTATACTTATAATAAAACTGTAACGGGTCCAATTCTGTACATTGAAGATATTTTGAAAATTATATTTGGCGGGCATTCTATAACCGATACTGAGGCCGAAAATGTATTTTTTTTTATTTTTGTCTGTCTGTCTGTCTGTCTGTCTGTCTGTATCACGGCTGCGCATCACGCCGAAACTACTGAATGGATTCAAATGAAACTTGGCATGATTTGAGATCTTACTACGAGGTAGGACATAGGATACTTTTTATCCCGTAATCTAGCACGGTTCTTTTGGGAGAGGGGATTAAAGTCAAAATGGGTACTTGGTTATACGCTTGGTCCGTTTTTATCAATTTTTCTTCATAATTATAATAAATATTAGTAAGGGAACACTCATAGATAGTTGTTATCAAGGTTTTGTAATCGATCGGGTTAAGCAACGTTAGGTAAGGTCATTAAATAGATGGGTGACCGTTTAACGCCATTTGAACTAAACGGGTCCGTGCTTTGGAGAGCACGTAAAAAGTGGGTCCCAGTTTTTAACCGACTATAAAAAAGGAGGTTATGTATTCGATGCGAATGTCTGTTATTAAAAATAGCGCATGCGGAGCAGCGTGGGTCAGCTAGTTTTTAATCTATATTAATAAAAGAGCAGGGTGTTTTCTAGGAATCACGATACAGCAAAAACCATATTACGTACAATCTCGAAATTTGGAACCAACATTATTCAAATAGTCTAGGTGAACAACAAGAACGGATTTTTCGAAATTCCATACCTAAGTGGGTCAAATGGGCTCCCAAAGTTTGTATGGAAAAAAAATTTTTTTTCGTCACACGGACATGGAACTATGTCAGTGTATTAAACAAAAGAAATAAAGAAACACGTGTATCACACTTTTTGGAAATCGACCCTTATACGGATTTTAGCCTGGTTTTTGAGTATGCAACGCGGAAAAAAAATTTCATACTGTATTGCTGAAACTTTGCGAATACATTAATCAAATTATAGCAATCCAAGTGCAAATAATCATTTTTTGGAAATCAACTCCTAAAGGGGTCCAAATGGGGTCCAAAAAATGTTTCTTGACCTACAGTCATAAAACTTAGTTTATATATTGCACACAAGAATTTAAGAAACCTATTTCCAGCATTTCTTGAAAAACTACCCCTTAGGTTTTTTAATGGGGTTTCAAAGTTTGTACAAAGAGGTTTTCTATTTCATCCTATAATGCAGCTAGAGTAACGAAACTCGGTAAATAGACTCAACACAACAATTGAAAAAACTAATTTTGAGCATTTTTGTAAAATCAACCCCTAAGTGGGTCAAATGAGCTCCCAAAGTTTGTATGAAAAAAAAAACATCACATCATCATTCATGAAACTTTGTCAGTGTACACAAGTGTGTAACGAAACAGTGTGTAAAGAAACCGGTGTATTACAAATTTTTGAAAATCGACCCCTATAGGGATTTGAGTTGGGACTGGTTTTTGAGTATGAAACGTGAAAAAGCTTAGACATACTTACTGCATTGATGAAATTTTGCGAATATATTTATCAAATTATAGCAATCCATGTGTAAACATGATGTTTTGGGAATCCTCTCCGAAATGGGTCCAATTGGGGTCCAAAAAATGTTTTTCGACCTACAGTCATAAGACTTAGTTTATATATTGTACACAAGAATTAAAGAAACCTTTTTCCAGCATTTTTCGAAAAACAACCCCTAAGGTATAATAATATCAAGGGGTTGAAAATTTTGCACAAAGAAGGATTTCCATTTCATGCTATAATGTAGTTAGAGTAACGAAACTCAGTAAATAAAATCAACACAACCATTGAACAAACTAATTTTGAGCATTTTTGCAAAATCAACTCCTATGTGGGTCAAATGGGCTCCCAAAGTTAGTATGTAAATTTTATTTTTCATCACACGGATATGAAATTTTGTCAATGTACTAAACCAAAGACATTAAGAAACACGTGTATCACAACTTTTTCAAATTCGACCCGTAATGGGTTGTTAGCATGGTTTTTGAGTATGAAACGCGGAAAAAAATTATCATGCTGCATTGATGAAACTTTGCGAATACATTTATCAAACTAAAGCAATTATTGTATAAATAATATTTTTTTGAAAATCACCTCTTTAATGGGTCCAATTGGGAACCTAAAAATGTTTTTCGACCTACAGTCATAAGACTTAATTTATGTATTCTACACAAGAGTCTAAGAAAAAGTTTTGCGGCATTTTGCAAAAAACAACCCCTGACCATAGGGGGGGACCATTTAATGGGGTTGAAAAGTTTACACGTAGAACGACTTCCATTTAAGGCTATCATACAGCTAGAGTAACGAAACTCGGTACATAATTTCAATATAAAAATTGAATAAACTAATTTTTAAGCATTTTTCGATAATCAACTCCTAAGTGGGTCATATGGGGTCTCAAAGATTGTATGAAAAAAAAATATTTTTTTTTCACCACTCTAACATCACACATAATGCAGCTAGAGTAACGAAACTCAGTACATAGATTAAACAAAACAATTTAACAAACTAATTTTCAGCATTTTTCGAATATCAACCCCTAAGGGGGCCAAATGGGGTATTAAAGTTACTATAGAAAAAAAAAAATCATCGCATGAACACGAAACTTTATCAGTGTACTGATAAAACACGTGTATCATAATATTTTTTAAATCAACCCTTGAAGGGGTTTAAGCATGGTTTTTGAGTAGCAAACGCGGAAAGAAAATCATGCTGCACTGATGCAACTTTGTGAATAAATTCATCAATCATCAATTCATCAATTTTTTTGAAAATCAACCCCTAAAAGGGTCCAAAAAATGTTTTTTGTCCTACAGTCACAGGACTTATTTTATGCATTGCATACAATAATCTAAGAAACTTATTTAATGCATTCTTCAAAAAACCATCCCTAAGGTTCTTTTATGAGGTTGCAAAGTTTGCATGAACAAGAATTTTCATTTTAGCTATAACGCTGCTACAGTCACAAAACTCAATAAATAAACTCAACAAAACAACAAACAAATTTTCTGCATTTTTCGGAAATCAACCCCTATGTGGGTCAAATAGGGTATTAAAGTTTGCAAAAACATATTTTTCATCAGACGTACACAAAACTTTTGTCATCATAAGAAGTTAAGAAATATCTCTGACACATTTTGATTTGAAAATCAACCCTTGACGTGGTTTTAGCACGGTTTTTGAGTATTATTGCGGCAAAAAATTCATGCTGCACTGATGATACTGCGGATGCATTCATGAAATTAAAGAAATCCATGAGCAATTTTTTTTTTTAAATTGGTCCCCAAAAGGGATTAGTTGGGGTCCAAATCATGTTTTTTTTTACCCTACGGTCACAAGACTTATTTTATGAGTTGCACATAACAATCTAAGAAACATGTTTCCTGAATTCATCGAAAAGCACCATAAGGTCAATTAATGGTTTCAAAGTTTGCATGCAGAAGGATTTACATTTAAGAAAGAAGGTAATGAACCACTGTAATGAATATGTATAAATTTTATCCCAACCGGATAAGAACTTCCTGGAGAACCATGATTGATGTGTAGGAATTTATCTGGTAAAAAAAGAATATATACAGACGAATTGAGAACCTCCTCCTTATAAGTCGGTTAAAAAACCATGAAACTGGTGTTCTCCATTACGTTACTCTGACACATATGAACCGATTTCGATGATTTTTTTTTATTCAAGAGAGTAAACTGATCAGGGTTAATAAAAGTGTGAACAATATCGTTAGTGTAAACAACGTTTTAAAAACCTCGATCCATAATTCAAAACACGTTTAAGTAACAAAGTAAACGCGAGCGAAGCCGCGGGCTACAGCTAGTCTATATTAATAAAAGAGCAGGGTGTTTTCTAGGAATCACGATACAGCAAAAACCATATAACGTACAATCTTGAAATTTGGAACCAACATTATTCAAATAGTCTAGGTGAACAATAAGAACGGATTTTTCGAAATTCCATACCTAAGTGGGTCAAATGGGCTCCCAAAGTTTGTATGAAAAAAAAAAATTCTTTCGTCACACGGACATGAAACTTTGTCAGTGTACTAAACAAAAGAAATAAAGAAATACGTTTATCACACTTTTTGATAATCGTCCCTTATAGGGATTTTAGTATGGTTTTTGAGTATACAAGGCGGAAAAAAAAAAATCATACTACGTCGCTGAAACTTTGCGAATACATTAATCAAATTATAGCAATCCAAGTGTAAATAATCATTTTTTGAAAATCAACTTCTAAATTAGTCCAATTGGGGTCCAAAAAATGTTTCTCGACATACAGTCATAAAACTTAGTTTATATATTGCACACAAGAATCTAAGAAACCTATTTCCGGCATTTTTCGAAAAACTATCCCTAAGGTCTTTTAATGGGGTTTCAAAGTTTGCACAAAGAAGGATTTCCATTTCATCCTATGATGCAGCTAGAGTAACGAAACTCGGTAAATAAACTCAACACAACAATTGAAGAAACTAATTTTGAGCATTTTTGTAAAATCAACCCCTAAGTGAGTCAAATGGGCTACCAAAGTTTGTATGGAAAAAAATTTTTTTTCGTCATACGGCCAAGTAACTTTGTCAGTGTACTGAGCAAAATAAATAAAGAAACCCGTGTATCACAACTTTTTGAAAATCGACCCATAAAGGGATTTTATCATGGTTTTTGAGTATGCAACGCGGAAAAAAAAAATCATATTGCATTGCTGAAACTTTGCGAATACGTTAATCAAATTATAGCAATCCAAGTGCAAATAATCATTTTTTGAAAATCAACTCCTAAAGGGGTCTAATCGGGGTCTAAAAAATGTTTCTCGAGCTACATTCATAAGACTTAGTTTATGTATTTCTCACAAGAATCTAAGAAACCTATTTCCGGCATTTTTCGAAGTACTACCCCTAAGGTCATATAATGGGGTTCCAAAGTTTGCACAAAGAAGGATTTCCATTTCATCCTATGATGCAGATAGAGTAACGAAACTCGGTAAATAAACTCAACACAACAATTGAAAAAAATAATTTTGAGCATTTTTGTAAAATCAACCCCTAAGTGGATCAAATGGGCTCCCAAAGTGTAAAGGAAAAAAAATTTTTTCGTCACACGGAAACGAAACTTCGTTACAGTACTGAGCAAAAGAAATAAAGAAATACGTGCATTACAACTTTTTGAAAATCGACCCTTAAAGGGGTTTTAACATAGTTTTTGAGTATGCAACGTGAAAAAAAAACATACTTACTGCATTGATGAAACTTTGCGAATATATTTATCAAAATAAAGCAATTCATGTGTAAATAATCATGTTTTGAGAATCAACTCCGAAATGGGTCCAATTGGGGTCCAAAAAATGTTTTACGACCTACAGTCATAAGACTTAGTTTATATATTGTACACAAGAATCTAAGAAACCTGTTTCCGGCATTTTTCGAAAAACTACCCCTAAGGTCATTTAATGGGGTTTCAAAGTTTGCACAAAGAAGGATTTCCATTTCATCCTATGATGCAGCTAGAATAACGAAACTTAGTAAATAAAATCAACACAGCAATTGAAAAAAACTAATTTTGTGCAGTTTGTTAACCCCTAAGTGGGTCAAATGGGCTCCCAAAGAAGGCATGGAAAATTTTTTTTTTCATCACACGGTTATGAAATTCTGTAAATGTACTAAGCCAAAGAAATTAAGAACCACGTGTATCACAACTTTTCCAAATTCGTATCCCGTAATGGGGTGTTGGCATGGTTTTTGAGTATGAAACGCGGAAAAAAAATATCATGCATTGATGAAACTTTGCGAATACATTTATCAAACTAAAGCAATTATTGTATAAATAATCATTTTTTGAAAATCAATCAATTCTTTAAGGGATCCAATTAGGGTTCAAAAATATTTTTCCACCTACAGCCATGACTTAATTTATGTATTGCACACAAGAATCTAAGAAACCTATTTCCGGCATTTTGCAAATAATAACCCCTATGGTCGTTTAATGGGGTTGTAAAGTTTACACGTAAAATGATTTCCATTTAATGCTATAATACAGCTAGAGTAACGAAACTCGGTACATAAACTCAATAAAAATATTGAATAAACTAATTTTCAGCATTTTTCGATTTCAACCCCTAAGTGGGTCTAATGGGGTCTCAAAGTTTGTATGGAAAACAATTTTTTTTTCACCACACATTTTCGAAATACATAAATGTCAACATACTAAACAAAAGAAATTAAGAAACACCCTTATTACAACTTTTTGAAAATCGACCCTAAAGGGGTTTTAGTATGGTTTTTAAGTTTGAACCGCGGAAAAATATTATGATGCATTGATGAAACTTTGCGAATACATTAATCAAACTAAAGCAATCCATGTGTAAATAGTTTTTGAAAATCAACTCCTAAATGGATCCAATTGGGGTCCAAAAATGTTCTTCGACCTGCAGTCATAACACTTAATTTGTGTATTGCACACAAGAATCTAAGAAACCCATTTCTGGCATTTTGCGAAAAATAATCACTAAGGTCAGGTCATATAATGTTGTTGAAAAACACGTAGAACGATTTTCATTAAATGTTATAATGCAGCTAGAGTAACGAAACTCGGTACATACGTACAACATACATACATACATACATATATACATAAACAAAACAATTTAACATACTAATTTTCAGCATTTTTAGAAAATCCACCCCTAGGTTGGCCAAAAGTTACTATGGAAAGAAATTTTCATCGTATGGACACGAACCCCTTCAAGGGTTGTTTTTTTTTTAAATCAACCCTTGAAGGGGTTGATGAACCGATTTCATTTCAAAAAAATATTACCTACTTACGAAAAAGCAGTTCCTGAAAAAACAAAAATGGCGACTCAGAAAAAACTGTAGGAATGCCTAAAAGATGATGTTTTTTTAATAATCTCTGGCAAATATTTACCTATTTCAATGATTCTTTTTTATTCGAAAGAAGGAACCGGATAAGAACATCCCGGAGATTCATAATTGATTTAGAAGAATTTATCCGGTAAAAAAAATACATACAGACGAATTGAGAAACTCCTCCTTCTTTGAAGTCGGTTAAAAAACCATGAATCTGATATACTCCATTACATTACTCTATTATTATTATCATTACTCTGACAAATATGAACCGATTTGATGATTCTTTTTTTTTATTCAAGAGAGTAAACTACTGTAATGATCTCATGCAAATTTCATTAGGACCGGATAAATTGTTCCTGAAGAAAATATACACAGTAGGTACGCCAACTCCAACTTCAATTATTAGCTTTTTAGTGTTGTTGAAGTCGGTTAATTTTTTTTGTTGTGTTGTGTGCAATGTTTTATTCGAAAAACGACCCGTGGGACAAATGAGGTATCAAAGTTTGTATGTAATAAATATTTTTACAGACACGAAACTTTGTCAGTGTACTCATAAAAATATTGAGAAACACGTCTTGTTTTCTCACACATTTGTTTTGGAAATCAACCCTTAACGGGGTTTAAGCACGGTTTTTGAGTATCAAACGCGAAAAAAAAATTCATGCTGCACTGATGACACTTTGCGGATAAATTCGTAATAATGAAGTAATCCATGTCTTTTTTAAATTAATCCCTAATAGCGTTCAATTCAATTCCAAAAAAATATTTCATTCCTACAGCCATACGACATATTTTATTTATGTATTGCATACAAGATTCTAAGAAACCGTTTCCGGCATTTTTCGAAAAATCCCTACAGTTTGCGTGAAGAAAGGTCTCCATTTAATGCTATAATGCAACTATGGTAACGAAAATCAGTAAACGAACTAAACAAAACTATAGAATAAACTAACTTCCAGCATGTTTCGAAAATCAACCGCTAAGGGCATCTACCAATGGGGTTACCAAATGGTTTCCACTTAACAACCTCAAAAGTTTTTTAATGAAATTGCAAAATAGGTACTGTATCTTTTTAACTAAAGAAGTAAATATTTAAGAAATGGGAGCTATGATAGCTTACACAAAAATACAGGCTACATACTCGGTACCGATTAGATCAGGGTTAATAAAAGTGTGAACAATATTGAAATCGATCGTCCGAAGATCGGACCAACAATAATAACTAAGAATAGTAAAAGCTAACATAAAATTAGTTTGAATTCAATGTGTAGCATTCGCGTAAATAAAAGACAACATTAGTGTAAACAATATTTTAAAAAACCTCGATCCATAATTCAAAACGCGTTTGAGTAACAAAGTGAACGCGAGCGAAGCCGCGGGTTACAGCTAGTAAAACAATGTTTGCATACTTAATAAGGTAGATCATAGAGGACATTATCATTTATAAAACACCCATGTTAGTAATAAGCATACATATGGTCAGCAAATAAAGACGATTTGATTTGATAAGCGGTTATGCCTGATGAAATTTATTATGCCGTTAAATGTATTATGAATGTGTGGAAGAAGATGTGAGGAATATGGCAAATTAAAACAACAGGAAGAGGGTAATCGTGTCAACTGGAGGAAAAAATAGCACCTTTCCATCTCATCCAGTTGGGTATCGTAGGAGGCGACTAAGGAAAAACCATAAGACGGGAAGCAGCGTCTTCTGTTTATCATACAACTCCGCGTATACTGCGATCTCTAAGACGCCTGCCTAGCCAATGGATTATGACAACTCCCTCCCCTCTTAACAAGGAGGGCTATGCAGTGCTGCCAGAGTTTTTGCTAATGTCCATTTTTTACCAATTTGTGGACAACTGAGAAAAGAAGAACATGTTGTATAGTCAATTAAAACAATGTAGAATGTGATATTCGCTTTCGTCTTTGTACGATTGTTACTAGCTTTCGGTGAAGGAAAACATGGTGAGGAAACCTGAATGTCTGAGAAATCCTAACTAGCTTTCGAATGATATGCGAAGTCCGTCTACTCGCACTTGACCAGCGTGGCCTATAGCCTCCCCTCAAGATGAGGGGTCATCTTGAGGGAAGGCCCGTGCCCAACAGTGGGACATTATGTCCCAATGTTGGGCACGGGCCCCTATACTAGCCCTTGTACAAGGGCTAGTATTATTAATTAATTTGTAACAGTTAAAGTCAGACAAATATTGGATTTATCTGTAAGTTTTCGAAGCTCTGATCATTTAATATACACATTAGGTCTTAATCAAATCCTCCATCAATAGTCCGATACTCGGTGCAGTACCCACACTACATAAAAATAGAGTCTTTATAGACCTCTTGCTGTAAATAAACAAAGAAACATTAGGGAGCTTTTTGTACCTCGCATCTTAGCGGTATGTCCACACAAATCCATTGCCCTTTCTCAAGGAGCGTACCCTAAGAAAACACATACTACACTTATTTATCTACGGGGCCCCACTCTTTATGAAAGGAATGATTAATGTCTGCCGGCATTAGGGCTCGCTAACGAACCCCCCGGCCCCGCCCTGACCCCCTACTCCTTCTAATTATTATTCGCACTTATAAGAGTTTTGCGATAGCTCCCCGAGATAATGGTAGTGACGTCATCGGCATGCGTGATTAAACAAGGTAGGCAGAGGTACCCTCGCGGTCACAAGCGGTTTATCACTTAGAGGACGAAAATCGCTTGCATGTGCCGGCCCAAAATACATGCGGACGAACGGGTTAAGCGCGTTTAAACGATTTTGATTGAAAACTAGTACACCGTTCATTTCAGTAAGAAATAGTAATAATCATCATCAACAACATCAGATGATAGATGTCCACTGCTGTTGCGTCCCTTGTCATGCGTCTTGCGACCTCAACGACGTGCATCACCCCACTGAGTTTCTTGCCGGTTCTTCTCAGTGGGGGCGCGTTGTGAACCGGTGGTAAACTCAGCCCTCTCTTAAGCGACAGCCCAAGCCGAGGCCGTGCCTCCCTGAGGTGCCCTTGAGCTCGTCGCTACTTCTGCCGTAAAGGCTAGAGCGCTTTAAGCGCTCGCCTCCTATTGTCCGGTGAAGCTGTAATGGCCATCTGCGGCCAACAGCGTCTATCATTACCAAAAAAAAAAGCGTCTTGGGAATCCCAGTATTTCGGTTATTCAATAGATAGATGCTGCTTCCAGCTTGACACCCAACGAAAGGAGATGGCTTGGTGCTATTCTTACCCGGACACCTCACGGGAATAGTATTATACAGAAAGTAACAATAATAGATAACCGTTGGGGAAGAAAGGTTCTCGAGTGGCGACCACGAACCGGAAGACGCAGCGTAGGCAGGCCTCTCACTAGGTGGACAGACGATATTGTGTGCGTCGCAGGTGGATGCAAATAGCCAATTGTCGTTCATTGTGGCGTTCTAAGGGGGAGGCCTATGTTCAGCAGTGGACGTCTTCCGGCTGATGGTGAATAATATACTGGAATAATCCAATCTGATACCAAACTCGACAGTCTGTACTATGGTAACTACACAACTGATACAAACACTTTTTTTAAATACATAGGTGCTTTAGATGAATTACATCCAGACACTAGACAGACATGTCATGCATACAAATGCGAATTGGATTCCTGGGAATCGAACCCACGACCTCAGCCACGCGGCCAAGGTGTCTTACCAAAACAGCAGCGTTAGTGATCAAGTGGATTTTGATAATAAAATAGTAGTTACCTATCAAATGTACTTATAATTTGTTTAGAATTAACTAAGTCGCGTACGGTTAACTATTTCAATGATTTATTTTTTTGACATTTTTCATTATCAGCCATGATATGAAGCCCTTTCATATGATATCCGCTTCGATAGAAGTCAGTAGTCTCACTTTGAAATTTTAATGACCCATTTCGACTCCCATTAAAAAAATACCGGTCAAGAGCGAGTCAGACTCGCGCACCGAGGGTTCCATACCATCTTTGGACGAGCAAAAAAACAAACCGCAAAACTAAGTTTGTTTGTCAAGGTTTTTTTAGGATTACTAAAAAACTGTACTATTTAGAAAGATCATTTTATTTTTCCTGTAAAATATAGATAAATATGTTTTATTCATAATTATTTCATATTTTTCCCTCCACAAACTTCGGAGATAAGGGGGGAACGCTATTTTTATTTGACATTTTTGATTATCAGCCAAAAATTACGAGACATAAACCAAAATAAAAATCAGCTTTGCGATGTGCAAATGAAGCCCTTTTATATGATACTCCACTCGATATAGTAGTCACACTTTGAAATTGCGATGACCCATTTCGACCCCCATTATAAAAATTGTGAGCCCTTTCACGTATAGACGTTTTACAACATATCCCAAGTATGTCATAAAACTAGACACCACAGAATGTGGCCATCTGCGGCTAACAGCGTCTATCATTCCCAAAAAAAAAAAACACAACAGAATCTAACAACAGATGAAATATGTTTTTTAACTGGTTCAAAAAAACTCATCAAAACGCGTGTTAATTACGGGACGGGCCCGTTGGTCTAGTGGTTAGACACCCTGTCCGCTAACCGATGGGTCGTGGGTTCGATTCCCACCAAGTGTCTGGGTGTTATTTATCTATTTAATTATGTATTTACAAAAAAAAAATTATTTAAGTATTATTATCAGTTATCTGGTTTCCATAGTAAAGACTCTACCTAGTTTGGGATCAGATGACCGTGTGTGGATTGTACCAGGATATTATTATTAACTTTTAATGTGTAGGAAAAAGTAAGTGCGTGCGTGCAGAATAAAATTTATTTTGAAGCAAATGTGCATAATTTCGTGTTACGATATTGAAAATCTCATGATGATAAAATGACTGAACAAGACTACAGTTTATTTTCATTCTATTTGTGAAGAATATTATCTGAACAATTTCATGTATTACGTTGCACAAGTTATCCCAATATATTGTATATACACTTTATACATTTAATTTGATTTAAAGCAATAATTAGAAGACATTTAAGAGACGACATTTACGTTCCAGTAAAATTTGTTTTCGGAATCGCAACCAAAGGCTTGCAAAATTAATTTGGCGTCAAACGAAACTCAACATTTGAACTCGATTTAACAAAACTAAGTTTATAATAAACTCTGGTTTTGATACAAATGGTGTAATCGGCTCCTGGCCAGATACGTAGAACGTTATCTGCCTATTCAATTCAATTCAATTTATTTATTGCAAAATATGAGCAGTTAATTACATGTGTTATACAAAATATAGTGCCATCATATTTGACCTTGCGGTATGCAATTATTTATACAATGTCAATTAGGTGATTAGTCATAATACTTAATAAAATAAAAACATAAAATTTAGTACAATATTAATATTAAGAATGTAACTATCTATCAGGAACGAACAATTTACTTATTATAATTATAAATCATTTACAATTTGTCATTTAAATACTCTTTTTACAGTATAAGTAGTATGCCTTCTGGTGCAACATTTTCTTAACTTTTTGACTTTGACTTTGACTAACATATTATAGTCTATTGTCAGCTGAACTGCACTGCCGCTCGTCATCGGAGACATTAGTAAGTCTCTTGAGCCCGGCAATTTCACCAGCTACAGTGTGATCCACTGAATACACCTATGTTTACACACTGCGGCTTGGCGGCAGAATATCTGTAGTGTTACCTATTTTTTTGCCCTCGCGGGGGAAACCTTCAATAGGTCCCCGTGACATGTGGGGGTCAACCGGGGTATGTGAGATTCTTACCCTCTAAAACCCCCGTGACTGTCACCTCGGTACAGAGATGGGGAAATCTGGTCTCTCCGGTGCCTTTAGGCTACTCAATGGAATTCAAAGGCCCACATCTCAAAACTCCGAAGACTGTGGTGTTACCCATCCCTGTGGTGTTATCTGGACGGTACCTATTTTTTTTTTTTGACGCGGGGGAAATCTTCGAAAGATCCCCGGGAGCTGTAGGGCTCGACCGGGGTATGTGGGATTCTTACCCACTAAAACCCCCGCGGCTGTCGCATCGGCACATGAGAGGGGAGACCCCAGGGCTCTCCGGTGGGATCTGCACCAGGGGCCCCTCAGTGCCTTGCCTTTGAGCCCGCCGCCGGGGGGCGCATTGTAGCTCCCCGGGAACCAGTCACGGTGCTCACGGGGACGGGGGTCGCAACCCCGCCGCCGTCCTTCTCGGAGTCGCCGCCGTACTCAATGGACGCTCAAACCTGGACGGTACCTAGCACAAGGAATCTAACCCCGAGTAATGTTTTTCCATCAGTGTGTAGGAAGATAGACAATAATTTAATAATAATAATAATATCTTGGGACAATCCACACATGGTCATCTGATCCCAAACTAGGCAGAGCCTGTACTATGGAAACCAGACAACTGATACTAATACTTATATACTTTTTTTTTTTGTAAATACATACTTAAATACATAAACAACACCCAGACACTTGGCGGATAATTTTGAGAGAATTCAGCCTTCGTAGGTTCGTTCGTAGCTTCGTAGGCTCGTCTCATTCATCAATGCAATGACAAGCTAAAACCCGTCTGACGTTTTCCTTTCCTAATCCAACCTTTTGTTGGTACGTACAATGGATAGTGTGTGCACGTATGTGTGTGTGTATCTACAGTATATGGAGCAGACGCGGCGCGGGGTGCGTGGAAGGTTTTTTGCGAACAGGCCCCCACCGTCTCGTTAATTACTTGCTTGAGAAAGTTAGAGGGTGTTGTTTTAATGTTATCTACCACCAGAGAGTATGAAATTGGATTATATAATAAATATGGATTCATCATCATCATTGGCCACAGCATCTTTACAGATGTTTGTGGTCTTTCACCGAAAGCTAGTATCAATCGCACAAAGACGATTCGCACATGATTTATTAAAGAAATCAGAAATTAAGGGGTTGAACCTGCGAACCATGTTTCCAAGGCACGCGCTCGCCCACTGAGCTGTTATAGCTAAAACATAATAATTTATTTATTTATTTTATAATTTATTCTCAGACATGTAAGAGTTCTAAGATAATTCTGAAGCATGCATAATCTTCTTATTATATAAAAGAGTAAGCAAAAACCCACTCATCACGAAATCTCAGAAACTACAAGAGCTAGAAGTCTCAAATTTTGCATGGGGGTTCCTTTTAGGACAAAGGTGCTCACTAAGACGGGTTTTTGCGAAATTCAATCTCTAAGGGGGTGAAACAGGGGGGCAAAGTTTGTATGGGAGAACGCGATTCCTTAGTCCTATTGACTTGAAATTTTGCACAGACTTTCGTTAAGAAAGTTAATTGAATTTGTATTTCATATTTTTTTTAATTTATCCCTTAACAGGGTAAAAAAGGAGTATTATTACTCAACCGACGGCGGTACAAATATATCACAAGAATAAGATAGGGTAATTCGAAGAATAAAATCAAAGTTCCTTGGTCAAGTGGTTACGGAAGCGTCTTCTAAGTATGGTCTGTCCGGGTTCGCTACCCGTGTATGGATTTTTTTTTGTGTTTTTAAACTTTGTTTTTTTTTATTTATATTAAGATTCGATGTTTTAAATATTTAACTCATATTGACTCCGGCACTTTTTATTTCTAATATATTTTTTGAATTTAATACTTTTTTTAAATTTAAAATCATGCATACGTATACCCAAAACCAGATATAAAGTCATTTTTTGTAATCAAACCGGGTACTTCAAAACAAACCTAAATTTCTTCACCAATACAAGATGAAAACTTTCCATTTATCACCACACACACGTAAAACATCCAACTGATTCAGAAAACTAGTTAAACTACTGAAAATATAATTAAAATCTTAAGATATACGAATAAATAAAATATTTTTGACATGAGAATGCCACAGATAAAATATGTCAATATATAGAACACACACTTTGTCTATGGAAATTAGTGATGTCCAATATTTAAAGATCTAAATCTCGATATTGAATGATTTGAAATTGATCCACAACCAATCATTTTATAAAATAAAAAGTATTATATTAAACTCAGACTAAACTGAGGTAGATTCAACATAAACAGTAGGTCCGCCGTCCCTATTTCAAAGTAAATCGCTACTCTGCCCACGTCTACACGGATTATATTATGTTGATTGTAAGATAATATTTTATATTACGTATTTAATTATTTATTTAAATAAATATCAATAAAATTGAGTGCCGAATATGAAAATGTATGCGGTTTGACAGGTTCCGGGATTTACGCCTTAGTGCTGCCACCTGGTGCACGTCATTTTTGAACACCCTCATTGTGTTATTCATAGTCATTCATTCGTCGCTTCGTATCGATTTCGTACGTACTGAATGCTCTCTGGTGTCTTTTCTTTAACGAATTTGCTTTCGATTTTTGGTTTTGTGTTTGCTTTGTGATTTGGACCGTGTTTTCGATTGGACTGACGACTTATTGCTACGATCTAAGGATTTTGATACTCTCGATTAGATTTCAATTGAAGTGTTTGTGTGTATATAAGGTAAGATTTTATAAGATTATTTTAGTTTAAAGTAATTTAAGTAAATAGAAAAAAAAATTATGATAAAGTAAAAAAAATACATTTATCAATAGAAATATACAACATCGTTTAAAAAAATTCAATTCACATACATGCACTACAGGTTCTTTTTTCCATCCATTTTTTTTACATGTAGTTTTACTAAGTGTTGACGATTAAGTCTCCAAAGCTATTATACATTTGCACTGTCGTGCACTCATTTGTTTCAATGAGCATTATTTTATAAGCTTGAATATTTAATTTATAAATTATGTCAATACTTTTTATTAGTAATTACAACAAGTCAATAAATCCATTTATTTCGTTTGAGTCCAAAATATAAATGGGTAATTACCCAGGTGGAACTCACGAGTGGGTTAAAACCCATTATAAATCAGTTCGTTCCACACACTGGATGGCTTGACAAAATGTATATAGATTTCACTCTGTTGAACCATCCAGTGGGTTGAGCTCAATTGGTGATAATCTTCGGAGTCTCTGCACGTTCAGGGTGTGGGCCCTAAGAGGCCCATAGAGTATGGTAATGACTCCGGCGGGGTTGCGACCCCTATCACCCCACGTCCCCACAGGTACCAGGTACCTTTAAACTTTTTTCCCGTGAGAACAAAATAAAATGGGTGACTTTATTACAAGAATTATAAGTAATCACTAAATGTGTTTTTAGTGCTTGAAGATGAGCGAACCTCGTCCTGGGCCATCTGAACCTACATCGTCAAAAAGGAAGAGACGTAACTCCCCGACAATTTTGAGTAGTCCCATGAAAAAAAGGCCAAGACCTACACAGTTAACTTCCAACGAAAAAAATATTGCAATCAATATTTATAAATTTGTATCGTTATATAATGTTTACACTGTGTTTGTATTATTTTTGTTGTATTTATTTCTATGAGTCATGAATGCCTTAATAAAGTTATACATAATTGTATAATTTAACATGCTTAGCACTAACTTCAATATATTTTCGTTTATTTAATGCTTTTAGATAATTTTCTTTGATATATTTTTTAATTTTTTCTAAAAGTAGTTATATTATTTTTGATATTTTATCCTATTAATAACACATTTCTTTCAGGTCATACAGTAGACTACGTTTGGGTTGACAACTCAATTGAGTGCAATCGTCAAGCATTCCTCAGAGGCCTCTCGACGGGTCTCAAAAATCCAAATAAAGGAAAACGACTAATAATAACCCACGTAGGCAGTGAAGATGGATTTTTGGAAGGAGGCGAATGGATATTTGAAGCTAAAAAATCTGATGGCGACTACCATGGGGAAATGGATGCTCATAATTTTGAAAATTGGTTAGTATTTTGCAGTTTTAGGATAACATCAAATTCTTCGCTGCCATTTTAAAATATATTTGTATTTCCTAATGAACCACGGTGGACCGATTTCCTAATGAACACCGGTGTGGACGGTCTTGTGGATTAGCTTACTGTCATAGTATTCAATACAACACGGAAATAAATAAGGAATATTTTGTAAATTAAATTACATTAACTTAGATTCTTCTTTCGTTCCAGGTTTGGCAAAATTTTAGAAAAAATTGAACCGGGGTCTGTTATAGTGATGGATAATGCGCCTTACCACTCACGAAACATAGAACGTGTGCCAAATATGAGTTGGAAAAAAGCAGATATTAAAGCATGGTTACGAAATAAAAACATTTCGTATGAAGAAAACGAAATAAAAGCTCAAGAATTATTAAAATTTGACAAATTGAATTTTCAAGAAAAAGTAGTAGATAACATGGCGGCTAAGAAAAATGTAACTGTTTTGCGGCTACCACCCTATCACTGTGAACTCAATCCAATTGAATTGATTTGGGCTCAAATTAAATCATACGTGGGAAGAAACAATAAAATATTCAAAATGGCTGAGGTGAAAACGTTACTTCGCGATGCTTTGGCATTAATTGGAGCAAATGCGTGGAAAAAATGTATAGAACATGTGCAGAAGGAGGAAGACAAAATGTTAAAATTGGATGGCATAATAGATGCAGCAAGTGAAACACCGCGATTTATCATAAATGTAACCGGGACGAGCTCCAGCTCAGAATTTGCTTATTCCTCAGAATAAATGTCTTCAAAATCTCTAGTTTTATGTTTTCATAAAAATCGATTTAAGAGATATAAACTTTTATATTTTTACGCACGCATTTCCATCAGAGTTAGTTTGCAGCTTGTGGCCAAAAAGATGGAAGTTACAAAATGGTTCGCAAAAATCCCAAATGCTATCCTTTGATGTATTATATTCAATCTTCTAGAGAATAAGTAAAATTGTTGTACACTCAAACTAACATTTTAATACTGACGCATTTGTTAATTATTTTGAATTAAAGGGTTTCGAGTTGTTATTTGTTTAAATAAAGGTGAAATTATCAATAAAAATAATTCACAGTAATAATGTATTCTTTTTAATCCTACCGTTGCTGACATAAATATCGATACTGTAATGGATTTATCCTCAGAGTAATTAGAATAGAGCCAGTATCGCGTCGATTCCCCGAACAAATTTTTCGTGGCACTTTTGCGGGGTGCGGGAGGCGAAGTAAACACACACAGATACAATTTCACGCATATCCACACTATAATAAACTCGCAACACATTCAAAAAGATACGCACACAAACAAAGAATGACCTGAACATATGAACAAAATTTGGCAGAGGGGTTAGCGCATCATGCTCTCTCCAGTGGTATCTCCTCTAAGGGATTTATCATACATCTATGATGTGGTCAGATTCACTCGTTCATGAGGCGTCACCTCCCTAATATTGTCGATGGTTGCAATACCGCCATGTTTATTTACTTTTTACGACGGAATACTTGAATTCGAGTATAGTTAGCTTCTCTCTAATGTTATGATTTAGTTATTAGTGGAAACTTAATTGATTTTTGTACTATTGGATCTTATATTAGTAATAAGTAGTATCATTTGTTTGTTTCCCAAATATAATAAAAATAAAATAATGAAAATATATTTCCAAAATGTCTGTTTGGGTAGGAATACAATATGCATGTATTGTACGTATGCAGATGTCACCGGAGAACCCTGGTTCCCCTCTCATGTGCCGATGTGACAGCCACGGGAGTTTTAGTGGGTAAGAATCCCCCACAGGATCCTGGGGACATATTAAACGTGTCCCCGCCACCGCTATAACTGTGACAACGGTGACAGATTCCCGGAGGGCTATAATGCGCCCCCGGCAGTGTCTTCAAAGGCCCTTGCCTTGCACTGAGGGGTACCCGGTGCAGCCCCATATTTTGTGCGGACAGCCGTGAGGGGTTTAGAGGGTAAGAATCCTACACACCGCGGTCGACCGCCCGCAGGATCCTGGGAGCCTATTGGAGGTCTATCCGTAATCCCCGAAACTTTGAGCACGGTGACAGGTTATTTTTTTATTGTGCCCCCCGGTGGCGGGCTGAAAGGCAAGCACTGAGGGGATCTGTTTTTAAATTTATCCCTTAACAGGGTTAAAAAGCAGTATTATTACTCAACCGATGGCGGTACAAATATTTTCACTTAGATTAGCTTAGTACGTACATTAGGTACTGTACACGTATAACTTTAATACATAAGATAAAATATCATGCTACATGCAATAGGGACTGAGCAGACATATAACAAGAATATGATCAAGTAATTCAAATAATCGAATTAGAGTAGCCGTGGTCTGGAGGTTACGAAAGCCTCTTCTAAGCACAGCAGAGTCCGGGTTCAAATTTCTCATTGGGATTTTTTTGTGTACTTTTAAACTTTTTATTTTTAATATCTTTTTTATTTTTTCAAGGTTTATATATTAACTGAATTTATTTAGAATTTTTATCTAAGTAAGTAAAAACCTAAAGAGGTACATACTTAACAATCAAGTACTAGAGAAGTTTATTCTACATTAGTGAGAATTTAATTACAAATAAATAAGAGGTCTTGTTATAGTGGACAGAAAGACAACTAAAACTGCATTACCGATAACCGCCAAAGTAAGCTGACCCCAGCTCCAGCGCGTGAGTGCACAAATATTATTTTAACAACAATTATTTCCGTACCCACTTATATTTATTGCCCAAGCATAAATTTTTGTTATTAAAACTATAAAACCATATCATTAAAACGCACACCACCACCTAAGGAATACTGTGGTTCTGCTCCCGACCTTTCTAAAATACAGTTTAGCTACGAAAATACACTTACAAGTAATGTTTCTGTTAGACATGATAAGCGCAAAAGAGGTGATTTATTGGATGACGAGCTCAAAGGTTTTATGGCGGATATGAAGAAAATGTTCTCAGCTTCTGCGGATGCACAAAATTACAAATTTAACACACTACAAACATCTATAGAAGAAATAAAAAAACAAAATAATGACATCTCAAAGGCTATGGAATTTATGTCCGCGAAATACGAAGAAATCAAGGATAAACTGGAAGCAAGCGAGAGGGAAAAGAAGAAGCACTTAGAATATATCAAGGATCTGGAGCACAGGGTTTTACACCTGGAACGTGCTTCTAGAAATACGAGTGTTGAGATACGAAATGTCCCGAAGAATAACTCAGAAAATAAAGAAGATTTAATCAATATAATGCAAAATATCGGTACCGTAACAAATCTCGCCATTAATAAAAATGATATTAAAGATGTATTTCGGTATAAGAGCAGATCATCGTCAAGAATGCCCATTGTTGTCGAGTTTTCCACTGTACCCCAAAAAGAACGTGTAATAAGTGCAGTGAAAAAGTTCAAAACTGAATCAAAATCCAACTTAACAACCATTCATGCAAAAATTGATGGTCCGAAGATTTATGCATTGGCTCGTAAATTTGCTATTGAAAACAAGTACAAATTTTGCTGGACCGCTCATGGTTATGTATACCTGCGCAAGGAAGAAGGTGCAAAAGCTTTTCGGGTATCCCGTGAAGAAGACCTCAGTATACTAGGCAAATGACTAATCCATTATTATAAGCCGGCGACAACAATTATAAGTTCTATTGGACTACTCATCACATTGTTTATTTGCGAAAAGAAGAAAGTTCAAAAGCTGTTCGTCTTTGCGATGAGTAAGACTTTCGTAAACTGGCCCTTGTCGGCAAATACCTACCATTATTTTTCTTGTACACAGGTTTGCATGCACTGTTGTTATAAATTGTTTTATTTTGTTATTATTATTTTTCTAGTATGTAATTACTCATACTCACACAATATCGTAATACAACCAGACACATACATTCCCATATATATAATAGTATGCTTATATTTTACCAATTTCTATACTACAAATTACAGCTTATCCTTTATTACCAAATACATAAACAAACAGTCGATGACAAAAGGTTTCCTACCGAACTATATTACTTTCTTACAGAACCATAAGTCACTTGGTGAAAAAACTAATACTTTGATTCAACTACTATTATCATCTACTATAACAAAAATTCAAATGTTCCCTCTATTGCACCATTATACTTTTTTCTCATTCCATGGCTAACCACGACATCAGCCAAGTTCAAATCGAATTAGATAACACAACCGTATCCGAATCTGCCGTGGTGGATCCAAGTCAATTACGAAATATGCTAAATTATTCCAAAAATGACTTAAAAATTATGACATTTAACATCAGAAGCATCTATCGCAATTTTGACTACTTTTTATCCCTTCTGAAACGACTGGACATTGACTGCGACATTATAATTTTAACAGAATGCTGGCTCTCTAAAGATAAACCTCCACCTCAGCTTGAAAATTATACCCTATATCATTCAACAGTCCTACACAATCAAAATGACGGCGTTGCCGCATACGTTCATAACAGTATTTTTCATACTTGCGAGGAGCCTATCTTTCATGATGCTAGCAGTCTTCTTATAAGAACAACATCAGGTGCCGCCATTCTTGGTATTTATAGATCTCCCTCACTTAAAAACATAGATAATTTTCTCTCTTCTTTAGAAAGTAACTTAAATTATGTAAGTAAATTTAAAACAATAGCCATAGTTGGCGATATAAATATAGATATAAAACCCTTTACTGGCGATACTAAAAATCATGAGTACCTTAATCTTCTCGCTGAAAAGGGCCTCATGCCAGCTCATGTTTTCCCTACAAGACAGTCAAACTGCTTGGATCACGTATGTCTTAAAACAAACCTAAAAGCGCAAACATTTGTTATACGGACAGACATAACTGACCACTTTCCTGTTTTATTAAATTTAACACAGCCAGAAAAAGATGTTACCCGAAAATTTAAACAAATTGTAAATTTTGAAAAAGCTGCTAGCACCCTGCAAAATGGTGATCTTGCAAGTATTTTAAACAATAAAGACCCAAATAATGCCACTGAAAATCTAATCAAACAAATAAAGAACGCATTACATAGCAACACATCTGTGCATAAAGTGCCAAATAGAAAATATATTATTAAACCGTGGCTCACTATAGGCCTGCTCAGGTGCATTTCTCATCGTGACGCTCTTCATAAAAAACATAGAGAATCACCTACAAATGAAACACTCAAGACCACATACCGCAGATATCGTAACTACTGTAACGACCTGCTAAAAAATATTAAAGACAATTACGATAAATCGATGTCTGAAAAATGTAAAAACCCAAACGGACATATGGCAAACTCACTAACTTGTTCCTGTGCGCCACTAGAAAAAACTAACAATATTAGATATCTAGGAGTGCAACTGGATGAAAATTTATCCTGGAATCCACAGCTTGACCTTCTTTCTGCCAGGCTGCGTAAAATGATATGGATCTTTAAAAAACTGAGAAACATCCTCGTACCCGAATTGTTGAAAACAGTTTATTTTGCCCTCTTTCAGTCAGTATTATCGTATTGTATACCGGTTTGGGGTGGCGCATGTAAGACTAAAATCATAAAAGTGGAACGCGCACAACGCTCAGTCCTCAAAGTAATGCTGAATAAGCCTTACCGTTATTCAACTACAAATTTATACAAAGACTGTAAAGTACTCACAGTCCGACAGTTGTTCATTCTGCACACTACTCTTCGCAAACACAAGGAAACTACCTATATTCAGGGAATCACGTATTTTACTCGTAGAAGAAACAGAATATGTAGCCCAGTTCCACATAATACTGCTTTCTTTAGACGACAGTCTTGCTTTCTTGCACCCTATTTATATAATAAATTAAATTGTAAACTAAACATTTTTCCTAAAACCTCATACAAATGTAAATCTATCATTCTAAGCTATTTACAAAACCTTACTTATATGGAAACCGAATCTCTCATTACAGTCATAAGTTGAGTACCTCTATCAGCATACACACACCAATACACACATACACAAACACACAAACATCCACACAAACATCCACACACACCGCGGGTGAGAATCCTGGAGACCTGAAATACAGGGTTTCCCTAGTTTAGGCTCCAGTCCACCCCAAACACACTTAAACTACTTTATTTAGTTAAATTAGTCTTTTGATATGTTTGTGGTGGAAAATAAATATTTTTTCATTTTTTTTTTTTCATATATATCATTATCATTCCAAATAATATAAGGTAAATCTGGGATATAATATGCCTGCCCCCCGGTGGCGGACTCAAAGGCCAGGCACTGAGGGACACCTGGTGCAGAACCCACCCGAGAACCCAGGTTTCCCTCTCATGTGCCGATGTGACAGCCACGGGAGTTTTAGTGGGTGAGAATCCCAAATACCCAGGTTGACTTCCCCATGGGATCCGTGGGACTTATTGGAGGTTTCCCCCGCGATCCCCGTATCTTTGAGCACGATGATAGTTTCCCAGGTGGCTTTATTGTGCCCCCTGGTGACGGGCTCAAAGGCAAGCCACTGAGGAATCTTGGTGCAGATATCACCGGATAACCCAGGTCTCCTTCTTATGTACTGATTTAACGGCCGTAGCAACGGGGTTTAGTGAATAAGAATCCGACATACCCGGTTGACCACCAACAGGGTCTCGTAAATCCCATTAAAGGCGTCCCCCGTGACCCCTGTAACCGTGAGCACCGTGACAGGTTCCCGGGGAACTATAATGTGCCTCTCCGGCGGCGGGTTCAAAGTCAAGGCACTGAGTGGTATCAACTGGTGCAGATCCCGACAAATATCCCAGGACCGCGCTCTAATGTGCCGACGTGATAGCCGCGGGGGTTTTAGTGGGTAAGAATTCCCCGGTTGACCCCCGTCTACGTCTTAACGATGAAACCGAACAAGGAAGCCCGTATTGCTTCCATAAATTGGTTTTAAAGAAATGGTGTTCTGTTCCTGTCCTTAATCCACCCAAATTGTACACCGGTACACGTCTGCAGTTTCTAATAAAAATAAAAATACAATTAACAAATCACAAATTCAGAGATTCAACGTTGCAGGCTTAAACCTAAGCGTTGAGTACTTTGCCCATGGATAGATAGCTATACGTAGGTCG
Organism: Furcula furcula; assembly: GCA_911728495.1. Classification (NCBI taxonomy): domain Eukaryota; kingdom Metazoa; phylum Arthropoda; class Insecta; order Lepidoptera; family Notodontidae; genus Furcula; species Furcula furcula. The sequence goes on along the minus strand of OU452267.1, from coordinate 11,650,192 downwards.
TAGCTCTTTCACGCGTCACTTCTAAACAATTTTTTTTCATATTGCGTTACGAAAAGTCAGCTACAAACATTATTTTTGAAGAAATTCTAAAATCAAAGGCAGTAAGTTAAAATTAAACACTTCTTTTTTTTCTCAATTACCCCCGTGCGAAGCCGGGGCGGGTCGCTAGTTATACATATATTATTAGGTATATCATAGACAATAATTAAGTTATAAAACCTGAAGTACGCACAACCGCACCTTAAGTTAGTACCTGAGTGACGGACAGTGTCGGGCCTGCCAACTATGTTTATATAGTCGTTGGAGCTGTCGCGCACTCTGCTTAATTATTGCGAAAAAGTCAAGGACGCCTGATTCCGCAAACATACTCGACGCACTGCAAAGCGTGGCAGCACCCACATTCTTCTAAAGGCGTTATTATACTGGACACACAGATTTCTGTATAATTGGTCCACAGGGCTTTTTTTTTTTTTGTAGGAGTAAGTAGTACTGTTGACCGCAGATGGCCATTACAGCTTCACCGGACAAGAGGTCGAGCGCTTTAAGCGCTCCAGCCAGAAAGGTAGCGACTAGCTCAAGGGCACCTCAGGGAGGCACGGCCTCGGCTTGGGCTGCCGCTTAGAGAGTATGAGTTTACCACCGGTGCACAACGCGCCCCCGCTGAGAAGAACCGGCAAGAAACTCAGCGAGGGGATACATGTCGAGGTCGCATGCGTACGACCCTTCGGCCTCGCCGACGAGACCGGTGTCTGTGTGTAGGTGTGTTTGCGACTCGTGACGCCGTTGTCGGTGTTGAAAGGTCCACAGGGCGCACGTGTACAGGGATTGGTAGTAAGCTCGAAAAAGCGTTATCTTTACCTGTTCTGTACACACCGGGCAAACCTACGTGCCAACATGTTACACCTGATCGCCAATGCTCTGCGTTCCCTTCCCACAACCACATCATCTGTAAGGATGATCTTACCCACTGTCTCAGGTACTTAAATTCAGTCACTCTAGTAGGTGGGACTCCCCCCAGGATCACTGGTGGCACTGTATAAAGTGTATTAGGCAATAAAGTGGCATTTAAGATTTATTCATATAAAAACTGTAATAACCTACTTTTTACGACAACTAGCTAATTGTACAAAATACAATTGCTAAGAAACTTTAGTTGCGTTCAGTAATTTAATGATAATGAGATTTACAATCCCGCCACATGACGACGCCGACGCCGCGACGTTTAAAAAGTTTTTGATGATAATTTTGCGTTATACGAACAAACATGGATTATCAACATCATCACCCCCGGTATCCCCCTTAGAATGGAGGGGTCACCATAATAATAAGCGGGAGGCTCTTAGGAGTGAGGGGTTGCCATAATCCTCACGCTAGGCAGGCGTCTTGGGGGTCGCATAGGTGGTAGGTAAAAGACGCTGCAGCCTGTCTTCTTGTTTTCCCTTAGTCGCCTTTTACAGACACCCAATGGAAGGAGATGGGACAGTGCCATTCTTAATTTCCTACCCAGACACCCCACGGGTTTACATGGATACACTCATGAAATTAGATTCAATTCTATTGTTGGTGGCTAAAAATCGGGCCCGGTAAACCACTAGAACGCACTTCGACCCAGTTGGATCCATTGTGCATGCTCTAGCCCTTACTCTGTAGCTGGCGTGTCGAAGAGTTCCCTCAGGTACGCAACGATTGCACCAGCCTGGAGCTGTACATAATCATCTGGTGTAGGATAGGTCCCAGATGACCAAACCTACGTCTCGCAAGAGCGTCGTAACTACATCTATCTATATCTATACTTATAATAAAACTGTAACAGGTCCAATCCTGTACATTGAAGATATTTTGAAAATTATATTTGGAGGGCATTCTATAACCGATACTGAGGCCGAAAATATATTTTTTTTAATTTTTGTCTGTCTGTCTGTCTGTATCACGGCTGCGCATCACGCCGAAACTACTGAATGGATTCAAATGAAACTTGGCATGATTTGAGATCTTACTACGAGGTAGGACATAGGATACTTTTTATCCCGTAATCTAGCACGGTTCTTTTAGGAGAGGGGATTAAAGTCAAAATGGGTAGTTGGTTATACGCTTGGTCCGATTTTATCAATTTTTCTTTGTAATATAATAAATTTTAGTAAGGGAACACTCATAGAGAGTTGTTATCAAGGTTTTGTAATCGATCGGGTTAAGCAACGTTAGGTAAGGTCATTAAATAGATGGGTGACCGTTTAACGCCATTTGAACTAAACGGGTCCGTGCTTCGGAGAGCAAGTAAAAAGTGGGTCCCAGTTTTTAACCGACTATAAAAAAAGAGGTTATGTATTCGATGCGAATGTCTGTTATTAAAAGTTTAGTTAACGTAAAAATAGCGCAGGCGGAGATGCGTGGGTCAGCTAGTACACAATATGTGTCGCATTGACTCTATTTCACCCTTACAAAATTCTAGTATGAATGAAATTAGATACTCTGGATGCCAACATAGACTAATTAATGAATATCACTAATTTTTATTAATATTACATACCTACATATAATTTTTTGGTGTCTCTTAAAAACAACAACCTCTATACAATAACAAAATTCGTCTAAGAAAACGTAGGCCGCACAAGGTTCGCTGGCAATTTATCACGAGTCAAGTTATATTAATGTGGATAAATGGGGCGTACGGGGGCCCCGGGGCGGACTCCCGGGGCGGGGGCCCTCGGACGCGGGGGGCCGGGTGGCGTCTTGCCGATTGGTTTTTTGCTATCGTACTTTGGGAGTTATTGGCGATTGAAGGGTTAAGTTTAGGGAAGATGGATTGTGAATTATTATGGCTCGGGAAAGATTTAAATCGCGCTATGTCAACTTAATGGTATTAAGACGATTAATCTTTCACTTCTGAGGTATTCACATCAGATTTTTTTTTAAATTAACATGATATTGTCCTCCTGACCGCTACGGCTAGAGCGACCAATCTATCACGAGATCCATCCATTCCGGACGGCATAACACCGGAGAGGTTGACTGTAGGACCGACTTTTTACATGCCCATCCGACGCATGGACTGTCTTACTTTTTAAGCTTCCTAACCAGTAAGGAATAACTCAAAGTTGTTGCTTCTCGCAGAATGTGAAGTCGCGACCTCCGCATCGCAAAGCAAGCGCCAAGGAGCCTCCTCCTTGGCGCTTACCTAGGCAACCTAATACCTCGTTTTTTTTTATATTAACGTAATCATACTTGAACCCAATCCTCCATGAATGAAACATTATTTTTTGAATCACATTTTACAGTTACAAAGACCGATAAAAGATGATGATCAAAATGGCGGTTAATATGAAACATAAATTTATTTATTGCTCGAGATAACAAAAGCGGGTAATAAATATATGGGCTGTCAATACATAAGTATAACGGAACTTATCTACTTGATATTATATAAACGCCTCGGGGTACAGGAACGAGGGTTGTTAAGGAGCTTGTATACTAGGTCAAATGAACGCTGCGTTTTGTTTCAAAATATGCATAGTTTCATAAACATACATTTCCATTCGTTTGCACTAGAGTACAACAGTTTTTTTTATTTCACCATGGTAGCAAGCAAGCATACGGCCCGCCATACGAATCAGTAACGCGTTGCTGACCTTTAAGACATTAGATATTAAGTCTTTTGTGTCCCGTAATTTCACCAGTTACAGTGCCTTTCACACCGAAAAACGGCAATGTGTAAACATTGCCGTTTTTCGGAGTAAACATGAATGATTTCTGATATTTACGCGAATATTACACATTGAAATGAAACTAATTTTACGGATTATTTTGTAAAGTATTCGAAACGTCGGGTAATAAAAATCAAAAATAAACCGCGATATAATCCGTAAAATTAGTTTCATTTCAATGTGTAATATTCGCGTATATATCAGAAATCATTAATGTTTACACACTTTTGCCTGGCGGCAGAATATTTGACACTGCAGTGGTACCTACCTGGAGAGCTCCTTGCACAAGGAACATACTTACCACATTATAAACAAAGCTCAGAATTGATGAAGTCTGGAAAACCTCTACCTAACATAAGAATGCAGCCATTTAAAGCCAAATTTGAGAGGCGGCGGTGTATCTTTCTGACCGATACTGCCACAGCGGCAACTCTCTTACAAGATCAGCTATCAACGCGGAAGAAATTACAGTGCACAAGTGCTGGGGTAGACCATCAGGTAATCGACCTGCGGTAATGGTTAGGACAATCCTAACCAGTAAGATACTACACTAGGCACTGTAGTTTAAATTACCGGACACAAAACAGTTAAAATCTAATGTCTTAATAGTCGGCAACGCACTAGTAATTCTTTTGGCGTTACTAGCGTCCATAGGCTGCGTTGACTGCATACCAAGAGGCAGGCCGCATGCTTCCTTGTCACTTTGTAGTATAAAAAAAATCTACGCAATCTTCCATCCCGCTGGATTAACCTGTTTGCTCCTCCGTTTTGCTAAAGTTTTACCACTGTGTGACCTGTAACATAGTTATAAAGGATATATGGAACACATAGTAATCGCAGCGGTGATGCACTCGCAGGGACGAAACGGGTCTCAGTCACCACCATATGTAGTGATATTCTCTGCGGACTTCTGTTGTCTTTGGTGGAGGTACATCCTCAATCAGGTCTCTTTAACATTTTAAGCTAGTATTCTTTACGAGATCGCTTGTTTGATGGGCGACTTTCAGGCAAGTGTAAAACCCTCTTATCCAGTCCCGTAATGAGCCCCGGCACAACTTTCTGCAGAGCCGCGAAAGTAGCGCGGAAAACTTTAACAGCGTCTTCACTGTATACTGCGATTGAACACACTTGACATTTTAATTGAATTATTTAAATAAGGAGTTAGAAAAAGCGAGAATGCCAGATTAAAATGTGAGTAGTATAACAACGCCATCTTCGTTGTAGCGTTATATGCCAGCGTTTTACAGTGATGTGTCGTGGGACGTTGTGATGGTTGCTGGGAAGCCAACTCGCAGCTTTTGGACTCAGTGGAGAAGCGTGCTAAAAGGCTAATTAGAGATACTATATTAGTGGAGGCCAATCTTCAAAGCCTAAAGCACAGGCGCAGAGAAGTCAGCCTCACGGTAATCACGGTATAGTTATATTTTTGAGAGTGTGCGCAGGAATTACATGACTTGATCCCACCATCACCATTCTATCATCGGACGAGACGCACAGCACATACACACCCTTATGCGGTAAACGCGCTTTCAGTCCGGCCACGCGGTTTACTTCTTCATTTATATTATGGACAGCCAAGGACTGGAATATTATAGGTTGCCTGCGTCGGTTTTCCCACCCGATTATAATGTGGATGTCTTCAAGGTTAGAGTAAATAGGCTTTTAATAAGCTAGTGTGCATTACCATCCTCGACTGCGTCGCCTCTTTCCATCAGGTGGGATTGCAGTCAAGCACTATCTTTTATCTGTTAGAATCTGCAAGTTGAAGTGGCAATGGGCAGGCCACATCGCTCGAAGAACCGATAACCGTTGGGGAAGAAAGGTTCTCGAGTGGCGACCACGAACCGGAAGACGCAGCGTAGGCAGGCCTCCCACTAGGTGGACCGACGACATTGTTCGCGTCGCAGGAAACCGGTGGATGCAAATAGCAAATTGTCGTTCATTGTGGTGGTCTAAGGGGGAGGCCTTTGTTCAGCAGTGGACGTCTTCCGGCTGGTGATGATGATGATGATGACTATCTTTTATTAGTTTAAAAAAACCATTACGCTAGGTGTAATACCTAGCATAATGTTTTTTTTTAGTACGGCGGTGACTACAAGGAGGGTGGTGGCGGGGTTGCGAACCCCGTCCCCGTGAGAAGCGTGTCTAGTTACGGGGGGGGGTCCCCCGGTGACGGGCTATAAAGCAAGGCACTGAGGGACTCCTGGTTCTGCACCAGGACAGATTCCACCTAGTTTTAATAGGTGAATAGGGAGAATTCCACATACCACGGTTGAACCCCACAGGTCCTGGGGACCTATTAGAAGTTTAAAAAAAAACTAATTACCATAGACCGGTGCTCTTTTTAAAATAAGAACTTGTATATTTAGAAAAATATAAACAGAATGATCGAACGAACAAAATTAATAATCCCCTATTTGTATTACAAAATTACAAAGTGATATGACCTAACGAAATGAACACACTAAAGTTAACCCTCGCAACGTAAGAACCCTTTCCCACGCGTTGACCACTGTCCGGTAGCGTCTTGGGGTCCAACCGGCCCCTTTGTCATGAAACCTGTTATTAACACTGATATTACTAGAAAAACATGTTTCTGTTCCCACAGTGAACATTCAAATTCTAACAACTGTTATTTTCTTGGTAGGGTTAAAAATATGTTAGATTTATATTAGTGTTGAGTGAAAGATTTCTTTACCAACTTGTATGATGAGATGAATAGGATGCTACCTTTGTTTAATCCTTCGTTTGACTTTGATTTCTGTGTATTTCTTGAACGCATAGAATCGTCGGGCCGATGTTAAAGTAGAAGGAGGCCCGGGCGCAGAAGGGCCCACGCTGACCTGATGCCCTCGTAGCGAGGTAGTGCGGGCAGCAGAAACGGGGGAACTGCTGCCTGCGTACAGCGATTTATCGCCCTCGCGGAGAACCCGGTTGTGAGACTGCGAGCCTTTTACACCAAGATACTTAATAACTAATGACTCTAATAACGAGCGGCAGTGACGAGTAGCTGTCCATAGACAGGCGTGTCGCTTACCATCAGGTGAACATCTTGGTTATCTGGTCACTAAATTATAATAATAATAATAATAAAGGCTAGGCTAGGCGGCAGAATGTGTGACACTGCGGTGGCTACCTGGACGGTTTCTTGCAAAAGCGACCTACCAACACATCTATCGTTAAAAATCAAAATTAATTTATTTCAAATAGGCTTAACGTCTAGCACTTTTGAACGGTCAAATGTATTTTTTTTTATACTACCAAGATGGCAAGCAAGCATGCGGCCCGCCTGATGGTAAGCAGTCACCGCAGTCTATAGACGCTAGCAACACCAGAAGAATCACTAGCGCGTTGCCGACCCTTAAGACATTAGATTTTAAGTTTTGTGTCCGGTAATTTCACCAGCTACAGTGCCCTTCACGCCGGAACACAGCAATGCTTACACACTGCTGCTTGGCGGCAGAATATCTGACACTGCGGTAGTACCTACCTGGACGGTTCCTTGTACAAGGAACCTACCACCTAGTAAAAGTTTTTTTAAAAGCTGCTACTAAAAGAGCAAATAAAAAAAATACGAAGGAAATACAACAAACTAAAAGGCCAAAGGTATAGTAGTCAGACTAGTCCCTTCAAGCAGCACCCGCGCACGAGTTGACTCGAGCAGCAGCCATCACCCCTCAACCATATCGAAGGGAAGGGGGTGACCCGCGACACGAAGCCGCCACAAGCAAAGACTTTTCGATGGAGAGCATGACCGATCCAAAATCACAGTGGCTCACATTTAACATTTACCTTCTGCTGTTAAGCAGTGCCTCGTCAGGCCAGACACAAGGCACTTTAACATACAACTTGTATCACAAGTCATCTGAGTTAGATACACATCAAGAAGATTAATTACAAAAGAAAAATACAAATAAAAAGGGACAGGGAAAATATTGTATGTATCATCAATTACGTAATCGTTAATACCAAAACAATCTGATCGTAGTATACCGCGTTCGGTATAAATTTCGTAGCGTCGTCGTCAGTGAAATTTTAATAACTAATTTTCTTGTAGGTCGCGGAGCCCACGTCGCACCGCTCCGTGCCGAGGGCGTTTTGTATGCCGAGTCTATCATGATAGGATAAATAACGTATAGGCTATGTTTTAACATCATCAATAGGATATAATAGAGCACCCTTTATTTTACACCAAGAGTGTTCAAAAAAATATTATTTCTACTTAACACTAAACTTTGAAATAAAAGAACCTAAGATTAAAACAAAACAAAGTTTGAAACTTAAACAGAAACGATAAAAAGAAACGAGTATGCTTTAGACCACCCAACTGAAGTAAAACTTCGGAACTGACTTCCGTTCGGCTCGCCCAATCACACTTTTCGTAACGCTCTCGTCACGCATTCGCCAGCTCAAGTCAAGCGTGCGTAAAGAAGTTTTACTTCAAAAATCCGTTATGTGCCCGTATACCAAGGAATTGAACACGGGATATTTGCCTACAGCGGCCTTTTATCAGTGCGGTTCTCAATGGGCCAATATTCAAATATAGAGCTGTATTTATAAGGAAATAAAGTTGAACATGAAACAGCATTTCTTTTTTCAATTATTTAACCAATCGAAAAGTTTCCCAAGTTTCTGAAAGCCAGTTTCCCTGATGATAGAAGAGAAATGCTTGTCCATGGACAGTTGCATTATTATGCCGTTTGTCACTTGAGACATTACGTCTCGTGAGCCCAATAATTTATCCAGAGCCCTTCACACCGGAACACGGAATTTTTACTCACTGCTGTTACAATACAGCGAGATCAAAAACTAGAATATATAATTAATTATAATTCAATTAAATATTTACACCCGCTTGAATTTGAATTTAAACCTGATAAACTGCGGCAGCCATTTTATTATGATCCGCCTTAACCCTTAAAACGTATGGAAAACAAAAACTTTCCCTGTATAATATTGTAAAGTTGGGGGTCTTAGCGGCCTGGATGCTCTCGTAAATTGCCTCTGAGGGGGGGTATCTGGGGGTAGCGCGGTGGGTGGTGGAAAAGCGTGAAAATTACACAAGAAAATTTCACCATTCAGCATCTTTGTGTTTTCCTACAAGATGGCGTTATATTTGAGGTGTAGATGGGTATGTGCATTTTATTAGAAGGTATTTTATACTTCGTTTTTAGGGATCCATACCCAAAAGGTAAAAAAGGAACCCATATGGTCTGACTTCGTCTGTCTGTCACACCCATCGATATATAATAAGTAACCAGATAAGCAGTCACCTACTAAATTTCATCCAAATTATGGTGGTGATAGCTTAAATATTCCGTATGAACGTAAGAGCCCGAGTGACCCGTCCAGGACTGCGCAGGATCTAAACGGTTTTTATAGGCGCAATGGTCATTGTACATTATTTTTTTTGTACAACGCTGTATCAATATTTACGCTACAAAAACAACGATGTATAGCGTTAAAACTATTTCTGCGATGTTACTACCGTAGCGCATTATACCAGTAGTACCGTTCAAGCCACGCCACGAACGAGACAGGGATAGTGGCGGACAACGCGCGAAAGGGAGAACGGGATAACCGGAGACACGGGGGGCGACCGAACCGAAAGTCTCAACGTAGGCCGATCAACTTATCTTTGCTGGTGGCGCAACGAGAATTGAACTATAATCTTATGAGAACTACGTGTAGTTTGAGTGTTTTGTTTAGACAGTAGCGGCAAACTTAATTTGTTCAGCCGGTAGCTTGGCGTTTGGCGGACTAGTAGCAGAGATATATAAAGAAATATTTATTATTTCGTGTTTTAGTGATTTCTTACTGATATCTATCATTTAATCTAATACTATTAACTACTACTAATGGGAAATATATGTTCCGTATGAAAATTTGCTGTTGCGACGTGTATTAAGGCAGTTTTTAGACGCAAATGAGGCATTTCGACACGTCTTCACGCTAGCTGTTGTCGGCTCTTACTAATTTGAAATAGCAACACAACCGTCTCCGTAGCTCTATTTTCGTGACCACTTTTCGGGCCGTGCCAGCTAATCTTGTTTAGATAGTATATCGATGGTCACACCGATATATTTCAGGAACCATATCATCAGTGGTTGACGATTTGAAACTTACTTACCCGACCTTATCGCAAATAAAAAAAAATTTTTTTTTTCGATTACTTTTTTTATAATAGGGGTCGAAATGGGACATTAAAATTTCAAAGTGATACCACTACATCTAGTGAGGTATCATATGAAAGGGCTTTATTTGCACATCTCAAAACAGATTTTTATTTTGGCTTATGTGACGTAGTTTTTGGCTGATCATCAAAAATGTCAAAAATAATACCGTCCCCCTCTTATCTCCGAAGTTTGTGGAGGAAAAAATCTGAAATAATTATGTGTAACGCACGTCTATCTATATTTTATAGGAAAAATAAAATGATCTTTCTAAAGTAGTACAGTTTTTTAGTAATCCTAAAAATACTCGACAAACAAACTTAGTTTTGCGGTTTTTTTTTACTATTCACATGAATAGTAAAATTACTTCAATACGTCCAAAGATAGTATGGAACCCTCGGTGCGCGAGTCCGACTCGCACTTGACCGGTATTATTTAATTAGTGTTTTAATTTAACTATCTTCACCTCTTGGATGACTACTTATTTATTAAGCATTATGATGAGAAAAGCTAGATTTTTTTATACCACCAAGGTGTTAAGCGAGCGTACGTCCTACTTGATGACCCTGACCCTTAATACATTAAATAGTCTTTTGCGTCCGGTAATTTCTCCATCTACAGTGCCCTTCACGCCGGAATACAGCATTGCAGTAGGTTCACGCTATGCCCGATGTCATATGGCATTCTCATATCGGGCACATGGCAAGGGATAATATCAACAGAAAAAGTGTGGTTTTTTTTTACAAAAAAATTACCACTTCTTTATAATTAATTAAGTAAAAGCAGGTTGTTTGCGTGGTAAGCGACACGTTTTCCCCAAGGGCAGTTGAATTGTACTGCCGCTCGTCACCTAAGACATTGTTTCATAATTTTATTCATAAGAATACTTACCCTACCTTAGGGTACCCTACCTTAGGGTACCCTAAGACAACTATGACATTTGGACAGCTACCACCTCAGTCCGCCCGTGACCATGAATGCTGTAAAGTATTCGAAACGTCGGGTAATTAAAATCAAAAATAAACCGCGATATAATCCGTAAAATTAGTTTCATTTCAATGTGTAATATTCGCGTAAATATCAGAAATCATTACTTATGTACCTACATAAGTTGCTGTTATCATTGTTTGATCCACACATAAACGTACCTTTTAATTTGTATCTTCTCTTTTGGTGTACAATAAAGAATATTTGTATTGTATTGTATAAACGCTGTAAAGGCACAGCAACTTCTTAAACACTATACGTCTACTATAGGGCACAAACTACGTTATATTAGCTACTTTATAAATGCTGAAAATATTCTTTTATAGTGTAAAAACAATTATTAATTAAAAAATCTTTTAAAACATTTCTAAATTCTGATAATTTTTCTATATTTGCGATTGAAGGCGGAAGTTTATTATATTTTTTTGTTGATTCGTACGTATTAGTTATTATATGTATTCTGAGGTATGAGCCCAATAAATCAAGAAATTCTCCGGTGATCTTCGTCTCCTTCAGACATAGGAAAGCAGTAAGGCTTATTTACACACCATTTTTCTGTTGCAGAATATCTGACTCTCCTTTTACTTTACTTATTACAAAATAAAAAAATAATACATTAAAATAATTTTCACAAACACCTCTATTTTCGAAAGACGTAACAGGAAGTCGGCACAATAGTCTGTACCAGCGTTCTTTGATCATCGCTTTAATTAACGCCCTCTGTGCTTACATAGTACGTTATTTACCTATTAATATGCTAGATATCACTTTCAATTAACTGTTATATTAATATCTACTTAAATAACAAAAGAAAGATTTAATAGATGAAACACTTTCATTTACATACATAAATCATAGTTTCGAAAAACATAGCTCTCCTCCCGGCATTCGGGCAACGAATCAATTATATCCAGAACTGAAGTTGAACGAAGAATTTGCGTAGCAAGGTACTTTCTAAATACCAGTTACTCCAGTTTTATATACCTACTACAGTCTTAATAGGTTATTCATACAAGTTATTATTTTTTTTCTATAAAAAATCTTTAATATTTAGGACACGTGTTCGAATAAACAAGTTTCAAAATTCGAAATTCGAATCACGTTAAAAATTAAAATCAAGTTTTAAATAGAAAAATAATAAAACCAGTTCCCTTGTGAAGTAATTTTATCAATTTAAGCCGGATTTAACCCTTCGATGTGCAATGATAATATTGAAGACCAGTTTTTACCCCATTTTGTGGGTCGGGTGGCTTTTAGTTAGACTAGTTTGGACTGTGTATTAAAAAAAAACTTGTTTTAGATTTGAAACTATTGATTAAATTTGTTCATAGTGAATTTATTGGTGACCAGTTATGTTAGTTTGGAGCTTCTAATAATAATGTCGGTCTTTTCTTTGTAGTTTTATTACTTAGATAGGAGTTATACTCCTGTATTATTGGCAATTTGATACAATCCAATTTTTTTTTACAAACCCCAAAAAACAAAAAAAAAATGTTTACTAATAGTGTCTGCAGACGGAGAAGAAGTTATTAAACCTAGGTATAAGTTACTCGCATCTGTCAAAATAAAATCACAATCTCCTTAACCAACCCTTTCTTCATCTTACGTATTTTATCTTACGGCCATAGAAAACATCATACCATTTTAATTATACTACAGAATGGCATAAAAGCAGTTTATCGCGGCGTGGGGGCGCACCCAGCCCCGGGGGGTGGCGGAAGGGGGCAAGAAGCAGAGATTTTATAGCCCAGCACCGTCGCAACGCTTTTAATGGCTTATTTGCCCGGCCTTTGTCGGGGGAGGGCGACCCCCGGCTTTTGTATCGTCAGTTTTATTCAGCCGAAGAATGATAACGCCACCAATATTAGTTTTATACGTTCCAAGACACCAGCATATCTAAGTAAAGATAAGTTCGTGTTATTTTAGGTTAAGATGTGTTGAATGTGATATTTGAGCACCATGTCTCCACACATTGTGTGGCTTGCAAGTCAAAAAAATATGTACTTACTTTACTTATTTTTTCTTAAGATATTGCTCTATCTAAATGATATTAATATAATATAATATCTTGGGACAATCCACCCACGGTCATCCGATCCCAAACTAGGCAGAGCCTGTACTATGGAAACCAGACAACTGATACGTATATACTTTTTTTTGTAAATACATACTTAAATAGATAAATAACACCCGGGAACTTGGTGGGAATCGAGCCCACGACCCATCGGGCAGCAGCCAGGGTGTCTAACCACTAGACCAACGGGCCCGTCCCATATTGACTTCGCTATATAAAGATAACATTTAATTTTAAATCTTTCTTTACAATATAGGTTTCTTACAGTCATTTTTGAATAAAAAGTCATAAGTTACATTTTCACATGATTAGTAGGTATATAAGCAATTTAATTTGTATTTTTTTTCTTCAATTAAATGTACATTTGAAAAAAGACACGATAAAGTTTCTTGTAATTTCATAATAAGTAAGCTGGTAGGTAAATGTTTAAATAAAAAACTTCTATCATAAACTACGAACAGTGCAAAAACCATGCAGTGCGAGCGCTCGAATGCGCAAATGAAAAACATAATTTCGTATATTTAATTAAAACATGTGTTTCTTTCGTGTTATTTTAGTTTCGAAGATATGAATGCTCAATGCAATATTAATTTTTTCATGCAAAAAGAAAACAAAATTGCTATACGTATGTAGATAATGTATAGACGAACCAAAAAACATTTTATTTAAATTTTATATGTAGTATTTTTTACTTAACCTAGTAACGAGAAAAATATATAATTCGCCTGATGGTAAGCGGACTCTCCTTTCTTTAAGCAAATCTACTGCACTGTCACTCGGCAACCGAGACATTAGTTTTTTAATGTCTTTTATCCAGTAACTTCACCAGCTACAGTGCCCTTCACACGCCAATGTTTAGACACTGGCGGCAGATTACCTGACACTGCGGTGATCCCTACCTGGACCTGATCCCTTGCACAACCTACCACCACCTTGTTTAATGGTGTATGATAAGGGGTATTATTATTATCGGAGCCTTATATCTTCGAGTAGCAATGTGTTCTTACGGAAAATATACCTGCTCTATGAGGTGTTCTGTGCTGGCAGATAAGGGACCATTATTTTTCCTTCCTTTTGATTTTGTTGTATTTACTTAGGCTTAAGCTGTATCAGCTCAGTGGGCGAGCGCTTGCCTTGGAAACAAGGTGCGCAGGTTCGAACCCCGGCATCTCTGATTTCTTTAATTAATCATGTGCGAATCGTCTTTGTGCGATTGTTACTAGCTTTCGGTGAAGGAAAACATCGTGAGGAAACCTGCATGTCTGAGAAAGTCTAACTAGCTTTCGAATGACGTGTGAAGTCCGCCAACCCGCACTTGGCCAGCGTGGTGGACTATGGCCTAAGCCCCTTCATCTTGAAGGGAGGCCCGTGCCCAGCAGTAGGACATTAACAAGGGCTGGTATTATTATTATATTAATACTATACTCAGGCTTACTCACGATATAGCATATTTATTTGGCTGTCATCTTCTATTTGCTGGAAGTACTTCCTTAGTAAGTCTAATTCAATTTCGAGCTAGCCACAGTATCCTACCTCTCTTTTAAATTTATATTAAGTAAAATGTAGGCACTAATAAGATCCAATAGTTTAAGTATCTACTTGCCGCACTCACAAACGCCAATTAAATTTAATACCAATTAAGTCTCTTTTTAAAATCTATTTATTTCGGCTGACGGAGCCGTTTATGATTAATTTTGATTATTGAACACGAGATAATTGATATCTCTACTCACTATCTGTGTATTAAGTATTAATGGGCTTCAAGTATCGAAATAATAAGTTTTTAATAAATGGATTAATGTACATTATCTAACTTTAATTAACGTTTGTAGATTCGGCAGTTAGTACCTAATAAATAATAAAATATTATGAGGGCTCATAAGCATTTGTAATCACTGTTTGGTAAACGGTTGGTGGGTTAAGCAACGTCAGGAAAGGGCAGTATAGATGGGTGACCGTTTAGTGAAATTTAAACAGAGCGCCTCCGTGCTTCAAAGTGCACGTAAAATCGTCTTGGTTGTCTTTATCTAGACAACAATCGTTAGCCAAGTCAGAGGCCTAAGAGCAATTTTGACCAGGTTGACCACATTGACTAACCATAGGACAAAAATAAAAAAAAACTTACCTACCTAATCTTTACTTTCTAATTCAAGAACATAGTGTTTCTGGTTTTATCATATTCCTACATCTACATTTTTAATATGTTTTAAGTATGATACTACAGATAATATCGTAACACTAAACATAAACTTTCTACAAAACGTTAATAGTTAAGTCATAATCTTGAGGCATTAATAGCGAACGGGCGCCAGTAATACGACCGCAAAATGTACAGATCTACAATGGAGACATCTAATCTCCTAAAATCAATACCTTTTTACCTCTAACCCCCGAAAATTTTCCAAACTACACCCCCACTAGCACCCCCCTTTTCAATTTAAACGACAAAGTATTATTTAATTTTCATCGTCTTTTCTCTATTGTAAAGCGCGGAGAGAGAGGCACCTACTTCCCTTTCTTTTCTTTGCTAAGACGTATCGCTATCCTTCTCTCGTGGTTCGTAACGTGCGCGTTTGAGCGGGACGGGTATACACAAGACGATCGCGCTCCGTTTTCTTAATGACGTCATATAGATTTATAGATGTATGGGGGGAGTCTCCGCCCTGGGTGGGGGTGAAAAGTTTTTACAGCCCCTTTATAAATGTTTTAGTAGGGTTTTTTCGTCGACGTTTTTTCGTGTTTTTGGCTGCTAAATAAATAATTAAAGTGCATTATCTTGTAGCCAGATGAGCACTTGTTTATATGATGGAGCTGAAAAGGTTTTTTTTACTACCTCTTTAAGTATCTGAACTTGATAGCACCATGTAATTATATAGTGAAAAAAAAAATCTTTTTAAAAAAATATGAGTAGGTGCAGGATTTGCAATATGTTCTTAGAGAAAAAATAAATAAAAAAAAACATGATAAAAATCATGATACTGTGATAAATAAACATACTTACAGTTATCTTAACATAATTTTAACATTTAATTAGACAAGTTTAAAAGTTCATCATCACCAGCCGGAAGACGTCCACAGCTGAACATAGGTCCCTTTGAACGCCACAACGAACGACAATTGGCTATTTGCATGCACCGGTTACCTGCGACGCGCACAATGTCGTCTGTCCACCTAGTGGGAGGCCTACCTACGCTGCGTCTTCCGGTTCGTGGTCGCGATCAACGATCAAAAGTCAACGATAACCGTTGGGGAAGAAAGGTTCTCGAGTGGAGTTCTTCAGTTTAAAAGTTAAGAAGTCTCAAATACCCAAAAAATAATCACCTTAGCTATTTTAGGGTTGATTATTGCAAAATCACCTTAACTTAAATTCCACAATAAAGCTACTAATTAAAAAGGAATACCACGTTCCAAATTTAAATCACACGAGGCATTACAGTGGGGGCCAGATCCATTTAAATTCAGAACCGAGCCCGAGCAAAGCATAAAACCAAAACGCTGAGACGACTGTGCGTTCGAAATATGAAAAAGCCGTTGAATTCAAGTTGAATCACACTGCCATAAGTGACCTTTATGACGTCACAAATGAATGTTTAGTTAGACAAAACCAATAATTACCAGCAAAAAAAATTTCATCATATGTATTTTTTATAAATTTAGGTAGCAGTTGAAAAAGGTTATGGCCAAAGATATTATATATAGTGAAAAATTTTAAATCTATGGTTATGACAGATTTTTATGAAAAAAATCCCCAAATGCTCCGGTCTATGGCCTATATAATTTAATCTCTTTGCGTTTAGATCAACGCTTGAAATATACTTATTGTGAAAAATAATTCAATTTAAAACGAAAATAATCAACTATTACTATGGCAAACTATGTCCAACCAGCCAGTCATGTGTATGAGTATGTTTTGGTCTTAAATCGCCTAATCTTGAGACCTCCGCTCATGATGTATGTGGGGCACGTCGGCTACGAATCGAAGTTCAAATTAGGAACGCGCGCCATTTTGTATGCCACAGCCTAACGACTTTCCTGCACAAATAAATACTCTTCACTCCGTACGATCCTGTTGTGCGTATTTATTTTTTACACTATGTTACTACGGTGTAGCGAGATTGCGGGTTCGTGTAGACGCAAATAGAGGAATCTTGGGTGTTCTAATCCAGCAATTACGCATTTTAATGGTATGCGTTGCCGGTTTTAATATTCCGTTCCTTGTTTTACGGCATATAGCTTACCTCCTGCTTAGGCCGTGAGGTATTAAAGTATTAAGTTATTTTAATTGTGACGCAAGGAATGTTGGTTTGATATCGCAAGGGGAGGGATTTTGATGGTTGTAGAATGTCGGGGAACTGTTTTTCTAGTGGATATGGCTTGGATGATGTAATGACACTTATTTACTTACTTACTCCATTGGTTCAGGTTGGGTTCCATCAAAAGCTTTCTCCATTTCTTCCGATCCTTCGCGTCTTCCTTCCAGTGTTGGCTTAAAGTTTGCGCCGATCAGCCTCCACCACATTTTACCAGCGAAACTTCGGTCGACCGACTGGTCGTTGACCTCCCTTCTGACCGATTTTCTAGGCAACCCAGATAATTATGCTCTCTTTTCACTCCGATCCTCTCCCATTCTTTCAATGTGACCCAACCAACGGAGTCTATGAGATTTTGTCTCCCCCGATAATATTAAGATGTGTCACTAGTTCTTTTGTTTCAATATTTTTCCAACTCTATAAAATCGACAAAATAAAAAAATAAAATTAAGAAGAAATAATTTAATAAAGAATAAAAGTTTTTTTCATTTTATAATTTTAAAGATTTTTCGTAACAGAAAATATTGATGATATAAATATAATATTAAACAAATTTAATTTTACAATTACCCATAGGTAAACTACTCTGGCGTATTAAAACAAAACATTGACAAACAACATTGTAAAACATTTTAACACGCGCAATAAACAAATCTAAAAATTATATGACTATAAGTAATAAAACATATATTTATATATTCCCGTCTCCAGTGTAGCATTAAAACGAAATACACATTTGAAAACGCCAAAAGGTTCATAGCGGCGCATAAAATTTAAAACGCGAAAGACGGACGAGCGTATATTAAAACGCCAGTTTTGCAAAGTTAAAATTAAACATGAAAAACGGCGTTCCCCCGGACCCCCCAACTACCTGGGGAGGGGCGACCCGCAACAACTATGCTCTAGTTATAGGGTTGGCAGTGTGACGAAATTTTATTAATAATTATTAAAATTATTTTTTAATTATTGAACGGCAAGACATTATCGCTCTGGTCTAATTGTAACATGACACCCTGTTTTAAAAAAAAAGTGAAAAAATGACACGCCCGCTGAGTTTCTTGCCGGATCTTCTCAGTTGAGTCCGCGTTGTGATCCGGTGGTAGTTTTTTTAAAAAAAAACATGATCTTTCAAAAGTGCTAGCATTAAGCCTATTTGAAATAAATTATTTTTGACTTTGACTTTGATGGCGCGCTATAACAAAGGCCCCGATGAACGTGGATGTCGGTTAACAAGAAATACTTTTTTTAGTCCTTTGGGAGAAACTTATATATCAAGTGTTTGTGGGATTCTTACCCCACAAAAACCCCCTCGACTGTCATATCGACATATGAGAGGGGGGAGCTAGGCTCTCCGGTGGAGTCTGCACCAGGTACCCCTCAGTGCCTTGCCCGCGCATTCTAGTCCCCCTGGAATCTGTTCTAACACAAGAACGGGGGTCAGGGGTCACCGTCCTCCTCAAAATCGTCACTATACTCCGATGGCCGTCTTGAATCCACGCCTCAAACGTTCAGCGACTCCAAAGTTTGAACAAGAAAGACCTAGCAGGGTGTAGCCTATGCCCAACAACGATGCAGAAGGTTGACTAGATGAGCTGACCCCAAATACATTAAGGGGAAAGACCTGAAAAAGAGAACACTTAATTATTTTTTCCTCAATAATAAATACATATTTCGTAATTTTATCAGTTGCAGTGTCTATTACACTGGAGTGCAGCATTGCCTATAAGTACGTTGCAGCTTAGCAGCAGAATAACTGGCACTGCAGTGACCTGGACACCTTGAGCAAGTAACTTACTTAATTAAATGACAAAAAACCACAGGAAAACTTTAGCTGGCCTAAGAATCAAAGCAAGGATCTTACGGTTAGCAGCTTCACTGACTAGCACGAAATCACTGAGAAAGCTGAATAAACTAATGATACAAACTTCAGCATCATCAGCCGGAAGACGTCCATGGCTGAACATAGGCCCCTCATTGAAACCCCACAATGAGCGATTATTTGCTATTTGTATCCACCGATACCTGCGACGTGCAAAATGTCTTCTGTCCACCGAGTGGGCGGCCCACTCGAGGTGGGATTCCCAACATTTCTTCCCCATCGGTTATCGGTTCTTCCGGGTATTGCCACTTCAACTTGCAGATTCTGAGAGCTATGTCGGTGACCTTAGTTTTTCGGCGAATCACCACATTTCGGATTCTGTCGCGCAAAGAAACTCAGAGCATACTCCGCTCTCTCTATAGATCGTTGTGTGACTCTAATCTTCTCTAAAAGACCGTCAGTTAAGGACCATGTCTCAGTACCATATGCCATCACTGGCAACACACACACAATAGGCACATAAAAATCCAAGAAGTTTTTTTTTGTTGTTTTTCATGACGTATTTTTATCGCCCCATTTTATTTTAAAGACAGCGCGCGACAGCCCTATAAAATTTTATTTCGCCGCGAAATTTGTAAATTTATGTAAATATTCCGCGTCTTGGTGGGGGTGAAAAGTTAAGGGGTGTGGGGGGCTTAAGGCGAGCGGGGCCCCGCGACTGGTGAGGCGCGGGGGGCCCAACAGAATATCTTTTGAGAACCATTAACACGGTGTTTATGTGACTTGGATTAATGTTTGTTATTTATTTTCGGCGTAAACTTGCTTATTTATTTGCGCTGAATAATGTGACGTCGTAATTTAAATTACTAAGGCTTAAATGAATATAATGAAAACTATATTCTTTTTATACAACATGATGAATTTTACATACCCGCATACCCTAATAATACATTTTTACTAGGTGGTAAATTCCATGCAACCTTACAGGTAGGTGACACTGCAGTGTCAGATATTCTGCTTCCAAACAACAAGGTTCTAATAGACATTACTGCATACCAGTGTCAAGGGCACTGTAGCTGGTGAAACTACTGGACACAAGAGACTTTGTAACGAAGTTCTCAGACGTGTAACCATCAGGCGAGCATCTTGCGTGTCTCGTCACTAGCTTTTAATTAAAAAAAAACACGTAAATAAATACATAGTGTGTCCAAACACATTAAGCACTATTTCTGAGTGCGGCGTATGGCTGGCTCGTTTTGATTAGACAATTGTCTAAACCGCTCAATGATATTAAAAAGTAAAAATATATATAACCTACCCCAGGTCCAAAAGTGGCGGACAAAAGGTGAGCTAATTATCACAAGTTCAATCAGTATCACACCATCCACGGAAGCATTGACAGTGGTCACTTTGTATCAATTTTATTGAATAATCGCATCAAAACAATCGAACTACTACATTTTCTGTAAATTATCTAAATATACAAACAAATTTCCTAGAATAGAGGCATTAGTGTGATGTTGAATATGTATAAGTGCTGAGCCAATTGTAATTGTCGATTGCTTAGAAGGTAACATATCTTTTACTTAGACATATCATTGTATCGATGTATCATTGAGACCGCTGCACGTTGTTTGACCTTCGCAATTGTCAAATCGTCAAAAATAATTACAGATCTATTTTTTAACACAATACAAATACTGTGTTTATTAAATACTAGCTGACCCGCGCAGCTCCGCTCGCGCACTTTCACTTTGCTGAACACCATGACATGATCAAATGCATAGTTTACACATACAGAGAAACATTCATTTTTATATATATAGTCTAGCATAGGCACATTTACCTCTAAATAACATACTCTCGAATATTTCAAGCTTGACAATTTATATTAGACAACTCGAAATGAAAGTTGTCTAACTTTTCAAATGTTCAATTTGCTTAAAGAAAACTCATTAAAACTTAATTTCTAGTTGGATCGAGTCGCAGACATCTGAGTCGACGTGTTTGAAGTTTGCTAAAATTCAATTAAGATTTTGTGCAGGTAGGTATTATACTAATTCAATCTATATTATATAGATTTGTAATGTGTAGGTACCTATTCATTCAAAAAGATTCGTGTCATAAAGGCTAGATATATTAGACGTATCTCCATTACGAGTATATCACCAGTAACAAGTAATTAGTTTTAAAAACTAAAACATGACTACGGATAAAATCGCAGTCTAATAATGTAATATTATATAGCCTATAACCAGCGGACAATCAAGACGCTTCTAACGACACCCTACTTGTCAAATTATGTTAAGTAGATTAGAAGATATGCGGGAACAGATGAACATACATATATACATACTCCCTCCGTTCCGTAATCGGGTAAAAATAAGTTGCTCGTCCTGTAGTGGCCTCCACAACCTCCCCTAATAGCCACGCCACCGTCAGCCATCTTTCCTGTAACAACCAAAACCTGTAATGTACTTATCTGATCAAAAATGTTGTGTGTTTGATTTAAAATATTACGGGCGATAAAAGCTTCTATTCAGGCACAATTTTTTTCAGTAGGTATACCATAACGGGGCAATTCAGGCATTCATAAAATGGCCGCCATAACAACAGGTTTATATTATACATAAAACAGAGTGATTGCCTTTGACACTCCGGCGCGACTAACTTTTAATAGAAATTTAAATTAGCCCCAGGCTTGCAAGCGCTTGTATTGCAAACATACATTCATATTTTAATATATTAATTCTAGAAACTTTTGATTTCTTTTAATGACGAGACGAAGGACCGATAGACAGATACATTGCAACGCCACTTGCCATTTCTGACTTTACCTATTAGTATCTTAACTCCAGTAATTTCCCGTGCCCTTCAGACTGAAATAAAATAATGAACGACAATTGGCTATTTGTATCCACCGGTTACCTACGACGTGCACAATGTCATCAGTCCTCCTAGTGAGAGGCCTGCCTATGCTGCGTCTTCCGGTTCGTGGTCGCCACTCGAGAAACTTTCTTCACCGTCGGTTGTCGGTTCTTCGAGCGATGTGGCCTGCCCATTGCCACTTCAACTTGCAGATTCTGAGAGCTATAACCGTGGTTCTTTGGTGGCTCTCCTCATTACGGATTCTGTCACGCAAAGAAACTCCGAGCATAGCTCTCTCCATAGCTCGTTGTGTGACTCTGACTTTCTCTAAAGGTCAGTAGTTAGAGACCACGTCTCAGTACCATATGTCATCACTGTTTCTGTCAGTATATCACTTCGAAATAACAGCTAGACATAACATAATATACATATGTGTAAGATATAATGTAAGTATACGAATCGAAGTACGATATTATCACACATAACGAGCTGAATTCAAAGTTGCAAAGTAAGACGTAGCCAAAATAATGAAGGCATCAACTTATGATTGTCAAACATGAGCCAAGACGGGTGTTAACTTTATGCCGTTTCATTCTTCGCGGAACAGGGATGTTACTATTACCGACTGGTATGAAATAACAGGAACCGGATACTTGTTATTGCTGCTATAAAATAATTGGAACAGAAAAGTAGGTAATAGGTATGAATAATATTAAATTACAGTACCTAGTAAATTTACGAAAGTTCTTACATTTTTCTGACGTTTACACGTTATGATTAACTATATAAAGGGTTAGAGCAAAGTGGGAATTATAGCTCGAATCAGGAACAACCAGTAAGTATATCCACTTGTATAATAAGGAGCAAGCCTGCGGCCATTTAACTTCGTAGAGACTAAGATTTCCTAACTCCAAACTGCTACGAAAATTTACAGATAGCAAAACCACTTGCTATAAAATAGGCATCAATATTATGTACATTGATACGCCGTTGAATACTAGTTATTAGTCCAAATATCAGGTATGTTATGTATCGATACCTGTATATATGATACCTGTTACTTCAGTATATCGCGGCTCTACGCTACGCACCACCTCGAGGTACTAGCTCTCCAACCAGCTCGGTTGGTTCGTTCGAGGCAAGTTTTGATAGAATTTTCAATTACCCTCCTTTGTTCTAAGAGTTTCCCAGCCACCCCCCTACTCCGCCGGCGCTCGCTTCCCGCGCAGTTTGTCTTTGTACTCGAGTGTGAGGTAAATTGGAAAGATGGAGATAAAATACCTACATCTTTGCTTAGATTTTAATTATTCAAGAAATCATTTTGTCGCTATTATATTTGGCCTCAAATTCTGTCTCGATGCGATCATAATATATGTATGTAGTCAGATTATAAGCAGTTTCATCATTTATGTATACCAAGATAGACAGAGCCACGATTCAATGAACGGCTTATTAATATATTTTTTTAATCAAATAATGAAAAGCCTATAGATTTACTGTACAATTTGTGTGACACGTCAGCGGCCCGCGGGCGTCTCCGATGTTATGACAATATTATGCAGACGTCACAACTCATTTGAATTTGGAATAGCGGCAAGATGGCGGTTGGATTACGAGCAGCCAGTATCAAGTGTCGGCGACGACCTAATTGAATTCTCAAATCACTTATGAAAATAAATTTCGTAAACTAAAAATACTTTATCATACCCATTAGACTGAACTAATTTATCATGGATTTTGATACCATTAAGTACCTCTAAATTAGGTTCTCTTTTATACTTACCTTCAAATCTTTTAAAACTCTGTGGAATTTTATATTTGACGTGATCAGTTTATACCTTTGATTAAATAAAGGTTTCTACGTAATATTTTTATAATAATTAACACCATAATTTATGCTTGTTTATTTATGTCTTGCAGATAGTGAAAGATGAATAAAATACATATCTCTACATAGAAATCTTAAGGTGATATTTTAATCTACAGCCGGATAGCAAGACAATAGTTTTCCGTCCCGAGGAAGCTGAGGAAGAACGCTGACGTTTCCTGCTAAGATATGTGTTGAGTATGTTGAATACGAGTATGAACAAACAGTATAATAAATAAGATATTTCATCAGAAAAACATAGAACTACTTCTGGGGGCAGTCAATTTCACATCTATGGTGTACTATGTTAGGTACGGTGGCAGTTCTATTTCTTTTGAATAAACTTCCCGCTGTATACTAATTCTGCCGTGATAACTAAGAACGCAGTAATCGCAAAAACACGGTTTCGAGAAAAATGCGAAAAACATATTTTTATTTATCTGAACAAGATGTTCATATTTTATGGTCATAAAAATATATAAAAAAAATTAAGAAAAAAATCAAGCTTTTGAATGATAATATTCTTTTATTGAATTTATCAATTTATCCAAAAATAATGCGCATTACTGCTTTTAGGTTGAGCATCAGGTCCTGTGAGCATCGGAGGATTGTAACATATGCTAAAAAAGAATGTAGTACTTGCAATGCTTTTGTGTTCAATACTGCGCTTCTTCTTAGCATTAGTTCAATTTCCGTGCTCCGTGATTTTTTTTATGATATTATTTTTTTTCCTTGTAGGTAAAGCCCTTGGGATGGCATTTCTGGCAAAAAGTGAAAATCGCAAAAATGTCGATAACTGCGTTCGTAGTTATCACGGCAGTTCTTATTTGGGAATAGAATCAAAACCACAGATATAGATTTACATAGATAACGCATGTATCACGATTTGTATACGGCCGAAATTTAGTGAGGAGAAATCCAAACCGATTGAATCGGTTTGGACTGCAAAAACTAAAAAAATCGGTTTCTTTGAAAGAAACCGATTTTTTTAGTTTTTGCGGCCGACAGGCTGCAAGGCTGCAACAACAGACGCGGGCGGACTGTAAGTTACCGGCGACTAACCTTGACGTTTCGTCGGGGTTCGGACACGCGAAGTACATGCATTTGCGTTATATGTATATGTAAATCTATATCTGTGATCAAAACTAAACTATCCGTGATATAAAATGGTCAAGGGTTTGGACTAAGATTTGCGATTTTGGTCACTGCCAAAATCATTAAAAGGCTTGCTACAAGATGTTTGTGACGAGGCACTACCCTAGTGACGGAGGGATCATTGTCTCTTTTGATGTTTTAAATTATTCCAAATCCTTAACCATTTCATATCATGGATTGCTTCATTAAAGTAACAACAAAGGTGAATGGATCGCAATACAGCTTATGAGAATCGAGGACAGTTTCAACTTAAAATCAGCCAAAGTTACCATCTAACTATACGTATTCTTACCGTATTGAGCTACTTCTCTATTTGGAATAATACTGTGATTAATTATTTTTAAGTAACATAAATACTCTATGAGTTCATTACCAAGTACCTATCACTTTCAAGTAAGTATTTTTATTTATTTAGTATAGTTGTGTAGTGCTTGACTGCCTGCAATACCATCTGATGGCAAGCAGTGTTGCTATCGGGGATGGTAAAGCACACTAGCTTATTAAAAGACTTCACTCTAGCTTTAAAGACACCCACATTATAATCGGATGGGAAAACCTGACGCAGGCAAACTATTCCAGTAATTATCTGTTCGTATTAAAAAAGAAGTCCGCTATCCGGGGAAGAGTAGCAACCTCCCATCTCCTCTCGTTTGGTGTCTGTAAGAGGCGACTAAGGGAAAACAAGAAGATACAGCAGCGTCTGTCAAACTTGGGGATTACTCATACATACGTGAAAAAGTCGGCACGCTTGGTTTCAACACAAATCGTGATGCTTGCGTTATCTATGTTAATCTATATATGTGACGATAATCTAACAATTCCTAGTAATGCTCTTTAAATTTGAACTTCCCCGATCCGTCTTCGTGCCCGCGGTTCATTTTTGCCCCCTTTTCTAGAGCCCGCCTCTCCCTCTACCTCCCCTCGCGAAACTTTGACGTTTCCGTGGAGGTAGCACTACCCCACTCCCGTCGTCTCCCCCAGAATAACGGCACCCGGTGGTTGCCTGGGCTTTAATCAATTTTTCAATTTCATTTTACAATTTGCTTAATTAATTTTGAAGTTTGTGATGGTGTTTTTTAATGTAGGTAATTATATCGTGGGAAAATTGACACCCGAACGTGTTATCCTAAATAAGGCAAAGGCTATATGGTAATCAGTACGGCAATCAGTACTTATATACCTTTTAAAAAACTCATGTCATATTCATGCCCGCAATTATATGATTATCACGGGTGGGAATCGAATGCTCGACCTACATATTGGGCCGGGTTTCTAAGCACAAGACCAATGGGCCCGTCATCCATACTCGCCATATATGTTTAAGAGAATTAATTTACATAACATACATGTTTGTAGAAGACGACGTTGTCGTAGAAGACGGGCAAAATAAAAAAATGCATGATTTTCTTCCCTGAATTAAATTTCATAGTCCACACCTACATTATGTTGTAGGTAGGTACTTAAAAAGTTACGCGGACAGTTCTATTTCTTGGTCCTTCTAATAAGCGTCCCACAGAACACAATTTTTTTTATTATTAATGTACTCTCGCGGTCACAGGCCTTGCACGTGCCGGCCCAAACTGTTCAAACGAGTTTGATTGAAAACTGGTACACCGTTCGTGTCCTCGATAGTACATTACATATTAAACTAACAAGTACTAAAATATAACTAAAATTAACTTATATATATAATGATAAACATAATTTAAAATAAAAAAAATCTCTTGGGATGTTGGCAAGCGTTAGGTTAAGCGAGATGAGCCAGCCCTCCTATCACCCGAGGAGGAGGCTAGTTTTGGGCTTATCCTATTCTAAATCAGATATCGAATCAAGACTTAGCGAGATTATTACAAGACTTTTTGACAGAGTTTTATGAGGAGTCATAAGACACGACTAAGGAAAAACAAGAAGCCGGACAGCAGCGTCTTTCTATTGTATTACCTACCACCTTTGCAATTCCCAAGACGCCTGCCAAGCGTGGGGATTATGGCAACCCCTCCCTTGTAACAGTAGTGGACGTCTATCGGCAGCCGCAAGGACATCAAGTTGTCCTCAGCATTGGAATTATGTTTTTTTTTTAACCGGGGCAGAAATTTTATAGTGGCTCTCTCCCTAGCGTTTGAGAAAAATTACTTCAAAAACACACAAAAATAGGTTTTTCATTTTTCGTGAATGGCACATTAAGAACCATTTAATTAATGTACTCTTTATTATCTATTACTTACGCTTTGAGGAGCAATTTGATTATTTTTAATCATATGAAATTAAATTTCTGGCGCCTCCTGAGACTGCCGCCCGGGCGAGTGCTCCGGTTTGCCAGCCAAAGATCCGGGGTTTCTTGTCATATAACTCTAGCAGCCTTACTTACTGCTTGAAAGCCACAGTTTTTAAACGTTTATTTTTGCTACAGTAGAGACACTCTATTCAGGCTGTACTAAAGACAGTATTTTAACATTAAAACCCTTAAAATGTACCACAACAAACCCCTATACATACAACAAAACATGCAAAACTAATAAACATTCGAAAAACAGAACACCCGGGCGAACCCGAAAGAACTTTTCCGAAAATAATTCTAGCAATTTTACAGCGGGCCAAACTAAAACTATCCGAAGGGTAGAGGGTGTGGGGGCTGAGAGGCTAAAAAAGGTCCTAACCAAACAGCGACCCTTATAAAACATCCTACGGCGAACCCTTACTACGAACTAAAAGAAACTCGTACTAACTATTCACTTGCGGAGTTTTATATTCGAGTTCGATAAGAACAACACCGCTTCTTCTAGTGAACATCCCTATCTAGTGAACATTTGTATGAAGAATAAAAGCAATTTTTTTTGCGATAGTGCTGTAATTCATCTTTAACACTATCAATAGTTTTTTGTCAATCAAATTTCCATCAAGTAAAAACCAACCAAATTAATGGTATGCGATATTTAACTAAGGCTTCTACTTTCCAAAGTCCCAATCAAGCTTGATTTCAAAAAAATTCCCGATATTTTTTTTACCAAGGAAACTTAAATCTGAGTGATGCTTTTAGGAATACCTCGAGGTATCGATGAGTTTCATAAATGAAAATTAGAAATGCTTTTGAAACAGTCTATTTTAAGTTTCCCCTATTCATTTGTAAGCTTTTCGCACTAACAAAGCATTCAGCAGTCCAAAAGAACCCACAATGCATTTTATTAGTGAGAACCATTCGAGAACTCGGAGTGTAATCCACGGGACCCGGTCTAAAAACATCCAAAAAGGCAGTAAAACTAAAGGAATTAAGGGCGGTGGCGAACTACTTTTCAAAACACTTTTGTAGCCCCCATACCCCCTGAAAACCTCCCTGCAGCTGAAATATATGAATCCCAATTTATATTTTGCGAGCGGATAGCACAGAGCTGGATTCAACGTTAAGAGATACGACGATATATAAACAGATAATTTTAGTGTTTAAAAAAGCATTGTATAGTAAATTAAATATTATAATGAATAGAAAATTTCATATAGGTAAGAAGACTAGTCTTAAAGATATTTTTTTATATTTGCAACTTGTTTGCAATCTAATGTAGTCAAACTGAATCACCTATATCAGAAGAGGATAATAAATGAAAAAAAATAAAATTGAATTTCGATTATTGTATACACATTTATTACAGACTAAGAAATAATATTATTATAATAATAATTGATACTTACCAATAAATAAAAACTTAGAATTAAGTGAATGTTTGGCTTAAAATTGGAATTGTATTACAGAGTAAGTCAGAAGATGAAATACTAATGCAGATAAATACAATTGTGCTACAAAACAGCATTATGTATAACCATTGATGTCTGCTGCGTGTAATAGCACGATTTTTATGGAATTGATACTGTCCTAGGACAGAAGTGTCGCTACTACGTCGTCATTTCACAATAATAATATTGAACTAGCGAGAATCCGTCCCTGTGGTATCGTACAATTGTGTCTTTGGCCCGTGTAATGAAAATTGCAATATCGAAAATGTTTTCGCACCAAAATTACGAAGGTAATCTATAATCAGGTAAATGATTTTATTTTAGCTACATATGACTTTTAGCTAGTTAGGTACCTCTAGGAGGCAAGGAAAGGGTAGCTTTTCGCAACAAGGTTTTTAAAGGTTATGAGTTGATCTGACTAGTGTTAAGGTCAATAAAGTTTTCGTAAAATTACTAATAAATAGTACCAATGATAAAAAAATAGTGAGGCTTTTTGCTCGGAAGCGACAAAAATTGTTTAAAAAAAAACGAGTATGCTTTAGACCACACGACTGAATTAAAACTTCCGAACTGACTTCCGTTCGCCTCGCCCGATCACTCTTTTCGTAACGCTCTCGTCACTAATTCACCAGCTTACTACCCAAGTCAAGCGTCCGTAAAGAAGTTTTACTTAAAAAAAATAGAAAAATCCCAACCAATCAGTAACTTGGTTACCAGTACTGTGGGCTACTCCCACAGTATCATAATATACATTATATATTTCTTTCCATATATATATAATACCTTACTATGCATTAAACTTACATTGTACACTACATTACACAGATATTTATTATTATACTTATTTATTATATATAACACTTTATAAATACATTATATACATACATACAATATATATTTCAACATTACCCAACACAAATATAATTACACAAAACCATAACACTACATCATTATCGTAGTCGGCTATGCCACGATGTGGTGGCGCCTTTATAATGGCCATAGTTTATGAACGGTGTGAAGCGTGTGCGCATCGGCCGTTGTGCGGCCGATATGCGGGTAGTTGAGAGAGTCGAGTGATATCCGTACGCTCTGCATACAATTGTAATAGAAATTATAAATTATCTTATTTGTTTGAGTCGAGTTCAATTCTGTGCTATCTGTTATTCTTTCGTACTTTTCGCTATCTTCTCCTTCTAATTGTGATTTCTCCTGAACTGTGTGTATACTTCTTCTGTGCGAACAATTACACTTGTGTTTCAAGTCTTGGACTTTATTATTTACTCACCTGGACCTACAAGTATATGTTACCTGGGAAACTGTGCAGGATACAGGATCGCTACAGCTAAGTACTAGCCATATAAGAGTACATTTAATTATCAGGAGATCCCTACATCTGGTGACACCGATCGAACACGATGAGCGATAGTGATTCAGCACATACTGTAAAATCGGCTAATGGCGACGCGGGCGTTACTGAACGCCGCCGTCCAAAGAAAATGCGCCGCTCCGTTGATACTTCTGACGATGACAACCGGCAACCCGTAGGACAAATCTCTAACTTCAAGGTGCCACCGTTTTCGCCAGATGATCCAGAAATATGGTTTGCTCTTCTTGAAGGTCAGTTCAAAAATTATAATATACGCGATGACATGACAAAATTTACGCAAGTGATAACTAACCTTGATATGACTCACGCAAAGGCAGTAAAGGATATAATAATCAATCCTCCGGCTAGCGAATGCTACGCGAAAATAAAGTCCGAACTGATACGCCGTCTTTCAGCATCCCATGAGAAGAAGGTTAAACAGCTATTGACACATGAGGAGCTTGGTGACCGCAAACCATCCCAGTTCCTACGTCATCTACAGGACTTGGCTGGGCCATCTGTTCCAACGGATTTTATTAAAACTATTTGGACTCAACGCCTACCGAGCAACATGCAGACATTGATAGCTTCGCAACCAACACTCGCACTCGAGCAACTCGCGGACTTGGCAGACAAGGTACACGACATCATGACACCCTGCAGCGTAGCCGCAGCTTCGGCCTCGAGTAGCTGCAAGGACCACGGCAGTGAAATAGCCGAACTGAGGAAGATGGTGGAGCATCTGACAGTTAAATTGGATAAGTTTACCAGATCAGCGCGTACCGCAGACCGCAGCCGTCCGAAACACCGACAGCGTCATAATTCTTCGCGCAGCAGGTCACGCTCAGCTTCCAACTATCGCCGCTTTCCGGTATGTTATTACCACTGGAAATTCGGTTCTAAGGCGAACAAGTGCATACTACCGTGCGACTACAAGGCGGGAAAAGACATGGGCACTCAGTAATGGCGACAACTGACTGTCCCACATCCTCAGGTCGCCTATTCGTGACGGACCGCGGCACGAAGACGCAATTTTTGGTCGACACCGGCAGCGACCTATGTGTTTTCCCCCGGTCCCATCTGCGTGAACGACGTGCACCGACGACGTATCAACTGACTGCAGCCAACGGGACAACAATCAATACGTATGGCTACGCTCACTTGGATCTCGACCTGGGACTTCGACGTACATATTCTTGGCGTTTTGTGGTAGCTGACGTTACAAAACCTATAATCGGTGTAGACTTTCTATGTCATTATAATTTAATTGTAGATTGTAAGAATCAAAAGTTAATAGATTGTACTACTACTCTTTCTACACCAGCTTCACTTGCTAATAATGCTAACAATATCTTTTCTGTTAAAGTTGTGACTGGTAACTCAAAATATCATAATTTGTTATTGCAGGATTTTCTTGAAATTACACGTCCAGCTGGTACACTGAAAACAATACCTCACAATACTACACACCATATACGCACCACACCCGGCCTCCCAGTATCGTGCTCGCCTAGACGATTAGCACCTGACAAACTACAGATTGCCAAAAAAGAGTTTGAGGCAATGTTGGCCAATGGTACGGCAAGACCTTCAGAGAGCCCCTGGGCATCTCCTCTGCATTTAGCTCCTAAAAAGGACAACGGCTGGCGCCCCTGTGGCGACTATAGACAGCTTAACGCCCGTACCATTCCCGACAAATACCCAATTAGGCATATTCATGATTTTGCTTCTAACATTTCAGGATGCAGTGTCTTCAGCACGATAGATCTGGTTAAAGCGTACAACCAAATCCCGGTTAACAAGGAGGACATACCGAAGACAGCGATAACAACGCCATTCGGTATGTTCGAATTTCCGTACATGACGTTTGGTTTGCGTAACGCAGGCCAAACCTTTCAACGTTTTGTAGACGAAATGATGCGCGGGCTGGACTTTGTGTATTGTTATCTGGATGATTTCATTATTTTCAGTAAGGACGAGGCTCAGCATGAAGACCACCTACGCCAGGTCTTCACCAGACTGCGAAATTACGGTATGGTCATCAATGTATCGAAGTGCGTGTTTGGAGCTCCAGCAGTAACCTTTTTAGGCTACCATATTTCTGAGAGCGGAACCAAACCCCTCGATGAGAAAGTAGAGGCCATCCGTAATTTCCCCCCACCAAAGGATGTTAAATCCTTAAGAAGGTTTTTGGGAATGGCAAATTTTTATAGGCGTTTCCTGCCTAATGCTGCCCAAATGCAAGCACCTCTAAATGCCCTTTTGGTCGGAGCGGTCAAGGGCTCCACGCCCATTACCTTGAGTGGCGAAGCCCTGAAGGCTTTCGTAGAAGTCAAGGAAAGCTTATCCAAGGCTGCTCTTCTAGCACACCCAGATTGCGAGGCGAAACTAGCATTGGTGACAGATGCTTCAGATGTCGCTATCGGGGCTGTGTTACAGCAGCTGAAAGGGCAGACGTGGGAACCCTTAGCATTCTTTTCCCGAAAGCTGAACCCTACACAGCAAAAGTACTCCCCATACGATAGGGAACTTCTAGCAATATATGAGGCTATTAAATACTTCCGTCATATGCTTGAGGCGAGACACTTCACGGTCTACACAGATCATAAACCGCTCAGTTACGCCTTCCATGAAAGGAAGAGTAACTGTTCGCCAAGACAATTCCGCCATCTAGACTATATTGCCCAATTCACGACGGACATACAACACATATCCGGCAAAAGTAATGTCGTGGCCGATACCTTGTCACGAGTCGAAGAATTGGGCACACCAGTTTGTCTAGCCAGTCTCGCCCAGGCTCAAGAAACTGACGTGGAGTTGGCTGAATACTTAGCCGACACCAACACTTCTCTACGTATCCAAAAGATACGATACCCTGGAAGTCAAGTAACGCTGTACTGCGACGTCAGTACATTGACTCCCAGGCCCTTTGTACCAAAGGCTTTGAGGAAACAAGTTTTCCAAAGCCTGCACTCCCTTAGCCACCCTGGTGTCAAAGCGACTACCAAATTGGTGGCCACAAGATTTGTTTGGCCCTGCATTAGAAGGGACTGTCGAGATTGGGTCCAATCATGTTTGGCTTGCCAGCGCGCAAAGATCACGAGACATGTGTCCGCCCCTTTGGACAATTTTGATCTACCTCGTGCGCGCTTCAAGTTCATCCATATTGATATTATCGGCCCATTACCAGTCTCACAGGGTTACAGGTATTGTCTGACTGCCATAGACCGGTTTACACGGTGGCCGGAAGTCATACCAATACCTGATATTACTGCAGAAACAGTAGCCAAAGCTCTCCTATCTGGATGGATATCCAGGTTCGGTTGCCCCACAGATATCGTTACAGACCGCGGCCGGCAATTTGAGTCCGCACTGTTTCGATATCTGGCAAAAGTAGCTGGATTCCATCACAGGCGTACTACCGCTTATCATCCAGCATGCAATGGGTTGGTGGAACGTTTCCACAGACAGCTGAAAGCCGCCATTGCATGCCATGCTGATGAGAATTGGGTAGAAATATTACCTTTAGTACTGCTTGGCATCCGTAGTGCAGTCAAAGAGGACATGCAAGCATGCCCAGCAGAATTGCTTTACGGCGAGCCACTGAGACTTCCCGGCGAATTTTTTGATAGCATCACACCTGGTACAACTGACATAACCGATTTTACTGGTCGGTTACGATCATTCGCCGAGAAGTTACAGCCAGTACCAGCTTCTCGCCATAGCAAACATAAGGCGTTTGTATTTAAAGATTTCGCGTCGGCGAATTACGTCTTCTTACGTGAGGACGCTTCGCGGGCGCCGTTACAATCAGCCTATACAGGTCCGCACAAGGTTTTAGAGAAGGGTGACAAAGTTTACAAAATACTTGTTAAGGGTAAACCTGTCACCGTTTCAATAAACCGCCTAAAACCTGCATATATGCTGACAGATGAGGAGATAACACCAACGTTACCTCCACCGTCCCCAAGTCCTGGTCCAGTCCAGAACAAAGTTACACGGTCCGGCAGACACGTACATTTCCCGGACTATTATCGCCCTTAACCAGGTCTCTGGGGGGGAGTGATGTGGGCTACTCCCACAGTATCATAATATACATTATATATTTCTTTCCATATATATATAATACCTTACTATGCATTAAACTTACATTGTACACTACATTACACAGATATTTATTATTATACTTATTTATTATATATAACACTTTATAAATACATTATATACATACATACAATATATATTTCAACATTACCCAACACAAATATAATTACACAAAACCATAACACTACATCATTATCGTAGTCGGCTATGCCACGATGTGGTGGCGCCTTTATAATGGCCATAGTTTATGAACGGTGTGAAGCGTGTGCGCATCGGCCGTTGTGCGGCCGATATGCGGGTAGTTGAGAGAGTCGAGTGATATCCGTACGCTCTGCATACAATTGTAATAGAAATTATAAATTATCTTATTTGTTTGAGTCGAGTTCAATTCTGTGCTATCTGTTATTCTTTCGTACTTTTCGCTATCTTCTCCTTCTAATTGTGATTTCTCCTGAACTGTGTGTATACTTCTTCTGTGCGAACAATTACACTTGTGTTTCAAGTCTTGGACTTTATTATTTACTCACCTGGACCTACAAGTATATGTTACCTGGGAAACTGTGCAGGATACAGGATCGCTACAGCTAAGTACTAGCCATATAAGAGTACATTTAATTATCAGGAGATCCCTACAGTACCATAGATTAGAATAGTCTAATCTATGGTGGCTCGTATCTTGATTCATTGCAATTGTGTCATTGAGACTATGCTCAGCTTAGTTTTGGGGTGAGCGTGCTTATATTACACAACACACTACGACACAATTGAATGCGAGCTTTAATTTCTCGCAACGACATTCTCCCGCGATAACATTTTCCTCGGGCTGAGCAATAAATAACGCAATCCACAACGTGTAATTACTATGCCTTTGGATGTTCTGTTTAGCGCGTACGCTTAATTAATTCATTATGTAATTAATAATATATCAAGTCATGTCGGTGGGCAAAGATATTACAATATAAAACACAGCCATTCCCCGAAAGTGTCCACCACCAAAATTGTAAAAAAAAATCTAAATCTCCCATAGATTTAGTTTTTTTTTACGATAGCCTATAAGTTTATTACTTCAATCTTAATAAAAAGATTGCGGGACATTTTAAAAATTGGCTTAAAAAAATGATGTCAATTAGTTATTCGATTTTGTCATCGATAATTTCAATGATATAAAATGATTTTTATGCCAATTTGAGATGTTACTTTATTCTTTGATAATTAAAAAAAAACATTATCACGTTGCACAATTTTTAAGTTCTTATTCATTGTTATTGTACCATTTATACTTATTGGATAGAAAATAGACACGAAGAATAATAAATTATTATTTAGTTTGTACCTACAGAAAATCTGTTCTAAATACAAACTTTATAAATAGTATTAAAATTTACTCTACAACTAGGTGCTAATGACTATACAATTAACACTAGTATTCACGTCACGGGCACCTGACAAAAGTGCTGCATTCAAGACTGCGAACGCGTCAGAACAAATTCAATAAAGTTGAACAGAAACTACGCTAAGGGGAATACATAATTTCTTAGCGTCTCTTTGTATGCGGCTAGTGATGGGGTTAGAAGTAGCATGGGAACGATATCTTACGATGGAACACAAAAGAATATATCATCATCGCCATCAGCAGCCAAAAGACGTCCACTGCTAAACAAAGGCCTCCCCCTTAGAAGGGGCAGGCGTCTTGGCATCGCAGTATACAGAAACTTTAGTCGCCTCTTACAGACATGCTGAAATTGACAGTCTTTTTTAACCGACTTCAAAAAAGGAGGAGGTTCTCAATTCGTCTGTATATATATATATATTTTTTTTTTATGTATGTTCGCGCATAACTCTGGCAATTATTAACCGATTTGAAAAAATCTTTCTTCCATCCATTCTTCAATCCATTGTTTTTTTTTTTTTTTTTTTTTTTATAAGGATTAAAGTGGAACCTCTGACTTCTGTCAGAGACCTTTTTAAAACATGTCTGAGAAACATGGTGGGTTTCTTTAAACAGTTTGTGTTTGTGGATTTACAAATAATTTTTTGTTTTTTTTTTTTTTTGGTTGTTTCCTTCTATACTATTTTTCCTGTTTAATCACTTCTTACGGAAATTGTCACTTTTGTATCTACGTTTTCCATTTGTGATCATCAGATATTTATTTATTGAATTTTTCTCTGTTCCATATATCGTATATAAGTGTAATATATGTTATATATATTAGTTTATATACATTTCTTACTTTGTTTTATTTTATGGAGTCTCCTTTTATATTTTGCTGTGTTCACGTATGTACTTGTATTATTATTATTATCATTTTTGTCCATTTTTACTCTTCTTTTTTTTTTTTTTTTCTTTATGTTTCAACCGTTTTGTTTCTGTTTCTTGCTATTATTGTGATGCATTCCAAATATTTTAGTAATTCCTCCGTTCGCTCTGTCATGATCTTAGCTATATTCCCCCTGTTTAGTTCAATTCCCAATAGTGCCTCCAATTCACGCTTTCTTGTTAGGTTTGCCGGACAATCTAGCGCCAAATGTATCAGTGACTCCTCCACGTCAGGGTCACATATGCATGCTGGGTCGTTTTTGCATTTGAACCTGTACAGGTAGTGTCCAAATCCTCCGTGTCCTGTGAGCGCTTGCACGTGCAGGGGATTTAATTTGATTTTTGAGACTGTTCTGTATGCGCCCTCTACATTGGGGAGGAAGAGTTTGGTTGTTGAAGTTGTCTCACCACTTGAGTACCTTTGCCCCCATTCTTTTATGGACTCTTCCCGGATTGTCCTCTTGATGAAGGACAGAGGGCAATATCCGTAGTCTGGGGCAGTCTTCTTTTTCAGTGCTGCCTCTTTCGCTAGCATATCTGCACGTTCATTCCCCTCCACCCCAATGTGAGCCTTCACCCAGAACAGCCTTGGTCCCCCGATCCCGTTACCTTTTTCTGCAATTTTCCTCCTGGCCTCGTGCGCTAATGGATGGAGTGATTCGGAGTCACACAGCGTTTCCAGAGCTGATCTGGAGTCACTAAAGATATTGGTTGTTTCGTCCTCGCTTTCCAGTGCAATATCAATTGCCTTGGAAAGCGCGAACATTTCTGCCTGAAAAACTGTACAATAGGACTCCAGTCTGTATTTTTTACTGCGTAACTCCGTTCCACTCCGCCAATAGGAGAGAGCAGCCCCCACCTTCCCATCGATTTTACTGCCATCGGTAAAAATGTGTGGGCCAGTAATCCGATGGTCTGCAAGGGTTTCGGGCCGCATGTCTTCCAGGCACACGAAGTCCAGTTTCATCTGGCGAGCTGGATGTGGCGCTCGCAGGTAACACACCTTCTCTTCGATTCGCCGATCCCCTAGGATTGTCTGAGGTTTTCCTCTTTTCGCTTCATAAAGCGATGCCGCTTCTCTCACCCGCATATCCAGAGGGAGGAGGCCAGACAATATTAGGGCCGAATTTAAGGAGACCGTCCTGTAGGCTTTAAGGATCTTCTGGGCAAAGCCCCGCTGTACTGC
Source organism: Furcula furcula (assembly GCA_911728495.1). NCBI lineage: Eukaryota > Metazoa > Arthropoda > Insecta > Lepidoptera > Notodontidae > Furcula > Furcula furcula. The sequence continues at coordinate 11,612,539 of OU452267.1, read as the reverse complement.
GTTCAGCTGTTTTTGCACCAACCACTTGGTGGTGGCCGGCGCCCACACACTGGCTCCGTATAGGACAATGGGTTCTACCACGGCCATGTACATCGTCCTGATAATCTCCGGATTTAGGCCCCAGGAAATTCTTGCCGCACGGCTTAACTGTTTATAGATATTTACAGCTTTCTTGCAGACATGACTGACGTGTTTATTGAATGTTAGTTTGTTATCAACTATAAGGCCCAGTATTTTTATGTCTTCTGCCATATTCACGTCAGTCCCGCCCATGTGGATTCGTGGGGTGTCATATTTCATTTTGTTGGTGATTACCATAGCGCAGGTTTTATGAGCAGCAAATTTTAATTTGTTCTTGACACCCCACGCCTCCACATGCGCGAGAGTCTGGTTAGCTTTTGCTTCTATTTCTAGGGCGGTATTTCCGGAGAATATCAGTACGACGTCGTCGGCGAACGCTTGGCAGTATACTCCATGCCGGTCTAGTTCGTCCAATAGAGGATCCAGTAAAACGTTCCAGAAGGTCGGGCCTCCGATAGAACCCTGGATGCATCCCTTCGTGGTTTTCTTTTGGCACTCTCCCAGCATACCTCACTGTCAATTTACGGTCGGCAAAGTAACTAATTATAAGTCTTCTGAGGTTCTGCGGACACCCCTTTTCGGACAGCTGGTTTTTAATGGCCGGCCACCAGGCACCGTCGAACGCCCCTTCAATATCTAAAGATACCATAACATTAATTAATTTCTTACGCAAGTTGTCCTTTACTTGATGGATCAAATCGTAGAGGGCGTCCTCGGTACTTCGCTGCGGTGTAAATCCGTACTGTCTTGGATTAGACTTTGGCATTAGGTGCCATTTTATCCTTTGAACCAGCATTTTCTCCATTATTTTGCCCAGCACAGGTAGTAGGCCGATTGGGCGGTACGATTTTGCCTGGTGATAGTCCTCTTTCCCCGGCTTCCTGAGTATCACCGAGGCTTCCTTCCACGGGACGGGAAAGTGGGATAACTGCAGACATTTGTTTATCAGGGCCAAATATATTTCCGGGCTCTCCTGAATAACTGCTACACAAATGTCTGCCGTGAACCCATCGGGTCCAGGGGCTTTTTTTGGGTTAAAAGTCTTGATTGTCCGTTCCAACTCAAGCTTCGTAAAGGGAGGATCTTGTCTATCGCTCGGTCTTGTTTCCCATATCTTCTCAGCCATTTGTCGTGCTATTTTATGCTCATCGTTATCATCTGTGCTCACATCATCCGGAAAGAATGTTGTGGCAAGATGTTTAGCGGACTCTTCCGGGCTGAGTGATACTCCTTCCTTGACTAGTGGTAGGTCCTCCTGTCTTTTTGCGGTATTTCGGATAACCCTGTACACCCCATCCCACATACTTTCACGTTCCTGGGCTCCACAAAAACGCCTCCAACTGGCTGTTTGGGCCTCCTTTGTTGCTAACTCATACTTCTCTTTTGATTTCAGGTACTCACCGACAACGTGGAGACGACGCCGGGGAGCAGCACACCTTATTCTTCGCTTCTTAGTCACCATGTCTCTCTTCAGGATATTCAGCTCTTCGGACCACCAAGGTAAGTATATTTTTGGTTTATTATTAATTTTAGGTATAGCTTCTATGCATGCTTTATTTATACTATTTATATATTTATGTATTACTGTTTCAATCTTATCTACTCTGTCTATTGTATTTATGTATTCTAGATTTATTCCCTCATTTTCTATATTTCCTTTAAATTTTTGTTTTAATTGCTCCCAATTTGCCTTTTTTGTATTAAATATTCTTGTTGTGTTTGTTTTCCTAGTTTCCGTAGGTTTTTGTAAATTGATTTTAAACGTAATAGCGTTGTGGTCCGAACTAATTATGCTTTGATCCACTCTCCAATTCTCCACAGATCCCAGTATTTCCGTGCTACACGCTGTTACATCTATATGGCTCTGGTATATTGTGTTAATCCATTGATTGGGTCCCATAAAAAAATTATTGCTTAGTAATAAGTAGTTCCTGAAAAAACAAGAATGGTGACTGCGCACTGAGAGCTGCAGGAAAGCCTATATAGATGACTTTTTTGTCGCTTTTTAAGGACAAAAATGGTCATAACTCTGGCAAATATTTACCAATTTCAATGATTCTTTTTTTATTCGAAGTAGAAACCACTGTATTGAATCTGTATGAATTGAATTTTATTACAACCGGATAAGAACTTCCTGGAGGACCATGAACGATGTGGAGGAATTTATCTGGTAAAAACCATAAAACTGATGTTCTCTTTAAATTACATTGCTCTGACAATTATGAACCGATTTCGATGTTTCTTTTTTATTCGAGAGAGTAAACTACTATGATGATTCCATGTAAATTTCATTACGACCGGATATTTTTTTCTGAAGTAACATGAATTATGTAAAACTATGTAGACGATAATGTGATCATAACCTACCTAGATAATTTTACGGTTTTCGATGGTTCAATCTTTATATATGAAAATATCACTAAAAAGTTTTAAATAAAATCTTTTTTAAAAAAAATTGAACCGACTTCAATATCACTGAAAAGTATAAAATAATTTAAATATTATTGAAGTTGGTGCCAAATATACACAGCCGGTAAGCTAACACCAACTTCAATAATATTAAAATTATTTTATACTTTTCAATGATATTGAAGTCGGTTCAATTTTTTTTTAAAAGATTTTATTATTTAAAAGTATTCACTATTTGTAAAACCAGTGTTGAAAACAATTAACACATAGGGAGTAAAATAATCGTGTACAGTTTTGTCGAAAAATAGTGCAAAACTAGGAACGCAATAGGATAGAATAGGATCGAACATGGCTGACGCGTTATTAAAAAAGTATCCACACGAAAGTCGCCATCTATTTGTCAAATCAAAACAATGTCATCCATAAACGTCAATAACGTCATAGATTGGGTCTTTAGTATCCTGTAGAGGCAAGAGTAGCAAATCTCTTACTGTCTGTCTTTACTTCAAATCTGAGAAAAAGTTTTATTCACGAACTGATTTAATTTTGTTTTCAATAAATACTTATTGAAAACAAAACAAAAAAATATACATACGTATATTTTTAGTTTAAATTATCTTAATTATTGTATTCGTTCTGTGATATAGTTCGTGTTTTTTAATAAAATATAAAGTAGTAAGTTAACTTTACTTTGTAGTAAAGTTAACTTACTACTTTATATTTTATTAAAAAACACGTAACACGGGTTTTCCTAGAAATTTCCAAAAAGATAACCAAATAATGCTTTAGTGTTCAATACCATGATCTACCGATCAGCCATCTAAATACCAAGGCAGATGTAAATTAATCCTCAAGAATACATTACTACAGAATAATATCGATATCGACATTCCACTGACCCATCACTACAGCACGGCAGTAGCGTTACTATTTAAATCCAGTTACAAGTTGAGAATGTATTTTGTTAATTACAAGTAAGTTTGTACATGAAAATTTCTGGAACAGGTGCGCGCACACACGCAAGTATACACACGCACACAACGGCGATATGAATGTCTTTCAAGAAATATTGTTATTTATATTGCGCGGTACGTTGATGACGCGATTCTTCGCTGATTACGCTGTATTGTTTCCGTCCGTTTATTAAATTATAGTTCCTATACATGGGTAGGTTATGTTTAATTTTATAAGTTAAATCATACTTTATTATTATTACTTATTTGGCGGGCCTGTTAGACACCCTGGCCGCTACGGTCTCGGGTTTGATTCCCACCAAGTCTCTGGATGTTTTATCTATATATATGTATGCATTTACAAATCAATTATATAAGTATTAGTATCAGTAGTCTGGTTTCCATAGTACAGGCTCTGCCTAGTTTGGCATCAGTTGACCGTGTGTAGATTGTCTTAGTAGATTTTTATTCCGCTAACATAAAATAGTAGAGTGCATAAAACTACACAAAACATTTTAATAATATGCTCTTTGGTGAATAGCATTATTGTAGAAAGCTCTTTAGTTAATAGCAATATTCTGAAAAGGAGAGAAGACCAATACATTTTTGCTGCACTTAATAAAATATCGTCCTGGAGTGAATTGATCGTTGGATAAGTATTTTACGATGTAAGATCTAAGTAAAATATGCCCTATATTTATGTAGATATTCGAAGGAAAGCGGGTAGGGTGGTGCATTCTTAGGCAATTGTTAAATTTTCTATCTTGTTCTAAAATAGATGAGTAGGTACTGATAAATCATTTACTCATCAGAAATATTTGAACTACTTAATACAATCAAAACAATGTAAGTTAGTTTCGCTTCCCCTGCAGGAAATTATACATTTCTAAGCATCCCTTCATTACCTTTTTCAATACCTAACAGAAACAGACGAGGGCGCGCCATATTGTATTTAATTCCCGCCAAGTCGCTTTAATTTTCAGAAACTTGGAACGCGCCGTTCCACGTTTAAATTCAAGTTTGAATTGAGCGCGTTCCGTATTCGGAGCACGAATTTTCATATCACGCCTGCCGCCCCCGACGGTGACGCCTTGCTTTTGCTGTGTTAAATTAACTTGAAAATTGATTTATAAAAATAAATATATTTATGGCAAAAGAAAAATAAAACAATAGAGCCATAAGCTCTAGTTCTTATTAGTTTATGGTAAAGTAGTGTAAAAAGCTCTCGGAAGCGAAGAATTGATAAGAGAGAGACTTCGAAACGTAGAATTACAAATCTAAGAAAAGCTGAATATGGAAGGTCTTGAATCAAGGCCTATCAAGACTTGATACTTGGTATTGATACTTCGGTCGAAAGTTAACGGAATTAGAAGACTTTTGGTGTTAATTTTAAAATATCACACCACATGGGTCAGTATGTAATTACGCGATTACAATGACAATCAAATTTTTCAATAGCGACGGAAAATGAATTCAATTCAAACAAACGAACTTCTCGATGTAATTAAAAAAATAAACATTCTAAATTCAAAAAACATAGCGCGAAACCAATCGCCTGTTCCAATTTCAAGCCCAGACGCTTCCCGGAACGTTAGTTCCTTTCCTAGAGAGAAGTAAACAAAATTTCTGCAAGGATATGAGGGCCCCACCCACGGGGGGCGGAAGCGGACCGGGAGAACTAGTTAACGGTTTTTTGCATGTGTACGTTGCAAATGTGAACGTACGCGTATTATATTTTTATGTGTGTGTGCCAGGGCCGTTTACGGATAAGCTTTTTAGCTGGAAAAGGGTTAAACACGATAGTCGGTTTTCGGTAAAAACTATTATAAAGTTGAAAAACGTTTCCCGGAATGAAATTTACTCTGAATTTTATAGTTCGCCGGCCGGCCGCGGGTTGCATGTTTTATAGCTTTTTGATTTAGTTACGTCGAGTTTTTGATAGTATAAGTATACATACTTGAATTAGAGTAGACTTATATTATGTAATCTAGGGGAAGGTGAGGTATAATGATCCCCTTAAGGGGAAAACTTAACTGTGGCTAAAGTTGAAGGCAAAATCGCCAGATTTCTGTTGTTGGAGGTAGTGGATTTACTTAACTTTGTAACTGCATACTTATTTTTCATTATATGTATGTAGTTTTTTTGTATTAGAGGTTTTTCTTAAAGTTTTGTAAAGGATCATTTTATACACACCTATGTTTAAAATGATCCCTGGGGTAGGGGTAAAATAATCCCAGGGATCATTTTATACCATAAGTTAATAAATATCAGTGAAATAAAACACTCAGCTGTTTATTTTAATCATATGTATTGTTTATAACAATTAAGTATGTAAGCAAGTTACACAAAACTTTTGCAGTCTTCTAGTTTCATTCGAGATCTTTTTTTTTGTAATTATCTACTACTCAAACGACAAACTAAACATTAAACACTGCAACAAACTTTTAAAATGTTTGCAAAATTAACAACATAACTAGTCAAGCAATAGGTAAACAAATAAACTCTTCTTCTAAATAAAAAACAAAACACAAATAATCCTCATCTCTATCAATGGTTTTTTATCAATGTCAAAATGCAATAGAAAAATTTACTCTACGTTTAAAAAATAATAATTTTCTTATCAGAAACTTAGAAATAGACCTTATAGTCTTAATTTTTTTTCACACTATTAAATTGATTACTAGAAAGGCAAATATCAAAAGTAAAGTCGCCTTCATCGTCACTATCTACTCCCGCACAAGCCTCATGTCCCCATTTAAGACACACAACGCACCTAATCCACACTTCGCCTTTATTGTCTTGGGAGTTGCTTTCAGTACAGAAGAGGCATTCCTCTTCAGTAGAATCCAACAGCATGCTTCAGGCCAACTTTGGCGATTAGTTTTGCGTATATAAGTTCTCGGCATGATCTGTAACAACAACAAATACTAATGGGGTAAAATGATTCCAGGGATCATTTTAAACACACAGAAAGGGATCATTTCGCCCCAAACACCAAATTTCAATATATCGATCAAAACTTAGCTTCAAATACCGCGTGCGGTGATCGAAAATTGCTTAAATATTAGCTAACTGCTATTAATACACGCGAATAAAACAACATTTCAATAAACACGAACATGTAGAAAGTAATGAAAGTCCAAAAACAGGCTTACCTTAGATCGAAACCACACTTTTTTATTGTTTTTGAATAAAATCACAGCAAGCGTTCGCACTGCCAGGACACTTGGAGAGGCAGCTGGCAGAGGTGTGGGGAACATGTTTCATGCGCTTTTGGATAGATGGGACTAGCTGTCTCTGATTTACGGCGGGGGATCATTTGACCTCCAGGGATCGTATTACCTCACCTTCCCCTAATTAAACATTAGAATCATATCCATAATTGATCACATTTAAGGACTGACGGTTGATTAAAAAATAGGTATACTACTTCGTGACGACGACTTTTGTTCGTGTAGCCGCGTGAATTTATAAGATATGTGAAGATAAACATACATTTATTGCTCAAATACCAATTAAATTAAGTATAAAACAGTTTATAATTGTAGTGCATAGTGCAAAATTCGCAGCGAGAGTAACACTTTTTTTCGGCGGTTTTGTGATTTATCATTTATGACTGAATCGTCACTTACCATCACTGGATATTGCGGGGAAGCACTTATCTAATATTTATAAAAGCCTAACTGCCGGTCCCAATATCCTATCGATCCCTAACTATAAGTTGAAATCATCGATCAAGTCATCGATATCCCGCGATAAACCTCCGAAATGGAGCGATAACTAAAACCCTGACAGACAGTCATTTGAACAACCAAAAGTAAGTTGCTGTGTATATGTTAATATTGAAACGGAAATATGTCATTAAGTATAGCTATCGATGGTAACTATTTTAACTTATAATAAGGGTTCAATACGATATTGGGACCGGCAGTTAGTGAACAATGCACTCTGGTATAGACAGGTCTATATAGCTATTTTAAACAAATAACCTAGCAAGGAACCGTCTAGGTAGGTCCCACCTAGCTATCAGACACCGGTCTCGCCGGCGAGGCCGAAGGGTCGTACGTATGCGACCGCAACGACGTGCATCACCCCACTGAGTTTCTTGCCGGTTCTTCTCAGTGGGGGCGCGTTGTGAACCGGTGGTAAACTCAGCCCTCTCTTAAGCGACAGCCCAAGCCGAGGCCGTGCCTCCCTGAGGTGCCCTTGAGCTCGTCGCTACTTCTGCCGTAAAGGCTAGAGCGCTTTAAGCGCTCGCCTCCTATTGTCCGGTGAAGCTGTAATGGTCATCTGCGGCCAACAGCGTCTATCATTCCCAAAAAAAAAATATAATAAATAGGTCCCACCGCAGTGTCGATATTCTGCCGCCAAGCAGCAGTGTACAAACATTGCTGTGTTCCGTTGTGAAGGGCACTGTAGCTGGTGAAATTGCCGGACACAAAGACTTAATATTATTATCTAGTGTCTTAAGGGTCGGCAACACGCTAGTGATTCTTCTGGTTTCGCTAGCGTCTATAGGCCGCAGTGACTGCTTACCATTCAGGCGGACCACACGCTTGCATGCCACCTTGGTAGTTTAATTAAAAAACCATATTAAGAATTGAGTCTAGAGTAATTGAAAATACATTTCGTCATTTTGTACATTTACCGTACCTAATAAATAATATAAAATTATCATTTCGTATAGCAACACAGAATGTCCTGCTGGCAACCCTGTTTCTAAGTTACACATACCTACCGTCTGAGAAATTCGAGATCGCTTTGTTCGTCTTTGAGAAGATATAATTGTGTCAATAGAGGCAGGCACAACTCTGCTAATTGTTATGTCATGTAAGAAAATAATGGCACATATCTGACCTTAATTTGAAGACCATTCAAAATATCATGACATATTCACCAACGAAGTTTTTCTAACACTTTCAGTTGATAAACATACATTAATTATGTATTTACAAAAAAATATATATATACGTATTAGTATCAGTTGTCTGGTTTCCATAGTACAGGCTTTGCCTAGTTTGGGATAAGATGACCGTGTGTGGATTGTCACAAGATAATATTATTATTATTCTGATAAGATTGAAATATCAAAATCATTCGAATGGAAAACAAAAGATCTTGCGCTAACTCTATAAACATAGCTAATTTTAGTAAAATAAAGTGTAAAAATACACGTAGAATTAAAAACTCACCTAATAACTTAATAGATAAGATCAGCTAAGTTCCCAAAATGAGTACTTAGTTACACATTTGATGTGCACAAAACATAAGAACTCATAAAAATATATTTCAAAATAAATGTATCCGAACATTTTTCACCCGATAAAATACTTATGTCTATCTAAAAAACTTCTGATCATTACGATTGCAGAGCTACACTATGTATGTATCCAGTTAATTTAAAAAAAACAAACATGGGTCAAATACAATGAAAGATACATATTATGATCAAATGAACACGGATCCAAGATTCAAATTCTAATGCACTATAACTAAAAAAAAAATCAACACCATTAAATTAAAAAAAATAACACATTCTAAATTCAACTCCACCGATTCTAAAGCAGCAAAAATTAACCCCTGCAAGGTTGGTTGCTAAGTTCCACCCCTTTTTTAACCCAAGAATCGGTTTAAGGCGGGCCCCGCGGGCTTAGGGTGGGGCGGGTAGCGAGAGCGGGGTTTTTTCACCCTTTGAAGAATTGCCCCAAGGCGCGGGGTGTTTTTACTGGGGCGGGCGCGTACCGTACTCGTGTGTGGGTAATATTAAATACTTTTGAAAAGGGAGTAGTTTTTGAACGCCGTTTTGCGGATCGATAGAATGCGTGCTCTGCTTTGCAGAGTTTGTTTTATTGATAGTCGTTCATTGATATGAATGCGCTTAGATTTAGTTCATTAATAATTTTCATTGTAGTTTGTAGTTATTTAATAAATAAATGTAACGAATCAATCCATACATAGATCGCGATAAAGCAGTCTCTATTGTCACAACAGCGTCACTACTCTATGACAAAAAAAGAGGCAGATAAAAAAAATTATGAACTAACTGAGTAAATATTATAAGTACCTTCGTTTAACTCAAGAATTATAAATTAACGTTTGTACCTAACAGATTTCGATCTATACGGACGTATACAATGACGAATACCTACCTAGCACAACGCACTATAAATAAACTCTCTGAAAATATCTTATAACCAGAAACAATCTGAAATGAATTCTATCAAAAAATAAAACAAGACTATTCCCTCAGACTATTCAATACATTTTCTGCTAGTCGCGCTATAACAACCACAGAAGGAAGGAGGCAAGGAAGAAGATAGGGAGAAAAGATCTTATCCAAAGAGTATAAATAAATACGTATACCAAACATAAAGCAACCCTCCAACGCTGGCGTTGGCTAAATAATGCATTATAAAAGTACGGGGTGCGAGCCACCCCCGACGTAAGGGAGCAGGGTTAACTCGAGACGATACAAACAGAAAGATAAGTAAACGAATAAGTAAGTAAAATTATATACAGGATGTACCTAATATATAACCGAAATATAGAGATACCATAGAGAAATAGTGGCCTAGTCTCTATGGATGGGACCCGCGCTTCGGAAATGCTTTAGCCTAATCTTGCGCGTCACTTGGTCTCATAAGACCTCTACATGGGAACACAGCAATATTGGATTTTTTATGTCTTGAAAGAAACTTTCAGAAGGTATCCTCCGCCCTTACGTAAATAGTTATGTGAGATTTTTACCTACTAAAACCTTCCAGGTAGCCTTAATTGATGCTATATGGAGAGACTTTGGGCAATCCGTTCAAAACAGTGGTACCTAGGTACATTCCTAAGCGGACCTAAGGGGCTGGCTACCCAAGAAATACACAATATGACATATGTGAGAAATATTATTTTTCAATAAGAAAAACACGTGAAATAATTAAGACAACCAAACGTCTGAGCACAACGCACCCATAAATTCGCACCCTATATAAACATTTGCACCCCGGCGAAAATCTTCGCGACTCATTACTCGCGGGGTGTAACCCCCCGAAAGGGGGTGTTGGGGAATCTTCGTTCAAATCTGTGACGTTTTATCTAAATGGGCCTCGAAATGGGCGTCGTTTTACTAATGACCCCGAGAAATAGTAAGACGTGGTGTGACAGTGAGTTAGTGGGCGCCCGCCTTTACTGCCTCGCCGTGTTTATGTGCACGGCTTTATGTTCCGGGATTTGCATATAATAAGAAAAGAGAAATCTTGATTTTTTGATGGTTAATGATCAGCAAAATCCTTAAAGTATTTTAGAAAGAACGACTAAAAATTCATTTATTTCGACACATAAGGAACTATATAGAATAAGGAACAAAACAGAATATAGAAAATAAAACTACAGACTACGTATGTATGCCGCTGTGTCTAGAAGAAATTGGCCCATGCCTCAGCTTGTCATGCTGTTTCAATAAAATTGAGGTCAGCTCTGATGTCCGCGTTACCTACAATTATAATCCTATTACTTTTCAGTGTAAAAGTACCCTAAACGCGACGACTATTACTCAATTATAAAAGGTTTATTAATCCAATAATCACCAAAATCCATATAATACCCTAGACCTACTCGAACGCTAGACCGACAGGCGGAAAATCCCAAAAAAATAAATAAGAATAAGAACAATTTATCTACCTAGAAAAGTACAAACCAAACAGAAAAATGATTAGGTACTATAAATTCTCACACTAAGCGTAGCCTGTATCATTGCTTGTGTGTAATATTTATTTATTTTATAATTTTTGTTAAACAAAAGAAATAAAGGAAAGAATAGGCAAAAAGGTAACGAAAAGCTTATTTATTAAGAAATTTCTTCGAGCATGCCTGCGAGTGGAAGTATGTTTCGGCATTTCTATCCTCCTATCCTATTACATACAGGGTGTAAGGGACTACATACCGAAAACTTTTTTTAAGATTTCTCATATTGTCCGTTACAACATTACAGAAACCATTTATATGGAAAATGACAAATGACTAACTTGTTAATTTTTGAGCATGTAATGAATACGTGCGGAATAATATTGGTTTATTTTTAAAATTACATTGCTAATTTCAATTAAGCCGCCTGCCAAGAGAGACCCATGTTCGTTCAGCAGTGGTCTTTTCGGCTGCTGATGATTGCTAATTTTGCACAAATAAGTAATTAATTGTTTTTAAATTGAAATTAGGCTTCATTATTATACCAATAATGATGTTATCCTAATTTTATTAAAAAAAAACGTCATTTTGTTTGCAAATTCATGAAAAAGCCGATGAAAAATGTCAACACTAGAATGTTCAGAATCATGTACTGGATCCCTGGTATCGGTTTTCGGTACGATGTCCCTTATACCCCATATACAATGTACTATTTAAATTCCTATATCGATTGTTATTAGTTTTCGGTGAAGGAAAACATCGTGAGGAAACTTGCATGTCTGAGAAAGCCTACCTAGCTTTCGAATGACGTGTGAAGTCCGCCAACCCGCACTTGACCAGCGTAGTGGACTATGGCCTAAGCCCTCATCTTGAGGGGAGGCCCGTGCCCAACAGTGGAACATAAACATGGACTGGTTTTTTTTATTTTTTATTATTTACTTAAACTTTATAGAGCGTCCAACCGTTTATTTTCTTTTTGACAGCACCAATAGAACGTAACTGCGTCATGTTACGCAAAAGTTCACTTTTAAAAGTTCACTTAAAGTGAACTTTTGCGTAACATGACGCAGTTACGTCCTATTGGTGCTGTCAAAAAGAAAATAAACGGTTGGATCTATTATAATCATTGTACTCTGATTATAATAGATCCAACCGTTTATTTTCTCACACGACCCGATAAGAGTTATATAGTAGAGAAATTTGTCAGATCTATAATAACAATTTATTATCACTATGTCTAAAAGACAACCCATGTTCCCTAGTCGTGCCATTCTTCAATCCCATTAGATTGCGGGGTAAACAGTAAGAGAGAGTGGACCTGTATCCATGAGAATTGTCGTGTCGTAATAAACACTTGTGTATTATAATATCTCTTGCGTATTTGACAAATCTTATTAACAAAGAAGAGAAACTTTAAATTAATTTCAATTCTGCTAAGTACTAAAAGTTCATTCCTAATACGGCAATAACCTTAATCGCGGATATTTTCCCGGGAACACGGCGGAGTGGCAATTTAGATCTAACTGAGTCATTTGGTGAAGGGGGGGGGGGGGGGCGTCTTAGGGAGGCGGAGGCTAGATGATTCGTAATTTGTTTTCTGCAGCTCTTGGCTTACGTTGGTCGACTGGGATAGAGATGCTCGTGATATATTTCAACAAATTATAATATTAAAACTCAAACTGACATTTCAAAATCAAAATCAAAATCAAAACATTTGATTCCAAACTAGGCGTAGCTTGTTCTATCACAACCGGATAGCTTATCAAAATACATATTATGTACTGGGAAGGTTTTATATACCTTGCCTAGATATTCTAAACTATACTCGTAATATTTTTTAATAACTTGCCAGAATGTTTTAGATAAAATCGTTAGTCGTTACTGCTGATTGCTAATTTTATGGTTTAATTCTCTGGTTGCGGAATATCCCCAGATCTTGGTACTTACTATAAACTGGCCATAGGCTCGCGTGCTAACGAGCGTGTAGTAGGTAATTTTATATTAAATATTTTGATTATTTTTTGTCGGGGCAGGTGAACGAGCCTATCACTGAACGGCAAAACAGGTATTATACGTTCGCCTGTTGTTCATTCTTGATAGTTAGCCCTTACAGATGACATTTTACTGTTTGACTATTTTCTATTACGACACGAGTACCACTAAAGAACATATCTAGGGTGGTGTGGTAGCCAATGAACCAGGAGTACCCTATGAAAATAGTTGGTACAGACCAAACGCGACGTTGCCAGATTGTGCAATTTGACGCGTTCGAACCGTTTCGCCGATCAAAGCTTTCCTACTTAGTCGACGGCCCTTTGTTGGAAGGAGTGGCCACGTTAGACTCGTCAGACTGTTTTCGGCTACAAAAACGAAGAAAAAAATGTGAGATCATTTTTGTTACTACCTTTTTTTTGTGGTTATTTTATGTCATTCATAGTTTTAATCTGGTGATGATGTTCTTATGCTTGTTTGCCAATATAATTTGTGAGTATAGTGTATTTCTATCAAAAGTAATCCAACCTCAAATTGGAGGAGAGGCGGGTGGTTTTCATTGAACCATTTGATCGAAGTAGTCAATGAACCATGGTTCATTGAGTACTGCATCTGGTTCACTGAGTGAGTACTAAACTTTTCAGGTACCTAATAGCATTCTTAAATTGTTATAAAAAACATTAGGTACCTATGTTATTATTTTCAGTATGGGGCGAAACACAGAAGGCAGAGTTTCGAAAAAAAGGTGCTCACACTCCAGACGAAGTAAAAAACGGTTGACCTTCATCTTAAGGGACTGAGCCTCCGAAAAGCCGCAAAAGAGGCAAATTTACCTTACCTACGCTACGTCGCTATGTTTTGAAATATAAGCCTAATAAAATTAAAACATGATTTTTTGTTTTATTTGGTATAAATTTACGGACACAAAGACTTAACATCTAATGTCTTAAGGGTCGGTATCGCGCTAGTGATTCTTCTGGTGTTGCTAGCGTCTATAGGCTACGGTGGCTGCTTACCATCAGGCGGGCCGTATGCTTGCTTGCCACCTTGGTAGAATAAAAAAAAATATATGTAAGCATAAATTAGATATATTTAGGACAATTATTCATTGTGTACTATATGGTTCATTGGCTACAATCCCCCCGGTTCATTGTATACCAGTGGGTGTACGCATGGAACCATTTACCATTATTTTAAAAAAACCTCCGTAGCACGATTGTATTAAATATAAACCAAATTGAAGTATTCATAATGAAAGTTAATTAATTTACCTGGGCCCCAGACTAAAAATATTTGTACAATCTCTCATAGAAATAGTGATACAGCTCTTAAAACTTTTGGTGGTTCATTGGCTACCACATCACCCTATGTCCACACGAGACCGAAACGCTTAAAAAAAGGCGTGATACTGTGTGTTTAAGAACCAGTGTTTAAGAACTGTGGCCTTACCCCGACTTCTGATAGCAATATTATTTTCACCTTACTTTCTCGATACAAAGTGACAGACCTATAAACTACGTATATTGACGTTTGTACCTCGTGTTACGTAAGATTATAATATTACTGCTGCGAGATGTATCATTATCTACGTATACATATTTTACCCATAAGAATCATTAATATACTTGTACTATAATAATATAATAATATCCTGGGACAATTCACACACGGTCATCTGATGCCAAACTAGGCAGAGCCTATAGGAACTGTACCTACTATGGAAACCAGACAACTGATACTAATACATATATACTTTTTTTTTGTAAATACATACTTATATAGATAAAACACCCAGACTCGAATCGAACCCACGACCTGTTGGGTAGCAGACAGGGCCACTAACCACTAGACCAACAGGCCCGTCTACGGCCCGTACACGACTATGACAAAGAAAAACTCATTTCAAAGTTTTTGTTTTTTAATTTTAAATTATATCGCGGTTTATTTTAGATTTTACTTTCCCGACGTTTCGAATGCTAAACGAACGTTAAATCATATGAAACCGCGATATAATCCGTAAAAGTAGTTTAATTTCAACTTTTTAAAGTATTAAATTTAAAAAAAAAATTTTATTAAACAAACTTAAGTACATGACTTAGTTTTCATTTGCACACTTTTGCAAGGTAAGCGTATGAGTGATGGCGTGTTCACCGGTGAAAATGCGAGGCGTTTCATTACGTTTTCCCGTTACAGCCGGCGGATTTATGTGCCGCAGCCGACTGGCGGACCCCTACACCTAGCTGCCACTAACACTAGCTGCTATTACTAACTTAAAACTAGTGGTAGTGGAAATTATTTGACAGAGTTTAGTCTTTAGTCAAATAATACTGATCATTATTCCGTAATGTGTATACATTAAATAATATTAATTAATTCGATGATGGTAGGTTCCTTTTGCAAGGAACCGTCCAGATAGGTACCACTGCAGTGTCAGATAGTCAGCCGTTAAGCAGCAGTGTAGACATTGCTGTATTCCGATGTGAACGGTACTGTAGCTGGTGAAATTAGCGGATACAAAAGACTATCTGATGTTTTAAGGGTCGGCAATGCGCTAGTAATTCTCCTGATGTCACTAGCGTCTATAGGCTGCGGTGACTACTTACCATCAGGCGGGTCACATGCTTGCTTGCCACCAAAAACAAAGGTTTACTATGTTTTTATTATGGTGTTTGCATGTCTTGATTAGGTTGAATATTTTGGACTTACAAGATGACTGTAAATAACTCATAGTCTGAAAATTTTCAGGCAAATAAGTAATTCTAATAAAATAAGTTTTCATTTACCTTTATATCTGAAGGAGCTTACTGAATAACACATCTTGAATATGTGTTCGTGGTTTAGTAGATGTAATACCTAATCACAAAATCACTTCAACTATTTTAAGTGAATACGCTTACCAAAAAACATAGAAATTTTTTTTTTCTAGGTAGGTTATTTTTTTAAGTAGCATCTTCCAGAACATCTTAGCGTCACAAATAAAAAAACATGCTCTTTTAATTTTAAACACATCAATTATATTGTATTCACTTTAGGAAGCACTAATAAAGAAATACTTTAACTATTTTTTTTTTATTAAAAAATAATTTCCACAAACTTTTTTAAACAGAAGTAAAAAGATAACATTTTAACCCGTCAACGGGTACCGACAAAATGAAGACGATGTCCACTAAGTCCAGTGGGAACAAATACCGGTTTTAACGTAGAATTAGCGTTTCTTAAGACGGGTTATCATTATAATGTGGGGCCGAAGTGACCGGGACGACACCGGACAGCGGTCAGTGTGGGAAAACGGGCCGAGTGGAGGGTTAATGTTTTGTGTGAATACGCTATCGGCGGGGGTTGCCGATTGATTATGATTGTAATTGATTTAATTAATCGTGTTTTGCTTGAATTTAGATTAATATATTCATTGTAGGTATGTTTAGTCCTTTTTTGTTCAATTTAGTGACGGGATAAGCGAGACGTTAGCTTGATTGTAAGCTACATCAGCAGCCGAAACGTCCACTGCTGAACAAAGGCCTCCCCCTTAGAAGGGTGGGGTTGTCATAATCCCCACGCTTGGCAGGCGGCTTGGGGATCAGCAGTATAGGTGGTAGGTAATCCAATAAAAAGACGCTGCTGCCCGTCTTCTAGTTTTCCTTTGATCGCCTTTTACGGACACCCAACGGGAGGAGATGGGTGGTTGATATTCGTACCCGGACACCCCACGGGGGATTGTATGCTACACCGCTGCCTAATAGACATTGGTATTGCACTGCCGCTCCTCAGTTCATCATTCGAAATACTAGTTATTAAGTCTCTTGTGTCCGGTAATTTCCCCAGCTATAGTGCCCTTCACCTCGGAATACATCAATGTTTAAACCTGCACTCATCATCAAAGTTACAGGTAATGGAGGTGAGAAGCTGAGTAATATCGGACTAGTGGTTAGATAACTTGGCTCCTACCCAATATGGTCATGGGTGCGATTCCCACCTTGTGTCTGGGTATTATTTTATAGGTACGGAACTTCGTACTCCATTGAATAAATAAAACGACTCCAATTTATCTTCAACTCTATAATGAACATTGATAACATCGGCAACTTTCGTTAGGTGATTATTAACACATAACACGTAATTATGAGGAAATACAATATTTTTCGGTCTCTCGACTCCACTGAAAATACGTCTAGTGTGGCTGCCACCAGAATGACAGGTCCACTCAAACACCGCACTACGAGTATTCGATATTCAATTTACAGAATTTAAATGGCAAAGAGGTTTTAGTCGCCACAATTTATTTATATACGTATATATTTATGAAAGTATTTGTATAAGTTGTATGTTTGCCATAGTACAAGCTCTGTCTAGCTTAGGCCGTGACCGTGTGTAGATTGTCCCATATTAATATTGGCTTTCGGGTTGATGCCAGAATTATTTATTCCTTTCCGATATTTCGGTCAACCCCGCCCTGTAAAGGGGAGGCCTTTGTCCAGCTGTGAACGTCTTACGGCTGATGATATGGGGGTCTATAAAAAAGTGCCATGTGGCCATCCCTATCAATGGTTAATTCAAAAAAGTAGCTTGAACACGTAGATTACTAAGCTCTATCCTCAGCTTGTCCCAAGTAGTTCCAACCACCTTGGGAATATTGTAGACTACACTAAATACACAATTTGAAATTAAAACCAGTCACTATGGGAACTATAACCTGTTTCTCAAGTTGTCTTCAGAAAACTTACTGTTATCATTCAAATTCATTTGGGGTATAACTGACCCAACGTGGACGCGCTAACAATAGAACGGCCACCGGTCATTGTAAGGGTTAAACATAGTTTTTAATAACTACGAGCATCTGGCCTTAACTGGGCGTTGTTTTGGATAACGTCTGGTCAATGTACGGGTTCGATTCCTACGCAGAGAAAATTTTGGAAAACTTTGCGTAATTTGGTCTGATGGATCCCAGCTAGTCTGTTGTAGACTTGCTCGGCATAATTAGTATTATACATATGTTCACAAGTTTCCGAGTTGAGGTGGCAATGGGCAAGCTAACACTCGAAGAACCGATCGCTGATGGATGAAAGGTTCTCGAGTGCCGACCACGAACTGGAAGACGAAGCGAAGGCAGGTCTCCAACTAGGTGGACCATCGATATCGTGAGGTTCGCGGGCAGTCGGCTGGAGATGATGTTAGGGCCACAGGGCTGGAATAACATCTTAAAGGAGCATGATGTAAGCGACATGCATACCCATAGATAGTTGGATTGCTTGGCTTGTCTTTCGAGACATTAGTCTCTTGAGTCCCGTAATTTCACCAGCTAAAGCGCACTACTCATTGGAATTCAGATAGTAATGTTTACACATTGCTGCTTGGTGGTAGAAAACTTACTGCCTGCAAATTGCAGGTTGGTAGACGTTATAAGATTTTTAAACTTATAAAAATAATAATTAAAATTTCCATAAAGAGAATGACACGTTTTATTCTCAAAATCTAGTTTCTGGTGGCGCCATCTATTACAACATACTTAAGACGACTTTTTTGCTATTTACCTGAGTTGCTTGTGATTGTACAAGGATTTAGTATTACATAGTTCATACATGATTGAATAATGAATAAGTTTACACATCTAAGCATTCTTCATGCTACAACAAAAATATCTAATAAAATTATTGCTGGCAGCTATAACTGCCATCTATCGACAAGTAGTGACAATCTTACAGTGACATCTGTTATACAAAAGATTAAGTACTAGCGCTATCTGTTGTCGAATAGTTAAAAACGTGTGAATTAATTTTATCTCTACTGAATTTTTAATAATAAAATGTGTTTTTAATTTTATTTTTTAATATTTTTCTATCTCATGGTGACCGTTGTCTACAGACAAATAAAAGATACCATTTTTTTCTTCCGACTTTCCGCTCGCAGGTCTGCTAGAAGAAATTTCTTTAGAATTAAGCTGTGCCTTTGTACTATTCATTCCTATATTTCAGTTTTCCTGTACAATATTATTGTGTTTACAAAAATTATAAATAAATAATTAAAAACGTCCTTAATTAATTAATTAAATAGCGAGTTTATTATCTCGCCATTATCAACGAAAGGATAAAAAAGTTCATGAGTAGAGTCATATACGCTACATAAGGCAGAAAAATGTATGAAAGGTGAGGCTAGGCAGGCTAGGTCTCAGTAAAGCTGAGTGAGTGCATAATTTTTTCAGTAGATATACATACTTATGTAATAAGTAGTGTTTCCTAAGTCAAGTAAATAGACTATATACTTTATAATATGAGCGTTGTCTTCAAGAAAACAAAAAACTTGACACTGCACACAAATAGGTATCTGAAAGTTTATTTTAAATATTAACTAGTCTTTTCGTCGCCGATACCGCAATGCTTATAGATTAAAGACTTTACTCAGTGCGTCCTACCTGTGATGACATACGGAGCCGAGACGTGGGCTATCACGGTACGACTAGTCCACCGATTGAAGGTCGCTCAGGGGGCTATGGAGAGAGATATGCTGGGTGTTTCTCTAAGGGACCTAATACGGAATGAAGTGATTCGCCAATGATCTTAAGTGACCGACTGTTACAAAATTGTAAGCCTTAAAAAGCCTGCAAGAGTTGGGCAGATTAAGCCCACGCAGCTAAATGGACTAACATAGTCTCTTACAATGATAAAAGTGTCGCGTCTCTGCTTACCCCGTTTTGGGATGAATGAAGTTGTTTATAATTATGTTGGTATCACGTGTCTGTCTGTTGATAATTGGTATGTTTCAGACTCTGGTGATAAGTGCGGGTCACTCGGCCGGCCATCGAACCCGGACAGAGACTGAGTGGAGCGGACATTGTTACTGCAATTATTGTTGTTTTATCAATTATTTCAACGTTATTTATATAAAATAAAATCAAACACAATTTGCGCTTAAAAAAAAGACAAAATATATCTGTTTTTAAGAGAAAAGTTTTGGGAAAGATAAGTTCCCAATTAAGTTAATAATGTAAACTATCATCCAAAAAAATAATTTTACCCGTATAGCTTGAATAAACGAATAAATTATCTTAGTTTTTACTGCTGTGGTCACAAAGACGGTGTTGTTTCAGTTTAGAGTTAATATATGTATGGATGTAGATGGACCAAAAAAATACCAATTGGAACCAGTATAACCTAAGCACAAAAGGCCAATAAGGACGAAAAAAACGTCATAAGTAAGTACCGCGGAAGTTTTAAGAACAATGGATAAGTAAAACAGGCGATGGGAATAACTGTTAGTCAAAACACACAAATAGCTATGGTGTGGCTGAAAATCAATCTTCTCTACATGCCAAATTGATTACTATACTTAGTTATTCGTGTTATGGTGGAGTGATTGGTTGTTTAACAGCATTTTTTCTAAGGCTAAGCCAACGTGTGTAAGGCATGTGTAGGCTAAGATAGCCTCGCAAAAAAATCTTGTAAGATTGAAATCAAACTACTTTTACGGATTTTATCGCGGTTTATTTTTTGATTTTACTATCCCGACGTTTCGAATGCTTTGCAGCACCCATGGTCACGGGAGGACTGAGATGTTGAACGTCCTTATGTCACAATTATGCCGGTGTACCCTCAGGTCTTCTTAGTTATTATTGTTGGTCCGATCTACGCAGTAAGAGCTTACAGTATCTTGAGGCCGTGCAGTGTTTTGATTGATATTGGATTTAATTATATTTATCACAGGATCCCAAGCCGGTGGCAACACCAAGTGGCGTGCACAGAGGGTAGGCAAAAAAATGTATTCGGCTTGTTTCAACTATTTTAAGTATGTTATTATACCATTTCCAATATCCATATGCCAGCAAATACTATACACATAATAATTGGCATTTGAAAATAATAGTTAGTTACGTATTGTTCAATTTACATGTAACTTTTGGTGTACAATAAAGTGTATTTATTATTATTATTATAAGTTTATTCAGCGACTCCATACTGACAAAAATACTTTGCCTACCCTAGGATTTCTCTAAACAGTCTTAATTAAAAAAAATCTTAGTTTGGACATGAATTAACGTATTTTTTTTTAATGTAAATGGATATGTTGGTAATATTGGTTAATTTAAGGGTATTTTTGCTGGAACACGAACAAGTAGCATAAAGCATAAACAATTCGCAGATATTTTTGCCTGCTTTCAGTGCACGCCACTTATAACACCCAACCATCTTCTCTATTGAAATTAGGATGTAATCTTGTAAGATTTTTTTATGCAAGTTCTTATAATGCAATTATAATTATATTGAAATAGGAATAGTGATTTATATTCTAGTTGGGAGGATGGAAAGGACAGCTTAATTTAGCAAAAGATATAGTCTAGTGGATAGACACCCGGGCCGCTACCCAATCGGTCACGGGTTTGATTCCCACACTGTGTCTGGGTGTTATTTGTCGATTTATGTATTCACAAAAAAAGTATGTATATGTAATTGTATCCGTTGTCCATACCTACGGGGTGTAACATCGTGACATTGTACCGAAAACCGATACCAGGGATCCAGTACATGATTCTGAACATTCTAGTGTTGTAATTTTTCATCGGCTTTTTCATGAATTAAAAAAAAATATGCCGCCTTTTTTTAAATAAAATTAGAATAACATCATTATTGGTATAATAATAAAGCCTAATTTCAATTTAAAAACAATAAATTACTTATTTGTGCAAATTAAGCAATCATCAGCAGCCTTGCTGAACAAAGGCCTTTAGAAGGGAAGGATTGCCATAATCTCCACGTTTGGCAGGCGGCTTGATTGAATTTAGCAATGTAATTTGAAAAATAAATATTATTCCGCACGTATTCATTACATGCTCAAAAATTAACAAGTTAGTCATTTGTCATTTTCCATTTAAATGGTTTCTGTAATGTTGTAACGGACAGTATGGGATATCTTATAAAAAAGTTTTCAGTACGTAGTCCCTTACACCCAGTATATACCTACTTTGGGTTGTGATAACTGCGCAAAATTTATTCCAGGATGTTATTATTATTGAAGTAGAAAAGAAGAGACTCTATAGATGTTGTGTGCAGTGTCCGGCTAGCGCCACGTTGCGCGGCACGTGAGATTGACGAGACATTGTGGAGAGCTTTTCACGTTATTTAGCTAATTATGTGATCCATTCAGTTTCAATACGTAAATCAATATTTCATGTTATTGTAAAAATAAATTAGTTCTTTTCCATGTGTTTATCAGTGGCATGCAATCACTTATATGAAAAAAAAGAAGGAATTACCAGTATCTTAATTCAAAACCGAGCTTTAGACTCAATTGTCTTTGTTATTGTGTGAAACTTGACGCAACATTGTTTTTCTGTTTTTTTTATTTTTTATTCTACTAAGGTGGCAAGCAAGCATGCGGCCCGCCTGATGGTAAGCAGTCACCGCAGCCTATAGACGCTAGCAACACCAGAAGAATCACTAGCGCGTTGCCGACCCTTAAGACATTAGATATTAAGTCTTTGTGTCCGGTAATTTCACCAGCTACAGTGCCCTTCACGCCGGAACACAGCAATGTTTACACACTGCTGCTTGGCGGCAGAATATCTGACACTGCGGTGGTACCTACCTGGACGGTTCCTTGCACAAGGAACCTACCACCTAGTAAAGTAAGTCTGTTTCCGTTGTTGTGGTATTTTTTAGTGTATTGGTTAATTACCTAGTATTTTATTTTTGTTTATTACTCTATTTTTTATACTATTTTCTTTTGTCACAAATTAATTTATTATATATTAATATATGTATATTAATGTTATTAATAAAATAACATCAATTATGCTTACCTATTTAGTATATTACACAATATTTCTAAGATAGCATACACTTGCCTATTTATTATATCATCTGTGGGTCACTGAGGTCTAGCTGAAAATCAGCGTTGTAGATATTTTTATCTACAACACGTGCTGAGCTAGACCTTTTTCAAAAACTGTACGTGGCAGCGTTTGGAAGGTAATACGTTTTTATTAAAGTCAAAGATATTTGTAACTATGTACAGTTTGCGAAGTAAATTATTTTCTTCTTCTTCAGTATCTGCTACTGTTTCTCTGTATCTGCACGCCACTGCCAGCTATCCTATATAGAGAAAAGATGTGAAAATATATGCTGATGATGAGGTGCTCATTACGTGGACATACGTTTTCTATCAAGTTACTATAGTACAGGCTCTGTCTATTTTGGAAACAGAAGACCGTGTGTGCGTTATCAGAGGATATTATATCGAACTGGAATAGATATATGGACAAATTAGACAATTCTTTATTGGGCAGACAGATAGGTACTAAAAGAAAAGGTAGAATTTAATAATACATGCAACAATGGGCGGCCTTATCGCTAAAAGCGATCTCTTCCAGGCTACCTTTGGGTGGAGAGGAAAATAAAGAAGTTACAAAGAGCGGAGAGTGCGCGCGAGTGGGAATATCCACTGTACGACATATAAGATTATTCTTACTTGAAGATTACTCAAATTAGACAGGCTACTTGCTGTACTGGTAAGATACCCTAACTAACCCAAGAGGTCTTGGGTTTTGGGTTATAGCCATATATCCCACCTAGGGCAAACATTTCTCTGCAAGCACATGTCTTTGTACAATGACTAGGCCACATCGCTAGAAGAACCGATAACCGTTGGGGAAGAAAGGTTCTCGAGTGGCGACCACGAACCGGCAGACGCAGCGTAGGCAGGCCTCCCACTAGGTGGACAGACGACATTGTGCGCGTCGCAGGTAACCGGTGGATGCAAATAGTCAACTGTCGTTCATTGTGGCGTTCGTAGGGGGAGGCCTAGGTTCAGCAGTGGACTTCTGGCTGGTGAAGATGATGATGACATGTGCTTGTATTGTGTCTGATTGTTAATTATATCTACTATAAATACTTACATACGTATTATGTGCGGGAAAAGAGCTTCTTCCAAAGAATCCGTCCCATCAGATTATGACTAAAATTGCAAATTAAAAAAAAAAACAACTTTTCTGCTCTATTATTAGAACCTGATCTCTCCAAAAACTACTTATCAAGACCTATCCAGAAATTCAGTGGGACTAACGAGTGACCACCTTCCTGCTCAGACCCTGATCAGCATTTTTCTGCCAACTACTCGTTGAAACCTATCCCACGAGTCCACACTCATTGGGTCTACGTTCATTGGTGCAGAGATCCTGTGATCAACCTTCCTGCTCCATCATCAGACCCTGGCGAACGATGCCACATTATTACCTACTACAGGATCAAATCTAGTAAGTTCCGTGGACTAACTCTAATTGGCGCACCTGTAAGAATTCTTCGTTCTGAGGTTCTAGCGACCTGTGTGATTTTTACTTGTCTCCCGCTTTGCAAAGGAGGGAAGTGGAATTTATATTTTTATAACTCCTCCTATGTACTTTTCTAATTAAATTTGTTGCGGGTTCCAAGACAATTTAGCGTTTCCCCGGGACTCGCTGAGGGTCAAACCTCGGTGTCTTCACTGGTGACCGCTGTAGATCCTAGCTGACAGGAGTCACAGTGGTGGGAATGAATGGTGGGATTGGTTCCATTTACTTATTGGAACTATACAATAAGTAAATGGAACTAATACACCTTAGCCACTAGGCTAAGGTGTCTTACCACTAGACCAACGGGCCCGTCGATACCATGATGATTTGTTAGCAGGTACCTCCATCTTTCTTTGGAAAATCTTTGGTTTTGAGATGGCATTAGTTATCAAGTCAGTCCTGTCAAGATCAGTGCCACAGAAACCAAAGGACTTGCAGAATTCTCGTACTTTAAGTGTTGCCTGAGGTTTTCTATGAGCTGGGGCCTTACCATAGACTCATCTATAAAGGCAGTTTAACGCGAAAAAGTGACCTGTCTTACATAGGACAATGCCCATCTGTGCCCCAGAAATGCCCAGATAAATAACCGAGAACAACAAAAGTCTTAAATTAGTTCTTTAATTAGTTTTTTAAATTAAAGTCTTTTTTTGCTTTCTTTCCTGTTTAAATTATATTTTTTTTTTTTTTTGCTAGTACACTTGGTTTTGCCTGCATTCTTTCTGTCACGCTCACTTTGGGTTTGCTGGAAGATAACTCACATGTTGAGTTAAGCTCGCCCTTTATGTTACTTTTTTCTTTATATGTTAATATTTCTATTGTATTTCTTCTTTTTTTTTGTGTACATAATAAAGAATAATAATAATAATAACAACATTATATTCGAAAAACTGCAATTCAATGTGCGTTAAAGTATTTAATCAACTGCCCTCTACATTAAAAAAACTGCCTATAGTTATTTTTAAAAGGCAGCTTAAGGTATGACTTGTTTAGACAAATACAATAAAAAAGCAGTTGTAGTCAATAACAATAAAAAATGACATCGATACATAAAAATTAAATATTACTATACATTCTGAAATATTTTTTGACATTTGTATTATATTACTCAATAATGACACTGTATTATGATATTGACAAATAACTTTTTTTTTTTTTTTTTTTTTTTTTTTTTTTTTTTTTTTTTCTTCATTTATTATTTATTAAGATTTACAGTTTATTTACACATATATTTAAAACTATTTACTAAAAGAAAAAAGAAAAATATATATAGAAAATAATAATAATATTTACAATGTTAAAGTTTGTGCCAAATCACCGTCGCTTGGCAAGGATCCAAGAAGGCTGGCAGCATTGCCCCGCTGGATGGCAATACCTATTCTTTGCGCCAGATATGTGCCAGCCCTCTGGTCTCCTGTTGCCTCTATCAGCCGTTTGGTAATATCTTTGTATAAAAGATGTGCAGAAGAACCCCACGGGCCCAATGTCTCGACTCCAAAAGGCTCGAACATGTAACCTCTATCGAGGTTACAGTATTTGCGCCGCTTGAGACATTCAGCGGTGGACGCAGCTGCTCCAGCCTTGACCGCGGATTCTGAAAGATGTGACGGTGCCAAAGTATCGACGCAAGTTGCGTCCCATACTAAGGGCCGTCCCATCTTCCAGGGAATGAGGGTCATTCCGTCCGGCCTCTTACCATCGCTACGAAACAGGCCACATGGCTCTAAAACAGCAGAAACGTTAGCGGTGGTAAGGGCTCTACGGATGATGTCATTCAGGCTGGAATGACGGGAAAATCTGCCTGCGCTGCGTAGGCACGAGAGCCCGTGGTGACCAAGCTGATCAACCATCTCACCACAGCGACAGCGATGGGGCACAAAACACATGGTGCCAAGTCTAAGGCATACGGCCAGCCTAAAAGAAGTGGAATCCATGAGGGTTCCAATGTTAGAAGAGGGAAGGGCCTGCAACCACAATCCAGATTCCCATTCAGAGACAGCAAGGAGACGGGCACGCTCCGTGGAGTTGGCGGCGGTATTGAGAAGCTTTTCCCGTACCAACTCGCAAAGCGGCCCATCCCATTGCTTCTGTGAGGATAGGATTATGGGCAGGTTACTGTTAGGGCAAGCCAGAGTCCATGCATCTTTACTTTCGGCCAAACATGCTAAATCTGAAAAACCATAAGAGGACCCTAAAATCTCCTGTACAAGCTTTCCATTAGCATGGGCCGAAGATAAAAAAGCAGGGAGAGAAACACTAGAAATTTTACGTACACCCAGGCCTCCCAACCTAACAGGAAGTGAAGCCTGAGCCCAGGAACGGTCATCGAAAGGCGTGTTAAAAATGGCTATGAGCGTATCCTTCACGATGTTATCCAATTTTTCTAAATAATCCTTATGTTTCCAAAGAGGACAACATCGTAAGAAATACGTGAATTTAGGCAGAAACAAACAGTACCGTATAATATAAAAAGCCACATGAGAGTTAATTTTAAGAAGGCGTTCCGAAACTTCACTAAAATTTTGAATTTTTTCTTCTAGTAAAGATGGCACTGATTCCTTTAAAATAGGAGAACCAAGGAGGCGAAGTGAATGTTTTGCAATATTTTTTATGCCTGGAACAAGATTTTCAAATTTGTGTAAAGTTAAATTTTGCGTACGGGTATTGTCCAAGAAACAAAGTTCACATTTAGAATAATTTAGATCAAGACCTATTGACAGAAATTCGCGCTGCAGGAATTCTAGATCCTTCAAAACAGTGTCTGCATCACCTCCTAACGTGCCATCATCTAGATACCAGACATTGAATTTAGACTCTAATTTGTCAATGATGGGGTGAATGGCAAGACTAAAAATGGCTGGCCCTAAAGGATCGCCCTGTTGACAACCGACCGATGAATGTAATAAATTACTTTTGTATGTCAATTTAGATGGTGTACTATAGCACTGCCACATGAAACCAAATATATCTGGGATTTTTTCTTTTATTCGCGACAACAGGGCGCCTCTGTCGACTGAGTTAAAGGCATTTTTAATGTCCACTTTCAGCAGCACTTCCCCACCATTATTGTGAACAAAAGTTCGTAATGCGTGAACAGCAGCTTTGCAACCGCCAGCTGAACCAAAACCGAGTTGTTTGGGTTGAAAATAGCTACCAATACCGTCTCTTTTCTTTGTGCAACATACTTTAGCGGCGAGCCGTCGATATGTGCAACCAACTGCGATTGGTCGTATGCCACCATCTTTCTTAGCTAGAGCACATAGATTAGCTCCGTATAAAATATCGACAACCTCGCTATTCACGCGACCCGACAGCATTAAATTAACCAGCGCAGTTAGCTCTTTCAACAGTAGCTCACCGGTGGCACCACATTGGCTACCCAATAAATCTTTAAGATGCTGTGGCGTTAATGAATCAAGACCACCAGCGGAACCACTCGGGAAAGAACTGACTGCGCAAGTCACATCCTGAGCCGTAACTTGGAGTACAGTATCGATAGCTTGTGGTGGGTCAGGCAACTGAAAGGTCGCTGCTGGAAGTGGATGCTTACTTTTCAAAAGGGAGAGTGTTTCTGGCGTATCGGAAGCAAGCACGTCACTGGAAAAAAGCAGCTTTTTTTTTTCTTATTTTTTTTTTACTTATACTCATTTATTAAAAAAAAAAAACTGGAGTAACAAGGGAATAATAAATACAATAAAATCAATTTTACAATATATACAAATCGTCCTCACTCTTTGGTGGCAAAGTCCCCAGAACGCTGGCAGCATTGCCACGCTGGATGGCAATGCTGATCTGCTGACCGAAATAAAAGCCAGCGTTCCGGTCTCCAGATGTTCCTACTAGGAGTTCGGAAATTTTTTGGAACACCTGGTGGGCTCCCGGCCCCCACGGACCCAACGTCTGTACCCCAAACGCCTCAAATATGTAACCCACTTCAAGACATTCATATTTGCGGCGTTTGAGGTACTTTACAAATAACTTGATTTATTAAATTAAAAAATTGTTAACTTCACCATTATATTCACATGCCTATTATTGGCTAAATGGAATGGACATAAATTTGTATACATCTAATTTTGTACTCCATTTAATATGAATAAATATATTTGTAATTGTAAAAAACTCAAAATATTTAGATTTATATTACCCGTGGGGTGTCCGGGTAAGAATAACAAGTTGCTAGCAAAATCTTGAGATTTTCAAGTAGTAAGTTAGATTTTCCGCCCACTTTCTTAGATCTAAAATAATATTATCAAAAAAATTCATTAAAGCCAAAGGTTCAAATTTGTTTACTGCGTATTAAAAAGAAAACAAATTAAAAAAAAATAAAACGACAGCCAATGCGGCCATTGGTAATCAAATGACAAGCGTTTTCCCGCGGCCCGTTGCCTAGCCGACCGAACTAAAATTCAATAAAACGCACCCTCTTCCGAACTTCTTCTGAACTTGTTCCACTATCCCAAACTATTTTAAGCGCCGCCCATAACAGCGTACCAATTAAACGTACACTTTACTCTTTCTAACACACCCAAAACTATGTGCGGAAAACGAGATAGCAGCTAGTTTAACCGCATGCTTTGTTATTATAGTTTATGAACTATGTTTTGAAATGTCGTAGGTCCGAAATGTCTGCGTATTAATTTGAACTGTACTAAGTAGAGTTTACAAATAATATTAGAGTAATCAATTTTCGAGTTGAAACGTTTTAAATTTAAATAAGTTAAGGAACGTAGCAACATTTTTCCGCGAGCGATTTGCCAACGTAACTTGACGTCATAAGAGCTATAGTAGCGTAAAAATAGGCAACTTAAGACGTTCTAGGAGGAAAAAAAAGCGGCTCTACGTATAGGTATTCTATATCGGCGTCTTGTGCAAGATGGCGGGCGCGAGAGGCGTTCGTTATTTAAATATCTCTGAGGAGAAGGTGGGGTGTTCTATCATGTTCTATGGAAATGTTTGGCAATTCAGCCGCTGTGGCGCTGCTAGCGCTTAAATTTATTTTAGAGGGGAATTTAGTTGTTTGATTTGTATTTAGGTTCAAGCATATTATGTATAGATATTATATGAACAAATTTTTAAAACGTGGAATATCCTAGATTTACAAGCCCCGGAACAAGCTGGATTTCACCCGTATTTTTCTACAACAGACCAGCTTCAAGCAGTAAGTAGGTAAATAAAGTTATGGAAAAGTATTTAGAGTTTCAAAAACCCCTCTATTTAGCATTTGTAGACTATTCGAAAGCATATGACAGCATAAAACACCAAGCAATTCCATCAGCTCTACAAAATAAAAATATAAACGTAATATATTAATC
This sequence comes from Furcula furcula, assembly GCA_911728495.1. Lineage (NCBI taxonomy): Eukaryota > Metazoa > Arthropoda > Insecta > Lepidoptera > Notodontidae > Furcula > Furcula furcula. The sequence continues at coordinate 11,582,804 of OU452267.1, read as the reverse complement.
TTTAAATAAAAATACGATAATAGCACCGTCAAAATTAAACTTACTCTTATACCCTATATTTCAAACAAAAAAAGGTGTAAAACAGGGGGATCCGCTCTCCCCAAAACTCTCTACCAGTGTTCTTCAGGAAATATTTAAAAAAATGTTACACGAAGGGACTTGTGGTTGATGACCTTAGGCTCACTAACCTTCGTTTTGCTGACGATATAGTCATTTTTGCACCATCGGCCCCCGTATTACAGCAAATGCTTCAAGAGCTGAGCTAGCCTTGAGGTTGGATTGATGATGAATCAGTCAAAGACAATAGTGATAACTAACAGCGTGAAACATAGAGTCAAGGTGGAACAGCAGGACTTACTATTCCAATTTCTTTTTTGGGCCAACCAATCACTTGGTAGGTACAACAAAGTTTAGTAGGAATGTAAGTATAACGGTATGACTAGGGCTATTTTCACCTTCTGGTTGTCAACTCATAGAATTAAAAAATAAACAAAATTCTATTCAGAACATAAAATTCTCATGACACGATAAACACAATTATAACAATAAGTTTCTGCGCATTCCAGTAATCCAAGACAAATCATAAAAGATAAAAAACCAGTTCAATCCAGTTCAGTGCGGTTCAACACGCAAGGAATTTAAAAATGGAACGAGTTTTTCCATTTTTAAATTTCTTGTGAGAATTTTGATGAAAAGAACGCGATAGTGCGATACGCGAGGTGTTCTTTTCAATTCTTTTTTATTGTTATCTTTTTTTAATAACCTGTTATTGATGTGACAGAACAGGTAATGTTTTGTATTACAATGTCAATGTTTTTTTTTACGTTGTTGATGGCATAAGGATATCGCTTAATTCATCTAAGGGATATCGTTATACGATCTTTTTAATTTTATCGGAAAGTTGGTATGGTGAGTTTTAAATTACCTACTTACTTACTAATTACTAAAATTAATTATGTTTTATAAAATGTTACTCACTAAATGTACCTAAGTATTGATTTTTGACTAAAAGCTTACGGTATACGGTAGGTAATCTAATATGCCAACAAATAATAATCTTCCTTAGGCATGTATACCTATTGAATACTAAATTAATATAAACAAATAGGTTTATACTTGTACACGGAACTACAGCCTTATTCAAAAGTTCTTAAAAAAATAACAAGATTCTGTCCACCTACAAAACAGCTAAATAAGTCGCAAGCCAAAATAAACCCTATTATATATAGGCCCTATTATATAGATTAATAGTCCTACAACTTATCTACAACACTGTTAATTGCAATCAGTTGCCAATTTCACGAGAATAGACAATACTTGTGTGTACAGTAATAGGTAGAGTAGTCTATTTGAGTGTTATGCACAATAACAGTGCTTATTATAATCGATAGCAACTGTCCGATATCACTCAAATCGTAAGCTCATTGCTTAAATAAGAAATGCAACTGGTTGTTATCAAATTGTTTTGTGCAATTGAGCACTCTGATTTTTTACAACTTACTACTTACCTAATAAATTTTTATCCATTTCAAATGATGAAATTATATAAATCACGGTTTTAAGATTTACATTTCAGTTTTTTAACTTGCTAGGTAATATAAGCAGACAGTAGATACTATATTAGGTACTAAAACAAGTCAAAACCTTTTTGCTCTTTATCATTCATTTAGTAACACGGATTAATCAATCTTCATTTTTTTAAACCTGCACCAACTGTACCTTGAAAAATTTATAAAGTGGAGTGCAAGTGCTGAGTGGATAAACCTTTCAATGGCATTCTGATTAGTAGTTTAAGTGTACTAGGCTAGTTACTGTACAAGATGTCGTTGAATAAATGTTTTTCTTTCTTCCTGTCTTTCTTTCAAGTGCAAAACTCAACCAACTTATGATGCGAGTTTAAGTTGCACTGGTTGGTGAAATTTCGTGAACGGCTGGGTCGCAGTTGCTATTTACACGGTAAGGCCGCTCGTGAGTTGGTGTCCTGTGAGGGTCAAGGTCAGTGTCCGGGATACACCGGACTACGGACTGACCGTACGTACTTTATAGATGCTGTGTAAACAATTGTTTGTAATTATATTAGAGTAAGAAACATTTTCAGCGTTATTAAATTTCGGGATTAAAAAAAATTATAAACAACAATTTTCGTTAGTTTTCTTTTGAAGTTTTATTTTCTTCATTGACATTCCGTGCGGTGTAGTTGTAGTAATATAGCATCCTCCAAACTTATCCTGTTGGTTGTCGTAAGAGGCGACTAAGGGAAAACAAGAAGACGGGCAGCAGCTTCTTTCTATTGGATTACCTACCATTTATACCTACCTACTGCGATCCCCAAGAGGCCTGCCAAGCGTGGGGGTTATGGCCACCCTTCCCTTCTAAGGGAGAGGCCTTTATTCAATAGTGGACGTCTTGCGGCCGCTGAAGATAGGTTAAACCAAATCGCCGCCTATGATAGGTCAAGTATATTTTCCGACCGGTCGCGACTATGCGGCATCAACGCGGATATCACTTGCCACGGCTCCCTGCCCTGATATTTCAAAACTTACCGAGTCACTGCCCGCAGCGTCTATTACCAAGAATAACAGGCTTTTATAAAGTGTCACATTACATCACCAGCCGGTAGAGGTCCACTGTTGAACATAGGCTTCCCCCTCCGTCACAATGAACGACAATTGGCTATTTGCATCCACCGGTCACCTGCGACGCGCACAATGTCTTCTGTCCTCTTAGTGGGAGGCTTACTTACGCTGCATCTTTCGGTTCGCCACTAGAAACCCTTTTTTCCTTATCGTTTATCGGTCCTTCGAGCAAGCAGTGGCCTACCCATTGCCACTTTAACTGAGTTGGTGACTCTAGTTCTTCGGCGAATCACATCATTCCGGATTTTATTGCGCAAAGAAAATCCGTGCATAGCTCATTCCATAGCTCGTTGTGTGACTTCCAGCTTCTCTAAAAGACCAGCAGTAAAAGGACTTTGACACTCTTTATAAAGTGTAGTTCTCAATACTTTATATTTTTTATCTAATGAAATGTTAATACACGTAGCAAACAATATGTATACGGTACAAAGTACCAACACGAGCAGTGGGTTAGCTAAGTAAACAATTAACACGTCAATCAAGCCGCAATGGGCGGGGAGTAACCGACGGTCAGTGAGACCGACCCGCAGCGGTACCACGGAACTGACCCAAAGCAACTCGATTGTGAAAGAATTCGAAACAATTTCACTCGAGAGAATAACGGTCGACATTAAAAATTATGTTCATCCGAATGTTTAGATTCAGATTTTGTTTTTACAAAATTACGGTGTCATTATAATGTACTAATCTTATTTACAGCCCAGAAATAGATTAATATAATATAGTTCATTATTATCATCAGCCAACAGTCGTCCACTGCTGGACATAGGCGTCTCCAATATCAAACCACTGACTACGATCCTCAGCTTTCCTCTTCCAATTTCTGTCCAATCCAATGATCCAATTTCTTTTTATATAGTTAACCACAATTAAACTGACAATTATAGAAAAGAAACGACGTGATCAGCGAATGACAAAAAAAACTAAGTAGCATTATTTATTTCTTGTCTTTTTGAGGTTCTTTGTAAGCGTATAACATTTTCAAAGACAGGCATCTAAGATCATAAATGATCAGTTATTAATATAGGATTCTAACAATTAAAATCTTAAGAGGCGCGTAGTGCAAGTATCCATGACTGGGCATAGGCCCTGCTGGTCTCATCAAATTTAAATGCTAATTTACCAGGTTAGCTTGCACGTCAAGGAACAAGGAACCGTCCAGGTAAGTACTGTCAGTCTACCATCAAGGAGCAATAGGAGCATTGTTTAAATATTGCTGTGTTTCAGTGTCAAAGCCACTTTAGCTGGTGGAAACTAAAGTGTCGGGTAGCGAGCGCAAAGGCAATGGCGTTCTCCACAGGTATGTCAATTTATTAAAAACCTCCATTTTTATTCTGCACTGATTTTCTAGTGTTCACTGAGGAGGATCTGAACCCGTAACTTCTGACTTGTGGCAAGCAGTTGCTTGCCACAGAGAAGTTTCTCTCTACGCTACGGAAGCTACAAGTAAGAGGCACTATTTCACTCAGCAACCGTGCTAATATCAGGTGATACGGAGCCGCGAACGAGCACACCAATTAGTTTATGCAATTCGGAAATCGGCTTTTAGATTTCTCGTCGCATTGGTTTGATACAACTACTACTAACTAGCGGGGAACTGCGTGCCGAAAAACTAAATTATAAAGGTACAAAAAATTGACTGCATATAAAATATAATCAAATGGTATATGCATTTATTTTTATTTAACCTGGTGAGGAGACAAATAAGAACTTCACCTGATGGTAAACGACCGCCTATAGACGCCTACATTACACTGCCGCTCGTCACTTGAGTCGTTAAGTCTCCTGTGTCTGGTAATTTTATCAACTACAGTGCACTTCACACCGAAACATAGCAATGCAAACACTGCTGCTTGTCGACAGAATATGTACCTATGTGACACTGCAGTGTTACTTACTTGGACGGTCCCATGCACAAAGAACCCACCACCTTATAAAACCTTGTCGAACTTCAACTTTGATCTTTAGATTTGTCAAACATTTTATTTTTTTATTATTAAGCTGTCGGCAGTCGACACGTGACCGCGGATGCGCGCTCATGGTTTAAACCGGAATCATCCGTCGTTGAGCGGTTAATATTTTCTTTATATTAATTTTAAATACACAAAAAGTTCAAAGGCGGGCTTAAGGGCTCCCACACATAACTGCGATGCGGCGAGAAACAAATGAATTTTCCAATACAAGTTCCTGCAACTTGTATCGAAAATTTATTTGTTTCTCGCCGCATCGCATCGCATCGCAGTTATGTGTGGGAGCCCTAATACCTAAGAGATTCTCTGCCAGACGAACATAATAAGGTTATGTATAAACACGGTCACAAAATAATTATTTTGTGACACGGTGGTTAATATTTTTGCATTCGGTTATCCATTCGAGTTTGACACGAAGGTTAACAATGTCGTTATCCATTCGAGTTTCAATAGTACCACCTAGTATTTTGAGCTTATTGTCGCGTCCATTTAATTGTAGCGTGAGTAGACGCCGTGTTTGCGATTGGCGTGATTTTGCCGGATTTATCTTGGCCTTGACTAAGGGTCAGTACCTCAACACCTCAAGGCTCATTGTAATTTGGCTATAATTGAAAACAAATGACATTTGCCATACCACAAAATATTGAGTTAAGCATTCTCAGAATGCAGATTTCCTCACGATGTGTACCTTCAACGAAAGCTAATAACAAACACACATGATTATCTAAAGAACTCAGAGGGGCGAGCCGGGGTTCAAACCAGCGCTCCTTGTTATCCAAGGCATATGATCGCCACTGAGCTGTCACTACTAAATGATTTCTTATAATTGTTCTTTTGGAGCCGACAGTACAGTAAATTCCTTCGGAAACTCATCCGAAGGGGGGTCCAAATATTGTTAAAATATTTTTTTTCTTATATACTACCAAGATGGCCAGCAAGCGTACGGCCCGCCTGATGGTAAGCAGTCACCGCAGCCTATAGACGCTAGCAACACCAGAAGAATCACTAGCGCATTGCCGACGCTTAAGACATTAGATGTTAAGTCTTTGTGTCACCGGACACAAAAACTTAAGGGCACTTTAGCTGGTGAAATTGCCGTATTTCAGTAGATACAGCGTCCATCACACCGGAACACAGCAATGTTTACACACTGCTGCTTGGCGGCAGAATATCTGACACTGCGGTGGTACCTACCTGGACGGTTCCTTGCACAAGGAACCTACCACCTAGTAAAGAAGAAGTAAAAGTTATTCAAAAAAACACACAACAAAAAAAAATTACATTTCCTGGTCGATAAATATGGTTACCACGGGCTTTCTTACTCTCGTAGCGATGGTCGTATGTTGCTTTCTCTTTCTCAGTAGGCTTGTCACTGCCGGTGTTCCTGCCGTAATGAAACCAGTCGGTATTACACGAGATGATGGCTAGAGGCCTGATGGTATCACTTTAATACCATGGCAATGAAATCCGTTGTTGGGTTGCGACATGTGTCGATACGCTTCCTTCGGAGTCGCTGGACGTTCGGGTTGTGGGCCCTTAGGACGTCCATTGAGTACGGCGGCGACTCCGAGGAGGACGGCGGTGGGGTTGCGACCCCCGTCCCCGTGAGCACCGTGACTGGGGGGCTACAATGCGCCCCCCGGCGGCGGGCTCAATGGCACGGTTTGGTGAAAGAAATTTCATCCAAACTTATCGAAGTCTCAGGAGACCGCCGGGCTGGTAGCTTTTTCTTCTGCCAACGTATAAGCTTGGCCATACAAAGGGGTAATGCCGCCAGTCTTTTAACACTTCCCTCCCAGTGTGGTGACAACTTGGAGGAAGTTTTTTACCTAGTTTAGGTGTACATATTTGTAAATAAACTGTAAATATTTAATTACTATTTACATAGTAATTAAATATTTACATAAATTATATAGTTCTCACATACTTACTGTTACAATAATAGCAAACGTATGCTCAGAATCAGATCGTAATATATGTGCCACTAGCTGTCCCGCGCAGCTCCGTTTGCGTAATTTTCTAATTTTCATGTAAGAACTTTCTACGAAGTATTAGAAAACATTTAAAAAAAAGATTAATGAAATCTGTTAAGCCGTTGTCAAGTTATAGCGTGACCAGGAGATATAGGGTTCATTTTGATATACCTATATAGATTGTATATAGATAACAAAGGCAAAACTATAATAAAACTATCATGCACAAATAGCATATAAATGTCTTAAATACCTAAGTAAGTGCGGCGTTAAATACCTGAATAATATAGCGAACGTAACTACCTAAATATAGCTAACTAAATTATTTCTTATCGCTTTAATTACCTATCTGTTAATTTAAACATGCTAGCGAGTGAATCAGCGATACATAAATCACCATGATTTTTCTCGCTGTTAATTTTGGATCAACCCTTTGTAACCATTTATTTTTATCATGAATAAATTACTAAAAAAAACTGAAAAGCTGCACTGTAGCTGGCAAAATTATCGAACACAGTCAGGTGACGAGCGGCAATGCAATGCACCTGTCTACAGACAGTCATGTCGGTAACCATCAGGCGAACGTTTTGCGTGTATAGTCACTAGCTTTCATAAAAAAGACAGACAGACATATGCAGGGCAATATTTGTACTAGATAAAAATCGAACCTCCGACCAATTGAGTAGCAGTCTGTTAAATGAAATAAAACCAGTGAAATAGCCTACAATGAAACTGTGTTACTACTAAACTTATGTATGTTATGTTCTACAAATCCCACATATAGATAGATAGATAGAGAACTCTTTATTGCACACCAAAAAGTACAGGAAAACAAAGAAGTACAAAGAAAATATACAATGGTATACATACATACATATCTACTTAACTCGCAGAGAAACTCTAAGACGCGCTCGTCTTAACGTTTTAAAATCGATATACATACACCTATAAACCGCCCCCATTACATAAGTGCTCCCCCAAACCTCCCCCGTCCCGCCTCAGCCCCAAGTATAAGTCACCTGCGTCATTAATTCATTTTAAGACGCTTGCCGCTACATCCCCTTAGACTCTACATTTGCATATTACAAAGTATGGAAGTTCGCTAACGAAGTGCGCGGGCGGGCGCGACGGGGGTGCGGAGTAGGGGGACATAGGGGGTGCGGTTGGGGAGGGAGTCTAAGGTTGCTGGTGTAAGACGGGGAATTGGATGCAGGGATGGAATTTGTTTAAATCTTTTTTTTTAATTTGCACTTAATATTTTTCAAAATTGGGTTGGTTTGCTGTGCATGTGTTGGTTCCGACACTCATGTACGGAAGTGAAAGTGGGGTATGGCAGAAGAAACATGAAAGCAGAATAAATGCAGTTGAGATGAGAGCGTTAAGAAGTATGATAGGAGTTAAACTGAGTGATATGATAAGAAATTGTGAGATAAGGAAACGTTGTGGTTTGAAAGAAGATGTAGTGACAAAAATTGAGAAAAGTATGCTGAGATGGTTTGGCCATGTCGAGAGAATGAATGAGGAACGATTGACGAAAAAAGTGTATAAGGCGAGTTTGAATGAAAGTGTTGGAAGTAGTAGACCTAGGCGGACGTTTCAAGTCCAAATCAGGGACGTCTTGAAAAAAGGCCAGGTCAAGAGCACCCTAAACCGAAGAGTATGTATGAAGGGAATAATGAATGTGGACGAAGCGAATCAAGTATGTAAGGATCGTAGCAAGTGGAAAGAAGTGGTCTCTGCCTACCGAGAAAGAGGCGTGATTATATGTATGTGTGTATGTTAATATTTTTGTAATGTATGTGTTACAACCCGCGACCAAAACTGAAGGGTAAAAAGCACCCTCCCATTTCCTCCCGTGGGGTATCCGTACACGACTAAGATAAAACAAGAAGACGGGCAGCAGCGTCTTCCTATCCCCAAGCTGCGATCTCCAAGACGCTTCCCAAGCGTGGGGATTATGGCAACCCCTCCCTTCTAAGGGAGAGGCCTCTGTTCAGCAATGGACGGCCTTGTCACTAATAGTGATCTCTACCAAGCAACTTTTGCTTTGCACATATATATTATAATATGCTAAGAAAGAAATCTATCTTTAAATAAAAGGTGACATAGTTTTTGCTTTGTATGCACAATTCACATCATAAGCACTTCTAATTTCGTTAAAAAAGGGTTTAGGCGATTCGAGACTAGTACCTGAATTTACTCAAAGTTCGATGGATTTATAAGTCTATTTAAATAAAAGTAGAATCCGTGCCTGCGGCTCTCGCAAGCGGAGAAAGATGAAGGAAATGAAAATGTTCGTCGCAAAAAGGGGGGTCCGCCCACCACCCGCGGCGGCGTCCCGAAAATTCTATAAAGAGGGGACTCCCGATACCTTTTGTCGACGATAAGCCCTCACGGACCCCCCGGCCCTAAGGGGGCCCGGAAACATTACTCCAGCAGACGTCTACCGCCTTATCAGTCTTGGATAATTTCCTTCGTTTTGCGATGCGGGATGCTTGTTCTTGGTTTCGGGTAAATAAGTTTTGTCTGATGAGGAGCACAAATGGAATGATGAAATATACAAAATAGCTTCAGGATCAGATGTTGCAAGTATAAATTAGTAAAAAAAACGGTCAAGTGCGAGTCGAACTAGCACACTGAGGGTTCCATACCATCCTTGGTAGGTCTAAACATGGCAGTAGATGAAAGTAATTTTACTTTTACTTACACCTCAGATAGCAAAAAAAATAATCCGCAATACGATGTTTATTTGTCGAGTTTTCTTAGGATAAAGTACTAAAAAACTGTACTATTTAGAAAAATCATTCTCCTACAAAATATAAGACATGTATTACCCATAATTCTTTCATATTTTCCCCTCCACAAACTTCGGAGATATGGGGGAAACGGTATGCTTTTGATTTTTTTTATTACTACTTATAAAAGTTCAGAGTCACACAACGAGCCATGGAGAGAGCTAAGCTCGGAGTTTCTTTGCGCGACAGAATCCGAAATGTGGAGATTCGCCGAAGAACTAAGGTCACCGACATAGCTCTCAGAATCTGCAAGTTGAAGTGGCAATGGGCGGGCCACATCGCTCGAAGAACCGATAACCGTTGGGGAAGAAAGGTTCTCGAGTGGCGACCACGAACCGGAAGACGCAGCGTTGGCAGGCCTCCCACTAGGTGGACAGACGACATTGTGCGCGTCGCAGGTAACCGGTGGATGCAAATAGCCAATTGTCGTTCATTGTGGCGTTCTAAGGGGGAGGCCTATGTTCAGCAGTGGACGTCTTCCGGCTGATGATGATGATGATGACTACTTATAAGCTAGTGCTTGACTGCAGTCCCACCTGATGGAAAGCGGCGACGCAATCGAGGATGGTAAAGCACACTAGCTTATTAAAAGCCTATTCACTCTAGCCTTGAAGACATCCCCATTACAATCGGGCGGGAAACCCGACGCAGGCAAACTGTTCCAGTCCTTAGCTATCCTTATTATAAAAGAAGAAGCAAACCGCTTGGTCCGGACTGAAGGCACGTTTACCACACAAGGGTGAGTATGTGCCGTGCGTCTCGTCGTCCGTTGATAGAGGGATGGTGGAATCAAGTCATGCAATTCCAGCGCACACTCTCCAAAATGCATCCTGTAGAATACTGAGAATTTGATATTTTTATTTGGTGTCCGTAAGAGGCGACTAAGGGAAAACAAGAAGATGGGCAGCAGCGTCTTTCTATCGAATAAACGACCACCTATACCTACTGCGATCCCTAAGACGCCTGCCAAGCGCGGGGTTTATAATAATAATATAATATAATAATAATTTATTTGATGAACCAAATTGTACAGCTTGCTAGTAAATGAAGTCTCCTTTTAAGCAAATAATGCCTGTATTAGGAGACTCCCCTCTTCCATAACTTACACATAATAGTAATACATTTTGTTCAATGTGAGACAATAATTGACAATTGTATGTGTGTGTGTGGTGTGTGTGTGGTGTATGTGTGTGTGTGAGTGTGTGTGTGTGTTATGAAATATGTTGCAAAAGAGCTTCCGTGTCCGCATAGGTAAGTGATTTTACCCATGTAGTTAAGAGTTTTTTACACAGATATAAAGGTTTAGTGTAGATATAGATTTCTTTATTTATTTTATTAAATAGTTCAGAAGATCGTCTATTGTACTGCATGCTACCAAACCTAGTTTTAGTTTTAGGAATTTGTGCTATTAAATCTTTCCTTCTCTTCGACAGGATACAAGCATTATATGGTAAAGTTTTATGGCAACCCCTCCCTTTTAAGGGAGAGGCCTTTGTTCAGCAGTGGACGTCTTGAAAGCCTTCCAAGACGTCCACTGCTGAACAAAGGCCTGATGATGATGATGATGATGTTATCAAAATATAACGCAGAAATTATTTGGGCAGGTAAAGCCGCGTGCGACTGTTGTTATAAATTTAATAGCAGTATCTTATTCACACGGTCTAAATATCGAACCTGATTCCTTACATTCTTTAAGTTATCTTTATTTCACATTACAATCCGGGAATCGTACCCACGACCCGACGGTCACTAAACCTGTTGTATCAAAACTAGAATTCGGATCAAAAAGGGTTACAAATTCCACATTGCTATATAAAAACGTGTTCTATCTTTATAGTGTTTTGATAATAATGGACTGTTTTCCATAGATAATAATATCGGTGCATCTTTGTAAGTACTACGGGCCTTTTACCCGTGGGGTCCGGGTAAAAATAGCACCCTCCCATCTCCTCCCGTTAGGTGTCCGTAAGGGGCCCCTTGAGCGTCCATTGAGTACGGCGGCGACTCCGAGTAAAAAAAAAAAAAAAAAAAAAAAAAGGTGTCCGTAAGGGAAAACAAAAAGACGGTCAGCAGCGTCTTTCTATTAGATTACCTACCACCTATACCGCGATCCCCAAGCCGCCTGCCAAGCGTGGGGATTATGGCAACCCCTCCCTTCTAAGGGGGAGGCCTTTCTTCAGCAGTGGACGTGTTTTCGCTGCTGATGATGATGATGGCGGGCCTGAAGTTCATAGTTATACAATAAGCTATGGAGAGAGCTATGTTCGGAATTTCTTTTTAAAGTCCGTAATGAAGTGATTCGCTTGAGATAAAGACGTGACGAACGACAGTTTACCCTTTAGTCAGGTAGGCAGGTACGTTGTTTACCATCAGGCAACCTTGCTGTCTTTGTCACTAAGTTGAACAAACTATCAAAACTCTTAGTAACGACAGTGAAATTCACATACATAAATAACAAATAAAATGTTTCAGAATAATATTTTCGGGATGCAGACAGGCTGTTCGGACCCTTTTCATTTCCCTAGTCAACCCCCCACCACCCCCTCCTAGCGGCCATTAATTACGACAGCGAGTGTCCGATAGTTTTGCTTTCTAATACTCTGCGATATTTTATTAAATTATATTAGTTAAGTATACCAAAGAGGTAATGCCGCCAGTGTTTTAGGTACCCTTCCCTTCCAGTGCGGCGACAACTTAGAGGAAGTTTTTAACTTAGTTTAAATATATTTAATAATAATAATATAATATCTTGGGACAATCCACACACGGTCATCTGATCCCAAACTAGGCAGAGCCTGTACTATGGAAACCAGACAACTGATACTAATACTTATATACATTTTTTTTTTTGTAAATACATACTTAAATAGATAAATAACACCCAGACACTTGGTGGGAATCGAACCCACGACCCATCGGTTAGCGGACAGGGTCACTAACCACTAGACCAACGGGCCCGTCAAAAATTTTCCGTCAAAATTTGTAAATAAAGTGTAAATATTTAGTATACTCAAATCCTCCGAAAGACGTCCAATGCTGAACAAAGGCTTCCCCCTTAGAAGGGAGGGGATGCTATAATCCCCACGCTTGGCAGGCGTCATGGGGATCGCAGTGTAGGTGGTAGGTAAACCAATAGATTGACGCTGCTGCCCTGCTTATAAAAACATAAAAAGCCCGGTTCATTTTCACTTAATCTATTTCCTTAATTTTATATTTGGAAGTATAATTATTATATAAACTATTTTCAAAAAAATAAAAACCGACTTCAAAGTAAATTATCTAAAAAGCATAAAATAACGAAAATATATTGAAGTCGGTGCTAACACTAGCACGAGCTGACACGGACTTCAATATATTTTCGTTATTTTATGCTTTTTAGATAATTTACTTTGAAGTCGGTTTTTTTTTAATAGTTTATTCAACACTTTTTAGTGACTTTTATTTTACCAAGATAGGTCACACACAGTCGCACTATCAAACATCTCGAACGTCTACGTTACAGTAACTTACTGAAAACATTAAAAGTTTATATCTCTTAAACTACTGGACCGATTTTAAAGAAACTTGTACTCTACCCTAAGTTGAAAAATACTCTAACTATTGCAAAAAGAATTTTTGAAATCGAACTTGTAGTTTCTGAGAAATCCGCGGACAAACCTACATACATACATACACTCATAAAATTTGGTAAATTTGTTTAGAAGCCCACATAGACTAACATATATTAATATTACACATTTTTATTAATATTACATACATACGCGTCGAATAGAGAACCTTCATTTTGAAGCCGGTTAAAAATAACCAAAATGGCGCCTGTCTGTCGAATAAAACCTAAGACGAATCTTAACGACATTAAATAAGACTGGGCCGCGCCGTGCCAAAAAAAATGACATACGTACCATACATACTCACGAAAAACATAGCCCTCCTCCTGGGGTAGTCGGGCAAAAACCAGCAATTTTACAGACTTCAGAATGCAACCTTATAATCATGATAGACCCATTTATACTAAACTTTTTAATCCCCAGCCCACATTAATAGGGTTATAAACGGAGGGTAGACATCTTCGAACCCTATATTCGTCTTATAAATATTGTAGAGAGTTAACAAAACACCGCTGTAGGCGTAGGGGAGGGCAATTAGATCGGAGGGGTAGCTACCCGCGATACGGCTCGTCTTACTCTTACCACTTAAGATTACGGTTCTCAAACTTTTTTACTAGATTAACAATTTTTTTTTATACATCTTAGTGAAGTGACAAGAAAGGCGTTCGCCTGGTGCTAAACGATACGCCTATAAGTAAATCAAATCAAATCAAAAATCTTTATTTTCAAATAGGCAACGCTGGCACTTTTGAATGGTCAATTTTTTAAAAGCTACCACCGGATCACAACGCGGCCTCAACTGAGAAGATCCGGCAAGAAACTCAGCGGGCTTGTCATTTTTTTACTTTTTGTTAAAGATTGTTTTGTTTCAATTGAATCGACTTTAGCGATAGTGAGTCCTGCCGTTCGAAATATAAAGCATGGGAAAAAAGAAGAAAAAAATAAATTACTACAAAAATTACAACAAACTAAAAGGCCAAAGGGATAGTAGTCGGACCAGTCCCCCCAAGCAGCACCCGCGCACGAGTTGGCTCGAGCAGCAGCCATCACTCCCCTCAACCATATTAGAGGGAAAGGGGTCACCCGCCACACAAAGCAGACACATAAAGACAGCAGTATTACAGTTCCACTTATCATCCGAAACATTAGTCATCAAGAGACTCTATGACTAATGCTAAGTCAAGTCCGGTAATTTCACCAGTGCCGCAGGTACCTACCGAGTCCTTATACATGGGACCAACCACCAAACTAAAAACAAAATATGATAGTTACTAATTTTAAATTGATGTTTCTAATAAATATAATATGCCCGACGCATTATAAGAGCCGATAACTTTGAGGCCTGTCTGTGTGTGGCATCGTAGCTATCAAACGGTTGAATGGGTGTGTATTTTTATTTAAATGCTGGTTTGATTGGGCAGTTATATTGGATTAAAATCTGTTCATCCATTTAGCCAGTTTTTGGTTTTAAACTTTTTTTTTGTCGACAGTATTTTTATCTAGCTCAGTTTAATTATTTGAGTGATTTGTTACCTACATTACTTTGGACAGTGAGTGTTTTGACCATCATGATGAGTACTTTACTACTTTCTACCGTATAAGTATATACGTACTAGAGCTAAAAGGGAAATACAGTTCATAAGGTGACTGTATTCCTGGAAAGAATAGTCTTTCCTAGACTAGTCTTTTTCCAGTCCTAGAACTACAACTCGGGTGACCAAGATTAGGGAGGAATGGACAAAGTTGAAGGATTGTTGATCAAAGGTATGCTAGCGAACGTAAGTACAGCCTAAGAATCAGACGCTTAAGATAAGTGAGAAAGAAAAATACTAAAGAATAAAGGCTTGATAAAAAATAATTTGAGAACAGTTTGAGAGCCACTGCTTCCTCCGTCTCCGCCTCCCACCCTGAGTGGCTTTATGAAATTCCTTACACGTCGACGCACGGGACGAAATAGCGCTGTTATCATCTAAGCGATTCTTATTAGCTTGCGGATGCTGGTTCGGATCTTGAGCCGGAATGCGTTACCTATTCTCTGTCCATTTTATTATTGGTTTTTTGACAGCTGACGCCCATGAAGTTTCGTATTGTTAAAGTTACAAATTCACAGAAATAATATTGTTCTTCATGGACGCGTACCGCACTTTAGTGAGTTGCCACACATAACGATAACTACGATTGTGACACAGATTACAAATAATCGATAGAAATAAATGCTAACATGTAAATACGGTGTAATATGTTTCCATTACTTTCGTCTTGTCTACATTAACTTTCATTCATTTTATTTTGAGGGCCTCATGCATAATATAACAGAGAAAGACAACAAATTTTTAAGGTTGAAACATTAACATGAGTCGTCAGAATGAAAAAATATTTAATCGAATGTACATTTTTCGATATCGATTATTTCTTTCACTTACTATGTTCACGTTCCTATAAAGGTCAAACGTCAAGCTGTCAAAAAACCAATAATAAAATGGACAGAGTAGATATAATATTTTTTTTTTATGATAGTTTTGATATACATTTTTAAGACTCGTCTGATAGTAAGCGTATAAACAATTATGTTGCACTGTTGTATAAGGTTTGAGATGTTAGGTGTATTTATGGGCCAGTTATTTCTCCAGATACATTGCTATACTGGGTGTAAGGGACATCGTACCGAAAACCGATACCAGGGATCCAGTACATGATTCTGAATATTCTAGCATTGAAATATTTCATCGGCTTTTTCATGAATTTCCAAAAAAAAAATACGCTTTTTTAAATAAAATTAGTAGGTATAACATCATCATTATTGGTATAATAATAAATCCTAATTTCAATTTAAAAACAATAAATTACTTTTTTGTGCAAAATTAGCAATGTAATTTAAAAAATAAATATTATTCCGCACGCATTTAACGGACATTATTTGAAATCTTTTATAATTATCTTCGGTACGTAGTCCCTTACACCCTGTATACTTTTGAAAACAAGAAACGTTTATACGCTGCGTTCTTTACGGCAAATTATCTAACGTTCCAGTGATAGGTATTAACTTAAACAATAAATTACACTAGGGGTCGATCACCTTATATTTGTTATGTTTTACTACACGTAAGGCCCTTCACTACAGCCTTGCAGACACCTACATTATATTATAAGTATAATACGTATATTAAAATCGTTTTATGCAAGTATATTTTTAAATATTAATGTAGGCATTAAAAAAACATGTACCTACTATGCGTTTCAACTAAGAATGTGGCCGCCATGATGATCGCGACTGCGGAACTTCACTCGTTTTTTACGATTTTTGTACCGCCAGCAGAGTAAACATAACATGAAAAATTCGTCCCGGTTTTGATTATTTATTGTAATGTTTTATTTTGCTATCTATTTTTGTTAAAACATCATTTTTAGTAATTATATATTTGAAATGGCAAGATGGCGGCCACATTCTTAGTTGAAACGCATAGTAGTAGTAGGTAGATAGTCTCAATATTTTAGGTCTATAATTCTAAACATCTTAAATAAATTCTACCATAACTATGTTCAAATTCAAATATTTATTTCAAATAGGCTTAACGCTAGCACTTTTGAACGGTCCAATCTTTCAAAAACATCCACCGGATCACAACGCGACCTCAACTGAAAAGATCCGGCAAGAAACTCAGCGGGCTTGTCATTTTTAACTTTTTTTTTAACAGTTTTTGTCTTGTTACAATTTGATCAGGATTTCATCATTTAGTTAGATTCCATCAGTAATTACCAAAAACCAATTTAGCATTGGAGATGTTTAATTCAATTTATAATTAATTAAATTGGGACGTCTTGAGTATAATGTAATAGTTTCTGTTTATGTAATTTTATACGATCCCCGCGTGCTCCCCGCAGTTCTTCCCCGCTGCCGCCGCACCCCCCAAAACCGGGGGGTTTAACAACACACGGCAGGATTAACAGGATTCCATTAAAATGATTATAATGTTGCTGTATTAGGCGCAAGTGAAGCTTCTTTGAATGTTGGTAGGTATATAACGCACACTATGTATTTATAACATTACTAGCAATTTCCTGCAGCTTCGCCCGCAAATTTTTTTTACACAGTTTACCAACCCCTAACACACCCCAAGGGTTATTTTTGAAAATTCGCGAAACACGTATTGATTTATTTTATTTAGAGAATCTTTTCAGTAAATTTCAAGTCAATCGAACCATACAATAAAAAGTTGCATACAAAAGAAAACACCCCATTTAACCCCTTTAGAAGTCGAATTTTCAAAAATTATTTCTTAGTGGATGCTTACGTCATAAGAAGAACCTACTGTCCAAATTTCAGCTTTCTAAGTCCAGCGGTTTGGCCTGTGCGTTGATGAATCAGTCAGTCAGGACAAGTAATTTTATATGTATAGATTATTATTTAAATGTAAGTACTAAACCGTCTTTTTTTTTTGGGCTAGGGCATGCACAATGGATCCAACTGGGTCGAAGTGCGTTCCGGTGGTTTACCGGGCCCGATTCTTAGCCACCAACAATAGAATAGAAACCGTCTTTTTACTAACATGGGACAAGTAAAACCTTTGCCTGATGGTAAGCGACCCGCCTGCCTATAGACAGTTGTATTGCACTGCCGCTCGTCACCGGAGACATAACTTACCTATTAAGTCTCTTGTGTCCTTCACACCGGAACACAGCAAAACACACTGCTGCTTGGCGGCTATACCTGACACTACGGTGCGGTCTTTATTCATGCGAAAACTTTATTACATTTAATAAAAACTTTTTTTATTTCTAGCTCCATAAGCAAGGAACCATCCAGGTAGGTACCACCGCAGTGTTAAATATTCTGCCGCCAAGGAGAGGTGTGTGAACATTATTATCTAGCCGAAAGAAATACACTGTTGAAAAAAGTCTCGCACTTATAAATCCTCATGTTTAGCAAGCGTATAGGTGGTATGTAATCCAATAGAAAGACGCTGCTGCCCGTCTTCTTGTTTTCCCTTTGTCGCCTCTTACGGACACTTAACGGGAGGAGAAGGCTGGGTGCTATTCTTACCACACGGGCTTTATTATTAACTAGCTGACCCACGCAGCTCCGCCTGCGCTATTTTTACGTTAACTAAACTTTGAATAACAGACATTCGCATCGAATACATAACCTCATTTTTTATAGTCGGTTAAAAACTGGGACCCACTTTTTACTTGCTCTCCGAAGCACGGACCCGTTTAGTTCAAATGGCGTTAAACGGTCACCCATCTATTTAATGACCTTACCTAACGTTGCTTAACCCGATCGATTACAAATCCTTGAAAACAACTCTCTATGAGTGTTCCCTTACTAATATTTATTATATTTACCTATATTACCTACTTGTAATGCTATGATGAAGTTAAACCAATAATTTCAAGAAGACTGTCATATCTTCTCGAAGCCGCTGAAGGCCCATATAAAAATTTGAGCTTTGATGAGAAATAGTCTCATCTCTATTCATGTTATATAAGAGAAATTTTGCGAGGCTCCGTCTTGACTGCCTCAGGTGCCACCCCCTAACAGGGGTGGGGCACACCCTTCACGGAGAGAATTTTCGCGGGAGCGTGGAGAATAAGTAAACGGCACCTTAGTATATAAATGTATATGTAGCCTCCATGGCGCAGAGGAACGGCTTGCTTTCAGGGAGGTCACCGGTTCAAATCCCGGGGGAAGCAAAAAACTTGTGACATTATCATCAACAGCAGCCGACAGACGTCCACTGCTGAATAAACGCCTCCCCCTTAGAAGGGAGGGGTTGCCATAATTTGTAATTTTTATGATATATATATATTTTTTTTTTTGTTAATATTTATCATGCGATCAGTCTTTAGGACTATGAGCAGATGTGTTGGAATCTTGGAATTAGGAGACTTGTAGAGCTAATTCTCCATTAAGAATTCCTCTTTACTATGTTAGCTGACCCATGCCAGCTATTCAAGGTTGGGTAGCCTGCGCCTCTTGAGGCGTTGTACACAGTCTGGTAGCGTCAACTGCACGGCTAGTTTGTTCGAATGTTTTTGAATCCTATTTTTGTAGGCAGCGAGAACTTTCGTGGCCTCTTCATTTACGGTGGTGACATGGAGGTGGTGATGGATTTCCGAGGTCTTTATAAACCAGGGAGAGCTAGAGATTTGTTTCAGAATATAATTCTGAGCTCTTTGGATTTTGTTTCTGTTGGAGTTGCTAGCTGACCCCCACAGCTGGAGTCCATAGGTCCATATCGGTTTGAGGATCGTGTTATATATGAGGAGTTTGTTGTCTACAGACAGCTTGGAGTTTCTCCCAAGAAGCCATTGTTTTTCCCGGTATTTGCAGTTTAATTGGTCTCTTTTCGTTTGGATGTGTTTGGCCCAAGTAGGGCGTCGATCCAGGGGAATTCCTAGATATTTCACTGGCTCGCTGTTGGGCAGGATGCTGGAGCCCAAGCTCACTTGTGGACAGGATATATAAAAAAAATATATAAAAATTAATATTATTTTTTAATTGTTTATTAATTATATATTTTTACAATTCTTGCATATATTTTTATAATTTTTTTGAACGCTTAGTGTCAATCACAAGTAAAGTATGTATGCTTTAATTTTTAGTATTTTATGTGACCTGTGCGTTCGAGTGCAACTAGTTAGTCAGTCAGTCTCTCTGCCTACCACAAAATGGTCTTAAGAGGATAACGAAGTACATGAGTATATCGTACAGACATACAGACATATACCATAAACCCTATTCCGATAAGTAACTATAACTTTCCATGGCCTTATATATCTCGAATACCGATAAATTACCCTAAACAGAACACTTGGAGCTCACTCCCCCGCTCCCCACAAGAGGAATATATTTCGAATTAGTGGCAACACAAATAAATCAGACGGTTACAAGCAGCGGCATAATCGCGAAGTTGGAGGCACGTACTTCCTTATGAAGTACCCCCCCACCCCGGGCCCCGTCCAGAGTTCCGTTTTGAATTTCGAATGTATACAGGGTTGGCAGTTGTAAAAATGAGAAAAAAATATATAACAGTTTTCAATTAACACATTTCATACTTTATGGATCCATTAAAAAATATTAAAAAAAAAATTGAACCGACTTCAATAACACTGAAAAGTATCAAATAATTTAAATATTATAGAAGTTGGAGCGTACTTGCTGTGTATATTTAAATCATTTGATACTTTTCAGTGTAATTGAAGTCGGTTCAATTTTATCTTTTAAATATTATATTTTTAGTGATATCTTCCTACATAGATATTGAACCATCGAATACGGTAAAATGATCTAGGTCACACAGGCTATGATCACATACCGTCATGTAATCGTCAACATAGTTCTGCATAATTCATTCAGAAACAATTTATCCGGTCGTAATGAAATTTTCATGGAATCATCATAGTAGTTTACTCTCTCGAATAAAAAAAGAATCATCGAAATCGGTTCATACTTGTCAGAGTAATGTAAAGGAGAACATCAGTTTTATTGTTTTTACCAGATAAGTTCTTCCACATCTTTCATGGTCCTCCAGGAAATTCTTATCCGGTTGTGATAAAATTCATAGAGATTGATAACAGTGGTTTCTTCTTTCGAATAAAAAAATAATCATTAAAATTGGTAAATATTTGACAGTTATGACCATTTATGTCCTTAAAAAAGAAACTTAAGTCATACATACATAAAATTATGACAACACTGTTGTTCTTACACTCCAGAATCAATCTGAACACTATATCTGTAATTTGTATCTCATTGTAAATGAAAATTTATGTTTTTATGAGAATAAACTCTTTAAACCTAAAAAGCGACATAATGCATTCCTGCTGGTTTCCTGCGCAGTCGTCATTCTTGTATTTTCAGGAACTACTTATTCGTAAGCAATATTGTTTTTATGGTACCCAACAATGGATTGAGGAATGGATGGAAGAAAGATGCCAGAGTTATGCGCGAACATACATAAAAAAATAAATATATATATATACAAACAAATTGAGAACTTCCTTCTTATTTGAAGTCGGTTAAAAAGAAATAGGTTTTTTTTTTAAACTAGTGCTTGGCCGATACCACCTTGTTATAAAGTGGTGATGTAGCCGTAGACGGAAGCTACAGGGAAAAGAAACGCAAAAAGGTTTCGCTGTTTTGCCAAAAAAAGGAACCCACAGTGGTCCTTTAGCCGTCAGCATAGCAACTCTACATAGAGCATTAGGATCATCGATATAGTATACCAACTAGATTAGCTGTCACGACCCGAAAAGTGGTCACGAAAATAGAGCTACGGAGACGGCTGTCGCTCTATTTCAAATTAGTACGAGCCGACAACAGCTAGCGTAAGGACGTATCGAAATTCCTTATTGCGCGTTTATAAACTGTCCAAATACTTATCGTAATACTAAAATTGCAGATGGAGAATTTTTTTTTCGTTTCGTGTTCTTATTACTACTAGTTTAAATAATAAATATAAGTAAGTTATCATTATAATACGAAATAAAAATTATTTATTTGATATTTGACATATATGACGGGCCCGTTGGTCTAGTGGTTAGACACCCTGTCCGCTAACCGATGGGTCGTGGGTTCGATTCCCACCAAGTGTCTGGGTGTTATTTATCTATATAAGTATGCGTTTACAAAAAAAAATGTATTTATGTATTAGTATCAGTTGTCTGGTTACCATAGTACAGGCTCTGCCTAGTTTGGGATCAGATGACCGTGTGTGGATTGTCCCAAGATATTATTATTATATTATTATTATTTTCTCCGCTAGTAGTTCGCAACTGCCATGCCGAGACTGACAAAATTAATGTTGCCGATAGGCGTGTCGCCACTGTCTATACGAAACTGTCAAACTACACGTCATTACCATAATAAAAAAGTTAGTTCTCATTTTTGCCACCAGCACGGATAAGTTTGTAAGTCAGTACACACACAATGGAAACACACCTGTTTTGAACCTTATTTTATTGTGGTTAAGATTTTCTTTTAAATGAGTACATTTTGGTTTAAGTCAAAACTACTTTTTTTCGTATAGCGTTGGCGATTTTATTGATTTTTCTTTGTCTCCAATGTAAAGGTTTTATGTGCCAACATTACTGCATACAGAATTAGACTTTATTACTACATGTGAAGGCTTCTATTAGTCCGACGTTCTGAATTATTTAAAACTATTTTCTACAATTTCTAGCTACGTGTATAGTTGTGTAAGTATATGTAACCGCGACCACATTTTCGATGTCATTTTGTTCGTGACAGCTAATCTAGTTGGTAGGTATAGTATATCGATGATTAGGATCCTTAATCACCACAGAAACATAACTGTAAAAATACATTTTTTATCTATACTCTATACTTATAATAAAACTGTAACAGGTCCAATTCTGTACATTGAAGATATTTTGAAAATTATATTTGGAGGGCATTCTATAACCGATACTGAGGCCGAAAATGTAATATTTTAAATTTTTGGCTGGCTGTCTGTCTGTCTGTCTGTCTGTATCTCGGCTGAGCATCACGCCGAAACTACTGAATGGATTCAAATGAAACTTGGCATGATTTGAGATCTTATTCATTCATTCATTTTATTTGTCACCAACCGACTGTGTTGAAGTGGGCGAGCTTATAAACAAGTTAAAGCCGGACAGCGCTCCTGGTCCTGATGGTTTATCCAGTTCAATTTTACAAGCGATTAAAAGTGATATTGTTTCTCCCTTAACGTATATTTGTAATCAGAGTTTGTCGACAGGCATATTTCCGGACTCATGGAAAATCGCGTCGGTAACACCTATTCACAAGAGCGGAGACTTGAGGCTTCCTTGTAACTATCGCCCTATTTCTATTCTCCCTACCTGTTCTAAGATATTAGAAAAAATAATGAATAAAAGACTGGTTAACTTTTTAGAAGCTAATAAATTGCTGAACCCAAAGCAGTACGGATTTCGACGCAATAAATCGACGGATGATGCCATCGACCTCCTTACTAATACAATATCACATCAACTTGATAGGAAGGCAGCATGTTTGGGGGTCTTCCTTGATTTGAGTAAAGCATTTGACACCGTATCCGTGCCAATTTTGCTTCGCAAGTTGGAATCAAAGGGAATCAGAGGAGTAGCCCTTGACTGGTTTCTTAGTTACCTTACTAATAGGAAACAGTTAGTCAGAGTCGATAATCACTTGAGTGATTCCAGAAATATTAGGTGTGGTGTCCCTCAGGGCAGCACACTGGGTCCTACCTTGTTTCTAATTTACCTAAATGATATTTTTGAACACAGACAAAACAAAAATTTTATGTTTTCATAAAACAGCGAAATCTGCTCCTCATGATATTACTCACATTTTCCTACATCGTTGTAATTTTGGATTGCATGATAATATGCAACGGTGCGATTGCCAGCCTATACTTCGAACTGATGCCATGAAATATCTAGGAATATATATTGATGAAAAGTTAACGTTTAAACAACACCTGATCAATTTATCAGGAAGAATTAGGAAATTTATATGTTCAATGTTGCAGATGAAAAACTACTCAAAAATATCTACATGGCCCTATGTCAGTCTGTTATTACATACGCTATACGTGCGTGGGGAGGTGCTGCAATGACTAACATGATAATGGTTGAAAGGGCGCAACGAGCACTCCTAAAAGTTATGTTTAAGAAACCTTATCGTTATTCAACAGACAATCTTTACAGAGAATCAGCCTTACTAAGTGTCAGGCGCCTCTTCATTTTACGTGTCGCCTTAAAAGTCCATAAAGAGGTTCTGAAGTGTGATTCATACTCAGATATGTTACAGGAGAGGACTTTTAGACTGCCTGTTCCCAAAGTCAAAACAGCTTTTGCGAGACGTTTTGGAAGAGTAATGCATCCTTTTATTTACAATAGAGTTGTCAAATCGTGCTATATTAAAACTTGTTCTCTGATAAAATCTAAGCAACTATTAGTTGAGTGGCTGGTCCCTTTAACCTATTTAGAAACGGAGCAAATTTTACCTTAATTTAACGTATAACCTAAATTATTTTTTATTGTTGATTGTTGATCCTAAAACTGATGTTGTCTGGTGTTAGTAGTATATTCATTATTATTACTTTTGCATTTTATTATTCCATTTTTTTTGTAGTTCTTGTTTTATTTTCGTTAAACATATCGTTAGCTTAACAGTTTTTATATATTATAAAATACTTTAATTAATCTTAGGTATTAGAATGTTGATCTAGTATAACTGGCTTTGCAGTAGGTTCCACAGGACAGGCCTAGCCTAGTGTGAAACCACGGCTAATCTAAATAAAATAAATATTGTAATTAATATTAATTAATTATATTATAAAGAAAAATACTATTATTAAATAGTAACTAAACTAAAAAGCCTGAAATAATTTCTAAGAATTAGTGTTTTTTACATCTACATAGTTGGACTTGGACTACAACATATTATCAATACAAATTACTATCAAAGACGGCGCCAAACTGGAAAACAGTTAGGTACCTACTGCCCTTGTAAGTATTTGCTAGACGTTAGGGTTGCACAACCTATTTTTTTTAAATGTGCCGCCCTTTTCCACTCTCAAGTTTGACTAGACCAACTCTAAGGATGGCACTAGAATTTTTAAAAAATATATTGTTTGCGTGACAGCCCTACTCAAGAAAGCCGAGTACAGAAAGTTAGATTGGAATGAACGCGACGCAGCCGTTCTTACCATTCGATATTCAAAACGCGATGCCAAGCCGACTCTACATTTTGTGCTGTACTATCTTCACACCGTTTTCGCTAAAACGGGTAAGCTGATAGACCGCAGAATATATATATATATACCTTTTGAAGTGAAACCAGGACAACTACCACCAATAATATTGTGAAAACATTACTTTATCGATATAATTCGACAAAGCTATAAACTATGTATATTGACGTCTACTTCGTGTCAAAGTAAGATTATAATTATATCTTCATGGTTATAATACTACTGCTGGCTCAGAGTAACCAGAGAGGGTCCAAAAAAGGCCAAAATCGTAAACTAAAAGGAATATTTATCTTATTTTCTCATGTGGGGAATGAGCATTAGAAAAAAAGAGACGGATAATGTTTGTCACGTTACACCTTTTTGGGCCGTACACGTTTTTAAAACGTCAAATGGATCTCAGATCCATTCGAATCTCAGAGTAACTAGCTAGTGCTATTAATAGGTTGTATTAAGGCTTCAAGTTGTATAGAAAACAAAACTTTATTTACTTCATAAGAGTTACCTGATAAAACATAATCATCACATTAAACTAAGACATTTTCTTTAATAATACCACTCCTTGTTAAGATGAAGGGTAAGCCATAGTCCACCACGCTGGCCAAGTGCGGGTTGGCGGACTTCACACGTCATTCGAAAGCTAGTTAGGCTTTATCAGACATGTAGATTTCCTCACGGTGTTTTCCTTCACAGGAAGCTAGTACCAATCGCACAAAATCGATTCGCACTTAATTAATCAAATAAATCGGGAGCGTGCCGGGATTCGAACCCGCACACCTTGTTCCCAAGGCAAGCGCTTGCCCACTGAGCTATCACTGCTCTTATACACACATTACATTTACTTTGCGCGTTAAAAACGAATACCAAACTACGAATCGATTTATTTTCCCGTGAAACATATTCTGTCCTATTTCATCAACTAGCAGGCTGGTACATAATGTGTATCACATAACGAACACGTCGCTATGTGTGTACATATTTTAATACATTATCTCCCGTAAGTAACGCCGAGATGAGATTCAAGATGGCGACGCCTTGAACACTTCTTGAAGCTCGCGACTCGACAATAGTGTGGAGTAGGCTCTCGTATAATACAAAAAAATTTTTTTTGAAAAAAACTAATAAATGACTTCAGCAAATGCTCTCAGAAATTTTCGTTATTTAATGGTTTTTAGATCATTTTTCAAGGTCGTCTATTTCTTTTTTAAAAAATGGTTCAATTAACACTTGACATGCAATCAGATGGCGCCACATGTGGTATGATGATGCAGCGATGAAAGTGAAGTACCGCATACAAGATAACAGATGATGATGATCCGATCCTGAATCTCGCAAGCGAAGTTTCTCTAACTCGGAGAATATATTATACAACATCCCGACAATAACTGTCGCGGGCGTCTTGGCCGAGCATCACACTTCGCTCGGAGGATCCTCCCTTTAGCACCGCCGTCGCTTCCCTAAACTGGTGACCCCGACGTGATATTGTGAGTTTCGAACTGTCCTTCTAGCATGGCGCACTACAGTTTCGGATCCTCAGGCGGAAATGGAGGGACTTTTATTAAATTTCCGCATGACACTGTTCTCAGCGGCGAACACGTCGCCTGGCAATGTCGGCGTCGGGCCTCGATCCAGCGGTTTGTACAGAATCACTGCTGCCCCTCATCTTTGTGTCAGCTGTACCCTTTGTCCTTGTGGGGGAGACTTGACATGCAACCAGATGGCCCCACACACTTTTTAGTGATTTGTTACTGACGACATCTTGGTAACATGAAAGCATATTACCAAGATGCAAGAAACATCTCTGTCTACCCTTCCTGGGAATAGTGACCGTACGGTCAAAAAAAAGACAAGCATAATGCGGGCCACTATTATCCATCATTATAATGCTGTCCAAATGCTTGCGAAACTATCCAACCCGAACGGCTATGCCAGACTAGTTTACTGGAAATAAAAACAGTCTATCTCTTAAACTACTGAACCGATTTTGATGAATCTTGTAAACCCTAATTTCAAAGATACTAAAACTATTACAAAAATTATATTATTTATAGTTTCTGAGAAATACGGGGACAAACCTACATACATACACATGAAATTTGGTTTGCTTAGATGCCCACATAGATTAATATATGTGAATATTCAGTGCTTTTATTAATATTACATAGATACGCCTCGAAAACAGAACCTCTTTTTGAAGTTGATTACAAAATCCATCAAGATTTGATAGAGAATGAAGGAATTCAATATACCCTCATTCTCAGAGTTGGGGCCGTTGGGGCTTAACCCGTGGTGTGTCCGGGAAAGGATAGCACCCTCCCATCTTCTCTCTCTGGGTGTCCGTAAGAAGCGATTAAGGGAAATAAAGAAAACGGGAAGCAGCGTCTTTCCATTGGTTTATAACTACCACCTATACTGACCAAAACCAACCAACCAACCAAACATTGGGTTATAACTACCACCTATACTGACCAAAACCAACCAACCAACCAAACATTGGGTTATAACTACCACCTATACTGACCAAAACCAACCAACCAACCAAACATTGGGTTGTAACTACCACCTATACTGACCAAAACCAACCAACCAACCAAACATTGGGTTGTAACTACCACCTATACTGACCAAAACCAACCAACCAACCAAACATTGGATTATAACTACCACCTATACTGACCAAAACCAACCAACCAACCAAACATTGGGTTGTAACTACCACCTATAGTGACCCAAGACGCCTGACGCCAAGCGTGGGTAGCATGGCAACTCTCTTCTAATAATGATGTAATGGGAATTTTCAGATCTACAAGTTCTTAAGTTCCATAAGCCGAAGTAGTCACCACAAGGTACTGGTATTCAGGTTTAAAGAGCGCTGTAGTTCTGTTTCTGGGCTCAGGGGACTTAATAACTAATGCCTCAGAGGGCCTAGACAAGATGCAATCGCTTCATAGCGAATCTATTTCTTCATTCGCTAACGGTGTGAATTCCCTACAATTTGTCACGTGATTTTTCGATGACTTATGTCATTCTCATACATTTTTATACTTTGTATTAGCGATAACGATTGTAGAATGTTACATTGTCTAGGGGGGCAGGTGACGAGCGATAGTTCAATACATCCATACATAGGCAGACGTGACAAACGTCTAGCTCGCCTTCAGTTCTTTGCAGAAAAAATCGACAAAGAAAAATAAAAAGCCATTTCCACACATTGTACCCACCAAGCACACGAAGTTATAATATCGCTGCTAGTTTTCGCGCGGGGGCGCCTCCTGACGCGGGGAGGCCGGGGGAGTACAGGGGAGTGCGGGGGAGAGGAGGGGAACCGCGAGGAGCCCGCCACCGCCGCTCCTCGCGAGATAACCACTTCAGCGTTTACTTATTTACATAATTACATATAATTTATATCATCTGAGCATATATAGGGCAATTTAGCTGAGTGGGGAGGATTTTAAGAAATAAGTATATTACCTTATGAGATATTTTACGTCAT
The DNA here is from genome assembly GCA_911728495.1 of Furcula furcula. Taxonomy (NCBI): domain Eukaryota; kingdom Metazoa; phylum Arthropoda; class Insecta; order Lepidoptera; family Notodontidae; genus Furcula; species Furcula furcula. Next base: position 11,554,591 of record OU452267.1, on the reverse strand, counting down.
GTCATTTTGGGAGGTCATGCGTTTATAGGACTGGGTATTCAGATTCGATCCATGAAGCTAATCTTTGGCAAGAATTTCCCTATTTGCATGTGTACCTAAGTACCTACATAGTACCTAGAATAGAATGCTGTCTGCATAAAATTAAAAATATATATATTTATATTACTTTATGTCTATGAACAAACGGTCTATATTAGAACATTTTGAGTCATAGAAAAAATGTGCGTTCTCCGTGCGGATGAAGTGAAACTTCATTCTCGCTCTGTCTCTTTCCATTCCACCTCCCCGCGCAACGAAGTCAACAAAGTCAACGGAGTCAACAAAGTCAACGGAGTCAACGAAGTCAACGGAGTCGGCGGAGTCGGCGGAGTCGGCGGAGTCAGCGGAGTCGGCGGAGTCAGCGGAGTAGGCGGAGTCGGCGGAGTCAGCAGAGTCGGCGGTGTCAGCGGAGTAGGCGGAGTCGGCGGAGTCAGCGGAGTCAACGGAGTCAACGAAGTCAACGAAGTCACTCACTCACTCACTCACTCCCACCTCACAACACCTATCATTTAACGCCTATCGCCTATCGTCTATCACCTATCATTTAACGCTTAACGCGTTATGTGATAACATTTTTGGAAGTCGCATAAGAAGTTTCACTTCATAAAATGTTTTACACAGGAATCCCCCGTTTATGAAAGAAACATTATCTGATGAAAGATACACACTTACACAACACAGACGATAACAATTATTGGTCGTGCAGGACTGCAATCACATGGTCAAAGACTGACACTGTAGTATCAAAGACTCAAATACCATCAAGAAGACCCTTAGAAGACCAACGAACAATTTCTTCAACAGATCGTAGGGGCTGTTGGCTTGTCGCCAGGCCGCTATCATCCCAGGGTAACACGTCACTGATCTTTGGTTGTACCTACAGGCTTGCGTACAGGAATCACCAAGGAATCACTTCCTCCTAAATCTATGCTTCTAACCATAGAGTTAAAATTGAACCCTATATTTTGTAAACATAAGTTAATTAATACTTTTTATAAATCGCAACACAAAATCAAAAAATCTAAAAAAACTCTTTCATACTGACATATCATTAGGACCGACCGATTCTTAGAATATTTCTATAGTGTTGCGGAAACATCGATGGTTTTACGATAAAAATTATCTTGATCTATAGTTTAAAAAATCACCATATCGAACGGCCGGAATCGTTCAACAAGTATAAATATAAAAAGCCCGACTGCGAACAAAGAAAATGGACTTATATTTCAATATACATACATAATACATATACCTACACGTGTGTCAACTCGTCTCGTTAAGACCTTTCGTTATATTGATGTTTTTGAAAGTCAAAAGAATACAAAATGGCGACTGAAGGCTGCCATAATAACTTATTTGACAAAAATATACCTATGTCACTCCCACAACTGAGACGAATCTAAAGACATATTATAAATCAAAATCCATCAAGCCATTTAGACTGCAGGCCGTACCAAAGGAATAGACATACAAACATAACCCACCTTCTGGGGCAGTCGGGCAAACAACTAAATTTTTTTGTTCACAGATATAACTAAGTAAACCAAAACAATTATAATCTGGCTTAACACTGAATCTAGGGTGCTCTCTTTTTTTTTGGCATTTGCATTCGCCTATAACTATTTTCGTTAACATCAGTCGATAATAAAATATCGATAGTACTATGTGTTCACTCGTAACACTACCTCAATCACTTTTAAGTTTTCGATTATTTACAGATTGTGTTATTTTTTGTAACAGAAATGTTTTTAGCTAAAAGCAAGACCAATGTCAGTAAGCAGACACAGGCCCAACTGCCGATGCCCAATGATTTCGCCAAGTACTTACCCTGGGCCTTGAGCCAATTCGAAGGCGATGGCGGCTTGGTCATTCAGAAAATAAAACAAAGTAAGTTATAACATCTCGTATCCTATCGGGTGTCCGGGTAAGAATAGCACCCTCCCATCTCCTCCCATTGGGTGATCGTTCGCGACTAAGGGAAAAACAAGACGGGCAGCAGCGTCTTTCTATTAGATTACCTACCACCTATACTGCGATCCCCAAGTCACCTGCCAAGCGTGGGGATAATGGCAACCCTATCCCTTCTAAGGGGGAGGCCTGATGATGATGAAGTTATAACAATCCTTCGACACGTCCCGATCAGCACGGATGTCTGCGTCAGGCCATTTGATGGGGAGAATTTAGTATTGTGATTGAGTTAATTATCATCAGTCGAAAGACTTTCACTGCCGAACAAAGGCCTCTCCCTTAGAAGGGAAGGGGTTGCCATAATCTCCTCACTTGGCAGATTGCATTACTAGATTGTGTGTCATGCCATAGAAAGACCCTGCTGCCCGTTTCCCTGTTTTTCCTTAGTTGCGTGTGACGATACCCAACGGTAGGAGATGGGTGGCTGGTATTTTTAACCCACGGGCAATTAATGTTCACATAGTTTTCCAGAGTTAACCTCCAGGTAAGGTTCCACTGCAATATTAGATATTGAGCCGCACAGCAGCAACGTATGAACATTGCTTGCTGGTAATAATACAACGGTCCGGTCGAATCCGTTCCGATTATGTTTTTTATACACTATTTAAGAAAATTAACAATGAACGCCATCGTCTCAGTAACAACAAATAGCTTCTTTTGTGACCCATCTACTGCGAAAACAGCTCCCTCTATAAAGAAAGACTTCCTTTATAGGCCATAGGTATGAATAATATTTGTAGTACCTATTTGTATCGCATCTTTATTGACTGATGTAAATAAATTGAGAATTTTGAGGATATATCTTTTTCAGGTGAGTACGTTAATGTAGGTATTGGACGGAAGAAGTCTAAAAGCAAAACCAAAAAAAATGTACCCATGTCCGATTCCGAAGAGGATGACGTGTCCACCTCGTGGACTCGCAAAACTGTGAAATCCAAAAGATATGTCATAATACTCGCTACTTACGACAGCAATGACAATTTAGTCGCATTGAAATTCGACAGAAACTTACAGATACCAAGAAGAATTATTAAAATCATGGGGATGATCATACAATATCAGCCCTATATGACCGCTATCACAATCAATCAGGGTATGGACAAGTTCACGTTATATGAGCTTAACAAATGGTTGTCTATAAGTGCTTTAACAGACATATGTCTAGATGACACGTTTGTACAAGAAGCTAATTATCACATTCTCTTATCCACACCCAGCTCTTTAAAGAATCTCTCTTTAGCTAGATGCAGAATCGATGATCAAGTAGTGAAGAACTTAGCTTCAGGCCTGACTTACCCATCGCCAGGGGCGAAAAAACTAGCTATATTAAATTTAGCCTCAAACAGAATAACAGATTTAGGAGCTTTGTACCTCGGTGAAGCTTTAAGAACAAATAGGAAGTTGTATTATCTTAATTTGGCTGATAATGCAATAACTGACGATGGCGCATCTAGTTTATTAGATATTTTAAAGGAATTTCCATTAACATGTGATGAGTTTTCTATAATGAGATCGAAATACCTTGTCTATTTGAATGAAAAGAGAGAACTGTCGAAACAGATCTTACGGGATTTAAAAGCCGGAGATTTTGAAAAGAGGGTCAGTAGGAGGAAGTTGATTAGGCCATTGCAGCCCTTGGGAAAGAAATCAAAGGGGATGGTTGATATTATTAAGAGCCAAGCCAATCTAGATGAAATGTTACTTGAGAAAGCCGATGTCATGGCTGTGGCTATGCTTGGTATATTTGATGACCCTTTCTCTAAGACACACACGAAGATGATAGACAATGTGAAGTATTGCCTTGGTAACAATGTTCTGTGCTATTTAAATCTAGCGTATAACAATTTAAGCTATTTGAGCGTAAGGAAACTGTTGAAAGTTGTAGAAACGCAGAAGAAGTATGATAGGAAGCCTAGGGGATTGGTGAATATTTGTATCGAGGGTAATAATATACCTATGACATGTAAGGAGCTGGCGAACATTGATGGTATTTTGGAATTTGGCTTGAAGATGCAAAATAGTAAAAGCATGACTGTGGCAAAGAGGAAGCCAGTAGTAACTACTCCAAAGACTAAGTAATATTATTTGTAGCCATATTTTTTATATAAGCTTTTCTAGAATACTTTCTTGATCAGATAAACGTTATGTAGTTTTAAAACTAAGCTATACCACTACTTTTAGATTACAACATGATTGATATACTTTACTAAAGCGAATATTGAATTTTATAATTTTTTCTTATATCGAAATGTTGAATGTAAACTTAAAAATATATGTTAACGCCTTACTTGATCAAGAAAGAGTTTTTCTTAAGGTGGTATCTCCTACCCTTCTCCTAGGTTCTGAGGAAAGATCTACAGTGTTACCCGCGTCAAAATGCTTTGATTTTCCTAGCAATATGGGATTAAATTTATACCATACTTACTGCTGTTGATGCCTTATTAGTAGTAAAAATTCATTCATTCTCTGTAATAGTTTTCACTTCGCACTTTGTAGGTATTCGAGGTCGTAGGTGTTTGTAGGTATTCGAGGCATTATAAGGACTAAAATATTATATACATTTCTGTATTTACGTAAACTTTTTGTCCAAAAAGGTTTTTACAAAGATTTTATGCGCAATTCTATTTTTAATATTTAATTTTAGATAGCTGTAATTTTAATATTGTTTAATGATTTTTACTATATTTTCTGCTATTTAATTTAGATATAACATTGTTTAATTTAAATATAATCTAACCTAGCAAGTTTTTAATTTATTATGTTAAAGTGTATTTATAACTTTTGTGTTTAGAAATAAAAGACTTCATTAGAATACTTGTTTGCTAGTTTCTTTTTTTAATTTTATTAACCGACTTCAAAAAAGGAGGTTCTGTATTCGACGCGTATGTATGTAATATTAATAAAAATGCGTAATATTCATATATGTTAGTCTATGTGGGCTTCTAAACGAATTTACCAAATTTCACGAGTGTATGTATGTATGTATGTATGTATGTATGTATGTATGTATGTAGGTTTGTCCGCGGATTTCTCAGAAACTACAAGTCCGATTTCGAAAATTCTTTTTGCAATAGTTAGAATATCTTTCAACTTAGGGTAGAGTATAAATTTCATCAAAATCGGTCCAGTAGTTTAAGAGATATAAACTTTTTATGTTTTCAATAAGTTACTGTAATGTAGACGTTCGAGTTGCGTGATAGTGCTGATACCTATCTTGGTAAAATAAGTCACTAAAAAGTGTTAAATAAACTATTTTTTTAAAAATAATAACCGACTTCAAAGTAAATTATCTAAAAAGCATAAAATAACGAAAGTATTATTGAAGTTGGTGCAGAATATACACAGCAGGTACGCTAACACCAACTTCAATAATATTTTCGTTATTTTATGCTTTTTAGATAATTTACTTTGAAGTCGGTTATTATTTTAAAAAAAATAGTTTATAAAAGATTTTATTATAATTTTATTTAGCTTCATCAACTTGATAGTAAGCGTCTATACAGCTATGGATGGTTACTAATTTATTAATCAGAAGAATCACAGCTCTGCCAGCTAGAGGGACAAAACGTTTGTTTCCACTGTGAAGCGGAAAGAAAAGATGATTAATAATACTACACAGAAAGTAAAGACATATCTTGACATGACTTTTTTGTCGAAAAGTCTTTGCTTGTGGCGGCTTCGGGTGGCTGGTCGCCCCCTTCCCTTCAATATAGTTGAGGGGAGTGATGGCTGCTGCTCGAGTCAACTCGTGCGCGAGTACTGCTTGGGGGGACTGGTCCGACTACTATCCCTTTTTGGTTTGTTGTATTGAATATTATTTTCTTTATCTTGTTTTATCTTACGTACACACTGCAGGACACACTGGCGCTGATGCTGATTGTAACAAGACAAAAACTGTGTTGGCTGCGTTGTGATCCGGTGGTAGTTTAAAAAAAATTACCGTTCAAAAGTGGCTTAACGGCCAATTTGAAATAAATATTTTTAAAGCTATGGAAATTATAAATAAGAATTTAATACCAGTAATTAGTCCCTCTTAATACCAGTAATTAACGATAACTTATGGCACTGAGATATCTTTAACTAAGGGAAGCTAAGAGTCACACAACGAGCTATGGAGATAGCTATGCTTCGAGTCTGCGTGACAGAATCTGGAATGAGAAAACTCCCTAAAGAACCAGAGCTACCGACACAGTACTCACAATTTGCAAGATGAAGTGCTAATGGGCAGGCCACATCGCTCGAAGAAGAGATAACCGGGGAAGAAAGGTTCTAGAGTGGTGATAACGAACTGAAAGACGCAGCATAGGCAGGCCTCCCAGGTGGACAGACGACATTGTGCGCGTCGCAACTGTAACCAGTAGAAATACATAATTACACGGTATTGTGGCGCTTTGCAGTATTACAATCTATGGGTTGGTAGGGTAAGTAGGGTTCGGGGATATAGGGCCGTAAGGTTATTGGAAGTCTGTTGCTGTGATCACTTCTCTGATTAGCAGGGAAGGCTGTGGGGTATATCTGTTCTATTGCCATGTTGGAACGGTGTCGTACGACCTTTATTAAGTAAAGCTGGAAACATAAAGCCCAAAACGGCCATCATGTTTGCAGGTGCTAATGTGGATAACTGTTATGCTAATCATACATAAGAAAACTGCGTCAGTCGTGCACAAGTTGCGGGGAGTGCCAAAAATAATCCCGAAGGTGTTTGTGGACAGAATGGACTCAGCCATTCTCTGTTGATTCCTTGATCTGCACGTGTGAAGTTCAAATCGATAATGAAGTTATTTTTTACCAACATAAGTAACTGTTACTACGAATATATGAGCTATGTTGTCGGAAATAAAATGTTTTCATTTTGAATTGAAAGTAAGTTTACGGATTATTATATTTATTTATTTATTCTTTAAGCACAAAAACAGTACATATAGGCTATAGTAGTGTATAGGATTATTATATCGCGGTATATTTTTGATTAATATCAGAAATCATTATATTTTTCTTTTTGACACGCAGAACTCGAAACAAAAATGGAAAAGATAGAATCCATAGAGAATAATATAATTTTTGCTCTCTAAGCTTCATGATAATCACTACGTTTGACTAACTTTTGTCAATTAGTTTTTTTTGACATATTCTGTCAAAGACATTTTTAGAGTTTTCGATGATTTATTTTTGTAAAATATAATATTTGTTTAATTACCCAAAATGAATGCAGGTAAAAGTAGAACAACTATAATGAAGGAGACACAGGCCAAAGACCCGATGCCGAATGCCTTCGACATATACCTACCTTGGGCCTACAGTCAGTTTGATAGCGACCGTGATGTGGTTATTCAGAAAATAACACAAAGTAAGCATACACATTACAATAATATTGTAGATACTTGCAGATTCTGTGAAGGTATTAAGAGTTCACATATCAGGTAACCGTAGGGTGCTGGGTTAGGTGTGCATCCCCCTATCTCCTCTCGTTCGGCGTCACAAGAAGCGAGAACAGGAAGACGGGCAGCAGCGTCATTCTTTTGGATTGATAAATCCAAACCACCTATACTGCGATCCCCAAGCCGCCTGCCAAGCACGGAGATTATGGCGACCCCTACCTTCTAATGGGGAGGCCTTTGTTCAGCAGTGGACGCCTATTGGCTGCTAATGATGATGATGATATTGTGCAGCTGCGACGCTTTTGCAAGACGTAGGGTATAGGAAGTAGCACCTACACCAGACGAATAACAACTCCAAGCTGGCGCAATCGCGGCGTGCCTTAGGGAACTCTTTGATCCGTTAGCCACAGAGTACGGACTAGGGCATGCACAAGGGTCCAACTGGGTCGAAGTTAAATTATATGGACGAGCGTTAGAGTACCTAATCCAACTGTCAATGTTAATGAGTGTCGCATACCATCAAAGTCCTCATATGGTCTCGAATCAGCGGTATCCCCTCGGTCAGCGATCTTTCATGCATCTTGTTATATTAATTTATTCGTAGTTTTCTATGCCAAAAATTCTTGAATCTCTTCAAATTTTAGACATACCTAGTTATAATCAACTTGATCAATTACCAATTGACTAGGTGAATAAAATTAAGGATCGTGATTATCTTCCAGATGAGTACATAAATGTGGGCAGTAGTACAGGCAGGTCGAAGTCCAGAGGCAAAAGCAGAAAGCAGGTTCCTGAATCAGAGTCCGATGATGATGAGAAAAGCACGTGGCATCCAATGAAAGTTAAAACCAAAACAAAAAAACCAATCGTTATAATTGCAACGTACGACAACACTGACAAGTTAGTCCAACTGAAATTTGATAAAAACTTTCTACTACCAAGAAAAATGTTAAGAATCATTGGTATGATCATACAATACCAGCCTTACTTGACCACAATCACTATCAATCGAGGTTTGGACAAGTTCACCATATATGAACTGAAAACGTGGTTACCTGTAAGTGCCATAACTGACATCTGCCTAGACGGTACGTTTATTGAAGAAGCTAATTATCACATCCTCCTTAGTACGCCAAGCTCTTTGAGGAATCTCTCCGTAGCCAGATGCCAGATTAATGATGAAGTTGTAAAAAACTTAGCTTCAGGTCTTACTTTTCCGTCGCCGGCATCAAAAAAGCTAGCTATATTGAATTTAGCTTCAAATAAAATAACAGATTTAGGAGCTATGTATCTGGGTAATGCTTTAAGAACGAATAGGAAACTGTATTATCTAAATTTGGCTGATAATATGATAACGGATGATGGTGCTCTAAGTATACTAAACATATTAATAGAATTCTCTGTGACGGCCGAAGAGTTCTCGACGATGAAATCAAAATTCATGGTTTATTTGAATGAGAAGGAGGAATTATCGAAGCGCATCTTACGAGACCTAAAAACAGGAGATTATGATAAGAGAATCAATAAGAAAAAGCCGATGAAACCATTGCAGTCATTAGGAAAGAAGTCTAAAGCTTATGTTGATATTAATAAAAGTCAAGCTAATTTGGAGGAGGCGTTACGTGAAAAAGCAGATGTTATGGCTGAGGCTATGCTTGGAAACTTTGATGACCCTTTCTCTAATACACACACGGAGATAAAAGACGATATTAGGTATTGCCTTGGAAATAATGTGCTGTGCTATATAAATCTGGCGTATAACAATTTGAGCTATATAAGCGTGAAGAAATTTTTGAAAGTCGTGGAGACCCAAAGAAGATTAGACAGAAAGCCTAAAGGATTGTTGAACGTATGTATCGAGGGTAATAATGTACCATCCCAGTGTCGAGAGTTGGCTAATATTGACGAGATCTTAAATACTGGGTTGACGGCACTTAGTAAGATAACGTTAGCTGGAAAGAAGAAGTCTATATGCAGGGCAAGTACTAAGTAATCTCTTTTGATTTCGTCGTCAATGGCGTTGACTGAAATGCTATCAACTCATATAAAACTTTTATAGCCATATTTGTAACTCTTCGAAATATAACATATTTTTATGGTTCAGTCAATGTTACTAATAAAAGCACTGGTTTGGGCTTAGTTGACTAAGGTCATAATCGAATTACTTAAGACAAGGTAAAAAATATAGAAATGACAAGAGTGTAAACAATTCGAGATATAAAATAGTTGTAGCCTACTAACATTGTATGATTACAATTTAAAGTAGAATACAGTAGAAATGAAGTACAGTTTGATATATTTCCTCGGAATATAATGTCCCAAAATTAAATGCAAAGCTGATTACGTTATGATGAGGATCTAGATTATAAAAATCTGAATATTAAAAGGCTAACGTGGCTTTGGTACCTAGTAAGTGTCAAGAACTTCGATGACCAGCTAGAAGAATGTTTAAAATATATTGTCTCTTAATTATTTTATAACTATTATTTAATTTTAGATTATCTATTATGTGATTTTATAATTATTTTAATATATTTGTAGCGTTTTCTTTTTTCGTGTAATTTACGTAAATTGTATTTATACCAGCAGCATATTATGTTACTGAACAAACAAAAATATACATGATTAATAAAATCCAATTAAGGTTTTGCAGTTAATAGAAAGCAGCTTGATCTTACGTTTCATTTTTGTGAAGTACCAATATGTCTTTGAATCTCTTTTTCAACGTATATTTTTAAAACACTCAATGTTTTAGTTTTTATAACTTGATGTTTATTGTAATTATAATACTTATTTTGATATTATTATAGTAGTAAATTATTATTATTATTAATATTTTGGTTTTGTTTTTACTCTCTGAATTAGAGCCGCTGGCTGGCTCAAAGAAACATGATCCAGCTTTACTTTTTATCCCAACTCCCAAAACCAAAAAAAGAGGGTTATTACAAGTATTACGCCTGCCTTTATTATCTATAGTTTTTAGCATCGTATCTCCCAAACGAATGACATAATTGAATTAGGTTTTTAAACTTAGTTGAACTTGAAATCTGGTTTAATCAGAAACTGAATAGTTCGTTCGCTTTGATGAAAATCGGTATAGTTTTTCTTTTATAAATAATAACCGACTTCAAGAGAAAATGATCTAAAAGGATTAAATAACGAAAATATCCAACTCTCCAAAGTTTGAGTAGGGAAAAGTCTCAAATAATTATGGGTAAATATTTTACAGGAAAAAAAAATGTTCTTTCTAAGTAGTAGATACCGTTTTTTTGTAATCCTAAAAAAACCTCGCCAAACAAACTTAATTTTGCCGTTTGGTTGTTTTTTGTATGTGAGGTTTTCGACGAATAGTACTTAAAATAACGTTAATATGTCCCAAAGAAGGTATGGAACTCTCGGTGCGTGAGTCCGACTCGCACTTCACCGGTTATTTTTTTAAATTTCCCCTCCCCGTCATTACTAATAATATAAACTAGTAATTTGTATCAGTTGTCTGGTTGCCATACTACAGGCTCTATTTACTTTGGGAACAGACGACCGTGTGTGGATTAACCCACAATATTATTAATCCATATTAAAAGCGGTCCAAGTCTATAAACGAAGTTATATTTTGTACAAGAGGTAATAAGCGAAGTTGATAAATAGGTACTTACCGTAGGTCTATAATGTTCGAACTCGAGATTCGAACTTTCCTGGAGTGGGCAGACCTTACATGATAGTATTTACATGATTAGCTACTTCTGTCTGATTTAAAGTTTACCCGCCACAGCAGCGAATAGTATAATAAGCTTAACTAAAAACTAAATCTAGTTAGTAAATGTAAACGTAGTTGTGGATGTCAATTAAAATTTTATTAAGCTCTAAAACTAGGCTCGATCTGAATAGCGTAATTTTTTATCCTATGGTTAGTGGTTCAGCGTAATTTTTTTATTCTATGGTTAGTGGTTCAAGCTACCCTTAGGCTCGTGACTTGCCTTAATAACTGCTGTTTAAATGACAATAATCGGAAGTTTACGCGCCCTGCTCAAAACACGGAAAAGTTTAGCCCAATCGTACTAATCTACCAAGACTTCCATAAAAGCGGTCAATACCTTCCCCTAAAACATAAAGCGCCCATCACACTATCCTTAGCACAAATCAGTGCAAACGAAAATTCCGCGTCGTAAGTGCTGCGCGGTGCGGGCCCCCGCGTGGTTGGGGCGGCGCGGTGGCGGCGGGGGCGCGCGTCGATATTCTCGCGCTCGGAAGCCATCTTAAAATATAAGTGCCCCCATCCCCCGCGGCAACCCCGCGCGGAGCCACGCGCCTTCTCCTTAGACTCGGTTTTTCAAACTCCGCCGGTGTAGCGGCCAGCGGTCGTCAACATTTGGCATTTATTTATGGCGTTGCTGTTTTTTTTTTATATAGATTATTTATACATGGGATGTGTGTTTAATTCTATTCCGTATTTTAAAAAGTAGTGAAGTTTAGAGAAGATTGTTAATCATAAAATATATTTCATGTTCAAATCTAGTTTGTCTTTTACGGATTTTATCGCGGTTTATTTTAGATTTCAATATCTCAGTCATCCCGTGACCGTGGGTGCTGCAAAGCATACGAAACATCGGGATAGTAAAAGCTAAAATCTTCTTCACTGTCGTCTGTCAAGAGACAGAGAGGTCGTGGCCGTTATGTAGTAGTGCCAATAGAAGTAGATGTTACGTGCCTCACGACTTGTAGCCATCTTTCTCTTGCCGTCATCCTGGTGCATTCATGCAAGAGACCGCCCAGCGCAGATTTAATTTGGTCGGTCCATCGCATAGGTGACCGCCCACGCGATCTAGTACCTACCCTGCACGACAAGGCGCTCTATGGAGTCTTCGCTTCTTCTTTAGACGTGACCGAAGAACTTGAGTATACGGGATTGTGCGGTTTTCGTTAGACGCTGATTGATGCCGAGTATAGACGCATTGGTTCTAAATTCGGTCCAGGATACTCCAAGCATCCTTCTCGAACACCACATTTCCAGAGCGTCTATATTTTTCTTTTAAATTTGCCGTATGTTCCACGTCTCTAAGCGTACAAGAAAATCTAAAATAAACCGCGATAAAATCCGTTAAATTAGTTTGATTTCAATGTGTAATATTCGCGTAACTAAAAGACATTGTAATTTTACGCAACTGTCCACACCCACAGATTTAAGGCTCAATTTTTAAACTAACTCTATATACCGATCCAACCACCTGAAATTGGACAAACGCACACACCTGAAATCAATGTCTTGAGATCAGACAGAAATTAATCAAATCATGATATCATGATTATCCAGGCATAGGCCTAGACCTTAAATCCAGGATCTCACTTATTAATCGGCAAGGGTGTTTGAGACACTAAATTAAATGAGCATAGGAGAAGAATACTGATATTAAACATTTAAAAAAATCCTAATACCTTTTAGTATAGCAAACTAATTTTAAAAACATATTGTGTTAATTTAACTAATATTAACATAACTATTTAAATTAAACCACTTAAAGATGGTAAGTATAACTTAAACAAATTCAAAATTCTAGCCATAAATTCTACTTGAATAACTAAAACATTTTTATCTAAATTAAAACCAGTTGTCTAGAAACTCATATTAAGTATATAAATATTTATGTAGTTACGTACCTCCAAGATCATAAACTTATTCAAACAGCGGCGTTCGAATCAATACGGTATTAACTCACACGCTTGCATTTTACGCCTACTAATGCAACGCAAAAACTATTGAAATGAAAATATAAGCACACAGTCATAGTAAAAAACGCACACACTGACAGTATCAGGTGTGTATATGGATCGCTGAGTATTACGCCTCCCCTCCCACTTTCCCTCCTCCCCCTCGGTGCGCCTTAGACGTTGGCTTTTTACATGAGTATAAGCAGGCGGCAGGGGCTTGTAACCTTTGGTGCCGTTTTAAGTTTCATGCGTTATCAGTTTTTGTTGCTTTTTTAATTATAGAAAAATGAATTGTTATTTATTACTTTATTAGTAGTGCTATTATAGGACTTTATATTTTTTGTGTTAATTGCGTTTTCTGTTATGTGTATAATATTTTAGTTTATTTACTAATATAATTACATTAAGTATAACGTATACATAATAGCATAAAATATAACAAGCCCCTTTGGACACAAGAATTTTGCATAATTTTATAATATCCGTCCGTCAGTCCACCCGTGCTTTTTTTCGTTCATCATCATCATCAGCAACTGAAAAATGTCCACTGCTGAACAAGGCCTCCTCTTTAGAAAGAGGGGTTGCCATAATCCCCACGTTTGGCACGCACTTTCGGGTTCACATTATAGGTGGTAGGTAATCCAATAGAAAGACGCTGATGCCCATCTTCTTGTTTTCCTACATGTTGAATAAGTTTTGATCATGCTGTGTACACATATTTAGGAGCATGGTTTAGCACGAAGTATTATCAATTGAATGTATAACCTGTCTACATTAACTTTGATCTGTTTTGTGTGCCTTATTAATAAATAAATATCCCTCTTATGGACACCCAACAGGAGGAGATGAGTGGGAGCTATTCTTACCCGGACACCCCACGGGACATCCTTTTTTTTCTTTTAATCTACCCCAGGGATTAGAACGAACACAACAAAACAAAAATTATTCAAATCAGTTAAGCGTATCCTGGAACAATCCTTTTAGTTGTGTATCAAACCCACGGCCTATTAGGCGGTGGCAGCATTTTCTAACCCTAGATCAAAATTAAACCCGTTAAATATACCACTATATTTAAGACTACGGCCCATTTAATTCGCCAGACACAATTATTACATAGGTTTACCTGACCTAAATTTACCCAATCTCATATACAAATAGGTTTCATATGAATTTATTTTACTTTTCTTTAAATTTCAATAAAACCGCAATTTAACAAGAAAAGAAAATAAAAAAACACTGTGAAAAGCTTTGAATTTTCGAGACAACCCTTTAGTTTGACCAAACCGGTTATGTACAATTTGTATCTTAATTTCTATTTGTGTATCTAATTCATAGATCATCCCTTAAAGTAACAGGTTTTGAAAAATTGTAAGGGCGTCGTGTGGGAATCGAATGCTCCGAATTTTGCGCCATTTCAATATTTCTTGACCAACCTGTCTGAAGAAAATGAAATAGGGTAGATTGATTCAATCTAGTTTACTTCAGAACGGGTTTCATAATCGTTGTATTTTATCACTGTTTGAATTGATACGGTTTAAAATTCCAGTTCTTTGGGAATTTTGAGGTCATATGAATTGGAAAGGGTTATGGGAATGACTCAAATTTTGTGATACTGGGCAATCTAGTTTCTGCTGTCTGGATATTTAATAATATAGTCAATATTATCCCAAGTCACAAGAGCTGGGGTTGGAAATTCTCCGTCATCGCCATACTCACCAGACCTTGCACCTACAGACTTCTACTTTTCCAGAATTTGGATAACTTCTTGACGGGAAAAAGGAAATACCTGAAAGGCAGTATAAAATGCCTTTAAAGAATTTGTTGCGGTCCAGCTCATTTATTCAGGAAGGTCATCAAGAAACTGCTTCTGCGTTGACAAAGATGCATCAAAAGCGTGGGTGACATAAATAAAAATAAAAAACAAAGATACCTGAAGCTGACGTAGCAAACGCATATAAACACTCTCTGAAACGTATATACAAAATATAACAAGATAAGAATATTTACAAAACAATAAAGAAACCAATAAAAAATATCTAGGTGAGTGAATATTGAATTTGATTTTTTATTACACCCTACTCTTAACATTCATCATGATTCAATTGACCATTCTTTACGTAACAAACTGGTTTAAAACTTTTTATATTCAAATTCCCACGATATTTTGACTAGCTCCTTTGATAAAGCGGTCGTCTTGGGTATGGTGTATTGTGATCCTTGGGGAACCTGTCTTATGGGGATTACAGGTGAATCACAGTGGATCAGTCAACCTTCTTACTTTTTAGCGACGAGTCGAATTTGTGCCATCTAAATTTATTGTGAGTGGAACTACATAAAAGTGATCGTGATTAGTGATTGTTAAAAATATAAATAATTATTTAATTAATTATCATTAGCAGCCGAAAGACGTCCGCTGCTGAACAAAGGCCTCCCCCTTAGAATGGTGGGGTAGCCATAATTCCACGCTTGGCAGGCAGCTTGAGGATTGCAGTATAGGCGGTAGGTAATTTAATTAGCGATGGTACAATATTATACTATGTTATTGATTTAAAACTAATAAGTAAGTATAGTTTATTTTTATTCATGTAACGTAGGTAGATAAATGTGTACAGTAATGTGAAGGTAAATTTTTGCACTACAATTTTACGGTACAATATTTGATACTCTGATGGTAAAAATTTAAGGTATACCTGGACTGAATAAGTACCAAAATTTTTATAGATTCGACGATATGCAGATAACGCTCGTAGTCTCAATCGCAGTCATAGGCAGTCACATACCACCCTGTCTGATGTCTATTTATTCCGTGGTACTCAAAATACAACTCCCATGATGTTTTAGGTTGCCATTGCTTTATGGAGACGGTTTATCTAAGAACCATTGTTCGTCTTTTACTCTACTGTTGCATTGATAGAGCCTACCTCTGTCGCAGGATCCTTTTTCATGCACAATTATTACGGGATGGGATTACGAGACAAACGTGGATCAATCGCGTTAATTGATTGACCCGTGACTTGTTTTTAAAAGTTTAGTTTTAATTTAATCATATTATATGTTGTAATTTATTTTGAGATAATAATCTAATTGAAAGAACAGTTTATGCAACAAAATTACTATTTATAACTACATATTATTAATTGCTATCTATAATTACTAGATAGAACTATTTAACTTAAAGGAAACTTTGATACGTACGTTGTTGAAAGGCTAATATGGTCGCTTCTAAAGCACAACTACGCTGGTCTTCCGTGAACTCTCAGTATCAGACGAGCGTGACTGATGCTTTAATAAGCAAATGGCATAAAGTGAAACATTTAACAAAAGGTTTACATTGCTCGTGAATATATTTAATTTCTAACGCAAAAATGAAGGGTATTAATAACTTTGACACCTACTTTTTCTGTATATCTCAATGACAATCAATGGCATCCCCAAGCGAATGGGCCAATTAAATGGTAGGTATATAGGTAACGATACTAATGTAATGCAATGATCCTAGTTTATAGGAGACACAGGGGTGGGAATAAGTGGTGGGATAAGTCCCATATAAAAAAAACTCATGTAACGATATTATCACAGCATCACACCGGCAACCTTAAGGAGTTAATAAAGGTGTATACGCAATGATCACCAGCCCCTTTGGCTCCCATGTATTTCGTAAGCGAGCCACGAAATATTAATATTTATAAAGATAATATATAGTTATAAGAATAAATGTAATGTTAATAGTTATAAATTAATGCATTGCCTATTTAAGTAAATGGTTCTCTATTATCATTAAAGTTTAAGTTAATTCGCTTAAGCAATACATACAGTACACTAGCCACTTGTATATTCCGTCCTTCAATATTTTGTGCAGTTACAAAATATCTACTAAGGGCTCCCACACATAACTGCGAATTCGCATCGCATCGCAAATATCTGCGAGAAATAACAACATTTTTGTATCGAAAATTAATTTGTTTCTCGCAGATATTTGCGATGCGATGCGAATTCGCAGTAACCCTTAACCAGCCAATATTTTTTTTATTCTATCCGTTACCACGATAATTATTTCTACAAACAGTTCTCGGCCGTTCAAAACAATTAGAAAACTACTAATAAAAAGAACTAATAATAGAAGTACCTATAAAATAATAGTTTTTAACTCATTGTAATACAGTGGCAAATGTCCAAAAATATCTATTATAACTAATTATATGAATTAGTATTCTAATGGTTTAAAGTTATTATTTACAAACCCACAAAAACAAAACACATGATCGCATTTTAAAATTCATACAACTCATACGAAAACAACGCAATACCCTAATTAGGCATTTAATTATAAATCCGCCATGAATTCTTAACTGACTAGACATATTAAAATTTCACTTCCCCCGTCCTAACTACGCCTATACCGTATCGCGGGGCCCCATCTCCGCTGTCTTTCTAAGGGGACCGCATAAAATAGTTATAGAGGGTAGGGGGAGCTACTTAACCGTTTTTAGGAGACACCCCGCCCGACGTAGAAACACCCTGCTACTTCAACCCCACTTCCTGCCCGACCCCACCTTCGAGTCCCACCCCACATCGTTCATATAACTATTCGTATATTTTTGTAAAATAGAATTTTACCGTGGGGTTGACGATACCTGCGCTAGCTTTTATAGTTGCGTTCTAAATTTGAATGCGCGCCTTTCATTGGTGTTTTTTGTTTCTGTAGTTGTGCGGCGTGGTGGGGGGAGGTGAATTTGAATTCGGGTCGCGCGATTTAGTTTTAATTTGGCGGGATTCTGGGTGGAATGGTCGATGTTTTTGTTTTTGCGTACGCGGTCTGAATTATAAGTTGCATATAAAGAAAGATAGCTTATTCGCTGACGTTATAGATGGTAAATAATTTTTATTTGGTCGGTAAAAACGGCTAGGGTGAGCTGTAATCGTGTGGTTCTCACGACGGTTATTCGATTTTTTGTACTAGAAAATTCTCAGTTGTCCTTCAGAATTTGCACTTAGTAAATGGTAATAGGGACGCCCTTTACGAGCAGGTACATGGGATTTATTTAATAGTATTAGGTATTAGTGGGAATAGTTGGTATAGAATTCTAGAAGTACAGAGAATATTAAGAGAATCGTATAAGACACACCTTTATGAGAATATAAAAGAATAATGCTGCACATACACTTAAATGTCTTGTAAATTTAAATTACATAAAATAGTAAAAATCTTTATAAATAAAAAGGTTTTCTCGGAATATATATTTTATCTCTCTACTGACAATAAAACATTATAGCTACCAAAAGAATGTTGACGACACCTGTTCATTAAAAAAAGATCTAATGTACGAGGCTCTTAACACTTTATTAGGTCATCTAAAGTCAACATACATAACCTTATTTTTCTTTATAAGATCAAATTCGGAACAATAAATTAATGAACACAGGAGTACACGCCGACCGGGGTGACCAGCCAAAAACAATTGGCCCGTTGACTTGTAAGTAAAAGTGAACTGGTGGACTCGAGATGCTGATTTGAGGGGCGCCACTATCAAGTTTTTTTTTTTTTTTTTTTTTCTTTATTTAAAGAGTTTATTCGCTTATGCGAATATGACACTCTGTAACAAAAAACATGCAGTAACTTCTAAAAAACAAAAGGGAAGTAATCAAACAATAATTAAGCATTAAATACACTGAATTGTTATTAAGTATGATTCAACTGTGTAACGCGCCAGATCCCCTGTGACTCAAAGCAAAATTGACCATTCTGAGTATTGACATCACTCTATCAGATAACGGGTCTGAAAGATTGATGTCACCACCCAATTGCTTTCTGAAACTATCATTGCGCACACATCTCGCTAAAATGTGGTATACGTCTTCATCCTCATTGCAAACATCGCAAAGAGGAGAGTTGGTTTTCCGCATTAAGTATGCAAATTTATTGAGAGGCATATGTCCAGATCTAAGACGCATTAACAGAGTTAAATCATTTCTATTTAGATCACAATTGATCCATGGGTGAAAGGATGGCTGTGACTGGATCGTTCTGTACCAAATCCCCTTCTCTCTAGATCTAAGATCAAAGTATTCTTTCCACACTTGGATTGATGCTTTTTTGACAAGTTGGATTCGATCGTAGGGGTGGGGTACAAAAGAACTGACTATTCCATCATCACACGCTTGTTTAGCCATTAGGTCTGCTTTTTCATTGCCTAGAATACCTATGTGAGATGGGATCCACTGTATGTATATCTCCTTTTGCTGTGAGGTTATATTTAAGATAGACTTAATAATAATGTATGCTGTTGGACTGCCCCGTGCAGTTGAAGTGCAGCGTAATAAATGTTGGATAGAGCTCTTAGAGTCAGTAAAAATTATAAATTTGGAAAGGTTAATAGATTCTATATAGGATAGAGCTTCTGCTATGGCCAGAAGTTCGGATTGCATAATAGACGTATCGTAACTGATTTTAAATTTCCCACCCATACCTGTGTGTTCATCAAAGAAAGCTGCTCCACATTGACTGTTGTCCCTCGATCCATCCGTGTAGATCCTGTAAAACCCGGAGAATTGGTTTAAGAAAAGTAAGCATTGTCTTTTTAATTCAGCAGGATTGTATGCATACTTTTCTTTAGTGATAAAACTTAGATTTGGTTTTAATACTTCCGAGAGATCTATATCGCTTATCCAAGTGTCGAAAGAATACATTTCCAGCTGCGTATTTCTAGACATAGGGACCTGGTGCAAGTAATCATGAGCCAATACCAGAAGAGGTCTTTTCTTATTACGTAGCTGAGTACTATTATTGTATAAATTGTGCATCAATTCTAGAAACGTAATACAACTATTTGATTGCATGGACCTTATTTTAAGCCAGTATTTTCCCGCCAAATACCATCTTCTAACCTCCAAAGGAGGGAGGCTCAGTTCACACTCCATTACATGTATTGGGGTAGTTTTAATAAATCCTCCAATTATGCGCATACACTGATTTTGTAAAACATCTAATTTATTGGTGTATTTTTTGAGGCTATCATGGTATAGGAAACTGCCGTAGTCTAAACGGCTTCTTATAGTCGCAATATATAAATGCCTTAAGTGTTTTTGATGCACACCCCAACCTGATCCAGATAAAACTTTAAAGACGTTGAGTGATTTTTGACACTTTTGTACCAATTCATTAATATGCTTGCCCCATGTTAGAGAACGATCCAGCCACATACCTAAATATTTTACATTATCAACCACAGACAGTATCTCATTACGAATCTTAACTTCAATTGGAAATCCAAGATATTTACGGCCCTTTGTAAACAGGCATACCTTACTCTTCACGGGAGATGGTTCGAGACCCAACTCATCTAAAATTGTTATAACCTTATCTAGCATTACCTGGATATCAGTCACGGCTCCGGCTATATCCTTACTGGTAACATACAAAACTATATCGTCCGCATATTGGCCTATAACCACATCTCCGTGAGTCAGTTTACATATTTTATGAGTTGCTACATTAAAAAGTAAAGGAGAAAGGGGATCCCCTTGAGCTATTCCTATGGCAGTGGTGCGGTCTACAGAAAATGAGTCAAATTTAATGCGTAAACATCTGTTACTCAAAAAGTTGAATAGATACGAGCAAATTTCCTGACCTACATTTAACTCATCTAGAGTTGATAAAAGCTTAAAGATGTCAACGTTATTGTACGCGTTATTGATGTCTATAAAACAGCACAAAGTGAAAGAGTCCTTATTAAATCCATATTGTATCTGAGACACAAGGCTACTTAGATTGTCTAAGCAAGATCGTGTCTTTCTGAAACCCACCATATTATCTGAGAAAACCTTTCGGTTTTCCAAGAACCATTCTAGTCGTTTATTTAAAATTGAATGTAGCGTCTTGCATAAACATGACATCAACGATATTGGTCTAAGCGAATTAGGTGACTGGGGATCGCGGTCAGGTTTAGATATCGGGAAAATGCCAATAGTGCGCCATTGATTCGGAACGAATCCATTGGTTAAGAAGATGTGGTACAATGAAATCAAGATATTCTTGCCATTCTCTGGAAGGTGTCTAAGCATTGAAAATGATATATCGTCGCAACCGGGAGCCGTGTCTGATGTTTTAATACTTTCATCTAACTCATGTACACTAATTTCTTTTTGTAACAATGTGTTAACTGATTTAAAAACGGGGGGTTTGTTTACAGCACAATCAGGAGATAAGCTATATAATAGATCTCTGGCTTTTGATTCATCTGCGTATACTCTTTGAGAGTTGTATCCTTTATACCACTTCATTTGTCGCCACATATCACTACACGAAGTTGTCTGGTCCACCGATGAACAAAAACCATGCCATGATGAATCTTTAGCTCTTCGGATCTGCCTCTGAGCGGTGCCAATTTTCTCTTGTAGAATATTTAAATTTCTCGGTGTAGGATTCTTTCTAAAGCAGGTCAGTGCGAGACGACGTTCAGCTACAACTTTAGATAATTCGGTATTCCAATACTTTTTTGGTTTGAATTTATTGGAAGGGTTATGGTTGACTTTCACTATCGGTATGTGCAGTTCGGCTGCTTTATTTAAATTCTCAACAAACCTATCGTAAGATTCTTGAGGGTCATCAGACATGGAGAAATCCGAAAATACTTCCTGTAGGAAAAGACGGTATTGTTCCCAATTTGCCTTCTTAAAGTTCCTTCTCTTGGTTGGTTTTGTATTGGCCGTGCATTCAGTAGATATTTTAATAATGCAGTGGTCGCTTCCCAAGCTTTCATTGGTGACATTCCAGCTGTACATGAGGGCGAGATCGGTTGTAATTATAGAAACATCTGGGGCAGATTTTTGCACATTATTGCTTACCATTTTTATTCTGGTGGGGGCTCCATTGTTCATACATAAGAGATTGTAATTTAACAATGAATCATAGATCTGTGCACCTCTGGTATCACTTTTGCATGACCAACTGTTATGATGTCCATTTAAATCTCCCAAAAATAATGTATTTCTGCTGAACATGCCAAATAATGTGTCCCAGTCATGTTGAGATGTTTGGACGGATGGGGGACAGTATATACATACGATGTTATTAATAGGGGGACAGTTAAACATCTTTACACATACGACTTCTATGTTGGAGTTTCTGATACTAGGTTGAAATGTTTGTGCTTTGATCGAGTGATGAATCAAAATAGCAACACCTCCGTAGCCATCGTCTCTGTCTTTACGAAATATATTATAGCCACTAACCTTCAGTGTGGAATTCGGCTCCAACCATGTCTCGTTAAGGGCCGCGATGTGGATTTTTTCTTGGCTTAGGAATAATTCGAATTCGGTACGCTTATTCCGTAAACTTTGGCAATTCCATTGTATTATATTTAAGGCTGTTTTTTTGTAATGGTGACTATCCATTATTGTTAAACAAAGTAGACAGGAAGCTTAGCCATGGTATATCGCATATTATATTATTGTACAGCATTGAGGTGAGCATATCAAAAATTATCTGAATACAAGCTTTGATTTTTCTCCCAATTGTCCACTTCTTTATGAAAATAATAATTCTTAATTTCTCAACTAATTGAGCTACTGTGGATTTATTTTTATCATTATAAGTTTTATCGTCACTGTGTACCTTCTCCTGGGTGGAGTCACAGTCTGAATCGGAGCATAAACATTCCCACTCAAAAGATATGTCATTTACCTTCTGACGATGTTTCTTCCTAGGCTTATCATTATTTTGCCCCTTTTCTGTGTTGTTGATGGCAGGAGTCACTGTAGTATGAGAGGGTATATTATTCCCCGCCGATGACAAGTCCCGTGCTGGTTCCTTTTGAAAAAGACGATCAATGCTGCTTTCTCTTTGGGATATTACTTGCGAGTTGAAAATTGGTGGATAATGAGTTTCTGAAGCTAAGTTCTCCGGCGTAGGTGTCGATGCTGGAACGTAAATCGATAGGGCTTTTCTATAGGTACAATTAAACTGTGACATAATTGATCTAATTTTTTTCTCTTTAACGTAAGCAGGGCAGTTCTTGTTAAGAGACATATGATTCCCGTTACAATTGACACATTTAAAGTCTGTAGCTTCGCAGTTATCATGATTTTGGGCACATTTAGGACATACGATCTTTTTGATAGGGCAAACCTTTTTCATGTGTCCAAATCTCCAGCAGTTCGAACACTGCGTCACGGGAAATATAAATGGTTCTACCTTAATACGTGTATCGTATATGTATATGTAACTTGGCAATGACGATCCCTTAAAGCCTATTCTTATTGTTTCGCTATCACTCCATCCAGATCCATCCCGGTTACGTCGGCTAAGGCGCTTTAACTCGAAAATTTCGGTATCACATTTAATGCTTTTCATAATTTCATCCTCCGAGCAATCCGTCTCCATATTCTTAATTATGCCATAGGTTAATCCTACTTCCATTGTTTTTTGTAGTCGCCAACCTTTCTCCTTGATTTCAGGGCATCTGGATAATTTCTGTAGATCGGAATCGCTTTCAAAGTGTAATAACACCTTAAATGGGTTGATATATTTGATTTTACTAATATTTTCGATTTTATATACTTTAAAGAATTTTGCTAATTTAAATTGTTTTGGAAGTGGTTCCTTTCCTGTTAGCGTAACTTCAATTTTTTCATCTGGAATGCAGATCTCGTCCCCAAGACTGCGGGCATATCGTTTTCCTGGCCTTGTAACCATGTTCCACTCGTCTTCTTCCTCATTTTCTCGCCTTCGCTTTTTTTGATTGCCGGCATCTTCAGAGTACTCCATTTCTTCTGATTGCATGTTTTGTTCTCCGCTAGCGGTATTAATCATATCACAATTCTCTAATGACTCGCTGATGGACATAACGCAAAACTCAGGGAAACCGGTCTGCCCGGTGGCGCATGCCACCGGCCCGGCTGCAAGTTGTAAACAATAGCACAACGATAAGCCGTGTGAAATTATAGATATGCGGTCGAAGTACGTACGCGTCTTACTCGCGCAGAGATCCGCCCGTCACTCACTATCAAGTTTCTATACCGGTTCGAAAAAATTGTAGATCCGGGGCTGGTTATGGTCTTTAACGACATAAAAGGTAAAATAATTATGTCACTTTTGGGCGCATAATTTTAATGTTTAAGTAATTAGTTTGGGATCCAAAAGCAAGCGGCTTCAAATTACATTTTTCACCCCAGCTATCAGAGATTATGCTATATAATGTATGTGCACAATACGTGAGTAATTAGCATCGTCTTTGTGTTCGGTACATAGACGAGATAGCAAGTACATAATAAATATATGGTACGTGAGCCCGCGAACACGAGGCGACTGAAAATTTGTGGGGTCGCGACTCTACCACGCTGCATAGAGGTGCTACTGACAAATTTCTACAAAAATATAATAAATTGGTAACTATTTTTGAAGTGAAAACTTCTTTACCATCGTTGTGATTTGAAAGTCGATGAAACGAAAAATCGACAGCTTTTTTTTAAGGTTTCACTTCTACCACGTGTGAATTATTATTGCACACATAGTATTTTTTTTAATTTTATGTCAAATAGCCTTATATAGTCCACCCTAGATATGGATAATCCTTCGGATAACTTCTAGGTTATTCGATTGGTATCGGTCACTACAGAATAAAATTTGTATTAATGGTTTTTAGTCTACTCGTGAAGTCGTGACATACCGTCCAAGGATCCCAAATTATTCAAAGACTGTACACTATGTTAACTAGACAAATGATACAAATACAATACCGTCTTTTATAGATAACTAGGCTGATTTTTTTTTCAACAGCCCTTGTTTATGTCTGACGGTTGGGCACGGACCTTCTTTCAAGATGATGGGCCATAGTCCACCACGCTGGCCAATTGCACGGGTTGGCGTTCACACGTCATTTGAAAGCTAGTCAGGCTTTCTTGATGATTAATTAAAGAAGTCAGAAGTACGAGCCGGGGTCCGAACCTGTGCACCTTGTTTCCAAGGCAAGCGCTCGCCTACTTAGCTGTCACTGCTTTTTTAACTCAACTCCATTCCTG
Organism: Furcula furcula; assembly: GCA_911728495.1. NCBI lineage: Eukaryota > Metazoa > Arthropoda > Insecta > Lepidoptera > Notodontidae > Furcula > Furcula furcula. The sequence continues at coordinate 11,529,485 of OU452267.1, read as the reverse complement.
ATAATACAACCGAAATAAGGATTTTTCAGAATTAGATCACACTCACGCTCACTTTTACTAGGGGGTAGGTTCCTTGTGCAAGAAACCATCCAGGTAGGTACCACCGCAGTGTCAGATATTCTGACAGCAAGCAGCACTGTGTAAGCATTGCTGTGTTCCGGCGAGAAGGACACTGTGGCTGGTGAAATTACCGGACACAAAGACTTAATATCTAATGTCTTAAGGGTCGGCACCGCGCTAGTGATTCTTTTGGTGTTGTTAGCGTCTTATAGGCTGCGGTGACTGCTTACCATCAGGTGGGCCGCACGCTTGCTTGCCACCGTAGTAGTTTAATGTCCCCTCCTCCTGGCCAAAACGACCACAGCGGCCAATCTTTCACAAGATCAGCCGTGTACGCAGGAGATATTATAGTGCACAAGCGCTTGCGCAGACACAAGTGCTCTCTCTCTCTTCCTATAAATAATACCTCTCATAATCCGATGGGATGGAAGACCGACAAGACCGGGGAGAGGTTAGGCGCAGGACCGACCTTTTACATGCCCATCCGATGCATGGATCATCTTACATTACAGACAATCAGCTGATCGGCCTGCATTGTCCTAGCCAATAAGGAACAACTACTTAAATTTGTTGCCCCCCGCAGGATTCGAACACGCGACCTCCAGTTTACAAAGCAAGCGGTTTCCCACTCCGCCATGGAGGCTACGTGGTAGCATAAAAACATTTTAAAGTGCATCTGTACAAAACTTGCCAAATAACAACACCTTAATTTGACGTTGCACCATATTTTTCCATCAGGTAGATAGAACTACAGATTATGATTCCAGGTGACCATGCGCAAGCGCTGTGCGTCCTTGGTGCGGCTGATTAAGGGATAACATTAACACCATCCTAAAGATGATTGCTAGTAGGTTAGATTTTCCCTAGTGCAGGACATAGGTTTTAAATGTGATTCTGTGTATGAAATTTTGTGTGTCTACATTTTTTGTGCATATATTGTATTGAATCTGAATCAGAACCATGTATTCATGTAAACCATACAATAGATGTTTATGATTGGTTAATTTATGTTTGTGTTAATGTTAATTTAAAATTTCTGAAGTGTATAAGTCAAAATAATAATAGCTGAAATACATTTATTTTATTTATTTATAACACCCAGACCAGACCCATGACAAACAGATGCTCATGCGCACAAATATTTGCTCAGGGTGAGAACCGAACCCACCACCTAATTGGTTGCAGCCAGAACATCTAACCAGTATACCATCGGCCCGTTATAAATAATTTTCTAAAACATTTCATAATCACCTTTACTTACTACTTTGGTAACATGTATACCTACCATACGCGGTTCCATTTTCTCTCTCTCTCAGATTTAAGAGCCATTACAAGCAATTTCCATTACAATATCTGCTTTTATTTTGACCTCCTGATAAGACACTCCTCTCACTTTTTCTACTAATTGTTTCATGAAACTTCTTTTTGGGTCTTCTTCCTCTTTCCCCTTATATTTTACCTTACACTATTGTTTTAAAGAAGGTGTCGTGTCGTATCAAGTGGTCAATCTTCTGGTTCGCCGCCGTAACACCGTAATGCCAAAATCAGTTATACGATAAAGCTATTGAAATCCAAACTAAACAATTAGCTTGTATATAAATAATGTTTATTATAAAAATAATGTTTAGTATAAAAATAATGTTTGTTTTAAAAATATTGTTTATAATAGTCACGTACACCACTATGCAGTAACAACGCCTACGTCTTGATACAGCGTAAAGTCGATCGCGGGGTGGTTTTTACATTCGCACCCCACTCATCCCTCCGCGAGACTACACATGATCCAACACTCTAACGCCACCCTTATTTCTATGTTTATAAGGTCGAATTTCGTATGGTTTTCAACCCCCAAACCACCCCTCAATCTTAATATTAATATCGTCTTGGGATGCTCCCTGTATGATGAAGTTTTATGTTGGTATGTTATGTTGTAAGATTATGTGGGTTTACGATCTATGTTGGCGTAAATAAACTTGCTTTTATGTGAATATTCACGGCTTTATTGTGTTCTAGGGTAGTTAAATTGGTACCTGGATTTGACTGTAAATCCTTTAGGTGTATAGGTATATCATAACGCTTGATTTCCACTTGGGGATAGGCAGAATCCCGCTGTGTAATACCCACTACATTGTTTTTTAATGATAAGCCGGAAGACGTCCTCTGCTAAACATAGGTAAGGTAAGGGGGAGGGGGAAGCCCTTGGAGGGGGGTCTATGATCCTCACGCTTGCAAGGCGTCTTGGGGATCACAGTGTACGTGTAGTTGGTTAAATTTCACAATTATTATTCATATATACATTTATTTATTACCATTCTTACAAGGACATACTATGGGTGATTTTTACAATTTTATCAATAAAATACCTAATGATCTTCCAGTTTTTTTTTTAAGTATTCTATTATTATCATCATTAGCAGCCAATAGAATTGAACAAAGGCCTCTCCCTTAGAAGGGAGGGGTTGCCATAAACCTCACGCTTGGTAGGCGGCTTGGAGATCGCAGTGTAAGTGGAAGATAAATCCAAAAGAAAGACTATGCTGCCCGTCTTCCTGTTCATGCTTAGTCGCCTCTTACGACACCCAACGAGAGGAGATGGGGGGATGCAATTCTAACTCGGTACCCTACGGTCAAAAAGTATTCTTTACTGCATTTTATTTTCTTACACTTTGTTAATTGACAGAGTATCAGAGAAAGTAAGAGAGAGTAGATGTAGAGAGTAAGAGACAGATGTATAATAATATAATGATGATCACTAATTACTTATGTACTCTTACGTCGATAAAAAACTAAAACTTATAGAAACTGGTTTGGTACTTATTAAAAAAATCGCGGACAAACATATTACATAGGTGTCGAAAACTAATCCACTTTTTTCCAGCTGGTTTAAGAATATCGCCTTGGCGTGGTGAAGGCACGGATCCGATGTGGGGGCGGTGCGGGCTCGATGCGGCTGAACCAAGATCGTTATCAATTTAATTGGAAATTTCCTTTGATTAAACGCAAAGACGTTGTTAGAAGTTGACCTAATAAAACAGGTAGAGTCGGCAAAATTAACAACGTAATATGTTATTTTCTATGGAAAATGATAAAGAAAAGCTATGGAACATAAACATGGAAAAAATGCTATAGTTTTCTCTGTGATCCGAAATATTGACGAGGATTGCGCAGGGCTGAATGGAGCTGCGTGGAGCTAGTTTCGTGATATGTATCTACGTTTCGCAGCCGCTTGACAGCAGAGCGGCTGCAGCGCTGCAGTCGTGCTGCTTCGAGCGTATTGATAAATTTACTTTATATCGATGAAATTTACAAAGCAGAGCGTCTGCAGTGCTACAGCCGCGCTTCAAATTCGAAATCACCCTACCTCATGGCGATGGCGGATACTCCTTTAAGTCCACCTTTTCGTAGGACCGTTCTTGGCGCAAAACCTGCTGTTCCTCGGTTGTGCAAACTTATAAACAGTTTTAGCGACATTGATCGACATTTAGCGATATCGATTTACTAAACAAATTAACCAAGCAAGCTCAGTCATTTTAGTTATTATTACAGTGTCTCTTTTTTTTTGTTGTCTCTTTTTTTTTGTCCCAGCATTTGTTAGTTTTTACTCCAATTACTACACTTATATGAGCATGACTAGCAGTCGAAAGACTTCCACTGCTGAACAAAGGCTTCCCCCTTAGAAGGGAGGGGTTGCCATAATTCCCACGCTTGGCAGACTTCTAGGTGGTAAGTAATCCAATAGGTAGACGTTGCTGTCCGTCTTCTTGTTTTCCCTTAGTCGCCTCTTACGAACACCCAACGGGAGGGTATGGGATGGTGATGGGACGGGATGGATGGATGGATGTATATACTTATATACTTGATATAAATACATCGTTTTAATAACAAATATAAGTGCGTGTGTCAGCATCGGTGATATTTTATATAAATATTTATAAGTAATTTGATTATAATTTGACTTATTCCTTTTTATCAGCGACGACTGAGGGTAGTAGAATTTGACTATGCTTTGAAAAAGTGTTGTATTAGTGAAATAACTTGTTATTGGTAGTATTTAACTATTGATTAACAAATGTAAAATTGTTATGTGAAGCCCAATGTGATTAGAATGATTTATTATTGATATTGTATAAAATATTGTATAAAACGAGTAATGAAACTGACAATGTCACCCCCACTACTTCAGTGGATTGAGATTGCTATAAATACGTTGTAACCGTTTAGCAACGGACAGTCAGAGTCTTGAACAGTAATGAATAGTCAACAGTCGTGTACAATCTTCAGTTGGTGACGGATCACTAGAAAGCTAAGTATATTTAGTATTGTTTCATTTACATTGTTATGATGATATTGTGTTATAATGTTATTATGTTGCATTTATGATAAGTCATATAATATGCTATATGACTAGGAGCTGGTGCTGGAAGTGGTTGTAGGGGCTGGCGGAGACCACTAGGGGAGTCCCATATATTTTTATATGGTTCTCACGTCCTTTACAGTATTATGAAATAATTACTTTGTTCTGAGATAGCAAATGTGTCATAATCGACATTGTTATTTAATAAATATTATATACTGATATTTGAGACTTTTGTGTTAAGGTACCTGAGGTAGAAACCAATAATAAATATCCGATAATTTGATAAAGAATACTTTTCATAAAGTATTACCCTACATTATTCAGAACTAAGGTTATAAGTGATCTATGCTATTAAATAGTCGGCCATACATTATGATATATTAATACAGATATATATCTATTAATTTAACACCTTTAAGTGATTATTACACTAGTTCTAAAAATATGTGTTTGTAAGTGTTTCAAACTCAAACTCAAACTCAAAAATCTTTATTTCAAATAGGCTTAACGCTAGCACTTTTGAATCGTCATTTTTTAAAAGCTACCACCGGATCACAACGCGGCCTCAACTGAGAAGATCCGGCAAGAAACTCAGCGGGCTTGTCATTTTTTCACTTTTTTTTAAACATTGTTTTGTTACAAATGAATCGACATTAGCGATAGTGTGTCCTGCCGTTCGAAACATAAAGAAAGGGAGAAAAGAAGAAAACAATAAATTACGACAAAAATTACAACAAACTAAAAGGCCAAAGGGATAGTAGTCGGACCAGTCCCCAAGCAGCTTGTTTGAGTGTATATTATCGTAAGTCAATAAAATAAAAATACTTCATGGGTTAAACAACTACGCTACGCCAACACACTACTATTAAGACACGACATCGTGCTTGTCCGGTGAAGCTGTAATGGCCATCTGCGGCCAACAGTACTTCTTCTCTTCTCTGTCGTATCGCTCTTGACAGAGCGGTCGTGGCCGTTATGTAGTGTCACTAGGGGCAGATGTTACGCGCCTCACGACTTGTCGCCATCTTTCTCTGTTTGCGGTCATCCTGGTGCACTCATGCAAGGGACCGCCTAGTGCAGATTTAATTTGGTCGGTCCATCGCATAGGTGACCGCCCGCGTGGTCTAGTGCCTTCTACCCTCCCCTGCACGACAAGGCGCTCTATGGAGTCTTCGCTTCTTCTGGAGACGTGACCGAAGAACTTGAATATTAGGTATTGTACGGTTTTCGACAGACGCTGCTTGATGCCGAGTTCTTGAAGTATAGACACATTGGTTCTAAATTCAGTCCAGGATACTCCAAGCATCCTTCTCCAGCACCACATTTCCAGAGCGTCTATCTTTTTCTTTTCGATTTCTCGAACAGTACTACTCCTACATAAAAAAAAAGTTGGGTACTGTCTAGGCTGGCTATGTATGTAGGTATCATCACCAAAGATATTCTGCCGTCACGTGAAGCAGCAGTGTGTAAACATTGCTGTGTTTTGGTAAGTGCACTGTAGCTGGTGAAATTATTAGGATCTAGACTCTAGATTCTAGAGAATTAATAACTATCTACCTCTTTTTAGAGTTCCATACCTAAAAGGTAAAAAAGGAACCCTTATGTTCTGACTTTGTCTGTCTGTCTGTCACACCTATATATTTCAGAAACCACTGATGCTATCGATTTGAAACTTGGAACTCATCGAGCTTGAAAACTATTCAAATGAAAAAAATATTTTTTTTTTTTACTTTTTTATAATGGGGGCCAAAATGGTTCATCAAAATTTCAAAGTGAGACTACTAGGTATATCGAGTGGGGTATCATATGAAAGGGCTTCATTTTCACATCGCAAAACAGATTTTTATCACGTAGTTTTTGGCTGATAATCAAAAATGTCAAAAAAAATACCGTCCCCCCCCCCCCTTATCTCCGAAGTTTGTGGAATAGAATAGAATATATTTATTTGCCAAAAATGTGGTACATGAGATGGTAACCAATATGGTTTTGCGTGCTAACACATTTTGCCATTATTATGGCATGCAAATGTTAATGACATAACTTGATTACAATATACTTATAATCGATTATTATTAGTCATGTCTAAAACTTTGATTACACAATGTCATAATTTCCATAAAATAAAATGTCAGATAAATTAAATATGCAATAATTTCAATTAGAATACAATGTCTTGTTAGATGAATTGTCAAATGATTTAAATACCACACATCTTAGAAAAAAAAATGTCCATTACAATAATAAGATTACAGATACTTAAAATTTCATGTCAAAAAATTCCTTAATCGTATAAAAACCTTTGTCAAGAACATCGATATAATATATAAACTAGATTTGGTGTCACGGTTCAAAAAGTGGTAGCAAGAAATAGCGCCCTTGTGTCGCTATTTCTTTACAAGCCACATCCTGACAAATTTATTTTTGCCGATGGTAGTGTCGCTACTGTCTATATGAAACTGTCAAACTACACGTCATTATCATTATAACATCGTAAGTTCACGTTTCCGCCACCAGCACAGATAAGTTTGCAACCTCCGCGACCACAATTTAGATGTCATTTTGTTCGTGAATGTTTATCTAGTTTATATATTATATCGATGGTCAAGAAGCCATTCCTTTAAATTATACTTAAACAGTCTTGTTGGTAACTCTCTTATTGATTTTGGGAGCTTATTGTATACTGATATAATCATTGGATAACAATTCTTTTAAAAAAGACTACTGTGACATTTTGGTGCGCTAAGTTTTGAAGGATCTCTTGATAAGTATCTTCGGTGTTCATTTGTTTTCTTAAAGATATTTGGATATTTCCTTACAAAGAGTCCAATTTCCATTATGTAGAGTGAGGTAAGAGTAAGAAGTTTAAATTTTTTTAAAAGAGGCCTACAAGTTTCTAGAGGACCTACACCACAAATAGCTCTAACGCATTTTTTTTGAGCAACGAATGCCTTGTTCATGAGAGTTAAGTTGCCCCAGAGTAATAATCCGTATCTGAGTACCGAGCCTACGTAACCATGGTACGCAGTGATTGCTGATTTCTCACCTGCAATTTTCTTTAATTGAGGAAAAAGTCTGAAATAATTATGGGTAACACATGTTTAAATAATCCTAAAAGAAACCTCGACAAACAAACTTAGTTTTGCGATTTGGGTTATTTTGCTATTTGAGGTATTACGTGAATAGTAAAATTACTTTAATACGTCCAAAGATGGTATGGAACCCACGGTGCGCGAGTCCGAATCGCACTTGACCGGTTTTTACCGGTATGATATCATTGCAGGGCCCTAATTCTCAGACCATTGTTATATTCCACGGTCAAATCTTGTCCACGAAATCACGTTTACCTATATCGTTAAAATAAAGTTACTTTCATAAGAATATATCAACGAAGTGTTAAAAGCCAGTAGTTGTATATACGGAGTTTATAAATTTTTATCAAAGTATCTGTAATAACCCGGTTAAATTAAGAATGCTCTGTTTACTCGCATATAACTTGCAGTTATGTACTAATTTCACTTTGTAGAGATAAGTCTATTACTTACGCACTAGTGCGTTTGTAATAGAATTATCGCTCGGATTATGCCCGTAAAAGTGATCTAATAAGGCTCACTTTACGAGCAAGTGCGTTGAAGAATTGTATTATAAGTCATACGTTTTCTATGCTGACGCTACTAAATCCGTATATCTTAAAATTTCCACCCACTGAATCTTGCGGTTGTCCAAGATTATAGCAATAAAATTTATGTATCCAAAGGCCCGCATAGCGGTGGGCAACTTGCTCTGCGGACCCGACAAGTTGTGCTTATAATATTGCCTTTGTTAGCTTAATTCAATTAATGTTATGTTGTAATCATCCAATTTACATTATATATTATACGTGATGATTTATAAAAAGATAGTGTGGTGTATAAATTCGAGTTCTGGTTTAAATTTGTTGCAAGTAATTATTCTAAAGAATAAATTATCGTTTTAGTCGTAAAATATTTTTTTTTAATTTTGTTATTTTTAAGATGTTTAACATGATCTATATCTTACCAAAAATAATACAAAAAAAATAGAACTTGAATTGTATTTTTTTGCTTATATTGAATGTAAGGGTTTTCTGGATTAAGTAGAATTTTATTGGTGTAAACTGGAATCATATAAGTTTCCAATTGAAATAAGATACCAATCAGTGCAAATCTGGTACTACTTAACTTATTTT